>JAJQWJ010000003.1:52100745-53473745 GCA_023637945.1 Phaethornis superciliosus
TCAAGATGAAAGCTATCAAATCAAAGATGCAGCTGTAGAAAGGCTTCTGAGCAGGGGGCATGTCTATAATCAGCTGAGCAGTGTTGTATGCATTCCTCTGAAACAGCAGATGCACAATGTAACAGAGCCAGGATAGCTGTCAGCAGAGAAATATGCCACAGGTTGTCCCTGGAGCTACATATTTATGCTGGACATAACCCCATACTAGGTTCATATTTCTTACAGTAATAAATTGAATTGCACTTGCACCAGAAAGCCAAATAGAATGAGGCACTTGTACTGAGATTTCTATCTAAAGGGAGCATCTTTTCCTGGGATTGCAGCTTAAAAATAAAGCCATAAGCAAGAGGAGAAATTAAAAATATATTTATATTTTTGTTTTACAAAAGAAACCTAAATAAATTAAATTGTTTCTCCAAAACCATCCATATATTCTATGTCACTGGCAGGACTGAACCCAGGTCTCCTATACAAGAACAGCTTTTGGAACAGCTTCCTAGTTGACATCATGCATCTGCTTACCATTTTGGGATGAAAAAGAGCTTGCATATTGATGGTTGAATAGGATATGTAGTTTAAGCATAAGCATGCATTTTCTTTCTAGGTTTCTCTATAGATACTGGAAAAAGAATTTTTTAATTTATTTTCTGTTTTCATCTATACTCACATTCATTTATTCTGGATCCAGCCACGGACAGGAGGCAAACCTTTCACTGGATTGAATTTGGCATCATATAAAGCTCCACTTCTTTGTCTACCTTTCACACCACACCTTCTCAGGAAGAACAAAACACTGAAGTTCATATTAATCTTGAGAAGAATTGAGACAACTAGAAATAAGATTTTAAAGTCATATTGGTAGCCGGTTTGCCTTTTAAATACTAGGAGTTGGGAAATAGGTACCTAGATATTTGAAAGTCTGTCCCAACTCACCTTTCAGGGTCCAACCCCACTGAAAGCAAAGTGACCTCCAGTATAAATGTCTCATGCAATCTCCAGCTAATATCTCATGCTCAGCTTCTTTATAAGCATTTTTTCATTATTATTATCTTATTCTTATAAATACTATTATTATTGCAATTTTTCCCCATGAAGCAGATCCATGGGTTGGAGCCAGCAACGTGCAAGTGCTTGCCTGATGTGGAATTGTCATTATCAGTCCTACCCTGTTATCCTAGCTGGGGCATACAGAGGCTGGAAAGTAGACGTGTCCAATAAGGAATTAAAAATGTACTGTCATTATTGGTATGAAAATCAGGCTCTTCATGCAAAACAGGCCCATGGATTTCCAATACTATTCCTTTATAAATGTCTTCCACAAATCCTCCTTATCCTAAATAGCTCCTGTTCAGATGAATACTTTCATCCTTGAATTAATATTTATGTTACATGTGTTGTATGTGAGGCTGAACCTCATGTTACTATAACTGAGATGTTTCCTTTGTCAAATACCAAAAAAAAAAAAGCCTTTTGAGTGACTGCAGTAATAGACTTTACTGCCAGCCATGAATTTCCTGTAATCTGAAAAATATATAGAAAAATTTTATTATCTATTTTCATGTGCTTTTTATAAGTGTAAATTACTAATATATTGTATATATATGCACATAACACACTGTTGTTATGCCTGTGCCAACAGCCAATGCTACTTCTAGCTGCTGCAGAGTACAAGACTGTACAATTAGTACCATGTAAATTGAATCAATTTACACAATAATCTATAGGCTTTTCCAGCTTTCTCATCAACTCAGTGGGTTATTAGTCACACTTTAAACTGGAAAGAAGAATATGCTCTGTGATTAAGGCAATATGCTAGAAAGCTGTAATAGATCATAAATTAAAATCATCAGCATTGCTGGTCTGGAAAAAAGGAATAGCTCCTAGGGGCCCCAGTCGTCCACAGTGCTAATTGTCCTGAGAGGACTGTAATTCCACCAAAAGCCACTGAAGTCACCTAAGTCACCAGTTATTTTGCTTTGCTATTAGTTTTGTCACATACCATAAACAAAGGGTCCTCAGGTTCTCCATGATCCTTTCCATGATCCTTCACAGGAGGAAGGAAATGTCTTGATTCATTGGGGTAAAACATTACTCTGTTTAAAAAAAAACAACAAACAAACAAAAAAACCCATAAACCAAGGAAAGAAGTCCTCATTGAAGTGAAGAGATTTCATTCTCAAAAGAGCCTCTTAATAGTGTTTTGTAAAAGAACTGTGACTGAGACATCATCTAATATGAAACGACTCTGCAGTACTGAAAGCTTTGGTTACTTCAGCGTAGCTCAGTCACACTTCATAAAACCAGTTTTACTAAGTAGAACAAAATTTGGGATGAAATTTCAACTGTAGAAAGAAGGAAGAAGGAAGGAAGGAATATTTATTCCATTAGAGGAATAAATATTCTCACATGTGCACAGAAAGGGAAATATGAAGGGTTTGGAAAGAGGAAAATGGAGAGAGTCACTTTAGAGAAATAAATTGGTAATGCTAACATACTTGAAAGTGCTTGAAGCAAAGCAAGTTGGTTTTTTTTTTTTAAAATACGTTCTTTACAAGGTGCAGTGTGAAAGAAGAATTACATCATCTCTTGTAGCAGAATAGATCAGGCAACTTTGAAACAGAGGAATGCATGAAATTCATTCTTTACCGAACACAGCTGCATGAACTCCTCAGCATTTGGATGGCATTGCATTTTCTGAATGCATATCCCGCCTGCTCACTGCCTGGAAAGGAAAAGTTCCACCCCATTTGTCACGGTTTAGTCCCAGCCAGTACCAACCAGACCTCTGCTCACTCACATCCCCTCCTTCACTGCAGGACAGGCAGGAGAAAATACACTCAAAAGGCTTGTTAATAGAGACAAGGACAGGAAGGTTTTCATTCCCCAATTATACTTACAGGCAAAAAACCAGACAGGTTCAATTTGGGAAGAAAAAAAAAACAAAAAAACAAAACCAAATCTAATTTAATCTACAAGGAGAAAGAGAAAACACGGCCAGATCGTAATACCTTCCTCAGCCGCCCCACTCCTCCCTTCTTCCCGCGCCCAGATCACCGCGGCCTCCCCCTCGGGGCTGCACCTCACAGCACCTCAGGGCTCAGGAGGCGGGCAGGGGGGGTTCAGGGTCAGCTCCCCACACGGTGTGTCTGCCGATCATTCCTCATCATCATCACGCTTCCCCTGCTCCAAGGCGGGGTCCCTCTCCCGGGAGAGTCCCTCAGGAATTCCTGGGACATGAGTCCCTCCCACAGGTGCAGTCCCTCAGGAACTGCTCCCGCCTGGGCTGCACACAGAGTCACGGCTGCTGCAGGAGCACTCACCTCCTCTGGCACGGGGCCCTACACACCTGCAGAGACACATCTGACCCTCTGCAGTCCTGCACAGGCTGCTGCTTCACGTCTGCCCACTTGAAAGGCTGCTAATCCACATTTACCCCACCGTGGTCCTGCAAGGACTGCTCCATCATCCTTCTCCACTGATTGCAGGGGCACAGCTGCCCCCTCACCACGAGCTGGGGGGAAGTCTCTGCCCAGGCACCTTTCCCCTTCCTTCATTACTGACCTTGGTGTCGTTTCTCTGGCACTGCTTTTTCACCTCCTTCTCTCCTGTGTTCTGGAGGAGGTTTTTTGTTTGTTTTTTTTGTTTTGGGGTTTTTCTTGTTTGTTTTTTTGTTTTGGTTTGGTTTTTTTTTTCATTTTCATTTTTCCTTTCTTGGATATGTTACATCCAGCTTCCCATATCTGCTTGGTCTTGGGCAGAGGCCAGGCCAGGGTTGGAACCAGAAAAGCTTCCAGCAGCTTCTCACAGGAGTCACTCTTGTCGTCCCCACCTTCCAAACCACCACTACACTAGCCCAAGACACCATTGCTAAGAGCTGTTAATTGAAGCCTCAGCAGCCTTAACCAGTCATGTCAATTATGAATTGATGGTGCTCAGCAGCTCAAGTCAGAGAAAATCTGGGGACAGATCTGAAGGAGTCAGGTTGAGCAGGAACAGCACAGAAGCAGCTGAATTAAATGAGCAGCATAGTGAGACAGTGGCCCTCAGCATCCTGAGTTACAGAAAAGCAGGTGTCCTTGTTTGCATGCTGTTTGTGGTAGTTTACCAACCTCTGCTAGTGGGTAAATGTTTGACTAGCAAGCAGCTCTCCTCCCTTCCCCAAGATCAAAGCAAGCAGACAAGCAAAACCTTTGTATTCTCATTTGGCTTTTTTTGGGTTTTTGTTTTGTTTTTAATTATATTGATATTAATATGATAAAAAATTATCCAAAACCACATTGACCTGCAGCCTGAGAATAACCTACCTCTTCCTGAGGGAGCAGGGGGAGCTGGCAGATGATTGAGAGCTCTCCAGCCCCTGTGCCTGGCTCCAGTCCCAGCCAGCTCCCACTCATGGAACAGCACACCTGCCAGGGAGGGCAGACCTCCTGCTCTGCTGGTGGCAAGTTGGCCACCAGGCACTTCTGGGCAGAAAACATTCCCTCACATTAAACATCTCATCATAAATCTGATTCAATCCCATTGTATTCTTCCTGAAGTACCATTTTGGTAATAGTTCCCACAAAAAATAATGTTAAACACTTCCTGATTATTTTTTTTTAATTCCATTACAAAAATAAATCAAATTGTAGCAACTTTTCATGGTTCAGTAAAATTAGAAAAAAAATTTACTTGCATTTTTTTTAAATATTATGTAATTATTAGCAAGATAATCACTAATGAGCTAATTAGCTAATACAATCCTGAAGTACTGCTTTATTTCAACTTACAGTATTTTTCAAATCACCAGGCATAGGTCTTGCTGAACACTGTCGATAAGCTTTTATAATTTTTCTAGATCAAAAGGAGACATATTTAGAAAGAAGTCTCAAACAAAGTGATGTAAGCCAAAAAGTCTATATATCTTAGTCCAGATTACCAACCTTTTTTTTAGCCACAGCCAGCAGTCAAAGAGTGGAAGAAACAGGGGCATCACTCTGTGAGAATCCTTCTAACAGTCTTAGACTGCAGAGTGATTTTCTGAGCTGCAGTTTGCATCAGCACTTATTCAGTACTTTTTTGTGGGCATTTTCACATGCAGCATTCCTGTAAAAATCAGAATAAAAAATAAAGTTGGAAAATATTACCATTTCTAAACAAAGCTGCTTTGAAAGAAATCTTCTCTAAAGTAAAATTTCAGAATTCTGAAACATTTTTAAAGATTTTAAGTTGGTTAATTTTAAGTTTAGGTGTTCCAGGATGGATGTTGTACAGATGCTCATTAGTGGACACTTTAAAAAAAAAAGCCTATTTATTTTCATTATGATGCCCAGTTAAAACAAGTTTGATGGCTCGCTTCAAAATACAAATCCAATCATTTTAAATATCTTTTTAAAAACTTGAAAGCAACCATTTTTTAAATTGCTATCATTAGACTGATCTCATACAAAGTCCTTTTTATAAACATCTGTGCCTTCTATGGTTTATAAAATGAATTTTGGGTTTATGGTATTGTAAGTGAGGATGCCATCATTATCTTTCAAAGCCACAGCTCACTTTTGGAAGTTAGCTTTTATTGGTTCTCACTGGCAGGTAGTTCCATAGCTTACTCCAGTTGTGTGAAGAAGTATTCTCATTCACTTGTTTAATATTAGACACTTCTAAATTCTATTTATATTTCCCTTTGAATTTACAGGATGAAAAAAGGTAGGGATGACAGACCATAGCTAATCAAATAACTGCGAAAGACATGAAATAGGACATTTTTTCCACCTTTTTACTGCAAAGTGTTCAATTATCAGCTATAAGATCTCATATCTCAGATCAGGAATAAAACTTCAAAACAAAAATGTTTGTGTAAACCAGAGCATCTCTTCCTCATTGTGTAGTTTGGAGCAATGCCAGCTGAAAGAATTTTTTTTCCTAATGGAACAGGGAGCAGCAGCTAGAGGAACTCCTGGTTTCTAGGTGCTCATTCCATCCTAGAAAAAAGTCATTGCAGTTATCATCGACGTAGTGGTTTTACTCTCTACTATGCTCCCCTGAAGGCAGAGAGGAGAAAGCTAAGATGAAGACACCAACTTTTTTCCTTTTTGCTTTCTAGCAAAGCAAAAACTTCACCAATAAGCACGCACTGCTAAATAATGGCAATATTTGAGTCAGCCTTTTAGCACAGGTGATTTATTTCAGAGGTGTGTTACACAATAACCGTGAAAGCAACAGCATTTATGGAGACCCATATCTGTGTCAGCACCAGGCAAAGAGAGACTCACTGAAAGGCAGTATAACAAACAGGCCAGATTAAGTCCTGGAATGATTGGAAGACAATTTCCCCCTCATTTAACTAGGTTGGAAAAGAAGGAAGCGTACCAGCAGATGACTGTTTGGGCTTTGAAGCATATATATCATTCTTTTTTTATCATTGAGCAGCTTTTTATGGTGCCTGGGAAAAGAAAAAGAAACTAACATAATAGGAATTATAAGACATTGCAACCTTTTCAAAGCTTGTGCCTCAACTTGATATGAACACATCTATAAAAACATGTTCTTGGCTGGTTACCCTCCCCTTTTTGTAAAAAAAGAACATTAGCTTTATTTTCCATGGATTTCTGTCAGGATATTTTAATAGGCATGTAATTTTAAAATTAAAAAGGTTACTTGTTATGACCACTGTGGAGTTTGTGTGTTTTGTCCAAAGAAATCTTGTTTGTTAATCCTCTCAGTCAAATATCAAGGGAAATGACCAACCTTCCTTGCCAAAATAGCTATTTTTCCTAAAGAAGTTTGGTTTGTTTTTGTTTTTCTTTCTCTGAGCACAGACTAAATTTACTGATTCAAACTAAATTGCAGAAATTGGACCTCTATATGATTTTTTCAGTAGCAAAAAGCAGGGAGAGCCATAAAGAAAGCAGCAAGCAAGTTTTAGCCCAAAGCCCCGCAAAATACTGAAACTAACTGAATTTGGATGAGGCAGGTGCCCTCCCAGCTCTTTTGGTGCCACCTTAACCCAAAATGACTGGCACCAGAGTCTGAGGAAAGTTGACTCTGCCTAAAAGGCTTTTATTTAGCTCTCTCTCTTCCAAAGCTGAGATCTGAGAGAAGTCTCTGTTTGGCTCTGAGTGCAGGAGAAACAACCCCAGGCTAGTGCTCCTTCATGAGAAGTGCTGTGCTCTGCTTACTTCTCCTGCCCAGGTCCTGTGTGCAAATATGAATGGATCTGCACATGCGTTGATGTTTCCCTGATTCAAGGAAAGGACAAGCTGGGAAGTTATAGATGCTGGCAAGATAACCTAAGGGAAGTAAACTTCGTTGAAATTCTGGGTTAATTTCTTGTCTTCTATGGAGGAGAAGAAAGTGAAAAAGGAACTTGGCAGTGGGAAAACAAAGCATTAGGAAGAAGAGAGGTAGCAATTGGAGCAAGTGTAGCCCAGCAGTTATCTGCCTTATGTTCAGATTCACATTCAGCACACACATTCAGACTCCTTCAGAAAATACCCATCCTCCTTGCTGGTGTGTGATGAAGAGGGGGGAAGGCTGCTCAAGCATGATGTGTCTTAAGGTCTTGCTGTATTCCTAACCATGTATGCTGAATAACTAGGCCTTCAGATTTTAGATCTAATACATGGTTATTGTGTCATGCCTGGACATATGAAGTGATGCTTAATGTTCATATGTGTTTTTCATCTCTCTAGTTACACCACTGTCACCAGTCATGGTAGTGACTGAGTAGCACCATGTTGGGAATCAGGATGCAAGGCTTTAGCAGCAGGAAACAACTTCTGCCTCTGTCTTTCTTTAAGGCAGTGAAATTTTCTTCCAGTTCTGCTTTTACCACCAAGTCAGGATCAGTGCAGGAAGTAAATTAATATACGTCAAATCACATAATTTCATTGTAACTAACTGTCAAATTCTCTGCTATAATGTTCTATGTGCTGGAGGTTGCTTTTTGCAACTCTTTGTTTGCTTTTTTTCCCTGGGGCCTTATTATTTTTAAATCACATGCTTGCATATGATCTTTTCAGAAGAACATAAATCAAAAGGATGAGTAGACTGATAATTACAGAATGGCACCTTCAATCTGGGTGGCCTGACTGCCTAATTATGTGTAAGTGCTTTGCAGAAATTTATGGTACTCTTACCCAGATCTTGAATTTAATGGCTTAAGGCACAAGCATTCTGAAGTACCCATGAATAGAAAAATCAAAGGCTAAATCTTCAAGTGGGGTCAAATCATATGTTCCCAAACAGGTAGACTCATCCACAATATATGTGACTTCAACACTTTAATATGGTAATACTCTGCCACAGTGCATTTCATAACTGTGCCTGAGGTACAGGATAGTTCTTTCATCCTGCAGAGACTCACTACCATCCAAAGAAAAAGTAGGCAATAAGATAAGATGACTGTCAATTGTCCAGCATTTGAGACCCTTTAGTTCAAAGGTACTTTGAGGTACTACCTGAGACACATCATTTAACTGTCAAACTTATTAATAAGATTGGCAGACAGAAAACATTTTGAGGATTTTTCCAGACTGTCCTGAATAAGACAAAACCCTTGTCAAACCTGTAAGAGCTCAATGAAAACTGAAAGCACCTGATACCACAGGAAAGCAAGAAAAAAATAAAAATAAATTTAAAAATCCCCTCTCCTTCTGTTTTTGAGTTGAATACACAAGATGCACCGGAAAAGCCATGGAAATAAATGTTTATTTAAATTGGTTCAACTGGGCATACATTACATATTTTAATCTTCCCACCCAAGGAGACCTCAAGTAATCTAATGTATGCACATAATGATTCTTCATTTGTATAATATGCCATTTATGCAAGAAGAGCATGAATTTGCAACACTAACCTAATCTCCTTCATCAGCAGCAAGAGCTATTTCAGGGTGTCTGTATGTGAGACCTAATTTCTGGCTATTGTTTCTTTCAACAGCCAAACCATTTTCATGAACAATTGCTTTCTGCAACAAAATTAAGCCAATTTTTCATATATTATTCATTAAACTTGAGCACAGATCAGTTGAAGCTCTCTTTGTATCCAAATTAGCATTCTGTGGACACAAGCTTGCACGCCTTTGTGTTTCTGAAAGTAGTTATTACCAACCAACTACTGGCCAGCCCATTTCCTAAGTACTGAAGACTCTGCTTTTCTCCTCACTGTTGCTATTCAGATAGGACCAATTTTCAAAATAATTTGTAATTGTGTGTATTATTACATTAATTGGGCTGAATGTGGACCCCTACTCTGGCTTTTTTGCATCAGCCTCATAGTACTAGGATGCTATAAAACTGATCTGGTACAGAAGGACTGAAAGGTCTGGAAAAAGGTATATTTCAAGAAACCACATGGATATAAATGGCTTGTCAAAGAAGCAGTAGGGACAAGGCTCAGCTGGCAGTATACAAACTATGCCTATTAGGCTTAGATAAATGTGATGCAAACTAAAATTTAATTTCTTAAAAAAATATATACCTTCATGTTATTTGTTCTTTAGTTTTAAGACATTGAGACTTCAGTGAAAAGACTCTTCAAAAATTTTTGGAGGTGGTATGGTGGAGACTGAAGGACTGAAGTGGTCAGTCCAGAAAAAGGAGGAGAGGCAGACACATGCTCACATCTTCACACCTGTGAAGTGAAAGGGAAGGTCCTCCTCCCTCCTGCTCAAGATGCTGTTACACTTTGTGCAATGGAGATGAGGATCTCTCTAGCTTAGTTTGATGAACCTTTTATTTGGTTTGCAAACTACAAATGGCCCACAGGCTGCCAGTTGAAGAAGTAATTTTGAGACTTTATTCTTCAGTGCTAGGAACGTGTTGAATATCCAAGTAGGATTCTCATTATTTTTTTCTGTTGCTTTTTCTGATTCCAAACAAATGCCAGTTGAGTAAACCTCTACTGCTCAGCTCTTCAAGTTTCAGGTATAGTTTAAATAAAGAGATAAAGGCACGGCTGAGTGTGCCCTACAGAATTAGGCAGACTTAAGTTTTTACTGTTGCAAATATGATCATATTAAAAAAAATATAAAAAGCTTCATAAACATAGATATTTCATGAGAGAAAACCTTCACTGAGGAGATAGAAAGTGGATACTAATAGGTTTCAGTATTCTAATGAGCATAATTAAATTGAATATGCATCGAGAGAAATAACAAACTGAATAGTCACGAAAAATAGAATCATCATGTTTCTCTAATAGTCTTTCATTGCAGAGATGTAAAAATAAAAGCCATGATGCCCAAAGCCAATTTCTGTCTTCATTTTCAGCTTTTCTCATTGTTATGCAAAATGGAATATTTATAATAATACTTAGTGGTTTAGATGCTGAAATTTCAATGTAACCTAAATACCAGCATTCAGATTCACATGAGTTTGCATTTAAGATTTGTTCTTTACATATCTGTCATTTGTAGCTTCCTTAGTGGCCTTGAGTGGAAGGCCACTAGAAGTGTGAAAGGAAGCGTGTTAACAGTGTCTGGTAAAATATTGCATTTATAAACACAGTACTTTTGGTATTAGAAGTCATACAGATATCCCGTGACTTTGATTCCATTTAAAATCCAGTCCCTCTGAAGTATAGAAATCTCAAAATCTCATCCCATACACATCTATGCATGGATGATGAAAATGGTTGTGCTGCTTGTTCAGATAAGTAGATTGATACCTTATAAAAAAAAAAAAAAGGTAATAATATCTAAGATCATAGCACTGAAGAGCTTCATTTTGAGGGACTGTTACTTTTCATGCTGTTAAAATTACTTTTAATCAATTCTTTCAGTATTTTTTTTTGTTTATACCAGAAAAATAATCCTGTAGACACTGATAATATATTTATTTGAAAAAAATACATTTTTAACAAAATGCAACTTTCAGAAATAAGTCCTTTATAAAATCTTGAAGTATTCATTACAGAGAAACAGCCATATACCATTGAATTAACTGAAAAAAATACTGTGAATTTTGATAGGCTTTTGTTGATTAGGCAATTGTGGAGGTAAATACTTTAGAACACCACAGAACCTCTTCTTCCTTTCTTTGTAGAAATAGAGTGATTAGTAATATAAAGATCACAGAGTACATCAAGCAAAATCCTTGCTTGAGGATAGAGCCCATTAAATAAAATAAGTCCAAGAACTTTTAAGCTTAAACTAACAATGTAAGCAAGATAGAAAACTTGAAAAATATGTAGCATTTAAGTAGAATAAGGCCCATGACAGTCATATTGAAGAGACTTTATTCTGTTTATTCAGAGCTTTACTCTGCCCATCCTCTGGCATGCTACCCTGAGAGGCGCTTCTGTATTGGTTGATTTTGCTGTATCAAGTATTGTCTTTAAATCATAAGAATGTCTTTAATTACTGATAAAAACCCCACTATTACTATCATCTGATGATGTGCTCTCCAGGCAGAATTCTACCATAATCATATGTGATGGCAGCAAGACTAAGCCCCACACCTAACCATGCTTTCTTGTCTAGCCTTAAAGACGGGGCAATCACCTCAGGGCTGTGCATGGATTAGCAGCCTGGGAGAGGGTGCAGGATCCTCATCCTCATCGCCTTTCCATCTATCCACAGCTGAGAGACACTGCCCCTCCATGGCTGTTGCTGCCTGAGTGGGTCAGAATGGAGCAAGCTGGATATATCTGCTTACAACAGAATCAAACCTCTAACTTAGCTGTATGGACACAACTTCAGCTAATTCTGAATCTGTTGTCAGACCTATGGTGAAGACATTAATTTTTTACAAGCAAAAAACATGGCAAAAAGAGGGCTTAGTACCGCTTTTTTGTTCTTTGTAAGGGTGAAGTCTATAAAAATATTGCTGTTTTCATTCTCCTCTGCAAGATAATCTTGCAAATTACCACAAAAGTATTTTCATCTCCCTCGAAACTGTTTTAGAGCTTATTCTATTTCTACAGACCGCAGTTCTGGTACTCAGAATCAGTAGATACACGCATTCTAACCATTCATTACAGTGTACAAATACAAAATTTTTCCAAGCTTCTCAATTCTTTATCATCTATAATACTGTTTCTTCTCCTTTCTCTCTGCACAATTTAAATGAATGTTTTCTATTTTACATCCTTTGCCTCACTGAGCTGCAAATATTATTGTGGATAAACCATAGTCATGTCATTTGGTTAAAAGCAGAAAAAATGTTTTTTCACAGTACATAGCACATTATTTCACAGAAGATTCTTCTAAATAGTGCTTTGGACTCAGTTTTGTTTAGTATTGTCAATTCACATGCTTTGCTGATTTTTTTTTTTCTAGGTACACAAAAATGAAGACTGCTACCAATATCTATATATTCAATCTTGCATTGGCAGATGCTCTAGCAACAAGTACTCTGCCATTCCAGAGTGTGAATTACTTGATGGGAACATGGCCGTTTGGCACCATCCTTTGTAAGATTGTTATATCCATAGACTACTACAACATGTTCACCAGTATCTTTACACTCTGCACCATGAGTGTGGATCGCTACGTAGCTGTTTGCCACCCAGTTAAAGCCCTTGATTTCCGTACCCCCAGAAATGCCAAAATTGTCAATGTCTGCAACTGGATTCTTTCTTCTGCCATCGGCCTGCCAGTTATGTTCATGGCAACTACTAAATACAGGCATGGTAAGTCTGGCTTTCATTCCTAAATTGAGTATTTCAATGTTTAAACTTCTTCCTGCATTGTTTCACTCTATTGTAGAGGTACTGGATTGACTCCAGGCCTCCAACCTGCATAAAGAAGGTGTCAGCACAAATGGACCCCTTAAGCAATTTTGCAGCTGATTGTAGCTGATTGGACTGCACATGATCTGTCTCTTACAGCAGGCGGCTCTGACTCCTTCTGTGTATCCATGTGAGTCTGGCTGCCCCACACTGTTACTATAATGTTTGCAAAAGCATCTGTGCCTGCCTTCTGCTGTGGGGTGGTTATGCACTCCCCAACAGCCCAGAAACCTGTGCTTTACGCAGAATATTCCTGCTGAACTTGGCAGTCATAGATATGTTGTGCCTCATCTGGCAGGACATGATATAGAGCAGAGAGATTTCTGGATCACTGGTGCTCAAAGACCTTCTGTGAAGTGACAGCATCTCCACACAAATCCCAACCCTTTGTTGTGTACAGTTACCAAGTGTCATGTTATTCTCTTCCCCATCGTCCTGAAATGCAGAACTCTCTGCATATACAGTGGTTAAATCATCTTTCTTTTCACTACATTTTATACTGAAAGTGAAAATGCATATGCATTTATGATAATTCAGCTTGTCTTTTTCTCCAATATACATGCAATTCCAAGCAATAAATTGCAAAAGATAACACATTCCTTCAGTTTTGGTTTTCTAACTCACATTTCATACAAATTTTGCAACACTGTGTTCTATCAATGTTTGTGCCAATGACAGGTCACAGATTACTTAATTTTAGCTATTTCTTTAATAGATTTTCATGTATTTGCTGATATTTCTAAAAAATATTTAAAGAACAGCAAACAAAAAACTGACCTGCTTGCTCTTCTCTGCTGTGTTCTTTTTTCTCTAGGGTCTATTGACTGCACACTTACATTCTCCCACCCTGCATGGTACTGGGAGAACCTCCTAAAGATCTGTGTGTTCATTTTTGCCTTCATCATGCCAGTCCTGATCATTACTGTGTGCTATGGGCTGATGATTTTACGCCTAAAGAGTGTTCGCATGTTATCTGGCTCCAAAGAGAAGGACAGGAACCTGCGGAGAATCACGAGGATGGTTCTTGTAGTGGTGGCAGTGTTTATCGTCTGCTGGACTCCCATCCACATTTATGTCATCATTAAAGCCCTGGTGAACATCCCAGAAACTACTTTCCAGACTGTTTCGTGGCACTTCTGTATCGCTCTAGGGTATACAAATAGCTGTCTTAATCCAGTCCTTTATGCATTTCTAGATGAGAATTTCAAAAGGTGTTTCAGAGAGTTCTGCATCCCCACTTCCTCAACCATTGAGCAGCAAAACTCCACCCGAGTCCGACAAAACACTCGTGACCATGCTTCCACTGCCAACACTGTGGACAGGACTAACCATCAGGTATGACTAGCAGTGGAAATGTCATCTCTGGATCCAGGCCTTCCGCTTGGAGATGACATATATTCTGAAGTCACAGTTTATACTGATTTGTAGCTATTTGAAGATCTGAATTTGGTTATGAGTACACAGAGACCCCAGTCCTGCATGGTGCTAGTTGTTCCCTCCTCTAGTTGATGCTCAGAAGCTTGAGGGCTTTCAAAGGTACCTTGCATCACTGGATCCAGCGTGTGTGCATATACACAGCACACAAATCCATGTTTCAATGGCCAGATGTTCACAACAGGTGACTGCTTTAGACCTGGTTGGAGAATGATCATAGATTTGCCTATTCATACTCCTTGTCTGCTGAGGGAGACAAGAGTGGGACACAATACATATCTCTCTTTTCCCATTGCAACAGTGAATGAAAAAGAGAAGAAACTGTACTTGTATGCTTTTGACGGATGTAGGCCTGTTTGTCTGGGAAGACATGCAAGAAGTAGACAAAGGCTTGTCTACATGTAATTCTTGCATGGAGGAATTACCTGTGTTGGCTAGGGTCAGGTTTTAAGATATATATAAATAAATATATACACACATATATTAAGAAATGACATTTTGCCATTTACGATATATTGCGAATATACCTTTTCCATGTAGAAAAACCTTTGACAAGTAGGTTTTTTGTGGCGCAGCAGATACCAAGAGAGAAAAAACTTATTTATTTTTTAAGTCAGGCTCTTTTTGCTTAGCTTTTGTAAAGAGGCTCTTTTGTTACATCATAAACATCCATGTTCGCTGACTGGTCTTGAAAATTCCAATCCCCAGCCCTCAGTGAACATCAAGCAAAACATGAAGGAAAATCTTATCATTCACAAAAGTAATTCATGTGTATCACATGCGCTAGAAAAAGTCTGAGGTTTTTTTGTAAATTGTTAAAAAGAAGAACTTCATTCTTTCCTGTATCACCTTTCAGCAATATCTTTAGGTTTCTCACTGCTGTTAGACTGTGTTAAAACATGACACTCCTGCACCGGTTTCTCACTGCTGCCACTTCAGCCACAAGCTATCTATCTCCTCAGGGTGCAGAAGTCAATGGCTTCTTGTGAAAGCAGTTTTATTCTTGCCACTCAGCTGCTGGCAGGAAGCCCAGATCAGAACATCACCATTTCCAAATAGACAGAACAGTAATTGCTCCAGAAAAGAGGAGGGAGTGGGCTGGAGGGAGAAGGGGAGGCTTTATTCACCTTCTGCATTTGGTAGTGTAATTCACCAGCATCAAGTGCAAGTCCTTGCTCTGGCAGCTGCTGCTACTGCTGATGCCACTGCTTTATTTCTGCCAAACTGTGCCCTGTGAGATCAGTTAGCACCTGCTTGCTTTGGTGGCAGAGCAGGTCTGCCAAACTTGCCATAGGCCCATACATACCTGTATATACATGTAGTATTTACTAGGTGTAGCAAAAATTTATTAGACGGGTTCACCTGTAAGTAGTGCATTTGTCACCTTCAGTGGAGTTTTGTGCATGTATCTGACAACAGGACTGCATCTATATCTACTACAGTTACAGCTTTTTACAGTGCCAGGTGTATGCACAGGTTTTCTATATTTAGTTATGCTTCTTATATTATTTTTAGGAGAGCTGTAGCCTTTGAGCCTTCTATCCGTAGCACATATTTATGTGGTACTGCCCAGAGGCTGAGTGAAATAAAGTCTGTTTCCCTGGCAAGCACAGAACAAAATTTGGCCCTTCTGACAAAGATCTTTCAACTTACACCAGCAAGGGAGAGACACAGATGGCACAGAGATAGACCAAGCAAGGGGAGTGAGCTTTATAGTAGCAATAAAGAAGAAATAAGTCTAATAGTTGGGTTCTTTGTTGGTTTGTTGTTTGTTTTGGGTTTGGTTTTTTTTCCATTCAGGGAAAAGTAATGAAATTTGTTAAGAGGTATTATTTGACTACTGAGCTTTGACTACTTCAGTAGCTCTTCCTAGCAGCTAGCCATTGGCTTTCCCCAGGGCCAGGGAAGAGAAGGGAACACTTGGAAGCTCATGCCCTCACAAATGGGTAGATAGGGCTTTTTGCATGGTCTGGAATGTGAAAGAGTTTGAAGTGGCCATAAATTTCAGTGGCCCAATTTCACTTTCTTCACCATCACCCCTTGCCCAAGTCCTGGCTTTGGCAGCTGCTGCTACTGCTGCTGCTGCCACTGGTTTATTTCTTCCAAATATGTTCACTGGGTGCTGACCTGAGCCTTCTCACTGCTGCTCTCCATGGAACACAGCACATCAGTGCATACACATACAGTGATTGGGTGCAGTCTTTCTCAGTCTCCCCAGTATTTATAAAATACATTCACACCAAGCCCAGTTCAAACCTGAATGTTATATTCCATTTTTTGGTTTTTTTCTCCAGCAAACATTCCTGTATGAAATAACATTTCTGTTGTCTGCTACTATCGGAAAGACAAACAAGGTTATAGGACTGATCTGTGCTAAAAAGTTTCTCTGGGATAGGACTTACAAAGGTAGCACTAGTATTTTAAAATTATTATTAATTTTTAAATTCATAAAGCACCAATGTGAATGCAGCTTTTCCTCTCAGAATAGAAAAATAAATAAATAAATAAATAAATAATAATTACTAAAAAACACTAACAAACCACTGTTCAAACAGTGAGCTTTTATTTTTATTTTATTGACAGGGTATTTTTTTAACAGGTAAGTGCTTTCTGTACAAGAAAGCCTAGCTACTATATATGTATTGATCTATTTATCTACTGATAAGGTCTTTCTTGTAAAGACAACACCTTGGAGAACATTTGATATGAATTTCAATTACAAAGCATTTAGCATTACAAGTCATTTTTGAAGAAATGACTTGTTGGTGTTCTACAAGTCACCTTTTTGCCAAGTGATAATTCTTTACTCCTGCTAAAGCTAATGAGAACTGTAAGCAGTCAATCACTCAACAGCTTAAGGCCTCACATTCTCAGAACATGTAAAAGTAAGCCCTCACAGGCAGAAGGAACAGCTGTGTTTTCTATCATTGCAAAGGCAGTTAACAGGAAACATCATAAATATATATAGTATGCTGAGTTAAGATACTGGTTCTTGGCCTACTCTATGGCTCTTTGGAATTACAAAAAGTTCTTCTAGATTGAGGGGCTGATTATTATTTTATCAGCATTTGCCAAAGGTGGAAAAGCAGAACAAGTTCAGAGCTTCTCCAGAAATTAAGCTTCTTTCTAAAGCACAACTAAGTAACCTCTGATCCATGACATGGATGGTGCAAGCATTTCTAGAAGTAGTGCTTACCCAGTGGAGTAACATAATTCTGAGGAAAGAGTCTGGTCAGGCACACAAAAACTGGAAGAGATTTAAGACTGTGATGTTTCACATCTGTGGGGGAAGTATCCTGTGTTACATTCAAGTAACTCCTGTAATAGAAATGTGCAGGTGACACTTGTTCCAAAGTGAGCTTAAAGACTTGGGTTCTCAAGAGAGAATAGGAGCGATGAAATCCTGGAAAAACTGCATGGGAATCAAAAGTTCTAATTTGTAAATATCTCTGTATGACCCAATATTGATAGGGAATGGTAATAAAGGACAACATGCTATCTTTTGCAAATGCTGAGGTTATTTGATGTCATTGACAATGGACAATAAGAAAGAGAAATAACGAACAAAGTTTGATTTTTGTTTTTAAATTTAAAATTCACTGGTAATTGCTTTGATTAATTGAATTTAATAATTCACTAGTATTCCCCAAAAATGTGTTTTCCAAATATCTCTTTTAATATCTATCTGTTAACTTAAAAAAAATCCTAAATACTTAAGAAAACAGATATTAATAACTATAGAAATCAAAGCATTTTAATTTGTTTCAGTTAGTTTCTTTGTGACTCATTTAAGTTTTTATAGCTGTCTCACCTGAATACACCTAAACACCTAGGCAAATTATGTATAGGCACAATTTCAGGCATATTTAGTCATTCAATGTAACTAATTTTTTATTTATAGATTCTGATGCATTTTCCTTAGACACTGAAGTGTCCAAGTGCCAAATGGAAATGGGAAAATGAGGCTTTAGATACCAATGTTCAGTAGCCCTAGTATTTGTACTCAGTCCTGAAGGCTTTGCCCTTATTGTTTGGATTGTCAGCCACATGTAGAAATGCAAAGGATATTTGATTTAGTAAAAGGTATTTTGAATTTAAAGCAAAGAAAAATTGAATTCTAGTTTCTCTGTTTTTAGAAAATTAGCTTATCTTCTTTGTAAATAATAATGTACGTCAATAATGATTATAAAGTATGAAGGCAGTTTCTGGCAAGATAATGGTATCTATGAAAAGCTTGTCTGAATTCAGTAAGTCCTTAAAACTGGGCTTTCTTTAGTGTCTGATTTACACTGACATAGGCCCTTTGTGAATCTTCGAGGTAGCAGAGAAAACAAAATGTGTTTGTCAGACTATTCCATGAAAGGAAATAAGTATAGACTAGGCTATGAGGACTGGAACTTATTAGATGGCTCCAAAGGTTACTTTTGTTTATGCTATTCCTTGAACGGAATATATTATTCTAACATTCTTATTAGAATAAATGGCGGAAAAAACCCTATTTTTTTTCCTTAATAAATTAGAAAAAGCTTATTGGTAATAAAATGCAAAACAAATGCTTCTATTTTACTTATTCCATAAAGATGAATATATATGAAAGTGAATATGGTCTTCACAATTAATTCTGGATCTAGAATTCTCCAAAAGACAGGGACATTCACATTTAGGATCAAGTCAGTTTCTGGAGCTGAGGGGAAATATTTCCAACACAGAATAAAGGAAAACCCTAAATATAATGTGTTAAATTGAATAAGTATTAGACTTAGGGTGTAGCCTTGGAGATATTTGTGTCCAAATCAGATGCCCTAAAAGCCTCCTCTCTGTTGAATGTGCTTGGGAAGCAGTCCATCTAGAAAATGCACATACCATTCTCTCTGCCCCAGAATCCATACCCCTGTCCCATTACTTTTACAGAAGCACATTCCCTTTCTTGTCTCAGTCAGGTTTCATCTATGACTCTACTCTGCATACTATAAACACTTTATTTGCAGAGTCTCCCACTCTGTTCTCAACAGGTTCTAGTGCTGCAAGACAACATCTTCTGGACAATAAAAAGTGTTACAGACTTTCAGGATATGCTGTGCAGTGATCATATTTTGTTGATGAAAACATCTGCAGTGCTGTTGTTGCCTGTATGCAAATAGGACTTAACATGGATACTGCAGATACACGGGGCTGAGAGGCTGTTGGGTTTGTTTGCTGATGCAAGTCCAGCTCACACAGGATTTAAATTAGACCTTAACTGCAAATCCAAAAGTCAGCCAATGCACAGAAGTTATCATCTAAAATATTAACTCCCCTACAATTGCTACAAAAGGAATATAGGGAGGAAGCAAGTTCCTTCTATATGGAAGAAATTCATAGACAATTCCCCTCTAGAAAAAGAACTGGCTTAGTATGAAATATATTCTAATTCTATTTCAAATTTCATATCTACAAATATTTTTTTTTTCTTTGAAGGTCAAACTTCATTGTGATCATTTCCTCTGCCTTCATTGCTTAATGGCAAAGGCAGTCTTGCTTAACTCTCTGGGCTATCTATGTAGCTTTGTAAAGCAGGACAGAAGCTGCAAATGAAAAATAAATCCCTCTTAATAAAAAAAATACAAACAAACAAAACCAAATAACAAATTTAAAAAAACAAAAAAAACCTCCAAAAACCCCAAACAACCATTTGCAAACATACACAGACTTGTGGGTGGGAAGAAATCAAGTAATTGTTCATTGTATTTGCAATTTCTTTCCTTTCAGTTGGAACTTCAAGAAGCTGAAACTACTCCACTGCCGTGACAGGGTCTCCTGCTGCATAGATCTCAAAGCAATTGCACACCAGTGCCACAGTCAGCCTGAGCTATGGGAATGTGTCGGATACACTTTCCCTTAAAAAAATATACCACAGAGGAAAGTGCCTGCTTTTCCAATCTGTCAAAATTTGCTTCTGCAACAATTCTACATTGCGCATAACAGAAGCATGAAACTTAAGACCCAGCAGAGCCAAGATACGGGGTCTTGCCAGGCTCCAGTGTTCAAAAGAGTCATGATTACCAGGAATACATACATTAGCCTAAAAGAAAGCTACTGTTCCTGTAGTGATCTGACATGTTCTTGACAAGATATGGTCTTGTTAACCAGGTTGGAAATGAAAACTCAAAGGCTAGACAACTGTAGTTTGAGGAATGAAGGTGAGCTTTTAATGATGGGAAGTAATTGGAAATGAAGTTATAATACTGTTGGGTATTTTATTTACTCTTAAAGTTTGTTTGTAGAGGTGTTTTCTGTGCAGATTATTTTTGCGTGCTGAAGTCTCACAAGATCATCTAGAGTAGTTCAAGATGTCTTCTTTTACAAGGAGTTCATGTCCCACAATCACAATTTCAAAGGGAAAATGTTCCTTTCAGTGCTTACAAAACCCAAAGCTTCGCCTTCTGCTTCTCTTTCTCACAGAAAAAAAAATAGACTTTAAAATCAAAACAATGAGCTACCACTTCTTCTGAAAGAGATAAGTAAATGAAATGTTCCATGTTATTCCATGTCAAATGATCCCCAAAATCACATAGACTCTATTAACTTAAACTCCTATGTGAACTAGCTGTAAGTCTGTCCAATCAAGCATAGGCTGATGATGACTTCTCTATTAAGTAGTACCTCAAATTTTAGCTGCCCTGTCAACAACATTTTGAATTTGTAAGTCATCCACAGTCCCTTTGTGAAGTGCTTGGAGCAGTTAATGCATTAGACCTTTTTTATATATTTTAAAGAAAAAAAATACATTTTGCTAAACATATATTTTTTTCTTTACCAGACTCTTAATACATTTGCTTTTCTAACATAATACAGTCTGCAACTCCATTTTGGATTAGCTGCTAAAACACAGTAAGATTTATGGAAGAAACACTGTACTAAAGTAAATGCTACCTTAGCTGTTTTCTAATATGAAAAATAGAAATATCCATGTAGATAATTTGTGGTGCAATGGTATTTTCTAGCCATTGTTTGTTACTTGCTTTGTAAATAAATCATCAGTAGTTAACCAGGGGAAAATGTACTTTGATTAATATATGTATGTTATAAGATACAACTGTATGGAACAGGATTGTGGTTTGTTTTGTTTTGGTTTTTTTATTCTTTCTGCAGCTACAATGTATTTCTTATTTTCATTGTTATTATCTATGTAAAAATAAGCTTCTAATGTGAAATTGTTTGTTTCTGCCATGGACTATGTAATAAAGTTTGAAGGTCAAATCCTTGCAAGTTGTAAATTAAAGTAATGTTTGAGTTTCATCACAGCCTTGCAACTCTGTAGCCCTGTATATCAGCAGAATATGAAGCTAGATATAGCAGAAGTGCCTTATTTTTTTTTCTGTTGAGAATTCCCTTGTAATCATAAGATTTAATATTAATTTTGTGTTAGTTTAGTAGGATCTCCTTGTAGACATCTTTAAAGTTGAAACCAGAGTCATCACCATTCTAAGAGTTTTTGCATCTGATTTTTAAACAGCATAAGATAGGCACTTGGAAGAATTTGGCATATTTTTTTGCACTACACAGTAGTAGTATTTAGATAAGAAGAAGACCATAAAATACACCAGAAATGCGAATGGATTGATGTCATATAGAACCATTACTCACTGACAAGTTCTGACTAGTCTGCCTTGCTCACATACAAAAACCTCACAAAACTGAAATGCATTGAATGAGTATTTGAAAAATGTTAACTGATAGGTCAGAAATATGTTTAATTAAACTTAAAATCTATTTCATGACTAGTCAAAAGCTCATCATCTTTCACAGAATGAAAATAACAAATGTACTTAGAGTGGAATAAAACTCACAGGCAAAATGCTATGACTTGCCAAGAGATAGCCACATAACCAAATATTTTTAAAGATATCTTTTGTTTCTATAGTCCAATTGCGTAACATGACTGTAAATATTTTTATCAGTAGTAAGGTTGTTGTAACCTTGATGGTCTAAGGATATGAGGAAGCAAATTTTATTAGCAGAACATTAGCAAAAATATTTCAAATGTCTCCTTGGGTGTTGTTTTCCAGAAAGTTTGATTGTTCATTGGTAGTGCTTTGCAGTAAGTAGCATATTATTACACAAGTTCTGTATCTGCACTGTAAACCTTTAATAAACTGTTTGTGTTTCTTGTACATTGGTAACCTACTGTATTCAAATATACATTGATTAACATGTTGTGCTATATATTAATAGCTTAGCTTTAAAAACTGCCATGCAACAACTGATGCAAACACAACTACCTTGAAGATTCTCAGACTAATTGCCTGAATGCTGTAAACAATATGTTCTCTTTTTTATTTTAAAAAGGGGAAATCTTAATAGGTCATTAGATTAAAAAAAAAATAAATATAATATTAAGCATATGGGCAGAATTCAGTTTTGATCCAAACCCTACATGTCACTCTTGTGCTGAGACCTTGCTGTAGGGGCTAAGCTCCAGGAGCCTTTCTCTGGCAACAGAAAAACAGAGGAAACAGTGAATCTTCATCCCAGCTTCTGGCAGATGGAGGCTGCACAGGCTCTTTCCTATTAAATTAAGCAGCCTGGACACATGTACTGCTAAATTCAGGGGCAGGGTAGAGCAAAGCATTACTGCCTCAGTCCCTGCTGACCTGCATGTTTCTGTACAATTGGGGAAGCTAAAAGAATTTATTAGTTTAAATGCAAGCTGGTTTGTCCCAGTGGGTCTTGGTGTCCTGACACTATTGCAAGGCACATTTCCTCTATTCTTATAGCAGTACTCACATTTTTTAAAAGACTTTGGTGAATTTTTCTTCATGGAGTGACTGGACAAATTCCTCAGTCTATAAATTATTAGAGGTTGTTTTCTAAAAAATCCTCTAACAGGGAGTCCTATGGTGAGTGTGCAAAAATGTTTTTATTTCATTGATTTTTAAAGTTCTGCCAGATATTTTATTTGGGCAGAACTATTCTTTATGTCTGGAGAACTAAAACTGAATCATAGCCATTCAGTATGACATTTGGGCAAGACAATAGGAGTATGACTATTCAGTAAGTAGTGCTCATAGCTGGTTTTATTCTCTTCATGTTGATCATGATTTTACCAATTTTACTGTATAAATTCTCAGCTGTTCCCTGGCATACTAATTGCCATTTTGAACACTCTTGAATACTACATGTATGTTTTCAGCTGAAAACAGTACTACGTGGATCTTTTCCAGAGTGACTCCTTAGAATCTTTTGCCTGATTAGAAACTAATTTACTACACAATTTTGTATATATGCCACTGGGATTTTTGTGCATGCACACTTTATTTTTTATATATCAACTGATGGCATGCCATCAGCCATCCCCCAGTCAGCCAGCATCATGAGCTCTTTGTCACATCCACCCCAGCTCTGACTATTATGAATAACTGTGTGATTTGATGCTTAACAGCATGCTCCTCTTACATGAAATGCTTGACAATATGGGACAGCAACTTTCTGTGACATGGAAAGCTCCCTTCCACCTAATTATTTTTTTCCTTTTCATTCAATAATTAACTCACAGAGAATTTTTTTTCCCTCTGTAATAGAATCATAGCATTCTTTTTGGTTGGAAAAGACCTTTAAGATTATACAATTCAACTATTATCCCAACACTCTCAAGTCCACCACTAACCAGGTCCCTAAGCACCACATTTACACATCTTTTACACACCTACAGTGAGGATGACTCCACCACTTCCCTGAGAATCCAGTTCCAGTGTCTGACAGTCCTTTCACTAAAGGAATGTTCTATGTCATTATACTTTGTGTCCTTGTCTGAGACAGGATAGAACACAGGATAGGCCCTTATTTAAACCATGATATTTGGTTTCTTTAAAAGCCTTTAGTGAGGCACAAAATACATTTTTTTCTGAACTGATGCACACTGTATTTAATCTGGATCACTTTTTTTCCACATGCTTATCAGTTCCTCCAATGACCTCTGAGTGGCTGAATTAGTTCTTATTCAATCTGGCATGCTCACCACCTCTATATCCACTCTGCTCTTTCACCCACCTGGCTTAATAAAAAATAAGAATCACCTATCAGTAATCCACCTTTTCTCAGTCACATCTTTTTTTAAAAAAAAACAAGGTTTCCAACTGATATGTATTATTTCAGTTCTAAAGTCAGTTTTAAAGTGTGTAATACTCAGCAATTTCATATCTGAGTTCCTTGAGAACCACTGAGTCAATAACCTCTGTCCCTCACTATTTGATTTTATTGGAAAACCTGATTTATTCTAAGCCACTTCAGATGACACTTCATTCTGTGATACCGCTTTGGGCTTCTCCTCTCTGGATGCTGCAACACAGAAACTCTCCTAAATTCCTCTGTAATAGACTCTCACGTGAAGGATTGACATGCCTTTTCATTTTCCCCCATGTCTTTTATTTCCTAGTTATTTATTGGCAGCCTTCCACTTTGGCATGCTATGCTCACTCTGGGTCTGAACATATTTTGGATTATCAGCATATTACAGGAGTTGTCAAAAAAGCTAAGTCCATAAAAAAACCCACAATTTTTATGAATCTGTGATTGCACAGTCCAGCACACAAGGCCTCAGTGAAGTTTTGGATATAGAAGAAAGCAAATAAAACCTCTATATTAAGGTCCTTTCTTTATGTTTATTCTGCACCCACATTTCTCTGTGAATAGAAGTGAGAGGGAGCAAGACAGCAGCTGCTAAACACACTGCTCTCATTTGTTCCCAGATTGCATAAGCCCCCGGAGAAGAACTGTCCTCAAGAAGCATACCAGGTGACATCAGGAACTAGCCTAATGACACAAGGAAAAACGATCTCACAGGGAGAAAAAAGCTGATGCTAAACTGCATCAGCCCACTAGCTGCATTTGTTTCATAGACAGCACCTGGCCAGAAAATGGGCATCTAGACATAGTAAATAATGTGTTGGTGTCAAGACAAGATGGGAAGCTAACATGACAGAAACCACAGGGGGTTCAGTTCTGAAAGACATATTTTTATGTCTTATGACACCCACAATATGTCAGGCCCCTGGATCTGAACCACAGAGCATAACCTGAACCATGATGCTACTTTAGGCAGCACTGACAATTCCATTTCCCCAGCCAAACTTTCAATGACTTTGTTGCTTTGGAAGAGACAAAACCCCACTATGGGAGCTTAGATCTTCCCTGATGCACAATCTACCACCTAGATAAGCAGCAGTGATTAATTCTGTTTATAATCCAAGGGAAGTTGCACAGACACTCTGCAGCTCCCCAACAAGACATAGCTGACCTCTGGGATATAGAGCCCTCTGCAGCCTCCCAAGTTCCCACAGTAAATAGGTAATCAGGTTTAGGGTGGGACACAGAGTTTTCTTTGGAAGAAGAACTTTGCAACCATTTCATAATTTTACTCTGTCTGGTAAAATTTACCATAAGCACAAGGGAATTTACAGTGAGGAGGAAGGGTATTCTTACTTCAATTAATTTAAAGGACAAAATTCTATTCTATTGTCATGATACTTCTATCAAAAATATGTACGTTACATGTGTTTTAAACAGAGTAGCTACCTGAATTGGCTATTGCTTCATTTGCTACCTACTGAAATGCCTTTTCTGAGAGTTTAAGGATTTTTAAGGTGCTTTTAGAAGCCACCTTCTTGGGTATTTAGTTTGTATGAGATGATGCTTAAAGAGAGAACTTTCATCTAATGAATTTATTCTTCCAACCTTCCCTTGAGCAGATTCAAGGCAGAAAGGAAGGCTCCTTTGGGGCAGTTCAGAGTATTTATCACTGAAAGCCTTGTCTGAACTCGTATAAGGTTCAGGCTCATTAGAAAAAAGTAGACCACTGCAAAAATTAATTCTCTGAATACATTAAATGAAGCCTTTGCAATTCCTGACTTTCTTTAAGGCATGATTTCCAAATTTTCATTCACTGTGCATCACTTGCTGACAGCTAGCCTGCTAAGACCAGTGTCTTTGTTGATGTGGAAATGAGAACAGTACCCAAGTTTCAGATACATACATGCTATTTTAGAAATGCATTCATATGCTAGATGCTCTTCCTGAAAAATACATACTGGGGAGTGGGAGTAGGGACCTCTTCATCCAGGGGTTATATTCTCCAAGGGCTTTATTCACTTTATCAGCATCATACCAGGACCTCCTACTCATTTAATTGTTTTTCTCTGGAAATGTGTCAGTTACTTTAGCAATTTTTTTTTTCCAGATCCATGATTTTGCATCTGCCTCTGTTAAAACATACAAGATTCAAATGTCTGTCCCTCATCAAGGACAGTCATCAGAAGCCAGAATAATTATAAGCAAACATGAGTTTAAACATGAAAGTGAAGCAAGGAGTTTTTGAGTCTCCTAAAAACTAACTTGATAAGACTAAAGTTCTAAAATCAATAAACAGATTTTTTTAAAAAAAAGCTCTATTGGCTGTCAAATTTAAAACTGCTAGACAATGAAAGAAGACATAGGAAAAGTGGCTGAGGGAACTGCTGCTGTTTAGCCTGGAGAAAGAAGGATGAGGGGAGATCTTATCACTCTCTACAACCACCTGAAAGGAGGCTGTGGTGAGGTGAGAGCCTGTCTCTTCTCCCAGGTCACAAGCAATAGGACAAGAGGAAATGGCCTCATGTTATTCCTGGGGAGGCTGGAAGTATTTACAAGAAATGTAAATATGGCATTTAGGGACATGGTTTAGTGGGGGACTTGGCAGTGTTATGTTAAGAGTTGGACTTGGTGAGACTATAGGTCTTTTCCAACCTAAATGATTCTATGAGTCTACATTAATGCAACCAATGGACAGAAACACAGGTGGTGTGACTGTGAATGTGTAATTATGTTGCTACTACTCCTATTTTTATAAAATTAATATGGAGTTTCTCTGCTACTGTACTGCATGTCTTTCCTAGGAGAGAAAAGCTTTCTTACAATTATCCCATATTTGAATTCCAAATGACAGAGATAATTATGGCAATACAAAAAGGCAGCATAAATGCTCTATCAAATACTTAAAAAAAAAAATTAATCTTGTGTTGCTCTGTAATGAACTGCATTTAGCCCAAGACCATCATCACAGAGGGAGGCTATAGTTATTAGCAACACCAGTGGGAGGTCTCCTGTTTAGAGTTCATCTGGTGATGATACTTATCTTCTCCATTACCAAGAATTAATGTCAAGGCATAAAATTCTGATCCATCATAAGCTGATGCTTAGATTTTGTCTGATCCTCTCTTGAAAAAAAAAAATCTCTTAAACATTTTAAAATTACTTTTGTGTCAGTCAATGTTTTAATGCCATCATTCTCTTCTTCTAATTGTATTATGATTCACATAAGCAATCTTGATTTGTAAATCTTTCAGAGCAAGAGAGATTTGACTGCCCTCATCATCAGACCCCTAATATATTTAGATCCACCAGGCTGTGTTTTTCCCTCTGACTCAACATGCAGGGAATTGGGAGGCATGCTTAGGAAAGATGTTGCATTCTAACAGCATTACAAGAGGAAAACAAAATAGCTATTTACAGAGAGAGACTGTGACAGTAAAATGATGTGCAGAAACACTGAAGTAATTAATAATTTACATGTGAAAGGTGCATACCTTGACCCCTCCCAGCCTCTGTTCTTTTGGTTTTTTGATTCTCTGAAACTTTGTATACAAGGAAATATTCCAGTGAAGGAACACAAAAAGGTAATTCAATTTGAACAGCCTGTATCATCTCCGCACTGTTGACTAAACTAATTCACAGGGTTGTTAAACATTGAGAGAGAATTTGTATAATGCTGAACTAAATTGAACATTATTCACAGACACATTGCTTCTTCCAAAAATTCGAATGAAAACCACTAGTTGTTAGAAATCCAAGGGGGAGGGGAGGGGTGGGAGAGATGGTAGAAAAAAAGGAGAAGAATATGATCCTGTGCCTGGTAAAAATTCATCTAAAATATATGAAAATATACATAGTTTTGCATTCTATTTGCTAAAATGTAATACATGGAAGTACTGATCATGAGAAAAATTTTTAAAGTTCAAGAGAAAGAGCAGGTGTTCAAATTAGAGACTAGACACCAGTGGGAAGTTAAGTGATGGTCTTGTCACTTGGTTTGGATATTTCAGTATTGATAATCTCTGCATGATGTATTTTCCTATCTGTCCTGACACAAGAGTAATCAATTTGATCCTGTATGATGAAGGTAAAAACTTGATCTGAAGCAAAAATTGAAAGAAAGCCTTTCAGTTTATTTGTAAGAAAAGGATTTCAAGAGAACTCAGCACAATCTTAAAAAGCATCATTCTGAGAAAACAAAACAACTCAGCAATCACTGCCAGAATTATTGAAGGGTGTCTGGAAAATTTAACAAAATACTGACCCAGTAAAAAAAAAACAAACAACAGTGAACAGTAAGTAGCAAGAAAGACTGGGACATTCCCAAAGGACCATGGGCTTCCACTAACCCATGCTGGGGCAGGCAGAACCTCAGGCTACCAAAGCACTATTTCAACCTCTGCAGCTGGCATTTTAATTGATTGCCAGAGTTTTTCCTCAGTACCTAAATCCTGATTAAAAGTTTGGGTGCCCTCAGCACAGGAAAGACATGGAGCTGTTGGAACAAGTCCAGAGGAGGGCCATGAAGACGATCAGAGGGCTCGAGCAGCTCTGCCATGAATAAAGGATGATAAAGTAGGGGTTGTTTAGCCTGGAGAAGAGAAGGCTTCAGGGACACCTGATAGAGGCCTTCCAGTACCTGAAGGAGCCTAAAGAAAGATGGGACAAATTTTTTAGCAGGGCATGTTGCAATAGGAAAATGGGTGATGGTTTTAAACAGAAAAAGTGATTTAGACTAGATATAAGGAAGAATGGTTTTACAGTGGGGGTGGTGAGACATTGGAATGGGATGCTCAGAAAGGTGATAGAAACCCTATTTCTGCAAACATTCAAGGTTGGACAGGGCTCTGAGTACCCTGACCTTGCTGAAGATGTTCCTCACTACAGAGAGGTTGTACTAGGTGACCCTTAAAGGTCCCTTCCAATCCAAACTATTTTGTGATTCCATACTGCCATCAGCAACTCACACATATGTCTTCAAGATCTGAAATATTCACCATGCCATTGTTGATTTGTCACAGCATGTACTGGCAACTCCATGTTATTCCCTATTTAATCAGTGAAGTATTGCTGCTGGATTTACAGCCCTCTGTTGTAGACACTTCTCATTACCGAGTTACAAACAGGTGACAGAGTGACTGAGATTTAATCAAAATCACATGTGCTATCTGTGACTGGAAATTGGACTTAGGTCCTTCAAATCTACATACAACATGGTGACCCTTAAACTATCTTTTCTACCCATATGCACTTCCTCTGCATAATAAAATTACAGACAGGAAATTTTTTACTATTCAGAGTATACCAGAGTCATCCTTCTGGGGTGAAATCAACACATTATGCTACACTGATATTTTTAACATGCCTGACTGCCCAGTGCCTTGCCATACATCACTACTATTCACACAGTGTTACCAAAAGCATTACTTAGGGAGCAGGGCAGGAGGTACAACTCAAAGCAGAGTGGCTGTGGAACATAAATAACAAAAGGGCTGCACTATTATCTCCTTTTGTGGTCCTAAATTATCCATATATATATATTTGATTGTTTGTTTATTTTCTATTTCCCACAGCCATTTTTCTACAGGAGAGCTCCTAAGAGAAAGGTCCAAGTCCAAGAGAAGCCCTTTTATGGAAATTCTGTCTGTGAACTACCTCTCAGAGGCTTCAGATGCTCTAGACTCCTTAAGCATCTGCTGGGCTTATTTGCCTCTCTGCCTGAACCAGACCCGACCCAGCCCCAACTTCTGGCTCAGTGCATTTGAGAAAAGACCCATGAGAAACTCAAAAATTAATTCTGACAATATGAATGTATCAAATACAGCAATTTTCAGTATACCCACATCTAAAGGTGAAGCTTTAGCTTTTGAAAACAAAGTCCTTTTATTTAGCTGGAAGCAGCTGAGGTGACCTGAAGACACTCAAGCCAGATACCAGTCTCCAAGTCTGTGCAAGTTCAGAGTCTGTGTGCTTTTTGCCAGTCACCATGTACATTACAAAAGAACAATTTTGCAACTCTTTTTCTTATAGAGTCAAACTGTGACTTCCTCCATCAGAGCTGATCCAGGATTTATCCTCTCTGCCTCTATCTTTGCCAAGGCACGAAACTAACCTCTGGAACCAAAGTAATAGTTTAGAGGAATGTTTACAATCCTTGAAGCAGTATTTAGGATTTGTCTACTTTGTAGACCCTCATGTAATCCAGGACTGATGAGCCTGCAGTAGTGCTGGGTTTAAAAAGAGACACCAAGTTACATTTAAGGTTAATACCGACAAAAGTGACAATTAGGACACAAGTGGAACAAGTCTTTTGTGGACAGAGACTAAGAAGCTCTATGTGGGTCTAGATACATAAATCATCATCATGCCAAAGAACAGGTAGCTTGGGTGCTAGCAGCCAGAGGAAAGGCTGGCCCCACTGTTTGTCATTCTCATGGCCCAGCATCTTGGCCTGCTTGGGATATAGCCCAGCCAGGTTATCCTGTGATCACTCAGAGCAGCCATGCTCCCAAACCAGCCCAACACCTTCCTGCTTCTGGACTTTTTTCCACAGGGATTCCTTCACACTAAGATGTTTTTATAATCTATGCTGCTGCACAATCTCTGCTTTCATTGTTCCTCTCATTTCTCATGGGACTTTTTTTGTCTTTTCTTTAATGAATGAGGTTCCCATATCCCCTTTTCGAGAGTTGTACATCATGTGTGACCTTGTCTCCAAACTGCTGAGCTTTGTTTGCTGCTTCAGTCCCGAGACTCTCACCTGCTTCTTTCAACCAGCACCATAATTCATCCTATTTCATGTGTTAGAAAACACAGTTCAGAAACAGCACACAAGACATGCCACATGAATTGCCTCAATTTGTCATCAGCCAGATGAGCAGGATAAATTATTTCACAGAAAACAAATGATAGCCATAGTGAAATATCACACCAAGCTGGAAAGGTGATGCACGTGTTTTACAGCAATATGAAATCTTATTTGGGTTTCTTCCTGGCATTTTTAGAGTAAAATTTTCAAACTACATAGGAAAGGCCATCACAACCATAGTTATCTGCACTGCTGCTGTGATTTATGAACTTAGGTGCTAGCTGAGGTGAACTGAATTTACTACCTGTAATAAAAATAAGCTTTAAGAGAATGCACCTTAGAAACATATCTTCTACATCAAAGGCAGGGCTGCAAAGGCACAGATAGAGCCATCAATTACTAGGACACGGCTACTGTTGCAAGGCCAGAGGACACAAAAGATGCTGCTGAATTTTCAGCATCTTCCTGTGCCACAGCATGACAGTAGATTTTGGTTCTTATCATATTTGCTCATCCATTTCATGAAGAACATAAACATGCCACGGTCCTTAACACCAGCCTGGGAACGTTTTCCACAAACACCTTCCAACCTCTCACCCCTTGACTTTTAGGATGGTCTGCAAAACAGCCTTACAGTTACTGCTGAGATTAATGAATGTTAAATAACCAGATACTAAAAATCATACCCCCTGAGACATCAGCTGTATGTCAGGTTGTGGGTTTCCACTGGTTTCATGTTCCTCTTTTTTCCTTGAAGGCAATGATCTCCCCTTTTACTCCTCAGATTCAGTACCTCTCCTTTCCTTGTGCCTGCCATGACCCCTCAGGCATTAACATCCTTTACCTCCTAGAGCCTCTTCATCCTCAGGCTGCTCTTGATTTCTGTTTCCCAGTTCTATTTCAGGCCTGGAGAAGGCTGTTGGACCAGACAGCATCTCCATTTTCCCACCTTCAGCAAAGGCTGTCACCTCACTGTAAAGCCTGCTCAGATGTAGATTGAGCAGAAACACTATTACTTCCCCTCTTATAAACCTGGTCTTTCCTCCCTTGTTACCTCGCTTGTTACCTCGCTAGCAGCCAGCAGGCTGTGCTAAGGGATCAGTTTTATCCATCAGAAAAACTGGCTGAGACCCATTTGCAAGCAGCAGTGGTTTCCAGCCTAGGAATCTGATGTGTCTCTGCCCAGGCAGGGAAAGAGGAAAGATACATTTCCCCATCAGAATAACAGCAGTTTGTCACCATGCACAGCATGCCATGTAGTACCGATTCTCTGTCAGAGAATTTTAAACATTCCCTAATGACAGCTAGGTCACTTATTGAGCACGGGAAGACACCATGGGAACTTCCTCCCTGACAGCTAGCAGTGGGTACTTTTTTTCCAGCAAAAAGAAACATGCCATGATAATGCCAGAAAAATGATGACTGAGCCTTTCCAAAATGTGAAGTGATGAAATAAGGTTAAATACCAGGAATGACATTTTGTCTTCTGTGATGCTAGTGAACATGTTGATCCCAGGCTCACAAGGACTCTCTATGCCTGGTGAGGCAAACAAAAGACAGATGCCCAAATCATAATGAGCTACTCATTCCTGTTCTTATAAAACTTTGTAAGTGGTTCTGTTTTGTACTACCACAGGAGGGTGTAAATCAAAAGCCAGAGGTAAACAAGAGGTAGGAAAACAAGCCAGCAAGGTGCAGTTTTGTAGCAAGTGTGAATGGGTGCAGGCATGGTGCTCCTCTCCCAGCCACTACCTCTCTTGTGCCTGCACCAACATCCCCACAACAAGCATGCCAGGATGGATCCTAAGGAAATACAGCATTGTTTTTTGTACAGTTTGGCTTCCAGGCCCAGAAACAGAATGTTTTGCTCTGCACAAGGCATGGAAAGCAAAAGCACAAGATGGCATCAGAGTAAACCCCACGTGCAAACTGTTTCCTGTCTTCACAGCTCTGTGTTGCAGGGGGAAAAAAGGGAAATGATCACCAGGTGAAAGTGAAGCTATAGGTTTGTGGGATGCTGAGTCAAGCTACTGCTTTGCTCCTAAAAGGAAGAAGTCCCCCTCTTCCCTCCATCTTATGCAGCTCTTTTTCCTTATGCTTCTGCCTACACAATTCAGCTGCCTCCTTTATGAGGGCTCTGACAGGCACTGAGCCGTAAGCCAATTTTGTTCAACATGACAGTGGAGCACTATCCGGCTTGATAGGCCTATTTCTTGCTGCTGACTTGGATGAGCTGGCAGAGGTGCCAAATGATGAGTGGATTAGGACCAAACCAAGCAGTGGGTGCATGTAGGAGATGGGGTAAACAGAGGGAGGTGGGGACATTCTTCCTTGAGGGCAACTGAACCTTTAGATAAGCTGGTTTCTTAGGAAAAACACCTTCACGGTGCTGCTCTCCATGTGGCCTGTTCAACTAAACTGAAACTTTTGACAAAGATCCTAATGCTCTTCTAATTGAAACAGGCTGCTCTGTGAGCTAGAAAAAATAAAAATTAAAAAATGCAACACCCCATGCCTGCCCAAAGAGGACATTCTTCCTTATGGGTGACTATAGCAACCAATTAGAGAGCATTAACTAATTTAACAGCAGTTTGAAAAATTACATTGCCAACTAGTGGAAGGTATTCTCAGTGAAACCATTCATTGCCTCTTCCAATGTGAGTATACTTGTTTAAAGAACCAGCAAATCCTTATTTTATTACATAGCAGTAAACTGAAAAATCCACAAGAAAAAGTAAAAACAACAAAAAAAGGCTGAGTAAAATATTCTCATTTCAGTGTTTAATTGACAAGTGCAAACATAAGGCTCTCATTCTGCTAGATGTGTGTATCATTCCTTTAAAAACAAGTTGCATGTGTGGGCAACAAGCAGTAAAAAGGCAGTGCTGACTGCAAACATTATGCTGCGAGTTTTAAATCAGTGGGGGAAAAAAAATAGATTTATCAGAAAAAATACCAAACTGGGGTTTGGTATTTCATAGTGCTGCAGGCCCTGCCCCAGCCTAACAAATAGCCTTGCAAATGCTTCTCTATGCCTGGCTTTCCCTGCCCACACAGAGGGTTACAGAACAGGCGCTGCCAGTCCTCAGCAGTGAAAGCTTTACATAAGAGTGCTGCTATTAGTTTATATATTTGGCATTTCACCAGGTGAGTTAATTTGCTAAACATTCTTAAATAAAGTGATTTACCTGCATCTTTGCCAGTTTAGTGCTAGTTCCTCTGCACATGACAGTGGGAGATATTTTCATGTCCTCTTGTATGTATTTTTAGGTGAGAGAAGATGAAATTGCCGTAAGCAACTTCAAGAGCCAGAATAATTTGGGTAGGTCGTAAGGTAATTCAGACCCATGGCTCCTAAGCTATGTTCTGATGCCAGAAATTATTTGCCCTATAGAAATGCCCTACACCTACAACCTTAACATTGACCTCATATGGGCCAAATAGGGTACATAAGCCTCAGACATTGTGGTAGCTACAATGATTTCCCAAAGAAATGGACTTTCTGTTTTAAAGGCCAAGTCATCTAGAGACAGTCATTTCAAGGTAGTACATCAAGGCTGATGAACTATCAATAAATTACATGCATATTTCACTTTTTAGCTTTCTGCCAGCATACAAGCCACTCCTTTTGGATTTTTACCAGGAGGAAATAAATTGGAACATTCATTTTTCCAAAGCAAACAGGTCTTGGAACTTTTCCCATAGCAAATTTCAAGGAATGTAGTACAATTCTCAATATGTGACAGGTTTTTTCATTGTTGAAATGCCCAGCTTTTGGCAAGATTAAGTCCCAGTAAAGCATGCACAGAGAAAAGACCTTCAGCCCGATTTTAGCTCAGAGATTTTTTGTTCTATTTTTCCTTTTCTTTTTTTCATCTCTTTTTTTGTTTTTGTTAATGATGAAGCTGGTTCTTAAAAAGGCAAGAATGTGTCAGTTGGGGGCAGGCAGAAATGGGATTAATCTTCAAGCCATCAGGAAAACGCTGACTGACATCTTAAAATGTCTGCTGCTTTGAAATGCCCCACACAAACCAGGAAATACCACTTTGGCTCCATTACCACAGGAAAACCACTTTGGCTTCCTGTTAACAGAAAGATATGTCTCATACAAATGAAGCAAACCCAGGCCTTCATTTCAATTGGTCACTTTGGAACAACAACAAAGCCTCCAAATCAAACTTCAACCACAGTATATGGAGTTCCTCACAGAACTATGCAGAAATATGCTTACATGGATTATCTTGCTAATTTGAGTTTAAAAATACAAATATTCATGTTATATCTATAATAGACATGTAAGCTTACACATGGCTCACACAACATATGCAGTATGCTCTATTTTTTTACGATTAAAAATAATTTCAAAATTCTGAAATTCTAGATAGTATTAAATAAAATACAGCCTCTTTTCTTCCCCTCCTTTCCTGGCTGTTCTAAACCAGCTTTTTCCCTCAATATAAATATTTTCTTAAAAAAATAAAATTATCTCGGGAAAAAAATGTTGTAGCACATTATTTATTCCTGTTTCAGTTGAAGCCCATTAACTAGTAAATTATTAGAACTAGATTTAGAAACAAATCACTGTCCCCTCATGAAGCCTCTCCCATCTTCAGAAAAGAAATATGATTCCAGCTCATTCTTGTAGTTTGTTGAGATGTACACCAACAAAAGAGAGAGATTCAGTTTCCAGAAAACCACCAGAGACAGGGTGCAGGAACAGCGCAAATCAGGTATTGTCATTAGTTCCTTCAGAATCTGCATAGCTGCACCAGTAGCTGTACCAATAGCAAAAGGCTTTACTGACAAAGGAATAAGTGTGCATGTGCACATGTGCATGCATGCACATTTTTTCCTGAAAAAAAAAAAAAAAAAAAAAAGTACACAAAAGTCTGGTGAGGCAGATGGTTAAAGACTTTTAGACATTCACTGGGGGTGCACAATTTCCCTGCACTGTGAACCAGCAGTGCAGACCTTCCAAATTCAGACCAGCAGATACCTTTTATCCCAAGCATCAGCAAGTGGAGCACAGAATTGTCCAAGTTTCTCCTCCCAAGGTGGCTCCCTGCTGCATCCACCTGTTGTAGCTGTCAGCTTGTTCATGCTTCTTTTTCTGATTATGGCTTTCATTTTGTTGTGCAGCCCAATGACAAACGATGAACCAAATGAAAACTGTCACATTGATTGTGACAAAAGTGAATCCTATTTTATTACAATTTTAATTTCACATTTCCCAAACTTTCCTTTTGTTTGGGGTCTGAATAGTAGCTGAAGAGAATGGAGATAGACTCCCAACATTTCACTTGCATAAAACTCATACATTTATTTCCTCAAACACACAGAAATTTGTTAAAATAACAACTTCATTAATGTATCCCTCTTCAAGAATTTTATGTAATTTTCAGAGGTCAATGCAGCTCATCCTCAGCAGGTTTTCAGAAACTCAGTAGTTCAACAATAAGTATCTAGTTGCCATCTGAGAGTAATTTAAAAGCTATTTATGCTACACAATCTTATCAAAAACAGAAGTAGAATTTGGGCAGTTTGAGGCTATTTGTCTGCCTCTGTATTTTGGAAACCTGTTTTGTATATGTTTATACAAGCACAGTGTGAAAAGAGCCAACGCAACATGTGCAGGCCACACAATGTTTTCCTTTGTATAGTGCAAATCTGCTTCAGTAAATGCAGTTGATTAGAACTTTGCTCAAAACTGCAAGGCACTGACTAGTCTGTCTCAGCTCGAGAGGCCACTTGAGCACTTGCTTATTCTTAAGATCTAAGTGAAGAAGTTTTTTAATAAAGGTGTTGTTCACATACTTTGTTTCATAAGAAATTGAGGTCTGAACTTGCAAGAGAAAACTTCAAGTGTACATTCAATTTCACCTCCATTATTTATCAATTAGTTAACTCAAATTAGTTTAAATTGAGGTGGACCAAGCAGATTAATCCCTACACTACTATCTTTCAATGTGTGCTCATTTTATTGACATTGAGTCAAGTTGAAGGGCTAGTCCTCTCCCACCTGTGCATCTTCTTTGAAGAATTTTATTTAAGAGTGGGACACCCACAGAGGTCCACTGTTCAGAGGGTGTTCTAGGAATGGTGGAAGAATAATTAAAAAAAAAAAAAAAATCTTAAAATTGGCTCAGTTTTAGGGATTTTTTAGGAATTTTTCTCTAAGTCAAATTGCAACAGGTAGTGAGCTTGCTTAATTTCTATCAACTTCTAGCTAGAACTACTGAAGTGATGAAATCACCACTCATATGTTAATTTCCTGAAAACAGTTTTCTTTTTAACCAAACTGGATTTTACTCCTGCTTTCCCATTTAGTCATTGTCACCCACTTCCGGGTCTCAGCTAGCATTCGTTCCTTACTGGCAGAGTAGCCCCAATTATTAGGTCCTGAGTCAATATCAGCCCTTACCTTCACATTGATAAATCCCTTTCACACCTGAAGCAGTAATGCTATCCCAAGCATAGCCCTTCTTCTGCATTCAACCAGCCCCCATTTTCCCTGATCCTCTCCATTAAACCTGTATCAAAGGAGCCTACAATCTTCATTCTGTTTCCCCTACCTGAAAGGAGGCTGTAGCGAGGTGGGAGTTGGACTATTTTCCCAGATGACTTTCAACAAAACAAGAGGACACAGTCTTAAGTTGTGTCAGGGGAGATTTAGGTTGGATATTAGAAAGAATTTCTTCACGGAGAGGGTGATCAGGCAATGGAATGGTCTGCCCAGTGAGGTGGTAGATTCTCCGTCCCTGGAGACATTTAAAAAAAGACTGGATGTGGCACTCAGTGCCATGGTCTAGCAACTGTGCTCCGGTGGGTCAAGGGTTGGACTTGATGATCTCTGAGGTCCCTTCCAACCCGGCTAATTCTATGATTCTATGATAGGTTACCATCTGCTCCTCACTACAGCACTAACTGACATTTTTGGATGCACTAGAATGTAACTTCACATCCCCTTTTCTAAAAGGGGAGCCACTGGGTGTTAAAAATGTAGTATCAGTCAGAAATCACTGCCTAGGTGGAAAAAATTTCACCTTCCCAGTAACACCATTGACTGTAGTTTTCTCAATCAAGTTATGCTAAAACATAAAATGTATAAAGAGAGCTAAATATGGCTGCATTTGTATTTTGGTTTAAAAGATTAACTGTTTTGAAAACTAATGACAAAGAATGCATTTACAAAATGGCCAACAGAAGTGCAAACTGCCTCAGTTCCTGTGGTGGCATTAATTTGAGAACAGTGAGCTGTCTTGCTTTTCAAAATACAGCACTTTGCAAGGTTCCTTTTACCTCTATATATGCATAAGATGGGGAGGTAAAAAACCCAAACCTGTTCTGAGAACAATGAAGTAAAAAAGTTATAATCCTGCAGCAAACCCTCTTAAAATACATTTAATTACCCTCTTAAAATATTAATTACCCTCTTTAAATACACTTATTTATTGCCCACAGGGGCATCCTGAAACTTTCCAGAAATGGCATACAGTTTCTAGAAGCAGAAACAGTGGAAACTGTTTCTAGAAATGTTTTTTCTTAATCTAAACTTACAGATCATCTAAATCTAAAACTCAAAGCTAGAAAGGCAGAAATCAAAGCTACAGCAGATGCCCCAGTATAGTCCCAGTTGTACAGTTTTTACTGTGATTCATAATGGAACAAAAACCAAAGAGGCATTTCATGTCAACCCATAAGCATTCTCATCTGGGTTGGTCTGGTCCATGTGTCCCTGTCTACTCTAGGAAAATCAGCATATATAAATATATATAAATAGAACAGATATACAATACATAGTCACATTTTTATAAGCCATAAAATGACATATATTTACAAAAATATATGCAGCTATGTTGTACACTCTCAGATTCACATCAAGAATTTTATTATCCACCTTCCAGCTTGTGAACTTGATCAACTTTCTAAGTAGGATCTGGGATGAACTTGTACCTTATATATTCACAATTGTCAATAAGAAAGAAGAAAATAATCTTCCAAAGAATTCTACCAAGTCCATAAGAAAAGTTTAAACCTGTTGAAGCATTAGCTGCCTCACTGAATAGTAAATTGCATGTTAGCAAACATCAAGAGACCTTCTTTTCTTCACATGGAAAGACAATACCTTGATCTAGTCCATAAATAAATTTGGAACTCATAAAACATCAGGCAGAGCACAAACTAGGTGCCTGACATCATCTGTAGTATAAACTCATACATAATTCCTACTCTGTTTGTCTCAGTTTAAACCGATAGCATGGTGGAAGTGAATGAATGTAGAGACAAAAATTCATACATCAAATTACCTTACAGGGTAAAAAGGTAGAGAGTAGAGTAAACCCTGCTGGCATTGTTGTAGCTTCCTTTAACAGTAACTTACATGGATGCACAAGTTGTAACCCCAAGGATCTCACGTGTATACAGTTCATATTATACAGTTCTGTGGCTTGCAGGAGTCGGACTTATTTAATTTACTTCTCCCAAGCTGAAAAAACATTTCTGTTTCTTAGAATAGTCTTCTCAGGCACGCAGTCCAAGTTCAGGCATGCTTTTTTAATTTGAGGGATTCACCCTTTTGACTTGACATGAGTTTTGCAGGAAGAATTAAAGCTTTGCAGGAAGGCTTGTTTTCCTTTTGAAGAACACTTAGAAAAAACAAACCTCAAAATGCAACAGTTTAAAGTCCCTGTACTTGAAGACTCACGGGTAAGAATCTTGCAGTGAAGCATCACACCATGGCCTCAGATAGCACTTTCGATGATGGGCTGTCGAGCCAGCTCTTGTTCCTCACTATTCTCTGTCGACATATCCTGGACCTCCTGCTGCTGATAGATATCTTGGACCAGCATGATGTTTGTGTTCCTCCACTCTCTATACTTCATTGCTGTCAACTTGGGGTCCTCTAGCAACTGGTTAATTGTGGCCAGGTCATGTTCCTTACACTAGGAAGAGAACAATTTGTTATTTCCCACAGAAATTATCAAGCTCATTGTCTGAAACAAAAACACTCCCGGAACATTAGAGAACCCTGTCACAAGGACATGGTCAATTATCCATTCTCCTGGCAACTTGTTTCCATTTTCAGAACATAGATCATCAAATTTAAGCTCACAGCAGAAATTCATCCTAGTTGAATGAAATATTATGATTTCATGTAGAATTTTTATTTTACAGAATTCTTAGCAAGACTTCATGAGAGGTTCATGTGAAAATTAAGCATTGCTATACTCTCTTGGAAGTTAGTACTAGCATGAAACTAAACACAGGAGCAATTTTGCCAGTAATTAACACTGATTTCAACTTTCTCAAAAAATACTTATTCCCTGACCACATTATAAATGTCCATGCTCTGAGAGTTAGACAGAAAATAATTCTGGATATAATCCATAGACTTGGCAGTTGAGTTTATGTGCGGCTAGAGCATATGTTGCTGCTAATACATCTCCTGCCAGATACTACTAACAAATCTGGTCTCTGCTTTTAGACAAAAACAGTTCAGACCATATATTGCGGGCATCCTGATGTGATCGTAAATGATGAACATTCACTGATAAAGGGAGACTAAAACTCTCTATGTCACTGAATCACTGAATGGTTGAGGTCAAAAGGGACTTCTGGACATCATTCGGTCCAACCTCCTTCCTCAGGCAGGTATATCTAGACCATGTCCAGATGGCTTTTGAATATCTCCAAGGAGAGAGACTCCACAGGCTCTCTGGGCAATTTGTCACAGATCTCAGTCACTCTCCCAGTGATGAACATATTTCCTGATGTTCAGAGAGAACCTGTTGTGTTTCAGTTTGTGTCCTTTCACCAGGGACCACCAAAAAGAACCTGGCTCCTTCCTCTTGCACTCTCCTTTCAGGTGTTTATACTTGTTGATATCTTCACATTTTCTGACACAACAAACCACTTTGCTTTTCCAGCTCCTATTGCCTATCCATGCAGGGATCACAGGATAGAGAAGCCTTAGTGAGCAGTTACAGTTAATGGAGGAAGAAAATTTTACTGCTTTTGCTCAGCTCCATCCTCCCTAGGTCTGTGTGTGACTGCAATGGAATAGTTCTCACCATCTCCAATAGTTCTCACTTCTCCTGCTGTCACTGGTTTCGTCATGCCCAAGGACACTGTGCTAGAGGTTGCCCTAAAAGCAGCTTGAAAATACTCCAACATATTCATGACACTTCCTGATAGCAGCCACACAGACTGCTGTTTGTGGAGGCCCCATGATGCCTGAGCTGCTTTGGAAACACAAAAACTTGTTCAAAAGTTTACACAGGTCTGACCCTCAAGACCTAGAGTCAGCTCTTGTAAAAGGGTTTCAAGCATTAATGCAGAGATATGCACAGTTACCCTAAAAGCAGCACAGGAGATAGGGAGGTAAAAGAAAAAGAAGAATATTTCCAGTGGACAAAACTGTTGGCAAAAATATGTGCCGTGGAATGGTCCTGTAGCACTATATCTATTTCCCACAGTCAGTATGCCTGTGATGCATCTGCACACAGCTTCCCTCTCTTCCAAACTATCCAAAGCATGTCTTGTTAATCATATATTGTGGCAGCAACATTGATCTGTTGTTAAGAGGTGGAGTCAAAAGTCAAAAATTTAAATTACACTGAATCTTGCATAAATCACTTGTCTCAAACTAACAGGGTTTTAAATAAAGCAGAGTAAATATGGATCTGACACAAAATTTTCCTGATTTTTACATTTCCAGTAGCTCATGTTCAGAAAATTTACTTCACAACTGTAGAATCCCACTGATGCAAAGAATATATCACATTCCCACTGTAGGCATTTGCCTTTCAGATAGGATAAGTTAAACACTGATGAGTACAGAACTCTGTCCATGAGAAAATGTCTGTTCTATATTTGTCTTGTCAATCCTTCAAGTTCTGTTTGAAGAAAAAAAATCAGCACGTTGCAGACATTATGAACACTACACAATTATTTTGTGTATTAAATACAAGCATTAAGACAAGCTTAAGATTATAAACACTGCTAGTCACAATTTACAAAATACCCTCAATGTTAAATCGATGGAAAACTCATGTCTGGCAGTAAAGCTTCAAGGCTTCAAGTCATCTCCATGCTAATGAAATTGTCCCACAGGATACTGTTTGTACTGTTTCGTAGCTGTATCAAGGAGGCTCCTAACTGAGATAAAAATTGCAGTTTGTTTCGATAATGTAGTTTTCTGACACATAAAAGAGGTGTCCCTTTTTAAACTCATTTGTATCATAGGCTCCCTTTATTACTGATGCAGATGAATACTGCTGTAGTCAATATCATGTCATTGAAGACATTTTGATACCAAGAAGAGAATTCGTCAGGTCTCATACAGAGCCTAGAAGAGCCTAGAGCCCTACAGCAAGGAAAGTGACTATATTCCCTCTTGTCTTTTCAACTGCATCTTCAGGAAGTTTAACAAACGCCAAGGGTGCCAAAGCCAGGTCTCCCATTGCAACAAATAATCAAATCAGTGATTGTACTGATAGGAGAGGGTTTTAATGCATTTCTCCGGTGTACAATGCCTGAAGCCAAATACATGGACTTCAAAGAAGTTACTCAGTTCCTGCTTCTAATGCGATCAAAAGGGAGCAAGTGGAAACCCAGGTTTGCATTTATTCTTTCTTTCAATTTCAATGTTATGGTTAAGCTTTCTGTTTCCCTTGGTACCATTCAGAAGCAGGCTATGAAATCCCATGATACTTGATGCTGGTGAGTAAATAACCTCATAAATCCCCATATTTGAGACAGATTTACTGAGCCTTTCATGGAACACCCTCTGAACCCCTCCAGTTCATGATATGGTTCCAACATAAAAGCAGGATGCTTTTGTTATTAAAATATTCTAGTTACAGGAGGTCTTCACAATAGCTTTGGCACATCCTGTACATTCTCCAATAATCACATAATGAAAACTTTTTTTAGCTCAGGGTCATTTTTTCATGTCCTTTATCATCAATGTAATTTGTCTGCTCTTCCTTTTTTTTAAGGCTTCTCTGTTTAGTGCATTCAGCCAAGCTTGCAAGTTTTCCAGCTAAAAGAAGGTTTCTTTATTAAATTTTCCAGATGGGCTGGAACTTTGCATGAAGGGTCCCTTGGTCCTTTCTGAATGATTGCCTCTCCTTCCATTTCAAATTTAACAACACAACACAGATCAGTATTCAGAATGAAGTAGAAAACAATTTCAAAAACTTAACCAAATTCTCAGAGGATTTAAGCAAAAATGTAATTAGATTTTGGCTGAAATCTAGGCTTGCTTTTTTTTTCAGCCAAACTGCTTGTCTCTCTCAGGCTTTTCCTTGGATTTCTCTGTGACCTCACCTTTAATGTGCTGTTCAGCATTCGAATTTTGTGGAGTTTCTCATTAATGGAAGGATTTTTGCTGCGTTTGATAAATGACTTCCTAAGCTCCTTCTTCGTTGACAGACGACGATCACCAATTGGAGACAGGCTTGCTTGTTCTAATGACTTGTAAAGTCTTTCCATCTCATCATCTTCACATTTTTCCTGATCTGCAAAGAATAAATTGGGTATGAGAACATGAATATGGCACCAGATAGCAGGAATGTTAAGTTTAGCCACCAAAAAGGCACTTAGCCAAGTAAAAGATAGTAGAGTTAAAACCAAGGGCAATTTTTATGGTAATTTATAGGGTAATAATGCATATGAAAAAGATATACTACCAGAACTAGGATGTTTTTAAGAAGTGAATCATGATCCAAACAGATACAACCTGTATTTCTACTGACAGACTGCTGCTCTAATGCTTGAAATATTCCATAGACTTTGAATAACTCTCAGTAATGTTACATTTAAATGAAAACAACTTTGATACTACTTACACCCGTTCACCATTTCCTACATGATTCACACAGTGAATTGCATTTCTACATGTCACCTCACAGGTTGAAATCTGTTTGGTGAACAGATTCATTGCCAGCTTTTGATAGTTGTTGAAACCAGAGTTTAAAAATATTGAGCAATGAAATGTAGGAACATTTCTGCAGCCCCAAAAGAAGGTCCCTAGAAATCAGTTTAAAATAGAAATTCTTGGGGGACGTGATACTTAACTCCTGGTTTCACAGATTGTAGTACAGAATTTGCCTGTGGTGCCTCACCACAAAGTCTTGATTATCTCCACCTTAATTATTCTGATGGCTCCCGAGTTGCAGTATTTTTCATGGTAGAGGACATGAAAGGAAAAGCTAGCAATCAGCTGAGAATAAAATAGCATAAAATAGGATAAAAACTGAATCGAAGGCTTTTTTTTTTTTTTTTCAGAATAAACTAACTTAAAAATGAACAGTCAGAAACTAAAACTGTACCAGGCATATGTGGGGGTGTTTTTTCAGAAAGCCATTTACAGCAACAGACTGTGCAATTCACTTCTTGTTCCTCAATCCACACTGCAAGCTTTTCTACCTCAGTGTTTGCTAAAGGAAAAGGTTAAAACAATTGGTGTTTTCAGAGTGCTAATGAGTCCCTCAAGATCCACTGGGATAACATACATTTTTATTTCTCTGGGGATGATGGTGGTGGTTCTTGTCAACTACAGTCCTCCATGTGCCAGCTGAACCAGCTGGGCTTTTTTTTTTTTTTTTTTAAATGACAAGCTTAACACTGGCTTTTCTAAATCACCTTCTATCAGGTGACTTTTTCTGAACAAAAGGAAGAAATTTTTTTGTTCACTTATGCCACAGCAAAAAGTCTTCTCCAACATATCAGCACATTTAAGAGGCTTCTTCTTATCTGCTCCATGTTTTAAAAAGTACTGCATCCTCCTACAGCCCTGTCCTTTCCAAATATTTAGATTACAAGAAAGGTTTATGGTATGCTAAAATATTTGCCTTTACTGTGTTGCTAGCCTTTTTTTCACTACTTTGTGAGTATAAAAAGCCTGCTGTAACTTGACAAGAGCTAAATATAGCTTCCAACATTGGTACAGTGCTGGGGAAGGAAAAGGAGAACCGTTGTATATTTAACAAGCTGCAGGAAATAGAAAAAAAATGCAAGTGTAAGGAATAATACACAGCAGTAATATTTCCTGAAAACTGATGGTTTATGCCATGAGGCTCGTAATTATAACTAGTTTCCTGCCTACTTTCTTGGGATGAAGCAGCTGTTTGTTCCATTAGCCAGCTCCTGCCTAGGACTGGCTCAGCTCTGCAGTAAACATCACCCATCAAGACTGTGCACAGTATCACTCTGAAAGATAAATGGGCCTTTATAGGATATCCAGCAAGGAATAGATAAGAAGAAAAAACAAAATGCATTGGTCATGTCCAGAACCTTTAAAAAAATAGTTAAGCCATAGGGATACTTGAAGGTCTTGTTCCAGATATCTTTCGAGGCTCCTCAGTATCACAAAAAAAAAAAAAGGTTAGAAAACAGCAAGCATGATAAAAACACCCTCTCTGAACACTACCGGGATGAAGGTAAGGAGGAAAGAGTAACTCAGTGAGGACCACAAAGGGGAGTTGAGGGCAGAAAATCCCAACAAAAGGCTCCTGGACATTGCATATGTTGACTGACATATTCAGTTCGTTCATTCCTTCCAGATTGCAACCTTAAACTCCTCTCCTTTTTCTTATCCTTCCACCACGCCTACTTCCAGAAGGACTGATCAGGGTCAGGTAATTTCAGAGGCAAAGAAGTGCTCCAGATTCATCAGATTGGGTGGATTAAGGGAGTGACAGTGAAGCTGCTAGAGGAGATTTCAGGAAACAGTTGGAAAACAAAAATGAGTGAAACCTACAGGCTGTCTAGAGGAAGGTATGAGTCATATAGTACTTTTTTCTCCATCTTTGTTTACATCAATAAGCAGTGAACTTCTGCCACAACAGTTAAATAATAGCAAAACATTCTCTTAATATTATGCTTTTGTACAGAAGATGCTGTTGCTATTGACAGAGTATTTCTGCCAATAAACCTCTATAAATTAAGGCTAGACTGAAGACTAGACTGATACGTGCCTGGCCTTTTATCTTGTTTCCTGAGTACCCCTGTGCCAAGCTCAGGCATCAGAAGCCCATGTGTTAGAGGCTTGGAGGTGCCACTGAACACACTACTATACTGATGCTGTAAATCTAAAAAGGGGAATGATAGGAGAGGAGCATTATGTTTAGCAATCAGTTAACAAGATCATAAAATGACCCGTGGTAAGAAAACATATTATCTTGCTCACAGAACCATGCATTCTGGTATTTCACAAGCCTCTAAATGCCACAAAAGTGAGGAAAGTGGTACCTATAGTTTGCTTTCTGATTTTCCCCACAAAACATCCAGTTCAGGTTGGAGGCTTTCTATTTATTATAGAAATAAAGCAATGTGGCTCAAGGCTTAAGCACAGACATAACTTCTCCAGATTCAAGCATTCTCATCACATTTTCCCAGAACCTGATATTGCTTAATTCCCCTGCACCTGGAGCACAGGCGCTCACCAGTTCCATATTTTTAGGCATCAGTAATTTGGATTCTTCATATGAAGCCTGGATTGTCCACACCATATTATTAAATTGTTACAAAGTATTTGATTTCCATCATGAAGTAAAAATTTATACCAAAAAAAAAAAAAAACCCAAAAACATTTAGTACACAAGCTCAGGCCCTGGTTTAAAATTTACAGTTTCTCTGTGACAGCCTCTCAAAGATAAATGTACCACCCTTGCTCTGAGCTTTATTAACCTCCGAAGGTTTATAATGATGGATATACTCTGCTGGTAACAGTTCTTAATAACATGAACAGGTTGTGCCGCAGTAGCAGTGCTCTGGAGTGAGTCTTTCCATCCAGGTCACACAGCTAACATCAGGCACATTCAAAATAATTTCAAAATGTAATATTGTAAGTTATCTCTTCTACCAGTACTCTTTAAGCTAAGCACTTCTGGCCTCAGCCATGCAAGATAGGAAACTGAAATGCTGCTACAGCATATCTTTATCTCATTCTCTTGTAAAGATAAAATATATTCATTTTTCTCTCAGGACCTGCTGAAGGATTGGTGGTAAAGCACAAATAGCAACAGTGGAAGGATATTACATATTGGGTGCATCTATGAACATGTACATGCACACAAGGTAACACATGCATTGTGTACTTTTCCCTCCCCTTATCAGAATTAACAATAAAAGTTCTGTTAACTGATGTCACTGGAAGGATCAGTTTTGTTGAGATACTTTCACCAAGGCCTTCACTAACAAGCATTACAGTCTGCTAAAGCTTCATAGCAATTCTTGAAAAAATCTGTAGTATTGTGTAGCTCTTTTAACTTTTCCCCACTTGACAGTGGGGAAAATGGAAAACAAGTGTTTACAAAAAGGGAAGTTCCGCCGTGAGATATTTTAACATTCAGCAGAAATAAATCTTTTAGGCTGGGATAAGAAAAATGAAGTAATAATTCAGGTAAGTCAGAACTTCTGAAAAAATGTGTTTCATGAGGAGTAAAACACGATTTTGTGGCTTGATGCCACTTATCTGGAACTTTCTTCTGACTAATAGGAGATATAATAGACAAGAGCAAGCTGACAGAGGTTCAGCATACCAGCTCTTCATCTCCTCAATTTTCAGCTTCGACCATACTGTTGGCCAACTGCCAGCTTGGTGGGAGTCATCAAGGTACTGAGACTCCCCACCTCACAGCAGCAGTACAGAAACCTACCTGAAATCTCAACTTTAATGCTCTTTAAGCCTAAAAAATTGAAATTATCCAGATCTTTTAAAAAAGCAGCTGTGGGAAGTCAGGCTGATTGTTTCCCAGCAGTAAAAATATGGAAATTGTTAATATTTGTCAATAAGAGCATTTTGTGTTGTAAACCAACCTCAATATAACATATTTTACTAAATCTAATCTGAATTGTAAGTACTTGTTCGGTTCACTGAGATCTCACAGCTCTCCAACTGTGTATTAATCCCAGGAAAAAAAATCTCCTTCCTCCTCCTGTCTTGTAACTGTGCCAACACCTCTTTTAGTGGTTCTGCCAGTGGGACCATGTATAGACCCATGCTGGGGAGAAGAGAGAAAAAAAAATCATAAATTACTTTTGGCCTGACTGACCTAGATGCACCACCCCACACCCATCCATTCTTTATAGCGGTAGTAAACTTTTCAACAGGAATATGATGACACCTTGAGGAAATCACATTTTGCACAGAACTACAGAAGAAGAAAGACAGAAAATGTTTCAATTAGGAGGGGAAAGCTTAGGCAAACTCTTTAATGGCAAATGCAGAACGAAAAGTGGAGAGAGTGGGGAGAAATAAAAGAAAAAATATGTTGCCACAAACGGATGCTCTTGACTATGAAACAGTACAGTAAAATCTGCAGTGAGGGATGGCATTTCAACAAACTGACTGACCTTGAAGCAACACAATCTATCTCCTTTTCAGAGAGTTCAGAAAACCATAACACCATAATTTTCACAGTGATTTCCAAAGCCTTTTCGATGAGAAATAAAATAATAATTCGAGCACAGCTTTTTCTCTACATAATTCTTCTCACCATGGGAGCATTTCTTGACCAGCCTTAGCCACCGTTTAGCCATTTTCTGTAACTTCTGTAACTTTTCCAGAAGGAACAAAAGGACCTGTGCACTCCAGAGAATCTGTTCTGGCAATTACTGGCAGACTCTGGAGGGGAAGAGGATGTCGGTTCTGAGAAAAGAAGGAATTGATTGCACACAGGTCCTATTTAACTAACTCCTTCCTGCAAAATGAATCCAGATAAAATTCAAGTGGTATTTGAAAATCTTTCCATGTTTTTCAAAGTATTGGCACACCCCAATCTTCTACCAGCAACTGTAAGCTAAGGTAGAATAAATAAACCAGAAGTGATCCCCAAAAGTATTACATGCCAAGACACATTAATTTCACTTGATCATGAAACCCTCAGGAAATGCAAGGAAGGATGTTATTGTTACAGTATAAGAACTGTAAATAAATACAAATATACATTCCTATTCTCTTATAGTGAGCTCTCAGTTTCTGCCACTTCCTTTTGTTATCATATTATTTAGTGATGGTGGTGGTATCTCATAGTCAGATAATTTTTGGTCCAGTAGTTGCCAGAAGAAATTGAAAGAATGGAGTTTGCCTGTAAAACATGTCTCACCATTCAATATGGGGCAAGGCCAGCTTCTGGATACAGACCACATAGTCAGGTAGATGTTTGTATTCTAAACTGTGTCATGTTTACAGTTTTTTTCTGTCACAGGCAGATTTGAATTGTTTTTCATTGTGCATGTAGCAAACTGCAACAAGGAAATACTAAATACGTTCACAAAGTAAATGGAAACCTAAGGCTGAACTGCTTTCAAAAGAGAAAGCTCTTTTTTGTAACTGTTTTACTCTCTGGTACATAACCTCTCCCTAGTAATCATCTCTGAGAATAAAGACTGAGAATGGTCATAGCATAACTAAGAGTGGCTGGAAAAATCATTAAAGTATCATATGGTACATCTCCTTGCACCAGACACTTACAGTTGCTTAGCAGATTTCTTCAAATAATTTTCACTGGAAAAATAAACCATGATCATTTAGTTGAAGCTATTATTTTTCTTACAGAGATTCATGCATTTATCTCTGAGAAGTCTTTCTTTCATTTTTAACTCATCATTGAGGTTTCTTCACTAATTAATTCACTAAATTTGTATTTTCAAGATAAGCTCTTCCCACAAAACCACAGCTACTCTTTCTTCCTTCTAGGAACCAACTTTTCTCACACTGGCCTCAGTTTCTGACTTTTGCCAGCACAAGTGAACTCTTCAGTTCTTGAAACTTTTGACCTCTGTTCTAGGCTGCTATCAACTACAACCAGTAATTCCTCATGGGGTTCTACTGAGCAGAATGCATCCACACAGCAGAATACATGACAGGTTTTTTTCTGTCCTCACATGGAGAAGAGAGAATGGACACACATGAAAGCTCTACGAGGAATAGGTTAGAAGTTCCCATAAATGTTCTGGTAACAGCAGGGTCAACTTGACTGGCAGGTGCCAATGCAAGATGGACCTTCTGGACACAGTCTCATTACTCCAAAACATGATGAGCTGTCAGAAATGTACTATTCATAAGCATTATAAAGAAAATAATGTGATTGCATTAGTAAACCATTGAGATATGCATTCTTATTTCACATCAGATAAAAATGGTGTACTTGATAGTTATTGTAAACCATGAGGTTTTGCAGCTAGTTTTTACACCCACAATTTGACTTCATTTCCATTCACATCTTTAGCAACTAGCTGGAGGGGGAAGCTGTTGGGGAATAAGCCACAGAATCAGAGTTGCATCCTTTTAGATAACTTTCATTCAGAACTGAATTGCTATTTTACTTTAATCCTTTTTTCCACCTCGTTCTCAAATTGGAATAGCTTCACTAATCTTTTTTTCAGTGGAAAGGGTGAGTGGGGGGAGGTACAAAAGCCCCACACATCAGCACTCTCCATCTCTTTCCCATATTACACAAGCTGATACTGGAAAGAAAAATGTATGTATGTGTACATCTTACTTGCTTAACAGCAAGTTACTATGCAGACAGTAACTAGTGAGGTTATACAGTTTCCATAGTGACTGTCTCATTTAAAGTATCTATTTCTGGAATTCCAGAAATCACCAGTGTGGTTAAAATGGAAGTCTCCTGTGATCTTTGCTGGCCATCAGATAAGCACTGAGCAATGGAAGGTTTCATTTTTCCAGAAGTAATTTAGGGAAAATTAAACCACATTGCAAATGGCAGGAATATGTCTTGATTTACATTTTAATCCCATTTTTATAGGTAATGTATTACTGAGTCAATCAAACTGTGCTTTAAATTATTATGAATGTATAATGCTAATTCTCTGACCATCCATAAAAGTACTTCTCATCCTTACATTATGATGGAAAACGTTAACCTATGCACTATTGCAGGATTGCTGACCATACTAGAATAACATATTCTAAGCAAAAGTTTAGATTTCTGAAGAGCAATTACTGAATCTTGTTCCAAGGGATCTACATGACACCCTGACATAGGCTGCCTACACTGCAACAATCCACATGAATGTATCTATTAACCATTCCCAAAGGCATAACTCGGTCAAATTCATACCAGAAGGTTAAATTACAAAAGCCAGTGCATTTGCTGTGTCTTTGTGACATGTTAATTCAGTACCCTATTTCTGTCAGCCCTAGCCATTTCACCAAGTGCAACGTCAGAGTTTATGGGTATAGATTCCATGGGAACTCTCAAAACATCCACTCTATTCCACCGCATTGAAATACTACATGTGCTCACTTTCATTTTTACTTCCCACTTACGTTCATGGCTACAGACGTCTCTAACAGAGCAGTCAAGAAGATGAAGCTGAGTGCAAAACATTCTGAAATTAAGTTACACTTAAAATCTGTACTTCACTCGATTTTTTTTTTAATTTTTTTTTTTTTTTTGTAAAATTAGAAAAATACATGACAAAATGACAAACTAAAGGGGTGCTATGTGTTGTGTGTTGATATCTGTAAAATTAAAGGGACTGAAAACATAACCGGTGTGTCTTATACTATCATTTATGAGACTCAGCTCTCATTGTCCAGTTTATCTGTCCCATCTTTACATTACCTTCAGGCTAAGCTTTTGGATGTAACTTTGTTTTGCATTGTACAGAGACAACACAGCTTTTTCAGCAATGTACTTACTTCAGCTCTTTATAAGAATTTCAACTATCTAGGCTTCATTCTGAGTGTCTCATTTCAGCATATTGTACGCAAGAAATGCTTTTTATGCTTCAACTGTTTATAATACAGGAAGAAGATTTGCTCAAAAGACAAGATGCATCGCCTCTCTACAGAGTTATTAATAGTAACAATGACCAAGTTCTGGATCTGTGCCACCTTTTCAATTTAGCAGTACATTCCAGTAGGAGGATATCTATGCAGCTATCCATTTGCTTAAACAAATCCAGTCATAATGGACTTTCTGATTCAGGACTGCAGTTGTTTCCCCTTGGTCACAATGAAGCTCAATGAAATAGGGAATATGTACTGGAAGTAAAGGCAAGTGCTTCTATTTTCAAACCAGAATTGACCTAACTTCATGTTCACCTCTTTCTATGTATTCCATTTTGCTAACAGTGTCTTAAAATTTTGATTCAGTCCTAACTACTAAAAGACAGAAATGCAAACTAAAAAATTATGTCTATGTTAGAATTCTATACAGAGGAACATATTCTTAACCTATAGAGAAAATTTGAGAAAAGCTGTAAAGGTACTTACCAATTAGAAACTATGTTATAGATTTAATGCACAATAAAGCAAATATTTATTATAAATTATGTGCCACTGGAAAACTCACTCTTCAGAGAACATGAAGGAAGGGGAAAGGGAGTTGAGGAAAACCCCCGAACTCCCACATTTTATGGCTTGAAGGCAGAAATGTGTCTCGTTAGCTCACCTTTGGATAGTGATCTCTGTCCTGTTGCATCTGGCACAGCTAAGCAATGTGTTTCCTGACCTAAAAAAGAGTTTTGGGTTCCACCAGTGGGTTTGGAAAGCCGGACATCCTGGCTTTCTACCGCACCTCCACAGTCTACTTCTGGCAGTTCATCAGAGTGGATCTGCACGCAGAAAGTTAAAGGCTGATCACCCTCTTCCATGGCAGAGCTGTTAACTAGGTCAAGCCAGGACTGCCTCTCAGAATGAATCACTTTAGACGTCAAGGAAGATGATGATTCTTGTGAGTTTAAAGTGCTTTCAGGAGAAGAGAGGGAACAAGATGCTTCACTTGACAGAGTTGTGGTGCAAGAAGACTTCTGTTGATCCTGTTTTCCAGAAATTAAAAGGGGGGAAGAAAAAAAATATTTCCAAGTTACTGAGTTATTCCCGTTCCTAGGTTCTACATGTTATAGATTCACATCAGTATATTTCAGTACTTCCAGTTTAGTCATCATTTGTCTTAATCCTTACACAGAGTTTGGTGATGACAAGTTAATAGTAGAAAGACAAAACAGACAGTCATAGGGCAGAGGGCAAGAAAAGAGGAATGGTACAAGATTTGTGCTAGCTGTTCACCTGCTAAGATTCATCCTTCCGTACATGAATCTGGAAAGTGATCCAAATATCACTCTGTAATGTACTTTTCCCCCTGCCTTAATGAGAGTTCATACAACCAGAGAGGTCTCAGAGATATCTAGGAGTCACCATTGAGCTACAAGTTAAATAAAAGAGGGTATAATAGATGAACAATTTAATGTGAAGAAAGGCTGAGAGAAAGAACAAAATTTTGAAAAGTATTTACCTTCCCAGACAAGCAAATAGATGCCTGGGTCTTCAAATACAGCAGGCATTTACATGGATTGAGTTGCACTAGTATCTGGTCAAAAAATCAACTTACACAATAAGAACTAGCATTAGCCTGCTTCTTAGCCTCCTAAAACCACTGAGAAGACAAACCAAGAGAGTCAGATACACAAATTATATATACATAAACACATAAATATAAGTAAAAATACCCAAAAGATTATTAATTGACAGCAAAAAAAAAAAAAAAAAGTAATGGAAGAAAAAGGTAAACAAAGCCTTACAGTCACATTCTTAGCAGAAACTATCAGAAATCTTGATGAGATCATCACTATATGAAAACCAGATTTCTTGTATCTGCTACTGCAGAAATTTACTTCTTCTGCAAATAAATCATCTTCTATTGGCCAGTGCCAGAATCAGATGGACCACAATTCTGGCAAGTTTATGTTCTCAATGCATATGTAGAAGAGCTCTGTGTAAGGCTTAAAACAAAATATGACTAAACTGGAAGTACTGAAAATTACTGAGTATGTGTTGCTAGGGAAACCCAATCAAGCTGGTAACACAATAAAGGTATTAGCCTGGAATTAATACCCTGGTAAGCTAGAAATTAGTTATATTCATATAAACCAAACCAAGAGTGACGGGTTTTTTTAAATTATGATATATAAACTTCCACAACTTAGTGTTGCTGTAGTGTAAATTAGTTTGGTTTTACATTAAAGAAAGCAAAGTAGATTTGCCTTCCTGTGCTTCTGATCTATCTGCATCGCATAGTAACTAATGAAATCAGATTATGAAGAAGAACAATATCAGATTGTGAGACACCATTTGTTTGTAGCACTTTCTTCACTTTTGTAAATTTTCAATGACATTCATTCAACACTGTCCCAAACCCTGTGGAATTAGATTTAACTTATGTTCCTATTATGAGAAGTACAACACTTGTGCTTTGGGTACATTTTTGTTTTTGAAAAGGAAACCTTCCTAAATGTACCCTAAAGAGAAGGACAAGGAGATGTTGTAATAAACTACATATATGAGTGATAAAAACTCCCTTGGGAACACTGGTGACCTGAAGCATTTCATCTAAGAGCTCCTATCACAAAGAAAAATTGTTCAAACATTTGTACATCCAAGCAGAAAAACTATACCATAAAATCTCTTGCTCACATGGTGTGGTTGGTTTAATTTTGATTGTTCAAAGACGAGAAAAGATGTTAGATCTCACCTTTATTTTGGCATATATTTTTGTTTTCATTTTCATTGTGTGTTAAATAAAAAAACTTGGGTGAGAACAAAGATGACTGTCAGAATGTAGTTTCTCTACATGACCAATATTTACCTTATTTGAACGGTTCCTTTGGAAGCTTTGCAATTATCCATATAATAATAAATTTCTATTTGGAGACATTTTAGAAAGCAGATACTTAATCCAGCAGTTTATAAGGATTCCATTGAAGATCAATGAGTCTCTAGGCACTTTCTAAAGAAAAATTATCACCATGAAACACCTCAAATGGTCTTTTGGGATTGCTGCAATTTGTTGTCTCAACATAGCTGCTGGGTTTTGAACTGAAAATTCATTCACATATGAAGAAACTAATGTAGATGCTCAGTTACTTGTTCTTCAATTGCCTTTTTCTTCCACAGCACCCAAAAGCATGCATAGACATAAAAATCTCACCATCACTGCGTCTTTCTTTTTCAAGTTTCAAAATGGTTTAGATCAGCAGAGAACAGAACAGCAAGTGAAAACTTTGTGCTAGAAGTACAGCAAAACATTTGCTGCTCCAACACATAACAGAGCCTGAACCTTTGTTGCTATTAGATTCCATACTAATAGTTTTCAGTCTGGAGTTCACCTCCAGAGGTTTGGAGACCTTTCTGCTTAAGACAGCATTAGTTTGATTTTCCATAATGTGCATAGCTCCTAGTTTGTATTTTGCAGTCAATTTGATGTGGAAGCAAGAAGTGCAACTTCAAAAAACAGTAAAAATAACGAAATGAAACAAACCCAGACAATGCCTATGGCACTCTTGATGCTGGGCTGGGTTTTTAGGATGAGTGTCTGTTGCTGTAGCAATCTGAAAAGATTCAAGAAGGTCTTCCAACAGTAGTATCTAGCCAAATCTGTCACATATGGGACTTCAATACCTTGGTTCAAAAAATCCACAGTGACCAAAGAGGCAAGTATTGTTTAACGAGACTTGCTCACTCGACCAAGAGCTCCAGTGCTAGAACTGACTTCCCAGTGAAACCTGTGCTTTCCCAATCCTTCCAGTGGTTTTCTTGCTCCAGTGCTTGTCCAGAGGGGAAGGGCCATTAAACTGGGTATTTAAATAACTGACTTGCAGTCACACACAATTCTACTGGTACCTAAGTACTCCCTACCCACCTCACAAGCAAGCTGAGCATTAGGGAGACACATGACATCTGGAGGTTATCTCAAGAGACAATTCTAGGGTGAATAACTTTGCTCAGGAGATACTAATCTTCATCCATGATGGAGGGATGTTAAGCTGGTGGTGAGTAGAGGGTAAATCAGCTGAGAGAGGTGGAGGCTGGGGGGAAAACAACCTTTAAGGGAAAGGCAGGACCCCTCTGCACATGCACCATTGCCTGCCTCCTACATGTTGATTTCTAAAACACAGAGGCCAGCACTCAAGAAGAGACAGGGAAAGGGGACAACCGGAGATTGCCTCTGCAGGAATCAGACTGACAAGCAGCAGGAAGCCAGAAAACCAGAAAACTAAAAAAAAACAGCACCTGTTTAAAACTCATCATCTGGAAAAATGCAGGCATTCACCCAAAGGTGAGCAGATGGAAAAGACATCTACAGCCTCTCAAAGCCAAGCCACTGAGGTATAAAACTCAAGATGCTTCGTTATCGGCCCTCAGCCCAGAATACCTCTTGGAGATGTATTGCCAGGGTTCCTCTTTCTCCAATATCTGCAGCCATTCAGCTGCATTTAACCTCGAGTTAATACAGGCAATAAAGAATTACATTTTATACAGCAGTGAATGCCATGAACCCCTGAGTGCCAGGTGGGTTGTTTTACAGTGATTAACATCACACAACTCTTTCAGGAGAGGAAGTGAAGACTTCAGTCAGACTTATCTTACTGAAACAGAAGCCATCAAGTGGGTAACATTGTGACATATGGTCTCAGATCTGTGCAAGCTTCTTAAAGATTGCCAGACAGGCAACCCTGTGCATGGCAGCTCCTTTTGTTATTGCCTGTGACCACGCAAGCTTTTCCAGCTCATCTGTATATTTCAAATTTATTCCTGACTCTCTGCCCACCTCAGCTGCTGGATATCATTTCAACATGCCATACAGGAACATGTACCACACCAATGAGGCAGCAGAGGCTTCCCTTCCATGGGATGCAATGAGATGATTTAGTACTAAGTATAACACTGTGTACCCCTTGATGTTAACTTTCAGGTGGGGAAGGGAATAGTTTGAAGTCAAGTTTCCTTATTTCAGCTGTATTACAATCCCAAACAAGATTACTCATCTCTAAACACAGAAATAAGTAAACCTTGTATCTTAAAGCACATGTGAAGGGAGAAAAGATTGCTGAGAAAAGCAACAACATATAAAGAGGATTAATAGGGTAATAAGTAGCTAATAACTAGGGGAGTCAATTTAATCAGACACATGAGGGTGCACAGTATTTTATTGTAATTTATGAAAAGAAGCAAGGCAGAAAGAAATATTCTGGAAAAATACAGCAAGAGAAAAATATTATAGATTTGAGGAGGATGTTTATTTTCTTTTTTTATAGTCTATTTTTCAGAGGCAGGGGAAAAGAACTGATTTTATCAGACCACTGTAAGAAGAGGCCTCTTTCCCTTCACTTGTCTTTACTGGCATAAAAGCAGCTTCAAATTCAGCAGTCTAAAGAACAGCTCACTCAAAAAAAAAAAAAAAAAAAACAAACCCAAAAAAACCCAAAACCCAAAACATACAAATGAATGATGCTACTAGGGTAACAAGAAGAAGTAAGATTTGGGACTAAAGTGAAAAAAATTGGATGAAAAACTAGGTTATGGCAGTGCTAAAGAGGTAGTAAGGAAATGATGCAGTGTATGTATGGGGTAGAGTGACACATTCCTTTCTGCAGCAAGATAAATATAGCTACATCTGAGGGAGCTGTTCTTTGCAGTGTGAAGCTCCCAGGAATGAAGGCTGCAGTAACTGCATCCTCTGCCACAGGACAGGGTCAGTCAGTGCACCCTCATTTCACAGGCACACATTTACAGCTGCTGTTTTGGGTTATTTCTCAAAGGTTCACCAACTTAAGAGAATCTTGTTCCAACTGGCTTACAACTAGAAACAAGTTAATTAGCACTTACTGAAGGAGTAGATGGTGGCTGGACTGTGTAGGTTGGAGATGGTGTGTCTGCTATTTCAGCATCATCATGTTCACTTTCACTGTAGCATTCTGAGGCAGATGTGGAAAACAAGTAAAAGTAAAATGTTAGACCAATACTCAGTTATTCTTCACAGCACTCTGGTAACCAAAGGTCACCAAGTAGGATGTTCTAGGCTGAAGGACCATGCCATAACAAGTCAGTGTCTCCTACTTCATGGCAATCTTTTTTCTTTTTTAAATCAAAATTGCTAGTATGCTATGGCTGGAAGCAGTAGGTGGCACTGCTCTAGATAGCTACACAAATGGGTCTGGGGAGGGGTTTTTACCTCCCTTTAAAACCTTTAAAACAAAGGCTGTCTAATTTGTGCTATTATTTAGGGAGACCTGCTGCAAGTAGTAGATGCTGTCCTCTAATCTCTGTTTCCCATAATTTTTCCTGGAGCTAGCACAGATATTGGTGTTTTGGCTAAACTTTTAGAAAAAATAGATCACTTTCATGATGCTTTGGAAATCACAGAGCAGCATCATGAGAGTCTTCCATCACCACACAGAACTGACATAGATATGCCACACAGCATGGAATACATGTGCAGAGCTAGTAGTAAAAGTAAACACAGTAATCTAGAACTATGCACTCCACTCGTTTTTATTTTTTAAATAGAAAGTGAGCTGCTAGAGCCTAAGTATCTCTCAATATGAGGGAGACATGCAGACAAGTGATTTCTTTCAGCTTCCTGTATAGCAGTTGAAAGGTCTTTCTCAGATGCTTTTCAAAAGTGAATTAAATACATTGGTGATAAAATGAGACACAGAAAAGGGGAGACAGTAAATTGGATGGCTCCTATTCCCAGGGCCTGGCTGTAACTATTGGGTAACATCACTTCCCTCTACTGAATCATCCAACATGTGCCAGCTTTCCTTTCACATCCAGCCTCTATAGGAAAAATTACTTGGGTCCTGCCCCATACCACATGAGAAAGGATGACAACACTCACCCCCAGTCCACTAAGCATGAAGACTGCAAAGACATAGTTGCAGCTTAATGAGGACACGAGTGAGTGTTAGCTGCCACAGGAGCAGAGGCTGTCCCTGTGGTCTCCATGGCAGGTGGTGCTCTGCACTGCCTCTCCCTTTGCCAGATGCACACAGCAGTTTGTGATGTCCCAGAGCAGCTGGGTCTCTCCAGGGGAAGCAAGCCTCCAGCTCTTTCCCATTTGTGATGTCCCAGGGCAGCTGGGTCTCTCCAGGGAAAGCAAGCCTCCAGCTCCTTCCCCAAACAGGTGAGGGTTATTTACATTCTGGAAGTATTTTGTAAGAGCTGGACTTCATGGGTCCACACTACTAGAAAGCAGTGTGTTAGCTCAGTCACTGGGAAATCAGCTGTGAGTATCTCATCTTTTAACTAAATACCCCTGTACTTTCTTTCCGTGCGTGTCATTTGGATGTTTTAATAAACACAGTGTGAGAGGAACAAAGTTTTAAAAAAGAAGAATTTTATAGATGACAGAAAATTTTCTAAGATGTTAAAGTAAAACCAAAAGAGATTCATTACTTTTTCTGCCTATACTGATTGCAGAACTATAGGGCTTTTTTAATAGCATCACTGCCATTCTGTTTACTGGAAATGCATGCTGGCATATCTTAACATGAAGGACTGACACTGGCTGCAATAAGGCCTGTGACAAATTCTAAGGCTCTGTTAATGTCTTCTTGAATAAGTCTTAGTAAAGATCTTATTGTTTCTACAGCTCCCCTTTTAGGCTTGCAGCATAACAGAAAAAGAATCAACAGATGTTTCTGATACTTGAAACAGCAAATGGGGTCTGGTCAGGAATGTGTTTGGGAGCCAGGGGTCTGGGGGGAAATGTTAAAATGCATAGAAAGTACATGAATACACAAAAATTGACAAGACCTTCCTGAAGAGTTATGGTGTGTGACACCGAGGGTACAACCAGGTCAGCAAGAACAGACATGACTGTGGGTAATGACAGTGTTATTTTGAAACATGGCAATGCCTCTGCAAGGGCATCTCCACCTGGGTGTGTCTGTGGGGTGTTGAACCCACACTCAATGCAGCTGCTTGACAAAATATTCCTGGAAAGAAAAAGAGGTGCTTGACAGCAGAATCAGAGTGGCTTTTTATGAAGAGGAAACAGGCTACCAGCTTTAGGACTGAAGAAATTTTGGCTATGTTATGTTTATTGTAATAAACATAACCTTAATTATATAACCTGCTGCAGAGGTTATAGATTGGATTATTGCGTGTCTTTTAAATTTTATTTTATTTAAGATTAGCGTGCTGAGTCATTTGAATTGTTTGTAATTCTTAATTCAGCCAACACAACTAATACTGCATTTTTTGAGGCTTTATAAAATAACAATTTGCTTTCATTTCTAAAATTTTGACCATCCTCATCTTCTGTCTAATCCTTCTTTATGAAAACATGGACAGCATGTTGAGACCCTTCCTCCATGAGTGCAATTACCATGCAGTTCCCACTTCACAGCCTAATACATAATATAGCCCTTTATCCTGATCTTATCAGACTGTCTTGATTTTAAAAAATTAGTTCAAATAGGGCACAGTCATTTTGAAGGAATTTGGAGATATGGGAATTTACAAGTTTCCTCACAAGAAATAAAGAGGAATCATGAAATGAAAACATATAAATTGCTGAGACCTGCTGGATCTCCAGAAATCAGTGGCATATATGTTTACCAGCCCCAAAACTGTTGTTATTGACAGTATAAATGGAACCAGAGTACAAACAGAGCCAGATCAGATTAATCAATAATGGAATTACTTGTTCAAAGCCTGGCATAAACCCACAACCTTATTCTGGTAAACAACAGAAGGGATGCAAGGAAGAACACTTTAGTGCTTAGACAAAACCTGCTGCATCACCTAAGTGTCTATACTACCACAAATACAAGTTTCTTCCTCATAATGACAGCTCCTGCCCAACCTGGGCAGTTCTGAAAAAAGGCACTGGAGAGTCAAAAGCCCGGAAGATGCTACATATACCTCAGGTCAGAGTCCATCCCTGGTTTGCTAATATAATACTGTTCACAGCACTCCTTATTCTTAACCAGCTCCCAGCACATGTGTGCTCACCATAAGATTTATCAAATGCTCTGACAGATGACTTGCTTTGTCACCTGCCCAGGCTTGTGACTCAGATGTAGGTATCCTGCCACCAGAAAGTTCTTTTAGGTCACTGTGCAAATTAAGGCAATCAATTGCTAGGGAAATTTTAAAATTACTCATTCCACAATGAGCTCTTGGGCATGGCTCTGAAGGAAATTGGAGGCTTTGATGCACTATTACCACACCCCTCCCCAGCATTGCTTTATCGAAAATCTCAAGAATGGAAGAGACAGTAGGGACAGGTCTACACTGCACATTATATTCCCAAGTCAGCAAGTTCCAAGGCCATAACACAACTCCAACACAAACACAGAGTAGCACAGCTCTTTCTATTCACACTTGGTAAGCTTAGCAAGCCAGCAAACTGCCAAAAAATAATTACAGGTCTCTCACAAAATGACGGAGTGTCTCTCAGTGGCACTGTCTTTCACCACTATTTGTTTTTCTGTGATTACTCTGTGCTGTGCCAGTGTGATTTCTCTGAGCTCAGCTGGTAGATGGACCCAGGTTGACAACTGATATGCAAGCACAGAGCTGACAAAAATTTCTGCAAGCAAAAACTTGAAGAACATGGTATAGTTTGACACTGAAGCCATACCTTCTTCATTCTTCCCGTTGGATGCCTGAGGGACTACGGCCATTCCCAGTTTACTTAGCCACCTGTATTTGAAACAAAGGGAATATAAAGTTATGGATAATTGCATGCTGCTTGGACACAGTTTTACCCCTTTTAGATGTGTTCCACATCACCCCACTTATTTTCATTAACCTGAAGACTTATTGTTAAAAGTTCCCTTCTATTTCTTAGATCATATTCTAAAAAGGCACCAGTTCCCAAGATACTAACACTCCCTGTTGTGAGAAGGACTACTTGCCTTGAACATCTTTCCTTGATCCTGAAAAAAAAAAGCACTAACAATGACCAAGGAGTTGTATCCACGGAAGCTAAAGGAAAAGTGTGTGTTTTATAACACAGTGTCAGTGATTTAGTCCTGCTCTTCACTTGTCCTTACACACAGGATGAAAAAAAAGACACAGGAACCATAGAAGACTATGTCAACTGCCCTGGCCAAAGCTGTCCCAGCACAGTCTAAGATCTAAGCCATTTAAAAGCAGATATACTGACAATTATGTCCCTATTTACTTCTGGTTTTAGTAAGTCCCACTTCCTGTGTTGTTTTAAGCCACTAACAGGGTTTTTTTTTCTCTTTCTTTCCTATGCAGTTGCATTTTTTTTGTACTAGAAACAATCTGTAGATACACTTTTTGTATGTGGTGGTGTAGGTCACTCAGATCTATCCAGGTTTTAAGGAATGAACAATTGAAAAACCTCATGTCTTTCAGATTAAAAACTCAAGCCCTAATCAGGGAATGTATGAAGAGCAGGAACTAGGATTCATAACTCTGAAAAAACATTGTGTCTTGATCTTGATTCGACTGGAACAATGAGAAATCTGCTAGTATGATTAGTGTCAACTGGGTTTTTAGGCTGCAGTATGAACAATAGAGGCACATAAAAATTCAAGAAATAAAATGTCATTTCTGGAAGAGCGGATTATTGAATTTTTTTCTAACAGCTTCTCATAACACAACGATTTTTTTGTTTTAAAATAAATCAAAACTTTTAACAAAAGAAAAGACTTGCTGAAAAAAATCCAGGACTTCATTAACCATCAGGTCAGACAGATCTCTAGTAACTGTGTGTAACTGGCAAGGTGAATGCACACAGCCAGCCAGCACACATTTACTTTTCATGTGTGCATGACAATAGCAAACACATGCTAAATTAATGAAGCAAATAACTGTATTAATAAATCCATTGTTGGTTTAATAGATAGATATGCTTGAAGAGTTACAAAAGGTCACAATCCATCAAGCGGTTATGCACAGCAGTAACTTGACACACAAATGCCCCAGTGAGTTCAGTGGAACCACTCACATGCATATGTATTTGCAGGACTGGAGCCAAGAGAACAGATGTCTTTTAGTCTGTTTTGACATATGCGTGAGTATGCGTGTACTTTATCTATTAAATGCATGTATTTTATACCTTGCCAAGGAAAACATAATCAGATAAAACAGTGAGGAATTAGTATTAGTGTGGTATGGTGGAAAGTGTTCTAACACTAGGCTGCCTAGCTTTAAGCCAAAATAGAACTTAGTCGAGCAGTGGAATTTGGAGAAAATCGTTCTAGGGCCATAAGAGCTGGGACACCTGCACAGATTTCAATCACTCACTCGCTCACATGAGACTAAACATTTCACAAGTGTCATTAAGACACTGAGAATTTCCATCTGGCCTCCAAACTGGAGGTTAGCACTCACTAATGTCCTCCATTAGCTCTCATTTTCCTTTTCCTTCTCCCTAGATCCTTCCCTTTCTTCTCTCAGAAATATTCATGTCCAGAAGTCCCTTATTCTCAGTCATCTTCAGCCCATTTGCTTCAAGATCTCACTCTCTTCAGGAGATCCAGTGAGACCTGCTGCCATACAGGAACTGATGAATTATCTCCCCACCAGTATGCTCTGTGCTGCTCAGTTTTAAAAGGGCAACAGATGCCCATCTATATTTACTTGTATGCACCTATAGAGTACAAATTTATGAATAAATGTCTACATAGGTACACTACTGTAGTATTTACAGGAGAGATACATTTCTGTATCTATATATCTTTGGAAAAGTCACACAAATTCTCTCAACTCTTTTTCTGTTGTGGCATGAGGTCTCCTGTTTATAGATGGGAAAGAACAGTCAGAGCCCTATGAAGAATTTCTCAAAGATCATCAGCAGAGCCATGATTAAAATCCTGAGCTGACTCCTATCAAAGCTCTCTTCTCATTTAAATTGTACTGCTTTGTGTCTGGTATTTAGTCATTTAATGCAATAGCATTGTGAACAGATTGCTATCTGAAGTAAAAATTACAAAGAAAATGTGAGATGCATCCAAATCAGCCAAAACTGGATCAATAACAAGTAGTATTTGCTTCTGATAGCTCAGTGGTTTCTAAAATGGCAGTTTCATATCCATTTTTACTTCTTGCACTGAAAACTGCAGGAATGAACTGCTGTTCTTATAAACATTTGTGGAAAGAAAATTTCAGATCTGTCATGAGGATCATTTAACTGTAACATAGTTTGGTGGTGAAGTAAACGCTTACTTACATTAAAGAAACAGCCTTTTCTATATGTTTAACCCTCCCCTTTTTACCTTAATTGCTACTCTGAAATACTCTGAACAGTATTAAATACTCTGAATACTCTGACAGTATTATATTCTAGTCCTAGATCACTTCTGGGAAAAAAATATATTAAGGTCTTTCCTTTCTTCCCTCACTTTTCTCAAGGTGATGAACTCACTATCAAATCTTGGTGCCTCTCTAATGGAAAGGAATCTATAACAGCAAATGTCCAGAAGATTAGTATCAAAATGAGGCTGCTAATGCAATTCTAATTTCACTGTCACTAGTTAACAAGTAGCAGTATTTTCCTTCTAAACAGTGATCAGAAAACAAAATAGACTGAATGATTCCTTGAATAACTTTGTCAGCAGTCACTTGACAGTGAGAGAATGAATTTTCAAAGGGGTTCTCAGGCATGAGACAATGAAAAAGGGCCAATCACTCCTACTTACGTGTTCATTTCCAGAACATTTTCTGCTGCAAAATAAAATGTCTTGATCTGTGGGTGGCTGATCTTAATAGCACTTTAAGAAAAGAAGAACAGAAGAGATATGAAGAAAACTAGTTTACATATGAAAAGAAAAAACAGTTGAATGAAATATTTAAAATATTTATTCACTCCACTATATTAATCCAAATCATATTATCCATCCATATAGCTCTTTCCTTAAAACTCTTCTGTATTTTTAGCTCATTTCCTAGGCCACACATTATTCAGAGGGTATAAACTACAGGAACTAAAAAAGAAGAAATGAAGATTAAAAGAAAGACCTTGATTAGGACATTATATAATTTAGTTGTACCCACATCTAAAATACTGTCTTCAGCTTTGCTTCCCCCAGGTCAGAAAAGTATAATAAGTCTGGAAAAGGTTCAAGGAAAAAGCCAGGGATTACCCTAGATATTGTACAGGTTCTGTGAGTGATTAATCTGGCTAGGACTCCACAGCATGGAAAACTGATGTTTGAGAAAAGAGAGATATAATACAACAAAATCACAAGTGTCCTTCAGGAGTTGAATATGGACTGACTTTTTGCTGTCTTTTGCAAGTTTTAGGAGATCCCACACTGGGCAGCAGGTTTGCAAGAGACATAATGGAGGTAGTCCTTAGGTATGACAGTAGTTGACCTGACAATTTCAGCCCCAGACTATGCTTTAGTTGAATATCCATCAGTAAGATTTTTCAGAGGAGGTTTTTTTATTTCCTAAAACACAGTCTCCAACCCTGAGACTGTGTGGCTTCCCTCTTCTGTTCCTCACTAGGCAATAGGCTGATGGAAGCACACACTCATTGACTGGACCCCAGCAGCCTCAGTCAATCCTCACTGTTCTTCTAACTTAACCCATTCCAAATAAGCTACAAGCAAATATTTTCCTTCCAGTCACTGACAGCCGGCAGCTGCAGAAGTGAAGGGCAACACTTTCTCATGATCATGTACTGTGTGACTCAACCTTTCCTCTGAGAAAACAAAGTGCTGCTCCCAATATTCAAAAGAGCTATCTACTTTCTTTGGAGGACTCAAGCCCTTAGTCTCAAGAATACCTACAGCTAACATAAGCATGAGAACTGAACAGAATGGAAGCTTTCTCTGGGGAGACATAATAAAAACCATGCTGAGCTTTATAACTCTGAACAGCAACAACACCCCTCCAAACCTTTGAAGTGTACTCAAAAGCCAGTGGAAGCCAGTGCTGCATATAGAGTTTGAAGAAAATATTTTGAAATTTATACCCTGCTAAACAAAGTTGCACTACAGGATCCTAAATAATTGTCCCAGCTCAGAGGGAAGTAACATTACTTGAACCACTGTTATCATCCCCCTGTAAGGTAAGACACCTGAGACATAATACAACTAACTTATCAAAATCAATTAATGAAAAGAAAGGAAAAAAAAACAAGTATTCATCATAGTGATCTACTTTTTTAGTTACTGTTTGAGCAGAACACATCTGGCAAAGAATTTTCAAAAATGTTTTTGCAATATGAGTTTCTTTCAGTGGCTCAATTAATATCTCATTATTTATACAACACAGAAGAGCTCACCACCACTTCATTTTCAGGCACTACAGAGGTTCAGTTCTTGTAACTCTGTAAAAACCATGCAAAACTGGAGGTAAGAGATAAACTTACTGCTTTTTTTTGCATTCAATTGCTCTGTCCACACTGAAGTCTGGAAGTCTGATGAATCCTTCTGCTTTTTCAGCCTGCAATCCAAAAATATTTCAACATCACCACATCAACCAATTGGTAAACTACCAGAGTCCAATATTCAATGATATTTAACATGCAAGTGTTTGTTTTCTGACAGCTTTTCACAGTGTGAAAATATCTGCTTATCACCATGGGGATAGATTAACACTTGATGTTTTGGCTGGTATTTGGGGACAAGAAATATTCCTATACCAGGGACTCTTTGTGCAAGTCCTGGATGCCATAAAGCCACCACTCCTACCTGTGCTAGAGTGGCAGAGAATGAGCATTAGGATTTGTTGTACACTTCCAAATGTCAAAGTGCTTGAAAGATGAAGGATCTTCAGCTCCCACAGCAGTCCCTCTCCTTGTCTCCTGAAAGCATTTGGATCAGGCCACGCTTAGCTATGATTTATGAATAAGTCGTAAGTCTAGTCCAGAGTCTGAACATGTCAAGGGCAAAATTTAGGCTTGGAACAAAGCAGGAATAAAAATAGTGGCAAGGTGGAAGAAGACAATTCCTTTGCACCCATCAATGATTACACAGCCTCTTTCAACAGACACCAGCAACAGTTTTTCCAGACCACAAAAAAAGAATGAAAAAATCTGAACATCAGGTCTCAAAAAAGAAGCCTTTCAAGAGACACACATGACATCAGAGAGAATGAATAAAAGATATATCATCCACTCACGTCTGGATGTTATATAGAATCTCAAAGGAATGTTTATTACATTAGACATTACATATGCATGTGTGTTATACAGATACATAACAGCACCACGTATAATGAGATATATATTTGAAAAATACATATCTATAGTGATGGGAATTCAAAAGCAATCCATAATGATCCTAGGCAGAGATGGGAAACTGTAACACAGACCATTTCATAGGGTCACCTACCTATGCCTGTGTATGAGCAAGGCAAAGGCAATACAGGCTGTTCCTATGGCCGGAGGTGAAACTGTGCATGGGAATGGTCCCATGCAACTGAACTCTGTTGCTAAATTGTGCAAAGCAGCTGCAGATGGCTTGGTCCTTCCAGTTATCATTTTCAGACATGGTACAGGAAATACCAAAAACCAGGCTGTCATTCACAGTACACTTTTTATATGCAGTCACCCTGTTCTGGACAGGAGAGGGTTTACTGAACTATGACATCTCTGTTACAGGTGAGCTGGACTCTGGATGAGAGTGGCTCCAGCAAAACTGAAGCCACCAGTTAGTCTGAAATCCCCGCTCTTGCTGCCTGCAGATGAAACATCTTAATTTAGTCCATCTATCTATGTTCACCAGATCATCCTCAGTAGGACCTGGATGTCTCCGAAGAGGAGCAATGATGTAGGCAGAAGTCTGTAGCACATATTGTCAGAAAAAACCTGCTTTCCAAAGGAGACTTTTTTGCTGCTCCAAGCCCTTATGCCTGAGCACATTAAAATTCTGAAAAAGTACACTCAGTTAAAGCAGGTAAAATACACACAATTACAAAGGCAGAGGATAAATGAAGATGACTGACAACATCTCAAGTCACGTTATGTATGAAAATGAGGAGACTGTAAAAATACATGCATCAAGACAAGCCTATGAGCTTTAAAGCTTGGAAGTATGAATCTCTGAGAAATTAAATATGGGTACAGAATGGATTTTTCTGTGGGTGGTTTCCCTGCACCTCTGCATATCTGTCCTTTGATATACAATAAATCACATCACAACCATCATTCCTGCAGTTTATATGTATTAAATATTAATATGCAAGATTTCTCTTTTCCATGTTCACCGATAAATGATTTTGTCTGCTTCAGGACCAAAATTTAAAAGGGTAGAAGTATTCTGGTTTATTTCTCAATACAGAAGAAACAACTACCTTAATTAGCATCTGGGCTGAAAAACAGAAATCTTGATTTTTGAAACATAGTTTCATTTGTACAGACACATGCTTATTTGTAGTTATGGGTTTTAAACTGTCTGACACTATGTTTTTAACTGTCAAACTTTTATAGAACTTGTCTTGGGGAGCTTGTGTTTCTATTCCACAAGCTGGAATTCAGTGATACTAAAAATTGAGACAAAATATCAACTGAAGTAAAAAGTAACAAGCTTTTAAAAACAGTTTTGGGGTTTTTATGTCTATTTCAATCAGTTACACCTTGAACTAGTATTTCCGTCCCTACATGAATGAATGAGTAAATAAGTAGGGCAGAGTGAATGAGGTGTTTTATTCATGGGCTGCACTGCACTAAAGAGAGATAATGTACTCCCCTGTGCTTCTGTACAAAATAAATGTGGTCACTTACTAAAAGAGATGCAGCAAGAAAACTGAAACTCTTAGTCGGTTCCCAAGACCAGTCTAAGAAACACCAGAGATCAGCCTCAATAAAGCTGTTCATGGGGTTACAAAGCCTTTTTTGCATTCATTGCTGGTTGGATAACATTTACAATGCCAGTTATTTCTGTGCATCAATCAATAACACAAGTATAAGGAAACAAAACCAAACAAAACAAAACAAAATAGAGAGAGAAAAAAGACCCTGTAAAAAGGAACATGCCTAGGTACCTTTTCAACAACACACCAATAAATCCATGGCCTAAGTGAGATAAACCATTAGGGGGTGACAAGGGCCTGGGGATGGTTTTTGGCCTTACAACAGCAAATGACAGTTCAGACAGTCTGTCCTACTGAAGTAGTAGCTATTGGACTCTTCTGCATCCTATAAATTACTTAGGGTGCTACACAGGCACTTATAAGGAGAGCAAATCTATGCAACAACATTAGATAAGCCATTGTCTCTTCTGTCCAGTTTTACTTTACACAGTTCAGATTTTTTATTGTGCTACTGAAATATCAGGATCTTATAAATCAATGTGAGGACTCTCACCTGGGGTGCTTCCACCCATCCAGAGATAGGATCTGGACTTGAACCACTGACATATTTAATGAGCACCTAAATTAGAGGAATAGTCTCTAAATTGCTGATAGACATAAGGCTGTAGGCTTTGACTTAAGAAACTTACATTTAACAGTTTTACAACAGAGAAATATCCAAACTTCCTATGCAGTTGTTGGAACATTCTATTAAGTAAAAGATAATGTTCAATGCAGTCAGGTTTTATATTAATTCTCTGAGTGCTTCCACATTTACTCCTTTCTAAGATTAATGTTTCATTTTATGTACAAGTGAAAGGAAGGATAATGGTTTGAAATTTAGGAACCATGTCATTATTTTTTTTTTAGTGCAGAAAAAAGAAGGAAAACAAAGAATAACAATAAAACCTTGTAAGCATTATTACAGTCAGTAAATAGAATTCCAAATAAGGACTAGGAATAGAACATGTGGAAGTCACTTTTTTGGTCATTCTTGGGATAAAAATTACATTTTAAAACAATAAAAACATATACAAGTCCTAAATGTCTTCTTTTCTCCAAAATGTTATTTTAAACATGACTTTAAAGGATCCTAATTTTTTCACTAATACATTTTACTCAACCCCTAGAAAACCAGATTAAAAAAACCTTGACCTGTTTTCTATTTAGTCAAGATATTTAAAAGAATAAGCTGCTCTCTCTTGTGGTTTTTATGCAGGTTAGCCTAACATATAAATCTACAGTTTTTGCTATGCCCAATTGTAAGAAAATAATTTCAATAATACTAGTCTCTAGAAATGCTTGGGGCAAAAAAAGTAATCATTTCTTCACAGAAACAGCTTTTCACAAGAAAAAAAATAAATTCAAACATATTTATAAAACTTAATGCCTGTGTCCAATGAAAGAGGTTAATATCCTTTTAATCTTGCCTCAGTATCTTATCTAAATTCTGTGACTTTAGGAAATGTAGTAAATAATTTCATAGATCTTTTTCAAGAATTTTTTAAATAATGAAAAAATATTTTTTAAAAATTGTGCTAGTAACTGTGGAGCAGCTCCAATCTGCAGTTCAAGGTACTCCTGGTATCACAGTGCTTCAGTGCTACCCCCAGAAGACCAGGAGCACTTCAGTCCTTAAGCCTTTTAAGTCTTTTTTCTCCTCTGTCAAGTTCACCAGTGAGGCAAATTATAGAACCTTGAAAATATTGTGTAGTGGACCACAGGTCCCCAAAGCTCTCAGCACAACCAGCCAGCATCAATGACTTTTTATCATTCATGCAAGCAGCAACTAGAATTTAAAGGCGAAAGTTTTCCGGTTTAAAAGACAGTAATTATGTGATACCTGCCAAAAATATTGGAGTAAGGACCAATTTAAATGCAGTGATCGGTGGGGAGGGAACTCAAACAATCAAAAGAAGCAAAGATAACTGGTGACAGCAGATCACAGCCTGAAACCCTTTGATTTTATATTTATATTTCTTTTCAGCTAAATCCCCATGACAACCATCATTGACACATTCTAAAAATCTGTATTTCAAGTTTACTTGGTAAACCTGTCAAGCTATCCTAAATACACATAAGACAGAGGCATTTAGTCCTCAGTTGCTTTCCAGCCAACATTTTCCAACATAATCTCAACAAATGCAAGAAGCCAAGAGCCTGAGATTATATGCAACAATTTTCCCCACCTACCCCTCTTTGTATACAGCTGGTTCCCGATGGGATTTCAGTATGAAAACTAAAACTGTTACAGAGGCAGACACCATCCTCTTTAAGCACTTGTCTTCAAGGCAACTGCCTGCAGAGAGCAGTACTTGAAAGAGAGAACTAAACTCTAACAAAGAGCAGTTGTCCTAAGAGTCTGATGACACTGAATGCACATAGAATATCAGACCGCTCACACTAATTTTGACATTTTTTTTGTTTTCATGGTAAAAGCAAGCCTCCCGTATTTCTTCCTAGTCCAAACAGCTTCCCCTCCCCAGGATGGGGGTGTGCCCATGCTGCAAATAAAATCTTACCTTCTCTATTTTGTAACTGTATTTTACAGAAAAAGCAAGCATGCGGGGGAAGAGGCTTCTGGATAGTCTACTGAAGCCTGCTGAGACCACCAGGGTTCTAACTTCACCACTACCAGGACCTCAGATAACTGGTCAAATGCTAATTTGGATTTGCCTGTGTGCTCTGGTTTGCTTTCAGTGAAGGAAAACCTTGAGTCTCAGGGTGTCTGATATGCTGTTCTCAACATTCCATTATTTTTTGTCTTTTGATCTCTGGTTTTCACAACATGCTTTATGTTAAATTGAAGGAACTACCATCTCTTAATGTCACCGCAAGTGTCCTGTATCTCCTTCCCCAATTTGCCTCACATGCAAGATCCAGAGCCAGAATGCCTTGAAGACAAATTAAATCAGAGAGAGAGAAGCACCCAGAGCTTCAGTGTCACCTGAAGACGAACTTTACCAAGAACACGTTAGCTGAGGTTACCAATCCAAATCCAAGACAACGCACATTCCTGTACGAATTACACCCACTCCCTCTTTTCTCTAAATCCATTAGAAAACAAGGTTAGGTCAAGCACCCCGTTGCTATGCAACAATTGGCACTTTCTGGTTGACTGAAGTTTCCACACAGCCCTAACAAAACACACTTATTTCTCACAAGGAAACTGGTCAAGCAGAGTTACAGGCAGAGTGTGCCCTGGTTTCTTTGACCTCAGCCCTTTTCCTCCACCACCATCTTTCACTTCAGCCTGGAAGAGGACCTGGCACCAGAAGCCTCAAGCATGTGAGCAGCAGGACAACTACTCTTTCAACACAACTATGAACTGAAGGTTGTCACCTTAGATAGTCCATTGGGACAGAGAATTATCTCCCCTGAAGGAAGTGAAAAAGCAGGCAGTATTAAAGCCAGATATATATAAAAGCCTGATATAGAAGTAAAAAGAAATATCAAGCAAGACAGTGAATATGTCACTGCTATTTCTGCTTTATCAATCTGGAGATGAAAAAGTCTGTGAAAACGCAACAGGCCTAAATCATGTTAGATATGACTCTGAGCATAGCTCTGGTCTCACCAATTCAAGAAAGGATATCTTAGTAAAGGATACTTCCTCTTATTCCCACAGCTCCTAATTACTACCATTCTGCAAACTTTGCCTAAATCTAAAACTGCAGAGACACCACTGTCATGTTGTCCAAAGAAATCTTGTATTTTTAAAATAAAATGGTCGTCATAAGTCAGCAGAAGTTGAAAGCAAACAGTTGCTACCAGACAGCAGATTTACAAGATGAACTGTGATAGGTGAAAAGTCAGGGCTGATGTAAGCCAACAGTATTTTGAAGCCCTGAGAGCTCTTCAGGGTACAATGAAATAAACGGGAATGAGGCTGCTATCCATTCTTCAGCCTTGTTTATTTTGGAGCAGTCAGTGAAAGCAGGAGAGCATGTCTGAACCAAAGGGATGAGTTCACCCAGCTGGTGAATGCTGTGGAATATGCAGTGGGATCAGCACGACCATGTCTTCTCTGGGGCCTGAAAGGGGAATTTAGCCACACCACAACAAGGGAATGGGTAACTGTGTTCCTCTTGAGTACCAGCCTTCTCCTCCTGAAATGCATAATCTGCCTATCCTTGCTTCATTTTATTTCACCCCAACTTCATGTCAACCAGTGAGCTCACCTTTAGCACTTCTTGGCCAGAAGTACAACTGCAGGTATTTTTAGAACAGTCAGTGTTAATAAGGGTTTGCAGGGTATCAATGCCACTGATAAGTGTATCTGCCAGGCTCTGTCTTTCAAGCAGAAAAATTGCAAGCATTGGAAAAACAAAGCTTTTTTTTTTTTTTTTTTTTTTTTCCCCCCTCTACATTTTTTATTTCTTTCCTTTCTTTCTCTCACCAGGTATTTGACCTGGTCTTGAAAGGAAGTTAGAGCAGACTGCCACATCACCACAATAAACAACAGCACATGACAAGCAGAGTTGTCTTCACTTTTCTCTTTAAAAAAAATCATAGCTTTAACACTATTTAAGAAAGGTCAATGGTTTTATTCTGTCTAAAACAAACAAACAAACAAAAAAACAAACAAAAAAACCCACCCAACACTGTACCCACCGCTGAAGGGAGAATGTGAAATACTTTTTCCATGAATAAAGCTTGTTTTAGGGTTTTTCTTATGGTTTAAGCTATTTTATTTGTAACTTCAATGAAAAAGTAAGATTTCTAATGGGGATTCTGCAATGGAAATAGACAAGTGGAAACAATGCAGACTGCATTTAAATTCTTAAGATGTTCTAACAATTAGTGAGGGTTTCTTTAATCTTTCCTCCTTTAATGATTTCCAGAGCAGTCCATTTGAATCTAGGAAACTTGATGCCTGCCCACAATTTGACACTGAAGCTGCTCAGTTTCAACTTATGTAGTTGCTGACATCCCCTATTCCTCTGCACACCATGATTCTGGGCTCTTCCAGGACATCCTTTGAATGGGAAGGGAGCTTTTTAGAAGTAGCAGTGCAAAAGTGTAAGAGACTAATTATGCCAGGAATAAAACCTGTCATTCCCTATAACTCACTACTTCTTTTCACTCAGTCATAAACTTTAATTAAAAGGGCTATTCCAGATTTCTCACTGCATCTTCACCACCACCTCTTTTTCAGTTTTAACTCACAGAATCATAGAATGTCAGGTTAGAAGGGACCCCAAGGATCATCTAATTCTTCAGCTGATTGCAGGAGTTCAGGGCCTGCTGTTCTTTGTCTCTGTCCCACATGTACTGTAAATAAAGTAGACTATTTGAGATGGATCAAATGCTATCTATACCAGCTGTCTTGAGGAAAGCTCACCCATTGAACATATAGGCAGACCTTGAATTCAAAATAGTGTGTCCTCCTGCAGATTTGACTTTTATAATAGACTCATTAGAGCAGGAAGTTAAAAATCAGCAGAATGTGAGAAGCTTTAGTTACAATACTCTGGATGAGCCAGGAGCAAGACCAGGAGAAAAACATCAACTGACAGTCTTCATACCTGCAAACCTACCAGTGCAAACTGGGGGGGAGGGGGGCAGGGGCATGTATGGGACAGAGAGACACCAAATAAAAAGGCAAGTGAATAAAATGAATAAACAGATGAATCTCAGTGTGGAAGGAGATGGGAAGAGAAGCTGGAGAAAGAGTTATGAAAATTAAACTAATAAAGACATGAAGAGGCATTCCTGTTGTGAGTGTTAATTGCAAGTGTCTGAAAACTGTCCACTCCAGAAAACCTTTCCCAAATTCAAATGCCAGTCTCTGAAGAGCAGATATTTAAAGGGCAAAACAGACAGTAAGTTAACATTTCCCAAGTAACTGTTGCAATAGAAAACAGTTTTCTCCATGTTTCACATTCACATAGACTCTTTCCAGATTACAAGAAATGCCAGGGCTGAGAAATAAACCCAGTTGTGTGTATGTCTCCAGAATACATTTAAATTTTGACCCAGCTTCCCTCTTCTTGCTCCCAACAGATGCTGCTTGTCTGGCACCCAAGACTGGATGAAATCTGTACTCACCAGCTGACTGCTGTACCAATACAGTGATGACTCCTTCAGCACACACCAGAACTTTTTCCATTTGTTGCCAATGAAAGCTCCTTTTTCCTTCTTTTTGTAAAGCCATCCTTGGCAATCGGCTTGTCCCAGCTCTTTGCACGATATCCTCCGTCGGCTCATTATAAAGAATGCTGTGCCATTAAAAATACAATGTTTTGCTTGTTTAAAAGTGAATTGCCAGGAAAGATATTGCTGCCAATTAAAGATCTCAACCTTACTTAGCAATCTCATCAAGGCATCCAACCACACCTTAAAATATACTTAGAAATTGTTCAGTTTTATAATGGCTGTGACAGTAACACAGACTCATTTGAAAGGCACTCTGATGTGCAGAAACAAAACAGTAAGCTATAGATAATACAGAAACTAATTAATGCTAAAATAACCATACATAGTTTTTTGTAAATTAAAAGGATAGCCTGTGATCCTTTGAAGAGAAGCATGCATATATTTCCCTTCCCACAGCTGTACACTGAAAAGAATCTGTCTATTTAACTCAGCTAGAGAAAACTATTATGCCAAGTACATGAAAACCACTGGTGTGTGTGTGTATGTGCAGGCAGCTGATTCTACCTCACTGATTTCCAGCTTTGATTCAATTAACATACCACAAGGATTTAGTCCAAAGGAACAGCCCGTTGTCATTTTTCTCAGAAACGGTGCAAGAATCAGTGGAATTAAAAAGCAGCTTTCCACCAGCTGAGTAGCAGTATAAAATCCTCACCCTCTCAAAAAATAAGGCATACGAAGAAAATAACAAAAGAGGAACCCAGAAGAGAAAAGAAAAAGCAATCTCTCGTTACCTTGACTTTTCTTTTTTGTCTTCTGACGCAAGGGAACCTGTAAGAAATGCAGGAAGGAAAGAAAATAGGAAATTTCAGATTGTGTTGCAACATTTGTGTAGAAAGGGGAGGGGGAAGATAGAGAAGGACGTGGTGGTGATGCTGGTGGTATATGCAGGATAGAGACACATAACCCACTCACTGCTGAAGGGATGTTAGTAGCTGAAGCATAAAATGTATTAATTAGAACTGATCTATATCTAGTTGAGCAAGAGCAAATGTAACTCTATTATACATGTGTCTGTCTACTCGTGCTTCCTGTTTCACACCCACGGGCAGCTTCTACTTTGCTATCTGTTTGGCTGAATTGTATTCTGTGTTCAGAAGTTAAAAAAGAAAAGTTAGAACTCTAGCATTCTAATGCTTCATTTCACTCCATAAGGGGGTTTTACAAACTTGGGGAGATTAAAAATACATGCCAGGTGTCTGATTGTTGTTTAGCTCATTCTAAGAAATCCTGAAAAAGAAAAAAAATATGGCTTTTCCACTCTTTTTTATTATTATTATTATTTAGAGAATGTATTTCCCCTTATTTAGAAGTTTCATGATATTTCTAAAAAGGAAAATAAAAACACACACACATAAAAAACACAAACAAAACAAACCAACCAACCAAACAAAAAAATTAAATCATCACAACTGGCATATTATCCAAAATTTAAAACATAAATATGCCATAAGATTGCCAGGACAAACACGAGAATATTGGTCACTGCAAAAATAACATGATTGATTTCTATTTTCCCATCTGCAGTCTATATATTTCATCCCACATAAACACATAGAAAATGAAACTAAAACAGAAGACCACAGACTAAAAAAGAGGTCATTAGAAATGTAAGGTCTGGCTTTTGTAGTAAATTCTCCCCAGATAGGTTGTTTGGTGGTGTGTTTGTGGACAAGACCCTTGGATTTTATTTGCCTCAACCTTTCCATCTCTAGCACGAGAACAGGACCATTCACCTTTTTCTATTTTTAGGAAAGCTTCGAGGCCTCTGGATGTTAAACACTGGATAAGGTGATATATGGTTTAATATGCTCAGACACAACGTTGCTATGAAAAGCTGAGAGCTACCCTGATCTGCTGCAGAGCTACGCTATGAACATGCCTAATGCAGTCCCTCTGCCTCACTAGCAGGCTTTTCAGGAAAGCAAAACCCCATTTCATATTATTCTTGAAAGATATGATGGCTCTTCTCACTGGCAAATTAAACGACAATAAAACAACACCATCTGGAAACAGTAATAGGAGAAACCACTGCCACTAGAATTTACAAGAGCTAGGACATTCTCTAACCAGAGATCTTTGCAGCAAGTATCAGAGTGTAGAAACACATCTCACAGTCATGTGTTTGTCCGATACCTGTTTGAGATGACCTGAAAAACACATCTGTGGGAGGCTTTAAAAGGAAAGAATGATCCTAGATTCCTGCTAAATTTCCAGGGGTTTTTTTTTTGTTTTTTTTTTAAATTCTACCAAAGCCTGCTTCAGACTATTCTCCATGACAACAGACAAAGAAAAGCAATGAGAAAACACATTGGTTGGCTCTATTGGAGGTTTTGCTAATTCCCCATCCTATACAGGCTGTCCCTTGTGTCACATTCCAAAGAAAGTAACACCCTATTTAGGATACATGGAAATAACATGGCCTCAGTGAATCAGTGGGTCACACTAATTACTTTCCTTTAGAGATACCCAGAATGATACTAGGAAAAACAAACATGAATCAGCTCTCCTTGCAGAAGAATGATGTAGTGGGCAAATGTCACATCTCCATGAGACTACAGTGAGGTCATTTCATCTTTAACCAACATAAAGTTGTACAACACGAAAAATACTGAGACAGGATGTGTCTTTCTTTAAACAACCAAGGAAGAAGTAGGTCTTCCCACTGAACTTATTGATGATCTAAAGCAAAATAACATGGTCTATGGCTTATATGTTAGGAAAGGGTTAATATCCTTACTATGGAAATCATCTGTCAGGACTTCCTTTATACACAGACTGAGGGAAAAATAATTACCTTGCAAGAGCTCAGACTACCAAGAATTTATAAATGTACATTTATTATTCAGCAGCAATGATGGTATTCTGCTGTAATTTGGCGGGGGAGATGGATCCCCATCTCTTCATATCTTGTGGGCGGATTCCCAAATTAATGAGGTCAGGAAAAGCAGTTTCCCCAGTTAGCACCGCATTTAATTAACCTGGATAAAAACAGTGCTAAAGGTGTAAAAAAATAATTGCTGAGTGAGATGTTGTGAATTAAAATATATGTTTTTTCTTCCTCAGAATTCCTGAAAGACAAATTAAAGTTTCAACAAATTAATCTGAAACCTGGAATTCAGCAAATTTTAAATGTTTTTAATACTGTTCAGAGGCCCAGAATTATCTTTAAAAAGATATCTGGTTTGCTCTGCACAAGATAAACTTCTAATCCCAAACTGCAACAATGAAATCTGGAGTTATTCACAAAATTGCCTTCCACAATTTTGTTGATTTATGAACAAAATGCAACTTCTTTCTCCAAAGAACCAGTGTTTGGAGTCATATAGGCATTATATAAAACAAACAGTTTTCAATAAAATTGTTTTCATCTTAAACCCAAAGAAATCTTATATTTAAATGCATCTATCACAAAATTCATAAAATGCTTCATTTTAGGATTTTGAGTCAGTTTTATATAATACAATGCATTAGCAAGTCCTCAGTGGCAAATTTTAACTCAAGAATTAAATTTGTTTCCTCCTATGAAAATTGTCTTATGAGAGACAAGAATCTCTTCGGTGAACCTGGGTAAACATTGATAAAGAGATACTTTTAGGTTTCATTCCTAATAGAAGACATTAGCATCAGTGCAAAGAAAACTGTGGAAGGCAGAGTTATTACTGATAAAGTCAATAGTACCACCCAGGGCTTTAATGGCACTTTCAGATGTAAATGGACTGGAACTCTCAGATATAGTCACAGTGAACATCTGAAACTGAACCAAATGGTATGCTTCTAACAGTGGATCTTTCTCTAGGAAGCTCAATTTCCTGATGGCAAATGATTTATTTCATTATCACAGCTTCAAATGAAAAACAAACACACAAAAAATCAGATCTATTTCTAGCTCTTGTTACCAGGGAAAATGTGAGAGCATTATTCCTCAGAAAGCTCTAAAATAAATGCAAAACATACAGTTATTTGCAAGTTTAGGAAGGTCATTATTTTTGTGCAAGACTGGCAATACAGGGTAGGCTTTAATAATTTTGAATTCATTTTGGTTTATTCATCAGTTCACTGAGACCTGAGGGCTGAACTGGATGGGGTAGTGATCCTACAGGTCAATGCAGGTTTCAAGCTTGCTATCCAATAATGTTCCACTTGGCAAATACACCTATGAGCCAGGTGCAAAGGGAGCTGTGCAACCAAGACATTTCTGTGTCAGGCAGGCTTCACCAATAAGCAAAACCATACAAAATGTCCCAATTACAATGAGACACTTCTTTCAGTTTGGAGATCCTACCCCTTCACAGAATTGCAGTGTGGTTGAGCTTGGTTGAGTGTGATGAGTGGACATCATCAAGTCCAACATCCCCTCCTCAAGCAAGGACACGTACAGCCAGTTGTCCAGGACCATGTCCAGACAGCTTTTTAGTATCTACAAGGATAGAGACCCTACATTCCCTCTGAGCAGCCTGTGCCAGTGCTCAGTCACCTACACAACAGAGAAATGATTCCTGATGGTCAGAGGGAACCTCCTGGGTTTCAGTTTGTGCCCATTACCTCTAACCCTGTCACTAGACACTACTGGAAAGAGCTTGTGTCCCTTCATTGGACTCTCTCCAGTATGTCCATGTCTTTCTTGTAATGAGGAGCCTAGAACTGGACACAGTACTCCAGGTGGTGCCTCACCAGAACAGAATAAAGGGGAAGGATCACCTCCCTTGATGTCCTGACTTTGCCTAATGCAGCCTAGGATACCATTTGCCTTCTTTGCAGCAAGGGCACTGTGCTGGCTCACATTCAACTTTATTTCCACCAGGACTCTGAGGTCCTTTTCTGTAAAGCTCCTTTCCAGCTGGGCTGCCCCCAGCACATACTGGTTTTCCATGGCAGTATCTTTCACATTCACATACAATAACAGTATGGGTAGAAGTCAGGGGGCTGCAATTTGGCAGTCTCCCCACAGCATACTGGATCCTGGTCCCTGACTGGCAGCTAACCTCTCTAGATGATCAGGCCTACAGATGGGTGCCTCTGTCCTCTGCATCAGGGAGACATCCTTTGCCAAGACACACTATTTCATCCTGGTAGCCTTGCACGGTCTTCAGTTTGGGGTACCAGGTCCTTTCCCAGACGGCACGTCTGGCTCATCTTCAGTTTTGAGAGCAGTAAACTTGTTTTGTATTTGCAAGTTCTTAGGTGGGGTGGAAGCCTTCCTCTTGATACTAGATGTTATTGACTTCCATCCTTCTCCTTTTGCAGAGGTTTTGCTTACCTTAATAGTGGGGGTAGACACTGCCTGATTATACATTGCAGGTAGGAACTGAAGCTCTTCAAGCTTTTGTGTCTCTGGAAAGATCCTATCTCCCCTTTGTTTTCTCTGATGTTGCACAGACCTTTCACTTCTCCCTGTATCTCTTCCACTTGACAGTACAGCTTTTCCAAGACAGAGGACCTCCTGCAGTGCAGAGGGCCATCTCTTCTTCCACTATCTGGAGCTCAATCTGTGTGGAAGCCTGTGCACTAGGAGGCACAGTTGTTCCCACATCTACTGGGGAAACCACCCTCTTACCACCAGCAGCACAATTTCAGCTGAGGCTCCCTTACTTTGCTCCTTCTTCACACCCTTCTACACAAACTGCTGGGTCCTGGGCCTGGCTTTTAGATTTACCAAATACCAGTTAAAGGATGTTTGTCTGTCCCTAATCAGAGGGAGCTGTATGAAAGGTTCCAAACATCCTGGGTTGGGGGCAGTGGACCACAATCATTAGAAGCTGCTAGATCTTCCTCATTCCCACACCATTGTGGATTCCCTTACCTCATCCTTGCCCAGACAGCAGGGATTTGCAAATACGTAAGTGTTACACATTTCCAACTTCCCTTCCAAAGGGCCAAGCTTGAGCAATCTTATCTGGGAACCAAGCTCAGGTGAGCACCATCTCACTGGGAGCTTTCAGGAACAGTTGAAGGTTGCCCCAGAGAATGCTTCTGGCTAGGGACTGGGGAGCTTGCAGACTACCAGTTCCCCAAAAGAAAAGATGGGCTGAAATAGGTGTATGAGGATGTTTCAGGGGTAAGAAAAAAAAATTGTTCTCTGGGCAAAAGGTGGGGCATTGAGCTAATAATGAAGACCAGACTTCCTGTCTCATGCAGTCCAACTCAACTCATAATGTATGTGTGAGAAGGTGCCAAAGTTCATCTTAGAAAGAACTGTACTTTCTTTAAGCTTCTCAAGGTCTAGACAGATGTTGTGGCTAAGAAAATCCTTTGCTAAGATCCTGTATACTGAGTTACTGCTTTCTCATCCATTGAAAGGTAGGACTTCAAAGTGAGGGCATCCCTGGCATCAGACCCATCCAATAGGCTTTATTTCATCCTTAGAGCAGAACAGAGGCAGCCTATATATTTTACTCCATGGTCTGTCACACAGATGAGATATTGTTTGAAACATTGATGCTGCCCACAGTCTTCTATGATTACAAGGACACAACCCAAATATATGACCTCTTCAGCTGAACAGTAGCTCTGGAGTAACTTCTATTATACTTACGAGAGCATTGCCATCAGCTTCCATGAATGGTTTCAAATCTTAGTGAGAAAGCTGCAAAAAGAAAAAGCTTTGTTTACTGAAATTCTGTATAATATTTTCATTTACCATAAGTCTTGGCAGTAAAGTAAAACCCAAATATTTTAATATTCTTTAACCTGCCAACTTAGCCCTCTCCACTCCATCCACTCAAAAAAAAAAAAAAAAAAAAAAATCTGTTCCAAAGGTAACACTGTTATGTTGACTGATTTTGCAGTTAATCAAAAGCTATCCAAGGTTTTCTGTGAAATAAGCATAATAAAGCTCATGAATGTCATTGAGGGGTTGCTTTTTTGTTGTGTTGAGTTTTGAGCCTTGGTGGGTTGTTTGGGTTTGTGGTGGTTTTTTGTTTTTTTTTTTAGGAAATGAAGAAAGAGTAAATAAACCAAAGGTGGCTTGGGGTTTGTGGTTCTTTGGGGGGGGGGTTGGTTTTTTGGGTTGGGTTTTTTCTTGAGGGGTTTGGGTTTGAGATTTTTTTTTTTGAGGGGGGGGGTGTTTATATTAATTTTGGCTTTTATTTTAAAACAAATCTGTAAGATTGAAAACAAATCCTTTTCCTTTAGAAGAAATCTGTATTTCAGTTTCTGCTTCAGATGACGAATTCCAAATATTTTCTGGAAATTCTAATTAGGTAGTCCCTTAGATTTTCCTGAACATGTTAAGTTCTCATACTGGACTACCCGTTTTATAGGGAACTGTAATTTTCTGTTCTGGAGAGCAAAACCTATGCAGTATAACAGTAGAAACTAGGATTTATTTTTCAAAGATACACAAGTTAATAGTTATTCATTTAGGTGATGGTTCAAGTGTTTTCATTTGGTATATACAACAAATAGTCAACTTCCTACATGATTTTTCTTTAGCTGGTAGAATGGACAGATGATGTAAAAATGTTGAAGTGTACATGGTGAAGGAAAACATGCCAACATTTTAGTGCCAGCAAAGTTCCTATAAAACTCACTCCTCTGCTCATGAAAGAATCATTTAGTGAAATGGGAGAGGATGCAAGATTCAGTTGAAGTGAGCAAGAAGGGATTTCCAGAAATAGAGCCACACTTCAGAAGATTTTTTCCTGTTACTAAAACCAGTAATTCAAGATATGTGACAATCTTTGTACATAATATTTGTTTTAATTTGAAAATAAAATCTTAAAACAGAAAATAAAACTCCACCTACTGGCTTCCAGCAATTTCAAAGCAAAAATAGAAAGGCAAACAAACACACATTTTTCTGGCTCCCAGCTGCTTCTATTCAAAATAGAAATGAGCACTTTCTATAAGTGGCTCAAAATGAAGTAATATCAAGATGAGAAGAGGTGTTATGGCAAATAATTTCAAGGATGTTTAGAAATCATAGCTAGCATAAACAAGCAGAGGAAACACCTTTAGTTATACAAGCAAATTAACATCAAGCCTCAAATAGCAAGTGTCAGAAAGCAAAGGAATAACGGACAAAATTATAGTAATTATTGTGACATGTGGCCTTTTTCCTGTAATTTCTTCATTTCATGTGTGCTTTAGGTGTGGAGAGAGTGGGGGGTAATTATACAAAGTGCACAGATTTGAATCAGCTACAGTTCTAGGAGCAAGAGAAGGATTATTTAACTGGCAAGGAAATGTTTCTGCCTGTTTGTTTTGTGCCAAAGACGTTGAAATGAATTTCAGCAGAACCTTCTCAGTGAGGTTAACTCAAACTTTTGTTTATAGTTTCCAGAAACTGGATAAGCAACCTTTAAGCCAGCATCCAATTTTCAAAAGCAGCATTAATTTCTTTCATTTTAGTTAAGAATATAGTTTATTATTCCCTGTGTCATGAAGGGTATGAAAACCATGATCACTGTGGAAATAACTCTCTTACACATAACCTGAGTTAATTACTTCTAAGTTAAACTCAACCTGAGTAAGATTAGTTACATTATGAAATAGCATCAGGATTTTTATGTCTGCTCAAATGTACTAACTGTTGCAAAACCAACATTTCAGAAGGGCATGACCTGTTTATCTTTGCACTACAGTTTCCTTTCAATTTTCTGCAGGTGCAGTTGGGAGAAGCGCCTATCCTTTTGAAAACAGACAAGTGAATTAAGAGGAGTTGGACCTTGGCGACAATTTAGGAAGAGATGGTCTATATCCACCTTACTGGATGGTCTAGCAGGAATCTTCAGAGGTGTCTCTAGGAACAACAGTCCACCAGTAATCCCCTTGCACAGTTAGCATCCCCTGCTGAGCTGTGTCCCTCATGTGCCCTCTGTGTGATGTTAGCTTACCACACCATGGCAGCCCAGGAGCTTTTGCAGGGCTGGTGGCTTTGATAGTAGAAGAGCTTCCCAGCCCACAAAAACTACAACTGAGCTTGGGAGCCTGGCAAGCCAGCAAGAGGTTAGTGGGAGACAACACTGGAGTTCATACCACCAGAAGGGTGTCCCAGTTTCTAACTGGAACAGCTGCAGCAGAAGACGACTTGTCTCAGACCACCTCATTTTATAGCACTCAGAGTGCTATATTATAGCCTGGAGACATCCATACGTGTTTCTTGTCCTGACTTTGGTAGACATGGACTTTGAAGTGGGGTGTCCCTCCTAAAACATAACCTAAGAATCAAAGTGAGGATGAGGGATTCCAACCATCTTCTTAAACCTCTTCATTTGCAATGAGAGAAGATCTAGGAGGGAAGATAAGGAGAGGGAAACCCTCCAGCCTACAGATTAAGGCACCCGCATGGAAAACATGCACCAGGATTGCAGTCTGCTGCCATGGATGTTCAATTCACTAAAATTCCAAAGTAAAAAAAAAAAAAAAAAAAAAAAAAAAAGGCACAGTGAAACCTCTCCCACTTCAAGTGGCTTAATAAAGAAGAAAACAAACTTGAACTTCTAATTTCCTGGAGGACAAACCATAGTAAATCTACAAAATAAAAGCAAAGGTGATGGATTTATGTTATTAATGTGCAAATTCTTTGCCATTTCTTTGGCTTTTTTAGAGGTGTCTAAAATAATTTAGTTTCAGTTGGAATTGAATACAATATGTCAAAAGTGGTTTCAGGTAAAAGATTTATTGATGAAATTGTCAAGTTGTTGAGGGTTTTTTATTTTGATTCAACTGAACTGAATATCAGTTCCCACTTTATCAGTCCCTTCCCACTTCACACTATACTCTTGCTCTTTCAAGAGGAGTAACAAGTAGTTAGATGAGTAATAGCTGATGCAATAAGTGTGGAAACACAGCAAGTGGCTTATCAGAAATATCTTGCAATCATTTCCATTTGACTACATCATCTCTTCTGAAATAAATAGAACTAACCCTATAAAGATCAAAGGCAATGCTAAGGGTAAAAAAAAAAGGAAAAGAAAATACTAGGATCCAATTATTCTAATTGCAAATAGCAATCTGAATTCATTAGTAATATTCTTCTTCTGGAAGTCAAAATCCATGAGGCCTGATGCTGTCTCTTACTAGTTACAAGCTACAGCGAACATGTTGATCTGCAATAATATTGGTGTAAGCCTGCCAGATATGCCTTCCAGGCATTCCTCAGATGGCATCCAGAGTGATCATGTGCCTTCCTGATTCTGGGCAAAATATTTAAGATATGCAACGTGACTCAAACTATTTGTGTTGCAGAAGCACCCAAAATGTGTGTAGCTCAGTTCCTGTTCATTATGGCATTGACACAGAGCACTTGGAAAAAAAAAAGAAATCCATTTTACCAAGCACCAAGTCAGGCTGTAAGACAATGTAGAAAATAAGCTTTTTGCCTTCCTTCTATTTACATTTCTCACATCAGTCACCAGCTTTATCCTCTCTGCTTGGTGTCTGTTTATTTGACTGCCTGCAACAATCTGCACACCAATGGGCAATGAATTGACAGGCGATATGAAACTAGGGATAGTGCTATAAAAATTTCCCTTAAAAAATCAATGATTCCTAATCACATCTCTCATTTACTAGGCATTAGGAGTCACATAGCTCCAAATTACAGCAGTGCTTGAAGCACTGTCCTGTGTCAAGGAGACACCTTACATAAGAGGCCAAAATTAGCACATTACCTTTAACTACAGTTCTTGCAACAATGCAGGGGGGAAATTAGCACAGTGACTGTAAGCTTGTAATTGTCCTTTGACTTACTAGAGACCAATTTGATCTGACAGAACCTTAGCATTACTTACCAATAAATCAGATCTAGTCAGCTACTTATCTTGTTCTTTCGCTATCTAAATCAACTATCTTAACTTGTACAAGGAGTTTCCCAATCTGCAGGTTTTCTGTAATTTCCTGGCTCACCAGGATAACTGGATATTAAGCTGGTACTTTGCCATGGGGCAATGACAAATGGACATTAAGACAATTTTCATGAAAGTTCATGGGCTGTCCCATGCCATTTAAGTTGTGTCCCACCCACCTTGGTCCTCATGACTTCATGTTTCCAATTGCAGGTGAAACTACATATTTCACTATTAGAATTGGTAACCAAACCACCAGTCCATTGAAGAATAATCCTAAATCATAATTATCACACTATACCTTCAGCTTTGAACACAATGGATAAATTTAAGCTTGTTAAATAAAAATTACTCATTGAAAAGCTGAAAGAGTTATCACAGGCCTAGTAGCAAGAAACTGCATTTGTTGCATTACAATACCATGGGTTATAACTTTATTTTCAAATGTATTTGAAATCCCCTCACCTGCAAGCAATTCAAAAAGACAGCTTCTGATTCCATCTGGGAGAGGTCCAGGAAAAACTGGAACAAAGTTCACTGCTCCTGCCTTGGAGACAGAAAAGGTCTGGAGACATCTCCCTGCTTGGATTACAGCCAGGTCCTGTCAGTCCAGCCGGGAAGCCCAAGAGCAGCACGGTACAGGTGTTGACAGCTCTGAGCAAGCAGATGCAGGAGCCCACCACTCACTGCCTTCAGAAGGATGGGGGCTAGAAAGAAATATGTGGTTTAATAGGAGAGAGATGCTTCAGCTGCCTCTGCGGCCTCACAGAGGAAAAAAAAAAAAACAAACAAGAAATTAAAATGTGAAGTATGTCTGTCCCAAATGTGAGCTTGCATCCAAATTCCCTGTAGTGTGGAGCTGATTCCTAGTGCTGCTATGTTTAAAGGCCAAGAAAGAGTTTGAAAAAACACTCAGAGCAATATTGCAATTACTACTGCCCCTATCTGTCTCTTTTCCCATGGCAGGCAGTAAAAGCAGATGAAGTTAAGTTGGCTGCAGAAATGGATGAAGAGTTAATACAGCTAAGGAGTAAGGAAACACTCAAGGTTTAAAGAATCACCTCCCTAGTATTCTGCTCTCTTCCAGATTTGTACATGTCTTTGATAGCCCAAAAGATGGAACATGGAGAGGAGGCAGAAAAAAAGCCCTTGAAAGAGGAGAGTGAGTATTGTTCCCCTCTCTCTTTTTCAGATCAGCCATTCAGCAAATACAGTTTTGAGGGAACACTGAAAGGTCCGCCACCTAAAGAGAGAACAAGGGGGGGGGGGGAGGTTAGTGTGACCAGCACAAAGGCACAGAATCACTTCACTAATTGTAAGCATGGATCACTGAAATGACAGAAACCCAAGGCACCTCCACTGAAAGGCAGTTTTGGCAAACATTTTCTGCAGAAGGTTTTATCCACCCAGTAGAAGATAAAAATTGAAAAAAACAATAAACCATTGCAAAAATATTGTGAATTTGATAGACAAGGTTCAGAGGAAAAAAGAAAGAGAAAAAGAGAAAGAGAAAAAAGGTATTGTGATCAAAATGTACCAAATTTCCTAAAATAAGACTAATTTTAAAATTGCTTCTGGATAGAGATGATATGAGGAGGCTGCTGGGCACATGTCAACTTCCAGGTCTGTCCCACACCATGGATAGACTGGCTTTGAAGATGTTCCCTCAGCACACACAAGGACATTTTTCATTTTCAGATTTTCACTATTTCCCATCCAGAGGCAACTGGGATGAAAGTCATACTCAGCAGAAGGAGCCTTCCTGGACAGGGGAGGACCTCCCCACAGCCCCACAGCAGTGCTGGGCTACCTGGAGGGGCTCAGTCCCCACCCACACATTGCCAGAGACATTTCATGGGCAGTAATAATTTCATTTAAGGCAGCAGAACCAAGGCTAGAGCAGAAGCTAACCAATCCTTCCTATGTTTACAGCAGCTCTGCAGAACACTGTGGATAGTTTTCAGTGTCCCAAAAACCAGAGTTACCTGAGCTGTCATCCCAATGAGGGATCTAACAAGGACAATAAGTCCTATTACAATCAGCCACAACTGCAATGCAATACACCAGCATAGCAGGAGCCCACTTTTGGCTTCTGTATTTGAGAACAAAAAGCCACCAAAAAATTGCTACTAACTGAGGGTTAGCTGTGAATCCTTTCCTCCTTTCTTCCACACTTCAATGTTCATTATGTCAAAAGCACTATACAAAAATCTAGCATTCACACTTCCAAAGCAGATCAGGAGCACTGAAAAGCTTATCTTCCTTCATGCTTCACAAAGTACAGTCGCTGTACTCAGATGTCACCTCTCCACCACCATTGGGCACATGTCAACTTCTAGCAATCCCAGTGGGGTGAGGTATAGTAACTGCAGCCTCAGAGGAGGGTGAAACTGCTCCTGCAATACGATGCAGTCTGGTCAGCCACAGAGATTCACATGTAGCCTTCTTTTGTAGCACTATCCCTAGTTTCGCATTGCCTGTCAATTCATTGCCCATTGGTATGCAGATTGTTGTGGCTTCTTTTCCCCATGGGACTAAGGCATTTCCACAGGAGCAAGAGAGAGGAAAAAACAAGACTGATCACATCAGACCTTCTCCAGAGAAATTTAACTGGCACCCATTCCTCAATCTAATATTCAGGTCCACATGGTGCTGTATAACATCGAGGTTCCCCAAAGTCCATGACAGGCAAACTAGCAAGCAGGGCAGGCTTGCCCAGTTCTGTTCTCAATACCTTTGTATTAGACCAGACATGGACTGCTGAAAGGCAAAAAGTCACCTCTAGGATAAAAGCTCAAAGATATGATGAGACGGTGCTCGTAGAAACACTTTGCCTTGGGAATTCAGTTTAATTATCAGTGGCTTCCCTGCTTTTAGGCTACATTAGCAGTAGATTTGGTTTTCTTTTAATCACATTAATTCTCATTACCTGTTCAAATATCTGAGAAAATTTCTACCAGCTATCTTTAATTTAGGTTTGCAATAAAGCAGAGTAGAAAGCCTGCTACACCATACAAAAGAACATTGTAATAAATATCTTCTAAAAGGTAGTTTCCCATCAGTGTGAAAAGGGGGTCTTGTCCAGGATGGGAAGCATAACAAGGTGGTTGGTCCAGAAAGTTGAAATGAAACTTAGGAAAAAAAAATATATTACTGGCTTCCAAAGATTGCTGCAATATTTTTCAGCAGTGGTTAGCACCTCTAGACATTAGGAATTTACTTTGATTCTTGTTTTTTAAACACTATAGCCATTGCTAGAACATCTGCACAGAGAATTAAATCATTAAAGATCACTACTTGCTTCTCCTGCAAATGCAAATATGACTACATCAGACACTCGCTTCTTGTATCTTACAGAAAAGAACACTTTTCCTTACTCATTTTCTTTGCTGTTGACTTCATTACACTAAAATCTGAAAGAAAAGCAGTGAACATTTTTCTAAAGGAGAAGGAAATATGGTGAAACTATTTGCATAAAACTAAAAACTGAACTTGGTCTTTCACAAAAACCCTTTCCAGGCTTTCTCAGAAGACTTTTTTGGATGTCATAAGCTGTATTTCACCAAACTTTTCCTTTAAACTCCACTATATTATGGCTCTCTCAATTCTTTATGCAAAGTTAAGTCTCTGTGCCACTCCTTTTTCTTCTAAGGAGAGATTGCATCTCTTCTCAGTTTTTTTTTCTAAACCAGTCCCCAGATGTTTATATCATTTTGTATTTATATGAGAGTATTCTAATACAGAGTACCTCAATTTTTTTACTTGATTCTTATACAAATATTTTTCATGTTTTACATAAGAAAAGCAAATAAGCAAAGTAACTTTTAAACTTTCCAGTGATAAAGAGTAATAAGACAGACAAAATCAAATTAGTATTATCATCTATTTGATGGGAATGTATAGCCCACAGTAATTGCAGCCTCAATAGTTACTCATATTTTTATGATCCTTTTTACATAATTTTTTTTAAACTGTTACTTCAGTTTTCCCTCTCGTACTATGTATTATTTTGGCAACAGAACCCACATGGTAGTACAAATAATTAACGAGCAGTAAATGTTTGGAGAAAAGCAACCCCATGCTTGGTCTTTCACTTTCACTTTGCAACAGAACTATAATTTATACCACTTGAACAGTCTGGGGCTAACATAAGGATTCAAAACACCCACAATTTAAATTGCCTCAGTTTAAATCAATTCACGTGATTACACCTTTCAACACACACCATTCCTCCCCCATGTCAGAAAAGCATTTGTCTTCTTAGGTGATCTCTCAGGCTTTACTCAAGTAAGTGCCATGACACATCCTGTTTCTATTGGCAGCTAGATAGCTTCTTGTGCCTTCTGATCAAGCACTATAATTTTTCACATATTTTTGCATGACTTGTTGAGCATAACAAGGTTTTAATATTATTGTCTTTTTCAAGTCATGAAAAAGATTGGGAAGACTGAAAGAGCATTGAAACATTTGGATACAACTGCTCTAGACACATCACTGGCAGGTCATAACTGAATTCCTATTTCATGATGGGAGATGGTACATTTCAGGCATTACCAAAAACACCTCAGTGAGCTCACAGAGCTCTGAAGGGAACATTTGAATGCAGAAGTCCTACTCAATATCAGTAAGCAATTCAAGTTTCTGGACAAAGGCTGTTACTGTCCTTTCCACTCTTATTTTCTCAGTGACTAAGAAATATCTAAAGATACATCTAAAGAAAGTCTAAATGTGAACAAGATAAGCATCACACCTATGTGACTTTAACATACCAATATGACAATCTTAAAATACAAAAACTTATGTCAGTTTTATTATACTAAGAAGTTAATACAATAATCAAAGAAGAAAATCAAACTACTCCAGAAAACTCACTGTCAAAATTTTTGTGGGCTGTTTGGTTGGTTTTTAATGTCTACCACTCCAAAGTGGTAGCCCAATTTTTAGCAGAAGAAGGTGACCTGACCACAAATATTAGGATAAAAATCATGCTGGAATTTTTAATTCAAAGTAGCTAAAGCTGAAACACTACAGGGCTTTGTAAGTCAGGTCAGAAGGGCGAACAGCTGTTCAAACTGGATGTCAGTCAATTTTTCAGCACATTTCATAATGTGTTGCATATGCAACCAATATGTTCCAACTGTGTCACTTCATTAAAAAAGAAGGCGGCGGAATCAACAATGGAGAAAAGACAGGAACTGAGCACCTAATGTCCTTGCACATCCACAGGCAGCAATATAGGACCCAAATATAATATCATGTGATATGGTAAAAAGTAATATTATGTCCCAAAACTAGGAGCAAAATCATTAATCATACCTCTAAAGATGTCCAGATGTTTCCACCAGGAGACAAACAGGCCAGAATGCAACCACCACCTGAAAGTTTCTCATCAGAAATCCTCAAGATGGAGGAACTTTGGAGGAAAATTTGAGCTAAGAAAGCCCTACAGACTCAACAATTAACCAGTACAAGATCAGGATGCCTTTCCGTGTCTGCAAGAACCCAAGGCTAAGTCACTGTGATTCACTGTGTTTCTAGGTTTGTATCTCCACAAAGCATCTTTACTGGAAATGCAGTTTATGGTGGGCACCGACAACACATCCAGAAGACAGAAAAGTGCTGGAGGACCTTGCTTAACCCCCCTGCAATGGCATGTGCAACACAACACTTTAGAATAAAGCTTCAATCCTCATCTCAGCAGGAGAAAAAGGGCTTTAAGTGCACTGGTAGTGCACTCGGGTGCAATCCACATGACTCCAGATAGAAACAATGCAAAAATGACACCTGAAAAGAACCCATCCAGTGCACTAAATTGCTGGTACATCATCAGTAATTTGTTTCCCTGTTCCACCCCCATTCCCTCCTATTGCAATTCTCTATTTTGCTCCTAACTGACAAGATGTTCAACAACAAATTTGGGAAGTAATGCTTCCTACATACTAGAAACACCTTCCCACTGTTGCTTTCTGAGAAAATTTGACTGTCTCAGATCATTTTCATTCTCCTGGCACTTCATGAGATCCACATAAGTCATTTCAAGACTGCACTAGGGAGCGACAGAAGGCTCAAGACACTATGTGTTGGCTGAGACATACTAACTACAAGAGATTTTAACTAAACTGAATTTCCTAGCAGTTCCACTTGCTTTAGATTAAGAGAAAATAAGCACAATTAATATGATTCATCTGATACCATATTTTGATGGTGCTTGCACTTAGCTGCTGTTCCTGGAAGAAGCTTTTAGACTTGGGTGCACCAAAGAGTAAGAGAATACGTTCTCCTGAGACCTTGAAAGAAGGAATGAGGATAACAAAGCAGCTACATAATGCAGTAAATCAAAGAACTATATAAAATTATTTACCACCCAAAATATTGTTAAAGAAACTTTTCTGAAGTATTAGCAATGGGGATTAAAGCATGGTCTTTTTCATTATAATGTAACACGTGTCAGGTATTGTAGAAATATGGAAGGAAAGGGAAGGTGACTGCTCCTGGCAGGTTCCACTGTAAGACAGGAGGCAATAGGTGGATGCAGACAGGGTCCAAAATACCAGTGAGACAAGAGTCATCAGGATCATATATTGGGTCTCAGCATGCCTGAGGACAGACATTGTCAAGGTTTGTGTTCTTTGATCAAGTGGCTTTGAAAAATAATGAGATAAAATATTTTCAAATGTTTCTAAAACTAAGAGACACATCCCAGGGAGAGAGGGATTCCAGGGAGTTCAAAATGAGTTAAGATTCAGCAGTTTGATGCTGTCTGAAGTGTAAATAGTCTAGGAGATTTTTAAAAAGTAGAGCAAGAAAGCTACCATTGCAGGGTGTTTCTCAGCTGGTATGAGGTGATGATATGACTCCCTTGAGGTCCCATCTAACCTGGTATTCTACAATTCTGTGCATAACTTTATTGGATCATAAGGTGCAGAGGAAAAATGGATCAGAGGACAGGATCTTTAAGTTGACCACAAACAGCATTTTAGGGTATGCCAGCTCCTTCTACAAGGTAATTTAACTGTGTCTCAAAAAAACAGGTGGACAGCCTTTGGCAGGCAGAATCACAAAGAGTAAGGTTTTAAGAACAGATTTTCAGATAAAATCAAAGGTAAGTGCCAGGATAAAATGAATACAGAGAATACAGGGGTTTATTGGTTGATTGTATGTAATAGAAGAAATAAAACCATGCTAGCTGAAGAAAGGATGAAGTACTAGAGGAGGTTCTGGGGGAAAACAAGGTGAGGAAGTCAAAGGAAGATGAGATCTACCCATATGAGAAAGCTGCTCCAGGAGAAGAAGCAGCAGTTGAGGCAAGGCCATGTCATTACACTGATTTCTCTTCCCTTGGAAGCAATTGACAAGACCTCTTTGGAGAGGGAAGAGACAAGAACATTGGGACAACTGAACACATATGCACAGAGGAAGCATGATTCAGCTAAGCCAGAGGCGGGGGACAGAGGTAAAGGACAGACATACTCAGCATGGCAGAAGAATTCAGTCTGTTGATGGCATTTATGCCAGAGATGCCCCATAGCAAAGCAAAAGAAGCAGATGCTGGAGGGCAGCCAGCTTGTAACTTGATGATGGGAAAGAGGAGTGAGCAATTAGAGGCTGCAGAAGGGAAATATTTTTAGAAATGTGTGTCACTAAGGCATAAACACAGTGCAAACACAGGCGTTTTGATAAGCTATGCCTTTAACTGCACGTATTGTTTTTGAGAGCAATCCTTAAGAGACAGAAATGTGGCTCTGCTTCAGCCAAGAGGGAATTTGAGATGCAGAAAGGGATAATAGGTAGAGTTTCGCATGCAACATTACCTTAATGCCTATCTCCCTGTTTAGTGATTGTGTAACCACAAACAACATGATTTCATTAGCAATAAGTGATGCACCAGGCAGGACACTTTCTCCAGGCTTATGAATTCTACTAGCTATGTTGGCCCATAAATAGTACGAGGTGTGTTAGCAGGTAGTTGAGTAACCTCTTGAAGACAGTTCCACAGACCAGATAGAATCTATTCAACATGTCATTAAACTAAACAGCCCTCTCTCTGGGTTACTGCTCTCTGGGTTATTTCTCCTAGAATCTGCTAGGACCTCCACTTGACAAGATGATTAGCAGCAGGCTGCAAATCCATACCAATTAAGCAAGCACAGAGTATTGTTGTCTCTCCAGTGTCCTACTACTGAATCTCATCCTATTCACCCACAAATAAGTCACTATTACACTTTAGCTAGATCATGTGGGGGCACAAAAGGGATGGATTTGAGGAGCAAGAGGAAATATCTGGAATTAACAAGGACAAAATAAAACATATTAACAACTATGGAAGCCCATCATCTCACATGAGCTCAATGCCTTTCCCAACCACCTGCACAGATGCTGGTGGAGATTGTGCCATGTTGAGCATGCAGCATTCAGCTGCTGCACCCACTCAGGGAAAGACACTCAAAAAAGCAAGATGCAAATGATGCTTTCTGGCTACCAGACAGCCTTGCAAAATAATCAGATCTCCTACTATGCACAGGAACAAGTAGCAAGTAGCTTGCACAAAAGTTTCATGTGAACATTAGCAGCCTGGCATTAGTGGCTCTTCGCATTTATAGAGGGAAGCATCTTTCCAGCCTTCTGTTTCCTTCTGGCTCTAGTACAGATGCTGTCATGAAAGATGCTTTTGTAGACAGTTTACATTTTAATATGCTCTTTCACCTTTCCCACTTACATCAGTATGACTTTCCAGTGGTGGGACTCCCACCTTCCCAGAGAGGCACTTTTTACCTCTAAAGAGTAAAAACTTCAACACACTAGAAGGTAAAAAAACACTATTTCATTAAAAGTTACCAAGTAGTTTCTCTCTCATTTACAAATTGTCAGAGAGCATTGAACATGGCACAGCTGGCAGAAAGGGAAGGCCTTGTGAAATGAACTGCAGCTCCTGAGCAGGGATAGTAAAACTTCCAAGAACTCCAAATAATATAATTGACCACAGTAAAATTACATATTACCCTGCAACCCAAAGAAAGGACTTGTTGGAAGTAAATAGGTTCTGAACTGAATGGTTCAACAGAGCTCTGGCATTCACCAAAGGTATATTTTTTGGAGGAAAACTCAGGCCCAGAGATGCAGTTAGCATTTTTTGTTTTCTGCTTCAGTGAAAAGGACAGGAGATTTTAATTCCAGCTGTCCTTTTGCTGGGTAAACCCATTCACATAGTGCTTTTCCTGTGTTTTGACTCATACAATTTCATGTCTAGGAGAAAAATACTAAAAAGAATGCCTTCTAAAACTCCACATTAAAACAGAGATCAATCTGCTCAGTGTTGTCACCACCACAAATTACATTCAAACCTCATATTTCATTGCAAATACTCATTACATGATACTAATTTTTCACCTTTTTCTCTAGGAACTTAAAATCAATAAAATAATTGTGTCCATTTCCATTGCACACTTGTCTTCATAAATATCTGATTTACCTGAAACAGTCATGACACCCTGTCATTTCACACATTTAAAACATAATTGAATAAAACTTAACCAGAATAGGAATCATTCACATACGTGCTGCCACGTGTCCTCACTCCACAAATAAAAGCCATTATTTCTAATCTTTTTGTTATTTTTAAGTAATCTATTTGCATTTTCAACCAAAAGGGGGAGGAGGGAAAAGGAAGCATACGATTTTTTTTTTTACACCGCCCTTTGGAAAAGGGCTACTACAGGCCATTTTGAACTTCCCTTATTGCATGATGTGTTGTTTTCCATCAGCTAAAACCATTTAAAAATTAAAAAATAAAGAAAGAAAAAAGAAAGGTGATGTCATTCAATAGAAAAAAGCTAACATTTGTCCCTTACAAGGAAAGAAGTATGCTACAATCTTACCAGCAAGGAATTCTGATGACCAGCAACACTTGTCTTGTCAGCTCCCACACCTCACAAAGCAGAGAGGAAACTCTTACTGAAATTGGTTGCAATGCTGAAATTGCCTAAGAGGAAACTGGTGTCTCTTTTACAAGTCATGACTACATAAACCCTAAGCCAGGTATCAAAGCAAGTGCTAAAAGCCTGCCAGAACAATTTATCCTAGAAACAAGGTATGTGGAAATGGGGTAGGGGACAGAACAAAAAAATTAGAAATATTCCCAGATCACTAGCTCTTTTTTTTGTTTGTTTGGTTTTTTGGTTTTTTTTTTAAACAAATGGAAACTGCTTTAAAAGCTGTGTTATCATATGTTTCTACGAGGAGGTTCAGAGTGTATTGCAAAAGACAGGAGAAAGCATATTACAGATGCCCTGTAACAAAGCACACTGCCTCAGAGCAGTCCCTGTTGCTAGCTCATTCCCCAGAGCACCCCTTCACCTTCAGTCTCCTGGGAACCCTCCAGGGTCCAACCCTGCACACGGAGATGAGGGAGAGCTCAAGGCAGCCCAAGCCCAGCCATGCTGAGGCCAGGAAGCCCTCAGGACAGAAAGAAGGATGGGGCATGAGAGGCTATGGGTTCTTTTTTTCTGGGTCACCTGCAAGGTGAATCCTAGGAAACACCATCCAGGTAGGGATGGGGCTGATAGCAAGGCTGGCAGAAGAGCACACGGGTCTAATACTTTCAAATCAACAATCTTCATATCCCGTTTCTCTTTTTTTACTACAAGATGCAATGACAAGCCAAAATTAATAACCTTGTTAAAAATACAGGACAGATACTTTCATCAGTTACATAAAGACTTTGTAGTTTTGGGTACTTTCCTGATTTGTGTATCAGAGTCAGCCACAGGTATGTGAACTTCAAGAACAAATAAACTATATTTAGTTTATAGCACAAACTATATAAACCACTATAGCACAAACACAAATAATTTTTATTGCTCTCTCTACACAGCTCTCTACTTATTTCACATCTCACATTAGTCTAGAAAAGAGAGATCATACACTTTGTCAGATCTCATGCTCATTCAAAGTGAAAGACATTGCTAAAATAAGGTAGATCATTGCATACTTAAAGTGATTTTTTTTCTTTTTGACTCAATATTATATTACAGACCAGTTTCTTCAAAGCAGGACAGAGGGATGTTACTGTCTAGGGATTCTCCTGTTTACTCAGATCTCTCCCTGCTGTGACGGGGAAATTCCAGGGTCCAAAGGCAAGTAAAGGAGACGTCCATAGACCTGAATGCTTTACTATTCATGATATTGAAATTATAGTGCCACCTGTAGGACATCCAGAATTTTAATTAGGGCCTTGCTGATGCCACAAATGCCAGTTATAATTATAAGGCTTTCTCATAGTCTTGGCAGAAGCATAAGAACATAGAAAACAGATGACTCACATCAGTCTGTGGGGAGTAACTTAAAAGCCTTGTTCATATTGAGCAACATACACTGTTCTAAAGTACCTTAAGTGCACCCAGAAGCAGATGTTTTGCTATGGAAATGAAACTTCATTGGGAGGGGGACTTCTCAGTACAATCTACTTATAGTCTGTCCACCTTAGAGCTGGTGCCACTGAAGGCAGGGGAGAACTGCCACATCCCCAACTGCTTCCAATTAAGACAAACATCACCCTCAAATAGATGAAGCTGAGGAAAGTTTCCATTATGGATGCACACCATTGTGTTATGGGTTTTTTTCTTAAATTTTTAGCTATTGACTATGTAACTCAATGAATCACACTGCAGTGACTTGTATTTGTGCTGCATTCAGATGGTACCTTGCGTCACTGTTGGGAAGCACTCCTATTTCCTTCAGAATATACTAATGAATTTACTTTATGTTGCTTAATCTCCTGGTAAGGGTATGGGGAGGAAGAGACATTTTCCACTTTTCCAACCCATAGCTAAGGTGATATCTGTAAAGAATTCTCTCCAATGTATCATTTGAAGACTCACCATAAGAGAGATAAGTATATGTACCTTTATTATTAAATTTCCAGAAATAATATTAGAAGTGGAAAACAGCAGATTAACTCAGTATCTCTGCTGCTGCAAGCAAACTTAAAAGAGGAGGTATAAAACATGCTCAATGACAGCTTCTGCTTGATGTTCAGCTGTGGTCAAAAATAGAAAATGTTCAGACAAACGGGGAAAGGAATGGTGAATAATATAATGGATTTAAGAATGCTTTTGCTTAAATCAGTGGCAGTTTTGTGGAGAATATTATGCAAAATAACCATCAACAACAAACAATAGAAAGAATGCTGGAAGACTAAATACCAAAGAGTGGAAAGAATAATGATGAATTGCCAGGGGAAGAAAGCTTTTGTAGTAAGAAGAATTTTAATAAAAACAATGCTTTGTAGTGTGGCATAACAGATAAGGGATTCAACATAAATATTTGAAATTATGATTTATGTGGGGAAAACACAACTCTCAGTCATATAAAACAAAAGAGAAAGGAACAAACAATTGAAGGTGATAAACAAAATGGAGAGAAGGAAATGAGTTTAAGCACAATATTTGGAACTCACTGCAGCTGTGAGCTGAGTCTGGAATTTGGTGAAAAATTTAATATATTACACTGTGAAGCAGAGCAAATAGTGATCCACTGTGTGCAGAGAGCAGTAAACAAGGTGATTTCCATGAAAATTAGGTTGAAACATACATGTCACATCTCACAGCATAAGAAAGTTATTCTCTGAGTTTTACTAGATTCTTATAGCCATAACAGTGACAGAAAGTAAGAGACCCCAATAAGCTTTAAAGTAGTGCTGTACATGTACATCACAAGAGCAAAAATTTCAGCAGAATAAGTGATGCAGAGTTTTAAAAATAGCATGAAATTGTGCAAATACATGCTGTAGAAATCACTAGGCTTCCACATAGAGACATGGGGGAAGATGAAGCAGAAGAGAGATTTTCAAAAGAACTTCCAAATCTTTGACAGCTTACCAACATGGCTACAAGGACACAAGAAACCTCTGGGTGAGGAAAACCACAAAAATTTAGGAATTCACAATTGCCATTGTCTGGCAACCTCTTATGAGGAATCAAAGGACTAAGGAAACAAAAATCAAAATTGTATGTACCAGGAACAGGAGGGCAGCTCTTAGAGATAAGAAGAGTATGGCATAGGGAAAGCAGGCAGGTTAAATTATTTTTCATTGTGTTCCTATAGCAGATTTTAAATCTTTTTGATCTGGTCATTGTGCAGGGGAGAATACATCTGCCAGGCTGCAAATTCAAGACATAGCTTCTGTATTTTCTCCTTGAGCCTAGCAGCAGTTGTCACATGAATCAGAAAAAGTGACTCAGTTCGCAGCTTATTTGCTGAGAATAGAATCTCATTAGACACTGCAACTTTTTTATTCGAAAATGCTCCGTTTGTTCCTTACCAGACTGGAAAGTAAGGTATTATTTGAGCCTTCCTTTGCCTATTCAGCCAAAATAGTAACCACTGAATGTACCAAAAGGTATTAAAAAGGCACCGAAAGCAGATTACATACCACTTACAAACAAATCCTATTGGTTTCATTACTTCTGCCACAGGCTGAGGAGACCACAAATAGGATGAGATGAGTCTCCGTCAAGCCATATGATTCACATTTGCCATACCCATCTGCTACATGCAAACCAGTTGCTGCTGGCTCCTAACATTTATGATTGAAAGCAACACTCCCACCAGCATAAAGTTTTCTGTCTAATGGTAAATATGTTCCAGCTTCCTCTGTGAGGCTTCTTTTCTATTTCAACTTGTTTCCCATAATGAAGTGAACTTGAACTGAAAGTACTAACCAGCCCTTGAACACTCCAACGTTGAGAGAACAGTGGGGTTTTATACACGTCACTTCAGTTTTGTATTTCTACCTTTCTCACATGAAACCAACCTCATAGGAGCATTATTTGCAAAATCAAAGGAGATTAAATCAGCTGTGTTTTTACCTCTGTCATTTGGCTAAATACCAGTGTAAGACTGAGAATAAAATGCTGATGGCAACATGGGACTGGCAGCCTTTGAGCCAGGAATGAGCACTTGGAGGCTCCAGTCCCAGCTGATACTTGACTTTGAACTAACCACTTCCACAGCTTTACTTCCACACTTTTAAAAGAGGCACAGAGTAATTACCTACATGGAAGAACGTTATGAAAAATTGCTAATTAATGCCTCTGGAGCATTTGGAGTTTCTGAGATTAAATGTTTCACAGGAGAGCAGTATATTAGCTAGCTCCATAATAACAGAATTATCAGAAAAGCATCTTTAAAATGACCAGAAATTTCCAAATGTCTTGAAAACAGTTGCCAAAGTTAAACATTATACACTGTTTTTATTGCAGCAATGTACTAATCAAGGAGTTTAACTTGTATACACAATCCTAAATCCCAGTCTTTGCTTCAAAAATACTTCTTGCACAACTTCATGCCACTACTTTCCTTTCATCTCTGATAAAAACCTACCAACAGTTTCTGTCGTATTAACACTGCTGCTGCTTCTCATGGCTGTATACATTCAAAATATATTGATCTGCCAGAGAACTTGCAACACCTTCCCATTGCAAATATTAACAATGAAATTTTCATCACTAATCCTGTGACAGGAACTCAGAGTTCCAGATATACTGGAAGTATGGTGAGTTTGCATCCTGGGTTGTGTTGATACTAGCAAAGCCAAGAGATCAAGGGACATAATTATTCCTTTTTGCTTTGCCTGAACCACATCTAATTACTATATCTAGTTTGACACTCCTCCCTCCTCTCCACACACACCACCCCCCACCCCCCCCAGTATAAGAAAACCAAGCAGGGAACACCAGAATGCTTGGAGCTGGAGTACTTGTGCTGCAACGAGAAGCTGAGGGATGGAGACATTGTCAGCTTGTAGGAGAAACACCTTCAGGAGCCATCTAACACCAGCCTTCCAGCACTTAAGAGGGGATGGAACCAATATCAGAAAGCTGATGGAGGTAGACCCTTTTCAGTGGCAAAAGGTTGACACACAAAAGGCAGAGGTCCAGACTGAATACAAAGAAAACCTCTTTCCCCATGAAGACAGTGGGACCACTCACCCAGAGATGTTGTGCAGTCTCTGTCCTCGGAGAGTTTCAAGACTCAACAAGATAAAGCCCTAAGTGAGTTGGTCTGAGCTCACAGCTGAGCCTGATGTGAGTAGCAGGCTGGACTGAGACTCTGGAGCTTCCCTCCAGCCTGGGCAGTACAATAAGCCTGTGATTCCCTGTTAGATCCAAACCTACCTCTAACTAGCAGTTTTCAAAATGCAATATATCTATGAATAGAAATACAAGTGCAGAAGAACCTGTGTATTTGCTCAGGTTTATAAAAATCTGTGCTAGATTTCAACCACAAAATATCACTACACGGGATACAGTAATGAACATTGCACACTTTCAAAAATATGTTCCTGTAGAAGTTTTCTTTTCTCTCCAAGTCAACACATCCTTCTCCTTCATTCGTATATTTCAACCATTCTGCCATGTCATCCAGACTTAGTTTTTAAAGCATGTTTTTTCACAGACAGAAAAAGGAATAAAACAACTATTTCATATTTTTAAAATCACTTGAGAAAAAGAGAGAAATTTCTGTATATAACCTTTTTCTTGAGAACAAAAAGAACTATTAAATAGGAAAGATAAACCAACAAGACACACATTTTTTTTGTATTCTTGTTCAGCCATATCTATTCTGTTTGGGATCATTTTGCAAAAGCAAAATATAAAAAGGAAGAATAATATATTTCTTCAAAATTAAAAGATTTAGAAGTGAAAATATACTGAGGGGGAACAAAAAACACAACAGCTTTATTTTCACACATTTCAAATTTATTTTGAAACTCCAGAGTTGTGCTCTAAGCTCCCTAAACAGAGCCCATCTAATTACCTGCAAAGAACCCCAAAAAAGGATGTCCCATTTAAGCTGTAAGATAAAAAAACAAAAAAAGTCAATGCAGTCATTGACTCATGTCATCAAATTCAACAGCTCATCAACAAAAAATGAAGTCACTGAAAATGTTTCTAACTCAAACATACCTTAAGGTAGCGTGCACTGCATTTAACATCAAACACTTTTGCAATAAAGCCATCTGAAATGTAGAGTCTAACTACTGTCTTCAAAAAACCTTTACTTGCAAAAGTTTTGAAACAGTGGTAAGAAAAGCCTGGAAAGGCTGATATACCACAGTCTTTTTGTTTGCACATATATTTGTCAAGTAATGCCACTTCAAATGATACTATCATTAGGTGTACATGTGTCATCTATATTCATTTGGATTAACTTAGTTTTCCCAAATCAGCTTCCCTGGAAGCTTATTTCCTTTGTGCTGAGGAAAGCTGACTGCTGAGAAGAAAACACACCTCCAAGGAGAGCAAAAGGGGTCATGTCACAACACTGACACATTCAGCAGGAAGAGCACCAACCTCAGCTGCTTGTCATTTCTCACCACTATTTTCTGCTGAGGTTGCAAAGCCTCCACAATCGTTACTTCCTCTTTCTCTCTTCCTCCCCCACAGCGTTCATCCACAGAACATCAGCCAGGATGCGGAAGGTGAAGGATGCTTAGCAATAGCTCTTTCTGCCCAGCTATGATTTTTACCCTTCCTTCATGCCCCCAGCTTATTTTCTTCATCAACTGTCAGATACAACAAAGTGAGAGAAGGGAACTGAAGAATTTTGTGATACATCTCAGTAAATGTTTGAGTCATTGTGGTCTAGTGGTTAAAAACCTCTCTTTGAGAGAAAATTTTGGATCAGCTCCTATGCTAGTACCTATGTATTAGGCTTCAAGAAATGTACTCACTGTTCCTTTTTTACCAAGCCATTTTTCTTCGAGGTTCCTATGTGCCTCAACAGTGCACTTCACCTTAGTAAAAACTTAACTCTGGAATTCTCCAAACATCTGAAAAAAGACAGCTCACTTAAACCCCTTGTATAAATGAGGAACCTGAAAGTGTTAGGATTAGGTAGTACCTGGATTAAACAAAACCAAACAAAACACTAAGAACATGTGTGACACTTCTAACTACAGTTTTACATTGCCGATGACATCAATTCTGTTCAAAAGTGTGGAAAATCTCCCATGCAGGCATACTGAGGATGTCCTGCTGATTTCTGCTTTATCATCATGAGCAATTGCTTAACCAGTTTTATGAAAAGCCTTCCAAATGTTCCTTGATTAAAGAGAAAACATTATCTATTGTATCACCAACTCAAACTCATCACCAACTAACAGTAATCTATTTTCCTTTTCTACCAGGATGGACCAGTCTTTAGGTAAGCTCCCATGAAAACAAAGTTTGACCTATTGGAAATGAAACAAAGGAAAAGCCCTTCTGCTGCTCTCCACCCCACAGGCAGTGTGTCTCAGTGGTCACACACCGTCCCCTAACACTTCAAAGCAGGGTTCAGAGCTCCTCTGCCACACCTGAATTACTCACATCAGGTTTGAAAAATAAATAAAAATGGGTTTTCTTTTATATATAGATATATTTTTTTATGCTGTGGACTGGGTCAGTGTCAAGGTAATCTCAGACCATATCTTTGACAATAGCTGAAATACCAATATGAGGTGCAGGAATAGAAACACTGTAAAGGAAGGCATCCATGGAGACCTCTGCCATTCCACAGTGTGGACACATCCTGATGGAAGATTGGTGCAGCTTCCATGTATGCAACGTCTTCTTCTACCATAAACCTTTCTTCTTGTTTTTTAAATCCATTTATACTTTCAGTAAAACCAAATACTCACCAACACCCACAGTTTGTGTGGTACAAGAAAAAGTACTTCTTTTTTGCCTGAATTTACAGTCAGGTTTGTTGAGGTTTTTTGGTTGGGTTTTTCTTTGTTTGTTTTTTTGTGGTTTGGGGCTTTTTTGTTTGTTTGTTTAGGGATTTTTTGGTTTGTTGTTTTGTTTTGTTTTTTTTTAATAAATGGAGCAAATTAGTTTTTCTACGATAAAGGGAGTGTTCATTGCCACCCTGTAACCATCTCTGTGCCAGTCATGGCAAAGGTCTCTGGCAGACCTTTACCACATTACCATTCAGTCCTCTTTTGCAAGCTGAGAAACACCAGTGTTCTGAAACCCTAGTTCTGCTTTTCTGTATATTTTTTCTGACCTTCACTTCCCATCTTTTAATTAGCTGTTAACCCGCAGAAGACCTGTAACTGTCTGGCTGACACAAGCCTTTGGCAATAGCCCAGCCAAAAGATTTCTGGAAATCCAAGCCCACTGCACTGATGTGTACTTAAACAAAGAGTGCAATGGGCCAATAACAACAGATTTGTAGAGTAAAAGAGGTGGTGCCAACATGCACACAAATACTGCAAGAGAGCAGTCGTAGTCAAGTCTCATGGGCTGATCAGTAGTGCACTCTTGGAGCATATGTGATTTAATATTATACTAATTTTGTATAATATGAGACCAGACTACTGTGTGAACCACAGCAAGGTAAGTGAGGGATAGTCAGGATATCTGCTTCAGAAGTGCACTCATGGTCTGAGTCAACCCACCTATGGAACCATGTCCTCTATCAACTAGATTCATCTTCAATTTGGGTTTGCTCACTGATCTAAAAAACTATGGGTTTGTCATCTTTAACCCAAAACCCCCAAAGTTAAAATTACTCTCATTTTGTACTTGTGAATTCAGATGGTTATTAATTTTGCAGTTTCTATTAATTTGGTAACCTGTAACTAGTTCAGCCAACAAATGACATACCACAATATATAACTTAGAGCTTTCTTTTTCCAGTTGCTTTACAATTCTGCATCAACACTGAGGCTGATGATCTATCAGTCTTTCTTAAAAAATTTGTAAGGTATCCTTGTGACATTTGTGTTTGGGACTGTTCCTTTGATTTCTTTCACATAAAAAGGATCTCCTCTAGAAATATTTAGTGCCAAGACTCATTTAACACTGTTTATTATGGTCTTGTCAGATTTTTGTACTTCCTTGACAACTCAGAAAGTATCAAAATCTTTTCCTTGTTTCTAGTTCTAATGATCTGAAAGGATTTTGGTTTGTCCCCCTTTTTTTTATTACTAAAGCAACTAATCCAAGTAGGCTAACAACTATTTACCAGAACCTAGTCTTTTCCATTTCACTTTATTGGATGAGATTTCTATTAATTTGAAAAATGCCTTTTTATTTTGGATACACTCTTGGAATTCTCTGTTTATATATATTACTACTTTTCAATTTCTCAACAGTACATTTTAAATCTTTCTTAACAGGTGATAAACATTTACTCTTAGTTTCTGGTAATGCCATGTTTAAATAGTCTTGATACCATTTCAAACAATTTGTCATTTTAGCTGATCCTCTTACTTTTATCTTAATATACATTTTCATAAAATTTAGGCCCACTTTTAAGTAACCTTATTTGGTTTCTCAACTACCAGACTGGTGCCAAATTTTAAGTCACAATGGTTCCTACTGAAAACTGGTTCTTAAATCTTATGCCAGACTGCTGTGCATTGCTCAGGCTCATCTGAAGACTCTTGTTTGATGAGTTGGCTTGTTAATTCTTTCAGGAAGGAGTAACTTCTAGTATCAGTAGTAATAGAATTACACTTGTTTAACCTAATGAAGATAAAAGATGCAATGTTATTCTTGATATTTGCCCTAAGCACTTTGTTACAGACATCTGGAATTAAAAATTTAGCCAGGATGTTTTCTTTCTTCTCATTAAGCACTTCCTACTAAAAAAACAAATCTTTACTATTGAGAAATCTTGCCTGACATGAGAAGGAAAATCTCTGTAGATTAGGTGCTGATGTTTGCTTTCTCAGAAAGATGGAATATTAATAATAAATAATAATTAAAAATAACAACTTCAACCTTAAACCAGGGCTTGTGACACTGTTCCCTCTGCAGCTCCAGTAAGCCAAGGAGGATTTAGGAGGCTTTTGCTGCTCCCTGCTCTGGGATTGGTGACACCAGGCAGGAAAAGGCAGTGTATTGTGACACCTGGCAGAAGAGGGCTGAGGCCAGGCTCTGCACCATGCCCCAGCCATGTGCAGAACTGTTGCTCACCTCTCTTGCTATGCAAATCTACTTAGTTAGTACTGCATATGGTTGCACAGGTTAAGCATGCATTTGTACAGCAGGGTATTTACAGAAACCTTCTATTCCATCCCTCAGGCTGTCTGCCAGAAACACACAACTGCAGCAGTTCAAGACTTCTCTATAGCCTAGCCTTACATCAAAAATTTGAACTGGTGTATGACCCAGCCTCCATCAGCCATGGAGTGTTTAACTATTACCTACTCCTCGGGCCATGAAAGATCTACAGCAGCAGCAAATTTCCTGGTCCTTCCACTGTGCTGAAGCTGGAAATATGAGTTTAAAGAGCAGAATGTGACAGCTGGTGGAGGGACCTCCTCCAGCAAAGAGGGAAGAAGGGCTTTGCTTGCAGGAAGGGCTGACACATTGTAGAGCTCAGATTTCAGTGAGAGACTCATGCTCAGAGATAAGGATTCTAAAAAGACATCTGGTCTCTGTCCATGAGTCCATCCGTTCCATCTAATCAAAGGACAACAAAAGCTGGTTATGCTGGAGCAAACTTCAGTTGTATAGAATGTTAGGTGTGACAGGTATACAAAGTATTCAATAAAGCACTAGTCATAAATTTTTAATCCCATCAACTGTAATCACATTAAATACTTACATGTCCTTTCCCAATCTTGCCCTGTCACATTCAGGAAAAAACAAAAGGAACATTATATACACCCAAAAAGCTTTGGGGAAATATGTGGGAAGTATTTTGAAAGAAGTGCCAGATATGTCAGAGATTCTACCAAAATCTGTAGCAGATAACAGCTTTGATTCAATTACTACAACCCAGCAGATACTTCTCCTCCTGCAGCTGTCTACTCAACCTTCTGCTATCAAAGGTGGAAACAATTTATGTATCCTGTCCTCAAGGAGATCAAGCTCTCTACATGCACCAATGAAGCAGGCAGAGGAACATTGCAAATCATAAACTTTGAGCCTCTTTTTACACAAGTATTCTGTACCACAGTTCAAACCATTTCCTCCCCTGTTCTCCAGCAAAGAGGACTGTAAGCATTCTCATCCAGGAGAATGAGACAGAAATAGGAGTCTGGCCTTGACCACTTCTGTTACTACAAAATGAAAGTGGAATTGCTCCAAACAGATGACTAAAAATCTTAATGGAAAATTGACAGACATTCTGGACAGAGAAATACCCAACAAATTCTCTGCAGGCACAGGAACTCCATCAAGTAGAGGTCATACTAAGGACTAAATAACTGGGAGGGATCACTACTATGTACTACCAAACGATGCACAGACACTGAATAGCTAAGAAATTGCCAGCAGGAAAGAAAGCCCATCTGTAGAAGAGCACTAGTTTACAATTCCAGGGCTTTCCATTCTCACATTTTCTTTGCAGTGCTGGGTAAACTTGTCTTATTTCTGCCTCTGTTCCCCAGGTCACTCCAGGAAAGTGACATCTGGTATTTCCTGAACTTAGAAGCTTTGTGAAGAACAGACATCAATCCACTAAACAATAAAGGAACTTTGGGTCCTTAGCTGTGGGGACTGCAGCCACAAGGTACCACCCAAAACAAGTTGTAATTATTATTAGCTGCCAATCAAGATCAATTTACCTCATTAACCGAAGCAGTTAACCTTTCAAGATACAAAGGCTACTAACTGTTGGCCAGACTCTCATGATTTTAAATTAATAAAGCTGGAAACAATGCCATAGCTACACTGACAGTGAAAGCAAGCTCTTGATGTTGGAACAGAGCAAGCTGTTTCCAGCTCTGTTGAAACAGCAAGCTCTGTTTCAATATTTCCTTTCCAGAGAAGACAGGCGACTGATCTGAACTGGTGGGTTTCATTCTAGTTTCACAACAGACTGTTTAAAAAAACAAACAAACAAACAAAAATACAAAACAAAAAAACAAGTAAACAAACAAACAAAGAAAAACCAACCAAACAAACAAAAAAACAAAACCAAAAAGAAACAAACAAAAAAAAACCCCACAAAAATGCTTTCTCCCCTCACCCCCTAAAATTTTCATATATTGCTAGGTAAGGGAGTTTTGCCAACTTACATAATGGTTTCCCTTCTCCTCTTCCTTTAAATCCTCCAAGCTGGCGAAGCAAAGTATGTGGACAAAGATGCAAGAAGTCTGCATGAGAAAGAGCAGGGATCCTTGCTACATTCTTGCCAGTCATGCTACAAACCTCCCAGACCTGACCAGGAGACAAGGTGAGCGCCGGACTTTCTCTGCCATGTGTGGATGATCCACATCAGAGATAATTACACCTCTGCTCAATGATTCTCTTCAGAGAGACAGATGGAAAAGACAAGTCCAGACAAACATGCATGGTTGGTATCCTTTCTCTCTTCAGACCTACTGACATCCCCTTTTCCTGCTCCTCAAAGGACTGTATTTAACCCGCTGCCCTCCCTCCACCACAGGAACATCCAGATCTGGGCAGCTACTTTTCACAAGCCTCCAGCAGCCCAGCTGCACCCAAGCTTGAGTTACAAAAGTGACAACTAATTGGGGAGAGAAACTCTGGGAGTTTGATCTGCTGTAGATTAAGGGTGGGACAACTGGAAGAGGGCTGGCGTACTAAGGCCTTGTGACAACTAGCAGTTATCTCAGTGGTTTTACAAGTATCAGTTGTATTTACTCTAACTGAAGTGTTACTGTCTGCAATAGAAATTCAGGTTTCCCATGGCTGCTTCCCAATTGAACATTCATGAAAGGGCCAACACCCGTGGTCAGGATCAAGGCCTTGTCATGGTAGATAAAGAAGATGACATCATCCCATCCCAAAGACCTGGCAAAGATAAAGAGGGAGTAAAACGATGGCAGTGTTCCTGGAAAGGGGAAGGACTAATCCAACCATTCCTCTTCTTTGCTTCTATCAAAATAATTATTATGTGTAAAGCCCCGATTGCATGCATACACGTAAATAAAAATCAAGACTCCAACACAGAGATGAGAGGCTGTTTAGCTAAAGTCTGCTAGCTCCTGCCTGTAATAATCTTCCTGACTTCTCATTAGAGCCAAGAAAAGGGTTTAGCATTTTTCCTGTTCTCTAATCTAATGCTGTTTGTAAATGCATTTTTCCTTCCTCCTATCTTTCCAGTTGGTTTTATTTATGTAGACATGACAGTGTGGTAAATTTCAGACCTATAATTTGTGGCTTCCTGACATGGGGATTGCTCTGAAGTAGTTCTCATGTGGCTGTTCCTCCAGCTAAATATTTACGCACATATATACCACGTATATCTTTTAACTTACGTGCATGGGCAAGGGCTCTGCATGCTTCACATAATTTTTCAGAATGTACATGTGTTTCTGATCATGACAACATATTGAAAATATGTGTCTGAAAAACACATTTTAAGTGTATTTACACAGCACAGTATGTGCTTACCCTTGTGGTGTTTGCTATACATAGAAAAGCGGAAGAAGAAACTTACTCTTCAAGTTCTTCTCTTATTGATTGCATCCAGGTTTCCACTGCGATTCAGTATATACTATTTTTCACTGGTATGGAATCAGTTCAATTTTGTATTCTGATAATGTATGTGGTAAAGCATGAGACTATTCCCTAAAGAGACATCTGGCCTTTCACACATCAGTTCAACAGAAATGATGAGGTAGGAACAAGCATCATTGTCCTCCTCAGTGTCTACTGAGAGACCACAGCTAACAGATCTTCAATGTATGAAAAAGAATTATAAACTTCTACCAATGTTCATTGCCATAATATTTAGCATATACATGCTTTGAATCTATTTTCTTAAAAATAAAATTTTAAAAATCCAGTACATCCAATCTTGTCTACAAGAGTCATATTAAACAGTCATTTAGATCCAAAGCCCTTTTTGTTTGGTTGTTATATCTTGTGGATAAAGCCAAACAAGTCATTCTAAATTTCCTTCCTGATGGCAAGCCCATAGGTATTTCTTTATAAGCAGTTTCACTCTGAACATAATGAGCAATATGCTAGATGCCCCATCAAAAGTCAGTCACCCTGTTGACTTCCAATAAGACATATAAAGAAACATGAGTAGTTTCTGATTGCCCCACAGTTTTGAAAGTATTCACTCTTTCAAAACTTTGCAATATGAAAGTTAAACATTACTTTCTCTGCTATAACCTTCCTTTTCCTACTGCCAGTACACAAAGCAGAAGGCTGCAGGAGCTCCAGCCCCTGTGCTCACAGCTTGCAATTTCCCAGTTAACAGCTATTCACCTCTGGGATGACCCACCACTGCCTATGAAATACAAAATACATTCAACTACAGCCCAAAGATGCTAACTCATTCAAATAAAGGATATTTAACAAAAATTACTCTGGATTTGGACTATTAAAAACTCAAGCAGTCCTTTAAAAGTTCACAGTGCTACATCAATGTATTCACATTCTGGTAAATGCTTTCAGGACCAGCGTCTAAATAAAATAGCTTTTACAAGCCTTTATAGTATGTAGATCTACAGAAGATGATCTGTTCAACTTATGCATGTTCCTTTTCATTATCATTACCTTGAATGGATTTTTATTTATTTGCATGACTGGACTGTCTGTGCTTTGTATGAATACCCATATTCATCCATAGAGGACAAACATCATCTTTCTCGCACCTCAAAAGTTTGTTAGGGAGCAGAGACAGAGAGACCCACATATCTCCACCATGCAGTCAAATGCCACAAATAAACAGGAAACCATGAAAGCAGTTTCCAAAGGATTGCATATCCGGCTGCCATACACAAGCTTCTTGTCACAGTTAGAGAAAAGTAAATTTGTACAACTCAGAATCTTTTTGCTTCCTATTTGAGACAAAAGAAAGGGATGAACAGACCAGAAAGTCCAACCAATACTAGTCACCACTGACACCTCCTCAGTAGCCCAGCTAGTTCGGTACTGTTGTGCTCTTCTACAGCAGTCATACAGATAAAAGCCTGCCTGCCCAACCAGTCAGACTGCAAGGGTCATCTGTTCACACAGTGGTATTTGAAAAAAATTATAAATAATACAGCAACAAAACCCTGACAGAAATGACAGAGGAAGGCTAGCCTTTTGCATGGATCTCTTTGAAATAAATCTATACAAAGCCATAGGACAATATGCTATTTAAGTAAGACACATTTTGGTGGTCACTGTTTGCACACTCACTCAAAAGTTCCCGTCTTGTCCAAGACCATCATGGGCTGATGTAGAATCTGCCAGGGTTGCCCGCTTAAGAAGATGCAGTTTGCAGGAAAACACCAGATCTCTCCAGCTGTCCCTCTAATGTTGTCACATGCTCTGTGAAGGAAAAAGGGTGAGGAGGCTCCAGCATGCAAGCACCAGAGTACTGTATCCAAGAAAAAGATCCTCCTCAGCCATAGGCTTTCTGATTAAAACCACAGACACAGATGCCTCAGGACACCAGTGAGGAGAAGGTGCCAATCTTGAAGGAGTAAGGAGGCATGAGGTTCAGAGGTGCTACCACACTGTGCCTGCTTTTACCTCGCATGATGACAGTGCTGTGTGGATAGACTCTGCAGACATCATGGTTCACGTATGGTGCAGGATCCTCCTCTTTGCTCTAATCTACAATCTTCCTCAGGGATCTTCAGCAACACCCAGTGCTCCTGGCATAATAAGATAATCAGACAGACACCCTGGCTCCTCTAGCCATGGTTCAGTCTCTACCATGGCACAGAGAAGGACCATTCCTCCTCTACCTCCACTGTCATGGGTTGGACCTAGTGCTCCCCAAACCCTTTCACCCTCAATGGGAGGAATCCAGTAGAAACCACAGACACCGGGAGGATTATCAACTCATTTCGGACCTTTCTTACAGCCTGTTGGTCTCAAAAGAAACTCTGGACTCCATCTGCTCTCACTCATCAACTATCTTTTCCTAAAGAAAATGCTGAGCCCAGGACCACCTGGTAGGGTCAGTGGGAAGAAGGTACTGAAGAGAAGCTCTTTTGGGAATGAGAAGGCACAGGGCACATGATGGCATGTCTTAATAGAACAAATAGACTTTAAAGCACAAAAAAAAACTTTTTTTTTTTCCAAAAAAAACCTTTTTAGAAAAAAAAAAAAAAGGTTAAGTGGCGCCTGATAGTCTACAATCTGTCAAGTTAAGCAAAAGCAAACAAGGTGGGGAAAATCTGCCTTGTAAATAAGGCAATTACAAATGTAGTTTCTACAAGCTGGAACAAAGCCAGGATCTAAGTGTGCAGGACTGAGTGGAGAATCTGTTGTAAATTCCTCAAGTGAAAGTTCCTATTTAAAAGGCAGAGAATACCAGTTTTACAAAGGTCATGAAGTCACAGTAGTTTTTTCACAGCACAACTCTAAATGTCAATTTGACCTCTTTTTTAAGGCAGAGACAAACACAGCTGCATTTGGAGTGTAACCTGTACTCTAGAAAGAGAATAGCAATGATTAACAAGATATTTTGCACTGAACTTTGTGTAGAAAGCCATAAAAAGACTGAAATACCTATTCAGTAAGCATCACAGCCTCAATAACTGTAAAAGTTATTGTTGCATATTTTCTGTTTAAATGAAAAAAGAAAGTGAGATAAATATACCTCTCATACAGGTGTAAAGTTGCAAGTTACACGAGGTGCGTCATGAAACCTTTCACTTGAGCCTGCTTTTATCCCCTTTTTAAGTAAGGGGGTTTGCTGTGGGGACAGGGCCATGACACAACTGGGAGATCTGTGTGCTTTGACTATAGATTCTAAGTCCTTTGGGGAGGGTCACAGCAAAAGTGAAAGTGACTCTGAAATACAGAGCTGATAAGTCTTGCAATTCCAACTCTAAAAAATGTTATAGATAAATAGCTTAAATTTGGGCAAGATTAAAAAAATATATGTTTATATATACATACACATACAAACATATAAATGCGCTTATATAAAGCTCAGGCAAACTCCACTGAAACTAGGAAGTCAATCTGGAAGATTCACTTTAATTTATGAATAAAATATAAAGGCTTAATGTAAACAGACTACAAGTCTTGTGACTGACTGGCAGACAATATATTAAGGCACTACATAGTCTTTATGATGCTTTGCTTCTCCTGATTTTTAGCTGGAGGTTAATTGAACACTGGCACACCCTACAAGAAACAAATCCTGTCACAAAACCAAAAAGACAATGCATAATTTCATGAACATATTCCCACAGTCCACCTGACATTTGTCACTTACATCACCCAGATATGCTGTCAGAGGTGATAAACACATATATATCAATAATATTACTCTGATATCCTACTCCATTCCCCATCACAGAGATACCAGATCCTGTTTTTCAGGAGAAGCAAGAGGCTAGGGTGCAACCACATGCAAGAACATGAAGGATCTGGCTCTAACTCTTTGAAGCTTTCCTCAAAATATATAGAGCAACACAAGACCTTTATCCTGGCCCTCTATTCTATTCTATTCACTTTATGTATAATAGCAAAAATTACTATGAAGTAGATATAAAATGACCCTGCAACATTTGACACACATCTACATAACACCACAAGGCCTTAGGGCAAATGCTCCAGGCCCTTACTGTTACTGCCAGTTGGAATGCTGGCAGACCAACCAGAAAAAAAATCTTTGCAAGAAAGAAGGAAGAAAAGTGGTGGTAAATCATAGAACAAAACTACTATAACACTATAGGACATATAGGTAGACTCAAACAGTAACCCTCTGGCAAAGTTACCATATTTCAAGCAGTACACATCAAGGCACCCTCAGCCTACTCCAAAATTGTACAGTGGCTCAAGCAGAGATGAAAAGGCACATTTCATATGTAGTTTTCTACACACTTTGAAAAACAGAGGCTATTAGTTATTGGGTTTTAGTTTATCAGATTATTATTCTCTTGCTTTGCTACTTTGCTATGTATATTTTTCCCCATCCCCTTTGCTCCAAAATTAAAACACAACACCCTTAATCATAGGTTGTTCCCACTAATAAACTACCTACTTAATATGTTTATATAGGTTCTTTTCCACAGTACGAGTCATGTTGAAATTGCCCTAATTAAAACATTTCCATTTGTTTGCATGACTAATCAGTATTTATCAGTAACACAGCACTTCACATCTTCAAAGCAGTTTAATTGCATATAAATGGATTATCTGAAAGCTTGCCCAAGAACATATCTTTGAATCTGAAACACAGACTCATCTATTGCTTCCAAAAATAACTACTGCCTTTACATGTGCATCAAATTTCAGTGAGAGTTATAGTGACAGGCATGAAGAAGATTATGTGTTACTTGTGGAAAGAATTAATAGTTCATAGAAGAGATAAGACAGCAGACCAGACCATGTTCAGTGATGACATGGAAAATCAGAGGGTTCATTCTTTTGAGTGGTAGGAAAGACAGCGTCTCACTTCCCACCATGCTTTTTGCTGAAGAGAGATGTAGGACTCATGTGCAAATGAAGTTCCATATCTCTAAATTGGCTTGCAAGAGATTTGCCACCATTCTTTCATTTCCTTCTCTTTGGAGTTTTCTACAGACTTGCATGCCAAAATATTCAAGGCATCTTGTGGTGCTTTCTGGAGACTGGCCACTTATGACTTGCACTGTGGGAAATTAATTTCTCAGTATAATGCCATCACTGTCTCCCCACAAAGCTCCTATCCCTGGGCAACCCATTGGTTGAAAGAAGATGAGAGTGGTTACTTTGGTTTTGCTTCACAGCTTTTTTTAAGAAGAATCTTATACATGGACACAAGTTACTTCCCTAAGTACTGAATGACAATGCCTACTTGCAAATTATTTTCCTTTGTAAAAAGTAAGGATTACAAGAGGAATGAGGGTGGGGGAGGGAAGGTCTTTCAACTCTATCACATCAAAGGAAGTGATAGAGAAGAATACATTTTTGTAGATCTTTTGTTTTCAAGGACTAAAATGCCTTCTAGAGCTACCAATACACTCTCTTTTGAAGACTCAAAACTGTTAGAGCAGGCTGCAATACATTCTTTTCATTAAGCCAGAAAAAAAACAGTTCCTCAAATTAAATGACTGTTTTCCAATGGTCTCCAGGGGCCTTGACTGAAGGAATGACAATGGTAATTGCAGAAGATTATTATTTTATTCTATACAACTGCAAATTTGCAAAGGTATTGATTTCCACTGTACTGACTGTTGTTTTTCCACTGAACTGAATCTTCTCATGCATTCACTTGATTGCCTCAGGCTCCTTTAAACCTCAAAACTTCACTATGGTTATCATTTGAAATGCATTTGATGGTTTTTATCCAGAACAACCTGAAAACACTTGATGACCTCTACCAGGATGCAATTATATAGGACCTACTCATATCTGCAGGGATTCATAAGGCTGGAAAGAGATATCAATAGGTCATTAAGTATGTCCCTCCCAGCAGAATATTATACTTGGGCTATCCCTGACATAGGCTGCCTAACCTGTTCTTAAAGACACCACATAATGGAGGTTCCAAAGATTTCTTCAGCAGCCTAAACCTGTGCTTAATTCTCCTTGAATTTAAATTGTTCTACCAGTTTCAAGCTTTATATTGTAATTTAAGCCTACTGTCTCTAGACCTATATATTTCTTATATAAATCTTTATCATACTTGTTCTTATGACAACAATTCAGTCATATTTTCTTAAGAGTATGCAATATAATGTTATTAAATATCTCCTTAAGGCAAATGTTTTCTAAGCAAATATCCCAAATGAGGCTGTTGCCCCCTCATTAGAAATAGTTGTTGCAGGAGAATACTTCAGGTTATATGACTCACACTGCCAGCCCTGAAATTACAGTCACCAAAAGGAATCAAAGTGCCCTCTCCTATCACAGTCAATGAGAGACTCTTCTCTGAGCCTTTTTTCTGTTCTGTGTTAGAAATATAAGCATTTTACCATAATTTTGTGGGAAGATTATTATTCATACTGACAGTCACAGTGGTTGTTACAGAATCAAAAGAAAATCTGAATACCTCTTCAGCTTTGGAGAAAAAAAAAAGAAAAATTGAGCCGACAAGACCTCTGAGCAGAGCTCTTGGCACTCCTGAATGTTTCTTTTGCCATTCCAGTGCCAGGCTCTTGCTGCTGCTCTTTAGGCCTTTTGAATTGTATTGTCACTATATAGCATGAAAGTATGTAGAAGCCAACTAAATCACTGAGCCAGCATGCTCAGCAAGTTGCAACTGCAAGCTATGGATTGCTACCAAAATAAAAAATTACTACCTAAATAGGGAAGACACACTGTAATAAAGGGATGGAGTATAAAAAACAGTTAACTTCTTTTCCAAGGTCAACTAAACATAGTATTCCACAGATAACTAGATTACATCCTATATGAGGAAAACTAAAGCTGTTATAGTTGCAGGGAGCTGGTGGGGAGGGGTGTTGTGGCTGGAAAACAATTGCTCCCCATCTTAACCCTGTTAATTATGTGCCCCACTCCTTAACTGTAAGTTTATTTTTCTTTAAACAGCTCCCTGTTACCACTGAGTTTACATAGGTAAAAAAGTAAATTGTTAGGTGTTCAACATAGGCAGTACAAGAGGTAAGTCTAGTTGCCATTTTACTGCAATGGAGAAGCAACAAATCTCACAGTTCACCTGATTTTGAGAGAGGAGAAGCAGGTGCAGAAGCCACCCAAAGCATCCCCAGCCCTAGCACAACTCCCATGTTCTCCCCATGAAGCACTGCTTGAAATATAACTTACACTAAGCAAATAAAGCTTGAAAAATATATAAATATATAAATATATACTATTTTATAATAAAAAGCACTTTATAACCTACTTGTAAGAAAGATCACCTTTTCAGTCCTCTGAATAGTTTTAACTTACCACAAACCTAGAGATCTCTCAGGAAAACAATGAGCTTTGCACATATGAACCAGGAGGGCTCCCTCTCTACAGAGACTTTTCATCTTCCTTTTCTACCTTCCCTTCCCCCCACTCTGAATACAGGAAGAGAGATCACCAGCTGCCTGCTGAAGAAAACAACCACCCAATAGTGTGCATCATTCGGATGGCTTGGACGATTCAGCTTTTCCATGTGAACTTTACTGAAGCTGCACACAAGTGCTGCTTTGTGCATTTCTGAATCAAATGCATAATTAATAGTCCCAGTACATATCAACACAATTTCTATTTGAAGAACAACTTTTCATTTAAAATACAACAGTGTATCCACTACCTTACAACAGCTCCAGTCCATAAGCTTATTAATAAATTACAACTACCCATACTTATGTACTGCAGCATCTCCATCCTTTAAAAATCCATTTTATATTGTTCTCAAAAGCTGCATCAAACAAAGCAGTCAAAAGAGGATCTAGCAATGAGCTCATAATATTGAAAGTCACCTTGCGCCTCAGTTTTAGGGTGGCAGGGTTGGGAAGGAAGAGAAAAGCCAGATGCTGCAAGCAGTCTGCTCTCCCAGATACAACAGCATAACAAGCAACAGCTTGATGGCAAGTTATGTGAAGCTACATTTTGAAATTTCAAGACATTCTCACTACATAGAAACTTGCAGAAAAAGTAATATTAAAAGTATCCAAACAGTAGGCTGAGAACTAAAAAAAAACAACCAAAAAAGAAAAACCAAATGCAAACCACATACACATATACTTGATGTATTTGTGGTTTAGTACTGCCCTGAGATGAAGAAACAGTGCCTGTTTTTACTTCTCCAATTTTCTTGGGGTTTTTACATTTGTTCAACTTTTTACTTGGATCCTCTTTATTAACAAGATCCTATTTTTAATTTCATTCCTGAAACCACTAATCATGAACAGCTCTAATAAACCACAAACTTGACGAAAAAAATAAAAAGAAGAATCAGACCTAATGCTGCCTTGGACAGAACCTCAGGCCAGACAAGCCCTGTTTCCTTAGCAGGAGAAATGTTTATTTATCCTAGAGAACAAAAGCAGCACAAACAGGTCAAACACAACACTGCCTTCTGCAGGGACACAAGTGCAGAACATGTTCAGGGTGCTCAGTGAGGACAGCCAAACTGGAGTCATCCAGAGGAACACACAGCTGTTGTCCAGGTGCACATGGTGTACCCATGCCACCCCAAGTCACCTTGCTCGAGCACAGGTAGAAGACACCACCACATATAATGGACTGGTCAAATCCTAAAGACCTACAGAAAAACAACAGAAATGTTGCTTTGATCAACAGAAGGAAATATTTGGGGTCACACAACATGTCACTTTCCATTAGGCCACCACATGGGATTTTGTCTTAGGGGTGGCAAAGTAGGTGAGAGTATTCAGAAAGCAAATAGAGACCCATGGATTGGCAGTATCTCTTCTTCCACTACTGGCTTTTGTTTGTGCTTTTTTATATCTGACTTCCACTTAGTTTTAAGATGCAGACATGTTATGTATGTCCACCCCAAAGAGTTTGTATCAAGTTGGTTGGTGCAACTCTTACCTTGAAGCTCCTGCCCCAAATTAACACTGACAGACTCATCCTCCCTGACTCTGCTCACTCTGCTCCTTGAGCACCAAACACTGTGTGACACCAGAGAGTGCCCAAAATCTTCCACATTTTGAAAATGCATCAAATAAATACTTCATTGGAAAGTAGATTAAAAATCCACATTTGTAGGAATGAGCTGTGGGAGGTGCCATGGGTTTCAGTTAACAGAGGTGGTTTATGTTTTCTGAGCTTCAAACTTCTGGTGGTGGTGTTTTCATTCCCTAAAATTTCTTGATAGCAACAGGAGTACTTCTCATCATGGCTGCTCATTATACTCCCCTCTCTTGTGTCAACCACTTGGAAAACGAGGCACAGTACTGAAAAACTGAGCCTCTACCACATCCTGCTAGAGGCCTTATTCCCCAACACACGGACCATATCCATCCCAAGCATAACAGTAAACTCCAGTCAGTAGCAAGTTAAATTTCTGCTGGCTGGGCTCACCCATACCTGAGCACCCTCAGCTATTTTCCTCAGTGGCTTGCTCTGCAGTCTCCTCTAGACAACTCCACCTTACTTCCCCACTTCTGCATAATCAAGACCTTTCTGTGCAGCACTGGGTGAATCACACTCATGCCATACAGGGAGCTTCTATGTTGCCAGTTCTTTTTTCACTTCTAAATAATGTCTTCCTCCCATTACCTGTGCATTAACATTGTGGTTTGGGACACACCATCCCTCCAAACTGGATAAAGAACTTTGTAAGTCAAAGAAAAACTCATATATTTTATCACATTAGCCTTTCAACACGTTTTTTAAGTTTTCTAGTCCCAGATTCTTTGCTGTTTACATACACACAAGGGCTTGTTTTGACCTTCAACTCATTGAGACCACCGTCACAGCAACCAAGTGCAGGTTGCTCACCACAGGAGATGGCACCACTGATGTGGACAGGTCTATGCTCACCCCTCTCTCCCTGAAGGGAGGCTCACCTGCCTTCCATCTCATGAAGAGGAAGGAAACCCTCTACTTGACCTACAGGGCAGAAAGAACCTGTCAGTGCAGATGCTGCTATTAAAAATCCAGCCCATTCCTTTAAAAAAGCCTCAGAATAGTCCCTGTACAACAGCAGGAGATAGAGCCCTGGAGCTAACCAGTGAGCTGCTGCCTGAAAGATTAATGCCCAGCCACATCGGCAGCATCCCAAGCTGACTGGGAAGCAATTAGCTGCACCTGATCCTAAATTCCTAAACAGTTGTACTTAGTGTCTACTACTTCTAAAAAATACCTGAACAATTACTCATCTCTTCTGCAACCAAAAACTTTTTACATTCATATTTTTAGAGCCGAACTTTAGGTAAATTTTAAACTTTCACCAATTTTAGCTGAGTTTTTGGGCCATCACTCAGCTTCTGAGAGAAAGAAAGGGAGAGGGGGGACCACTGTTTCAGCCTCCTTCTCTCTTCCAAGCAAAGGCACTAAAAGCAGGGAAAGCACAGGTGGGAAAAAGGCAGGAGGCTTTTACTCTAGGCCTACACCTATCTTTCCACCCATCCAGCATTGCAAAACTCAAGAGTGAAGAGAAAAAGCAAACCTCTCTTCCTCACCAGTTATAAGAAGCTGATGTGTTTGGAGGGCCAAGGATTGCCTGGGGTGGTCTAAGCAATTTAAAAGCAGAGTCCAAGCCGACAGCTTACTAAGCAGAGAGGAATTCTTATGTGAATAAAAGGCTTAGAAATACTGTCTTGCCTGCAGTGCTATTTTTACTGGAAAGCTCTGGCTGAAATTCTCTTGGACAACAAAACAAACCAAATTATGCTATAAATGTTAAAAGCTTTATAGCTGTTTGTGCAAGAAAATCCTGGAAAGTCCATTGTCCTTAATGTAGGAAAGAGTAGGTCAGAGGGGAAGAATGAAATAGGGAAAGGGAAATAATTACTTTTGTACTTATCCCACTCACGTACAGCAACTTATACCAAATTCCCACCACAAGCAGGTAGACAAGAGCTGTGCCAAGTGTCAGAAATATGAAGATTTCTGTGTGTTCACTGAGACATTCAGTGAGCCTGGGGAAGCCAGCTGCATCTGGAATTGCATTATGCTTAAGAAAGTTCAGGTTCTGTGGGGAGACATTTCACCACCACAGCTGCTCTTCAAGAACCTGCAGCACCTGAACTACTGACCTCATCTGCTCCTACCATATGATGAAACCAAATAAATCCTCCAAGATGTATCCACTGAAGTGGCTGATAAATTCACCAGGGTAAAAATCCATAGTTTAATTATTATTATAATTCACTGAGTTTGCATTCATAAGGTAGGAAAACAAATCAAAACAAAACAAAACAAACATTTCTTCCTGCACTTTGGGTTGTTTGTTTTGGGGTTTTTTGTGGTCAGTTTTTGTGTTAAGTTTCTTTTTTGCAGTTTACAGGTTGAATTTTATGGCCCATTTGTCTTCTTGGCATTATTAACCCTTTCATTGGAAATATGATTTCCAATTTCATTAGAAGAAATTGCACTGGAAACAACTAAGGGGGGGTAGAAGGAGGAAACACATTAATAAGTAGTACTGAGAAGAATGCAGTTACTTGGAAAAGCCATTAAATAAATGTATCAGTTTAGTCTGTGGCTCTCAGTATTTCCCAAACAAAAAAGCCTTCAAGCAAAGGTCACAAGGGTCTGAAGCATATTTACCTGCAAAGACACTCCTGGAATACTTCCAAATGTGTGGCAGCTGAGTGCCAGCAGCAAGCACAGGCTACTGCTTCATTGGGATCTCACTGGTACATTCCAAAAGTTCCTACTGTGACTCCTTTATACTGAGTGAGGGCTACACTTACAGAAGAAACACACCAGCAAAACAAACAAACAAAAACAAAAACCTAACCACAAACCCAACCCCCCCCAAAATCCTAAGAAACTAAAGCACTTTGCTGAATGTGGCTCTTTAAATGGGATCTGGTCATCACCCAACTCTTTGGCTGCTGCCAACAGCCCCCCTGCATGGTGAATATTTATCCTCAACAGAACACAGGAAAGAAGCAGAAGTCACAATCACAAGCTGATCCCAAGGATTTTTCCCTGCAGGTTAGCATTGTCCAGCATCTGTTTTATGGTTAAGTCCTCTATCTCTGTACCCACTTAAAAATCATGTATTCACCTAAGAAAAGATACCTTTGCCCTCTCCCAGAAAAAAAAAAAAAAAGTATTACGTGAACTCCATAACTACTTAAGGGGCAAAGTCAGTGGCTTACATCATTCTCAACAACTGAGGTGGCCACACAGGGAGGTTTAAGAAGACATGTTTACATCTATTCTGTGTCAGGCTAAAACAAACACATTTCTCTATTGGCAGGAACTGGAGGACACCCAAAGGTCTGGGATTTTTTTTACTCCACCAAATATGTAATCCTCATTTTTCTTTCTACTGGCAAAGTATGTGCAACAGACAACTCCTGCCTGTTTCATATTTAGTATATATTAAAAAGTCACAACTCTAGGTGATATTGACCCAACAATTTGTTTTTAAATTTGACTTTCCACTTCTGGACTGAGTCCAGAGTAACCCAAACTAGCAAAGCTTTTGGACCAATGTGTGAGGCCCTGTGGGAATGATACAATCTCACCAGTAGTTAGGACTGTCACAAAAGAAGGCAAAACTGATGGTTGCACACTTGCCAGAGAGCTGGATTCACATTATGCAGAGGACAGGATAAAGAGGGGTTACTATTTTAAGCTGATAAAGAGCACTGTAGGCAGTGGAATTCACTGAAATTATATATTGACAGCAGCTCTTGGCTGCTTTTGTCATGCATCTTACAGCTCAAGTGCTGTGCCTAGAACTATATATAACTACTTTGGGTGATGGCCCTAGCTTCATATTCCAGCAGCACACAAATGTAGCAGTAGGAAAAATGGAGCACTTGTGTGGGTTCTTTTCTCTGAAGAGTTACTGCTAAAATGCTGAACAGATGTTAACACAACACAGACCCATACATAGAGCTTAGCCTAGCCCCTGCTTCGTCATTCTCCATTTTGAGTCTTTCTACATTTTAGTTTAAATTGTTGGCTTTATTGAGAGCTCTTGTCCATTATAAAACCTTACAGGCCACAAGACAAAAAGGTATTTCTATGTGATGGCCACAACGAGCACGTGTTTCACAAGCATGTGCAAAGGAAAACTCAGACAAAAGAGATGAATGAAACCACAGTTGTGCAGCAGGACAAAGACAGATTACTCCCAAGGACCCAATAATTCTTCCCAGGCATTTCTAACTCACATTGTGAGGTGGTGCCCTGGGGTGTATGGTGGAAGTCAGAAGAAGTAGTACTTAGATAAGTGCAGAAAACACAAGCACAAGCCAGTACTTACCCTCCTCAAAACAATCTTGCTGCCCTGATCATGCATAAGAATCTCCAAAAATTGTCTAATGAATGCAGAAAGGCTCCTGACTACGTAAAACTTGCAGAAAAAGTTTGAAATAATTTTGAAATAATTTAAAATACCAACAACTTTAAATTCAGTCAACTCAGGAGATGGATGCAGGTATAGAGCAGTTTGTGAAGACTGCCTGTTGGCAATGTAATAAGAACAAGACACAAGATTTAGACCAAAAAAAAGACTTTGCAAAAAAGAAAAATTTTATTGCCTTCAACCAGAAAGCTAGTCTTCACCATCTGTTGCTTGCTTTGGCTAAGTTTTAGATTAATTTCTTTCTCCTCTTTCTGTTCAATGAGCAGCCAGCTTATGGAGTATGTTGTTTTTGAAACAAGCCCTGCTTAGGAGGAAGAAAAGGTTATCAGTTCATTGATTATTATAAAACTAATATAACGCACGCTGTAGCCTGTCACCTCTGTTGGTCATCCAGAATTCAAACACTGATTAATTTCCTTATCTGTAATATTAAAGGAACCACATGGCATGAAGAATTCCCCTGAAGTCTGTCTCTATAAGCCAATAGTATTCAATTTTGGATCCTATTTCCTCTTGGACACTACAGTCTAAAACGGTGTTTTCTCACAATGGTTATGTAAAGGAATACCCAAGGTATTGACTTGCAAATACTCTATAGACTGAAATAGAAGCCTGCTCAATATTTCTGAATTACACATTCCTGAAACATCACCATATATATATATGCAAGAATATTTTTTTTTCTGTGTGGTTTCCAATTAACCACATTGTTTGGCCATCATGACAGAGTATTCAGAGCATTGTGGAACACCATACCACGACAGGTTATGTGGATATATATGTTGTACTCATTAGGAAAGTCAACCTAGGCATAGTTTTTATTATAAAATTTACATGTACCTTCAATAGCAAGAGATGAGTGAAGTGTGTGTATGATAGCAGTTTCTAACTTGTTACCTACATTTATCTTGGGTTAAGGAAGAAAAATATTGCCTGTGTACAGATTTAACCTTCTAACAAATGAGATTAAAAAGCAATAGAAGTAATCTGAATTTTTAACATTTTTCCATACACTAAATTCCAATAGAACCTGTTACTGTAAAGAAGAAAAATAACCATACTCAGCAATATTGCAATGTGCACAACTATGATTCTTTCCTGCATTTTAAACCATCCTCCCAAACCAATGGTGGCATTTGCAGCTTTGTGCACTTGCAGCCCAGAAAGCCAACCATACCCTGGGCAGCATCAAAAGAAGTGTGGCCAGCCAGTCAAGGACGGTGATTCTCTCACCTCTACTCCTCTTTTGTGAGATCCCACCTGCAGTACTGTGTCCAGTTTGGAGCCCTCAACAGAATAATATCATGGAGTTGTTGGAGCAAGCCCAGAGGAGGGCCATGAAGATGAACAGAGGACTGGAGCACCTCTCCTGCAAGACAGGCTGAGAGAGTTGGGATTGTTCAGCCTGGAGAAGAGAAGGCTCTAAGGAGACCTTATAGCATCCTTCCAGTGCCTACAAGAAAGCTGGTGAGGAGGACAAGGGGATGGTTTTAAACTGAGAGAAGGTAGATGTAGGTTAGAGATTAGAAAGAAATCCTTCAGTGTGAGGGTGCTGAGATACTGGAATATATTGGTGAGAGATGCTCCATCCCTGGAAGTGCTCAAGGAGAGATTGGATGGGGCTTTGAGCAACCTAGTCTAGTGGAAGGGGTCCCTGCCCATGCAGGAGGGTTGGAACCAGATTATCTTCAAGCTCCCTTCCAACCCAAAACATTCTATGATGTTTCCCAAGTAGTAACAATGGGGGTAAATGATCTGTGCCATGTTGCTTTTTGCTAAACATCATCTGGTTAGTATTGCCCAATGTTCACAGATACACAGAAAGCTGAGATTTTAATCTCTGTTCTATGAAAGGGAGGTCATGCAGGGAAGCAAACCATCTAAAGTCTGAGTGCTTTTTATAGAACAGTGTAAAAACTGCTCTTAATGATCTGCTTTCTATCAGTTCCTCACAACTTCCCTTTATTTCTCTTCCTACTCTGGTACTTCTATTTTCCCCTTCATTTGGTTTTCAAGAAGTGAGGGACTTCACTTTGCTTTGAAACAAAATATAGGACTTTATTAGCTGGTGCTGCACGTCTGCACCAAATTGCAAATTCAACCAATTGCACTGTATTATCCAGTGGCAACTGCACACTTATCCTCTATAAAACACCGAGCCCAACACCTACTCTATCAGTTCTCTTGGAAGGACCTTTCTAGTATTAACATTTTGTAATAAACACTGAAAAGGAAATAAGAGCTACCTGCTTCCTTCTTTGGTAAAGAAATAACTTAGGCATTATTTGTGCATACCTGAGCCAAGAAACATTCTTGCTTAGTGGTGACCTCTTAGAACCACATATAACCATTCCACACAGCAAGAGTTAGCTTGTATTTAGGCAACAATTTTCAAAAAAGACCAAAAATAATTTTTGAAAGCGTTCCCCTGCCTAAATGCTTACAAATTGCTCTTTCCTCATAGCTGCAGTGATTTAAATGTACTTGTTAAATTAGAGCAAGCCTATCTCACAATCTTAGATCTAATTTTGAGACAACCTAACTGGCCAAAGGCAGGAAACTTTTCAGTATCCTTAAAATGCACCTGGTTACAAGTCAAGTGTATCCATGGGTTCTTCCACATCAATATGCATGAATGCTTATGCAAAAACGTATCCTTCCCCATTCGTTTTTAAACCATAGAAAACAGCACACTAAAGACAAGCAACAACTCTGTTTTTAAGCCTTGTTTAGACAACATCTCTAACTTTGATATAAAGTTATCAACACAGATTAAATTAAAACAGGTTAGTCAGTTTGGGGCTGGATTACACCACAGTGCCTACAACACTACAGTTTCAGTGATCTCCTCAGAGCATTGACCAAACAGGTCTAGGATTCAACTGCAGTGCAGCTGTGTTTGGCCAGCTCTCTAGGACAAACTACTGTCTCATGGAGGTGGAGAAGAGTGGTGCAAGACAGTCACAAGAGTGTCTGGTTTGATCAAAAAGGTACAAGCCAGTCCCAATCTAAATGACCAGTGAGTCAGTCAAACAATTAAGAACTGAATTTAACATCCTATGTCTCTGCAGGGCTGCAGCACAACCGCATTAACTTGCTGCAGCAGAAAGGACACATCTTCATGGCCAGAATTACAATATTTTTAACATCACTTGTATTATCACATATGATTCCTGCCCTCGTCCAAAGTGCATCTAGTGTTTAACCTCCCTCTTTACACACCAGTTATTAAATACAAATTATTCTTCTTCAGCAAGACCAAGAGAGTAAAGGCTGTTGGCAATGTATCATGTATGAAAATAGCTAGTCTTGTAATTATCAAGGAAGATAAAAAACTTTTTCAATTGACTAATTTGTGCCCAGTACTGCAGACAGGAAGGTACACACTGTATCTGTTTAGGTGTCAAAAATATACACAACTATATTTTACATTTAAATTACTTTAAACACAACTGTTTGCCTACTAACAATCTTATGTACATTCCATTTTAAACAATATTCTTCAATATCCTCTTAGTTTGTTAAACAAGTTTTATTTTCCTCCCCAAATACCTAATTCTGCTTTAAAATCCTGGAGGAGGGAAGAGCTATATAGAAAATAGCAAGGTGTCTTACAACTGTAATGTATCATAGCACATATTTTTCATAAAAACAACACATCATTCAAAAAATGAACCACTGTAAAAGTTCTCATGAGTCCAACAGGACTGTCTTTAGAAGTGTACTTTGGTTAACAGCTAATCATTCTTAAACAATTAAGGAAAAATATATATATATATTCTTTACCACCTCTACAGATGCATTTCCTTGACGTGTTGTAGCAATCCATACATACTTGGATATGGATAAGCACTGCAGCTATTCAGCGCTCTTTATTGGTACTGTGATTTCAATTAAATGGATTCCATATCAGGTTGGATTGGTTTATAATCCAACTTCCTAAGATGTCTGAATAATAGAACTCTCTTCCTGTAAGACTTCTTAAGATATCTAGATATCAGAGAAAGAACAGCAACACTAGTACTTCTTTCTCACAAGGTTGATCCCATGTAGTACTTGCAACAGAACCCCTAATTTGCATAAAACTACCATTTTCTTACTTTTCTTTCCTGGTCAGGAGAGTAACATAACTTTTCCTGAGCTCTACAAACTCAAGACACCCAGCCAGTCACACCAGCCTCTGAGCATTTAGACAACTGAAGCATCACTGAACTTTATGGTAATGCATTGATTTACTCTGAGTCATTGTGCATAATTCAGGTCATGTGTGGCTTCTGTATCACTGAAATTTTACACGTTTCCAAGGAAATAAATGCCCTCAGCTTCTGGCCAGGAAGAGGAACTTGATCTTTGTCATTCTTCCCTCCTTGCACTATGAAACCCTCTGATTCATCAAAAAATCACAAAAAGGCAACAATGTAAGATTCTCCAGGAAAAGAATGCCGCATTAGTCACTATGCATCAGTTAAGCTGTAAAGTAGTTACGTCTGACTGATGAGCAAAGGCACTTGGTAACAGTCCTGTGAACAATAGTCAATGAGTCAACAATTTCAGTCTTGTGATCCAACTGACCAGCAGCGAGGGCTCAGCGGAGGAAGATTTTGTGGATGATGTAACAGAGGATTTTTTAGCACCTTCCTCTTGAAAGGGAATTGTTGCGCTGTTGTGGAGGTCTGTATTCATAAAACACCTGCTGCCTCGAATATAATCTGTTCCCCTCACTAACTGCTTGTCAGACACTGGCCTTGAGAGGGGGTGTTGTGTGGAGGGACTTTCTTCAATGATAGGGGGTATCCTTTCGTTACTGAAGTACCTGCAGAGGACATCTTCACCTGCACAAACAGGAGGAAGAAAACCAATTATTGCTGACTTCAGCACCCTCCATTGGCATTTTCTGTTTTTATAAAGATGCTGGTTACATTTCAAATTACTCAGATTTTGGTAGTAAGCAGTTATCAATAGATTTATGGCTTTTTGTGTCTTTAATGTTTTTCATGCAACATATTAAAAAAAAAAAAAATTCACAAAGAGGATGCCAACTGACTGTTAAATTCAAACACACTCAAACATCTAGTACAGGCTACCTTCATGCAAATCATTATCATGAGTGAGGCCTAACAAACCTCATATCACTTGTCATTCAGGATGCTGATAGAGCAGAGCTGAATCTATGTCTATCTGAATGCAATCCATTACTAACTTAAAAGCTAAGAATACTACCCTGTACAATAGGAATTCATTTTGCAGGTAAAGATGTAAGCACTTCCCTGGTTTTGATCATTGATTTGCAATGCTTTCTCTCTTTTTACTCTTCCTTAGATATCTGTCAATGTCTGCTTCTAGAGACATCTTACTGAGCTAGACAAGCCCTAGATTTGACCCAATACAGCTTACATGCAAGCCTGCAGGACTTAGGTACATTTCAAGTGTTACACAAAGCAAACACAAAACCAAAAGCAAAACCAAACAAAAAGCCAGGCACACAAAAACCCAGCCCTGCCACCTGGTGATGACTCTGTTAGACTTGTTTACTTAGCCTGATTCTAATACCTCTCCAGGTTGCTGTTTCTTTTTATTAGCTTCAATTCTTGCATTAAAATAATGCAATTCAGCTTCTATATTCCCTAAAAGTATGCATCAGCTTTCATGACTGCTTTCAAAAATAAACTAAATACCTATCCTTTCTCATTTCCCACTCTAACAGGATTCATAGCCCTTCAGATGCAAAAGGGCTAAAGGAGATAAAAGCAAGGAGGGGATAGAAAAAACCTACCCAATATTATCAGCTTCTGTTTCTCCATTTTGTTATATCTGCAGAGTATGTTGTTTTCTAAAAGCAGTCACAGCAAAAAGCATCTCCTAAAAGACCCTAAATTTTACTTTTGAGAACAAGCTTGCTTCTAACAACAGCCTTCACAGTGAGCTGAACAGGAAGACTTATCAAAAAAAGCAGTCTATGATCAATATTACATGCAGCAGAAGGGGAAGGGGGAGAGAATAAGAGCAAAATGGTAAACCTGACTATAAAGATACAAGTACTAAATACCCTAATCATCATAGACTACTTTTAACACTCATAAGACTTCTAAGACAGAACAACAGAAGTTTGTCCCAGCACTGAAGAGATTTCCAAATTTCACAGTTATCAACTAACATTCCTCCTAAAACCAGCAGCTGTCATGTGGAATGAGTTCAAAAATATGCAAACACTTACCCCTTCATTCCTAGTTCAGGCACTTCCAGCCAGCTCACCCCAAAGAAGTTTTGGAGAGTAAGTAAAGAGAAAGAGAGACAAGACCTAAAACCTCCTTACCTTTTCTTCCTGGTGCTCGTGGCCTGGAGAAGGGCTCTGCAGCTCCTATCCAGCTCCCATCAGCAGGCATTGACAAAGGACGAGGTTTTCCTAGAGAAAAGAGAGAAGGTTGTGTGGAATTATCTTAAGTTTAGGAAACTAATTTTAAAATTTATTCTTTTCACTATTAAGCAAAGGGAGAGCAACAAGCATTTAAAATTGCAGGAAAAAATATTTCAAGATATATTTCGAGATACTTTCAGCCATGAAGTATAAGAAAGCAATGTGCTGAGATTGAGCAGCTACACTCTTGCTCATTTACAGCAGCAGTGACATAATGACCAGAAGTTTTAACCAAAGCACACATGGAAATGGCCAATCATGGCAGCAGAGCCATCTGAACATGTATTAAAGAAATAATATCATTTAGGTGAAATAATTCAGAAGTGGAATTTCTTTCACAGTTTGCACAGACTGACCTTAACATGCACTAAGTCTAATGAGCCATTTTCTAACAAATTATTTCAAACCAACCAAAGGGTTTATCTTATCAGCAATGATAAAAGAGAAATGAACTCACCATAGGACTGTGTTTTTTCCCTCATCTTGGCTGGTAAGATATGTGTTTCCATGGGATAACCAGGCAATTGATCCGAATCAGCAATAGTAAACCTTCGCCTTCGACTCTCCTGATCCAGGAAAGAATTGGGAGACTCGGCACCCTTGGACCCAGGCAGTGGCTGACTGAATTTGTTTCCTCCTCCATAAACAAAACTTCCCTTTTCATCTCTGAAAGGACATTTCACTTCAGTTAGTAGCTTAAAGGAGTTTCATGCTACGAACATGAGTAGGTTTGAAAGATAGTTCTAGCTTCCAGTCATGTTCCTGACAACTGGCATTGTACTGCCAACAAGCTGGAAAAACACCAAGTCAGCTGGTGGTGGACTTCATTGTAAACATATTTACCAAGGAAAAAAGCAAGCTGCATATCTCATGATAATTTACTTTTAATAAGCCAGCAATTTAACAAACAGAGAAGTTTAGAGGTATCATCCCTGAAAAAACTTTTGGGAAATGAGACCTTTCTGCCCTGAGGACATCAAAGCTCCTGATACACTGCCTGTTTCACAGCTGTGAAAGGGGAGTATATAAATAAATTTATCCATCTCTGTGTAATGGCAATACCTATTGCCTTCATCTAAGAAATTATGCTTTTCAGTCATTCTAAGAGCACAATAACTGCCACTGGTTATTCATCACCTTCTGTTTCCATCCAAAACTGAGACTCCCTTGCACGTTTGAGTCATAGATTCTTAGTGTATATTCATATGATTTTGACCAGTTTTTGCAGGAACTCCCTTCCCAGAGCAATTCTTCATTCTAAAGGCCAAGGACAGCCACTTTCAGAACCAGTCCTTGTCAGTACTTTTGGAAGCAAAGCTACCCTCCCAAGTTAAGATTTTTCAGGAGAAGGTGGGGGTTGTATGTGTGGTTCCACATCCCTGTACATGCTGCAATCTTATTGCCGGGAGCAATCATCAGCCAAGCCAGGCACAAAAGACCACAGCTGACTGTCTAAGCAAATACACACCAGATACACACCCCAGTATTTACAAGAGAACCCTGGTCAGCACATGACTTTTTTCCAGCTCTACATCAACAGTGCTAGAGTGCAGTGAAAAGGAGAAGAGGGAGTTATTTATGGAGATTCAGGGACCCAAAATTGCACAAATGTTACACAACAGTATGGATGCAGAGAACTTTCCCACAACACCACTATGTGGAGACCATGCCATGAAGAAAGAAAGCAGCCCCTGCTCACTGCCTCCCCAGTGAGGACTGGAGAAGGTCCATGCCAGGAAAGGAAGAGAAAAAAAGTGATGAGGGGAGAAAAAAGGAATTACTACATAAATGCAACACAGCTTTGAAAGACCAAAACATGCAGAGATGAAATTAAACAGACAGAGGCAAGAGAACTGAACTTTCTCCTCTTTCTGGATGCCATAGCTTTCCACTTTTGCTTACTTTAAGAATCAAAGTCAAGAAACTTTCCTCTTTCCACAGATCATCCAGGACAAGTTTTACAGCTCCCATTTCTACTTTCTTCCTTGTCAACAGGGATTCAGATCTACAAGCATCTGAAGCTAGATATAATTTTGTGACTCTTTAGAAAACTGGTAAACAAACCAAACACATACACATAATTCACCAATATGCTTGAAATGTAATGAACTGAAGAAAGGACAAAGGCATTCAGACAGTCAGTTGTTAATCTACATACTTGGTTTTATGCCAAGAAATTTGATTATTTTTACTTTTTTTGTTGTTTTGTTAAGAAGTAAGCATACATAAACATGGAAAACAGTGAGACAGCGGGTCTAGGTCAGTCCAGCTTCAGTAAAGAGACCCTGGCACTGGAGAAACACTCCCCCCATTGTAGTACTGCCCTGTAGATTGCAGTAATACCACCTCTGTTTCACTATTAGGCCTTACATGACAGGAGGCAAGCTCTCCTCCCATATGTGTCCTGCAGAAAAGGGTCAGAGTTTCTGTGCTGGCACACCTACATTGGACCTAAAGTGTCAGGGCAGTTCAGAAAGTAAGCTATGCCTGAAATCCCCTTTGTCCATCACCTTCTCAGGTCAGCTGGCAGGGTTCTGGCACAACTCAACATGGACTTGAGAATAAACAAAAGCTAGCCACATCATACTTGCCCCCAACACCTCTTTTGTGTACACATATCTGCATGCTTACAACCTACACTGCAGGGGGAAAAAATAAAGTTGAATGAGCTGACTCTTCCTTCCTTTTGTGGCAATATTGCCATTTTATAAAACTCGCAAGTTTAACAATTTAGCACCAGATCTTTTCTATCCAATCTCCCACAAAAATTACTTGTTATAAAAATAATTAAAAAAACAATGCAACAAAAACCAGTGGACAGCATTACAGAAGAAGATAAAAAAAAAAAAAAAAGAATTACTTCTTGCTGTGTGCAGTCAGATTTAAACAAAATAAAAAATAACCATGCAACAAAACCAGAGATGACATCCATTCATGTTTTTGGGAACAACTCTGATCTATGTGATACACAATAACCTTCTAGCAATAAAATCTATTACAATCCTGGTAGTTTATGCATTTAAGCATAAGTTACACAACTAAAAATTCTGCAAGATCTGCAGTTTCCTCAAGCTAATTTGTTCAGAGATTTAACAGCAAGCCAGCTCAAAAACAAGTGTAGTAGAGGGATTATTTTGCTCATTATTACATACCGAGGAGAATATGGAACAGCTGGTGGAGGTGGTATGTACAGATCCAAAATGGCTGGCTTCTCCTTTTTCAGTGAGGTGTCCATGGTGCTTTCTGGTGACTGGGTTGAAGTTGGCAGAGGACTGGTCTGAAATTTTAAACAGCTATCAAACATTTGAGCATTGATTTATCATTCACAAAAAAAGATAATTCAGTAGCCAATAGTACTATTTCATCCCCTAGTTTACATTTTCCTCCACTCCAGGTTTTGGCTAGCTTTACAGTCACTCCTGCAGAAACTCCATCACATGTCATTTTGCCATTTCTATTTCTATTTCTTCCTGCAAATTCCACAGACAGAAAAAGCAACAGCAACAAAACCCCTTCTTCTATTTTTAGATCCACTAAAATAATTCAGTGTTAAATAGAGATACGATCTGCAACACTTACAAAACCAGGTCACTCTATCCTGATTCTGTACAGCCCAATGCCTGAGGCATGGGTAGGAACGTGGTCAAGTTCACCACAAATTGCATCAAGTGATACAAGTAGGGTAAGGGAAGGAAAGGAAAATTATATTTAGTACTGCTCGTCCGAGCAAGTTTGCCATTTTGTTTTTGCAGCTCACTTCCATGTTCACAGCGTATTGCCAGGCTCCTGTCTGCCTCTGGGCCAGCTAAGGCTTGAGGACCCTTCCACCTTTGTCAGGCAAGAGGACTGCACTTCATCATTTTTGTGAAGGGCCTGGTCCAGGCTTTCACTCTGACCATCCATTTGATGGCACCTCTATGCTGCCTTTTACTTGTCAATAGGAGGCCAAAACTGCCAAGAGAGTTCTCCAATCATCCATTGCCCCAAGAAAATTATGCTTGCCACAGCCTATTTCCAGCCCACCTCACCTCTTCACACCAGTAACAGAGTTCTTTCTTTGGGTAACCCTGGAAAACTCAGTGCTGTTTTCTTTTATTTGGCTCTGATTAAACATCAGGCACGATGCAACAAAAACAAGGTACAAGCATTGGTGAATAGAAGGATGAGAAAGGACCCAAGCACACATCATCTACCCAGTTTGAGAGAAATCTACCTGCCTTGAGACTTACAATAGGCACTGGCACTTTACAGACTGATAAACTCTCCTCACTGCTGTAGGGAGACTTGCATAAGAACAGAAGTAGGAATGGGAAATATCTCTGGTTTTCTTTATTTCTAGTAACCAGAAGTTTAAATTAGGTTATTTCCTCCTGTAATCATTAAACCCTAAGCTTCTGATATACAGTATGCCATTCCTCAACACAGTTGTTTAACTTATTAACCTCAATTTGTTTGCTCATTACTCAACCTGTGAATTGCCCATGCAAGTAGCTTAAATAATTTCTTGAACACCACTTGCTCTTTCCTACCCTTAGCCAGACTAAAAAGAGGACAAATATATGGAATAATCTAAGCTATTCCACCAAAACCATATTACTCTGCTAAATAGAGCAAGCATTTATTACTCCATGCTGATGACTTTCATACATATTGGCAATTTTGTCTCAGTTAAGTTCTCCCCATGGCATGCTGACTGATTAAAATGCTCAACTTACTTAGTCCCCAAAAGGGCATTACCAATGTTTTTTTCCTAAATAAATGAATATGTTAAAAAACAAAACAAAACAAAACATACATGCGAAAAACCAAAAAAAAACAAAACAAAAAAACCAACCAACCAAAAAAAAAAAAACAGGAACATTTTCCCTTTTATCTAGGAACCAGAAAAGGACAGTCATTTCACCTAACCTTCCTTCCTTGAACTGTACTTAAACATGAGTACCTCAAAGCATTTCTGGTATTCTTATTTTTCAAGTCATAACCAAGGCTATTCCCATCCCAGTTCTACAGTTGCATCCTTTCACCTGCACCAAGGGTGGTTTCCAGCGCAGGTTCTTTAGAGGAGCAGGAGTGAAATGGTAAGAGCCAGTGGGACGTTTCTTAAGGAGCAGCCTCACTCCAGCAGGATTCTCACGCAGTTTTGCCACCAGATTTTTTAGTTGCCATCCAACCTGGAAAAAAAGAAAAAAAGATATCTTTTCTTTAGTATTGCGTTTCTGAAAGCAAGTAAACAAGAAGAAAAAAACTAAATACCCCAAGTCAAACTGTCCATTTTAACTTAAACATTTGATCTTAAAGGGAGAAAACAGATCTAAAAAAATGCCAGAATGGAGGAAAAAAAAAATGCAAAGTTCTTCTTTTGGAAGGATATTATTTGGTTTGTTTCAAATAAATATTTCTACGTATTAAATTAAACACAGACATGTCAAGCAATGCTCTTTGTACTTCAGCTCAGATCCAACAAGGATGCATGAATTTGTTCAAATTGACTAACCCCAGAATTCAGTATGAACTGCTACTGTCATGGTTCTTTCACATATTAGAAAGCTTTGCTTAGCTGTGGTTAAGCAAAAATGTAATTTTTTAAAAATTAAATTTCCAGACTCCACAACCTCACTGGGCAGCCTGTTCCAGTGCTCTGTCATAAGGAAAGATTGGTAAGGTTTTTACTTACCACAGTTTGTCGATTAACCTGAATCACTTCATCACCAGCATGAATCTTCTGAGATCGATCAGCAGGGGACTACAAAGAGGAAAACAAGAAGCATGTGCTTCAGCAGGTTTCCTTCCCTCCCATAACAACCCCTACCAAGCTAAGTCAAAGATTGTACCTAAAATGAAAAGAACTGCTGAAAAATTTTACACAGCAAAATCACATTACATCCTTTATAACTTGAGAAATGCAAATGAATTAAGCTAAGGGTTTATTTTTTATTCTGAGGGAACTAGGGGTAAAGGAGGAAGGCATAGCCTACATCTATCAGAGACCAAATTGTAGTTAAGTCATGGGATAGTCTCCACTGTCCTTTTACCTCCAGTTTGTACTTTAGTTCCAGACAGCAGTGAGGAAGGACTGAAGAGAAGACTTTTCTCCTAACATAGCAACTATTTTAAACTTAGCTTTAAAATAAATGTATTAAATAAATGTATAAAACAAATGTATTAAAAAAAAACAAAACACCAATACACTAAGATTTTGAATGCACAGCGCAAAAACACTTCACTTCACTGAACAGACGCATTTAGTTTTCTCTTTTTGTTTCGTAATGTAAATAAGAGCTATCAGCTTTAATGTGAAATTAACTGCCTGCATCATCAAGGTCAACAGATAAAATATATTCTTGCATATATCAAGTGTGCTTAGATAGCTATATGAAAAATATTTACCTAATAACACACCTTAAATGTATAATTTTCTTGGAACAAAACCCAAGCTCTGGGAAGCCATTAGGGAAGAACAGCTAAATGTGTCAATATTTATTTGTATTTATCTGTGACTGGTGCCATGTACCACCCTTCACTGCAGTTTTTAATAACTGTTTTGCTGCCATAACACACCAACTCTGACCAGCCTTGACAACACCCAAAGCACACAGGCATCCTACCTTGTTTTATTGCACCTTGGTCCCAGGACAAGTTCTCCTCCCACTCCCCCCCACCCCATGAGTAACCACGTGGCAGCAGGACAGCTCTTCCTAGTGACTCCAGAACTAAGCACCTGGATTATTAAGGACTCCCTTCTCCTTGTCATCACACCTCCAGAACTTCTTTTATTAGAAGAAACTGTAGAAATAAATAGTGCAACACAGGGGGATTTGTGGGAGGCTCCAGCTATCATGAGTAACCCCATTTCTTCATTGTCATCTTGCTTCCTCTGAGAGGAAATGCCTCCGTGGAAGGCTGCACATACATGAGTCAACCAAAACCATGGAAAAATGCTGGGCCAAAATCAAGTTTGTGAAAAACAAAGCTCATTTCAAGCTGTCCTTTGGGCAGTCAGATGCCTGTCTGGAGGAGGGTGGGGGACCCTTGCACAGAAGACTCCTAAAAGCACCAGCTAGAACAACAGGCACTGCAATTGCATTGTGAGAAGGGAGGAAAGAGCAAAGTTTAGATCTAGGTCAATGTGATGTGGGAAGTCAAGAAGCACAGCAGGACTCTGGAATCCTCTTGGTTGACTAGTATCCAGCACATGGATTTCCCTAGTCCTTCCAATGAACTTTACTGTTAATTTTGGGGTGAAGTTCCACTGAATTACAACACACTGGATTCTAGGAATAGATACTAAATTACCATTCAAAATCTAGCAAGAAAATTAAGCTAAGACCCATCCAGGGTCATCTAAATGATCCCATACCACTAGAAAGCCAGGTGTTTGCAGATCTCTCAGTCACTTGTCAAATGTTGTTTCTTGAAAGCAAAGAGCTTTCCCAAAGGAAGAACCAGTGTTCATAAAAAAGCAGATGTTTATGTCAACATTCAAAGCTACAGAAGCAATACAGCCCCACACCAAGCTTGCAATGAGAGATCTATATGCAGTGTGCTTGATTGCAGCCAACATTACATTCTTTCACATTTATTGGATACTGAAGTTGCTGTCAAAGTTGACTTGGAATCTGTTGCAGACTCTGTAAAGAGTTACACCAAGGTAATAGCATAAAGGCTATAAAAGATTTCACTTTTCACTCTGAACTGCAAGCAGAGATTTCCACCCACTCCTCTCTGGCCCCTGGACTCGGCAAGGTACAATTAGAACCACTGGTTCTTTCCTATTCACATGCAAACAAAAAAGGCATAATTGCAAAAGCCAAGTTCCTCCATTACTTTTTCATTCTTTCTACAGAGTGGCATGTCTGACACCAACAGCACACCATCACCTGCCAGCCAGGGCTTCTGGCCAGAGGTCGACTGCACTGACTGCCCAGGAGCCTTTAATAACTTCTCAATCAGAGAACTTGCAGTGTAAGACTAAAGCAAGCTGCCATCTGCAGCAAAAAATAGTTGTCCATCGTAACAACCATTTCCTTCCAGCAGACTGCTCTGAAAGTCCTTCTTTTTCTAGTCTTTTTACTTTGCAAGGTAATTTTGTAACAGGACAGCTCATTGATTTCATTACTCATTACTGAATTAAGCACACTACCATGTAAACATTCCCATTAAGGGAGATTGCCTTTGCCAGCAGAGTCCAAATACATCCAAGACTTTGTTAAGCAAGATGCTATAAGTACTCAGAAAAGCAGATACAGTGACTTATTAAAGCAATTATTTTCATGCCAAGCATTTGAACTAACTCATATACTTGCAGAAACTGGTTTAATTAGACTAACAGTAAAACATGCAGAAACAAAATATTTACAAATTGTGCATACACAAATGATTCATCACAGCATTTAAAGTAGTAATACAATGAAAGTTATATGTAAAACAGCAAAAAGAAGTAAAAGTCTAAATCAAAGCTACTGTCAGGTAGCCTGAGTTGATATACATTTACTTCACTTACATTTTCTGTAGTTCCAGTAATTACGTGTAATCCATCATAAGTTGATTTGATGTACATTCCCTATATGTAAGTAGAAAATTAAGGACACGTTTAAAGGCAAAAAAACCCCATGTAACTTATCTGATTAAACAACTGTTGGGAACAGAATGAAACCATTACTAAAAACTCTTAACAGTTCACGCATTTTCCCTAGGAAAGTATGCAGGCTAATATTATAAACCTCTCCACAGATAATTTTTACTGTAATTAATTAAAATATTTACAATGACTTAAGATGACTAATCTATGGAATGCATTTTAGAAGCACTGTCTGCTTGGTAATACCAAACACCACTAGTTTTGCTTCCCTGTCAGTCTTTGGCCTGGAACAAAACTTTATTTCCTTACTGCCCAGTCTGCACAGATAGAGAATCACAGGTCTTGCTAGATGGCCACCAGCTCTCCATACCTATCACACTTACAGAGTTGCCAACACATTCTTTTACAAGTTCTCTTTGCAAGTCAATATACAGACTGCCTTGTAACCACAGCTCTGGCATAAGCAATAAAAGCTCTGGCAGAAGTATTTGTGGCTCTATATGTTAGTGCTAACTGTGAAGGAAAGGACAAACTCAGACAAAGTAAGTTGTTGACTTATGAACACCAAACTAAAAATCACCAAAAGGCTATTAACTAAAAATTGCATAGATTTCTCAACAAGAGGTGACCAGTACAGTAGTTTAGCTGTTTATAAACAAATGCTATATCTCTCTACTCTTCAGCCTACATCTCAGCAGTACTGACATTGAGGTGTTCAGAACTGGGTGGTTATTCAGAAGCCATGTACAGTTTATCTTCCCAAAGTTATTACATTTGCTTAGAAGCAAAAAAGACCACAAGATTTTTTTTCCCCTTCCTTTCTAGGCAATTCTTTTCCCTATTTGCTTGTGAGTATCCAATTGTGTGCACCAACATCCTTGTTTCTTACTTAGTCCAAGCTAGGCTAACTCCGTTAATGCACAAGCTCAAATGAAGGAAAGAGGTCACCATAACTCCAAGAATGCATGACAGATTCAGTCAAATTCAGTGGCCTAGATAAAACTATATAGCACAATAAGACTGTAAAGCTTCCTCTAACAGAGTTGATCTCTTCTGCCTTAGGGACCAGGAGTGAATACAAATGCACTTACAAATTTAAAATCCCTCCAACTCATTCTAACATCTGTTCCTCAGACAGAAAACTGAATCAAGATTTCAAACTCATTTTTTCATAACTAGCAGTAAGATAAGCAGTATTCATTGCATTAACTATATTTAGTAGTTACCTAGCCACTGAATATTTAAAAGGATTGCTTTTGTTCATAATCACAGCAAACTGAAAAAAATCTTCAAATCCTTCACAATCTTGCTATAACTACACACAAAAATAAGCAAACACCATGTCTCATCACCTTCTCTCTCCCTCTTTCAAAAATCTGCTGGCTAAATTAACCTGCAAAACACAGGTTAAGCTTTCACAAGCATCTGTAAATGCCCAAGTACCCTAAGAGACAGATTTGCACCATTTCATAATTAGAAATTGTATCTGGAATCAAACTTATTTAAATGCATACCCACCTCTGGCAGCCACCTCTGCACACCACCTGAAAATTAACCTTCAGTATTCCTTCCCACACCTTTTTCTGCCCCCCACAGGATACTGATGGTTTTGAACTATCTTGCTATACATACACACACGGTGGCTCCTAAGATTACCTATAAAACATTAGGGACATGAGGACACTCAAGAATCAGTTCTTACCAGGCCTTCTCCAGGTTTAATGTTAGTTAAATGAACCTCCTCCAGGCATGCACACTGGCTCATCAATGGATCTGTAGTTGATCGGATGGCTTTATCACATATAACATTTAATGTCTTGGCCTACAATGAGCACATAGAAAGAAGAGTGACAAAATTTCTCTCATAGCTACTTCCTCTTTCAGTTTTCAAAAATTGAAAGGAAATCAGTTCTAAGACTTGGGCCACTATTCTACATCATGTTTATCTTCTTACTGTAACCTAGTACAAACAAGGCGTTTCCATTAGTGCCACTGTATCATCATAACAGATGCCAGCACATACTCGGTCTTAAAATAAACACACTAAATATAACAAAAAAAAATTTGGGGGGGTTTGCGTGCTTTAGCCAAAATACCTATTGAAATACTGATTCCTTGTGGGAATAGCTGACAGTTTTTCACATTATTCTTTGTTTCTGCTATGAGAACAAAATTGATAATGTGTCACAAAAAGTGAGGTGCTGGCCACTGTACAAAGCTTTACAGCTTAAGGTAGTACATTTAGCACTTCAGCATTTTAGCATCACTTCTCTCACTGTGCCTCTGAGCTGACCTTTTCTGGAATGCTTACACAAGCAAGGTTCATATTTCCTTTTGACCAAAGCATAACTGATCCTAAGCCAACATTGTAACTAAAGGCAAATTCTGACCTTGTGTGTGTGTCACTTAAGTCAGAATGGCTTTGTCTCATGTACATTTTAACTAGCAGAACAGCTAAGTAATCAGAAGAAAAAAAAAATCTTAGTTAAAAAATTGTTGCTGTCCCTACACAAAAATTTGAATAAAGCCCCACAGGGTATCCTGGGTCTTGACATTAACTGGAGCAATGCTGAAATTCAAAGCAGTTTACAGAAGCTTAAAGAAGAAGGGAGGGAGGATTAGTACACAGTAGTTAGTTATATGTAGTCTGGGAACAAGCAAGGTAATCCACCTTTCACAAGGGGTTTTAATCCTTCAAAGCAGAACTATGTAATTACAGGGCAGGGGAAACTGTCTTGTTGGGAGACATGGGTTTGGACTACAATGGTTCCTGAAAACAATAGTTCCAACATTTCGCTTTGTTTTACGTCAGTTTTATAGAGCAGCAATAAAATAAAACAAAACAATGCTTAAGTGTGAATGTGAGGAAATGCTCAAACAAGGGAACTCCAAACAACAATACCCAGTTTCTGAGTGGGTGTGCACAAATGGAAAAAGATACAGAAAACTCCAACTCCCTTTTACGTGATCTGATTATTTACTGACAAAAATATTTTTAGGTATTGTGCTGCTAAATTCCTAAGCATCTATGAGCTAGCGGAAGGCCTTATCAAAGAGCACAGCCTGGGTCATGTCAAAAGCAGGAAGAGATGATTAAGTGTTACAAAATATAAAAAGCATTCCATTAAGCTCCTCACTTGGTCACAAGGCTGTTTCAGACAGCCCAGAGAACTCGGATCTTTCAAGTTCAAGTACAAACAGAGAATTTGATTTCTGTGGCAGGGCAGTTCTTTTACATGAAGAAGATTAATAACGCATAGTCTCTGCTTATTCAGGCACTAAAATACACATTAGTGATAATTGGTTTACTTACCCTAAAACTGTTATACAGTACTATCCCTCCCTTGAAAATCTGAGGTCTAAATTCTCCTAAAAAAAATAGCTGTGTAATATAACTTTAAAGAACACGATTCTATGATGTTATACACACCACCTGTCTGTTCAAAACTTTCACCAACTTGCTCTACAGTAAAGAATGCTCACAAAATAGCCCATAACAATGTTTACTGTGAGATAAGCTCATGTGGGGGATTGGAAAACTGTTGTTAGTACAGTCAACCTAGAGGCCACCAAAATAAATGTGAATGTGGGAAGCCGAGTTTCAAAAGAAATGAGTACTTACTACAGTCTGAACTTTATCTTCCATTTCAGCTACGGTACAGTCCTAAAAACAAAACAAGAACAAAAGTCCTACATTAACCAATAAATATGTAAACACATCCTTTTTAGAAAATCTGCAAAATTGCTACTTTAATCTCAAACTGAAATAAATTATTCATGGTGCAGGGATTATTCAGATTAGTCTCAGCCAGCAGGGCTCAAATGTACTGTTAAACATCCATTTTCTGACCCTGATGGAAAGCAATAATAAACCTTGAGAACTAAGAGAGCATGGTATTCAATTACAGCAGACTTTTCCAGAAAACAGAACCCTGCACAATAAAACTATGCTGTCAGAAGGACAGGCTCATGAGTTTGTCTTATGCCAATAAATACCAGCTCAGGCACTTCTCTGTCCCAGAGAAAAAAAAATGGATGTAAAATATATTGCTAAAAATAAAATAAAAAGTGATTTTTAAAATACACTATCAATGACATTCGTGATGGTGAGAGGACTGCACACAAAGCATTATTTACACAGCCCAGGTAAAAAAGTCTTTGGACTGAAACAAGTTCATGTAACAGGCTGCAGAAGTCATCCTTGTTTTCTGCAACAACTGCTAAACTACAGAATGATTTTAGATTCTCAGATTTAAAAACTTAAGCCAGCAAGTAAATCATGAAGCAAGATTCAAAATATTTCTAAGGATAAAAAAAAAATGCCAAACCCCAGCCATTTAAGCAAGTTTAAACTCCAAGATTTTTGCCATTGACATCTTAACTTGCAAAACAATTGCATACAATGCCCAAGAGATGCATACAGGAGCAGTGAGTTGAAGCTGTTCCACATTTTTTATTATCCTCCATATCTTTTCTGTTCCTTCCTGCTTACATATGCTTATAAAGACAGAGCTCAAAAAAGCACATAGTCCTCCAGATATGGACAAAACAGCAATATGTGAAAGAGCTCTACTATATTCTCTTCATAATTTCATAACAACACTTTAACACCTTGTCCACTCTTGTAATGCCAGTGACTGAGGTCACACTTTTTACAGCCTGTCACCAAAAGCTTGAAGATCTTTCCTCAACACTGCAACAAAATTTAGGCTCCTTTGATGGGCATCAGCATAATTTTGTTCCACTGAATACATCTGCATAAATCAATAGTGAATGTCACCTTGCTTTATGCAGCCCAGTTGTTCAGTATTGCAAGATCCTTCTGCTCCTCTTAATTTTATTTCCATTAATTATTATTTTATCCTTAAAGTTCGCCACAAACCTTAAAGAAACTGCAGAGCAAACTGTTTCGTATCTATATAGCTGTCATTAACATGAACAGAACTCCAACTGCATTCCAGTCTTACCTTATTATTCATCCATTTTCACACATCATTTGCGATTACGCAGAGCACTGTAAATTGCATGAGAGCCACATTGGCTTCTTCTCCCCTAGGAGAACTGACCATTTATTCTCACACTGTTTCCCAGTAAGAATGACTTTTCACATCTAAAAGCTCAGCAGAAGTTTTTACAGCTGTAACTCTCTCTCCTACACATTAGTGGATTCCTTCAGATTACTCTAAAGTACCTGCAGAGTCCCAGAACAAATTAGTGTTGATTCTTCCCCCATTAATGAGTTTTCTCAACCAGCCCCATTCTTTACTATAGCTCGCATCAAATTGGCAGAGACGTACTCTAACACTTTTTAACAGGATTGGGTTGTATTTGCCAACTTCCATTTCCCTTCCATCAAAGGTTGAATTAACTAGCAGATTAGACACCTTTTTTAGCAGTTTTATTAATACAGTTCAGTGATCTCATTTCTCAGTTCCTGTAGCACTCTTGGGTGAATACCATCTGCTGCTAGAAGTGGTTACTGTTCTACTTCACAGTCTGTAAATCTGTAGCTGTAAATCACTGACTCTTGCAATTGTAAACAGCACTCAAGCAAGGGCATTTAGCAGCAAGACAAACGTATGTGCCTTTGAACTTCTAATATCCAAACACTATATTTTCACAACAAACAAGCCGATATAATTGGGTGTCATTATAAGCTGACAACTCACAGGTTGTTTCTGTCCTTTGACAGCATTCCCCCAAAATGAGGAGAGAATCAGCCATGTCAGAGGACATGACTCTTCAAACAACATATGGCCATGCATTAATGGCTAGAAGCAAGTTTGGCAGGAGCTGAAGCCTGCATGTCATGCTTCACAGCCAAAGCAGTGGCACACTGTCAGAGCAGTTGTAAAGACAGGCAGTATTATTCAGAGAGCTAAATGATATCATTTGACCAGATTGCCACGGTTACATCTTCTTTTAGCTGGTATCAATATGAGTGCTCAGCACACAGCTGATAGATGGAAAGTTTTGAAACAAAACACTGCAGTCACATACACTATGGGTGGAAGAAGCCCGGCTGGCAGGATTTGTATCATAAAGGTGGCAGCTCCTTCCATTGCATGCAGCATTGCCCATCTGGTGGCTCAAACACTCTGTATGGGATAAGACTTAAGAAGTCTGCAAGCATGGGTACACCTACCAATGGAGTCATACTTTTGTTTGGAGTTAGCATGAATAACCATTTCTCAACATATTGTTTGGAACTTGAAAATCTTCAAATGAAGACCAATTCTTTCAAAAAACTAACCCTCCTTCCATTAAAGGTCAAGAAACTATGAGTAGACTTTAAACTACAGTCACTTATAATACAGCCAGCAATAGCAAAAACTGATTCTTAGGTCGAGGAAAAAACAATTTAGAAAAATGGGCAACTGAAACTGACCTTCACAGACCTTCAGAGTTTGAAGTAAGAGATCATTTCTAGATCTGACTTCCCATTAGCACTCTGCATCCAGCAAGCACATGACTTTCCCAAACAACCCCCTTCCTTCCGTTTTGGAAAGCAAAGAAGAAAGAAATCAGCTGACCTTCTGAACAGTAGTAGTGAGATCCAAGCAGAGCTGAATGATACTGTTCTTCATTGAAGAAAAGTCAGCAATACCTGTAAACGGGGTCCTGCAACAAGAGAAAAATCACCTTAGCTCAAAGGGACAATACTTGTCCTGTCCTACCTTATCAGTGAGGAATAGCATGTGAGAGCAAGAGATGTAGGTGACATCCACGTGTGAGGACACTGTTCTACAATATAACTATTCCTGACTTCATAGTCTCACTACACCCTTGAGTTGAATGAATACTGGTGAATATCTAGCCCTGTGGTAAAGCACATTTGGAGAGCAAAACCAGAAGCCATTAATTCTCCAAACTACAGTTCTCTCAGCTGGACAAAAATCACCCCCGAGTTTGGCAGTGAATAGATTACTAACTTACACATTTTTCATAACTGAATTGAGGCTGGAGAGAAAAACATCCAAAAGTTCTCTGAAAGAAGAAAAGTGGATTTTCACATTTTACACACCAAGGTGCAGTGAGGCCCTGCCTTAGCGAAGGATCATTATAGGTAGAACAGTTTTAGAGCCTATAGCCTCTCACCTTAGACCTCCAGACAGCTGAAAGAGCTAGAAGTGGTGATTCAGAAGTTACCCCAGTAGATCTGGAAATGGACAAGCCAGCCACCTTGCTGACAGTGAGCTGCAGAAGATATTTAGGGCGAGCTGCCAGCAACAGGGTGAGATGAGAGGATCAGGTGAGAGGCACAAGCTGTTAATGTCACTGCTGGGACAACAGAACTGGCTTCCTCCCTGGAGAGGAGGGATACTGAAGGATAAAACCTCTCCTTGCTGCCAGTCCTCACGCTGTTATCCTGACCTTCCTTCTGAGAAAAGTTGGAAAGAAGCTTGAGAATTTACGTTCATCTGTTATCCTAACCTGCATCCCAGTCAGTGCCCAAATGTCTCCGTTTCCTGTTTGGTTCAGCTGTTACAAAACAACTCCAGTCCTTGTCGACAAAATAATTAAATAATTAAATAAATGCTGAGAGAGTGTCTTTCCCCTACTGATCAGTTTTCACATCAGAGAGCTAAGGTCACAATTTCAGCAAAACATTAAAAATCGTTTTGGAAAGTGACCTGCCAATGACAAGTAATTAGTATGTGAGAGAAGGAAATCACATGTATGAGGAACCGGCCTGAAAATGGTCACCTCCCTTGAACAGGAAGACTCCTACTTTTATAAATACAAGTTTGGATGCAATGCTAACAGGTTCAGTGGTTTTAGATAGAGTGGAAGTGCAAGAGTAGATACCCTAGATTAAACTTTTACGCTAGAAGCCTTCTGGCAAGACCAAAAAAGGGTTGAAAATCAAGGTCTTTAAACCCAAGCATCTGGAAACTGTCCTGAATGGAGAAACAATTCATTATAGCAGTAAATTAAAATATGAAAGTTTTATTCTTACCTGTCTAACCATGCAAGCAAGGCTTTAGCAGCACCAATAAGCTCTACCACAGAAGTAAGGAATTCATTAGGGGGTTTGCGAGAAGTATTGCCATCATAATTTGAATTTTTCCTACGGCTGCTGATGTAATTTTGCAGATTGTTGGACGATGCTCGCAGTTTGAGAACCAGGTTCTTCATATTATCTGTTTCAAGGCCATAATTCTGAAAGGAATATTATTAAGTTTGATAAATTATCCTAATGAGTCCTGCTATTTATTATACAAGTTACAAACTCATCTGGGGTGAAAGGTCTGATGATTCTTTCTATTGTTTGTTTTTTGACGCTCTTTCGCTGAATAATTTTGTGAGTGCCAAGCCCCCTAAGTTTCTGACACTAATGAGATTTCAGGACACATTTTCGAGGGCACTTTTCAATCAGAATGTGGTCTCTCTGTCCTATAAGATGCAATTTAACTTCAAAACTTAGTTGGAGCAACAGGATTGAGTTGGTTTTCTTTTTGTTAAAAGAAAGCAAATGCTGTTTTTTCTTAAAATGTTTTGTATACATACATATAAACAGTGAAGTAACATTTAATTCACAACTAGAGGTAAGTTTGATCTGGCAAGAGATAAAAACATCTACAGGAAGCAAATGTAATTTCACAGTCAAAAGCTGAAATAAATATTTGGATCACAAGTTTTAAGTAACTGTGCTCCTTGATAACAGCAGTGTAATTATTTGCAATATTGAAGACTGCATTAACACTATACATATTAATTAAAACCATTCTTAGACGTATTTTTCATGCAACAGCATCTTTATAAAAAAATTTGAAACCTAATAATCCATAAATCCTGCCTGTAAATTCAGCTTTAAAAATTCAAATCAAATAATCTCCCAAACAGAGAAATGTTACATTATTTCTGTTCTGAATGCAACTGTTTTTGTAATCAAGATTTTCTTCTTTCTGTTGCCAGCGTGCAAATGTGTGAGTTATGATTATGTTGCAATTTGTTGCTAATTATCTTTGCTTTTGAGCAGCTGTAGGCATCTTCTAAACCTTAAGACCCAGGCAACGCCTGAAGACAGCAACACACCTGTTTGCCTTTTGGTGCTGCAGAGCTATACTATCTATTGTTTCTCCTTTCCCTCTAAAACAAACTGAAGAAAATCTCAATTTCATGCAATTTCAAGTTTTCAGTGGTTCCCACCACATCCACTTAGGATCACAGCATCACCCAAGCTGGCAGGATGCTCATAAGGTCTCAGTCCAGCCTCCTGCTTGCAGCATGCTCAGAGGTAACTGAGATCAGACCAGCTAATCCAGAGCTTTATCCAGTGTGGTCTTGAAAACCTCTGAGGAAAGAGACTGCACAGCTTCTCTGGGTGACCTAGTCTTCTGCCTGACTATCCTCAGGGTGAGAAAGTGTTTCCTTAAACTAATCCTGAGCTTCTTGTTCCAAAGTCTCTCATCCTCCTGTCATGTACCAGCACAAGCTGCCTGGCTCTGTTCATCCAGACCACATCCATCCATGGCAGGTGCTGGGGGGCTGATTCAGGTCTCCCCAGAGCCATATAGAATTCCCATTCTTTCAGCCTCTCCTCACAGGTGAGTACTGCAGCTCTGACTAACCTTCTGATGCCTTTGTACATGTCTTTCATGTACTTGAGGGCAAAGGGTAATGAGTGTACTAATGAGTAAAGGGTAATAATCACTTCTTTTCCTTTCCTGGCCAAGTTCCCATTAATGCAGTCCAGGGTACTGCTGACTTCTTTGAAGCCAGGGCATACTGCTGGCTCATGAGTCCATTCCCTTCACATCCAAGTGCTCATAAAACTGCCTGGAATATCTTAGATTAAGTAAATTAAAAATTCTTAAATGGAATCTTTGCTCCCTCAAAAACACAGAGAAACAAGAAGTTTCAGCTACTCAGCTAACTTTAAAATACCTATTGCAACCCATGGGGAAGTTCCCAGTGAGTGTGCCTCCCCCTGATGGCTCTTGGCAAGGAAATACCCTTAAAGTGTAGAGAGGAATAGGGGTTGAGAGGATATATCTAATTAAAAAATGCCACTGTTGCAAGAGAAAAGGATATCCTTAAATTTCCCAGGATCACAGAGAGGGAAAGATTTAGATTATTAAACAATGTTAAAGTACTTGCACACTGTCACATGTGAACTTGCCACATTTCATTTTAACAGGAAAAAACAAAACAAAACCAAGAAACCCACACACCCTAAAACAAAGAGCATCATATTCCTCACATGATATTGCCTATTAGTCCATTTTTGGAGGAATACTTTTTCACCAACAGGCCTGTCTGTGAGGTTTGTTCCTGTGACCACAAGAATTTGAAAGTAGCCATGTGCCAGAAACTCCTCCTATAACAGGGGATATAGAGGATGCTGACCCCCTCCTTCTCTAAAGGGACAGAAAATACAAGAGAATTTTTTCTGTATGATGATATAACCACTTAATCACTCTGGTCAGAACCTGAGAGAGTCTTCATAAATTTAAGTGTCTCCTGGTCTTTCTGTCATTCAGAGGCAGAAATCATGCCCAACCCTTGTGGGTGTCTGTGATTAGAGCTGTCCCCAGCACTTAAAAGAACACATGTTGATATATTAGGTTAGATTTTGGGTTTGGCCATAAAACATTCACAAACCTATTACGCCTTATTTATACAGTGGGTCACTCCAATGTGACTTTTCCAGTTCAGCCAGTTTTTAAATAATTCCCTAAAGTAGTTTTCAGCTGTGAGATGGACTTCAGCAACACAGGTGTGGCCCCTAGACTTAACAGGGCTACACCTTATAGCTGCAACTGGTCTTCCCCACAACCTATCAAGAGCCCATCACAACCAATTTCTCCAGTCACTGCATTAAGCTTTCCTGCAGCTTGTCCCAAAGACTTGATAGAGTGCACATAAGATATCTAAGCCACTCTACCATCCAGCACAACAGGGAGGGTGTATCTTACCAGAAGAGGTTACCAAATTCTCCAACTTTGCTGTTTGGTCTCATACACAGAAAACATTGCACCCTTCCAGCAGATATAGCAATGCTTTCCTGCAAGCTGACACTGACCACTTCACACATAACCACCTGTTTCTGCTATTTTTCTTTTCCTTCACTTGCAGTGTCCAGTCTGTTGGGAGGGCTGGTTTGGGGAACCAAACCATGCAAAAAAATCTATTCCCTTTTTTTACTATAGTGAGCTCTCAGCTGTTTTAGCTCCTTGAAGTAGCTCACCTTAGGGTCAGGTGAGTCCAGGTAGAAAAGTGACTAATTGGAGGCCAGGAGAGGTGGAGACAGCAGCTGACTTGGGGTTATTTAACTTGCCATGGAGCTGTAGCTCTAACCTAGTGTCCTGGTTTAGGCATTAAACCGTGACACCTAGGACATACAGGAATGTGGATAATACGGCAGCACACCAAACAGCCTTTACAGAGACACAGAGCTGGGCTTAGCAGGCTTTTTAAAAATATTATTACAGGTGTCCTGGTTTGGGCTCGGGTAAAGGTAATTTTCTTTCCTGTAATTTTGCTTCCAGCTGAGTCTTTTGTAAGTAGCTACTTGCTGAAATTAACAGCAAGTTTCTCAGTCAATGTCTGCTTCTGGGACTGATAATGCTCAATGTTCATACTTACTGCTAGAGACTTGTATTCAGAGCCAAGGACACTGCTCAGCTCTGAGGAACATTTTGACCTCTGGAGGAGAAAAGGAGTAAAGAGGTCCCACCTGCAGCCCTCCCTTGGGGAGGAATGGACAAGATAAATGACCAAAATTAACTGGAGTATTCCATCCCATACACATCACACTCAGTATAAATTTGAGGGATCATGAGGGACAAACCCCTTCCTGCTTCCCCTGCTTCACCTGTCCCTGTTTGCTTTGGCATCCTCGGTGGATTCCATCCGTTCCTCTGCCTGTGGTCCTGATCCCTGCCAGCCTGAATCTGTGTGTTCCTGCCTCCAGCTCCTGACTGCTGCCAACTCCAGGAGTCCAGCCTGGACTTTCCCAGGTGGTGACATGAGAGTTATTGGGGAAAAGGGAGGAGGAACATGGTATCATTTTCATGTATATTGGTATATATTTAGTAATTTTTCCTTTTTACCATTACTGTTTGATTAAAGCTGTGTAGTTTAGTTTCCAACCCGTAAGTCTCTCTCTCTCCTTTCTTTATCAGGAAGGAGAGAGGGATTAATAGAGAACATCTGTCATTCAGTTTAACTGCCAGGCCAGTGTTAAACCGTGACATCAGGACTGAGGCTACAATATTTAACAATTCTATTATTTAACAAATCAAAAGGTTTTAGATGTTGCTCGTGAACCGAAGAAGACAATACATTTTCCTGTTGCTCCCAATTTAAAAGTCAAAGCTGCTTTCTTCAAAGGAGGCTGAAGCCAGCAATTAAGAGCAACCGAACACTCTCAGGCTGTTACTCATTAACCTGAGGAACCACAGGCAGGGCAGGAGCAAGAGACAGCACACACATGCAGGAGAGCACATGTGCACAAGGGTGAACTCTTTCCAAACTCCATTGCACTTAATGAGAAAAAGTACACTAACCAAATAATTGCTAAAGGCCAGACAACCAACATTAAAAAATAATTATAAAAAAAAAAAAGTTTGGCTAACAGAGCTGAACAGTTGGGTCAGAGCTGACTTGGGCTGATCCAAAGCTCTGCTGCTGCCCAGGGGCAGCACTGTCTTCCCCTTCACACCTGTGCTCATGTACTGTAGCATGATGAGCTGGATCTGCTGGGTGACCCGACTGAAAACCAGCTCTGGGAAAAAAAAAAAACAAAAAAAAACAAAACTGAATGCCTGGTCAAAAGGTGATCCAGCTTCCTGCACATCTATATAAACATTGGAATTAACAGGAGGTATGGTCACAGTCACTCATTCTAGCTCTCTCCCTTTTAAAAATAATTGCATTCTAAATAATCCTGTGGGGTCCCAAAATTGCTAATAAACAGCGCTAAATATGAGACTTCTAGAAAGCTGAAAATTTTTCACAAGTATTAGCCACAAAGAATAAGCCTTCATGTATGCATGTTCTATTTTATCTTATGAACTTATATTTTGTGGCACTGCAAATGTGCTGGCAGAATATTACTACCAGTGAAATTATCAAAGGCATAGCTCTAGAAATTACATTCTTTTTGTTTTGTGGTTTGTTGTTTGGATTTTTTTGTAGTTGCTTAAAACTAGTATCTCTTCATTCTAACCTCAGGAAAAATCAGCTGTATTTTTGCTTCAAACTCTCACATCCTATAACACATGTAAAGATTGAAAAATATAATCCTAAGAACACATTAAAAATTAATACATTTGCATACAGTTTCCTGTTAAAGCTTGCTTTGTTCTATACTTATTAAGTCCAAACAAGCAAGTCAACTCATCAGGGTGTGATGAGTAAGTATTCCATTTTCACTATCACTCTATATGCTTTTTGTCCCAATTACATGGTTGATAAAAATTATTTTCTAGATCCCTGCCCCTACTTTTGTGGTTTTGCATGAGTTTAAAAGGCATATTTATGTACCTCTGTTCCCTCCTCCCCCAAATACCTCAGTCAACTCAGAAACATCTTTCTGCTAACCCTTTTCTACCTCAAGCAAAATTGTCATTGACAAAAAGATAGAGGCACTGAAGTTGATGTTTCCCTCTGCCCCATCCAGGGAATTCAGTTTCTTTGATATATTGTCTAAGTTCCTTAAATAAGCCTTTAACACCTGTTCAGAAAAGTGTATTAGGCCAGCTTGAGAGCAACAGAAATGTGTGTTCACACAGGAAACAAAGCAGTAGAGAAAGATCTATTAATGTCTCTTTCAGCTGTACTGGTTCCAGAGTTCACTCACTTTCTGTGGCAGCAAACCCCATAATTTGCAGATACATTTTTCAGCTTGGCAGTGTAGTTGCCAAAAAGGGATCTAGCCATATAAAAACTAAAAAGGGGGATGAGGGAGAGTGCATTTGATGTCCTTTCTCAAATAGAGGACTACCTTCACACTGAAATTTTAAGCCTGATTTACTGAGGATGGGGAAAAAAAAAAAAAAAAAAAAAAGAAAAAAAAAAAAAAAACCATGATATGTATCAATGTTTGAAGAGAGTGCAGAAAAAAGAAGGTCTAAAGACAGCTGCTCTGCTGTCTTTAGAGCTGGAAGTGTTTTGCAGCTTGATGGAACCTAAGCAACAAATTGAAGGAAGCTCAGGTGGAAAACTGCCAAGGAAAAACTAGACAAAAAAGGGAAACTCCTCTTGAGAACTCCAGGCCTAAGGAGCCACCAAAACTCCCTCTCAGCTGCTTTCCCACCAGCTGCCACCACCACCAAGAGGGAACCCAGGCTGGCCCAGACAATGCAACATTTTCACAGTGTGAGCTGAAAGCATTGGGGGATAGGGGAGACTAAAAAAAAAAAAAATATCCCCAAAATAGTTTTTTAGCTTTTTTAATTCTGGACTTCAACAACTAGGGAACCATCACTGTAAATACACACACAAAAACATTCGTTAAATTATATCAGCAAGCAGCCCCACCTTTTAAGAACTAATACAGATAGAACCTTTATTTTGTCCCACAAAAAGAATAGAACAAAATTAAAAATTGGCTGTAACAAGAACTTAAACTTCTCATGCTCTCAGGAACAAAAATCAATGGTGATTTTACACAACAATTCCAAAAACTCAAGGAAAGAAGAATCAAGGTGACAAAGGGCGTAAGCAAAACACAGGAATTCTTCCTCCACCTTTTAAAAGGAAACAAGGACATTTCAGCTGCACTGTATGAACACTGTCTAATGCACTAACTTGAGCTGCATTTCACAAAGGATTTCTAGAAATGAGTCTGAGGTCAAAACTTTTGTCTAGAAAGGAAATTAGAAGGAAATTGTAGGAGATAAAACACAGCTTTAGGTTCTGGCAACTGTCCAGCTTTGTTCATTTTATTCTACTATTTTAAAAAGTAAGAAGAAAGAAGTGCCTTCGGGGGCTGCCACATCTATGACTTCAATCAGGACTGTATACAGAACATCGTACATTCAGTAACTCAAACCTCTTCACTCACCTAATATATTATTCCTTCCCTCAAAATGAACTGCATTTCTGGCTAATTTCTGTTCTTCTATTAGATTTTCAAGTTAAGTGTTAAAAATTTGTTAGATCCAGCACTAAAGGGTTTTCAAATATCAGAGTCACTCTTTGGGAAACATTTCAGATTGCATGAAGTTATTGCTCCAAATATACTTCTTTTAGCATGGTTTCTCCGATTTGTTTCTGGTTATGGAGTACGAATGATCCCTGCACTTTTTCGAAGCAAATAAAGTGTGTCTTGCAGGCAATAAAGGCTCTCCATTTTAAGAAGAGTATGCTTGGTGCTTCAAGCTTTGCCTAATGAGTGAAAGGCAGGCCAGTCCTGGCCAAGGAATCATCAAGCAGCCTTTCCCACCTTTCTCCCTGATGTAATCATATATTCCTCTGGACCTCATTCGCTGCAGTACAATAAACACATCTTCAAGTTTTCACGTAATACCTGCACTAGCAAAACAATCCAAAATATAGTTCTTCTTTTCAGAGTGTGTTTGATTTAAAAGTATGTGTGTAGTTATACATCAGGAGTAAGACACAGCAACAGCATCAGTTCCCAATCCAATGAGAGCTGAACCCCACTGTAACTGAGTTAGCAAAACATCCCTCATTTCAATAATATTTTCTTCTCTTTGTATACTGCAAAATTGACCTAGACCTGTTTCAACTGGCATGAGAAACCATTAGCAGCTGTCATTTCAACAGTCTGTTTTCTGTCTTCTACAACAAATTGACTCTACTCAGTGAACAGTGATTAAAATTGCTACCAGCAGGAGCCACAAGATCTAACAATGCCATGCAAACAACTTCTTTCTTTAGAAGTGCAATCAAATTAATTAACTTGGCATCTTATCACGGAAAAGTTAGAGCTATTTAATGCAAAGCTTGCAAGGATTAAACAAATTTTTATTGTTTTCATTTACCATGATGTGTAGCAGAAAGCAGGAGACACATATTTTGGTTTTATTAAACATGCCTTAGATATTCACCCAAAAGAACACTGTGAGAAATTTTGTGCATGCTTTTTCACAACTTAACTTACCAGTGCACATAAGAGATCCACAGCCTCTAGAACCAGTTCTTGATGTCCAATCCGTGAGATACCCAACTCTTCAAGGTCCTGGTGAGAAATCTGTAACAGCTGTTCTCCATTTATTTTCTCTCTTTCAAATTTATGGACATACTGCTGCAGACAATCATCCAGGCCTATCAAAGCACAAAAGGGAGAGAGAGAGAGAAAGAGGACAATTTGTAATGACAAATTTGTCTTTTCCTCCCACCCCCAGATTAAAAAAATAAACAAAATAAGTGAAAGACACAAAAGACAAATTCATATACTCTACGGTGTCAAATTATTAAAGAAACCTACAGTGAGATTGAAGACTGGAATTTGTACCTCAGGAATAAAGAGAAGCACACAGGTTTTGTGGGTCGCCTGTCAGTGTGCAACCGACCTGCTCCTTGTGGATCAAGCTCAACAGGTGAGAACATCATTTTGGTGCCTGCATAGTCAAAGCTATCAGGGAGCATGCACAGACTCATCTATGATAGTAACCCAAAACCCTGAAAGACAAGGAAGGTAACAACAACAAAAAAACACAACAGACAGGGGAAAAAAAAAAAAAAAAAAAAAAAAAATCAAGAAGGCAAGGCAAGCAGAAAGATCTTGCCCAAAGTCTAGCTAAACAAACAAACAAACAAAAGCACAAAAACCCTATCCACTTACATGTAAAATGGCTGAATGAATGATGAGAGAAAAGTGCAACAATTAAAGAAAGCAAAATTGTGTTTGGCTCCTCTCATTATTCCTTTGATTTAAGAGACCCTGCAGCTTCCTGAATCAACCATTTCTTCTCCCTTGTTGAGCATTAACAGCACACACCAATAAGAAACCTAATTCACATTTGTATCTATGATATATTTTTAAAACAGTTTAGAATATTTTGTCCCAGCAATATCCCCAAAATCCTCACTTTAAATCATGATTCTATGACTGTTCCTTACAGTATATTTTCCCTCATGATTAGGGAAAGGGCTTATGGTTTTCATCTTAATTAACCAAACTTCATGTGTTAATCCTGTTTAAGAATTTGTCATCTGCTCATTTCTTCTGTTCTTAAAGATTCTGTGCACAGCAACAGTCTGGGGAAAACAGCTGAATGGATGTTTTCCTTTAAAGGTGATGCAGTGCTCTTAATGCCCTATTCCACTTCAACATATTAGCCAGCACAAAAGGAACAGATCTAATTAGCTCTGTTTTGTAGAAATACATCACATCTACTGAAAATAGCTGACAAAAGGAAAAAAAAAAAAAAAAAAAAGAAAAAAAAATCAGATTACAAACTTGACATCTACTTTGTAACATCCACAATAGCTACATTGTTTGACCGATAAGTTTTATAAAATTGAAGCTTCAGCTGTATAAAGGATGTTTATCCACTGTGCTGGCTCAAAAGGAAGCCATTGAGATGGACAGGATGTTGAATGCTGCAGATGAGAAACACGAACAGCATCCTGAAATACAAGAAAATGAGAGCCAGAAGACCAGCACTCATTTCCAGTCATGGAGCCACAGTATCAGCCAAGCACTACCAAGAAAACATTTGAGAGAAATCACAAGGGGGGGGTTTCTAGGAGTCACATGAAACACTGTCTTTTCATAAGAGCAGCATGAGCAGTCACTGCTTTTTTGCAGTGTCTGGGTCACAGCAGATCTGTAGGTTATGGACTCTCATGGGTTCAGGCTTACTTAACAGCCATCACTTGCCTTTATGACATCACTTGCTTAGAAAATGACGACAGACACCCTGTCACATGTAAAGGCAACCCTTTACATGACCTGGGCAAACTTAATTACTGCAGTACATTAAAATCTGGCTGAACAAGCTTGATTCCTCCACATGCAGAGCTACTAGTGACTACAGCTTGATTTTTAAGCATAATTATGAATGGGAAAAGCCACATGCGAGACGAGCAAAGTCTCTCAGGGCTACAGTTGTTTGGGGTTCACTCTTGTTTCTTCCCATCTGTCTTGGCAAGGCCACATAAATTTTGAAAATTGACCCCAGTGTTCTCTTTCCCACAGGCACCAAATTCTCCCTGAGGCTATGCAAACTCTTTTCCCAGGAAAAATAATAAAGAGTTCTGGCCTTCATTGTTTAAGAATTTATTTTTTTAAAACAAATTCTCAACCAAGGATGACATACAGGGCACATTTTTGGCATTCCCAATTTTTAATGCCATCTTGCAGACACTTTTTCCCATCGTTTGCCATCACAAGCCCATAGATTCCATTACAAATTTCTCAAACTAAAACACTTTATTCAGCGTGCAAAGGTCTTAAAGTTTCTTGGACACAGCATTACTTTTGCCTACTATCCTTTCTAGGTGTTCACTAAACACTGTAGATCATTTTATGCTAAAATGAGAGTCACAAATGTATATATCCCTCCCAAGAAACACAATTTTGGCTTTCAGCTTGCCTGTGGTGTTTTGTTCCATTTTGTTTTAATTTATGCTTGTCTGTTCTTGAAGGTCTATTAAAACTTGAACAGCTACCTCTGAAAGATATTTTTTTAATGAGTCCTTAAAAACAATACTTCCCAGATCACATGATAAGAATACTTTGCAAATTAAAGTATTACCAAAAAAAAAAAAAAAAAAAAAAAAATCACACAAACAGTCAGAGGAGCAGCCACTCAGCTAGAAATGCACTTAAGATGAACAAAACTATGCAAAGCAGGAAGTGAAGACAGACCCACACACTCATGGCAAGCATTCACTAATGGTTTAAGATGAGCTGACTAGCATAAGTATTATTATTTTTACTAAGAAACATAGGGGAAAATCTTAAACATTTTAATTGAGATTACAACCACATTTATAACCTATTGTTTAATTTTACACTGTATGAAATGTTTAATCATATGCAAACCAAAAAGATTCCAATTTCTCCTAAGAGGGAAAGAAAGAAGAAGCAAGGGAAAAAGGACTCATAAATCAGTTTACTTAAAAATTATTGAATGTATTTTATCAAAGTTCAAAAAGTCATCATTCAGAGGTCATGAGTAATATTTATTGGTAAAACCTAACTGCTCATTTTTTCCTTCTTCCAAGATCTCATTTATTTCCATGCATTTTCTCTGGAACTTCAGAGACTCATATAAACTTGATACTGCCCATTAGTGGTCTAGATATTGTTGAGTCATTTATTTTGAGATATTATTATTATTTGAGACATGAATTAAAAACAATAAGAAGTAGTCTACATTACTCAGAAAGACACTTTCTTACATGTATCATTTTCAACAATACAATATTACTAAGTTCAAGCAAGAAAATAATTTTCTCTATTTAAAAAAAAAAAACACAGTTAAGACTGACACTGGAAAAGAAAGCTAGGAATCTCCTTTACCCATTGAAGACCCCTTGTAAAGTCTCATCTGGTAATTTTATGCTCAAAGTGTGTTTACAAAGCACTTGCATCAACTGCATGTGAGCCATCGTTGTATTATCCCTTAACACATATCAAAATCATGCACAAAAGATAACATCCTTCCTAATTACATATTTTTTAAAGAATGATGGAAGATGAAAATAGGAATAGCAATTGTAGAATGTTACACAAGTTTTAAAACAATAATAGCAGTGATTTTGAGGGGAGGAAAAGAAAGAGAGGCTAGTCTAGTTAGCATTATTCCTATTGTGAAAACCCTTCTGAGAAACTGCAGTGTAACTTGAACAAAACTCCCTCACAAATTTTGGCAGGTGTAGAGATGTGCAAGAGATCCTAAGAGCTGTCTAGACTTTTCTGTATAAAATAACCTTCTACCACCAGGAAAAGCACCCCAGAAGACATTCAATACTTTACATTCATGCAAAAACATTAGGACAGGGCTTGTACCTACAGATTTGCACCGATACCAATCTCAGTCTGTTTCCAAGATTAAGAAAGTTATTTTGAATTTGAATTAAGTGGAAAAAAAGACCTTATGGGAGAAGATTGGGTCTGAGCCATAACTATCAGTTTACTATTCAGAGAGAATTAACATTTCTACTGTTGATAGATGTCAGTCTTTGAGCAACAACATATCTGACTCCCAAAGCACTAGAGATGCATTTTATAAGTCAGTAAGTGGTATCATGGTTTTTTCCTTTCTTTGGTGCTAGACAAAAAAATTAAATAATTTACCTTCCATAAAGCCATAAAAACAGTTCACTAATAAGTTACGGCCACAGGTCCAAAACCAGCTGACTTCCCACCTCTTTTTTACCTCCCATCACCCCTCCCTCTTTCTCTCTCTCTTCCCTTGTGATACCACAGTCTATATGCTCCAACAACAGGGTGGGGAGGAGGGCAGGGAATGGAAAAATCACAGGATGAGGATCTGAGAAAGGACTAGGGAGAGGAAGAACTAGAAGGTAGCAAGGATTATTTGTGTTGAACCCTTGAACACATTCTCAGGGTAGCTCATAAATTCCCAAACCTGACATAAGACAGTGAGGGTAGCAGAAGCCTCTTGAACAAAGCAAGAGCTCGTAAGTACAAGCCTCAATCCTTCATGTGGCACCACCATTGGGATCATTGCTCACTGTCTCAAGGAAGATTTACTTTATCTCTTCTGTTAGGTGTCTTGTTAATAAACTGACAGCACCTGGTGGCTCAGGGTAACACAACCCTCAGACCATCAAGGTGCTTCCTTGGATATCCTTCCTGGACTTTGGATAGCTGGTTAGGTGGGCCACCAAAGTCTTTTTTTACCTTACCACCTTAAGAAACACACATTCAAATGTTGTAAGAATATGAAATTCTGAACTAAGTCACTCTTATTCTCTTCAGAGTCTATTAATTTGCCACTATTAGTCTCCAAAGATTCCTTATACACACCTACTTCAATCTATTCTGCCGAGCTTTGAAAGATCATCAGTTCTAGGAGAATCTTTGACATATCTCATGTTACATGCCATTACACCAACATGCACATTCCACACCATTTTATAACTGTTATTGTGATAGCTTCCTGCTTTTATTTCCTCTATCTATTTCCAGGACTAGAAGAAATTAATAAAAGTGGTAATAAAGGGAAACCAAGGCAGCAAAGGAACACTAGGAGAAAAGAGCTACTTCAGAAGGAAGTGAGCCAGCACCTGAGAAAGCTGATGAAAGTAAGAGAAAAGGCTCTGAAAGACAGCTGTGAAAAATGGAAGCATCTCAATAGGTACAAGGTGAAGAGGAACAAACTGAAAAGTTCAAGGAGAAAAGAAAACTAACACATTTTTCTTTACCATAGAATTTTTCAGCACAGTGGGAAGGTTGTTCCACTCTAACACCATGTATGCCATTCTCCTCCTGCAATATTGCAGACAAACTGAGGCAGGAATGACTTTAACAAAGGAATTCAAGAATTCAATTTTCAAAATATCTTCTGCATAAACCAGCTTGTCAGCAAAATATCTGACACATCTCCTCACATAGCCAACATTTCTTCCATAGCCAGCAAATCTTCCACATTTGTTCCATAGTTTGCCTCCTACCCATGCAGGCAGGCTTGTCACCTCACCAGGCACTAGGTCTAACTTTGCTGAGGACAGGCATTGCCTAGAACAACCAGAACAGAACAGAAGCTTCTTGTCTGTCCCCCCACTTCACACAGGGATGGAATCAGACAAATATCTGGCCTCTGTCTGCCAGCAGGGTTGCAAAGGGCAGCTCTCTCATGGAGGTCACAGCAGGACAGAGGGAAAGGGTGAAGCCTTCAACTTTGATAATCAATGCTTTACTGTCCCCTCTGTAATCCCCTCTGACTGGCAGCTGCACAGAAGGTCTTTTGCAACACGTTCCTATTTTCAGTATCTGCAACTAGCATATTTAGCCTGGAAAAACAGACTATATACATGTGTTCGTACTACCCCAAAATAAATCCACTCATTCCATTCAAATCCACCCATAAATCCCTTAGCTGCTTTTGAATGCAAAACTGAAAGCTTTGCTTTGTGATAAAAGAACTTGATGAGTAAACTTGGATTGTAAGCCATCCTGACCAGAAGGGCTATGGAGACTGTATTTAACCTTTAGTTGCTCCATGTAGAGCTATCATCTCAGATGACAGGCCTTCCACTCCTCCTTACAAAACCATAAAATGAGACCATTCCAGCAGTTCCCATTACCATGCTCCAGACAGGAAATCTGAGGACAGCTTTAAATTTCAACACTTCACAGGGAAAAAAAAAAAAAAAAAAAAAAAAAAAAAAAAAAAAAAGGTATGTTAAGGAAGAGTTAAACTAACTTTTGTCCACACACTTGCCAAATCCTTCCAAGAGCTCCAGCAGGTTTGCAAAGCCAGACCTCACTCTACAAAGCCAGAAAAACCCACTCCGATTTACTTCACATAATATTTTCAGGAAACTAACCAGACACAGAGTAAGAAAGAGTGGAGTGTGGAGTCTTTACAGAAGAAAATATTGTAGGGAGGAGAAGGACATGATAGAGGCCCATAAAGCCAATAGAAAAACAAAGAGCACCTATTACATATTATCTCTTCCTATACAGGAATTAGGGAGAGCCAATGAAGGCAGAATATAACAAGCAATAACAAGCAATATAACAAGCAATAAGAGAGTGATTCTTCACACAGCAGTCTGCAATGACTGATCAAAACCTATATAGTTTCAGGGAAAGGTGAAGGTTTCAAGTAGGTGTTGCTGAAGCCATGTTCAGCTCTATAAGACTCAAACGTAAATACTTAAAGGCTTGAGGGAACCTAGAGAAGGAAACATATAATGTGTTATGTAGTCTATCAATCTCCTTAACATATCCTTTTTTTTTGGCAAACATTCAGGATGGAAAACAGAGCTAGGCAGCACTGGACACAGGACTTCCACACCTGTGCCATACACAGCACCAAAATGGAGATGGTCACTTTCTTTTATTTACTATTATCTTGAAACTTAAGAAAATTGTTGTCTTTTCACTAGTGAAAGCTACTACTGCTGTTAGTAATTACAATAGCTGACATAAGATTTTCTCAAAAATATAAAAAACCTATATAGAGAAATAGAAGGTGAGGAGAGGAAATGGAAGAAAAGGCTAAACACTAATACTGAATTACAATATCAGTTAATCCAAAGATATAACCAGAGGTTGTACAGACTGGTAAAAGAAACAGAAAAAAAACCAAAAAAACAAAACAAAAAACCCCAATAATAGTAGGAGTTAATAACTGTGAAACAGAGAGCTCCTCTGATGGGTTGTAATCCAGCTATAGCTATTAACAGCAAGTAGGAAACTTCAAGAGCAGGTTAATTTCGAAATTGTACCTGCAGTTGACAAATGAGTGAACTTGCATCAGGACGTTAAAAATATATTTGATATGATTGAATGGTAACATACAATAAACTGAAATAAAGCTAAATATATAATAAATAAGAAATTAATGGTATTTAATTCCAAAATCATTTCAGCTAAAACGCAAAGTAGTTTTCTTTCCTTTTCATAGCTCTTTCTCAAGGAATAAAACAGGACACAGCACATGACGTACAGATTAAAACAGAAAAATGTCACTTTATAAAAAGATAAACCAATCATACTTTACCACACAGAAATAAAAAAAAAAAAAATTAGATCACCATGCCACAGAGGGATGGAAATTAAAGCCTTTTTAAATTTGACAGGGTATTCCCTCTAGACAAAGGGAAGAGGAAAAAAAAAAACAGGAAACAAACAAACAAGCAAACTATTGTATTACATTCCCACCAATTTGAAGGCAGATGGATCAGATAGACATTCAGTCATGCTTTTCACCAGCAGAAAGCTGGACTGGGCACCTGCACACAGCTGTGGGCCACAATGTATGTAGGTGGCCTTACCCAAGTGGGCCTTTGCTGTCATCACACTACCTAAAGTCTTCAGGGACACTGCTGACAACATAGCTCCTGACTTCACAGTAAAAACTATCCTACTCATGGCAAGATGAAGCTTGCATTCATACCCTGGGTATACTACAGCATGAGCAAGGCAATATCAAATAAAATGGCAGTATATTGTAGCTGTAAGTGAGGCATTTCTACTTAATTAACAATTATTGTTCAAGTAGCACCTAAGAACTGCCATAACGTCCAAAATGAAAGAAGAAAATATCTCCTTGCCAAATATAATAATATAGACAAATAGGTAAATTATATCATGTTGGCAGCCCCTAATATAGCTAAAATAAATGGCTGTAGAAGGGCTCTCCACAGATAAAGAAGTACTTCGAGCCACTACAACTGAGATCTTGTTATTCTATTTCACCCTGGTTTTACCATCACATCTAGCAATCAACTTACTCCCCCACCCCACCCCTAAATATTATTTTCAACCAATGGAGATAAGCATTGCATACTGTAGTAGACTACAGCAAGGGCAGAAAAACTCACATTTAATTGTTGCTACAAAAGATTTTCCTTGAACTCATTCTTTCAAACTCTTTTGACAGCCATTTTATCCAATGAATATAGACTAGTGTTTGTCACAGCCATTTTTCTCATAAAGACATGACTTTGTCAACAAATACAGAGCTTTTAGCATAGTAAAAAAAAAAAATAGTCACTCAATGTGAATTTAAAATTATACACATGCTTTAGGGAAGGCAAGAAAGACAAATAAATGGCTGCGGTGAGAGACAGATGCAACAGGATCTAAAAAGGTCTAAAAACACTGCTGGCATCTTCCTACAACCTAGAAAATATTCTTTTGTCTATTTTTGCTGTTTCCAATTGATGTCCGTAACTAATTGCTTTAAGAGAGCACCAACAGAAATCAGTTTTTTTTTTACACCAGTGTGTATTACACCATGGTCTCATTCATTCCACTCAAGGAGTGAGTGAAGAGCAGATCCACATACACCAGGACAAATTAATGCATATTACAGGCTGTTAGTGACAAAAAGCATTGTCCCCACATACTGTCTCAAAACTCTGACAATTACAGTTTCACTAAAGCTTAAATGTGGACACTGTTCCACCCTTAGACTGAAAATCCTCTTAGATGCTCAGAAGTTGTTTCCCAATGCATATGGGCTCAAAGGACCACAAAGTCTTTCTCCAGCAGGGAAAAAAAAAAAAATCAAGTGGTAAAATCAAAAGTGGAAAAAAACAGATTGTTCCACTGTTTTGGTTTTTTTTTTCTCACCCCACGAAGGCTTTTTTTCCATTCTAAATACCCTTTAAACACATGCAGGCCAACACATTTTGAATTATACTTAAACAGCAATTTGCAACATCTGTAGTCAAGGTAAGTGTGCTTTTTCTTCTCACTGAAAAATGCGTTCTTTCTTCCACGTGATGAAAATTACAGCTTTGCCTGTGCACAGGAGGGTTTTGGATGGAATGCCAAAACTGAAAGCCACAATTGAAAAGAATCTACAGACAAGACCTTTGTCCCTCCCTCCACACTGTGCTAGTTCTTGTGGGGAATCAGTTCACTTTACCACATTCCCTCTCCTGTGCAGAACATATAAGCATGACCACCTTAGAAACAAGCCACCCAGAGCTGCAGGTAGGTGGCAATAAGAACTGAGGTAGGAGACCATTTCATCTTCAGGCTGGTCCAGTGACATGCAGGAGGACAAGATGACCTCAGAACATTCACTTCATTGGATGCCTGCTGGCACAGAGCTATGCATAGCTGGTGAGTGTCAACTCACTTTAATCCAAAACTGGGTTCAAATTTCCTCCACGCCGTCAGAGATGGATTTGTCCCAGCACTTAACATCAACACCTTAAGAGGGGAAGGCAAGCTGCACAGATGCTCTATGCCTCAACCACTGCAATAAGACCTTTGTAAGCTCAGTAGCAGCAGCAGCTTCATTCAGTACACCGGCCTGTAAACTGGGAGATGTAGGAGAACACAGCCCAGTGTGACTTCTTTGCTGTGGAACTACTGCAGAGGATGAGAGCAGAAAGTTGCTGGGTGGTGGGGCATAGACAGCAGAAAGTGGCATAAATATGCCCAGCAGAGGTCATCTGTCAGAGACCTGATTTGAGATCCTCCCCCCACCAGTGGCACTCACTGGACAGACTGCTGACCCCCTCTTACAGAGAGGCCACACCCCTTCCTTAGCAACTCCAAAGAAAAGCCCAAAAGGAATATTTCTGCTAACAGAGACAGATGTTTTCACTAAATCAGTGCAACCACAGAGAAATACATTTCCCAGAATTTTACAGCTCACAGAACCATGCTGGATTTGTTGGGTAGTTTATTTTCTATACCACTACTCTAACACACTCTTTAGAGAAGAACTTCCTATGCAAAGCCAACATTTAAAACACTTTAGCATTTCCCTTAAAGAAGTATAATAACAATGAATCTAAGTAGTCCCAATGTTAGCTGTGGAATCATCCACAAGAGTACTGGAACCAGATTATTTTTTAGCTGAAACAATTTAACTCCACATCATTGTTCTAGTGAAATACATACTGTAGCTTAATCCATAGCAGGAATATGGAATCATTTCAGTCCCTAGAGGCAAAAACTCTAGAAGCTGTGGAAATTACAGAATTAGGATATAGTCTGTAAGTCATGTTATATGGCTGACCACTTTTCTAGTCTCATTCTTGTCATCATCCATCCCACTCTTCTAATATCCCTGAGCCCTTTCTCACTCTGAGCATCTTCCTGGAGGCAAGGCAGTGCACCAGAGAAATGCTGGAGGCAGCAGACTAGATAAATTCTAACATACACCATCTCTGAGACACTAGTGTACAGCCAAGAAGCAAATGAGACCATGTAAGTCATAGGTTTTGGGAAATACACTATACAGGTGTCACATAGGAATAACTAGAGATGCCATAGGGCTGTATTCAATGTAATGGACTTGATTTTAAAAGGCACTTTAATGACTGAAGGGACAAGAAACAATGAATGCCGCAAAATGTAGGGGACAGTGAGGAGTATGGTGTGGGAGAGAGCGCAGCCAGCATGTTAGCACATGAAGTCCTACAAGGTAAACCTGACAATCTCATTTGCCCCACTACGTATATTGGTCGAGGCAGAGAGTGTGTGATTAGGAGAGGGTCTTGGTACTACTGGTACTTGGCAGGACAACAGTGAAGTCCCTCCTGTATGGCACTGTTCTTGGCATATCACCAGATACAAAATATTCAAGGAATACCAAGTACATTTACTGCCTGAGTGTTCAAAACAGGATATGCTTTGTCACATCAGTGTCCCTGATTCCTGGTGAGACTCATCTTCTGGGATCCCAGTGTTACCAGTCATTTCTAAAATATGGCTTACAGTGAAGCAACATTTCACATCTTACTGAGGGGTATGTCCTTTGGCAGGTTTCACCCCATCCTTCAAGACATCTCCTTGCCCCAGTTTTCCAAGAAGCATACGCATGAAATTGTACTAAGAGGTAGTTCCCTACCACTGTACTTCTCTAGCTCACCTAGATTCATTATTACTATACTTTAAAGTAATTCATAACCAAATTAGAACTATTTTCACAACAGCACCAGGCAAAAGAGCACTCCTGAACCATTCAATTACCCATTCCCCCTATAAAGTCATGTAATTTCAATTATAATATTAATGTGTTCACAGTAACAAGCAGTTTACATCAGCACCAACGCAAGATGAAACTTCAAGGTGTCAAAAATCCAAAGCTGTCTGAAAGAGGATGTGTTTTCTTCACAGGCAGTTCACCTCAGTAAAATGCAGCCACCTATATTTCCACCTGTATTACCCTTTTGCCTACTGACACTTCAAAGCAATGCTTCTTTGTTTCATTATTTCCATGCATTTAACATTTCTCTTTTTCCACATGGCATCACTGTTTTCTTATGTATTGTAAATGTCTCCTCATACTGCATTTTTTCTATGCCACTTGCCAGTCTTTTTAAAAAGAGAACAATGTATGTTACCTTTTTTAATCAGGATTGACTTTCATACAGAAAAAAATTAATAATCAAGTTAAAGGAAGAAAAAAATACCATTTTCATGCAATCCTCTGGAAGGACAGGAACTATTAGAGAAGAGCAACCTTTTCAAGAGGCAAGAACAGGAAGATACCTCCTAAAAGGTGACAAGCCACCAGGGTAGAAAACATGCACTAACCCAGTGGCTGATACACTTTGTAAGGACCATGTTTGTCCCTCATTCCAAATACTACTACTCCCAAATTCAGTTACATCAAACTTGAGATAATCCATGTCTACACCTGTACACTAACAAAGGGAAAGACTTCTCTGAACTGGGTCTTAAAGAATGATAAATAATTAACATTTGTGGAAGTGATAAATGAACAATAGAACAGCTCTGCATTAAAGAAAGTAGCAAGTGGACAATCTCCTCTTAAGGCTTTGAGTTCTGTATTTGCAAAACAGATGCATGAAGGGATGAAGATCCCATAAATGGTTTGCATTCTTGATGTCTGACACTATTTAGTCCTTAGGGAGCACACTACTTGTGTACGTGTGCGTGAGATTGCATGCAATATTTTATAATGAGGCCCTGATCCTGATACCTGTAGCATTATTTAAGCACCAAAAATAGCTTACAGTTCTGGTTCTGTATTAACAGCATTGATCAAAATGTCACCTATTAACATCTTCATTGCTATCACAGGTTCCTGCTTCAGACCAAACCCAGTTGCTCTTCCTCACTTCTTGGTTGGTCTTTTTGGTAATTAAATAACCCCCGTCAGATACTTTTTGGACATATACATTGATGGTTCTGAGCATATTGCAGTTTCCTTAATGTAGACCCTGATTTAGCTACACACCAAGTGCATAATCACAAGGATATGGCTATTTAGTTGGGCACTGACATCATGAGACACCTGTGAACAATGAAAACTGGACAAAACTTTGCAGTGTCATGTCCCTTGACCAGATATTTTAAGATATGCAAGAGAAACTGCAAGAGCAGAGGAGGGAAGAAAGCATTTATTCTTAACACAGTAGCTAATCACAAAGAGAGGACTCGATCTTCAAATCTTTGTAACAGGTGAAAAACAGACTAGCAAAAAAGCAATAGAAACACTGTACTAAAAACAGAGAATGCAATAATTTTTTCACTTGTTTTTTAAATCCAATATGTCCCTCTTTTATTTCTATTCATAGTGCCTCCTATACATATTTTTTTTCTACATAGTGTTTCTCTATTTACCTTTCAAATGGTATTAAGCTTTTTTAAAAATCAAGCATCCCATTACCAGCTATTCCTAACTCCAGAGGTTTTTGCCTAGAAGTACGAAAAGCAGAAATTATGAGAAGTAGTAAATGGAAGGCTTCAGGTGAAACCAGGTGCTTCATGTAGCTCTGTGACTAACATTATACTTGAAGACAAGAATGGGGTACAAAGAAACAGCAAATTATGCTTAATGAGCACTGTAAAATTCTCAAAGCTTTGCTGGTCCTTGAAATACAGCTTTGGAAGAAACCTGGCCACTTCATTCTAAAAATGCTTATCTTGTCTACAACTTGCTAAAATAAATGTGGTCTCCTGAGCTTTCAAAGGACTTAGGAGTACCTTTATACAGATGAACTTAGTAGAGCCATTCATTCAAAACATGTAAAAGGTTAAAAAAATTCTCAACAATTTCTTTTATCTCACCCCCCACCACTTTCTCATTTTTAAAAGTAACATTTTTTTTTTTTTTTTTTTTTAAGTGCCATATGATTGTTCTGTAGACTGTATAAATCTGAAAGGCATGGAAACTTAGGAGAAGTTTGCCCACTAGTAAAGAAGATACTACATTTAATCTAGAAATGTCATGTTTTATTAAAATAAGGTTTAGGATTTTTGGAGAACAACCCCTCTCAAGTAGTTAACTTGAAAATAATGTTCTGTAATAAAGTGATAAAATGCCCTCTCCAAGCTAGAGCACATTTCCACAGCTTGGACTTCTGCAAATTAATCCACCACATGGTTAGTACTGTGTAGCAACCTCCACTTAGTCGTTAAATTTTCAAACTTCCAGATCATAAGAAATTTCTCCCTGTGTTCAGAAGCTGCCCAGAGGAAAAGGACCTCAGGGTGCTGGTCAACAGCCAGATGAATATAAGCCAGCAGTGTGCCCAGGTGGCCAAGAAGGCCAGGAGCATCCTGGCCTGCAACAGAAATAGTGCAGCCAGCAGCACTCGGGAAGTGATTGCCCCATCCCCTCAGCACAGGTGAGGTTGCTTCTTGGTGGGAGCATCTCTCCTCCCAGAGATTATTTCACTGACTTTTAAGAAATTACACTGTTTCAACTACAGTAAGCATTTTTTAAAAAAAAAAAAAAATATTGTCCCTTCTTAGTATTTATTTCAAATTGACAGAACTAGCAAAAGCAAGGAACCCACAGAAGAGCATTGTGACCATATATGAAAAAGGGTAACACAGAAATCACCAGGTTACTCTCTCTAGATGTCCCATCCTGCGCACATGAAATAAGACAGACATTAATGTAACCCCAATGTTTTTTATTCTAATAGATATAAAACAGTCATCAACCTCTTGGTCTGCAGACACTTAATTTCAACTACTGTTTCCCCCTTTTCCACACACACTAATCCTGGTGAAAGATGCTGGAACACAAGCCATAGCCACCAAAACCACACCCTTACTTGCAGACCAGAGCTGACAGTAGCAACTCACACCCTGTTTCTACATGGGGAACTGGTTGGGCCTAGAAAATTCAGGGTCAAGGCAGATCCCAACCCAGCCTCACTCTCCAGCTCGACACCAAAACCTCCAGCAAAGGAAGACTATTGCATTGGAAGGAAGTCAATTGCATTGCAATACTCCTCGGCAAAGCAATAACCTAACTTAAAAAAAACAAAAAAAAACAAAAAAAAAAAAAAAACAAAAAAAAAACCAAAAAAAAAACCAAAAAAAAAAACCAAAAAAAAACAAAACAAAAAAAAAACCAAAAAACCACAACTCACTCCACTCAGAGGGAAAAAAAATAAACAAGTCAATAAAAAAGGAGAGAAAATGAAAATCAAACCTTCTGCTCATTTTATCCAAAGCTGGACTTTCATCACCTCATATATCTCATCATCAAGCCTCTAGTAATCTGATTTAGTGTTGCTAACAACTTCTTCACAACAGAATGGATACTCTTCCAAAGGAATAAAATGGATGAAAGCAAGCATAAGCATAGAAATCAGTCACTAGCAATATTAATCACAGTAATTATCCATGGACAGCAAGGCAACACGAAAGCACGGTGCCCTTTGAAGTACACTTCCTAAGGTGGCTGCTTTCTTGGCTTGTCAGCTTTAATAGGTTTGGCCCCTTCTGCAGGGAAACTAGGTCAACACCTTTCCATCAGGAGTTACTATTATACTCCATAGCAAGTACAAAAAAAGGCCTTTGCTGACCCTAAAAACATACATACTACCCTTCCAGAGGTCAAGGCCAGAGTCATTCAGATTTCTAAATGCAGTAACAGGACACTGTACATGTTTGTATCTAGCCCGTGACACTTGTGTGACTGATAATTTTGTGTGGTTACCACAGACCCACAGCCCCCCGCACCCTAGGGCCTTCACTTCAAGCATGCAATTAAGAGCTTGGCATTGAAAAGTTTCAAGGTCTTTGTGGCTGAAGGGGTAGTTCATTAGTCACAAGAGCTCCTTTTCTTGAACTTTAGTAGTAACACTCTGATGCCTGTTCCCACAGTGGAAACAAAAGGTAACATTGCAAAACTGCCTGCCTCTTAGGTCCCAAGAAGAAATGAGGTGATCCCTTTAATTTGGTTTGGCTGCCTCCTCACACCACCATGTGGAACTGTTTTGGCTGATTGCAGCAAGGTCCATTACTCACATCTGCATCTCCTTTGTGTAGGAACCCTTGTGAAGGCTGTGATTACTCTTACACCCATCAGCTAGTCAGGGAGCAGTTTGCTGATGCAGTTGACAGATAGCCAGCCTTTTAGATGACAACCTCCTACTCTGTTATGAAACATTTGTGACTAGGACCTTACCATCTCAGTCACCAAGGAGGCACAAGCACATGAGAATTGTCAGCCATCAGCACCTGCTAATCATATTAATATGTCATAGCAACCTGAATGACATTAATAAAAAAATGCTGATGGTGCATACCACTATTCGTCATGGACAGATCTCCAGCAGTCACTACTGGATTCTCCTAGGAAACAATATCATTACTTGGATGCACATATTACTTCATGTTAAAAATCCCCACATTTACATCAGGAACCGTAACTTCTTAAAAATTATTGTTTGCATTATTTTACATAGTGCACTGGAGCCTCTCCCATGAGCCAGGACATGCAAAGAGACCCAAGAACAAAAACCCAGTTCCTGTCCACAGGGAACTTGAAACTGAGACAGAGGAAGATAAGATGAGGAATGACACTCCACTCGGTTGGACAGGTGACTGTTTCACTGCACTAGCCATCACCCTTCACTAGCCAAGGGCTAAAAAGGTTGATGCCATCACAGCTGACAGCTTTAAGCAATACAACTAATATGGTTAGGACACCTAGCTAGAAAACAAAACACCACAACAAAAAACTTCAGAGCAGTACAACAAGCCGATAAAGTTGTCCCCATGTGCCAGAAGAGACCTGTCTTGAGGCACCCAATTCAATAGACATTTGAGAGCATATCACTGAAGCACCTAAACTTCCTTTGAACAGACTGTGTCAAGAAGAAAGTTTATCAGTTAAGCAGTCATTCAAATCTCTCATCTTCCCCATATTTTTATAATTATCTTAAACTTGTAAAGCAATAGCTTTGAACAATTAGCTACCTAACACATTTTCACTATTCCATGTTATCTTACAGCCCTGGTTAGGTGTGATGCTGCTGCTTCCTAAAATAGCAGAGACCTCACCAGAGTTCATCTCCTCAACTGTAAGAAAGCCGAAGGCTTTCAACAGCAGCAAAGCTGACTTGGGGCTCTGTCTGAATCATACACAAGTCCAAAGTTCCACCAATTTTACCAGGAGTCCTACCTTCCTCTCAGATGTAAAGTGGAGCAGAGGAAGGCAAGAAAGAGCCCTATGTCTATCTCAGCCACTCCATCTGACATCTTCGTACAGTATTTCCTGTGATTATGAAGATGCAAGACCATGAGCAGATATTCCACCCCCCTTAGTAAGGTGGTGACAAGTTATTTCTCTCTATTGAAGCTTCAGACAAGTCTTCCTGATATTTTTAAGGAACTGTAAAGCACCATCAAGGATTTGAGAGCAAGCCAGTCAATTTGATTTGCTTCTTTTTCACAGTATTTCATCTGTGAAATACTTCATCATTTCATTGGGGATTTGTTGTTGTTGTTGAGTTTTGGTTGGACTTTTTGTGTTGTTGTATGGTTTGGGGTTTTGTTGGGTTTTCTGTGTGTGGTTTGGTTTGGTTTTTGGTTTGGGGTTTGTTTTTTTTTTTCTTTTTGATTTTTTTTTGTGGGGTTTTTTTTGTTTGGTTGGTTGGGGTTTTTTTTTGGGGGGGGGGTTGGTTGGTTGTTTTTTTGGTGTGTTTTATGTATGATTACTAAATACCAGACACATCTGTAGGAAGGGCCCTTAAATACATATGGCTAACAAAGCTGCTAGTGTGATGCTACAGGCAGAATGAAAACAGTTTAAATCTTAATTGAAAACTAGTTTTCAAAAGTTCACAGATTTTTTGAAAACAACCAATGACTGTGGGGAATATCAAAGAAGAAAATATATCTCAGTAAAGTCACAAGAGATGATTAACTAAGTTTCCAACTACCATTTCAACATATAGTTAATCCTTAGAGAACTGAGGATGATACTAGACAACAAAATTACATGCATTATGCTCAATTATACATGGGGTAGAAACCACACAGTCTATTCAGTATCCTACAGCAACCAAGCCAAGTGGATTTCAGCAAAGCTATAAGCACACATACAAGCTGACAGTCTGGGAAATGAGTCCTTCTGTTAACAGCAGCTAAACAGAAGTCTCCAAGAAGGTCTAGTTCAGGACACACTACTGGAAGCTGGAATTACTCTCCAAATATGTTGCCCTGAGAAGCCAATACTAATCTTCCTACAGTAAAAGCTGACATACAGTGTTGCTCATGGTACCACGGCCACACAGCACTGTCCTACTGTCAATTGGCTTGTTTCAAGAGGCAATTTTATACACTTAAGATGTTCACTAGCTTAGACCCCAGGTACTGTGATGTGGTCCAAGATGATAAAATGTCAAACCATCTCTCGGAACAGTCAAGACTAGCTGCTTCAAAGGTTTGGTTCCAACAGCATCAATAGAAAATTTTCCTATAGGTTTTGCCACTAGGACTAGCACAACAAGATAAGAGGTCTTGTGCTGCAAAAAAGAATCCAAAACAGCACTAGAAGGCTCCTCTAAGTGTTTCTAGTTATACTATAAAGATCTAAAAAGTATCAACTACACCTGTTTCAATTACATTTGTTAGATGCTGCCTTTTCATTCAGTAGTAACACATGGTGCTGCTCATCCTGTGCAGCATTACAAGGTACCTCACCAACTAAAGACACTGCACTGAGGCTAGATAAAGTAGAAAGGTCAGTTACTACTACTACACGTGCATGTTATTACTTTTACATGCAATAGTTTGAGAAATGTGTTTAAAAACACAAATTTTTTCATATCATGAGGTGTAATTACAGCTCTCCCACATACAGATCACACTCACTGCATTCAACAATTCTTTGGGACATCACATGCCTATTGATCAGTAGTACTTCAATAACCCTAGGGTGCATTCATGCTCCATTTTCTTAAGCAAGCATACACATAATTTTTAAATGGACAAGTCTCCTCATTTGTTTCAACTTGATGCACTGCAACCCTTCCCAGGTGATCAGTAGAGAGAGGATCCTGTAACTACAAGACTGAACCAGCGCCTACAAGTTACCTTCATGGACTCCAGACCTGATGGAATGGACCCAGTTAGAGTCTGACATACTTAAAAGTCATAGACCCACTCTACAGAGCCCAAAGCATGATTCAACTGACCCCAAAATAGACACAGAACACAAGAACTGCTGAGCCACTCTTTCCAGGCTCCAGTGACTATAACAACAATATAGACATCTACATAAGTCACACCTTAGTCCCAGTTTGAATGCCACCCCCTGTACCACAGAAGCAAATCACTTTCTCTAACCATGCGCTCCACAAAACAAGAGCCATAAAGGGGCACCTGGAGTAGCCCAGATGTTTCACTTTATAAGCAATGTAACTGCACTAGGGGATGAGAATAGCCAAGACAATCCTGTGAAAGCTATTTCCACTACATAGATAACTTTATTCAGGTTGGGTGGATCTGCACTGTGTAAGATAGGCACACCCCAAATTCCTCACAGTGAAGTGCCTATCTTTAAAATTAAAATAACAGCAAATTCCTACTGAGAAGGATGCTGAAAGAATAAAGATTGCACAGAACCAGGGGACACTATAGTCATGTGTTAAGGTTTAATCAAGATGAGAGTTGCACAAGGCACAAAGGGGAAAATTTGTCAGCCCCTAGAGACTTTGTTTTTCAAGGCTCTACTGTAGTCATCTTCTCTTGATACTTTTAAAATCTGAATAAAATACCACAACTAGCCAGAATCCTACCAGTCAGCATCACTCTAGAGCACATACTCTAATAAAATAGTTAGCAGCAAAACATTTAAAAAGCATCAAACTATTATAAAAGCAACCATAAAAATAAGATCCCCCCTGCCAGTGAGTACCTGCTATGGAAGCCAAAGATCCATTTAAGTCCATTTTAGTGCTCCAGCTTTGGCACTGCTGCATCAAACCACACCTACCCTCCCAAATAAGCAGTGAATCTTATTCTCAGTCAAATGCCAATATTACAATTTTTTCCAGGATTACTATTAAATCCTAACTGAGGGAAAATCATGTTCTCAACTTTTTTTTTTTTTTTTTTTTTTTTTTTTTTTTTTTTTTTAAACACAGTAATGTCCCTCATGTTATTGTGAAATAACACCAAAACTGGCAAAAAATAAAAAAGGTTTCTTGGCAGGCTTGATTTCCAAGTTTTTACTTCAATCACATATGGATTTATTTATCTAGTATTATTGTCTGAAATAGTGTGAAGTATTCATAGCTAAGATAATAATTTTTAATATGGCCTAGGTCCAAATACTTCATGGAATACTACAAATACAACGAGCACACAGAATTCATAGCATATTTATCTTTTCTCTCCTCCTTCTTCCAAAGATTCCATTACAGCTTGTATTAGGAATGACAACAACTTAATTTTATATTTTGACATAATCCTTTTAAAATTCTGTTTGGCGAAGCTAGCAGAATACAAACTGTAAGAATCCACACTCATGTCAGAGTAGGTATCTACATTTTACTAGGTTCTCACTTTTACTCTACAGTACCCTCCAGGCACAGCTCCATCCTCTGTTCCCTGCACATGCTTTTCAGTCCACATTCTTCAGACATGTCTGAACTTGTTGTTGTAGCCCTCCTTCCTCATGGGAAGTTGTAAGTAGGAGTGAGTGGTGGGGAAAGTCTCCATCCCTTATTGTTTCCTTCCCCACTCCCACAGCCAAGCACACTCACTCTCAGCAGTGCAGTGCTAAGATACCACAGGTATCTTACAGGTACTGTACCAGAGGAACAGTGTTATGCCTGCTGAACAGTGGGATAGCTGCCAACTCAAAATTAAATTTTCAAGGCACTGAAAAGGCAGTTGAAGATATTGCTGTCCAGATGAAAGAGACTGGTAGATTTTCATTTTTCTATTTACATGTCCACCTGTCACCAGAGGGTTGCTTTTTGCTCATCTCAGCAAAGAAAAAGCTTTTATAATGTTACTTTAAGAGGAGAGAAAATGTACTGCCAAGACTTGCAGTGCAGAACAAAGCATCTTTGGAACTGGTAATAGCAGTAATAATACAAGAGAAGCAAAAATCCTCTTATTTGATAAGGGTCTTTTACAAACTACTAAAGATGGAAAGCCCAACCAGCCTGCGCCACTGGCTCAGTAGACTCCCAATATAACCAAGGGGGGCAATACCTTGAGCCCTTCCTTTTGTTACAGCTAGGAAAGCATCTGTATCAGACAAGATACCTTTTATTTGATGACACTATTGGCATATTGCAAAATTTTTTCACAAAGTATTCATCTAGAAAATTTCATTTCAGTAATACAAGACACTGAGATAAGGAAAGATTTTCATGATAAAAGTATAGCAACCTAAGTAAGCAACATTCATTTTGCATACACAAGACAGAGACATCAGGATCATTAGTCTAGAAGCATGTACCAACACTTGTCTTAGCAGAAGCCTTAGCCCTTGATGAGCACCAATTAAGTTTTAAATTGAGTTCTTTCCTTTGATCAAGGAGCAAGATAAGATCACATTTATGCCACAGAGCTTTGATTACAACAGCAGGCCAGATGCTTTGCTTGCAAAGAAAGCCCAAAAATATTAGATTGCCATTGTAGTGACAAAGAACTGTCTTCATGTAAAAGGATATCAGAGCAGTATGTTAAAAACCTACCTTAACTCAGCACTGATACAATATTATAATTCAGACAGATACTGAATGCATGCATGTAGACCAAAGTTAGAGGTCAGCGATTTTATCTCACCAAATCAAAACACAGATGCTTGCTTTTGTCCAACATGTCACATTTACTGAAAATTATTTACATTTCATAAAATAATAAATTTATATCTTAATAGATAATGAATGTTTAAAGGCAGTAAAACAGATCTGGCTGATTTTGTGTACCCGATGCAGGTCCTACAAACCATGATACGTTACTGCTTGTACCCTGCAAAGACAGGAGCAGGCATACAGTAGGCAATTTCCTACAGTGAGTGGTAACTCACTGTACTCCCTAACATCAGAAAGAGATCCAGTCAAACAGCATTTTTATTTTATTTTTTTCTCTCTTCCTGCAGTCCTGTGGACAAACACACTAAGATCTATGAGCAATCCCATGACCACAAGAAGCTGTGTCCTGAAGAAGTACCATAAATATCTGAAAGGTTACTGTAATGGTCTCAGCTCCATTAACTGATGTTCACCATTTTTTTTTCCTCTCCCCAAACTAGCTTTGAAAACATCAGTACCTCCCTACCTCCTCCTCTTGGCAGGACTTACATATTTGGGTATACAAGACAGAGCAAGGAGACAGTGCAGAAATACCAAACCTTTCTGGAGATCAGACCTGACTGTAAAGTTGTTAGAGAAATGCAAGGTACAAATTAGGACTAATGTCATCACTTTTATGGAAAACAGACTACTGTAATCAACTTTTTCCACTTAATTTGCAAAGGCACTGTTTGAACTAAATCACTAACATACCTTCTGTTTTAAGCTTTCCTGTAAGTGAAAATCTTATCCTAAGAAAATGCAGCAAACTGAAGACTGAGCAGTCTTGATGCCTCTTCTGCAGTCTCTGGGTCACTGGTCATCATCTGTTTGACTTGCCTAGAAGGAGCTCATCTACCAGACCATGGCTGGATTCAGGCAATCCTGATTTAGATTTGAGAAATCAAAAGGAAAGAACAAACACCACCAACACAACCCCAACCCCACATCAAAAAAAAAACAAAACAAAACAAAACAAAAAACCAAAAAACCAACCCAAAACCAACCAACCAACCAAAAAAAAACCCCCAAACACTACTTTTGAATACTTGCTGACAAGCTGTACACAAGCATCACTCATAACTGCAACTCATCCAGTAGCATCTGCTGGACAACAGCCTTTTGTCAGGTTCTTTTACTTAATAAAAAATCATGACAAATTTCAACATGCATTTTATCCAGTGCTCTGTGCTTTGTCTTCATCTTGTGCTAGACAGTATACAGAGAGGCATGATCCTCAGTAGAGAGATCTCTAGTGCTGAAAACATGGGATCCCAGGAAGTGGAAGGAATGAGGACGCAAGAACTATGGAAGTCTGACATAACTTTCCATCTAAAACGAGGCTTTCCTATACAGATAAATATACAAAAGACCACTGCTAACTCAAAGAAAAGATTTAAAGAATTAAAGGAAAAAAGCAACTGACCCACTGGCCAATCTCTACCCCTTAGACTGAGTTAGAATAAATTTCTCTTAAAAAATAAACCTTACATCTCTAGTTGTTTAATACTGTGCCAGTATCTCGGTACTTAACACTGGTAGCAATGTCTAGGTACACACTACATAGATTTACCTTTTATCACCTGCTTCCCTGTAAACTAAAATGTTACAATCAACTTTGGTCTATGATTTTAACAGTTACCAGTGTTGCTTTCCAAGACATTATGCCGACAACATTCAGCTTTTTGACCTCCTGATGTTTGGTTAAGAAAGACCAAACAGCAACTTAATGACAAATAAACAGAGCTGACTGTGTGAACATGAAAAGACTGGGTGGAGTTCGTGGGAGGAGGAAGGAGGGACAAAAAAACACCACCAACAAAACGAACAATAATAGCAACAAAACCAAAGCGAAACAACGAAAACAAACAAGCAAAAAAAACCCCAACCAAAAAAAAAAATAAAACAGAACAAATAATCAGCTCCAAGAAAGTGTAACACAGGATAAAAAAGACATGAAAATGTGATCTAAACACATAAACAGAGATGCCAGGTCCACTGCTTTACTTTTTTACATATACATTCATTGATCTTGGCAATAACGAATAAGTAATTTTAAGACTGCAGTAGTACAAACTGGTTGTGCAACTTTTTACTGTGTTTCTACCCACAAATGGTTATATTTAGTATAGTCACATTTTGCTAATAAAGCATTATGGGTCAGCTTTAGTAAAAATTTTGACTGAACTCTGAAGACACTGGTAATTCAATGTAATTTTCTGATCCATTTAACGAATACTCCTTACAAATATTTTTGAAACACCACATAAAAAAAAAAAAAAAAAAAAAAAAAAAGTTTATTCATGCTATATTAGTCCAAATCTATTGTATCTATTGAACAGAATTCCATCCATTTGGGAGTACTTAAAAAGAAAGTAAGGATTTATAAATAAATAAATAAATGTTACCAAACCCCAAACCTTTAGTGCTCTGTTACCCATAATTGTCTGTAAAATCCAGCCATGGTTTGCAGCTCCCACCACACACAGTTAACATGACTGACTGACCTTGTCAAAATCTCCCTAGGTAAGCAAGATAGCTCTAAAAAAAGAACACCAGGCCCCCACAATTAATTGCTGTTAATAAATTAGTATACTTCTCCCTCCTTCTCCCAACCATTCTTATAAGTAAATATGATAAATAAGCCCAAAAGCTTTACTACGGATCTAAATCAGAGTGTTTCATTATGTAACAGGAGCCAGAATAAGTGATAACCATGAGCTACTGAGGAAGGGAATAACCAAACCTGGAGTGCAATCAAGGCACGGAGGAAGCTGAGTGATCCCCAGCTAGCCGGGTCTACAGCTACAAAAGCCTGATTGTAATGGAGCCTCAGAACAACAGAGGCATCTAACTGCAAACACGTCAAACTGTCTTTACCGTGTAAAATTTGGCTTGAAGTCACAACTCGCATAAGTATGTGAGGCCTGGGGGCAGGGGGAAGAGACAGATCAGGCTACAGCAAACAAAGAGGAGGCACAGCAATGTTCTCCAAGGAGAGAGTGACATTTCTCACACAGGAGGCTCTGTCCCATGCACAGCTTTCCTTCCCTCATCTTCTGAGGGATGACCTTAGCTGCAAGGCTCTCAGTAGCCAGGGGCTTCTATGACCAGAGGAAGTTCCTCCACATGACCAGATTATTGTTTCCTTCAAATTGTTCCTATGCCAGTAAAATTAGGCCACTTTTATGCTGAAAATTTCTACACACACATCGCCATCTGGAAATAAATGGCAATGCAGAAAACTGCAAGCGCACAATCAAATACACTTAGCACTGCAGATGGGCTACAACTTCCATGGCCACCCACCTGTCCCACAATAACCTGAATAACTCCACAAATCTCTCGCCAGGAGCTCTGGGTGTATTCACTCTTGCAAGGACACAAGGGAGGACTGTGAAATACAGGTGAGAACTCCGAGACCAAAAGTATCTTAACCTGCAAAGGAGTCAGATGGCAGGTCAACCATAACACCATCCAGATATCTGGTTATACCCCGAAAAGTATCAACCCAAAAATAACACCCCAAAACACCATCTTCTCAGTATGGTCAGGAAAACAGTAGAGGCTATATGAAAGAGCACATAGTCCATGTTAACCCAGCCATAAGTGAAATCAATACAGCACCTTACCCAAAGAAATACCTCTTCATTGCTGAACATGTCCCCCAAATACTATTTGAACTTACATCACACTATAAGAGAAAGCTATAACTATATCATCATTTCTTCCAGACAAAAAATTGAGGAGGTGCTTACAAGAATATAAGAAAACTTACAAATTTTCAAACATTGATGCTGTAGCTAAGAAGTTCTCACAGCCTTGGTCAAAGCTTGAGAAACACTTCACCAATGCAGAAAACTGCTAGCGAGTAGAAGCTTAACTCTTCCTCAGCAGCTTTGATTTAACTAGATCCACTCTTATTAGCTACATAGTCTGCTACTGTCAGCTCAGCACAGCCTGACAGGAAAAAAAAAAAAACCACCACCACCCTTGTTCACAAAAAAATATCAGCATTCTAGAATTAATTAGTGAAAAAAGACAAGTAACTGCATTTTGTATCAGCTATTGTTGGTAACAATGAACTGAGCACTTTTTATTTAAATCCTGACTACAAAAGTCGAAAAACGTTTGGCTTACTAATCCTTCAGACATTCTACTTTAAAATCTAGATAAATGCTGTATAAAAATTATAGAAAACAAGCTTCCCAGGATAAAAGTTAATAAAAGTTAATCAACAGAAAAGCAGAAGCCATACAGCTTATTTTAGAAGTTTGCTTTTTTGAGGTTTGTTTTATGGAACCAAGGAAAGTTTCCACACTTCTTTTGGATTGGAAAATTTATTTTTAAAAAATAATTTATAGGTTAGGACTGTTAGAAATATTTGGAAGGGGAAAAAGCCCACCAACACGGTACCTGAAGAAATATTCTCAGTTTTGTATTGGGCATTAAAATGGCCTATGTTGCACCATTTATTTCCTCTACTCTACATTTTTCCAAGATGATTTTATCCTTATATGATAGGCACGCATTACTATCTGCAAAACCAATCTCCCCACTGAGAGCTGGCATCTCCCACCACAGCTATTTATTTATATCATTCTTCTAGAATACATCTCCATGGCACCACAGGCAGTGGGTATCACCAAACAAATACTTTCCCCAGAGCTTGACCAGTTCAGTGAAGACCATGGCACGTGTAGGAAAACAAATGTCATAAGGCCAATCACTTGTTTTACAATACTGTCCTTAAGAAGTAAATATAAAATTCATAATTCAGTATTAATACTAAAGCAAGATACAGAATCTTGGCCAAACAAAATCCAGTGGTTGAACTACAGAGTAAATAACCATTTGAGATTAAAAATAAACTATGAAACATTGTGTTAATAAGGCTGTTAGTTAGCTATTAAAGTGTCAGGTTTGATGTGCAAAGATGAAAGCGTAACCATAGAAAATATTTTCCACATCTCATCTCTTTACTACAGCCTTGTCATACAGGGAGTGACATAATATGATGCTGTGCACAAAAGAGGTTGAAAGCATACCTAAAACCTGAAAAAAAACCAACAGCAGAAGTATAAGTCACCAGCAGCCTTTAATTTATTCCTTTGCATTTCATAGGACACGTGTTTGCATTAGTCAGAAGATCCACCTCCCAAGGACAGCCAGCCCTCAAATTAGTGTTATGTAGAATAATTGACAGTCCAGCCAAAGAGTTACCTGTTCAAGGAACCTGAGAGTAAAATAAATTATGCAAGAAAGCAAGCCAAGCATGCTCAAGTATAATAAAGTCTTTTAAAATTATTAGCAGCTTTACTCTTTAATCTGGCAAGGCAACACACTTTCAGCCCCAAGAGAAAAAACAGAAAGAAGTAAAAGCATTATAGAAATATTCCGCATGCCAAAGAAAAAGGCTTATTTCATTGGAACAATGCACTCCTGTTTAAGTCAATACCAGTCATGGGGAAAAAGTTAAAAAAAAAAAAAAAAAGGCTGCTTGGAAGGTCCCTTTCTGGCAGCGGCCCTTTCATGCACATGTTCACGCTCAGGATGGCTGGGAATATCTATCTCACCCTGTATGAAAACATGAGTCTGCTTTCCAAATCTCCCCAAGTCTTGAGCCGAACTACTGCCAAGTGGTGACCACAGGCACGCAGGATAATCAGCATCATGGTCCTGAGACGGAGGAGTAATGGCTGCTATAAGTAAATGCCAATCCTAACCCAAGGAAACTTTCACTTCTGAAAGCGTTCCTAACTACTCATCAAACTCTACCAAAGCATGTGAAAAATACTTTGTGTGACAACAGGCGATCATGCTTAAATGTAGTCCTACAAGAAAAGAGAAGTACATTTCCTAAATCATAAACTCCTCCCCTAATTCATAGCTACTTCCCTTTCGGTTTATTCCCTGCAGGGCAGGAACTGCGACACCAAATATCCCTGTCGGCATTCAGAAGGCACTCGGAGTCCAACTTCATTTGACAAAACTAAGTTTCAGCTTGGCTTCGAAGGCAAATCCGAAGACACCCACCACGGCAGAGTCTCTCAGGGGTGCAGCCCACCCCCCAGAGCCCGCTTTGTCCCCACCTTTGCTCTCCCAATCCACGAGCTCCCCGGAGCTGAAAGCGGGGGACAGGCTTCCCAAACTCACAGTCTTCCTGATGTCAGCATCGTGAAGACTCTTCGAAGCGGAGTAGGAAGTTTTGGTGGGCGGGAATGGGAGCGAAACACAGCAGAGATGAAAGGTGGGATGGATGGATGGATGGATGGATGGATGGATGGAGAGCCAGACTAAAAGGCCGCTATTCAGCTCTCTGAGCGGGACTCCAGTGTTTAAACCCCATCACCGTTAAGCGGGATTGAGAGCTCTTGCTTATTTGAGCTAGTTTACAAACTTTTCGCTTAATTTACAAAACTGAAGTTTTTCGACAAGTCGGCGGCTTTTGCTTGAAAAGTTGGAAATTAACTTAGTAACTCTTCTCCTTCAGGCAGAGATAGTACCTCTGTGCAAGCGGACCGGCCAGCACGACCTCGGAAGAAGAGGCTACAGCCCCGGGGAGACCCCACTGCCAATACACGCACCCCGAACCAGCCCAGCGCGAAGTTGACTTCCTCCCTTTCCCACGTCCAGATTTAAAAAAATAATAATAACAATGACGATGATAATAGTAAGACAACACCAGCTCGTAAGGAGACAAGCCAGGAGGGAGCAGTAAAACCACCAGCTCCCAAGCAGCACGTCCGGGGAGTCCCCGGGGCTCAGCCGGCGGAGCGGCCGCGGAGTCGGGGCCGGGGCCGGGTCCGGCACCGCCGCGGCTCTGGCAAAGGCCTCATGGGCCATGCGGCCGCCCGGCTCCGGGAAGAGAAGCGGCGGCGGCCAGAGCTACCCTGCGGAGCTGTGTGTCACCTCTGAGCCCGACACCGGAAAGTCCAAACTTCAGTGCAAACCCAGGCGAGACGGCGCCTTCTTACCTTTAGTCCAGTCCACCACCTGCTTCGGGCTCCACCTGGTCACCGGCTCCATGGTGCGGGTTCAACACCAACCCCCACGGGAGACCGTCCCCGCTCTCCTCCGGACGCGGACTCGTCCCCTCTCAAACTCCCATCCCGGCAGCACCGCTCCGGGCCGCCCCCTACCCGGCACTGACTCCTCCCGCCGGACGCGGACGGGACCGCCCCGGTGCCGCTCCGCCCCCAGGTACTGGGTCCCCTCCCGGCAGGGCCGAGCGCTGCCGGTAGTGGCCGGTTCGGTTCGGCCCGGCCCGGCCCGGTCTGGTCCTGTTTCTGTGTTTGCCAAAGTGCTGAGGAGAAACAGGGAGGAAGAGCAGAGTGATCTCTACTGCAGACCCTTGCCACAGGATCAAGAAGCAGCGCTTCTCGAGTTCTAGTTTGGGAATTTGTAAATAAAAAAAAAAAATAAAAAAAAAAATTAAAAAAGGGCTTTTTCGCATGTTTACCTAAAAAAAAAAAAAAACAAAAACAAAAACAAAAAACCCACAACCAAACAAAAAATAACCTAGTAATTTGCTCATTCTTTTTTCTTACATTCTTTTTTTTTTTTCTGAAGGCAAGTCCCTAGGTCTTGATTATGAGATCAATTCGTTATAGCAAATTTATTTGTTTGCTTATTAGTTTGTGAAATAATTAAACCTGTCAGTTAAAACGCGGTTTGCCACAGCTTTAACATTAGTGAAACAACTAAAGGTTTGATTCCTCGTGGAACCGTGGGTCACTCAGACTCAAAGAGTAACAAAACGTTTCTACACACACCCCAACTGAGTAAACAGATGGGCTTGGCCATGCACCCTGCAAATGGTTTCACAAGGGTTAATGTCCCAGCTCTTCTGCTTTAACTACACAGATGCTTCCCAAGGTTGCAGGCAGGAAAGCAAATGTGTCTCCCTGTTGGTGTCTGGAGTGTTCATCTGCTGTAGTCCTTCTCTGTCACAGGTCTTGTGTTTGGTTTGAATAAGATATGAGCATTTTGTGAGTAAGGCATACAGATCTGGTCACTTGCTAGAAGATTGCCAACCTGATAAATCCATTTTTCCTTGATTGCACTTTTTTGTAATTTATGAAATAAAAAATCTGTTTAATTTTTATGAAGCAGGACGATATTGCAGTGACTCTCAGTTCTTTTATTACACTGTGTCCCCCTGAACCAGATGCTTTACAGCCTGCTTTGGACAAATGAAACAGGGTTGACAGAGAAAGACAGCATGTCTCCAGTACCTGTGTTACTCTTTCCAAACCCAGACTGCAACTGTTCTTTTGTATTGATTTTTCTCATGATTGTGTCTTGTCTTTATCTGAAATGAGATTAACTAGTAGTCAATTTGCATGATGCTATTAGAAGTTCTGTTAGTAGAAGGTATTTTTGTTCAAAAATACTCATTGTCAAAACGCATTATTAAAAAAACCCAAACAAACAAGCAAACAAAAAAACACTCTGTCTGATTTCCTGTAATGACAAAACAAAAAATAACACTGCCCCTTGCATATCCTCAGATGCTCTGGGTTAATTTGAGTTTTGTGCCATTGTGGTGCACCAGCAAAGGTTCCCTTTCCCTGCTTCCAGCCTTGTGTGGGGTTTGTTACTGGGGCAAGGACCAGATTACCAGCTTTCCAGAAATGAGCATTTTTTCATCTGTTACAATTTTGCAACGACAAAAGTGATTTGATATGAGAAGAAGATTCAGACCAATCATTCGCTGATTCCCCACTTTCATTGTTTTCTTCCTTTTAGTTTTGCGTGCAGTCCAGGGTTTCAGAGGGACATCAGGTTAGTGTGTACGTGTGTCGAGTCTGGCAATGTGGGGACCAGGATTGTGGTTCCACAGCCATGGATGCAGCACCGTGCACTCTCCTATAACTTTGGGGCAAAGAGAAAAGAGTCATAAATTCGCAGTCAAACCCCAGTCAGGTTGGCAAAGGAAGTTACACAGTGTTTGTCAGCTTCAGGTTTCTATCATGGCATCTGGTCAGCAGAAGCAGGGCAGGTGATTCATTGTAACAGAAATGGGGAAAACTCTTACTTGAATCACTGGAAAGACTCAGCAGCATCATTACAGCATTGATGTTGACTCTAGTCTGGCTAAATACTAGATTTATCATTTTATCTTAGCACAGTCTGATTGACCCTGCCTCTCAGGCTACAGTTTTCCATACCAAATCTGTGTAATCCCAGGACAACAGCTCGGATCTGGTGATAGCTGGATGATCACATTTCTGACAAAGTAGCTGAAATGTACAAGGACCGTATTCAATTTTTAAGCTGACATCAGAGGCACAGGCAATGGTTGATCGAGCACAATGAACAAAACAAAATTAATGGACTTCAATGAATTTGGACCAGATTATCACTTCACATCACCTGGTTTCTCGTGTCCTCTGGTCGCTGCATGGTAGTCTTCCAGTTCCCAGGCTTGTTACCAGCTAGCAGGGCTGTGCAGCCTCCCCTTTGGGCAGTGCAGATTTACCCCGGCAGCAGCCTCTCTGCACATCTGCAGAGCTCTCTGCCTGCGGGGATGCCGGCTTCAGTCTTAAGCCCCTTTCTCCAAGAGAGTTAACAACTGCTTTTACTTATCTCTAGGGAGGTGAATAAACAAGCGTTTAGCCAAAGTTCACATACCAAGTATTAAAAGTGTGTTTTCTGTTCAGGGTCACAAGTTATTTTTCTTAGTGAATCAAATCTTTTTAGAGGGATCAGCATATTGCAATTTATATCTTTGAGTGGAAGGGATGTTTATGCTGTTTGGCAAAGCCTTGCCCAAGGAAGTTTCACTGTATTTTAGTACATCATTCTTTAAAGGCTTATAGATTATTTAATATTCACTGTTGAAAACTGACACATTTAAAGTATCAGGAACAAAAGGCAGTGCATGAACATCCACTCCTTGCCCTTATGGACAAACTGCAGACGTTCATTAGGGAATAGTCATCCCCCAACCTTTTGTCACTTCTAATGCTTCAGAGTCCCTCACTGTACTGTCACTACAAAAGTATTAGGATTTACATATAAATTTCCAAGCAGTACTTTACTCACACACGCAGTTCACAGAAGTTTGTAAGACTTTTTGCACAATAGCAAGAAAGTTTTACCCTCCCTAGGTAGAACAGAGAGCTTCCCGGTAAGGTCAGTGAGTATTTAAAGTTCATTTGGAAATTGCAAGAGGTAAATTAACTGAGTCAGAATGAGTCAAGTACAGAACTGGGTTTGGTTCTTTAAGCATATAATTAAAAAATTCACATTAATGGGAAGCTGTTATTGCACAGGAATCAACATCCTATTTCTCACTTTAGAGCTGGAATTGTTAGTGATGGATCTCTTCTGTACATGACAATGTAGGGGATTTTGGTGCAACCTATTGAGAGAAACAGCTCTGCCTAGTCTTTTTCTAAAGACATTGTATTCAAGGTCTTTTTCAGCTGAATGGGATAAGGATGATAGCCTCTGGGTCTTCCTGGCTCAATCGCACTTTGGAAAAACAATGTCCTTCCCTGTGTCCTGAGAGAGCAGAATGACCTAGGTGTAAATTCATATAATACATTCATGAACTCAGAATTATTTAAATAAAGCAATTAAATTTCAGTGAAACAAAAATAGTTATTTCAGATTGGACCAATTACATAAAAAGCTTTTCTTAATTATAATACTGATTGCTGAGAAAGGAAAATGTTATAAAGATATGAATTCTGCCCAGTGCTGACACCAGTTCTCCTTGTGACCTGGACTGAATTATTATTTTCTTCTTTCTTCAGAATATTTCCTTTCTAAATAACTGAAATATCTCCAGAAATAAAAATACATTTATATTTCCAGTAAATGGGAGGGTTTCTAAGTCTTGAAATGTTTCTAAGTACAAAGGCATAAGAAATAAATAGTTTGATGAAGAGACAGATACAAAGTGGTTGTAATGAATTCGCTAAATTAATTCAGCTTTTTATCTACCTACAGTTGGCCATACTGAACATGTATTGTGTAGAAGAGGCCTATGACTGGTTTATCAGTAACCAAAGTAAAGTTAGGAATACTTACATATATTAATTGCTCTATCAGACTTGTAGACTTTTTTTTTACCCTCATGGTCACCTTCTTGCAGTATTTATTTCCTAAGAATAGGGCTGTATTAAATCCTATCCTTGGATTGTCCCTTATTTCTTTCATTCAGGTTTGAAAAATCTACTAAGTGTATAAATATAAATATATGTCTACATATAAAAATATGTATGTAAATATGTAGACTGATGATACTGTTCTAACTGAGCTAAGCACATGTAGAAAGTGAGTAGAAAGACCTGCTCTCAAACTTTCACTCAAAAAAAAATCCTCTAAACTTCATTGAGGATTTTTTTTTATTATTCAAGTTTGCAGAAATAGGCCTTGAATTAATATGTATTTACATTTTTAATCCACTATGCCTTTTTATTAAGCAAGACTCAAACCACTGCACAGAGATAATTTACTCCACTGCACCTTGTGTTGGGGTAGCATCTATTAGAAATGGATTACAAGCCTTTTTTGTGAAATATAAATTTATTAGAAATCAGTTTTTTAGTTAATAGAAATAGGATCATAAGTGTATTTAGACCCTGAGTCTCTTTACTTGACTATGAAACTGGTGACTTTCAGGTAAACAGAGCACAAGAGTTAATTGGTTAAAATTACAAAACTCACCAGTATCAATGTTTAAAGAGAAACTTACAGTCCTATGGCAAGATTTTTCTATAAAGAAATAGAGAGAAAATTTTACCTCATCCTCATCCCCCTGCCTAAATGGCACACAAGAAGAAAGATTTGTCTTGAGTGCACCCCATCCATCAGTTTGATCAGATACAGAAGGATTATGTTCCCAAACGGAAAATGACTACTGAGAGTTTAATGCTACCAGAGAGAAAGTTACACTGGTGGAGCAGGGAAAGCACTTTGCAAAATTACCAGGAGCAACATCTGCCCCATTTGCTGCTGCAGTTTGTCCAGCAGTCAAAGACACATAGAAGTGGACTCAGACCCCATCCTGACTGATGCCTGAAGGGGCAGAGGGAGTGGGAAGTGTCACAGTGCTGTACACTGGCGGGTGAAGCAGACACTGCACATCTGAGACCCCTGGTGCAAGAGCAGAGGAGAAGGCAGAGGCACTTTTCAGCCCTTTTCAAGCACCGTGCTGCTCCGGGTTGGGGAAGTGGGAGGAGTGAGATTGCAGCGGCAAGCAGTGTGAAGGAGAATGGTCACCAGAGCAGACGTGATGTCCCCACCAGCCCTGAAGCCACATACAGATGGTGGAAGCATCTTCATCCACATGCTGAATGAGCACATGATAGCCAAAGCAGGGAAAGACCATGTCTCGTATAGCAGAGATAGTGCAAACACCCCATCTCATGATTGTCTGGAAACTTATTCAAAATAAGATCTAAGGGATAAAAAATTACTGATGGGTGGAAAAACATAGCTGTTCCTGCATAGAGGGAGCATGCTGGTAGCCCTCTGTATATTGTATGTAAAGACCCTGATTCAAGAAGCCTATGTTCTGCCTAAATCACTCTAACTCCTCCTCCTTCTCTTAAGTCTTAGGACACCAGGAAACAACAGCCAAAGGGATTCGAAGCCAGGATGGCTGAATGAGCAGATGCAGCAGTGGAACCACAAGGTTTTTGAAAAGCTATATGACCTTACAAGGAAGACAGGATTTCTTGCCCTCTTTGGCAGTGTTCCTCTAGCTTCTTTTAAAGAATGTTAGATATGCAAGAATTTTAATTCAGCCATTTTTTTTTTTAGTAGCCTAAGCTTATCTGTAAACTCTGAAGTGTAAGAAATATGCACTAGCTCTACCCGCTACAGCTTTACTTACAAGTAGAAATAATTTTTTGGAAGGAGAAAAGTCATGTATTTAAACTTTTTAAGTAGAAGTGGCATCTGTATCACGGTACCACAACTGCTTACTGCAGCTAGGAAAATCAATCTAATCAGGAATTAAAGACCCCATTAACTTTAGCAACAGTTTCTCTAGAAAGCTGGAAAGTGAGCTACTGCTGTAGTATCTTCTATAGCACTCTCAAATCTTCAGATCCTAAAACATGCTGCACACATTAAAGAGCAGGCTCAAAAAATACCTGTGGTCTTGTGGTTAAGACAACCCAACTCAATTTCAAATGACAGAAGTTCAAAGCCTTGCTGTCACAGCCAGCTCATGCAAAACTACGAAAGGCTCTGGTCCCAAAGTGCTTTAAATTTAGGCATGAGAGTGATGCTGCTAAATTCAGAGGGAAGAATGTGCTGAAATGTTTTCAGATTAAGGGGATTTAAGAGCACCTTTGGGTTCGAAGACCAAACACCCCTCTTGCAGCTGCTGAGAGCCTCATCTCTGACTGTCCATTAGAGCACCTGAGGAGCTTCCAAAAACAATTCCAGGTACTCCCCTGAAGAATGATGATCTGTGGCAGGGGCTCTGCTGGAAGAAGCAGAGCAGTGATAGGAGTGAGAGCAATAATATCTTAGAACAGGGCAATTTAACTGCTCCCTAAAGTGTCTTGGCATGTGTCTGCCCAAGCCCTCAGGCCAGGTTTGGACAAGTTCTAGAACAATGACTATCTATTGACCAGGGCTTTTTCTGGGTTCACTTGCTAATTTTTTTCACTTGTCCTGTGGCACGTGGGGATCTTAAATTAATAGACATATTCAGAATAAGTCTGATCAAACCAGTTGGACGAAAATGCTGGAGCTCCATCTGCAAGCTGAGTGAGCCTCAGCCCCACCCAGGCTGTAAGGCACCTCAGTTCAGCTCCCCCCTCTGCCCCACAGGGTTTTGGTTTGCTTCCCAGGGCCATTTCTAGCTATAGTTTCACTTCCCCAGTCTATCCCTATCAGTGTTTTTTAGTGGACTGGTTCAGCTAGTTCTTCCAAAGCTTTTTTTTGATTTCATGGCTTATACCCTTTACACAGCCATCTTGATTCACATGCTGCCTGTGAAATCTGAGGAGAAAGCAAATGCTTTGGCTCTGTGGCACTTGCACTTGTGACAAGTGCTGTTGGTGCTGGCAAAACACCACTTTCACAAAACCTTGCTGGAAAATGAAATATCAATCATGCTCAAAAGTTTGCTTTGTATATAATAAGTTTTTTATTATCACTGCTGAGAAGTTTATACCTGTCATTCCTTCATCAAGGACCAGCACTGAAATCTTTCCTGTCCATACATCACAAGCTTTTTCCTTTTGTAAATTACTGCATTATGTGTAATGCTTCCTTAGTCTATATTACTCTTGCTGCTGCAATGAGCTTATTCATTGGTTGTGCTGAGGCTGGGATGCAAAGTGAAGCCCTGGGGGAGAAGAGTTCAGAGGAATGAAGAGGAAGAAGGGGTCATTTAACCCTCTGAAAATACAGCTTTGCAAACACCGAAGAGTAGGTCTGTCTTTTGAATCAGTGACTGCTCTGAGAGCAATAAAAGTAAAAAACAAATGTTGGTACCACAAGTGTTGGAAGACCTTATAAATCATTTGAGAAAGGGTAATTATCTGAAGTACAATAGTCCTTCTTGAATCATAATGATCTTCAAAAATAAATTTACAGTCTCCCTTCTGGACAATAATTTTCATAGCAGAAGTCTGGCAAAAAACTTTGGAAACCACATTCTCTGAGTGTTGTTTCCACTGCAAGGGTGATTATGTTTCCTTTTCCCTGGTTTCAAGACTTTTCTCCCAAAATTTGATAATATAATTATAAAGTGTAGTGGCAGGTCATGAGTTCACCAAACTAGAGTAGCAAATTTCTGCAAGAATTAAGTCTCAGTGGTCTCTTAGTGAAAAAGAGCACTTTGGTCACCCTTTCTTCAGCAACAGCATCCTAAACATGTACCTCGAAGACTTGAGAAAAGTACAAAGAAAGATTGCAGGGCATATAAAGACTTGAACATAACAACAAAAAGAAGCATGGAAACAGCTTTAAGACAGCAGATTCAGTCAACAAAAATTAGGCCAACACATAAAATATACATTGTTTATTGTTGATGCCTTAGGCCACTAAATTATTTGGAGTCTTTGGCTTTCTGTGTGTACAAGATGACTGCAGAAGCCAGACAATGGCCTGATGTTTGTTCTTTCAAACCCAGCCACAAGATGAGTGGGGTTGGTGTCTTTTAATATTTAGTGTTTTGTTGGATGTCTGGCACCTCTCACATGCTCCTTGAAAGAGAAACAACACCACAAAATCTGGTGCGAGTTCAAAACCCTCTTTCGTCCCTCAATTACCCGTCCTTCCCACACAGACAGACTGTATTTGCAACTTACTAGTTTGGGGCCTGCTTTTTTATTGTGGTTTTGGTTTAATTTATGCACTATATATTTTTGGCATTTGTTTTTTATTTTCAAGTTATTTTTGTGGTCAGGGGAGGGCATAGAGACCAAAAGCTCCAACAGAGCAACACATAAAAGGTGAGGTGTGCTGAGCAAGTCAGCAGCAGTGGCCTTTGTATCAGGGTCACTGCAAAACCCATTTTTCCCACAGAGCCTTGCCTAAGCACTGCAGCCCTGCAATGTAAGGACAAATTATTTGTAAGGACTTCTGCTTGTGTTTTCCCAAAATGACTTATCTTGTGAAGAACACACAGCTGAACTGAACCATCCTCTGACAGATTTTCCTCCTAGTATCAGGAGCTGTATGACCATCCAAGTAGCAGTATTCAAAACAAGTCCAAGAGAAAGCTGAAGGTCAGCTTTGTCTAGTGGCTCCCTTCCCTTTCTGTAGCCACAGGTCACAATCACTACAAGGCAAATGTGTTTGTTTGGGAAGGAAGTTGGATGGATTTCTCCTCCAGTGATTTACATGCAAAGCTTCCATCAGTAAGGAAGATTTTATCAACAATCATCAAGACTTGATCACTTAAGTACTTCTAGTGATCTTGAAATACCTCTTGATCTGGGACATTTTCTGATGTTTTCAAAGAAAGCCCAAGAAAGTTTTGCTCAAATTTGTTCAAGAAAGAAAAACAGGGGGTTCTCTAAGACTGTATTGTTTATTTTGCCCACAGTAGCTGCAAATGGAAAGCGTTGGCCAGTTTCACAAAACTGAGCTCCCTTGGGACCAAATTGGAGGTAATTTAACCATGACTGAAAAATATGCTACAGGATTTTAACATCAGAGTGTAAAAGGCATACTTTCATCCCAGATTTCTAAGGTGAATACTGGTTCTGAAGGACACAAGCATCTTCTCCATTCACTGAACTTAGCGTGGTCAGGAGTTGCCCTATAAAAACCTAATCAACATGAAAGTGAATGAGATTCTTCATTTACTGCCTACAGCAGTTTTGTATGAAAACATCATCCTCTAGATCACTGGCAATTTCTTCTGCAGTGTTTGTGTCAAAAGACAAACCTCTTCTTAATGAAAAAAGGCAACATGTATAATGCAGAGGGAAGAGATCAACAGATTTTTTTCTGAAGAAGGAAAAAGAGCCAGACAGCACTGTGCACCCTTTGTTTATGTTCTGACAGGGGGAAAATTCAATGGCAAAATAAAATATATATCCCAAAGGCTTCACAACTCCCTTTTCATTTCATGTCACTGTACTGGAAAATCCTTTTATATAGCAATATTTTACTATCTTTTGAAAAAATTCTACCTTTATTGGGATCAGCTGCTGGAGTTATATTGCTCTACTGTATATTTGGTGACTCAATTTATAGTTAAGGTTGCTTGTATATGTTTGATCAAAATAGGTCTAGAATTGGACTACTTACCTGGAGATGTATGAGCCTTTTTCTGGCTTTGTGTGTTCTTGTCTAGTAGAAGGTATAGTACTGCATATTTTACTATTATCACTGCATCCTTTGCTTACTCTCAGCTGAATGATTGGATTTTTCCCTGCTGGTTTTCTTGTTTTGTAGACCTATGCTTAAAAACAAACAAACAAACAAACACTACAAAACAACAAAAAAAAAAGAAGCAAGAAAATGTGATACTGAGGTATGCAGCTTTACCAATTTTGCTGCAGATGCTGTTTCAACAAGGTCTTTCAGTATTTGTATACTGAGGGCATGTGTAGTGGGGCTATTATTGAAACAGTAGCACTAGTCATATATTTAAAATTACACTTATGTTTAAATACTTTGTGGCATCAAACCTTAATGCTTTGGGCTGAGGTGACTCATTTGAGGGAAAAATCATATACGTGAAAAAATCATTCCATTTCCTAATAAGTCATGATTTTATTAAAATTCTAAAGATTAGCTTCAATTAAGGTTGACTGTATCATTGTAAGGAAGCACAAACATCAGTAATATCACTACAGGATTTAACCCCATAAGAAGCAATAAAAAAATAGTCTATGTAAATAAGAGATACTCTTTAAGCTTCTTAAGGAAAAACTGTCTTGTGCAAAACATAGCTGATTAATGTATTTAGCTGACTTCAAGTGAAGAACCAATTCTGCAAATTTAGGTTGATGGTTTTAAGCAATGCAAAAGGCCAAGCAGAGAGTACTGGTGCCAAGTAGTTTCCCCACAAGTCCATAAATTCTTCGAGCATAGTGTAGCGTTGGGTGTTAAGTGTTAAACATCCTGCAACTTGTATCAGCAATTTGTCCATGGGTAGGCAAATTTTCCAGATGGTCTTTGGATAATCAATTACTTTGCTCCTAATTGCAAGTTCCTCCTCTATGTTTCTCCTTCTCTGCTGCTTCAGTGTGAAGAAAGGTAAAGTCTTTAACGACTTAACAGCTGGAACAACTTGTGTAAACAATTTTTAGCACTGCATTTGAGAATGTTTACAAAATTGGTAAGGTTCAAGTGAGCATTTTACTTTCAGTATTTGTTTTTCTACACAAAATATCTCCGAAACAGAAACAAGTAGTGCATTCTTAACCTTCCCTGGTTCTATGTTTTTTTCATTAATACCATTTACAACAGGTAGCTCTTCCAAATTTAGCTGCAGGAACAAAAAGTGCAGAGGAACAACAACAATAACAACAGCATAAGAAAAAACAAATTAGCAAACAAAAAGTTCCATGTTAAAATCATATTGTCTTCCTCTGCCAAGTAAACCAAAGTTTTCAATGGCTGCAGTTGGGGGTTATTTTTCACAGATTTATATTAAAAAAAAAAACAAAACAAAACAAAACAAAACAAAAAACATACAGAAAAGAATTCATGGACTTAGTGGGATTTGGAATTCATTTATGTATTTTTTATGGCAGTACAACAGTAAGATTTTAGGCCCCTTTTGCCATCGTAAGTTATTTATTTTTTTACTGTTTGAATCATGCTTCAGATGATTTGCTCATAAATTAAAAAATGAGGCCTTTAGGATTTTAAGAACCTTTAAATGACTTCTTGTGGGCATATTTTACTGTCCAATCCAACAGAAATAAGATCAGGCCCCAGGTGAATTTTCCTCTGGATACATACCTCTACTTAGTTTTCCCATAGTCTCTTACAGCATGTAATGTTTTTTTCCTTGTACATTTTTGAGATTTCACATGTGTGGCTTATGGCAAGCTCTGTGTAAACTTTTCAGAGTGTACAGACTCCTGTTAAGACTCTCCTGGGTATCCTGACCATTGTTAAAATGCTAAGCAATAACTGTTTCTAAAGACTGTTGGTCTCATTTAGATCTCTTTTAATGAATTAAGCCACATTGGTGGTAATCTCAGCTATCACATGTTGGTCTCTTTCTTTGCCACAGTCTGCTGAAATTTAGTCAAAGCTGCAATTACTGACTTACATTTGCTGCCACAATTTATGACATTGTTCACATCTCCATTTTTCAAATGCTGAAATAAGGATACTTCATTGTAGTCTCTGTTTGCACAGAATATTTTGTACAGAAAATCAGTGAATGATCTCTGACGGACTTCAGTACAAACAAAACAAGATTCAGAATTCTCCACTTCAAAAGGTAGTGATAGATAAATAAAGTTATTAAGCATTTATCATTTGAACAAAATGGAGCCTCAGGATCTTTTGTGAAGCATCCCTCTTTAGTTGTCATTCATTAATTATCTCTGTGGATTTCTCACCTATTTATTTTCACCATTTAACTCCTTAGTATATTGATAACAGGCTAATAGCTGATATCAAAACCTTCACATCAATTGAGATTTTTATTTCATTTTACAAGTGATGTACTGATTTTGTGATTTTAATTGTGCTACAGAGTTTGTTTGAAATAAAAATTATTCTTCTTAGTGGTGTAAGAAGTGATTCAGTGGATCTTTTTTACAAGGTTTATGTAACTGACAGCATCTCTAACCAGACAGTTCTTGTGTAGTCCTGATATGTTCAGCTTGTCCAGAAGTCTGCAAAAGGATTGTTCTGGTTTTATTTGACAAAATATCTGGCTATTTACACACTTATGGGAAAGAAAAAGAAAGAACTTGAGGCAGATAGTGTTTGAATGAAAGTCCATCAGGACAAGCAATATATATTTAATCGGAACTCAGCTTTGAGGAGCCAGATGAGATTACTTGAATTTTAAAAATATTTTCTCTATACACATTAATAAGCTTTTAAACTTAATCCTCTTGCTTCACTATGACTCACAATTCCTTAAGCACTTTGCTTTTGAAACCTGCAGTTTGCAAAGATTTTAACAACGTAACAGTTTCTGATTTTTGTGGGCAAGTGTTACATTTATTGCTTGGAGCTATGTGTCAGTGGTGTACGTGGGCTGATACAGACAATAGCCTAAGGTTAACCTGTGCCTCAAGGAGCTCCTCTGCTCACCAGACCAAGATAATCACCTATCTGCAGGTATTGTGGTGGAGAATTCACGTTTTCCCAAGGGTGGAGGCACCCAAAGAGCAAAGATTGTCTGCTTTTAGTTAGCAGTGCACTGGAGCTGTTACTGGCCTTGAAATATTCATGTGTTTCAGAGAAGGAGCAGAAGGTTTGAGGGGGCAGCACTGGCTGTAGGAGGTCTTCTGACTGCTAGGGATACTGTGATGGAGGAATGGAGAAACTCTAGGGAAAGGACCTGGCAGGCCCAGCACATCAAAGAGCAGAGAAGCAAAGAGAAGACAGAAAACCACAGATACTGCAGAGGAAAGTAATGATACATAACTACCCAGCAGTACCCAGGCAGTTAGCCTGCAATGTTTACTTCTTAACAACTTAAAGTTCCGTGTCTCCCAATAGCTGCCCTTTGTCCTCTAAATCTCAAGGAATGAGCTAATGTAAAAATCAGTCCCCAGAAAGACTCCACTCTTATATAAGACCCATCTATATAAGGAGTGAGCAAGACAGCCATTTGGATTATATCCCATATTTCTGGAAATGGGTGGTAAAAATCATTCTACAGAGAAAGTAGAAGAATAAAAAGAAGAATTTAATTTTTGGTAGGACGGATAATACAAAATAGATATTTGTCATGGTCTTTGGCCATTTGTGTATATTCAGTCCTTTCTCAAAGGCTTTTTTGTCATACTGGGCTGAGAAATCTCAAGAAATATAATTAACTCTGTCATTTGATTTAATACAGAATGTGGCCCAAGTTCAAATAGAAAGGTAATGGCTTTTATCAATTTTTTTCTCCTAAAAGACTTCAGCAGTGTTGTCATAGATCAAAATCTGTGCTGCCAAATATATATAAGGAATTCCTCATGCTACTGGAAACTGAGCAGCCAAATTCTCATGCAACAGGTTAGGTGGCCATCTGTATCACATGTATATTCATGGAGAAGATAGAAGACTCATGTATATCACAATGTCCCGTGTATTTTAATGGACAAGAAAGAAGACTTCGCTCATATGTTTATCATGATGTTACAAACATGAGCAACATCTGTTGAAGCTAAACCTTTTTTAGCAGAACAACAACTTTATTTTTTTACTAGATGTTTCAAAAGCAGTATTGCAAAAGGCACCTTGGGGTCTCACTGACATAAAGTATGGTTTCAAAAGGAAAGGAAAAAATATAATGCTGAACTTAGCAGGCAAAGCTAAGCAGAAGGAACATTTTCCTTTCACCAAATTATGTCATGATACTGTATTTTGATTTGCCCTTGCATAGACTTTCACCCAAAGAGCTCAAGGAAGTTCACATATAACTGCGTCTCAGTAGAGGCAACAACAAACATTGATTAGCACAGAGTCATTCAAAATTCAGTAGCAGAGGAAAGGCCCAGAAAAGCAACATCTGGAGTAAATTCAAGCAACTCTCTGCTATTATAAGGTCTTCTATGACCATATAATACCACACTATAATGCTAATAAAACACACTTAAAAAAAATTCTCTGCCTTCTCTTAAGCACTGCCAATTTACAAGAACAAGCTAATTTTGTGACAACAAAGCAAGGCTTTGCATGTCATAGAAGACTTATTTTAAAACTTATTTAGTTACACATATCGGTTTACATTCTTTTACATCAAAAAATAATTGGAACATATAACCAGCCATTTTGGACCAGATTTGTACACCTTAGATACAAGGGAAAAAGTGATGATGAAAGCAAGTAATATTACAGATTACACTGATCCAGATTTGTTTCCAGTCTGCTTCCAGATATGCAGGTTGATGGGAAAATAAATGACTCCTTTATTTAATAGTTAGTTAATTCCCATTTAGTTTCAGAAGTTTGGGGAAAGGAGGAACCCAAAATCCTAAATACAGATTAAATTCTGTAGACATTGCCTCTAAGGTTACTAACCTGCATTACAGGGGAAGATCCATTTGTTTGATGTAGGTGGAAGACACAGCAAAAGTACTAAGCACTCAAGTAAGTACCTTCTCCTGTCTGCAATCATCATAGCTATAGTAATGTTATTGCTACTGCTCCTGAACTAACAAACAGTTCTGGCAATACATTGTGTTATGCTTTGAAAATGTAATTATTATGCTTACCTGGAAAAGACTCTTTTCCACCCTATAGCAAGAAAATCAGATTATACCCCAACATATTGAAAAAAGAATCAAGGACTAGAAAGCAAGGCTTTTAACTAACCTGAAGACAGTGATAACAAAATATGTACTGATTTACCTTGGGGGTCTGCTATGTTCATACATTGATTAGGCTGGTACAAGGAATTAGGAGAAAGTAGTTCTCTCTTGACTCTCTTCACAGCTGGGAAGCGAAAGCCAAGTTGACATAGTAACTTAGTGAAGTAAACCTTTAGCCCATTAGACCCTGGTGGTACAGCCTGGTCAGCACTATTTTTACTGTCAAGTCAAATCATGCCCACATACCTTCTCTTTCTGAGAAGGAATAAATATTTGCATTTCTTTATCATTGCACCAAGAGGTGAAATTTCCCATGAAAGCCAGGAATGAATTGCTGACTGAGTGCAACATCAAGAATGCCTACCTGTGAAGTCAAATGCATTGCACAAATATGCTTATTCTTCCAGGTCCATCCTGATTTCATTTTGCAACATTCCTTCAGGTGGCCAAAACTCTAAAGCTTGACAGTAAAATTAGAGTCAGAGTAGTATGCAGTCATTCCCATATGGATCCAAGTTTCACAGCCTGGAAATCCCAGATGGTTAGAAACCAAGCTGGAAATACTATGAGAACAGATTATTTTCTGACTGTTGGGTGTGTTTGTTTTATCTCCCTGGGGAAAATGTGGGTTCCTTAAGCCACACTCTGCATTTAGACTCTCTACCGGGAAACCCTAGAGAGGAAATTTTAAATCATAGGCTTCCAGCTGCTGTATTTGACAGCTGGATCTTGGAAATTAGCAGTGTCTGCTGCTCTTCTAGCTGAAGCCAACAGAATTTCTACAAAGGATTCAACAGATTTCCCACTGGGGGACAATGAAGATGTTATTATTATCAGTTATGATGGAGGATTCTTATTCTAAGCACTCTCCTTTGTTTCTCTTTTACAAACGGACAAAAACAACCAACAAACAAAGAAAAAAAACCCCAATTTACCTCATTTTAGGAAGAAAGAGCATAATAACATTCATACAGGTTAATTCATATCTAACCAGATATGTGTAAAGATTAAAGGCTTTAGATAGATACTATTATATCCCTAAGTGATTTTGCATCCCTTCTTGATGTTCTTCACTAAATACAAGAAAACCTGGCAATATTTTGTTTGACACCTTCCCTTCATCAGTTTTAAAGAGGCAAGGTTGTGAATTATTTTCTTTCTGATTTTAAAGGGACCTTGGGTGAATAAAAAAAAAAATCCAATTAATTTAGAAGTGGTCTGACATGCCATCCCATCTTTCAATATGTTTAGGGAGACGGCTCAATGTCCTCTGGCAACCTCAACAAACTACTGACTTGTAGTCTATTTTGTTGTGATTTGGTCTCTGAAAACCCACATCTTTAGGCAGCATGCCTAAAATTTGCTTGGTATAAGATGTGTATACCAAGAGGTTCTGCCATTCCTCTATGTCTGTGTAATTTTCTGAATTTGTTTTGAGAAAAAAGGGCCATGACTTATCCATCTGCAGGAGAATACTGAACAAAAACCTAAAGTCATCAAGCAACATCACCTGTTTCAAATATAAGCCAAGCTTAGTCAAGGCCAGACACTAGAGATGGCAAAGCTAAAAGTTGGAGCTAGGAAAGAATATTGAGGGGCATAAATTTGCTTCACCTGAGCTCATTTCTCCCCCTTGCCCAAGACTGGCATATGGAGGGGGCTGTCACTCTGGATATATTTGGTGTTCTTCAGCTCCACAGGATGACTTGCATTCTGCAGAGCCACAGAAGCTCTCCTGCAGATCATTACCCACTGTGTGCATCCCCAGTGAGATGTAGGATGGACGTTTCTGTATGATGATCTATATTTCTTCCTGTGGGAAGCAGAGGTCTGTTTGTCCTATTTTTGGCAGAAGTCTGATTGATTTGAGCACAGGTGAAAAGCTGAATGAAGCAAAGCAGTGTTTAGTAACATTAGTAAAACATGAAAATTAATCAATGAAAGCATAAAGGAGTCAAGTTTTACTTAGGTTAGTTTGAAGATAGTGAATAGATCAAAGAAGTTAAAACAAAAATAATGACTTACAAAGACTAATGGCAGAGAATAAGAACCTGTACAAAAAACAAACAAAACACCTGCCTGAACTTGAGGGTGGCAAGGGAATTACCCACAATGAAACATATTTCCTGAAACATGTTTACATGAAAGTTGCTTGGGGGTTGGGAGCACAAAGTAATTAGCTTAAAAATGACTAGATGGGTGAGGTTAGATGATTTGCTTGTCTAACCAGTGTTTTATGACCAATGCAGTGGAAGCAGAGAAAGGGAAAGGAGAGTACTACAGGTAAACAAAAAGGAGCAAAGGACAGATTTGCTTGTTTGCCAGAGTCAATAATAATACCTCATAAAGCTATAATGCTTAAATCACGAGACCTGATCAAAGATCTCTCTCTGTAATGCCTTTCCCATAAAATGCAGTTCCCATAAAGCTGTTGCTTTCCAGGGGAGAATGGTATTTAAATACCATTTTCTGGGAAAATAATAGTAATTTCTGTTGATTATTTGATTCAAGATGCTTTATTTTAAGTCAACAAAATTGTTTTTCTTTCTTATGGCTGACTGCCTTGTATAAACTCTAAACAAAGCACCTTGCTGTCTTAGGGTTAGGTTGGGCATTGTGATTTTAGAACATCTCCAGTGACGTAAAACAGACATCACCTGATTGTGCAATTTGGTACATCGTGGGATCCACTTAAACACAGTTCATAATGAGAGCTAGAAATTAATCAGAAAGCTTGGGCCTTAAAATGGAATGAATATTAACTACCAAGAGGAGAACACAAGGTTCAGTTGCTGGCTAGTATATTAGAGGAATAGTAATCAGAGTACCTGCAGCACTTAATAAAAATCTATGAACAATTTCTGAGATTCAAATGCAGGCTGTCACATATGACTGTAAGGTTCACGTAAGAGTCTGACTTTCAAGGCTGGGTTGAAATTTATCTTTTGCAAGTTTTTCTAGTAATCAAGTACACACAAGAAAGTTTTATTTGAAAAGAAGCAGTCAGTTGCTTATTTGTGACCCCGATAAAAACATTGGTGGCATTTCAGTGAGCATCAGCTGCAGCCCTTTGCATCCCAGGCAAGTGCCACACCTTGTTCTGGGCTATGCTGGGTTCTAGAAGCGCTGCTGTATGCACACGGATCTCCAAGCACTAGGTCAATTTCAGGCAATATCATCAGATAAATAACACCCAGACGGCGTGATACAGATGACATTTCCGGTCTTCCAGATACTGCTTCTAAGGCCCAGATCTATGATCTTTGCTGACACTAAGTGAGAATTTCCTTTGCATATCATGCCTTGCCTGCAAGTAATCTAATCTCTATTACAAGAACATATTCATTACTTTTATATTCTCTTTATTATACAGTACCTCTCCTCTTACATTGAAGTATATGTTCAGCAGCACATCATGAGATGACAACAAGTCTTCTTCATCCACTGGTGGCAACACTGTCAGCATTTGTCCCAACAAACAGGACCCTTTCCCCCCTGTATTGGGCCATTTCCAAATACAATTGCAGTCTGGTGGGTAACACGGTGGTTCTAGGGGCAAGAGCTTGTCTCAGTGAAAAGGTACTTTCTGGTTGCATTTTTCTTCTGAAAAATAGGTAGCAACGCTGCATCTTAGCTAGAAAAAAAGGAACTTAGCGAAGTCCGACTTCAGGAAAAAAGCACATTCTTAAATCTCACTGACTTAAACTTAAAGCCTCCATATTAGCCTTGCAGGGAAACCTTCCCTGAGCAGGGGTTTGATACTTCCCCCAGTGTACATTATTGAAGCAGCTTAATAGGCTGCACGGAGTCCATGAGGACGACCATAGGCTGTGAGTTTAACATCCTTTCCCTACAATGGAGGTCTTCTTAGAAACTGATCTCCTTCCTCAATATGCATGGATATTTGGCCCTATTATCATAATGCCATGTGTAGGCAGTGTGTGCAATTAACGAAAAATAAACAAATGAAATTGCCAACCACTGGCAAATGCCCAAAGCCGTGCCACCATCTGCCCACCCCACCCACTGATAAAATAAGTTCTTGGCATTTTGCCTAGATTCAGGAATGCTAAATATAAGTATTCCGGGCTGTGCACATTGAAAGTCAGAAAATCTAGGTCCTGATGGAAAAAAAAAGAGGAAATGAATCAACATCCTGGGGTCTTTCCACTAAAAATCTTCAATTGCCAGCACCTGGAAATTCAAAACTAGGGAGTAAGCCTAAAATCATCCCAGGAAATATTGCTGGTGAGTCCAGGCCATATGAAAAGATGAGAGCCCCGAGTCCTTGCAACTGAATTCATAAAAAGTTGGAATACCTTCCATAAATTCTGAGAGGAAATCAGTTAAATTCAGAGGCATTCAGTAGTGTCATCAGTAAGAGCAATTTGGGACTGAGGCAGATTAAAGGCCCACTGTAGGAACTGATGATGGACAAGGTCATCTGTTTTTCCTTTCACCTTTCTGGTACAGATTGTCCACAGTCTATCTGCACAGGTTCCAGGTGTACCTCAATCTGCAAGGGCAATAACTCTGCCAAAGAGGAGACAGGACCTGTAACTCCAGTGTCAGTCTGCAAGGGCAGTGGTAGGCGGCCTTTCTTACATCCCCAAGTCTTTCATCTCCAAGTAGGTCAAGGCTAAACCTCTTACCTCAATGCACTGCAATGTCAAGCCCACCTCTTTTGAAAGGGGAAAACTGTGAAAGACCTTGTGCATTGTTTGTCCTTATAAGCAGACTTCCCATGAGCAGGGATGCGGATCGTTCAGAGCCAAGAAAGGCACAAGCAGTCCCTCTTTCTCCATCACTTTCTTCTTTTGACAGCCAAGCATCAAACATTAATAGATTCCCAATATCATTTTCCCAATCATCTTTCACCTCATCTGTGCTGGTTTACACCACTGTAAGTAAAAGAATGATCAAACCTCACATTTCTGTTCCATGTGTGGTAATCATCTAAACAAAAAACATATTTGATACATAAACTTTGTACTAAGAAGAGCTGCTTTTAATTGTTACCAGGAATGTGTGTCAAAGGGGAAGGAACCAAAAATAGCTCTGCCTGCAAAAAAAAAAAAAATAAATAAAAAGAAAAGCAGCACGATAGCTGCTATTCTAACAGCACACGTATGCACATATGTCTGTGAACCGTAAGGATTTGCCAGCACTAAGGGTATATGTTTTAACTTGCTAGAAAATGAATGTGCCTATGGGCCAGATTTGTATCTTAGTTATAACTATGTAAAGCAGAACTAAACTTCTTTGAAGTTGTTAGACTTATTTGGGATTTATAGTACTTCGAGATCAAAATCGGAACTACATGTTAATTTGAGATGAGCAGAACAAAGAAGGAGGCAAAAGATTCATATTGCAATGAATACATCAAGATCTAACATAAAGCTCAATATTTTTTGTGCAATGAAGCAGAGGAACATTGCTGCCTAGATGGTTAGTATTACTAACCATAATGAAGTTAGTATGTAAATTATTGCATGAAAACACATACACACACTCACATGCTATTTCTCTGTCTTGATTTTCATGAGTTTCTTTGCCTTCTTTGTTATGGGAAGCAAGTAATAAAACAAAATACAGAAATGAATATAATCTACCCAAATGAATACATATTAATTGTGTTTGGAAGAATAATGCTTATTTTTAAAATCTGTTTAAGTGATGCTTAGAAAAAAAAAAAAAAAAAAAAAAGAAAAAAAAAAGAAGGCGACGAAGAACTACATGTCTTTCACTTCTGAAAAAAAAAAATATTTCCAAAGACTCTCTGTTCTAGGCAGAACCCAAAGAAATGTGTAAGGTTCTGGCATTAAGTAAGGGAATGCTTTCAGGCAGCATTTTATAACATCATAGTACCAACATAGTGTATGACTTCTCCTCTTTCCAATAAGAAAAAATATTAATGAATAACAGAAAAATACTGATGATCAGTGCATCATCCTATGTAATATACTGGCTTTGGTAATCTTTTCTGATAAATACAGAAGTAAAGACAACAACATGAAGGCCACAATAAATGATGGATGAAATGGATTTTAATGTTATTTTCTGTAATAATAATAGATTTGTATCTTATATGCCTAAAAGCACTGAAACACAAATTGTTAAAAAAAAATATACTTCTTAAATATAAATTGCTACTTCTTTTTAACAAAGAATTATCTGAGATGCTGAGTAAGAATATTTACAATTGATTTAATGGAATCTGAATACATACAGTCCTCCAAAATAAGCTTACTCTGCTAAGAAAGTATAGACTTTAAAAAGTATTGTTCTTTCTGGATAAATGTGCCTGACTCCTAGACAAGTAACTTTTCACTCAGCTTTCCAAACAAGAAACCTGTCATACAGAATTAATGACACCACAAATGCAATGATGTCCCATACCTAATGCATATGGGGGATCTTTTTCTGCATGTTCCTTTGTGAATTCCCAGTGCAAATCTGGGTGGTTTAAAAATATATATATGTTCTGAGTATATACAAAACCACCCCAGCAACAGGGATGGTTTGTTTTTTTTTTTCTCAAACAGCTGCTGTACTCTTATGTTCTGCCAGGAAACTGCTTTTGGTGGGGACACTCATTAGTTTGGAGAAACCCAACCACAAAATGTGTATTGTTTTGAAAAGTTTGTATTTTTGCTGTTCACATGCAACTGGCCATGGCACACACTGTTCACTAGGAAACATCTGTCTATAGATGGATATTTGTTCCAAGCATTTTAAAACATAATAATGATTCTGAAAGTAGACAACTTTGAAACAGTTATATACAGGCAGATTTTAAAAACCAAGCAAAATTCACATGGAAAATTCATGTCACTGATGAAATGTCAACATGCTGACGAACAGGAAGACAGAAAGCAACATCAAGTCCAGTAATTACAAATTCTTTGTAGCAGAGAGTCTCTGTATCTATTTTTTGACAGAGAAAACATAAGGAACAATAAACTCATACCTTAGAAAAGGCAAATAATTTGCAGCAAGGTGTTTTCTCTAAGCATTGGCCTAGACCGTTTAGATTCACACAGGATAGGGAAAGAATAGTAATTATACAGTTCAAATATTTGTGCATCAGTTGTACAGCATTTACACGTACTGTGTACATTTGAGTCAATGGAAGCTCACTTTTGAGTAATAGTGTTTTAGTTGCATTTTAGTGGTTAAACATCTTAAGTTCCCAAGACTGTATTTGAAGGGAAAACACTTATCCCAGATTTTGACACCAAAAAAAAATAGGTTTGGGGATAAATGTTTGTTGGGCTTTAGACATGAAAGACCTTGAAAAAGTCAGTGGAAAAGGAATTCTTTTCATTCAATGTAGCTCACACAGAAGAGCAGAAATTCAGCTTTGGCTATTGTCTAGTATTCAGCCACTGAAATTAGCCATCCAGCCAGCAGAGTCCTCAGTTTTTAACACTACCATTTACTTTTCAGTCCACAACCCCATTAAGGGAAACATAGTTAAGTTTTTAAAAGTGCTAAACATTCTTTTTCAATCCTCAAATTGTCTCTGGAGTCTATGGGTAGTCTGAGGCATACAACACTAGACAGGACTGAAGTGTACACAGAGCTTCCTCCAGTCTGTTAAGTAGAAGTCATGCATCTATATACTATGGTGAATTATATTTTCACCTGGGATAATTCATCATAGAAGAGCTAGGTAACTGATAGGAATAATATCTCTGTTGTTAAAAAGACTATCTATTTTATACAAAGGAAATCCAGCACAAACAGTCTGTGTTTCTTATGTTAGATATATGCAGTGGACCTACAAGCTAATTAAATATGGCAAAGAAAATATTTATTTCTTCATCCTCAAAGTTCACATTTCTGCAATATCTTCTATCAAAGAATCAGAATAAGTTACAGCATTCTACTGCCTTCACCCCTATCATGCCTTTATAGGTTCTTGGAGATTTTCAATGGTGTCTGTATAGAACATTAAAGCAATATAATTTATCAAAGATAATTTGATGATGCAGTAGTATTTCCACATGGAGGATCAGCTAATCTGTTTACAGTAGGAGTGATACGTCTGCACAGCAGCAACTGCACAGGAGAGGACTGTAACCCTCTGGAGCCATCTGATAGAGATGTCTAATGGTACAGGGTGAGAATATAAATTTTACTTCAATGGCATATTTCACCATGCTTAACAACTGAACTGTGCCGGTAGGCACTCCTATTTCACTATTTTAGGCATGCCAAAACAGAGCAATGGACAATTGGGATAGCCAAAATAACAGGATCTTGGTGTGCCTTGATTACACCTCTCTCACAGACTGGGTATAACCTTGATCACAGAATCACAGAATTATCAGAGCTGGAAGAGACCTCTAGAGATTATCTAGTCCAACTCTCCCACTAAAGCAGGATCACCTAGAGAACATTACACAGAATTGCATCCAAGCTGGTTTTGAATGTCTTCAGAGAAGGGGACTCCACAGCCTCCGTGGGCAGCCTGTTCCCGTGCCTTGTCACCCTCATAGTAAAAATTTTTTTCTTATCTTTAGATGGAGCTTCCTCTGTTCCAGCTTGTGTCCAGCTCCATCTTCCTTGAACCCATCCTGTAGATACTTGTAGACATTAACAAGATCTTCCCTCAGCCTTCTCTCTTCCAGGCTAAAGAGTCTCAGCTCTCTCAACCCTTCCTCATAAGAGAGATGCTCCAATACCCCAATCATCTTTGTTGCCCTCCACTGGGCTCTCTCCAGCAGTTCCCCGTCTCTCTTGAACTGGGGAGCCCAGAACTTGGTGAAGGATTCCAGCTGTGGCCTCACCGGGGCAGAGTAGAGGGTGAGAATGACCTCCCCTGACCTACTGGCCACACTGTTCTTTTTGCACCCCAGGATTCAATTGGCCTTCCAGGCAACACTGCTGGCTCATGGATAATTTGCTATCTATCAAGACCTCCAGATCCTTCTCCTGCAAACTGCTTTTCAGCAGGTCACCTGGAAAAATTTTGAATCTCAGAAAACAAACTGTTAAAGTGCAAGAATCTTGTTAAAGTACTTCAGTGTTGACATTTAAAGTATCTTCAATATCCAGAACCACCACACTGACACATCAGTCACTGCCAAACTTTTACCTCCTGCTTCCCCTTTGACAAGTAAAACACATCAGTAGAACTGTAAGAACCCCTGGAAGGTGAAAAGGCAGTTCATGGGACACAAATTGTTTTCAAAAACACCCATCAATGTTGTAATGTCTGCCCTGACAAAAGGTGGTTCTTGCAGTAATTGCTAAGTGCTGAATATCTGATTCCATATGTCACCAATGCTTACAGCCTTGCAGGGGCATAAAGAAAATTCAGTTCTGCTCCTCACCTCAGTGCTGTTAAGGATTTTACTCACAAAGAGGATTTAGACTTACATGAAAATTTTAAGATCTCAAATAAGCTGCAGCATCAACATACTTAACTGAAAGCTCCTCAGCTTGAGATATTTCAGTGTGAATTATTTCCCTGTCAAGTCAGAGTGCTCGCAGACAAGCTCCCACTTGAAACATGATGGGTACATATTGCACATCTAGAGGCGTTTGCAATCCCTAAGCCATTTAATGCTGCAGTGGAGGAGGACCTCTGCTACAGATACACTGACAGTCTATGCACAACCAGAACTTCCCATGTCTACATTTCATAGTTCTTTCTCTGTCGCCTTCTGAGTGATTTCTTAACATATCAGATTTTCTTGAAACTCAAGTGCCAGTTGACAATAAAATACAGATAATGTAGATGCAGTATTTAGACAGATGCTACAACATCTTATCGTGCATTGGAAGACCTAGCAAGTACTGGCATTCTTTGTCATTTAGCAGAAAGGACACATAATTAGTAACAATTAAGGAGAATCACTCTTTTCATCCCCAAAGAGTTCCAAAACAAACAAAACACAACGGAAATATAGTTGCCTTGAGGCTGTAAGGCAGAATCAACTCATAACAAACAAAACAAGAAAAGGTGGGGAGGAATAGAAGACATTGTTCTAGTCTTTTCTCTGAAAATTATTTATTTATTCCTTATATATAAATCAAATGGGATTTGAAACCCAAATCTTACCTGAAAGATTCCCAGACATTACATCTTTATCAGAAGACTAAAAGGCAAAGTCAGCCACACTGAAGGAAATATAAAGCAAATACATTCTACTATAAAGTTCAACCCCCAAATGTTTAGCTATTTCTAAAAATTATTCTTACATGTAGGAAGCTTCATCGATGTATACCTTTGATGTAGACATACAGTAGCACATGCTGGTGTTTGCCCAGTGCAGCTGAGCTCTTTGTAAAACCAGGAAAACTTTGACACCTATTTGGTACTGAGTTAATTCAGTTTAATGAACACAACGCAATATTCTGTCCCCCTCGAATGCACAGTTTACTTCCCTGGTATTTGTTAAGAGCTCATGGGAAAAGAAGGCTCTTGAGTGTACAATGAATTAGAATAATACAAGAACATAAAGAGAACTTTATAATAAGATTATTTTAAAGATAATCCACCATCTGGTTTTTAAGTTTACAGCACTTGAATTAAGGGAAAAATGTATTTTCATTGTTTTTAGATGCAAGTGGTCAAATGAGTAAGTATCTGAAATTCACCAAGAATTTATTTGAAATATATTTATATTTCATCATAATGACATGCAATTCTGCTTTTATACATTTTCCTATCCTTACTGATGATATTCTAATTTGGTCACTTTTCTATCGGCTTGGATGTTGCTCCAAACCAAAACCAAACTTCTCCAGTCCTTTTGCTGGGATTTAATGTTTAGAAATTAAGTTCTTAATCCTTAAGGATTTGTAGAACAAGCTGTCATTTTAATCCACTGTGATGCAACTTGCTTAATATCTGAAAAAACTTCAGCCATCGTTTCTTTCTAGGTGAAAACAACATGTGGCAACTGCTACATGGGAATGGAGTCACTGATTATTTCTGCTGCGAGAAAATTCAGGCATAGATGAACTAACCATCTCTTCCTGTCCTTTCCTACATACAGCAAAAAGGATACTGCCAGTCCAAGTAGATTTTCAGTAGCCAAACCCTGAACACAGACTTCTTTTTGAGACTTTTCCAACAATTGTAAGGATAAAGCAATAGTTAGAATTGTGCATCCTTTCACAGATAAGCACCGGCTTTCACCAGAAGATCAACAGAGGACACAGAAACAGAAGCTCAGTGTCTCATTGCCCTCAATAACACAGGGACACTGCACTCACATCACCCATTGTATCTGCTGTGACTTCTCTGAAGCATTCTCATAAAATTCCTACTGGAAAAAAAACAAACAAAAAAACCCCCACGTTATCTGTGTCAACACATAGATTAAATTGATTTTTATATACCTCCTTATTACACTAATCTGTTTTGTTAGTGAAATTAAATGGATTGAGCAGCTGCTACATTTTATTTATTTGTGCCACAGGGAGCTGTATGCTGTTCCTAGCTCTGTCACTTGACTTTGAGCGACACACATAGTGTCTGTCCCAGTTCTTGCAGAGATCAAATGGTGACAATAATATTTACCTGCCTGTCAAGAAGGTTGTGAAATGCTTTTCATTAATATTTGTAAGAAGGTTTTAGAATTTCATACAGAATGTCTACAGACCAATTTTCCATGCCAATATTATTGCAGCATCAGAGTTGTTCTCCTTTGCAGAACCTGTCTAATCAGCAGATGGGGAAAAAAACAACAGCCAGATGTTTACAGTCACAACAGAGTGGCAAGACAGCAAGATATAAACATTTGTCCTTGCCCTTTCAAATTATGATACTACAACATTGCTTCGTGTCTCATTCACTGAGGATGAGCCTGCCTATGGGAGCAAGTGAAGGAATAAGAAAGAGTAAATTCCTGCCTTGGCTTTATTTGTGACAACATTTGACTGTGCTCTCAATATGTGACAACTATTCACACAAAGGACTCAGGAAGAGAGCCCTGAAAAGTTTTGATTAAAAAGTAACAATAGTCTATGATACCTTGTTCTTTTTCCACTTTCAAACACTGGCTGAATTATATATCCCTTCATGGGATGAGCAGGGATGTTGTAGTTAATCCCAGTACAACTTTTCTGTGTTGATACTTGAGTTCTTTGCATGGCAAAGGTTCTCTATGTTGAGGTCACACATTCTTCACATGCTTGATCCATGGCCAAGCCAAATCTTTGGGTTCAGTGACTGTAGAGGACTATAACCCTTTTGAAGCAATGAGTAATTTCTAGATTAAAAAACAAAGGAGCATCTTAACTTGAGAGTGTTATGCTCAAGCCCCAGGTCTCTGTGCACCCTGCTCGGTTTTCTGTGCCACTCCCTGCATTCTGCTACATCAACAAGCAAGAAAACATGAATCCATTCACAACCTGGCAATCAAAGCCTATTTCCTCAGCCTACCCAAAATCCTCAGCTGAATTTAATTACTGGGATTTGTCTCTCTATATTAATTAATTTTTCTTGTCTTTTAACCCGGCAAGTGTCACAGGGCAATTAGAAGGATGAGCTGGGAAAATGCTATTATGGACTTGTTCTTAAGTGCAATTTCCATCTGTCTCCCTCCTTTTTCTTTTTTTGTTGTTTGTTTGGGTTTTTTAAGGGATTTATAAACCATGTCATCTATCAATGGTAACGAGCCAGTGGAAAAAGCCAGGAACCAAGTTTTGGATTATCATGTTTTTTCTCTTCAGAAGTGCCAACCACAGCTCATGTCTGACTCAGCAGTGCCCTTCAGCTCCTTGCCTTTCTGTTTGATTTGGCTACTCACATGGCAAGTTTGTTGGAGATACTGCATGTATGAACACTGTTGAATATGACAGCATCTGCAGTAGTGTCTTCAGGAAATACTGAATAATAAATAGTAATTCTTTGATAGTAGTTCCCAAATTCCACCTAAAGAAATAAACAGTGACCCACTATTAGATATGCCACTTCAATCAGAAAAAAATGAGAGAATATGCTTTTTTCTTTCCTTTTCCAGGGATCCATCAAGGAAAAAGGGGAGTTACTAGATAGTTGGTGGGTAGGAATAAAGGAAAATTCTCTTCTTCCATGTAGAGATATAATATCAAAAATAGCACCCTTGAATCCTGTCTTCCATCCTCTGTCACTCAGAGAGTTGTCTAGACCCACACAGGCTACTGCCACCAGATAGGAAGTAAATTTTAGCCTCCCACAAGTGACCTGATATTATCTGAATATGAAGTGACTACCTCAGCTTTTTCGTGTTCTGACACTGCATTAATTAAGAAAATCAGAGTCAATAGAAGTGGCTAGGTTCTCAAAGGTGAATAAACAATAAGCCAGCCATTTCATTGCACTCAATTTCCTCCTCATCTGTCAGTGAAAGGACAGGACATCACTAGTGCCTGTAACTTACATGACTATTTGTGCAAGAACAGACTCTACAGACTGTGGGAGCAGAAACACAAAGAACCTGCAACAGCCAAGATGAAAACAAGTCATAGTATGAATCAGATTGGTGCTGTGGAAATGGATTTTGGGGCTTCTATGAAGCTATCTGACCTGGCAGGAACCCAGGTGGGGTGAGTTAGAAACAGAGATACAGAAGATTTGATTGAGGAAGACACTGGTGACATGTCTAGTATTATATATGAAAGTGGGAGAGGTTGGAAAGAGATTTTTAGAGTCACTGACACAAAGGTGGCAGCTAAATCTATGGAAATAACTGAAGTAATCTCACTTATTCATTTATCTTCCCACACATGTACACACCCTTGCTGACTTCCTCATTGACACTGTGGCCAGAGAAGAAACACTGAATTCAAAGAGAGACTATTTCTGATCCAGCTAGACCCAAGGCGTGCCAGGGATCTTGTGAGAAAGGCTCCTTTCAAAAAGAAATTGAGCTGTGTTACAGACAGTATGAATTATGGTTCTCTGGAACTGACAGTCATTTAAAAATACTTTTTTTGCTCACTAAGGTAGCATGTTAACTTAGCATGGTAATGTGCTACACTATCAGAATTTTTTAAAATTTCTGTGCACTTATGTTTTTAAAAAAAAAAAAAAAAAAAAAAAAAAAAAAGGCAAACAAACACAAACCAAAAAAACCAAAGAAAATTGGTGAACAATTTTTTTCTTTTGCATTTGCCTTGTTTTGCAGGCATCTTTTTACAGTTTACCTTTTACATGAACACTTAAGTTCCCCCCATCTCAGAAAAACCCCTCTGGTTCCATGCTGTGCTCCCTCACTAATAGCTGTGGAGGGGCAGGAGGTACTGTGGCTGCCTCTGAGCTATTTCTGTGCTGGCCAGCCAGCTGCTACTCACATTGCCTTCAGTCAATGAACACCCTTATACTGTAGCCTTTTTCTCAGCAGAGACACCATTCCACATTCCAGGCACTGATTTTCCTCAAATATGAAGGAGCTTCACACCACTAAGCATTTTTTTAAAAAATAAAAAAGACAATAGAAGTACTGAATTTGGAGCCTTGAGTTTAAACTTGTCACTTGGTTCATGTCCCTAGTTTAAAAAATGTAATAACACATAGTTCTTAATAAAAAAAAAGTTCAGTTAGATCATCTTTTTTACTAAAATGTAGTTCATACTCTTAATGTGTCCCAGGCAGCTACACCATAATGCAATGCCTATGCCATTACTTCAGAAAATATAGCCAAGCAGTAGTACTGTTTGTTTTAAATCTTAATTTAGATGATATAGTATATTTTTTATGAAGCTTTTCTACCCTGCCTATACCAGCAATGTGTGTAAGCAAGAGTACTCATTCCCTGTCCATCACTTACAACTGATTTGGGATTCTGGAGGGTCACCTCAAACATTTCATTTACTCAAGGTCTGATAAAGGTAACTGAATAAAATGCTGGGTTTTATTTTTGGACCTCCTCAAGCATTATATTTTAAGATTTCCATATTCAGCACTAAGGGGTAATAGAAAGCATCTGATCCAGTGTTGTTGTCACCCCTGGAGTGGGGAATGGCTCTTAAGCCAATAGGAAAGATTGCTGTGTAGCTGTCATGGGGCTGGGAGAACTCCACGTTTTATATCTCTGAACACAGAATCATAGAATGGGTTGGAAGGGACCTTAAATTAAAAGTCATCTGGTTCCAAGCCCCCTGCATGGGCAGGGACACCTCCCACTAGACCAGGTTGCCCAAAGCTCCACCCTGTTCCAGGGTACCCACAACTCCTCTAAGCAACCAGTTCCAGTGTCTCACCCATCTCACACAAAAGAATTTTTTCCTAATGTCTAATCTAAATCTACCCTCTTTCCATTTGACACCTTTCCCCCTCTTCCTACCACTACATGATAAAAAGTCCCCTCCCTAGATTTCCTGTGGGCCCCTCAGGTACTGGGAGACTGCTATAATTCAATTGCAATATTGGTAACTATCCCAAATGATTTAATGTACAAACTGTTTTGTATATAATTTTTTTATATTTTACACTTAGCAAATAGTGGAAGAGAGTGCACAGAAATAAATTTTTCTGCTTTTACTAGTTCACTGTATTTGTCCATTTAAAAATGCAATGCCCTATAACATTCACCGCATAAGACCTCCAGCTTCTCACCACTGAGTGAGGTTTCCAAAGATGTTTCTTTACAAGGAGTTCTCCATGCTTGATTAGCTGGGGTCCTTACCAAATTTACAACACCCAGTTTTTTGCCATTATTCAGTCCAGAAATTTCCCCCAGATTTGCTCCATTTGGAGGAACAGAAGATCTAATTAAAAACAAGCTTTGACAAATTATTCAGATGGGCATTTTGATTCACATAATCACTATATATTTGCATCTATCTTAAACCATCAAAATGTAGAGGGATTTCCACATAGAAAAAAGGTCTAAAATGGATCTGCCCTGCTAATCTCTGCTATTGAGTATATACCAAGAAAAGTAAATTACTTCACTAATTAGTCTTGACTTACAGGGTTAACATAGCCTGTGTTAATATATTCTGATCCAAAGATACTATCCTTGTTCTTAGATGTCCCGCAGCTGCTTTCATTAAAATTCTCAGTATTTATGCTCTGGAAGGTGGCAAAGTCAAGTCTTGCTTAAAAGTAGAAATGTAAACAGCATTATACTCCCTTCAGTGGGAGCTATTCACACACCTGTCTTTTCTGGAAGAGTTTCAGTTTGCTATATTTATTTCCCTGTGCTTGTGAACTCAGTAGGTTAAGGACTGTCTTTTTTTTTTTCCTTTTTGATACATGTGCCAACTACACCTTTCCTGTAATCCCTACTTGATCTGAGGATGGGCATATCTAACGACAGGAGTGTTTGAGGACCTCAGGGTGTAATGAATATTTTGCATGCCCAACCTACTTCTACTCTGCTAGCTGCTGTTATCTTAGGCATAACTATTACCTCAGACTTGCCAACTATTAGGTATGTGACATGACACATTTTCCCACAATGTCTTGCTCTTCCCCACAGAACTTAATATCTCACTCAACCGTGAGAAATATTTCTTTGTGCACCGGCACAAGGCAGACAGCACTGGATATCATAAAACTGGTAATTCCCATTGCCTGCAGTCTCCACATTGCATTATAGCACAAGTACTGGCTGTGACTGACTAGAGTTTACATTGTCTCTCTAGGATTTAGAAGTGTCCAAATGTGATCCCTAATATGTCTTTGGAAGTGAAGATAGAGAAATTGTGGAGTGAGGATGGTGGTCCATTCCACCATCCTTGAATTGGCACTTCTCTCCATGGCAAAACAGGGGGTCATAAATTACAATACATTTTACTGGGGAAAAAAAACAACACTTTCAGCCACAGATCTTCTGGCAACACAATTAAGTCCTACAGTCAGCACAAAACCAGGCTCCCTCATTCGAGAGGTCTGCTTGGAGCCCTCTAAGTCTTCTCAGGCTTTTGTCACTTCCCACTGTCACAAGTGTTGGTGCAGTTCAAGTCCAGACAGGGACAGTGCTAGTGCAACAATGGTACACTTGAGTATTTCATAAAGATTGCAACATGTCTTTTGTAATATATTTTTCATCTCCCATAAAGACAACAGGGCACAAAAATGCTTTGCCATTAACATTGAATCCTAGAAACAAAACAATTATAGAACAAACAGTTCTGTAGCACATGGCTAGATCCCACCTATGCCACATCTGTCGACAGAAAGAAAGGGACGTCAGTTCCCTTGAAATGGAAATCTTTCCTCTGTGGCATGAGATGCTTGAAGAACAGAAGAGCCTTCTCGTCTTAGAGCTGAAGTTTTAAGAAGGCAATTTCATTAGAGCCTCCCAGAGACAGCCCAACCCCTCTCCCTGCCCTGCAAATGCTTTCCTACATCTTCATTAGTTACCTAATATTATAAGATTATTGCAGTTAATATGAAGTAATCTCATTAATCTAAACTTAAAAACACTACTGGATCAGCAATGGGTTAACATATTGCAATGTTTGTTGTACGTCCTGAATTCTTCCCATACTTGTCAAAATGCGCACATTTGCAAGTGACATATGCGGGGCTTTGGAAACCATCCACATGAAGGATGTACAGGCCAGGCACAAACTGAAGATGTAAAATTTCATTGCAGGGTACTGTTTTCTAACTGGGTTGATTCATTATCTAAAATGGTCTAAAATCTGCCATTGAAAATGTCACATGGTTATACTTACAACATGAAGTTCTGTTACTTTGCAAACATGAAAGAAGAGCTGTTTTCAAATGGTGAGCTGCCCATATAGAAAACATTCTGGCAATATTTTAAGTCAGCCAAGCACTGGAAACCATCTGACCTTGGTCTATGTTACTGATTACAGTGTTAACAGCACTGGAATATTAGTTGGCATTATGATAGGGAACTTTCAGGGAGAAAAAAACCCCAAACTATTGCTAGCATAATCTTTAGTGTAGGGTGTGAATTTTGATTTGCTAGAAAAATAATGTTTCTCATAAACTTTGAGAGACAATGAACAGTAGCTCTTATATGCCAGTTCTGACATGCCATTATGGAAAGACCAGTAAACCTAACCAGTTTTCTGGCAAACAAATAAGTTTCAACACAAATATCTGTTCAGGTGAACCATTAAGTCTACTATTGCCATTATAATGTTTTATTTACATTTTATTTCTGAAATGATTTTAAGTGGTTTGCAGAAAAGTTTCCTGACACAATGAAGAAAATAAGCCTTTAAAAAATTGCTATTGTCTTCAACAGAATTTAATATTAAATGATTAAGAATCTCACTTACCTATCAGGCCATAATTACAACTTTAATCTACTGCCATATGTACAGGTCATCTACAAAGAATGGGACAATGGTATCTTATCCCAGTTACCAATAATGGTTTCAGAACATCAGTCAATTCTGAAAGAAAAAATCTGTATTGCACTGATTTGAGACTGCCCATTATAGTAATGTGAGAAATATTTAATATGTAAATAATATCTAATGCATATATATGTACAGATATGTGAACATACCTGCTCATTCTCATCACTAACAGTTGCAAAGAGTCGAAGAATCACAGAATTGTAATGGTTGGAAAAGACCTTTAGGATCACCTGTAACCCTCCTTTAGAGAGGTACAGATCAGAGAGGTGACCAATAATGACCAAACAGAGTAATCCACCCCAGAAACATCATACTTGGTATAAATCTGGGGTATGGGTCAACCTTCTCTTCATACATATCTGGCATCCTGGGAGAAACTGATCCACTCACTGTGTTTTCAGATCTTGATTCACTACTGCATGCCTCCCAACTTACGTCACATGAGGTTCTCTTTAAGAGCGGGGTCCCCATGTTAAGGTAGAATTGCATAGAAGAGATTCATCCAAAGTAACTTTGTCAAAGTGACAAAGTCCCACTTTTTTGTGTTTGGGCAATCAGGAAGCCTAAAGGATCATGCAATTGCCCAGAAGCAGGGAAGCAAAAAAAAAACAAAAGAGATCAGGATATTCCAGCTCTTAAAGCAATGAATTCCTCAACTTACTTTTAGATGCTTTTTAAATATAGAAAGTCTGTTATCTTACCTGAATCTTAGATGCATGCTGAATATAATACATAAGTTGCATGCCGACCTGCAGAGGGAAGCTGTCCTGACATGAAACATTCATGATACAAGATACTGAGGGTGGGTATTATCTTTCTCAATCTGAATTTTTATAGTTTGAAGAAAAAATGTTAGTTAATAGCATTAAATAAATGCCTGTTCTGCTTTTTTCTTGTTTTGAGTCCTTTAAGAATAAGACTTTCCAGATCATCATACAGAGTAGCTTTCAGTTCTGTATTCAGTTTCTGGAAAAGCAATTTTTTAGAAACTATAAGTAATGTTTTTATTTGTTATTTCGATCATTATTTTCTTCTATATGTTTCTTTTAAGTCAACACGAAAAGACAGTTCATACATAAAAAGTGGGTTTCCAGGACCAGTATTTTTCTTGTCACATTACAAGGTAAGAATCATTTTCTTCTCAATCAAATTACATTGCCTCACAAAGGATTCAAAATGCCAGAACTTTCCTGATCAACAGGAAAAAAAATAAATAGAAAAACAAACAAAAAACCAACCAAACAAACAAAACCAAAACAAAACAAAAAAACAAACAAACAAAAAAACCAAAGCCATTAGAAGGCATTTCTTTAGAATCAGAGGGAAACCGAGAACTGAATAAACAGGCCAGAAAACACAAGTCTTACTGTTACTTTGCATAAATTCAAAAATATTTCTAAAATTTGGTCCTCCTGATTCTTATCCCAAAGCTTCACAAGGCTGGGTAGATATTGCAGGAGGAACTTAATGAAACCTTCCTTTTCTTCAGTTCAGGACTGCTTATTTTAAGCCACAGACTCTGACTTGCTTGCTTCACAATATGTGGAAGTTAAAATCAGCGAAGCAATTTCAGCAATACCTGCACGTGTTTTCAGACCTCAGTTCTTCATGGGGAGGAAATAGTATGCTTTCTTTTAATAACTAGTTTCTTCATCCTATGATTAATTTTATTTGTGCAGTAGTTAGGGGTGGCACCATATCTTCCTAATCTAAACAAGGATATTTCTTTTCAGTTCCTGTGCTTACCACCAGTGATGGGCAACAGTGTGGTATCCACAATCAGAGGCAGGGCCTGTCACTAATGTGAATGTCTTTAGAGTAGAGAAACCCTAGATACAGAAGGTTGATTTTTATCTTGTAAACACCCAATAGTCATTCTGTGCTCCTTGGTGACTGTGATCCAGTTCTGCTTTCTTGCTGTGGTCCCACCGATACTGGTGCTGTGTGAGTAGAAGTGCCACTCAGGGAAGTTTTCCCAGGCTGTGGTAGCAAACTTGCACAGACCTTTCACAGATCTAAAGGACTTTACAAAGACAGAGTTCATTTGGTTCCATGGCATTTAAGTGGATATAAGTTGAAGGAGACTTAGATTCAAGAGGTTTTGCTGTTTACACTAAGATATGCTTTCCCACCTACTCAAGAGTCAGAAGACAAGCATCCCTTTTTATCTAACATAGCTGGGTTGAATAAGAAAAATGTACACTCTTTCACATCATGTATCATACAGGTCTCATTTTGTCTGCTATGTTTTTTTTTTTTTTGCTGAGCACTAGAACCTAAAATGAGATTAAACTGTCAACTGGAAGTAAGGAAGAAATGAGAGGAGAGGCACTATGTGTGCCTCTGAAGAAAAGAGGTCTACTCCAGGCTTGCTCCCCTTGGGCAGGCAGCACTGATTCTTCCTCATGCCAAGAGCTGATGTCAAGATGGATTTTAATGGATTTTACACGTTAAAGGTGCTGGCTTGGTAAAAAGGAGGAATAAGCTGCCATTAACAGTGAGCAGAGAGGAGATTTGGGCAGTCAGGCAGCATGGCGTATAGCAGGCCTCCCTACCAAGCTGGGGCAGAGCCAGACCCATCATCAGGTCAAGCTAAGCTATAGCTCCTTGCTGTTTAGGTCACTTCTTTGGATGTTCCTTTGCAAAATAAACATGACTTTGTTTTGGAGAAGCTGTTTTTTTGAGTCATTTTAATTAACTGCTGTCACAACAGAGATAAAGGGCGTGTACGAGCCAAATCCAGTTAGGCCTGTCGAGTTAACCCTGCTGGCAAACAGGTGACTTGAAGCCTGGAGATGTAATCTGAAAGTGGGAGCAGGCATGATTCCCCTGAGAGAGGGACAAGGTAGCCAGATGCATCTGTCTCCCAAAGGATGCAGTAAAGGGGGACCAAAAAAAGGCCACCTTGCTGGATGACCACAACTGCACTAGGGAAGTGAAGAGAGTCCTCTCTCTGTCTCCTTTGAGCAGGAAAAGAGGATGTTTCCTCTTCCCAAAAGGTGAGAAGTTGAAGAGAAGGTTACATCTTCTCCTGTTGGCTAGAAAAGGAAGGTACGAAGAGGTGTTTCTACTCATCTGTCACCCAGTTATTAAAATGACAATCCATTGTGATTACATCATAAATACTGTCCTAGAAACTAAGGTTTTGCAGGTGTCAGCAACACAGGGAGGGTGAAGAGGAATCAGCCTGCTGTGAAGCAACAAATTACACAATGGGTAGGGTCAAGTGACACAAGAAGGCAGGAAAACTTTGGTTGGCTCCATTGCTACCACCTTTCAGAATTTGCTGGATTTGCCTTGAAATTAAAACATTGTCTCACAAAGATGAACACTGTTCCAGAGAGCTGACCATGGTTGAGTGTGCTACTGCAAGGACAAGATACATTATTTCTCTCTTCCTTTTACCCAAGTACTTTCCTCTGTCCCACTAGTGACATGTACTTGCTTTTCACATCTAGAGAACTCTCTACAGGATGTTCAGACCGTCAAAGCCTTTTAAAGAAGTTCCTTGGTTCTGCGAAGGGCAGCACTGCTCAGTCCCATGAGAAAGTTAGTCTCACCTGGGACAGAAACTGTGAAACTTTTCAGTTGTGTAGGCAAAATTGAATTTTGAAGCCCAGGTGGAAGGGACCAAAACTACTTTTATGGAAAGAGGAGTGGGGAAAGCCACAGGAAACGTAGAGGGAAACTAGGAAATGGAAACTAGGGGAGAACCTCAGAAAGTCAGTGTTACTCCATCTGCTGTCAGTGAAGGTTTGGAGGAGCTGGAGGTGGATTAGCACTTTTGGCATTATTGCTTCCCTAGACACCTGGTATTTTGCCTGGGCAGTGGCTGTGCCAGCCTGGCTTTCAGGGCTGTGTGCCAGTCTCAGTTCCCCAGCAATATGTAAATGCAGCTGCTTCATTTGCCTTCCCCTCAAACTGGTTTGATCCCCTTTTACCCTAGCACCTGCCAGTACACTCTTTGCTGCTTTTTTCTCCTTTATTTCAAGAAAAATACGATTCTCCCATAATAACTAGATTCCAGAAGCTGAGGCTTTTAGAAGAAGCTAATAGCATGACATTTACAACAAAGCCTACTGGGTTGGCAGTTTCTCTTAGACCATAGACTTAATCCTATGCAGATGGTTCCCAGTAGGCCCAACAAAAGATTTTCTTTGATCTGGCTTTTGAGAAGGGTTAAAACTTTTTGTTAGCAAAATTACATTAATTATAAATGTTGATTAGTGCTGCAAATTGTCACTGAACTGCCACATGTAACTATATCCAGATATTAGTCTCTAATTGTCTAACCTTGTGCTTCCACAAATTTGCGTTGTTTTGCTAACTGAGCTTTGTCTTTATTTGGCTGAAACTTGTTGTGACTGGAACTGTTACTCTGTGGCTGTACAGAAGCCAAAAGTATGGAGGCTTGATTCCAGCTGGAAACTATAATTGATGCTATTATCTACTATGCAAATAATTATAACTCAGTGTACTTCCTCTTCAGCAGGCTTTTCTTGGCAGGAAAATTTGACCCTCACTGTTGAATTAATAATTTTCTCCCCACTTAAAATATATGGCCCATTTTTTAATGCCAGTAATACAACAGTATGTTTGAGAGCTTAGCCAAACAAGCCCCGGTCCATGTACATTTTGAACCTGCACAAAGCTCCTTTCCTCTTCACTGGGACCTGTATAATATCAAAAAAATGCCACTCAATCAAATTTTGTAAATAGATAGCAAACAAAGTGTTAACAAATCAGTTAATTGTATGAAGATTGCAAATTGGGTATAATTTGCCAGTGAACCTACTGTAATATGGATGCAAACAAACTGTAAGCAAAGTACACACAAGTAACAAACCTACTTGTTAGGTATAAACAAACTCGAAGTGAAGAGACTACAAATTAGGCAAAAAAAAAGAGAAGTACACACTGTTTAGAGGCTGATTACCAACAATAATACAATGTTCTCTCCTACACATTCGCCAGAGCATTTGCCTCAGCAGTTCACCACCACCACCAGGAGACTTCAGACACTGGTTACAGACAGCTCTTTCAGGGTGAGCTTAATTCTTCCCAGAAGGGAGAGACAACATTGCTGCCTTTGTACTGAGACAGGATATCAGTCTTTGGGAAAGGAAATGTTTCAAAGAAAAATGGTAATTAACAGTGCTACAAATCTTTATTTTCTAAGAAATACTGGCTTCCTAAAAAAATTAGTTAGTTAGCTGAAAACTAAGCAGGCTTCCTATCAATTGATATTATTTTCGCAGGTAGTGCTGTGGACTAGTAGCTCATCTCTCCACAGGGGAGGAGGTGACCTCAATAACAGTGTTGTGAATGCCTGTAAGATGAACTTCCTGCTCCCAGGGGCTGCGCGTTATCTGTAGGAATCTTCCTGAATGCATTACTGAAGGGTATTTGCCTTCAATTTTATTTCCATTGAAACTGAGAGTAACTTCTGTAATTTTCTCTGATTGCTTATGGACAGACTGGGGAAGAAGGACTCATGATTTACTACATGAGGGATATTTTGTTGGCTCTTTTTGTTTCCAGTTGCTAAATCATATTTATACTGTATCGCAAACTATATTACACTATATTACATTATTTACATTCCTATATTAACAGTTAAAATGATTTCTAACTCTTTACAAGGAAGACACCGCTCTTTTAGCTGTAGGGATGTTACATGATTGAAAATTAATTAGGATGTCCCACTACTTAAAGTAGGAAACACTCGGAGGCACGGTGTCCTCCCGATCTGCAGCTGAGAGAGCATATGGAGAGCTGTTCAGTGGATGTCCCTTTCATCAAACCATAGCAGAGGCTGAGGGAAGGTTTAGCAGGCTATTCTTGGTCCTCTCCTGACTGCAAGAGCTTCATATTCTAGAGAGTTCAGTTCAACTTCTGTCTGAGATTTCATCTCATGTCCCAGAATGCCCAACAGAGCAAATTTCTTTATTGATCTTTATTCAGAACTGCACAGTATTTCCCAAACTGAATATACAGCCTCCCACACCTTTTCCTCCACTAAACAACCTTGCCATCCCCAAGCCCCTTTGTTTCTCTTAACTCCCTGCTCCAATGCTTCCAACCCTATGCTCACTATATATCCCATACATTCTATTTCAAGTCCCCATTCTCTATGCTGCTCTAATGCCCTCCCACATTTCAATATCCCAACTCTTGATTTAGTTCTGCTTTTTCTATGAACTGACATCATCAGTCCTGCTTCAAAGCACCTGCCATTCACAAACTCTTCTCCACCCCCAACCTGGACCTCTCTCATTCATATTTCTCTCATTCCCTGATCCTCTGTCCTGTTGTAAGGCTCACAGTTGGAGCATCTGCATCGGCTGTACATAAATGAGGTGTTCACCTTCAGACTTTTATATTACCCTTAGCCACCAACCCTTGCCTCCTGCCTCCTATCTTCCTGAGAACAGTACGATACTCAAATATGAATTATTTACCCAAATAGGACATAAAAGATAGAAAAGGCAGATCTATCTCATAAAAGATATAAAAGGCAGATCTATCTGAGAAAAAATGTTGTATAGTAGCCACAAGAATGTGGGAATAGTGTCTCACTTCATCATGTATAGTCTGCATGTTGAAACAAAGTAGGGCCCTCTGAGGTATATGCTTCAGGGAAGGAAAACAGTTGAGAAAGAATAGCTTCTGGTTATATTCTAGCATATACTAGCTTATAGAATGCTGGCAAATCAGAAGGTGCACTCAGCTTTGGGCAAAACCAGCTGTGAAAGGATTGATGTTCAGGCAAATGTTTGCTTCTACCTTTCTTTTCTTGTTACACTAAGACATCCTTCCCGTCAGCCTTCTTCTATGATGATCAACAGGAGATAAATGTGAGGCTAGAATGGGAAAGACTCTGGGACTCTTCCCCCTGCCATTCCAGTCATTAGAGCAGTACCTTCCTTGATCTCTTCTGCTTTCACAGGTGTCCTGGTTTGGGCCAGGATAAAGGTAATATTCTGTCTTGTACTTTTGCTTTCAGCTAAGTCTCTTGTAAGTAGATGCAGTGTCTGAAATTAACAGCAAGTTTCTCAGTCAGTGTCTGCTTTTAGGACTGATAACACTCAATGTTTATAGTTACAGGCAGAGACTGGTACACAGAGCCAAGGACACTGCTCAGTTCTGAGGAACATTTTGGCCTCCTGCAGGAGAAAAAGAGTAAAGAGGTCACACCTGCAGCCCTCCTTTGGGGAGGAATGGACAAGATAGATGGCCAAAATTGACCAAACAGAGTATTCCATCCTATACACATCACAATCAGCGTAAATTTGAGGGATCATGAGGGTCAAACCCCTTCCATTCCTTCCTTTCCTCCTCTTCTACACCTGTCCCTGTTTGCTTTGGCATCCTGGGAGGATTCCATCCGTTCCTCTGCCTGTGGTCCTGATCCGTGCCAGCCTGAATCTGTGTGTTCCTGCCTCCAGCTCCCGACTGCTGCTGACCCCAGGAGTCCAGCCTGGACTTTCCCAGGTGGTGACGTGAGAGTTATTGGGGGGGGGAGGGTGAAGGAACGTGGTATCAATTTTCTTGTATATTTGTATATATTTAGTAATTTTTCCTTTTTATCATTACTGTTTCATTAAAGCTGTGTATTTTAGTTTCCAACCCATAAGTCTCTCACCCTTATTCTCTCTCCTTTCTTTATCAGGGAGGAGAGGGGGATTAATAGAGAGCATCTGTCATTCAGTTTAATTGTGGGGCCAGTGTTAAACCTTGACAACAGGAAAGCCCAAAGAAGTAATATTCAAGTTACCCTTTTGTGACTTGAAGCTTCCATTTGCAGGTTTCCCTGTTTTATTGACCATAATGGATTTCCTCATTTCTTTTTCTTTATTAACTGTCCTGCCCTGCCAAATGCTGGATGGGCAATGAAAGTTTATATCCCAGACAGCAGCACACCTGGAATATCTTCCTGATGTTGCTGATGTCACCAAGCTGTTGGTAAACATCACCTATGCATACTGCAAATTTCTTGCCAAGCTAGAACTTTTCCACTCATAACAACAAAGAGAGGGAAGCAATTAGCTTTGCAGTGTGCATTTAGAGCCACATGCTAAGCCAAACATGTGCACACCCAGTTAGGTTTTAAGTCTTATTGGATCATAAAGCTCAGCTACTGGATCATCTAATACCACTGCTTATGCAACAGAAAGGAATTGTTATTGTTGCTAGAATATTTCTCCTGCAAGGACACTATCTGGATCTCCTCCTCTGCAGGAGTGTGAGTGTTGATTAGGCCTGCAGCAGTGGTAGAAGGCAACAGGCAAGCATTTTGGCAACTTGCAGGCAATACCAGTGTTCAGAAGGTCTTCCTGGGAAGCATCAACAAAGTGGATAAATGCAAACCCTCGATTTCCACATCTAATTCTGTCTCATGAAATTCCATAGCTTTCCCACAGATCCACCATCATTGCTGACAATTTTTAGTTAATTATACTTTTAAAATTAATAAATTCAATGATTAATGGGGTGGTGATGTTACTGAAAATACAAAAGCACCTGGATCTGGCAGGATGTTTTAAAGCAGATTTTTATACTTTACTAGAGCATATTAGACAGGAAGAAATATTCCAAAGACCCAACACGTATAACATAAGAATGTTATGTTCTCTCCCAGTTTTATTTCATCTTACTCCTGAATAAATATTTTGTGACTGAGGAAAAGGCATTAGAAGTTTAGGTGTGGTTTGTGATACCACAATACTTACATACACAGGCACTGAACAGCTCTCTTGAATATAAGTGCCACACTTCCCTCATAATAATCTCATTCAATCTGTGTTTAAGCACCATTGGACTGTGAAGATTTCATACTCTTCATGCCCACAACAATCTGCACTAACAACCTAAGAACACATTTCATTCCAGTTGTACATAGATACTAAATAAAAATACACAAGGGAAGCACTTCAAGCAAACTGAAAAGAAAAATAGTTTAGGGTGAGAACTGCTCAGCTCTCAGGAATGAGAGCCAGGAACAAGAAGCACTTTGGAACAGAAAGATTTTAACTGCAAAGTCATATGCAGAGAGCATTCTTCCTCCAGTAGTCATTTCAGCTCTAGTCTTTCAACCTTGACCACAGAAGGAAGGGCAAGGGGAGAAAAATCAAGCCAATCTATTTCTCCATTGGTAAATTACTTACTCATTGATGTTATAGTGGAAATATCAGATTGTTTACAAAGCTCAGGCACTACAGATTGGAGTTAAAAAAAAATAACAAAACAACCCCCAAAACAAAAAAAAAAAAACAAAGCGGGTTCCATTTTCTAGAGAAAGCACAGTTTTGTGGCATTTTGCCAGCATCTTCAAAATTAAGTGCCTGAAGGTAAGTACTGAGAATACTGGATATACCAGGGTCCTGGTTTTCAGAGTTACTGCTTTTCACACCTTCATCTGTAGCTTGCTGTGCTGTTACCTTTCTTTTCCACGGGTATATTCATTTCCTGTCCTTGCTAGTTTGCTCCCCAAGCTTGTTGAAAATGGACCTGCAGTTCTACAATTAGTGAAAAGTAAAGAAGGTGCCACATATCTACCAAGGGCTTCAGCCATCCAAAGCACATGCAATGTGACTGCTTGAATATTCTGAGCTGCTTTGCAAAAGCCAACAGTAATTAACAATGGAAGATACCAGCTGTGACTCTCAGACTTTGAGAGTGGCTGGGCCCCAAAGCTGTTGAACTCCATAAGCCATTTAAATGAGAACAGAAACATTTCCTTTACAGCTACTCTATATAGAAAAAATCCATACCTTCAGTGTATGAATGCAACAACTGTGATCTCCTGTATCATAGTATCATCTCTGTTGTAGACTACATTTGTCCAACTGCTTGAAAAGTCCCCATTCTGCTCAAAGGTTTTCATTATGACTGAACTCTCTTTTTCTTGAATATTCATGGTACATATTTATGAAAACATCTACCTTCTACTGCATCTTTTCAGCCCCTTGACCTATGGAATTTTGTTCAGTGTAATATCAATAATCAGCATTACTTCTGATTGTTTTCCTCCTCCCCTTCATATTCTTTTCACAGCTTATCTTACCACAGTGGTTCAAGGGAACCAGAGCCTTGCAGGGAACACAACCTGGCCATGTAGACAAGTAGTTTCAGAGGAATCACCCTGCATGAACTCTTGAATTGACTGCAGCTAATAGTCTCATACTGTAATGATGATTAACACATGGGCTTTTTTTCTCTCAAAACAAGCATAGCAATGTCTGCAGTCAATAAAAACTACTATTAGCTATTTTTACTCTATTTTCATACAGAAAAGCTTGGATGCTCAGAAACATATGATGCAAAGTACTCTTGAGACTTCATGCCACAGAAGATGTCACCAAGCTAATATGAATTAAAATGGCAGAGACATAGAAGGCATACATAAGGAATATTTCTTAGTCAAATATTTTGTTAACTAAGTAGTTAACAAATAATGTGTTCATAAGACAGCTCTCCCATACTTTCCCAAATCCCTGAGATTTGAATCTTTTTCAGTTCTGAATACCCACAAGATAGGATAGGATAGGATAGGATAGGATAGGATAGGATAGGATAGGATAGGATAGGATAGGGTAGGATGGGGTAGGATGGGGTAGGATGGGGTAGGATGGGGTAGGATGGGGTAGGATGGGGTAGGATAGGGTTGGGTAGGGTTGGGTAGGGTTGGGTAGGATGGAGTAGGAAGGAATAGAATAGTATTTCAGTTGTAAGGGACTAAAACAATTATCTAGTCTAACTGAAATTATATTAAGACACCTATGACTGGTTAGAACTTTGGTGGAGCATCATGTCCTATTTATGTACATGTGAATTTTTTTTTAAGAAACTGATCCAGATGAGAAAAGTTCAGTGTTATTACAGTGGTCTAAAAGACTAGCTCAAAATTAATAAACACTTTGGAAAGATAAAATGATGCAAGTACAAAACACTCTGTAAACATTTTTTAATCCTCAGATGTTGCTGTGCCAGTTTCCCCTCCCTGCTTTATAAACCAGGCTGTCCAAGGCCACACAACAAGACAATAGCTGAGCCAAGATTGACTTCCAAAGCTTTAATTACAGTTCTCAAGCCCAATGTTTCTCTCTTTTTTTTGTAACTCCCCTTTCTTTCCACACTGTGACTGCTACTCAAAGCCCTCCTTGTACTGAAGAATATGAAAGAAAAGGTGAAGCCTTTTGACATCTGAGCTTTGCAAGTGCAGTTCTGAGCTGCCAAAGAGCTTTTCAGAACACAGAGCTTTACAGTTTTGCAGTCATCATAGTTAAAAGCAACTTCATCCCAGCAGACATCAGATGTTAGTCTCTATTGCTATATCCATTCCGGTATCTGAATTCATAGAATTTCTATACCCATAACAACAATTTTATGTTGTCTGGAGACTTGCAATGGTAGGAATAACAGACTCCCAAGAACAGAATTAAGCAATAAAACTAATAAAACAGCCAGAGAGGCAACTACAGTATTTCCCAGGTTGGAGAGATGTCTAGGTTCACAGTCATGCTGTTATCTTCAAAGTGACTTGGCTGTTTGTGTTCCTTCCTCATAGCAACAGCTTCCTTTTCTCCCAGCCCAGCAATGATATCTATCATCCTCCCTGTCTGTAAAACACATCCCTGCTTCTAGCATTCTGCTGGTAAAGAATTCTGCTTTCCTGTTGGATTGCCAAACAAGACTGCTCAGATACAAGTGAGGGTGATTCAAGCTGTTGGATAAACAGTCTTAAGTTCCTGCATACCTGAAACTGAGCCAGATTCCTGCAGTAGCATTGCTCAGTAGAGCTAGCTACCATCTCTAGATACCAAACAGCATTTGAACTAAGCTCTCTTGAAAGAATGTCAGTGTTGACATACACCATTAACCCAAGTAGTGGTTAACGATCTCCAGCTTTGAGTCTTTGGTAACAGATAATAAAGCTGCACATTTCTTGTCTGTATTTATAACATAGACTTTCTGTTTAACACTTTGTCTTACTCCATGTATCAATGGCACATATTTTGATAAACAGCAAGCATTAACATGCTGCCTTTTGATGAAGTACCTGGTTGTTTTATTAAATGATCTGTCTAGTTTCAGTTGAGCCTGAAAGACTAAAGCCTAAAGACTCCATTAATTCTAACTACAGAAGCACAGAAATAAATGGTTTCTTTTGTTACTCTTGGAGGAGATCACAAGCTTTATCAAGTTCCTAGAATATTTGCTGCATTTCCTTCCTTCACTGTTCTTTCCCCCTTTTTCCTCAAAGTCTCTATCTAAAGTACACTTATTGCACATCTCAGATAGCCGTGGGAAATCTTTTTCACTCCTTCTATGGCCCCAAGCTAGAAAGAAACTTCTCAACCTGTGCCTATATCATGAGATTGACTGGGTCAAGTTTTCTAGTGGAAACATTTTTTCAGGGCAGAAAACCCACCATGCTTAGTGTGATCATTGTTGCACAACACAAGCAAACTGCGCTGAGGCTGGGAAAGCAGCATGGCAAATGTAAGAGGCTGGAAGCAGGAATTCAGCCAGAGCTGGGCTTGGCCAAAGCCTTCTAAAAGACCTACAAATGAAAGGCAATGTAAGGCAAGGCCAAGTATGCTGACAGGAGCTTCTTAGGTGGTGTTTGCATTGGACAATTAGGAATTTCGCTTTATGCTTCAAAACAGGCTGTTCAGATTTGGAAGTTTCAAAACTAGTTTTGAAATTAGGGTTGGTGGTCAAAAGTCAGTAAAATTAAGATTATGTGTTATCAGAAGTGTAGGATCTCCTGATATTCTCCTGAGGATTTTTTAAGCTCACTTTTAAAATTCACCACCTTTATGGCAATATACTGTGGCAGTTGACTGAGTGTGGTATGAAATCAGTGCCTGAGTTTGCTCAGCTCCCAACAAACTGTGAGGTTTTTAAAAACATTTTGTTTCTTTTCCCCCTTTCCATTTGCTTTTGAGTAAAGTACATGAAGATAAGTAGTTGAAGAATGAATTTATCTCAAGGGGGAGAGTGATTTTTTCAAAGATACTGCAGTGACCCTCCCCACAGGCACACAAACCAGATTTAGTATAGAATCTAAAATTCATTATTGCAAGGAAAAACTCTTTGAGAGTGGCACAAGAGGGGAGTCACTTCCAGAGTTAACACTGAAGGAGCGCTGGCAACCAGATGCCCATTTAGTGAAAAACGGAAACTTCACGCAGTTTGAGATATCTTCTTCTCTTTTGCTGTTGAATGACCAACACAAACAAGGGAAGTGACTCACTATCACTGAAACTAAGCTGAGGATTCGTGCACGTATTAATACTCTATTCAGCTATGAGAAATGTTTAGGTATAAATTATTCAGGAAATATAGTTTCCTGACAAAGAAATTGGCCTTTTGTTTTCAGAATGTCCCAACAATCCTAATAGATACCACCTGTATGCAGAAGAAGGAACTGACATCCACTACTGAAAATTTCATTTGTTGCTATCAATCTGATGAATATTGTTCAAAATTACAGTTCTGAAGGTGAAAGAAAATGTCATAAAATCCCAGCAGTTTTGGTGCCTACGCTGTGCATAGGTACAATTCTTCAAAAGATCATATCCAAACCTTACAGAACACACAAATGTTAAACATTTTCTCAGTGACTGCGAGGACTAATAAAAAATTGCCATCAGCAAATCTTCAGCATTCCTTGCAGCAGGTACATCTTGGGCGATATCAAAGTAATTCAAAATAATTTTAAAATAATACAGAAATTTCCAAAGTGAGAAACATCTAAACTTAATTTCAACTTTAAAATAGCCTTTTCTTGTACCTTCTGAAGGGCCAGATTTTCACTGAATTCAGTAGAAATGCAGGATGTCCTGATGATACGCAGCAGTGCAGCATAGGCACCTGAGTTGTGTGAAAGGCACTGGTAGCCAAAACAAGCCCAGGAGACAGTTGGCAAGGAACCAAAAATACTCAGGTGTCCAGGGCCCTGCCTGCCCTAGAGAAACCATGTCAATGTTCTGCCAGCCCATCTGAAGGCCACCTTAGACCCATGGATGGAAAAGTTCCCATGAGTCACTGGGGAAGCAGAATTCACCTATTCACCACTGGGTTTTAAAGAGGTAGAAATGGATTAACATTAGAAGGTGATTAATTGTAGAATAAGCATACTCAGACACCAGCTGAATGCAGCCACCTGCACACAGACTGACACCAGCTGCTCCCACAGGCTGGTCTGTCAGAACATGCAGAGGAGACTGAACAAATCAGGGGTGTAGTCTGAAGTTCTTCTTTCCTTTGCTATTGCTCTATATATAGAGAGAAATATATTGGACTTTTGAAGGGAAGGAAGGACACCAAATATCTCACACTCTCAGACTGTGTGAGATTAAAAAAGAAAAGGGGGGCAGGGAAAGCAGTACTTTATAAAACCACTTGACATGTAACAGAGGAAGAAATTAATTTGAAATCCCATGGCTTACTCCTGGAAAGACATTTGTTGGCTCACATCCATCTCCCAAATAACTCAGATTTACTGACCATGAGCACGAGGACTTTTTTGGTGGTTGTTCTGTCAAATTTAAAAATCACATATATCAGGATGCAGTAAGGACCTTGCATACCTCTTTGGGTTTTTAGTCAGTGCCTCCTCTCTCCGATGAAATCACAACATCTGTGGGTTTTTTGTTTTGTTTGTTTGGGTTTTTTTTCCAAGTGGATTCATTTAAATGAATCTTTGAACACATCATCTTGTAGACCTCACTTCATTTCCATCTAAGTACTTCCACAAGCTCTATGGACTCTATGGAGCTCTATGGACTTTGGTCTTGATCATATTCTTACCTAATATGGGCTAGAGTGAGTTTTATTCCTTGTTTCCAGTAAGAGCAATTTAATTCTTCAACAATATGTAAAAAAAATCCTCCAATTATGTCAAAAACTCCTCCAATTTAGTAAATTTATTTGTCCTCACATATTTTACTAACACCATAATTTTATCTAGGTAAGTAAGGTATGTTTTCAAGTACATGGATTAAATATTCCAGTGGGAGCAGGTCAGTAAGTTTTCCAAAAAGCCTTCCCCTTCTTGTTGAGGCTACATAATTGTCTTGGTTTTTTACAGATTAAAAAAAAATAAAGGTCATCATCTTCTCCCCCATCACCTTGCCTCTCTGCAGATAAAGATTACTGACACATAGTTGTATATTGAGTGCATGTTTGCTATGACACATAGTGTTGAACTGGGGAGCAGCAGAGATCCCTTTCAAGTCTTTAAGATTTGATGGGTTTGCAGTATTAATTTAATCTGTCCCTCATGTGTGCCCTTTACAGCTATGACAGCCATACCATCATGATGAAAGCCTCACGCAACAATCATGCTTAGATATAGGTGAAAACTCATTTTATCAGCCTAAAGACAGCAAAATGAGAAGAACTCCCTTTCTTCCAAATTCTGCTTTTAAGATGTCTTTGTCCCCCTGAAGAAAAAGAAGAAAAACTGGAAGTGAGACATAGTAAAATTTTTCCTAACCTTTTTCTCTCCTAACTTCACAATCAACTTTCTGACAGGACAAATGATGATATTCTTTCTCACTTGGAAATTTCTTTGCATCATTCTCCCTAAGCAGTGCTCCTGCATGTACCTGCCAATGCCACTTCCTCTCTTTTCATCTGAAAATCCCAAATATTCTTGATTATGTGAGAGAAAATAAGGCAGCAAATCCGGACTCTAACAAGCGAGCAGTAGTTCTCTTCAAATGTTTTTCTGTTCTTCTTCAGATGTGTCTGATCAGACCCCACAGGGCAAGCATTCCCCAGCGCTGATCTACTCTTGAACAAGAAGGATCATCTGTTTTACACAGCATTTACATTTGTTAATTACCCTCTGTAGTTTTTGTTTCTAAATAAAGTTTTAAATACAGTTCAAAAATCTTTATTTTACATTCTTTGACCATCATGTTCAACAAAATTCTTCACAGGAGTGAACTGTCCTACAGAGACAATGTTTTATAAAGTGGAAAACCCAAATTAATATTTTAGTTTACAGCAAGACCCTGAACCAAATCATCATGCTTTCTGGAGAGCTCACAGGAGTGTAGCTCATATAGGACAAAACAAATTCATAGCATTGAGATTTTTAAGTGCTCTATTTACAGAATTTTGGCTCCTAAGTCTGGGCTTGTATTTATCTGCAAATTTAAAGAAAGCTGAAATATGGAGAGATGTTGCAAAGTAACCAATCACAAGTAGCTTAGAATACTTTGTCATGCTGTACTACAACACTTTTAGTGATTTCATGGTTTATCTTTGTACAAAGCTGTCTATAATTAGATCTAAAATACCAAGCTCTTTGTAGGTATTTTTAAAATGCCACAATTCCTCATCTTGTATTAGTATAAACCCAGTTTTGCTGCCCACAGTAGAAGCTCTAGGTTCTGTAAAGAGCTGCTCTCCCCATGAACACTACACATGCAACTGACCTGGTGGGCAGTCACAGTGGTCAGAAATTATGAGCCCTGCATATTCTCTGTCCCCCTGTTTTATTCCCCTTTTTTTTTACAAAGGACTCCTTACCTCTAGATTCAGCCATCAGGGAGAAGCTTCATTGATTGCCATGATATTCTGAAAAGGGGATTTTCACTCACTATTAGAATGAGGTCTCTACTAAGATCAAATGTAACTACCTGATGCAGATCCATCTCCTGGAGGACTACAATTTCATTTGGCCAAATGGCATTTCAAAATGTTGTAGGACCTTGAATGGGCATCAGCCTAATCCAGCAAAACACCTAAGCACAGCCTCAGGACCTGAATCAGATTTGGGGAGTACGTGCCACAGCGGGTACCCCTCCACCCACTGGTTGGATGCAGGCAGGTGGCAGAGCTGGCAGGTGAGATTTGCATGGTGACAAAGCTGCTCCCATTCACATCCCAGTAAGTGAGCTCAGATCCACATTCAGAAGTGATTTAAGGTTCTACTCCAGCCCTTTCTGAGACAGACATCAACAGGTACGGAAACATCATCCTTCCTGATGAGTCCCATGGGGTGGCGGTCCACAGCAGAGGGGAGGGCGAGACATAGAGAGGGAACAAGCATCTGAGCAAGCATCTCAGCCCTCATCAGAGTCCATCAGCAGTCATGTTAACTCTTGGCTTTACTGAAACAGGTCTTGTTTCAAGACAAACATATGGGTCTTGGTTGCTGAACTGTACCAAAATAGTGAAACAGGAGTCTTAAGGAATTAAGTGCTAAAAATCAACGTAAGCAACCAATTTGCTCTTCTGTAAGGAAATGAAAACACCATGGCTTATCCGTTCTAAAGGTGGCTCTGAACTCAAACTTCACATCACAGCAGTGGATCTCAATGAGGACATTTTGTCCAGTCACAGAGCTGCAGCACTTAACAAATCCATATGTACAAACATCTCTGTTGCTTCAGTATGGGATTTGTCTTTGCAGTTAGGATAGCTGGCATCTACTTTGTATTAAAAAAATTTAAAAATGCAATCAGAGTAATAATATTAAATAAATTTTTAAAAAAAATATGAAAAGGGGAAGAAACAAAAATGAGAGTCTCTTCTGATACGAGGAAATGTCCTCAGAAGTATTTTTCTCATTGAAGAAAGGGGAGATTAGCAGTAGAGGATGCTGGTAGCATATTTAGTACAAACCAGTGCAACAGCATGTTGCTGGCCTCCTCCTCCCTTCAGCCTGATTCAACAAGGGCAGCTGCTAATCCTTCCATTTTTAGCACAATGCAAACCTTTCTCTCTTCACTAATCCATCACCACATCAGCAGCATCAGCTGATACATGGCCCCTTCCTCCTGCAACAGCAAACCCCAGTACTATCTGCCAGCATGCCTAATCCTGCATACATCTCCTGTCCAACATCCACATGGCCATGAAAATTTTGTGGGGTGAACAAAATGCTGCCCCTTGAACGGTGCCTCAGGAGAACTTAAGAGTTTTAGTTTGTTTTCTTTAAAAGGCAGTTTAGTAGAATAGAACTGAGATTTACAGGACAAAAGGGGAGAAAAACCCTACTAACACTGTCATTAATCTCCCTAGAAATGGTGGAAATAAATTCCATTTGTTTTCCTAGGGAGGGTCTTTGCTTTATGATCCAGCAAAGGCTGGATGCTACAAGGCTGTTTAAACTTGTGCCAAATAAAATAGAGACCCACAGCAGTGGAAAACAAAGTCATTTAATTCTACAATTAACTAAACTTCTACTATAAAAGGATACGGATATACACTACAATTAAATCCACAATTTTGGACTTAAGACTCCATATGAAACTGAGTCCACCTAATTTTTTTATAATCAATGGTAACATGCAAAGCAGGAAAAACTTTACAGTCCAGCCAGAATAGACTCTTGAGCCTTCTTAAGACTCTTGTGCACCAATTTGGTAATGTAGAGAGCTGAATACTGATATTAATTATGCAAAGAAGGATATCTTAATGAACATGAAGAAGGTACTCTGAGCACCAGCTGCATGCAAAAGGGTAATATAAAATGAGCAGATCCTCTAATATTAAAAAAAACAAAAACAAAAAAACAAGCAAACAAAAAAACAACAACAAAAAAAAAATAGAAAAACAAACCCAAATGAACCCCAACACTGCAGCTGGTGTAAGGGGATTTATATACAAGGCCTCACATCCATTTTCTTGGTTCTGAGAAATTGTGTGAGACATTGAATTAGTTGTTGTTGGCACAAATTAATTTAGTTGGCATAAAGCACAGCACATAACTCACACAGAAGATGAAAACCAGTCGCATCTAGAAATCCTGTGAGATATCAGTAACGTGTAAGAGGTATTTAACCTTTGCAAAGAATTAAATCTACATTTGAAATTAAATTTACTATATTCAGGAATAATAGACTCCACACTACATCCAGAATATGGATTGTTCCTACCTCACCTGCCATGTTTTCCCCCAAGGAAAATGTTTCCTCTTGTGTTTGCCAACACCTTGCTCAGAAGCAGCAGGACTAACACTGCTGCTGTGTATATGCAAGGACGTGGGCACATCACTGCACATGCACAAAGGAATGCAAAAGATTTGGAGTTCTGCATCTTCTGCAGCTCCCAGAGGAGATGGTCTCAGAACTAGGACTCATCCTTTTCTACTGATGGCCATGAATCACCTGGGGAGGATTGATTACTCAGCTTCAGGGACAGCATACTGCCTATTACTCCAAGTCACCTTGCACCATGGTTTGTACCAAATTGGTTTTATTATCATTTAAGGGGAAAAAACCAACAAACAAACAAAAAAACCGAAAAAAACAAAAAAAAAAACAACAACAACAAAAAAACCAAAACAAAACAAAAAAAAACAACCCCACAAAACACTACAATGTGCAGAAGTGTCTGAGAATTGAGTTATATCATCTCATGGGTGTGACACAGTAGTCAGGAACAAAACAATCCTGAGGAAGCAACTTAGTCATGGAATTATCTTCTGTATTAGGTCAGAATTGCTACAAACTTCCCCGTCCTTGAAGCAGTCAGATTTGCTACAATTAGTGCAGCACTATTCAGTAAGCCAAAGGAATGAGGAGTACAGAGGATGTAGATGTAAAAAAATCGTGGCTCTTGCTTTGGAAGAAACAGGAAACAAAATTACATTATCTGAGGAACTTCCTACAGCATGAATTTTGCAAAGCAGTCAGATTAAGCTATCAGCTGCACAGAGCACTACACCATCACCTTAGAGCAAAAAGAGTCTTGTGACAATTTCACCTTCACAGTCCTGCTTGCTGTGCTAGCAACTGAAAAGTGAGACCTTACTCATTGAGAAAGCTCCAGAAAAGGTCATATCATAATAATGTAAAGGGTGATGTAATACAGTAGGTGTCTGCAAATGTAGAATTTTATCTACAAGCATAGCACTATTGATGGAGAAGTTTGTAGAGTTTGCCCTAATTAATACCTTTGGGCTGTGTAGAAACTGTATGGTGGGACCTCAGACTGCACATATGACAGAAATCACCATGCTGCCCCCCCAGGCTGCAGAGCCAGGGGCTGTCCCCATGGGGGAGGAGGGTACCCACCAGGCCTTGTGCTGTCACTGCAGGGAGAGGGAGGTGTGTAGGGCAGGAACCTGGGCTCTGGAGCAGACCCGAGGCTCACAGGCTGAGGATGGAATTAAAATCTGAGTGGTTGTTAAAAGCCCGTTCAGAAAATCCTGCAGAGAGCCTGATATTCAAGGGCAGGAGGGAGGGAACTCCACTGCTTCCTGTACAAGGACATCCATCCCTGGCACAAGAAAATGACCCCATCACTATATTTGCTGTGAAGGGCAAGTGAAAGCAGTCCTGGACGAAATGCAGAATGGCTTTCTCCTTTCAAAAAAGAGTTTAATTGCTCTTCATAAAAAGGAAAACTAAATTAAATTAAATTAAATTCAAAATCTGTTTTCTGTTCCTTATGGAGCGCATCTGCCCAGTAACATGAGAAGCTCTGCCCACTGGTATTAGGCTGCACTGACCTGGCCACTCTGCATCTGAAAAGCCTCCTGCTGCTCTTGGTAAATGCAGAGCAGTGGAGGCATTTCCCAAATAAAAAAGACAGGGGAAGTCTGTCTCTTAGTCTACAAGATGAAATATCCATGGGTTTGGGACTTACAGCTGATCAGCATTTTTTTAAGGGAAAGTATTTAACATATGATCTTCATTTAAGTAAGAAACAAAAGCAAGATTAAAAATGAAATTAAATTAATGACAGTGACACAAAAGAGCTGAGCCTGGGCTGCGATTCAAAAATATAAACAATGCCATTCTTTACCAAAACACTGTTTTGTGTTTCCTTCCCTGAAGCATCTTTACTTTCTTTTTTTAAAATCAGTATTGGTATTGAACATATTGTCTCAGTAAATAACATTTGTTACTTTCTTCTTTCCCCTAGTCGTTTCCCACCCAGATATATGCTAATATAGTGAAAGTGATTACAACAAATTCAGTGTCCAGACATGTGAGAAGATGTTACAGTGAACACAGACCACCCACTGGCTTCATCTGCTTTGTTTTTCAAGTCCCAAATTTTTGCAGATTTTCCACTGTCCTTGATAATGAAGAACATAAGCTTTTGCCTTTTTTTTTTTTTTTTTTTTTTTTTTTTTTTTTAAATTTATTTTTAAGAACAAAAAGGCAACATGGAGGTGCAGGTCAAGGAGAATTTTTTAGATGCCGGAATATCCAGGACATCATGTTGCCTTTCCCCTCAATTCATGTGCCATCAGTATGAGCATATTCCTTGCTTTTGCACTCAGGCTGTATCTTAAAAATCCAAACTCATTTCCCTCTTAGTTTGCCCTTACAAAACACTTAGACAATGATCGCTGTAATTTGGCTTTCACATAACTAAGTCACCTCTATTAACAGTAAACTACCAAATTAAACCAGAAGTGAAATCAGCCAAGAAACACAACAGTTTTGTCATGGTTACATGTATCAAAGCATCTATAGAGCTTTCTCCCCAGAGCCCACAAGTTCTCTTGTTTCAGGAAATCAGGATTTGACACAACAGCTTAGATAGCATAGTTTGGCTTGGTTGCTATCACACAGGAATATGTTCCTGGGGAGGGAGGCAAACGAGCATACTATGGACGGGAACACACACAAAAAAAAATCAAGGTAGATGGTTTCTGAGTCTCTGCAGAGTTAACATACTAGATTTACTGTTCATTTCCAAAGGTCACCTTCTTCTCCCTGAGAAGCTTTCTGCAACCTCTCTGTCCAGTCTAGCTGTTTTTGCCAGAGAGTTTTTGTCAGATTACATTAATTATTAATCCAAATCACAAAAACAACCCCATCACCAAATCTTTTTATTTTAATTGCAAACTGGGTGCTTTACTGACAAATGCTGAACAAGCTTAATCTACCACAAACAGTAGTCATGACTTACATCTACATAGCTTCTGTCAGCAGTACTTCAGAAAAACACACACAAATGGGAATCACTTCATCCTTCACTAAACTTAATAAATTTGAAATTGTTAAGTGTTATATGGTGATGGTCTGTAAAACAAGGGGCTGAGCACAACTTGAGTTAAGTACAGACACCAGGGGAAAAAATATAGTTTAAGAGGGTCAAGCATAAATACAAACTGAAATGTGTCCAGAACTACAGAAAAGACCCCTTATAAACAGGGCAATCTAAGTTTTACTGACTGCAAATTGCCAAGAAAAAAAGGTAAAAAAAAACCCAAACAAACAACCAAAAAAACCAAAGAAAAAACCCAAACATCAACACAAAGAATTAATTCTCAGTACAAAATTAAAGAAGCGGGCATTCTGAAGAGTTTATTGCTGGGACCCCTTGTTACAGCGGCTAGGTTTAAGAATCAGAGCTGGATGAGTAATTTTTATTTCTGTACTAACACTGGATTTGGGCTTTGTCAGGGATTTTAGGGGGTTTGGATGTTTAGTTTTTTCTTTTCCAATAACAAGTTCCTCATTATTCTTCCTGGTGTGTTCCCCAGAAGTTTAATGTAGGCAGGATTTAGCTTAGTTTTTGTCAACAGCACCAGAGAGATATGAATGTGGTGGAAGGTTTTGGTGGAACATCAGCAGTCAGGACACACTCTCAGGATGTGATTGCTGGCTGAGCCTTGCTCTGGGCAGATGGGGCCTGTTCTTGGGGCTTTAGGAAGTGTCTCAAGTATCTGAGACAGTAGGTATGAAGAAAACAACTAAAAGATATTGGTGAAAACCAAACCAACCCTCAAGATAGAAACCAAACCATAATTTAATGGCAGACAATTCAACATTCTGGACTCCTGACAAGAAGATACTTTCTCATTGTCAGTAATAGCTCACTTAGCACCACACCAAGACCTTGTCTAACTATGAAATACAGTCAATCAGAAAGTTTAAATTAGCTTCCTTACAACTCCTGGATAAACCCTGTCTGCACCCCTGTGAAAACATACTACTCTCTTCCTCTGTGATCCCAAGCAATCCTTCACCATAGATACTTCCCCTGCAGTTCTTCACGGTGCTATGCACGTAATCATATTGTACAGACACGCCAAATGATTGGAGACAAAATAAAATGCATAAAACTGTCAGGCTGTGTCTCCTGGCAATCTGGAGAAAGCTGTCAGCCCTGCCTCAGCACTCCCACTCCCCCCTCCTCTCTCTCTTGCTCCAAGAAGTAGACCAAAAGGGAAGAAGCATTTCCAGGGTCCAACTCGAGCTTCTGCTTGTTGTGACTCTGCCTGGTCAGCCCCAAATCACGCTCATTACTCAGGTTCATGTCAGGGACATGTTGCAATGCCTGGAGCCCTATCTTTCCAGGGAGGCTGCAAACCAAAGCTGCTGTGGGAGTTTAGCAGCTGCCCAAAGGACAGATAACAACAGGATGTCATTTATCCTCAGCAGCAGGGTCAGAGGTCTTGCCAGAGCAGTTAGAGGCCAAAACTAGTTACCAGGCAATGGCTGCTTAGTGATTCATATGAAATTAGTTGGGGCCTCAGCCAAAGTGACTGTGGAGAAGTGTTCACGTGGCACTAAGGCACTAATTAGCACTGCCACTGGATTGCTCCATGCAGGTCTGGATCGCGCAGTGAATTACCCCTTTCCACTAATGATGCCAGTGTTAATGAAGTGAAAGTTTGCTCCCATCAGAAATTACTGCCTTATCTGATGCACATACAACAGGGGAATGTAGGGAGGCTCTGCCCTTTCCATTAGTGTCAGCCAGTGCATACTCAGACAGGGAAAGCAGGAGCCATCCCAGAAGCTGGATCCTCTACTCCCCGGGCCCCTATCCCAATTGCTTTTGAAATGACTCCTTCCTAATGTCTATCTTAGGCATCCTAATGTGTATCCAAAAAGGCTTAATTTTTATCCTAGATTATGCTAGCAAGCAGGTAACAAACAGCATGTGGGTGTAGTAGTGACTGCATAGCAAAGGCAGAAGATTTGGTGCCACTGTTAAAACACATGCACACATTGAGTTTCCTCACGTGCTTTACTGCAGTGTTGCTGACTGCAGACAAGAGCAAGACAGGGACTGTTCTTCACCACATTAGAAGGGCTTCAGAGAAAATTCCTCTTTTACAATTTCCTAAAAACAACTTACATTATTCTGTCGGATGTTTATAAACATATTATAAGAACAAAATACCCATACCACTGCTTCCATTCTACAGTAAGCTTAATTACGATCCCATTTAGGGGTCTTCAGAAATTTAGGCTTATTTGATTTCTCAAGAAACCAAAATCCCTACCCACCCCAATCACTTTGCAACATTAAAGTTCATGGGTGTCCAGGTACCTATGTGGACGTTAGGATGTTCTTGTTTGATGGCCTTGGAAAAAGGCAGAAAAGAGAAGAAAAAGTCTAGAAGAATTCCCAGTGTTTAGAGAAAGTGAAAATCTGGAGCAGCTGGATGGGCAGCCAGAGCAGATGAAGTCCAAGACTAGATTAGGCAGTGGGGAGTGGCAGCTGTGGATACCATGGCTTGTGGCAGCACTCCTGGTGGTGGGCAGGCAGGATGCTAATGAATCCTGGCCAGAAGATTGCTGCACACTTTGCACTGTTCAGGAGGTTCATGTCTGTTTCAGTCCAGTAGAAGCCTTGGCTTTCTTCAGACTTTTAAAATTTATTTATTAAACTTCCTAAGAATTTCCTTGGCAGAAGGAAAAAGGGTCTTCAGCATTTCCCAGTAGGGTAATTTCAAGCCAGCCAGTGAAATCTGATGTCTTTTCTTAATCTTCAAGACTTCTGTTGACATTACAAGCTGGGAAAGTGGAGCCAACAGTCAGTGGAGCTGAAGTTTGGATTACATGGAGTATGTTCCCTCCCCCCCTTTTTTTTCCCTAAACTATCACCGCTTTTTGTTCAAAACTGAAGAATGAAAAAAAAATTAAGAGGATGGGGGGGTTACATCTCTAAATAAAAGCCAATGCCTGAATTTCCAAAAGCAAAGACAGCCCCACCAGCTCACTGTAAGAAGGATTGGGGCTGGAGATGACCTCCTGCCCCATGCAGTCCTGTGGCTATTGTCCTGGGCTGCAGCTCTGGGAATTACTCTTTGCCTAAGATTGGGTTCTGGAAACTCCAGTTTCTGTGCTGAGGCAGGGTGTCCACTAGTCCCTCGTCTTTTGGGATTTATCCTAGTTGGACCAACCACTTAAAAAGCTGAGGCACCTGCTATTCACTGAAAGTAAGCAACAGAGCACTGGGAGTCCAGTCCTGCTATTACTGACAGCCAATTAGGGCTTTATTCTTGATTGCCATGGTGTTAGGATGGCATCCTCACAGCTGGGCAGGGGAAACAAGACACAAAAAGGCAAGCCTCGCAAACCTAAATAAAACAGTAGGTGTCAGATCATACATCTCCAAACCAAAGGCACTAAAATCAAGAGTTTGAGATGTTAATTGACAATTTTGGATACAGCTCTTCTCAGCAGCTCACTTGGACACAGCAGCTTCCAGTGAGGTTATAGATCCCTGAATCTATAAGGGATAGATCCTTAATCTATGCCCTGAAATAGGTTGGAGCAAGTTAGCACCTTCATGTTGCTTATTCTCAAAGAGGTTTATTAAGCCACTTCTATTTTGGGGGCAGGAGGCTGGCAGGGAAGGGGAGGAATACAACTTAACGCTAAAATAGCGTTCCATATTTTCACAGTTTACCACCAACCTTAAACACAGAAGTTACATTTCTTCCTGGAAGCTTTTAGAGCAACAGCATAATACCATAACCTGAAATGCACCTTCTGCTTACAGGCCAAGCATGTTCTGTTCATTCATTGTAACTGATGTCCTCACAGTTTGAGTTTTGGGGAGATTTGCACAGAGGCTGGAAATCAGTAAATTCCAGAAAAAACAAAGCTCAATTTTATAGGCTTTATTTCAATGTATTGACATGCTACTTAATGTCTCTCTCATAAGAGCTTAAATATTTTAAAGAGAGCACAAATTCTTTTACAAAGTTAAACCCATCTACCTTATCTGTGTGGGAGAAGACAGGCCTGTGCCATTAAATGTTTATACTCTGTTAAACACCCTATTCTTGATACATTTGTCACTTACCCAGACAGCACTGTATGCAAACTTTAACCAAGGGGTAAAACAAATTTATCTAATCCCAGGTAACTGAAGATTTTTATGGCTGCTCGAGTAAAACTTGGGGCAAAACCCTATTATAGCTGTCCTCAGTGGTGGCAAGACAGAGAAATGTAGAAAGTAAACAAAACTCCCCAAATCCAGTAACATCTACTAAGAAAAAGTTTCTCCTATTACAGAGGTGACCAAGCTTACCTTTTCCTCACTGTTAAGTCTGAAGATGACTCTTCACCTTTTTATGCAATCATATGCGGTCAAATGGGGGTAGGAGAGGCTGAAAGCAGGAGCTAATGTTAGCACTGTGTATTTTTATGACCTTTGGTGTGTTTACAGAATACAGAAGCTATTGTCTGGATGACTGTCACATCTCTCTCTGCTGAGGGGGAGGGAGCCGGGGAAAAGAATTATGTGGTGCTCTGCTGGAACGTTCAAACCAGACTCAGTATCCCAGCAGTGGTGTTTTGCTGACCCCCACCCCAACATTTCACTCCAAGGCAATTTAAGAGCAACCAAGAATTGTAAAATACACACCAGCATGTGACAATGAACAGGAAAGCAATTTTCTACAAAAAAGGCAACAAAATGATTCTTAGCCTTCTGCTGAAATTTTGTACATAGCTTTGGAGCCCACACAATTCCGTCATTTGATATTCTGGACAAGTCCTGGGTAAATACAAGATAATACATACTACAGTGCTTCTGTTGCAGCAACCCAGCTTTATGCTTGCCCTTTCTTTCCCCCCCAAAAAACCATTCCTATGGAGGAACTTTTCCTTGTCTGAAGCAGTTCCTCACCACTTAATTTGCCATCAGCCACATTCAGTGCTAACTGAATCAGAACATGCTATTTTTACAAGCTTTTTGGACACAGGTATTGTAATTGGATTGCCCACCCTCATGCAGTGTATTTTGAAAGAAGAGTATTCTCTGGTCATGGAGAGGACCATCTAAGAGATAGGCATATAGCTTAAGCAAACTATCTTCCTCCTCCTACATATAGCAATCCCAAGGCACTTCAATGACTGTCTTATTTTCTGTCTTAGCTACTTGGCCTAGAAACTTCTGAAAGCAGGGAGGTTTTTGTTTTTCTTTGGGTGGTTTGGTTTTTTTGCAGGGTGTTTCTACAGCAGATTTCCCAGCTACATTCCAGCTGGACATGAAACCTCCAGATAACATCACTGCATTATGACTACTGTTGCTGCTATCCAAAAACCACTTCTTTTCTCCACATGCCCCAGTGCTCTGGTCAAAAACATGAACCAGATCCTCTTAGAACACAGAAAATCTACTGACCACCAAGTCAAAACCATCTTTTCACTAGAAGTTTTCCTATTTTTTCTGCTGTGCACAAGCAGAGAACACTGGCTCAAGGACAACAAAACTAGAAATAAATAGAAAAGAGCAACATATTAACTTTCATTGCATAAATTAGTTGTGATCAAACCATTAAGAGAAAAAGGACAAAAGTCAAATCCACTGCTGATTTATCTTGCAGGTGAATGTCACCAATTAGTCATGTCCCTCAGAACAGTTACTGCCTGCTGGTACAGTGCATCCACAGGCTCTAAAAGCAGAGGGTCCCACATACAGAACCCCAAAAGGGTCCCCACAACTGCACACCAATGCAAGCCAGCACATCCAGCTTCCCACAGAACAAGGCTATTTTCACCCAAGGGAGGCTATTTTCACCCATCTCTTTCCTCCAGCACCTTCAGCTTTCTGTTTTCCAGAAAAGGGTTTGTCTTTGGTAGGGTTTCCTACCCCTAGTTCCCCTCCATTTTATAATTTTCTCCTCAGTTCTCTGCAAAAAGTAATATGCTCTAGAAAATTATATGCTTGCTCTAAAACTGCTCAAAAAATAGGCACATGTGGACAGGAGTTCTTAGTCTAGAAACAGAAGGCTACTGGTGACCATGAACAAGTTGCACTGATAAAACTTGGTCAAAGAAACTGTTAAAACCTTTGGCTCCTCTATCAAGGCACTGTTTCACAAGTAAATTAAAAAAAAAAAAAGTGTCACTGCAACCTGTGCTGCTTCGCTTCTGATTATACACCTATTATGCTCCTTTTAATAGATGCTAAGAAGCATCTATCACAAGGGAAGGAACAAACAAACAAAAAACAAAAGCAAAAACAAACAAACAAAACCACAGGAAAAACAGGTAAGATTTTTGTACTCCTTAGAGAGCAAATTTCCTGCAAACTCCTCACTTCTGGCTTGTCTCTCAGATGCTGCAAAGCCGTAATTCATTCTGTGAATATTAGATCCCTCTTAAATTTTTGGTATTGAAATTAGCAACTTCCCTTTGCGTTGTTTCAGACCATACTCATACCAGGGAAAAGAAGAATACTTCAGACAAAAAGAGTAGATATTAGGTTTGGAAAGGTCTGGCTGAAAGAAGGGGAACTGAAAGATTTTTCCCACAGAGTTCAGTATTCCCAAAGTTCACCTATGGGTCATTAGTAAGCAGAAGGAGCTAAGGCATCCCACCAAATATTCCTCAACTGGCTGGTAGCTTGAACAAGAGCCTGTTTTTTTCTGTCCTCTGAATGAGATCTACTTCTCGGTGTCACTTAGAAAGAAGCATCCTTGAGGTGGAGAATGGAGTTATTACTCCAGCACCCTGGTAAAGCCAGCTCAAAAAAGGGGACCAGAACATGTTCAGGCTTTGCTACTAGCTCACCATGCTCTTTAACAATTCACACAGCATAGGCTGCTCTAAAGATTCTGGAAGCAAAGGCATAAGGATATAAACCACCATCAACCAGAGTTACTGACATTAATGCAAGAATACCACAACTCTCCACAGTTTGATCTTTAGCACAGTATGATCCAGCAGTTTTGCTGGATCCTGGGATCTAACTCCTACATGCTCTGGTTTTAGCAGTATCCTGGCCTGTCAGATGTGTGGTTGCATGGTTCTTGTCTGAGAAGCTAAAAGAGCAGCCAGACTGACAAAATCAGTTCACATTTCATTGTTACTTAAAGTCTAGTAAACCCAGCTTTAAGAACAAGGAAAGTCTGGATGAATTCCAGTAGATTCTTTGGCGTGGCTGAAGGGTGTTGTACTGAAAGATGAGACATGGAGTAAAAACTTGAAACTATACTTGCATCCTGCCCGTCCTCAGGGTGACCCAGAGTGTCTGAAGGACTTAGACACGAATGACCAGCTCAAAGGCCTGATTTTAAAGACAGCATTGGAGTGCTCCTATCATGACACACTGCACAATCTGTCCATGCACAGCTTTGCAGCTATGCATGTACCTCAGCCCTTCTTGTGTGCCACCTGGGGGCTCACCCTCTTGGTGCACCTTCAGGCAGAGAGAGCCTCTGAGCACCTTCCTTCCTCAGCAGGAATGTCAAAGTCCTTGCAGACTTCTGCCAGGCACATCTCCCCTCCCTGCAAAGCTTCCTCTCTTACCTCGACCACTCAGTTTCTCTTCCTTCATCAAACCTGGTTTAAAAATGCTCCTTCCTAAGTTAACAACTTTGTTTGCAACAGTTTGACTTAGTTTATTTAGTATTGTTGGTTTTGCACATTTTGTACGTGCATTGTTTCATTAAAAAAGGTGTTCTTATTTACACTGGTTTATATTTTTTTAAAAGAAAAAAAAAAAAACAAAAAAAAATTCAAAAACGAACCCCCACTCAAGGTGCTAACAGCCTGTCTGTCAAACCTTAACCCACTTATCGCTTAACTGTATCTTTAAGGACTTGATGTTTTTTCCTATGTAGTAGTGGTCCTTCAAAAATATTTAGAAATGTAAAATATATTTGAAGGTTTTTATTAGACTAATAGTGCTTGAATCACTGCAAAACAAAAGATTTGTGACTTTTTAAACTCCAAAACCCAAACCAGACATTTAAAAAAATTACTACATTACTACTTCAACTACATTTTTATAGTCAAAATAAAAGCTTATAGGAAATACAACATTGAAATTGCAACAAATAAATTACTCCTAAAACCACCATAACAGCAATCCTTTTATATTCCTAAATAATAATGTATTGCCAACAAACTCATGTGGTCACCAGAAATAATGATAGTAGGTCTCTAACTCAATTTGACAGGGAAAGCAGCACATACCTCTCCAATCAGTAACTCATGGATGTCACTCATCATTTCCACTGTGCAAGACCACACAGCAGCCTTTCTCTTCCCTCCTTATGTCTAAGGCACACTGGTGTTAACCAGCACACTCTGTGGTTACCTGAGCACAGCCAGATATCCAGCTATGTTCCAGGCTGTGTCCATTTGAAACTGTTTGTCTTTAGTTTTGCCAGTGCCACACATGGGCCATAACTGGATACACAAAACCTGCTACACAAGGAAATTGTGATATGGCATTATTTTGCCTTCAGTGTTTTACATACATGTTTGAGCATTATCTTGCAACTTTCTGGAATACTGGAGAGTTTCCATTTACCAAAACCTTCTTTATCCCATGACCCATTAAAGGAAAGGATTGGAGGCCCCTAACATGACAGATGATCTCTTCCAACTGTAACAACAGCAATGAGGAGGAGATAAGATTGCAGCTTTTCTTTTAACATATTTTCTCTTGAACAGGCATCACATGTTCTTCAAGATGATGGGGGTTAACTGACTGCCTGTTGAATCCCACCAGGGTTGACATAGGAAATATGTACCAATATTTCCTAGTAGTCTCAGAGAAATCTTGAACCTTTGTTGCCTGAAAATGAATGTTTCTTTAGAGTTGCATTTATTTCTCAAAAGAAGCAAGGCTAAACCATAATATAAACTTTTTGCAAGCTCTTTGCAGATTCTTAATAATCTTTTTGGTCAGATTGCCCACATTCAAATATCAGCCCACAGACAGGTAGAAATTCCATTTGCTGGTAGCAGTACAGGGATAGCAGGTTCCTCAGACTTAGTACTTCATGATGTACATGACTTCCTTTTGTATACAAAACAGCAGATTAGCCTGGCCCAAGCTATCATAAGCATAAAGTATTACAGGGAATGCCAGCCCCTAAAAAAAGAAGGACAATAAAAGTGAGACACATCAGTACCATAATGACAAGTCCCCTTGCTGTGATCTACTGGCACAAGATCAGAGAAGCAGATGATGGAAGAAGAGGGATTTCTATTTTCAGTCCAACAGAGTAAGTCTGTTTTCTGATGTCCAAAGTGGGAGGTTTGATGTTTTGTAAAAAACAGCTTCAACATCACAAGGCACATTCTCCAGCTTGTAGTTTCAAAGGAAAAATGTGACCAGCCAGGATCAAAAGCTTTATTCAGTCATGGCTGATAAGCATGTGCTTTATGGCACCTGTCCTGTAAACAGGGTCCCTCACTTTTATGAGACTACAGCTACCACATACAGCAGAGAGAGGTGGGACAGCCCACCTCCCTGGTTATTGTGGAAATAAAGAATAATGAGAATCTGTAACTACAAGTACCTATATTTTAGCCTGAGCTTTGCATTCTTTCAATAGTCCAAGGAAATCTTGTCAAGTTATTTGTATAAAATTTACAAACCCTTAGAAGGAGTTTAGTAATTATAGCAATGCAGTAACAGTAATTTCACTTTTTTACAGATATTTCTGTCTTCCGATCCCTTAACTTCTCATCTTCTAGTCCTTCTTTCCCTCCATTCCACCAAATTATTTTTTGGTAAAATATTTAAAGTTATTTATGTTTCAAAAAGCACATATTGTTGCTTTCTTTTTTTCAGCCAGTTAGAACTACATTAGAGTTTAAATGCCTCTCACACAATTCTTTACCTCCTCATTCCCAACAAAAGAAAATCCTTCCAGTTTCACTGAAGGAGAACCATTGTGCACAAAGCATATGACTGAGAATACTTGATTGTTTTCCAGCTTCTGCCATGTGCTTCTGGGTGTTTTCCAGGAATTCATTTTACCTAGCTGTGCCTCAGTTCCCCATGTATGAAACAGAAATAACATTATCTAAAACCGTAGTATCTAATCAGATACTGTCATTGTTGCTAAACCAAAGATGACATTAGCAGTTTGATTTTGTGGTTCTAACACCTAAAAAACAAACAAGGGATATATACCTCTTCCAACAGAAAACAAAACAGGTAAATGCACTTCACCCACAGCTCTTTTATACATGGTAATAGGAATTACATTTATCAACTGAGAGACCCGTTACTTATCACAGCATAAGAAATCTCAGCAGAGGTGGCTTGACCACAGCAATTCTTAGCACCTTAAGCAATCTACATACACAAATGAAGTCTGTAACTAATCCCTGTGGTTTGTTACATGGATAGGGGCTCGAGGAACTTGCTCCCCCAGGGAACTCTGGGCCAAATGTCAACAGTAGCTGAGGAAAAACCTATTACTTCCTGGTGACACAAACAAATGTTACTAAAAATAAATCAAACAAACAACAAACAAACAAACAAAAATCCAGTTGTGAAAACAACAGATAAGTCACTTAACTAATATGACAAAAAGAAACTAAAAATAAATAGAAAATTTCTTTCTGAAATACTTGGTTCTCAGAGCCAGAAAAAAAGCTGGATGGCATATGCAGTTTTACAGAAAATATCTACCACTACTTAGTATCCTTTTGCCTCAGGGCAGCTAAAAGGTTCACGTTAGGAGCAGCATTCAATGAATATTTGGCTTTTTTTAGAATGGGCTTTCAGTGATAAAGAATTTCCTTTATATGGGTTACTTCTATCACATTGGCTAATACTTCACATACTCAGAGAACAGCTATAAGTTTCAAGTTACTTTGAATTCATGGGGGAAATATCAGCATAATGTGGGGGAAAGGGTAAGTTTTTTATGCAAAAAAAGCATAATGTACAACTTTCTGCAAGAGATTGTTCTTTGAAATGTAACAGAAGAGAGTGGCTCACTGTGCTGCTAGAAACGCGAAGATGAAGTATGCAGAAGGACATTTATCATTGTAATAAATAGACATTCCTTATAAAATACTGGATGTGAACAAAGCTTGTGCCCCCTGAGGCAGACGGACCTATCCCCTGGCTTCTCTTTTGTGCGGTGCGGGTGCGTCCCGCACTTTCCACCCCTTCTAGGGAGCTGAGGGACCGAACCGCTGTGCTTCCACGGGTCCTGTCATCCTCTGGCAGAGGCACACCCCTCTGCAGAGACGGACTGAGAGGAGCCTTCAGCACATTTAGCTGCTCAGAGCCCAGCTCGGAGCTTGCGAGCTCCCTCCCCTCCTCTAACAGCTTAGAGTTAGCGAGAGTTGTAACAGCAAATAGGATTTCTTATGAAACAATTACACACAGAGGGAAAAAAAATAAGTCTATAAAAAAGGAGGACGAGGCTTGACAGGGATCCACTCAGGGTCTGCGTGGCTTCCCTTCAGCAGCAGGGAGCCCTAAGAGCCCCCGAAGCGCTCCCGAAGCGCGGGCGCTTTCTCGGCGCGGCAGCGCTGCCCCCCAGTGCCGGCACCCGGCGGCGCTCAGCACCTTCCTTCCTCCCTCCCTCCCTTCTTTCCCTCCCTCCCTTCTTCCTTCCCTCCCTCCCTTCTGTTTTTTTTCTTTCCCTCCCTCCCTTCTTTTCCTCCCTCCTTCCCTTTCTCTTTCCCTCCCTCCCTTCTTTCTTTCCCTCCCTTCTTTCCCTCCCTCCCTTCTTTCTTTCCCTCCCTTCTTTCTTTCCCTCCCTCCCTCCTCTCCCAACTATTCCCAGCAAACCCCCGCTGTCTGCCTATGCTCCAATTGAAGGCAGCTCTGAAAAGTCATACCATGTCTTTTCTGGGATGGTATAGATCAGGTATAGATAGATCTATGTGCTCATAGGTTCATCTATGTTGTGAGCTACTGAGGGAAGACTCGAGCAATCACTGTGATTGATAATCAAGCTTCAAACTTTGTTACGCAGTTACAATACTTATATAGTGCTTCTGTAACCACACCCTCACCACCACACACCAACATAACTTATTACTGGACACCTGGTGTGTTTACCTATAGAGAACGAATCCCAGTTGTACAGGGTCAGTAGTAAGGGCCGGTCTAATTGGCCTCAGATAAGGGATTATATACATGGACATGGGGATGGGCATCACACAGAGGAGGGACACACCCCCTACCTTCCAGGGCATTCTGCAACACATCTCCTTTTTTTATATATTACTATATAAAGATCTGTATCTTAATAGATGTATATACATTCTGCGAATATATCTTCAGCAATATTTATATTTTTAAATATACATATGTGAGTATATACATATGTTTATCTGTTCAAGAAAATACACTTGTCCCATAGAACAGCACCTTTTTGCACACAACCCACTGGTACTTTATCCTTGTTTGCACTGATATCGCTACAGGGAACAAACAATACAGCAATAAATATATGAGAATAAGGTGCCAGACTTGATGAAGAAGCACTGGCAGTTCAAACAGTTTGAACTGATCAGTTCAAACAGGTCTGGCAAACGAAGGTCCCTCAGCAATGAAGATAGTGCTTTATATCCTTATTTCACTTTCACACCTGAATCCCAGATAAACAGGGATCATCCTTCTCTTCAAATGTCTGCCCTCTCTCCCTACTCCCCATGTCCTGGCACTCTAAATTTTCATTATTATTTTTATTCCCAACTTTCCAGAAAGTAGGGATTGACCTTTTATACATTACAAGAAAGCTATAATAAAGGCTTGACATGCCCTTCAGCCAAGGGCCTGTGTTCCCGAGTCACATTTTCCTCCATAAAGCACTTGGAAGACTTCTGGAATGGTCCTGCAGTGCTTCCCAGCAAGTAATTGTGCAACTCCTGCTAGGAGCAGAAAAAGTGCATTGCTGGGAAGCGCCTTGTGCCTTCTTAGTCTATAGCCATCCCCCAGAAAAATCCCATTCATGATCCCAACTGGATGTCCCACTGCTCCAGACTGTCCCTTTGGCATATATGGGCGAATTTTCAATTGTATATTAGTATCAGTTTAACACTTGGTTCCACAATGACCACACCAAAATTTATAGGGACTTACACCTTGTTAAGGCCACAGAGGAAAAGTGGGGAAGCAAAGTTACTTCAGAAAGATGACAGCTTTCCCTGTGAACAGACAGAGAAAAGTGTACTTTCCTTTTGATTTAAGTAGTGCAAAGAATACAACTTTGGGGATATATATTTCAGACTTTTAATTAGGAAGCGAGATGACAAATATACAGACAACTGCTTTGATTTCATATGGTAATTTGTACAGTCCTCCATCATGAACTACATCAAAACAAAGATATGTTACTTTTATGTTGTGTAACACATTTTAAAACAAATATCAGGGTTAGACAGATGTTTTTATTCCTATTCTTCCTAGCATATTTATTAATTTTGAATGTGTTCCGATATCTGGACCAGAATACTTGATGTTTTGAAAAGTTCATCCAGATAAGTATGAAAATGTCCTGGTGTACATGTTGCCCAAATACAGCAAAAGAATTTCCTTAGTCACCCTACACATGCTGGCATACACTCTGCTCTCACAGGAGAATGGATCAACAGAAAGACTGGCTTTTTTGCTTTAGTTTTTAAGTAAAGTAATTTCCTAATATTTTCTTAGCTGCTCAAGCACATAGGGCATTGTAAAACCAAAAAGCATTTTAAACTTTGAATAGTGTCTCTTTGTTACAGTAACAAACCAAAACCGACTTATCTAAAGCAGGATTTGGGATCTTGCTATTAAAGAGCTGCATCGGAATCACCCCAGAGACTCCAGTAATGGTCTGCCACTGTTCAGTAAGACAATACTTAATCCATTGGGCTTTCCTTAAGCTAATTTTGGAAATCACCCTGCTGTTCATAATGCAGCACTTTGTCTTCACATCTCCATTTTCTGCTGCAGCTTCCAGTAGTTAATACTTTTTGACACTCTATCCCCTTAGCAGTTGTTTTGTTTTGATACTGCCTGTGGAAAATGTGACATTTTAAAGTAAAAACAAAGAAAGAAGGGAAAAGAGGAACCAAATACTGAACAATGGGAGACTTTGCCCTCGTGTGAAGGCAGCTCCACAGGCATGGAAATAGATGGACCAGCAGATGTGAAACCAAGGGAGGCTTTCCGGTGATTGCTGAATCATTTCTTCCTTTGTTATCGCTACAGGGCTTCCTGTCAGCAAGTCAATGGTGCATTCAGGATACTGCTAAAAGGCCAGATCCTATTCACTGAGGAGCCCCAATTAGCCATGTGATGTCAGGGGACCTTTCCACATCTAACACAGTAACATTGTACCAGAATAAAGGTTATCCACTTCCAAAAGTGGAGGAGTGAAAGCAAACTGGAACACACCCCTGTAACACTTTTGGGGACTATAAGATTCCTACAGTGTTGATATTAAGGTTTTTTCTGTTCTTCCCTTCTCCTCAATCAGATTAGCATTGTTCAACAGGTTTTTCTTGTTTTTATTTTAAAGGAACAGAATATAAATTATATGCAGACCCTTTAAGAGAAATACAAAAGTTTTACTGTGAATAAAATGGACTCAATCCACAAGTGTAGCAGCCACCCTGCCTTTGAGGTTAGTGAGTGAGGATCTTCAGATAACCAAACCTGTAAACCCATCCTGACCTTTTCTGTGTAAGCTGCCTAAATTCTACCATCACCACTCCACAGCAGCACAGAGAAAAAGATAGGTAGGTTGTTCTGGCTTTAGGTCAACAAAGGAAATCAGACAAGCATTACATACAGTTTTCACCAATACCTGGACTTGGGCAGAAAGGCTCAATCACACAGGGCTAACTAACAAGAGCAGCCACCTCTGCCTCTTGCCTGGGCAGAGATCCCTACCCCAGGGCAGCCTGAAGCCTACAACAGCAGAGGACTGACACTTGTACCCCCCACTCTCCTGGGGACAGCCTGGTCCCCACCAGAAACAGCCACACACCAAAGCAAAAGCACAGATTTGTAACTAAAAGTGCAACTCTTACTGATATAGAATGACTCTTGGTGCAGTTCAGTCTCATCTTTTCTTGTCCAAGAGAAAAAGAAAGCAGCTTTTAAAATGACAATCCTCTAGCATAACTGTATGCTTAAAAATTATCAATAAAGACAACAAAAGCACTTTCCATCCTTAAAAAAAGAGGCCTCAAGCAAAAGATACCCACCCCAACCATATTCAGTAATCCCTGTGAGGCGAGTATTTTTTGTCGGTTTCCTTGTTTGTTTGGGATTTTTTTGTTGTTATTGTTTGGTCTTGTGGTTTTTTAAGGGAAAAAAAAAATCAAATTAAGATACACACAGGATTTGTTCTGCAAAAAACCCTTTCAACTCCAATGATGACGACATCATAACATAACAGGTTAAGGCTTCAGCATGGTTTTACTGTAGATTCATTTGCAAGGTGACCTATTACTTTATTTGGCAGGTTGCATAGCTATTGTCCATAATACTCCAAGTTGTGGAATACTTTGTTGTGCTGGGCTAAGATCTCTTCTGCTCAATCCATGTACCACCCAGAAATCAACTGTGCCAGACTGCAGTAACTCCCTAAGGCTTACTTACTGTGCTACATTAGGAGACCAGATGATGGTGACTAGGATGCATATTTATTAATATCTTCTTACCTGTTCCAAAGCATACATTCTATTTGAAATGGTGCATCCAGGAACAGAGGACTTCCATTCTTACTTAATAACAAGAAAGAAAACCCAACTGTGTTGGCCAAAAACATTCAGTGATTTTATGAACTCCCAAGTCTGCATAAACTGGAACTGAACAATAAAATGCACAGAAAGCATTGGCAATGTTTTATACAAAAGCTGTGCATACAAAATCTGCAGTGAAAAGGGGGTAATGATGCTTTTGAAAATGTCTGTATTCAAAGACCAAACTCTATAAGGAGTTTGTCAGTGTAATCCGTATTATAGTTGTAGCTGTATTCCATAAGGAAATAACTGAAACAAGAACCCTATAACTTCTTTTTTTTTACCAGTATTACATTTCTTATCTGTTTTAATTCAGCTCATTTATCAGTGCTTATTTCATTATTACTTGAATTAAGCTAGTTTCTCTAAAGTTCTTCTGCATTGTAACGAACAAAATATTTCTGTGGGAATATTAATTACTTCCTACATCACGCTTTCAGTATTTTTGGAATAAAAAAAAGGGGGAAAGCACAAAAGACTCACAGCAAGTATAATTGCACAGTTAACAGAGTAAAGGAGCATTCGATTAGATTAAAGGCAGTACTACCTTTGAAGATAAGTCAATACTTTCATCTGAAATGCTGCACTTTATATTAGGGAAGAATAGGGCTTTTGAGTTAATTTGTACTCCTCTTATCACATAGGTTGCCAAAAAACTCAGAGTTTAAAATCTCACTGCTTACAACTCCAGACAGCCATATGTCAGCTCTCAGAGACAATGAAACATGAAAAGTAGACAGCATGCACAGACACCTTGAATAAAGCAAACTAATAAAAAGCCCTCTATGTTACAATAAAGTTCTTGTATGACATATCAAGCTGCTATAGTCATCTAAATTGAAAATTCTAATAAAATTGTTTCTTTACTTAATACATAAACCACTGTCTGATTAAACTACACAATTTTAGAAGTCAACTAAATATCATAATTTGGTTTATTTCTTTTTGTACCTTCAATACAAATATTTTCCCTAGACAACCTTAGTACTTCCCTTTCATAGTTCATTTTTCTAGCATAACTTCATTTTCATAAACCATTAAGTTATGTGAACCTTCAAGGCAGAGTATTCATCTAGATCCATGACAAGCAAGAAAGCTACCTAGCAACACACTACGGAAAACTACACAAAATACACTTGCTGCAGGCATTACCGATGTTTTTTTCTGTACAACTCACAGAATAACATGTTCTTAGATATGATCATGATGTGATTCCCCCTGTCCTCATAGCTGACTATACCTTTCGGGCAGAATTAGTCAAACTACATCTTATATTAGCTGGAGCAAACAGAACTCCTCAGCTGCAAAACCTTGGAATGAGGCCTTTGATTTGCAGTGTCTGAAAGAAAAGACCAAACTTACAAACAAAAAAAAAAAGGCCTACCCTACAATAAACAAAGTTGGGAACAATACCTTCTTTAGTAGCTTACAGTTTGGAAGAAGTATTCATCTCACCTCAAGAAACTAAAGCCCCCTCATCCCTCTTTTAAGTACGTTTTTGTCACCTGTCTCTTGTATTCTCATCAAAGTTGAAAAGTTATCTATTTCAGGTGGGGGGGTTTAGTTATTTTCTTGATGCCACTTAGAAGACAAGAGAAGCAGTAAAACAAGGCATGTGTTCTACTTATATGCTGTTTAGATACCACTATATTAAGTGGGCAATGTATATTGGAATATATCTGTAATATCTGTGATTCGTGTGCTGGTTGTAATGGAAAACTTCATAATTTTCAGTACTGTAATATTCCTATAAAATTTTTTAACGCTTTAAAGTACTACAATTTTAAAGAGCTTTCAAAGCTCTGGTATTTTTAGTATCATAAAAAATATTTTATTTAAAAATATTTATTTTATTTAAAAATATTTATTTATTATTTAATTATTATAAACGGCTGCTGGGAGCCTGCTACACACCCTTTCTGCTGGAGGGTCTCTGCGAGGCCAATCAGCTGATAAGCGGGTGGCGACCAGCCCTGCCACGAGGGGGCAGAGAGGGACCTGGGAGTCTGGATTGACAGGAAGCTGAACAGGAGCCAGCAGTGTGCCCAGGTGGGCAAGAAGACCAATGGCATCCTGGCCTGGATCAGAAACAGCGTCACCAGCAGGTCCAGGGAAGTGATTCTGCCCCTGTACACAGCGCTGGTGAGGCCACAGCTCGAGTCCTGTGTCCAGTTCTGGGCCCCTCAGTTTAAGAAGGATATCGACGTCCTGGAGCAGGTCCAAAGGAGGGCAACCAGGCTGGTGAAGGGACTCGAGCACAGGCCCTATGAAGAGAGGTTGAGAGAGCTGGGGGTGTTCAGCCTGAAGAAGAGGAGGCTCAGGGGAGACCTCATCACTCTCTACAACTCCCTGAAGGAGGCTGTAGCGAGGTGGGAGTTCGTCTCTTTTCCCAGACGACTTTCAGCAAAACAAGAGGACACAGTCTTAAGTTGTGCCAGGGGAGATTTAGGTTAGATATTAGAAAGAATTTCTTGACAGAGAGGGTGATCAGGCAATGGAATGGACTGCCCAGTGAGGTGGTGGATTCTCCATCCCTGGAGATATTTAAAAAGAGACTGGATGTGGCACTCAGTGCCATGGTCTAGCAACCGCAGCGGTGGGTCAAGGGTTGGACTTGATGATCTCTGAGGTCCCTTCCAACCCGGCTTATTCTATGATTCTGTGATCTCTACTACTGCTACAGAAGTAATATTGTGCTTCTCTAGCTTTTCATCTAGTAGTGCTCAGGTAGAAATTAAATGGAAAAACTAATTCTGTTCTTTGCCCTCTCCCAATGGTTGCTACTACATGGTAGGGAAGCCTGAACGTTGCATAAAGCCACTCTCTAAGAGCTGTATCCTCCACTTTGCCATGCAGTGTTACAAACTATTAGACCACAAGATGCTTATTTTTGGCTCAGTAGTATTTTGCCCAAGACTGGGAAAAATAATCAGGGTGGACTTATTTTTGCTAAGTCTGTCGTCCTCATGAGTCAATGAGGTAGCTGACTGACATTGGTGAAGTGATTAAAGTATCTTAGGTGCTTTTAGTAATCTGTGTCTGAGGAAGTGCTTGATGTCCTCTGGGGTGTCAAGGTGGTGCATTGGGTGGCTTTTTTTTTTTATTCTCCAAGTTTTCTTCTGAGGAATAGCATAAGACAAACTTTTGTCTTCCATAGACACTATTATGTACATAAATTATGTCATGTGAAAAGCTTTTTTTTTATTCTTATGGCAACTCAGGTAGAGTATAAGCAACTCCTCTGTTTCTCAAGAACAGTGAAGCAGTGATTAACTTCTTATTCTGCATTTTAGTAAGGAAGCTAATGTGCAGAGAAATATGCATAATATGAAGAGAAAGATATATGTGAAGCTGTATGGAAGAGCTAGAAAAGGACCCTTGCTAGAGGTATAGAAAAGCAGTTCTGGGAAAGCTTTTCTACATGTTACTTTTTTTTTTTTTTTAATGCAAGATATATTTATAATTATGTAGTTGTGTTGCAATTTTTCTGATGACTACCTATTTAGAACCAGAGCACTACAGGTCCACTACTCTGGATTAAACAACACTGTGGTTTTGGGAGTTGTGTTTTGGGAGAGGAACTGAATAGCTGGTAATAATGCTTAAAATAAATGTGTAGGACTCTTGAAAGAGTATGCAATTTAGCCATGTTGACAATAATTGTAAATTGAATGCCAGCCATCTTTATTCCTTTACTTAGTGCAGTAAAGTTTAGATAGAAGAGGGCACTGGAGGGAAATTATGCAGAACTAGCGATCTGAAGATTCTGATTTTGCATAGGCTAGGTTTGCTTGCTTTTAACTATGGTCTAATTAGTACTGACCTGCTTTCTGAAGCTGTTGTTCTACTGTAACATTTTTTTTAATATTGCATTCTTCTCTAGGCCTCCCTCAAATTTGAAAGTCCACGTCTAGTTCAGGTACTACATATCATTCTTTCTGTAATAAGTCACAGCAGATGAAAACTCAATCCTAATTTCTTGGTACATAGACTTTGTGTGAAGGACTGCGCTGGCAACTTGCCAAAATTTTAAGCACTACATCTTGACTTGTGATAAAGAACTGTGTACAATAGCATTTATTGTACCTTCCTTGTTAGAGGAACAGTCATTACTTGTTTCAGTCTTGCTAGCAACACAAGCATGAAATTTAGCTTTTCCCGTGACTGATTCCTTGTGCTCTAAGTGCATCCATACTTTTTCTCAAATAGATTTGAAGAGAAGTCCTGGGGAATTGTCAACATCAGTTACAGTCATGCAGAGTCTGGTCCTATAATTGGATGCCACTTTGTTCCTTTATGTAAAACCTCAGAAGGTTGCTCTGGTCCATGAACTCAATCAGGCAGTTTGATGTTAGATTTGAGAAGAATTACCGTACTGAATTATTAGGACCAAATTTTGTATTATATGCTTTTCTTTTCTTTGCCCATTCTAGAATAAGACAAGCATGTTGAGTTGGAAACCTATTGTACTTTTCTCTTTCAAAAATTTAATAAATTGGAGATTAGGAAATCAGGTTGGTAGTATTTGTAAATTATAATTACTGCAACAGATCTGATCATTGCCATATATTAGTTTTTTACTAGTTGATAAATATGCAATGTGAATTTAATTTCGGGGAATACTTTTTGGACAGTAACATAGCCTTGTTTCCTTTTTATGGCTGCCTACCATAACATTTGTTATTATTTACACACCTTTTGGTCTTTTTTTTTTTTTTTACTACTGTTGCAGGTTTGCTTGCACCACCAAAATTTGGGGGTTTTAGTGAACATGGCATTTTATGATTTTTTCATTGTACTCATTGTTTGCCACATAAATTATTACCATTAGGCAGAAATGGCTACTGCCTGAATTCCCTTAATTAGAATTAGTGCTTTAATTACAGGATTGTTGGACCACATTAAGAAAACACAGGTGCTACCACTGACAGATTTTATGCCTGTGGTTAACATGCACTTCATCCATGCATAGCCTCAGCCTGGTTACATTATATTACAGATTTAGCACTGCCTGATGCTATATCAGGGAGCACAGAGTTGTATGAAGAAGCCTGAAAATTCACCAGTCTAATGACTAGGAGCTTTGAGGGGCCAAAATTAAGACTAGAATCTTGCCTCTGTACGCATAGTTAGAAGCAGTCGTTACCCTAGTCCTTCCATGGTGACTGAACCAGAGAGGTCAGAATGATAAAAAAACTAAAGAGGAGGAAACAGGCATTAAAATTAAGAATGGGTTTATAAAGGCTCTAATGGAGTGTTAGGTTCCCATTTTGTATCTACGTCTAATTTGTATAATTTCTCCATAAACTGCCAGGAAGAGATAATCCAGGAGAGGTGCTTCACACTTGAATTTATTTCACCAGAGCTCTGCATGAACACAGTGACTGACAGCCAAAAACTGAGTTCAAGTTCTGGTCCTCAGCATGCAAAGCACACTGGGTGTAATCTTGTTACTAAGCAAATGCATTCAGACTTCAGCTGAGTTAGAATACTAAACTGAGTAAAAATAAGTTTAAAAATGTAGTGGAAGTGCAAATCACTTGCTAATTAGAAAGCAGGCTTTTGTTTTGATGTGGTATAGTTAGCATAACATAGCAGTGTATTTAGCAGGATAGTGAATTTTTAAATCACTTCCACCTGTGGAAAGGGGAGATGGAAGGGATTTCTGAAAAATAAACTTGCTTAGCTGTACTGCTAATGCTGAACCAGCCACATCTTTCCAGCTGCATTGTTAAAGCTGTCCTATTAGAGAGGATGTACTGATTTTTGGGACAGTCAAGAGTGAATGGGTCAAGCAGGGAGGTACACTCTTTCAGACTTCTATTGCTATCTAGGGTTAGTTGTTGTTAGCTTCAGGGTTGTTGTACAACAACAAGGTTAGTTGTGCAACTTCAGGGTCAAGAAGAACATTTACAGGCTGACATTGCTGTTCTAACAGTCACAGGCTTTTCCTAAGACACTTCTAAGTCGTCTGAGATCTTAGGAATTCTGCAGACTAACTATGGCTGGGTTGGGATGCTTTGCAGGAGCTCTTTGTCCCCTTCTGCTGATGAGGAATGCTCTCATGCTCCCAGTCATGAGCATGTGTGATGGGGAAATGGGTGGTCATAAATTCACAGTGAGCAGCATCCTTTGAATGAATACACCTGTGATTTGGGTTGAAAGAACCTAATGCATTATATATGCTAACGTAGAATATACATATATGATATAGGACATATGTTTGTTTAGTGAGAGTACTGGGGCAAGCATCGTGGGGAGCTGCCAGCTCCTCGCTGCAGGCGAAACCGTCCTAAGAGAGCTACGTGTGTGGAGGAGTTTCTTTGAGCAGGGAAAGCTGGAATACCAAGGGCAGGTACGGGGAGATGCAGAGAACAAGTGACTGCTCGCTGGAGTGCTTATTCCCATTTCCCGGTGCCAGGGATAGCACACCCCCTCCTTCCGCAATGGGGAGCCCGCTCCAGGCCCGCTCGGAGCCCGCCAGCCCCCGCTCCTGCTACCCCGTCGTGCCACCAGGCGGCGCCATTGCCCCGACGCCGGCCCGGTAGCACGCTGGGCGAGTCCGGCGCCAGAACCAGGACCGGGCTCTCTCTGGGTTTCCTCCCGGCGCAATCTGGGCCGAAGTGCAGCTGGCACCCCTGGGGCTGGTAGGGGATGTACTTCCTTCCCCCTGAGGAAAGCGTGCAGAAATGCTGCGTCTCCAAGGGAACGGGCAGGGTTTAGGCTGCCGGCTCTCAGCAGCGCCTGGAAGGATGAGGAAGGGGATGGCTCAGCAACACCAGACTGAGACTGCCTTTTGCAGCAGCTTTTCCTTTTTTAAAACGGGCATCAGAGTTACGTGGCTCTTGGCCTCTGGATGGATGTACAAGGCTGGGGCTGGGCTGAGTTATCTGGTCCGCTGCCTTACTGATGCCTCGCAACATTTTGATCAAGCTCCACAGAACTGTATCTCCTCACTTTTTTTTGCAGCAGCAATTATAGCTGGGGAATGGGGAATTTTTGATGGTAAACAGTCAAGATAGCAAGCTTTGAAAATAATATAGACTAAAAAAAGCCAGGCACCAGGGCTCTGGGTTTTATAATTCTCCTTTCGAGATGCTGTTGTAATTCATTAAGTAAACAGTATCAATATACTAAGAAAACTGAGGTTCAGGAAAGCTGTCATCTGAAACACCTGCCTTGGTATCTCTTCTCTGAAGGACATAAAACTCTTTGTATTTCTATGTACATGAGAACAGCATAAACTGTTCAACACAACATGAACAGGCAAGACTGTATTTGAGAAGTTTTTAAAACTTGGGCAAAAATCGTACAGCGTCCTTTTTAAATTATTTATCCTGTTTGTCAACTTCTTGCATTTCACTTATCTCTGTACCATCACCAGAGTGGTCTTAGATCAGACATTCATGCAACTGATCTTTTTGTAGATTCTAGGTTAGCTTCTTGTGAGTTTAATCAGGTATAAAGTTGAAATGCTAAATATGGTGGTGAGTAAATGTAGGGCTTTTGGCTAGTAGGGCACATATTGTGCTTCTTGTTGTGCAAGAGTTTTTAAATGATACAATCTCATCTTGTGAATTTTGCAAAACAAACATAAGACTGAGAAGTATCACCTGGCTCGTAACACTTCACATCACCAGTGGCTGGGTTCTGGAGAGAAAAGCTTTTATTTTTTGTTTTTCATATTCTGTTGGGAGGGAGGAGGATGTGGGGAGTTGCCTTTAAAGCACTACCATAACATTGCTTTGCTGATAAGCTGAAGAACTTCAGGAGCATATGGAAACCTTGCCCCTTCTGTGCCCTACTATGCTGATGAATGTATCATTTAGCAACTTTTGAGTGATTTGAGTGAGCTCTATCACTGCTTAACGAGAGCTATTCTTCAACTAATGTATTTGCATCAAGAATAGATCTGCTAATACAAAATGTTCGTGTTTTTGTAGTACTACAATTACCTAGGGGAAAAAAAAAAAAAAAAAAAAAAGTAAGTCATTTAAGATGTGAAGAGTATACCAGTGCTTCTTAAAGGCTTGCCCTTAAAGACAGCAGACACTATCAAATACATGAAGCTTGACAAGATGATTTCTGACGTGTTGCTTTTCAAAAACTTTTGTGCATCAACAGTCTGGATCTTACAGCTACAAAGTCTTCAAGAAAGCTGACAAAGAGCTTTTGAATACCTTATTCTGTGAGTTCTGACCAATGTAAGATCTACATGTTATTACATACCAAGAAACCCACAATCATTTAATTACACTAATAAACTACAACAATATAAAGCCCCTCAATGTTTGTATGCTTGTAGCAGTAATACTTTTCACCAGTGCATCTGTAGCTTTATATGGAATTGAAAGGGTACACAGGCCATATACTTCTCATTATTTTACATTAAGGCTATAAATGTCCTTAAGATGAGAAGTTAAGAGCCTGAGGGTTGAAGGTGGAGCATACTTAGGGATATCATGCCTGGCAAAGTACAGCTTTTTAGCAAAATATATTTACTTAAAAAGGCTCAGTGGATTATAAATTGTCCTGTATCAAAGCCAAAGAAAACAGCGCAGATTAGATGCTATAGTGAAGTAGGTATCAGTGTTTCTACAGAGGCGGTATGAACTTGTGCTTACCTGATTGTGCCACCTGAGGTACCAGATCCTATGCGTTCAGGTACCACCTGTGAATGTGCTGTTCCCAATATTATTTCATAGATTTAATGGTTAGGAGACAGTGGTTGTTTCATTTAACTGCAAGGGCTTTTTCTGTGCACCTTGTGTTTGGGCAAGCACAGTCTTGGACTGGGAAACTGAAGCAATTGCAAAGTTTTTTGTTTCTTAAAGTGAACTCTTTTCAAAATGAGTCAAGTATTATGTTGGAGATTTTTTTTCCTCCAAATGATACATTATGGGAAAATGCAACTTTGTACCTATTTTTGTGTATCAGTAACAAAACAGTTGCTCCTGCATTTTGGCTCTTAAACTAAATAATAAAGACTTCCCTAAACTTCTCAAAATACCTTGCAGCCTCTTCCCTGGTATGAGATCAGAGCCTCAAGTGAGACAGAGAAGGAAATAAGCTGAAGTATCATGCTGGTTTGACTAGACTGTTTTGGAGATGACTCCGATCTAGAAGGCATCTTCTTGCTTTTGAGCTTGTCAGACTTAGGCACAACTGGGAATAGCTAAGCTCTGCTAGACCTGAGCTAGCCAGTCCCCAAATCTGTCTTCCTCCTGAGCTCAACTCTGAATCCAGGGATCTGCATCTGGTGAGTTGAGTAGTGTAGATGCAAGGGAAAAGCTAATTTATCCCTGGTGGCTGTAAGAGTTTGGGAAGTGCAGTGTTGTCACACGTAAGTAACTGTGGGTCGGCTCAGCCCAGCAGGCTTTAGTTGCTCTGATTGAGCACTGCCTGTGCTACGGCTTCGGTGGTGTTTAGCAGAACTTCACAGTACTTGTAGTTTGCCCAGGTTCTCATTATCCTTCATAATGAAAAGCTATAACTATATTGAAACACATATATATGTAGATAATAAGAGCCAAATAAGTATCAAACTTAGAGTGAAAAAAGTTACCATACTCAAGTGGCAAGAATTTCCCTCCCTGGAAGGAGTTTACAAATAATTTTTGTTAGTTGCTGTCTTGTGTTAATTATTGGCTAAGAGATAACAAAGATGGGCAAAGAATGTGTATCTGTGTCTTCTTGAATCTTTCAGGTAGGTGAAGGATTAGTAGGTATGTTGAGACATTATTAACCACTTGACGTAAGTGGCCAAAGATTTCTACACACATCAGAGGTGTCTGTATTTCTTCTCATCAAATTCTATATATACCACATTATCACCTTCTGCTATATCAGGGAATTCTGCTTACTTTCTTTTGCCTATGCTTGAAAAGAGGACATCTAGTTGAAATATACGCTTTGCATTTTTTTTAAGTATTTGCTGTGCAATGTTCTTTACTATATGCTTGTATTGTCTTTTAATTAGGACAGCCAAGTCTTACTCTTGGAGGTTCAAGAAAGGGATTTGCTGACACTCCTTTGGTTTCTATTCTGATCTACTGGTCTTGCAGATGGTCTAACTAATGGCAAAAACTAGTAAGCATGTTCTTGTGCCTTGCTTGAAGCATATTGATACTCTTTATTGATACTATTGTCAAATAACATCCAAGAAGGATGATCACTTCTTCACGCAGAACTTGAGCATTACACTCAAGGGTTCCCATTTTTTGTTTGTTTTATCTCAACCATACATGCTTTAATTGAATGAAGTAATTTTTACTGGGGCATCTGGAGAGAAATCTGAACACTGACACAAAAAGATAACTCCTATGCCAGGAACGCATGCTATTTTAAAACACAGTTTATTGTGTAAATAGAAATATTGTCATTCTAGTATACCTTTTCAGTAAATACAATGGAATGGGATTATATATACATATACATAAAAAAAAAAAAAAAAAAAAAAAAAAAAGTATAGCTTTCTGAGTTTCTTGAAAAAAAAGTAAGTAGCCAGTGGGTTTTTTTTCAGCATTTTCTTTATCACCCCAGGTAAGGTGGTGGCTATTTAAAATTCCTTGGTCTTTTACAAGTTGTTTACACCACCTTGTATTGTAATAATGCAATTATCTCTGGTTTGCTTGTTTATATTTAGTTTTCCCAGTGCAAGACTTTCATATTGACTTGTTCTTTTGTAAAGTGCAAACATGTTTTGAGGAAAAAAAACAGATTTTCTGCATAGTCTGTGCCAACATGGACTTCTGGTGTCTCTCTTACTGTTATGTGATTTGCAAATGAGCTGAGCCTCACTGTCTAAGATCTAACAGAGGGAATAATTGAAAGGAAATTATTTACTTTGCTAACTGGAATTACTATTTCCTGAAAGGTAATGGAAGAGATAAGAATTCTATCTTTTTAGACAAAAGAAGTGCAACTGTTACGAATTTATGAGGCCATAACTTGCCAGAAAATACATTCTGAAACTGAAAAACCAATCTTAACTGCTGAACATGATGAGAAATCTGTCAATGTGATAAAAAGACATATTTACATATTTTATTTCTGGACACTTTCTTCCTTTTTTTTTTTTTTTTTTTTTTTTTTTCCTTTCTCTCCAGTACTTGATTAGATCAGACAGTCAGGTTTAATTGGTGTGAACAACAAACCTTGTCATTTCCTTCACTTCTGGTCTTATACAGATCGTGAGATCGTGACTTTGATAACCATCAGAATACAGATGTATGTGATGACTCTGGACCAACCACTGCAGAAAAGCTTGCTTAGTTCCATATGTGTATGTGGCAAATACCTACGCTTTGACCATCTGCCTACTGACTTTATTCTCTTTATTGTGGTATATCACATTCTTACTTTTGATAGAAAAAGTGCACTTAAGTGTTGGCTAATATCTATGTAATTTTTTTTTTTTTTTTAACAAATGTGATAGTATAGATCTCATTTCATATAATCATTGTATGACAGGGGGTGGAAGGGACCTCTGGATATCTAGTCCAACCTGCCTGCTATAGCATGTTTGCCTACAGCAGGTTGCACAGGACTGAATCCAGGTGGGTTTTGAATTTCTCCAGAGAAGGAGATCCCACAAGATCTCAGGGCAGCCTGTTCCAGTGCTCTGGTCACCTTCAAAGTAAAGAGTTTTTTCCTCATGTTTAGATGGAACTTCCTGTGTTCCAATTTGTGCCTGTTGCTCCTTCTCTTGTTGCTGAGCACCACTGAAAAGAATTTAGCTCCATCCTCTTGGCACCTGCCCTTTAGACGTTTACAAGTATTGATAAGATCCTCTCTGTCTTCTCTTCTTCAGGCTAAACAGACCAAGGTCTCTCAGCTTTTATAATAAAGCTTAAAGTAAATAATAAAAAAGCCAGAGGCAAAATTGTTCATTTTCCTATGTTATTTGCTTGAGACTGTAAAAAAAGTATGGAAATTACTGTTATTGTGCTCACTTCTGCTATGGTCTGCAATGAGATTATCTTAGGAGACTGGGAGAAAAAAATCTGTTTTTGCAGCCTTAGCCTTGCAAGTTGGAGCCTTGGTATCTATGGGCAGGATATGCAAAGCAACATAATGTGAAGGGATGCTCCAAACTGGTGATAAGGGTCTGCTCTCCTTACTGTCAGCCTGTATGTCAAAAGGAGTGTGAGTCAGCTGGTAAAAACAGACTTTTTTTTTTATTTTTTAATTAAAAAGTATTATCAGCTCATCATCTCTAATGTTCCTATTTCGATCTTTTTGACTCTGGATTTGGTTGTTGCTCTAAAAATAGCACCACCAGAAACAAGCAGCCTTTTGTTGTTTGTAATGTCTGAAATGTATCAATTAATCCTCCTTGAAATACATAAACATAGTTTTTTAAAGTTTTGCTATCTAGCAGTGAATTGAGTTTTTCCAGATTTTAGTACATATATTTCATATATGTATCTACTGAGAAATTAATTACAACTTTGTTTGTTGTGAAAATGGATATGTGCTTGTAGATGGAACTGGATAGAAAATATTTATCCTTTATACTCTATAGTATTTGCAAGTGGAAATCACAGGGATGCTCCAGCCTTGTAGTTCTGTTGTTACATTAAAATGAGGGAAGCATGCTATAATTGCTGCTGCAAAACCAGTGTCTAACCCTTATTTTAACAGAACTGTCTTGTTATGAGCAGAACTAAATATGACTATGCCACCCTAGGAAACTACGGTCACGCTACATTCTAACTGTACATTATAAATCGGGAACAGTACAGCAAGCACAAAACTCAATCTTTGAGATCAGAATCCCTTAATGAGTAAGAATGCATTAGGAAATGCTTCCTGTCTGAGCTTATTTTATAGATGTTGGAAATTACACAACAGGTGTGCCAACACAGGTGCATCAGGTTATCCAAACCTCTTACAAGCAAGTCTGCAAAATGCTACCTGAAGATAATTTCTCTCTTTTCTGCTCTCCAGAAAAAAGCAGTTCCCTTTGAAATCAACACAGGTTTAGAATGTGCTTCTGAGAGCAGAAGCTGACTTGTAAATTAAAACTTCAATTGCCTTTGAACATTTTTTCAATAAAGTAGTCCTGAGGTAATTTCTGTTGCATTGAGATGAGGGAGTCTGACACCATCGTGCTAGGGCAAGTGCAAGATATTCAGAGTAAGTTGAGCCTGTCTATGAGGAAACTGGTAGTAAACTGACTGCGGCTTCCAATTATTAGGCTATCAAAAAAAGCATGTGTTTTCTTGTAAAATGGTTCAGAATGTCCCTTTGATCTCTGAAATTCACAAGTATGTGGGAAAAAAAACACTCCTCATGAGAACATTTGTCTCTAACAAATTCAAGAAAAGTTCAATAGAAAACAAGCTTCTTTTAGTTACAAATCAAGAGCTTTAAAAATTCTGATAGTGAAGAAGGAGTGGCAAATAAAAATGCAAACGAGAAAGGAAGATGAGGTAAAGTGAGTGGAGGACAACAGAGGGATGTGCTAAAGTTCAGTCAAGAATATAAGCAGCTCTTTGAAAACACACTGACAAATGAAGTAAAGAATGAGTGTGCATGCAGGACGACTTGTAGCCGTGCATTCAAATAGTGTGGGCAGAGCTATTGTGAATAACACTTAGAGACATCTCACCTGAAGCTAGAAGTGGCTAATAACAGATCTACTTTCACCTTTTCTCTGTGCCTGCCTGGAACACCAGCTCCCCTTCCTGACACTCTCATGGGTTATGTTTCCTTTGTTAAGACCAAACAACAGGGTATTGCTCACTCGGATGGAAGACTTCTTAAAGGCATTTGCCAACATGACACTTGTTTTGTCCAAAAACCTTATTAAAAATCTTCAGTCTTGCTTTTCTCTGAGAAAAGCAGAGTTAGATGTTTACATCCACATAGGAAGTGTGTCCCCATCATTGCAAATCCCACATGGAATTTACTGGCATTTTGGAAAGCAAGTGGTATCTTATTTGCAAAATTTAAATTTCTGGTATGTGTTTTGCTGCTGTACAGCACTGGAACTACAGGAAGCTCATTCTGCTCCACAACACAATGAGAAATCTCTCAGCTTTGGTATGCTGTGGGTAATAGTATATAATAATCCTTGGCTTAGGCAGTCTCCTGGGGCAAGGTGGCCCTGCCCCAGAATGAACCTGTGTTTCTGCATTAACACTGTTTTGATACTGCTTCATTTGTATGCTTGCTTAACTTAGAACATTTAGTTATAATCAGAGATGTATTACCGTATTCATTCTTCATCCTATTTCTTACTCTTGAATGACAGCTAGTTCCCTATTAGATCAAGGATGTACTGTGCTCCTATGCGTTTTTCTATTGTGGTAATTTAACAGGGTTGTTAAAAGGTTTTGTTACTTAAAATTCTTTAAGTGCTAAATATATTTGCTTAAATGTTTTTTACAGACCTACAGCAAGCAGGGTTTAAATGTGGGAGGAGGGGAACCACTTAGTTTCATATTTAACTTCTGTGCTTTTGAGGTCAAGACTTTGTGCATTTATCTCAAAGTGTGAATCCTTCCCCTCCCTCTCTCATTTCTCCTTTATTTACTCTTCTTCCCTTTCCTTCACTGAAATAAATTATGCTTCTGAAATACATATTCTGGAAAAGCAACTGTGTGGGAGTTTTGTGGTATACTTTGAGGCCAATTTCAAAACAGTTTTGCAAAGCTTTTTCTTCTGCACTGTGGGTATTCCATCCATTTTAAGAAGGAAAACTAGACTTCCTTCAATTTCACCTAAAAGGAAAGCTGCCAGGTCCTGGATGATTTTTTCTAATACAGTATTTCCAAACACATACAAAGCCAATAGTTTTACCAGTTACTCTTGTAAAACAATGTATCTCATGTAAAGCCCCCACAACAATTCAAACAGTTCTCTTCACGTTTTACTTACACTTGATTCCCACAGGAAAAAAAACAAAAGTGAAACTTGTACTGCCTGGTAAGCATGGTGTGGTTCTCCTAAATGATCTGTGAAGAGGGGGGGTGGGGGGAGTGATTTTGGCAGACAACTGCCAGAAGGCAGCACTGAGCTCTGCAGTTCATGCAGGAACAGTGTTGCTCAGCTTGGAAGGGACCTCGGGAACTCTGATCCAACCTCTGACTCAAAGCAAGGGGCAGCTTTGAGTTCTGAGTGGGTTACTCCAGCCTTTATCCCATGGGACCTTGGAAAGAGATGGAGGCTGAACAACTTCCCTGGGGAATTTGCTTCACTGCTTGGCCATCTTCAAAACGAACAGGTTTTCCTCCAGTTGTGTCAGAACCTCCTCTGCTTTAAGACCACTCAACCTCCTGTTGTGTACTTTTGTTAAAGAGCCTTATTCAATTGTTTCAGAAAGATAAAATAAGTTAAGGAGACTTACTGTATAGCTCTTTTGCAAGTATTTGCTGCTACTGAGGTCCTTCCCTACCCCATAGCCATCTTTTTTTCCACTCTGAATAGACTCTGTCCTCCCATCCTCTCCTAGCAGGGCATTTCCTCTAGCCTCTTGACCTTCTTGGTGGCCTGGTACTGCAACAACTGTTGGAGACCAGCTTTTTCTCCAAGTAAGCCTGCTGGAGTGGAAAAACTTGCAATTCTTCTCAAAACAAGACTGAATAATCTTTCTTGAGTTTCTGTAAGAATGGAGCTGTAGGATTCCACCTCCACATCAGATAAATAATCACAGCTCTGATGGTTTTATCTTAACTTATAAATTACCTACCTTGTTGAGTAAAACCTGCTTCAGGTTGGAACTCTCTGACTCTGGCCCATAGTGGGAGCCCTCATGGCTCTGGTCTGAGGGGTATTTGTGAGGGCAGGGGAGTACAGGTACAGCTTACCCAGAGTGTCTTGGCTGGAAAATAATGAAATGCTCTTCAGACCGGAGCCAAATTCACGCTGTCATCGCTGTTGTGTCAGTTCAAAGAACTTGACCTTGCTCTGGAAAAACAGCAGCTCAAGACAAACCTAAGGTTTGATCCTCAACTCTTCTGAGCTCCTTGAGTCTGAAACACTCACCTGAGGAAAGTCAGTCACCCGGCAGCCTTTGTGTTTGAGGGAACAAAAAGCAATGCCCTGGCAGCTCCTCTTCCATGCAGCCGCTGCTCCTGGGATTTCTCAGCTGCCAGGTGTGGATGCTCTGTGAGCAGCAGGTGCCTGCCCAGGCTGGCATGGCTGTGGGGGCAGGGGGTAGCACTGCTGCTCCCAGGGAAGTGCAGCCCCTCAGAAACTTCACCCAGGAACATGCCCCGGGTGTTGTAACAGTGATGCTTGAATGCCTGCTGCTGGATTCAGAGACTTTTTGGTGTCAGATTGTCAAACTGTGACACTTGAGAAGTAAGTGTGCTCAGTGGGACTTGGAATCGATTTGCAACTTAATTTTGTTGGGTTTTCTCCTCTTGATAATATTGTTACTTGCTTGCAATGTTTTTAAAATGTTTTGTTTTGTTGGGGATTTTGTGTGTTTTGTTGTTTCAGTGTTTGAGGATTTTTTCCCTTCTATGTCGTGCTGACTTTTTTCTTCTTCTTCCCTCTTCTTTTTTTTTCTTCTTCCTTTTTTTTCCTCCTTTTCCTTTTTTCCTTTTTTCCTTTTTTTTCTTTTTTTTTCCTTTTTTCTTTTTTTTTTCTTTTTTTTCTCATTTTTTCCTTTTTTTTCCCTTTTTTTTCCTTTTTTCCCTTTTTTTTTTCCTTTTTCCTTTTACTTTCCTTTTTTTCTTTTTCCCTTTTTTCTTTTTTCTTTTTTTCATTTTTTTTCCTTTTTTTTCATTTTTTTTCCTTTTTTTTCTTTTTTCTTTTTTTTTTCCTTTTTTCTTTTTTTTTTTCTTTTTTCCTTTTTTCTTTTTTTTTCCTTTTTTTCTTTTTTCTTTTTTTCATTTTTTTTCCTTTTTTTCTTTTTTCTTTTTTTTTCCTTTTTTTCTTTTTTTCTTTTTTTTCCTTTTTTCTTCCTTTTTTCTTTTTTTTTTCCTTTTTTCTTTTTCTTTCTTTTTTCTGTTTTGTCTTTTTTTTTCCTCTTTTTTCCTTTTTTCCTTTTATTTCCTTTTTTTCCTTTTTTTCCTTTTTTTTTCCTTTTTTCCCTTTTTTTCTTTTTTCTTTTTTTCTTTTTTTTCTTTTTCCTTTTTTTCTATTTTTTTCTCTTTTTTCTTTTTTTCTATTTTTTTCTCTTTTTTCTTTTTTTTTTTCTCTTTTTCTCTTTGTTTTCTCCTCTTTCCCTTTCTTTTTCCTTTTTTCCCTAAGCCTGGATGCTACTCCCGGTGCCCCCGGGAGGGCCTTGCTGGGCTCCGAGGGCAGAGCTGTCAGGAGCCAAACCCTCGCCTCCCTCCGGGGTCCCGGGCCCTCAGCTGGAAACGGCGACAGCGGCGCGTCCCGGGAACCCCTGGATTCGCCCCCAGTGGCGAAACACCGCGGCGTTGTAACACCTTGCTCCCGTAACCCTTCTCTCCACGCCCGCTGGCGAGGCCGGGCCGGGAGCCCGCGTAGGGGCGGGCACGGAGAAGGGAAGGGGCGGAGGTGCGGGTGAGGGTGCGGGGGGGGCCTGGGGGTGCGGCCGCCATCCCGGCAGCGCCTCTGTGGTGTGGCGGGGCTCGGCGGGCTGGCTGGCGCTGCCCGGCAGGGGGCGCTGTAGCCGCCTGCGCCCCTCTCGGAGCTGCGCTGCTTGGAGCCGCCGTGTGTCCGCCATATTGGCTGCCGCGCCGCAGCTGCTGCGCGTTGTTCCTCCATCTCCTGCCGGCGCGGCCGAGCGGTGCTGAGCGCGGGAGGGGACGGCGGCGCCGCCGGGCGGGAAGCGGGGCGAGGAGGCCGTACGCTGCCGGGAGGTGACGGAAACGAGGGGGGACCCGCGTCCCTCCGCGCCCGCCCCCTGCGCCACCCGCCATGGCGAGAAGGCCCGGCGGCCCCTGAGCGAGGCGCACACGCACCCACAGACCGAGATTATCCCCCCTCCCAGCCGCGGCCCGGCCCGGCCCGGCCCGGCCCGGCCGCCATCAGCGGAGAGAAGCCGCCCGGCTCCCCCCTCTGCCGCAGCATGGAGGCCGTGAAAGCCTTTAACAGCGAGGTGTGTAAACCCCCCTCTCCGCTCCTTCCCTTCAGGGTCGGGGAGCGGGCGGGGCCCTGGGGCCCGGCGCCTTCCCTGCCCCCTCCCGCTGCGTGCGCCTCGCCGCGGGGAGGGGGCGTGAACCGGGGGGACCGCGGCGTGGGGTGCCGGGAGCGGGGAGCGCTCCTCCAGGCAGCCCCGGGGGCTCGGCTCCGTCTCGTAGCGGGAGCGGGTCGTCGTCGCCGTCCCTGGGAAGCGTGGGGGGTGGGGAGGGTAATGGAGACACCACCCCCCACCAGTCTTCTTTCCGCCTTGGGGCTGGGGAAGACTGAACGGAGAAGAATAGATGTGGCGGGGGGCTGAGGGGAGAGGAGGGAGCCGGGAGGGGGCCGAGGTGGAGAAGGCCTCTTCCCTGCGCCTGGCTTGCGGTGGGGCGGGTGATGCCCAGCCAGCTCCACGCAGCGGCCGGAGGAGGCTGCACGGAGCGACCTGGGGGTTTCCACGATCACCAGGCCCCGGGGGCTGTGTCTTTCCCTGGGTCCCTCACCTCTTCTGACACCCGCTTCTGCCTCGCTTGTGAAATGGGTGTCCGCACTCCGCCAGCGCGCACTTTTAACACCTCATAGAGCTGCGTTTTAAATCTGAGGATGGGCGTACAAAGGCCTGTAAACTCGTCCCCGTTTTTGGAAATACTATATTCACTGTGGTCAGGATGGAAGCAGAACTGTGGGCTGCACAGAGCTCAGGTCTTGCACCAAAATATTTTGCTAAGTGAGCTACGGCACCCACGGACACATGCTTACGGGCTTGGAAGCGCTTGGCTTCTCTTTTATGCCGGTAGTTAATGCTTATTTTATAGCAGGTCGTTCTTGTGGCAACTCTGCTTTGTTGGGAGAGTTTGTATCGTTTATATTTTGAAGTTAATTTAAGAGCAAGGGAAATAAATACGTGTTTTCTTTGTAGGAAGTAATACGTCTTAAAATAGATTTTGTTAACCGTCGAAAGTATCAGCTCTGGTTACAATATATGCTTCTACGGACCGCTCATGTATCGCTGGTTCAGGTTGCCCTCTTGCTACTCCCACTGGGGATGTAGTAGGTTTTTAATGATTGTAAATCATACAGTGCTGATTAAAATGTTAATGTGATTTGCAGTGGAACAATGTGCCAACCAGGTTGTTTCTGCAAGCCACAATAAGTTCTTAAAATGGGCAGGTACTTTCTGCTAATTCAGGAGCAGTTGAATACTGTAACTGAAAAATTCTAGGTGTTGCATTTTACGTGATTTGAATTCTTAAGTAAAAGAAATCACATTTGTGGCCACTAGAGGAAAAATAAACACTATTAACTCTTCCCCCCCTCACCCACCTTTATTACTTACTGGCTTATGTGCAGTATTGTGAAGTGGGGAAAAGAAAGAGTCTAGTCACAAGAACAAAAAAATGTAAGTAGATTAGAACCTTTTTCTTGTATATACTTATTAGTGTGAGTAGAAGTCTGCTGTCATTGAAAAACAAATTCTGACTTCCTGAGCACTCAGGTATGAGTACTATAAAATAATTAGCTCTGAAGATTTCAGGTGAGAACTATATTAAAAAGAGCTTTAGAAGATGCCTTAATACTTCTAAGTTTTTGAAAAATTATCTTTGGGTTGTCAGAAAACAAAATGCAGGTGATCAGGTAATGACATTTTAACCAAATGGTCTCCTATGGTATTAATAGCATCTATGAATAGACTTGTTTGTATAACATACATCTTTCAATTTTTTTTTAACCTGTGTCTCTGTATTTGAATGCTGGGCTATCCTGACAGCAAGATTTTAAAGATGCTGTGACTGAACCCCTGATCCTGGAAGTAAATGGAATGAGGCTTGTTACATTTGGGGAATCCTGAATGTCACTGTTAGCCACTCAATACCTCTGTATGCAGTGCAGAACTTGACTCACTTAATTTTGCATCGTTGTCTCTGGTCTAACTGACCTATATACATTTTGCATTTTAGAACTTTGAAATTATTAAAAATATTTAGAATAGCTGAAGTGTGTACGTAGATTGTACTTTGTGCTGTACCTAAATGCTTTTGAGTAACTTAAAAAATACTTATAGTTGGCTTCTAAAAATCCTTTTTATTAGTTTTAATTATGTTTTAAAGTCATATTTTACTCCAGAAATTACATTGGAGTTCTATTCTAGAGATTTTTGGCTAAAAATAGATATAAATCAAATTTAGCAGCAGATGGGATAGACTGAATTGTACAAAACTTAAACCATACTTTCTCTAATACAGTTTGCATTCAGTTAATAATTCTATAACAGTTTCTGTAACTTGCTGGTGAAATCCAGATGACGCTTTAGAAAGAACATTCGAAATACATTTAAACACTAAAGTCTGCAGGTCAGGTACTTCTGGGGTGGTTTTTTTGTTTCTTTGTTTGTTTTTGAAGGAAGTATTGTGTTTGGATTCTGTAATGAAGCTAAAATAAAGGCAGCTGTCCATCGAGGTGGTATAGCTTATTCCAAATGCCAGTGTGAGCTGAACAATATCCTGCATTATAGCTATACTTGTAGGACAGCCAGAACAGAAGGGGTCAACATAGGTTTTTCATTAATTTTATTAGAAAGAAAGAAATATCTCAGGTTAATTTGAACTCCAACTGCTGGAAATGTCAGCTGTTGTGGAAGGGTGGTCAATGTCTAATGATAATATGTGGCACTGTCATATATATATAAAGTTAGCCCTAAAATTCAAAGTTCTGGGAAAGATAAGTTTAAAGAAGAGAAATAATCACGCTCCTAAATGAAATATTCTTAGTATTGTTTTCATTTCATGGTTTTTGTTTTACTACTTAATTAAAAGTACATGGCAACTAAAAAACAGAGTATAACACAATGAACTCTCATATACCAGTGATGTAACTGGCAGTGTTTTACACCACACAATTTATCATTTGCTACAATTAACATAATGGAAGCTAATCACAACACTCATTTTCCTCCATATCTCAATTCAGGTCCTATGTGTTTTCTAAAGAGCACAACATCAAAGTCAAGAACAGGTCTTGACAGAAGAAGATAACTGAAATGTTTCTAATTCTTTATACATTTTATAAAAAGTATTTTGTAAACAAGTAATTGAAATGGACTAGAGGCAAGCAGGTGTACTGTGACTGTTTCAGCACTCAGATGATAATGTAATTGCAGACATATAAAGCTCATTATTTGTTACATAGTCAGCTCAGTGATAAAGTTTTGCTGTCAGCTTCAATTCTAGCCATTCTCACACTGGTCTCGGGTATCATAGAATATCATAGAGTGTCAGGTTGGAAGGGACCTCAAGAATCATTTTCTCTAACCCTTCTAATATTGTTGAGATGAGATGTCTCAGGACTCTGTTGAGCTGAGACTTAAAACTGTCTGAAGTGGGGAAATTCACCACTTCCCTGGGAGACCATTCCAATATCTAACTGTCCTCACAGTGAAAAATTTTCCACTTTTGTTTGATTGGAATCTCCCCAGGAGCAACTTGAGCCCATTGTCCCTCATCTTGTCCATGTGATTCTCCCTCTTATTTGTAGCCCCCCTTTTAAGTACTGTCCTAATCCTTCTTTTCTCAAGGCTGAACAAACCCAGTTTTCTCAGCCTCTCCTCATATGGCAGGTGCTCCAGTTCTGTGATCATCCTCATGACTCTTCTCTGGACCCTCTCCAGCCTGTCCACATCGTTTTTGTACAGCAGGGACCAAAACTGAACACAATACTGCAGGTGTGGTCTGACAAGCACTGAATAGAGAGAGAGAGGGATGATGACTTCTTCATCTCTGCTGGTGATGCCCTTGTCGATGCACCCCGCACACTGTTGGCTTTCTTTGCTGCTGCAGCACACTGTGCACTCATGGTGAGCCTGTTATTCACCAGGACTCCCAGTCTGAACTGCACTCCTGGGTTATGTGTTCCCAGGTGCAAGACTTTACAGATACTGTAATGTGCTGTACCCAAAGTTGAGTTTGAGTGCTATACTCTACAGTTCTTTTGCAATTCTTGTCCTTTTTGCTTTATGTTTTGAAATTATTTTTCAGTTTATCATGTAAAGACTGTGTGCAGACAAGTGCAGGAGATCAATGGATGCTTTAATTCTGAAGCCCATTTAATTATTATAAAATTTATTTCAATAAATGAAGCTGTAGAATAAGAGTAGATAGCTTTATATACATGTAAATAGCCAGAGGGCTGGAGTTTATTTCCAAGAAATGGAGTTCACATATTAGTTTTAAGTACAACACAAACTGGGTGTTTGAAATAATACTTTCTTTAGCCATGGTAACTTTTTTAAATACTGAATATCAGTAATCTTGAAAGGACATTTATTTAAATTTTAAAAAGCAAATTCAGCTTAGATGCATCTTTCTTCAGCACTACAATAGTAATTCACTGATTTATTTGATTTAAACCTAGAACTGATATTTCAAAATTCTTGGTATCTTTAGACACATAGAGGCTCTTTACCTATGAGACTGGTTAAGTCTGTATGCCTATTATGCTGAACTATTTAATTTTTTGCATGCTCTTTGCTTAAAAACAAAACAAAGATAGCTCATGCATAAACTATGCACACTTTGGTCAAATAATTGAAAAATACCAGTACTTTATATGTTGTTGAGACTGACACCTGCAATTCTGAACTGCAGCCATTTGGAAGGTTAGCAAAACCTACTTAGGGTAGTTTGATAGCTTTAAAAAATCCAGAAACATACATGGAATTTAGAGATGTTGAATTTGCATTGTTTGACCCAGTGAATGATAGTTGTTAGCATCCAATGCTACAAATTTGATCTGAAATGTAGTGGAAAAATTACAGGTTTTGAGTTTGATAGGCAACACTATGTATTCTGATATTGAAGAGGCAATTGTGAAAAGGACAATTGCGTATTTAAAAAAGAGAAGAAAGAATAACTCAAAGTTTCTCTCTTGAAGTCCAGGAATGAGAAAGTCATGTATCTTCTGATTCCTTCCAGAAATGCCCTGATCAGTTGAGTGTGTTTTGTAGAAAAAAATTTAATTCCTCTTCTCTATGCGACTTCATGCTGATCTTTAGAACATAGAAGGGAACTGAATGGAAAACTAAGTGTCACAGAATCATGGAATGGTTTGGGCTGGAAGGGACCTTAAAGATCATCCAGTTCCAACCCCCCTGCATGAGCAGGGACACCTCCCACCAGACCAGGTTGCTCAAGGCCCCATCCAACCTGGCCTTGAACACTTCCAGGGAGGGGGCAGCCACAGCTTCCCTGAGCAACTTGTTCCAGTGTTTCACCACCCTCAAATTAAAGATTTTCTTCCTAACATGTAGTGTAAATCTCTCTTCTTCAGGTTTTAAACCATTTCCCTTTATCCTCTCACTACACACCCATGCAAAAATCCCTACCCCAGCTTTTTTGTAGGCCCCCTTCAGATACTGGAAGGTTGCTATAAGGTTACCTTGGAGCCTCCTTTTCTCCAGGCAGACAACCCCAACTTCTTTAGCTTGTCTGCATAGGGGAGGTGCTCCAGGCTTCTGATCATTTTAGTGGCTCTCCGCTGAACGTGTTCCAGGAGCTCTATGTCCTTCTTATCCTGAGGACTCCAGAACTGGACACAGTACTCCAGGTGGGGTCTCACAAGAGCAGAGGGGGAGAATCACCTGCCTCAACTGCTGTCTGTGCTTCTTTTGCTGCAGCCCAGGACCTGGGTGACTTTCTGGGCTGCAAACACACATTGACAGCTCACGTTAAGCTTCTGGTACAATACTACCCCCAAGTCCTTCTCCTCAGGGCTGTCCACAATCCTTTCTCCTCCCAGCCTGTATTTGTGCATGGGGTTGCCTCACCCCAGGTGCAGACCCTTGCACTGAGCCTTGTTGAACTTCATGCAGTTTGGACAAGTCCACTTCTCAAGCCTGTCAAGGTCCCTTCCCTGCAACATGTTGACTTCACCACAGTTTGGTGTCATCTGCAAACTTGTTGAGGGTGCATTTGATTCCCCTGTCCGTGTCACTGACAAAGCTGTTAAACAGCACAGGTCTGAGCACTGACCCTTGAGGAACACAGCTTGTCACACATCTCTCTTTGGACACTGAGCCACTGGTCACAACTCTTTGGGTTTGACCTGCCAGCCAGTTCCTTATCCAACTAGTGGTCCGTCCATGGAATTTGCATCGTTCCAGTTTAGAGATCAGAATGTCATGCAGGACAGTGCTGAATGCTTTGCACAGGTCCAGGTAGATGATGTCAGTTGCTCTGCCTTTGTCCACCGAGACTGTGACCCCATCATAAAAGGCCACCAAATTAGTCAGGGAGGACTTGCCCTTAGTGAAGCTGTGCTGGCTGTCACCAGTCACCCCTTTGTTATCTGCTTGCCTTAGCAGAGCCTTCAGGAGGATCTGCTCCATGATCTTGCCAGGCACAGAGGTGGGACTGACTGCCCTCTACTTCCCTGGGTCTTCTTCCATTTTTGAAAATGGGGATGATGTTTGTTTCCCCTTTTCCAGTCAGTGGGAACTTCACCAGAGTGCTATAACTTTTCAAATGTGATGGACAGTGGCTTTGCAACTTCATTCGCCATCTCTTTCAGGACCTGTGGGAGAACCCTACCAGGTCCCATGGACTTGTGTACCTTCAAATTCTTTAGGTAGTCTTGAACCTGCTCTTCATCTACAGTGGGAGGATCTTCCTTTTCCCAATCTCTGCCTTTGCCATCTGTAACGTGTAGGGTGTGACTAGAATCCTTACTAGTGAAGATAGAGGCAAAGTAGTCATTGAGTATCTTGACCTTCTTTACTTGGGTGACCAGCTTTCCCATTTCCTTCTGGAGTGGGCCCACATTTTCCTAGTCATCTTCTTACCACTGACATACCTTTAGAAATTTTTCCTGTTGTCCTTCACCCCCCCTTGCCAGATCCAATTCTCTCTGTGTTTTTGCTTTCCGAACCTCATCTCTTGCTTCTCTGACTACTTCTCTGTACTTTTCCCAGATTATCTGTCTTTGCTTTCATCCCCTATAAACTTTGTCATCGTAGAGACATGTAATATGCTCCATCTTAAAGTGTTTGAAGATGAGGCTAAAGTGCTGCAAGATTAAAGTAGTGATTACAGTTCCCTCAGAGTGATGTGGGTTCCTATAGCCATTCACAGCACTGCTAGGCACTGCTAGGCTGGGGTTCACCTGTTACTAGCAATAAAAAGGGTTGTCCTCACATAGCTCATCATGAAGTAGAGTCACAGAAAGCTTTTGCTGTGCAGAATGGTTGAGAAAGCCATGAAAGATCTTAAGAAGTGATCATTGCTCCTTTTGGGTTATTTGGTTCTTCTGAAATTTGTCAGTGGTAGGGATGTAACAGTCTCCATTTGCTCACAATGCTGTTGTCTGTATAGTCTATTTGCACTCCATTGTCTGTTGGTTAGCTTTATCATGATGTTTCTTTAGAAGCTATGGATTAAATGGCAGTGGGGAACAGTTTCATCTGCAGTTTCAGAAATGTGACCCTTGTGAACAGCCCACATTTTAATTACTGAGCATTCAAGAATAGGTGCACAAAAGTACAGAAGTGTAAATAATTTTATTTTAGACTACTTTATTTAAATAGCATATTCTGAGTCACTTAGGTGGCTTTTTGCACAAAAATATGAAAAAAAAGCACTGAATTATATGCCTTGTGAACATGGTAAATAGAAACTGAAGCTGAACATCTGGGGAGAGTGGAGATAAAAAGATTCTCTTTGGAATGAGAAGTTAGGGCTTTGATTAGTGCAAGTTGTGATGCTAGCAATTACATTCACGGAATAGTGAAAGAACATGTAAGCTTCTCCCCAGCAAGATACTTTTCTTAGATTCTGCTGCACATTTCGTGTTGGCTGAAGCACTTGAAACATCTCCAGAGTTTTTTTCCTAGCTGCTAAGAAAATGAGAAAAACTTGTATATGTTTCCTTTTTTCTCTCACTAATATTTTATCAGTCATAAAAAATAGCGCAGCCTTCTTTCATATCCTCTGCTGTTTTGATATATTTCAAGTTTTCTTCTTTTTTAATGAATAATGCACTTACGATTTGATATTTGTAAATATAGTAAAAATTGTAAATTGGAATGAAAACTTTTGGTTTACCTCTGTTCTTATTTTTCAGAAGTTAAATGTATGTGTGTATGTAGACATACATATATTTGAAAAGTTCTCTCTCCTTTTCATTCTTAGCCTGTGGGGTGGATGTGGTAAGGGTCATCAGTTATATTTTGCTTTATAATCCCATAGTGCTCCTCAGAGAGGAAACATTCAATCTTTGTAAAATGTATGAAGTCCTTTGAGATAGAGCTGACTATGTAAGATTTGTTAATATCACTTTTGCTATCAAGAACATTAGGAGCAGTATCAGTGAAATGTAAGTATTTCATTCTGTTGGGTCCCATCAAGTGTTGAACATTACTGATTCTCAGCCATTTGCTTTATATTAAAAGTACATAGAGAAAGAAAGACCTTTTCTCTTCAAGATACAGTAAATATTAACTTGATGTTCACCTGATAAAATGGCTCCATGTGTGCTGAATAAATATTACAGTTTTAATACCACATTTTCAAAGACCGATCTGACCTCAGACTTTAGTCAGCCACAGTTTTGCCTTACGGCCTTGTAGAGACATGACCATGCAATACTATGTTAAAGACCCAAAGCAGTGTTTTTGTGTATATTTTGCTCAAGGAGTATTATAGGACACATGGAGTATTTTTCTGTATTCAGTACTTGAAATTTCTTCTTAAACTGTGGTCTTGATTAGGTTCCTGTGAGCCTAGAAGGGTAACGTAGCTCTCTGAATTCTGGTACCACTCTTGAGTTGGAACTGAATAGCATGAGTATCAGTCCTGCTTGCTACTCATTTAGAGAGCAGGAAACCATTTTGTACTTTCAAAAACATTCACTTCTTAACTCTCATGACTTCAGATCCTTTGATTTTCACCTGCTTCCTAAGACCATGCCTGGGGCTACAAACTTTGGCATAGTACTTGAAATGATCTGAACAAATCTTATTTGACTTTGCCATCAGCGATCTCTTTTCCTGTGGCAGTTGTAAAAGTGGAGTTGAGTAATTCAAATAGCTTTCTTACTTTTGTTCTGAATGTGTTTTTCTTCTGTATTTGATAAAGCATTCCTATCTTTTCTTCTACCTTTGTGATTATGCAAAAAGATAGCTGATGGGTGTTTTTCTGATGCTTTGACATTGACAAATATAATGATCATGTTTAAAACACAGCCGTGGAAGGCAAGGCTTGGCACCCTTGTTACTGAGTTTGCTGTTGATCTAAAAAAATCTAGTCCTCGTGGCATGACTTTATGGAGCTCCCTTGATAATTTAGAAATTAGTACAATAGATAAAAAATTGCAATTCTAGTATTTTGATATTGTCATTGCAATTTAAAAAAGAAATAATCATACTTTAAATGTTTTTCTTTTTTCTTCAGAGCTTGAGTCCAAAGAGCTTAGAATGTATTAACCAGAATTCTTGGAAACCTATTGAAAGATCTGATAGGGCTGAAGTTTTTTAGAATACCATGTCTTATATGTATTAGCAAAACAAAGCTAGTTCAAGAGAAGAGGAACAGGTTATTTTCTGAATCTGCTTTACATTATACCTTCAGATAACACATTGATCTTCATAGCTTGGTTACCAGATATGCAGTAGTAGCCACTACTTCTTAGTTTTCAGCAAAGTAAAGTGGATCACTTCCTGGGAAAGAAGGAACATTTATCTAACAAATATATTAGTTGGAGAAATCTAGCGCATTATAAACTACGGTTTTCTTTAAAAATAAATAAATAAAATCAATCATAAAGTTTCATTGTAAATGCAGAGGATTTAAAGCTGTATCTAAGGAGAAAGCATTTCAAAATCAACATGACAGGACAGCTTTTATTGTGAGTCCTAGAAACAGTTGGCAGACAAAATGTGTGAGTCTTTGCTTTTCATAATGTTTAGGATATGTCTCTGTGTTTCATAGATCATATTTATAGACGTGATTGTATTTAAAATTCTCTTTCCTCCATACTGTGCCACACTATACTAAGCCTGTGTGTTGCAACAAGAACAAAAGGCTCTTTCCCAGAATGGGCATCTCACAAGCTCACCTCTGGAAACCTACAGAGTCTTACACTGTGCCTGTAGCTGATCAGTTTTCCTGTTGGTTATCTAGAATTAGCTATAAAATAATGATTAAAATTCAGTTATGGAAGTTAGCCATAACCAAAGAGAAAACCGCAGAAAGTTAAATACATCTATTGTATTCCTTGTTTTCTATGTAATATGCTTTAAAAAAATCATCTGGACTTTTTGCTCCATCCTTCTATTCTGTTGTTGGAAGTTAGGCAAACTGATAAAGCCCTCAGTCTTGCTGAGCTATTTTATGTGGTCCATTTACATTTTTCTTAGCTTCTTGTTCACCCGCAGTAAACATCCCAAGCCATTGTGAAGAGAAAAAGAGAAATTGTATTTTATGGCTCATAAGGGGCTAGGAACAAATGAAGTATATTCTAGAGGCTATTCTGAGTTAAACATCTGTTTTGTAGTTGCATGCAATTCAGGAGACATGAGCTGAATCCGGGTATTTCTTTAAATCCCAATTTTGCATTTTTAGTCTATTTGTCCAAAGCAGACTGGGTCACCAACATTTTCTTTGAAAGCAGAAATGAAGAGGGCTTAGAGGAAATTGTAAATAGGCCTGTAATATGCCTTTTGGCTCAAGTATGTGAAAATTTTGTCATTCCCTCTCAAATTGTTCAGGCTTAGTAAATTTGAAAGTCATAATTGGTCTTCCTCAAAATGAAGAGGGTAGGAGAAGGGTAGAAGCAAAGGCAGTGATGGCAACACCTGACTTCATTCACTGAAATGTCATGGGCTGGAGAGACTGCTGTATTACTGTGGCACATTATTTAATGTAATTACTTGTACACTCAGGATGAGTATTTAGGTGCCCTCTTTAAATATAAACATATATGAATGGTGGTGTATAATACAACTGATGTGTAGGGGGTAGGCTTTTTTTGAGTGTTCTTGGTTGCTTTTATATTTTTTTATAAGTTAATTAGGAGCAACAGTAAAAGGAAGATACGCTGAAATATCAAGCACGTTGGCTATTCTGTAATGTTTTTTAATTTAAATCACATAATGAACTTAGGTGTTTGAGAACAGTTGTATTAAGATGGTTGCAGTTGCAACATACTCTTGTTCTATGTTTTGGTTTTGTTTTAATTTTGGCAAATTGTATTGTCTGGGTTGATTAGTGGAAGAACTTTTCATTGTTTTCTCTCCAAACTGAAATACCTGATACAGGAGGAGCATTTGCTGTTCTAGTCATTCTGCATGCACATTTTTGGTATATATTTTAATGTTTCCATGTACTTCAGCGAGTAACAAGATGCTGACTGGGTTTAAATAACAGTTCTCACTGATAGATTCCAGATAGCATCAAGGAAAAACCCTATTCACAGAAGGATGGGCTAATGTATTTTAGATAACTTTTCCTAAAGATTAAATTTGAGAAAACTTTGTAAAATGCAACATAATAGGACATCATGACATTGTCTTAATCAGATAGAGGAAAATAGAAAATTGTCAATGTAACTGACTTTATTTGTCAGCCTGATCTTCCCTTGGGTATTATATTTACATGTACATTTATGTAGTAAATACAGAATCACTGAGGACAATTTGCCATCTCTTCTCAGATAATATTGATTGACTGCAGTGGTGAGAGTGGTATTGAAGAAATGCTTGTTTTAGGATATAATACTAAAAACTGAGTCTTAAGACTTTGTTGGTTTTGTAACCACTGTAAGAATGGAAATGAGGTTATCTCAATTGGAGATGATGAGAAATATGTAGAATTTGACTTTGTTTTAAGCAATACACAGGTGAATATGATAAAATGAGGAAGAATTGGCATGACTTTTGCAGAAGAAAATAACTTGCTATGTATGTACAAGAGTTCTGTGAGAGAATTGGAAGGCATGTGGACAGGGAAGAACCAGGTGACGTTACTTAAATTTCAAAAACATAATTGAGAAGATCCATGCCAGAAAGTTTGAAAAAAAGTTGAGTTGCTCTGGAGAATGCCTCCTTACATTGATGGATGACTGCTAAAAGGGAAACTGGGGGAAAAGCTGATGTGTAGAAATAAATTGCCTTTTTTCATGGTAGACTCTTACATGAGTTTCTGCTGGAAACCCATGCATTTCAATGTATTTGTAAATGCTGTGGAAAAGGGGTAGAATAATGAAGAAAAAAAAAAAAAAAAGTTTTTTAATGTATTAAGTTATATTCAGGATGTTAGTCCTGAAGGGCTTGCTATGAAGGATTGCAAAAGGATGTTGCTGTTAGATGTTAGACTGTTAGATGGCATCCTGCAATTTCATCAAGCTAAATGTGGTAGTGCAGGCTGAGAGGTAGTATGAAAAGGTCAACCCTGACTTTATGTACATAGTGATGGACACTGAAATTAAATAATTTTGTAATTAATAAGATCTTGCAACCAAAACGAAAATTCCTCATCAAAATAACAATAGTCAAAATCATGGAAATTATTAGGAAATAAAGACTAATTATAATGCCAGTATGTAACTATCCTGTGCCACATGCGGTGCAGATTGTACCTCACAAGACCATATTGGCAGAACTGTATGTACAGAGAAGGGCAGAAAGGACAGTTGAAAGAATGGAACAAGTCTGTATGATAAATCACTAAATATTCATACTCTCTTGAGTCTAAAATAGAGATGACTGGAAGATGATGAAATAAAGATCTATGGTACTGGGGATATGAGAGGTAAATCACTGTTTGCAGAAGTTAGGTAAATCCGGTGTCTCAAATAAGCATGGGTTCAAATCAAGAAAAAGGAATTTCTTCACACAGGTTTTGATTAAAGATAGGCATGCTAAAGATTAAAATGTATTGAATTTCCTGCGTGGGGGGAATTCAGCGATTTTATGAAAAAGATCAGTTCATGCTAGCTTAGGAATTCCTGAGTTGTGGGTTGCTGGTGGCTAAAATAATATTCAGAGAAAGTATCACTAAAAGGTCAACTGTATATTATTATCTGTGAACATCTTTTGAATCATCTGTTGAATGCTGTTTCAGCTAGTTTTCTCTGAACTAGGAGCATGCATCAGTAAGTAGCATATTTTTTACCATGCGCTTGCTTAAAAATAAGAAAAGGTGAGGAGATGGGGAAAAAAACAACAAAACAAACAAAAAACAGGAAAGAAAGAGGAGGTAAAAATAAACTATTACAAGAAGCTAAAAAAGTGTTAAGAGTAAAGCCAATTTTAAAAGAGGGAACCAGAAAGGGACAGAGAAAAGCAGTCCTGATAGCAACCATCACTTCTTGGTAGAGTCCAAGTAAGAGTGGCTGCTGCTTGGTGATTCTCAGCCTAGAGGCATGATCAAGACAGAGAGCTTGAAAGAGTTGTCAAACATTCCTGTTCTTCCTAGCACTTGAAATGGTCAAACTGACTAGGGCTCAGTGACATTCATCGAGAACATCCTAAGACATGGTGAGGCCTTGGATAAGGAGGGTAAATAAAAAAGGGAGTACATTTGCAATTTCAGGTCATTCTGGAAGAATTAGAAAAGGAATGCAGTGTGTTTTGTATCAACATGGGATTATGCCAGGGAATGGGCATGAGTCCGTATTATATGAGCACACCTGAGCCTCTGTCTCAAGCCCTTCACTGAGGATTTTCCAATTTATGTTCCTGTTAAGTGATAGATCAGTTTACAGTATAAGCTACCATACTGGGTTTTTCACCTTCCTGTGCTAGTGAGTCATGCTACTGAATGATTTGGTCTGACAGAAGGATGAGTTGGAGGAGTGAAGCACAGTTGGGTAAGGATGTTTTTTGAGGTGTGATTTCAAGGTGAGTTGCTTGGCTGCTATGCACAAAAAAAAAAAAAAAGATACATGGAGAGGAATTACTGATCGTCTTGGAGACATCATGCGAGTTTGACCCTCTATGTTTCTATTACATTTTTGAACAGTTACATTAAGATAAGAACTTAGAAATTAGCAAAATTTCTTTTTACAATTCAGACAGTAACGTATTTAGCTTCACAAAATCCAAACAAAAATCAACCCTTAAAACTACCTGTTACGCTTATAATCTTGAAGATTTTTAGTGCTTTTTGCCTAATAAGTGGTACATGGCCATTTGGCTCGCATTTTATTCTTATGTTGCAAGATCATTTACCCTGGGAATTGCTTTCATTGAGACAGATTAGGATTTGGTGGCAAATGTACCTTTGTGGACTCATTTTGTCCCTGAAGTACCATTCAGATTCCAGCCTTTCCTTTAAGGCTTTCCTGTTACTTATATGCAGAATTTAATCAAACATACATATTATATCAAAGGTTTATTGATTTTTTTCAGACATCCAATTATCAAAATGTCAGTGTGCATAGGGTGTGGCTGGATGGAACTGTTATACAGGGAAACAGTGAAACTACTCTTTCCCTTCCCCTCAAATTCACGGCAAATTGATCTGGTGTTTTCTTTAACGAGTTGGGAAGATTAATGTTCACTTGTAGTTTCCAGTAGTGTTTGCAATGTGTTTGGAGCTGAGCATATTCAGTCATGTAAATATTTGAGATAAACAAGAGTCTTGTCCACAGCTTTCTAGAAGAAACTTATAGAAATTACATTTTCATTGGCATTGCAATAAAACTGTGAAGTGTCCCGAGTTAAAAAAATCACAGGCACTTTTTACAATAACTTGAAAGTATTATCTTTTCATACTTTTGCAGTGTAATTTCTCACAGAGGAAAATAAAATTGTTCCCAAAAGGTCATATGGAAAGCCTGCATTTAATGTTCATTCTAACTTGATTATTTAACACTTGTTTTTTTAAAAAGCTGAGCTGACAGTTTGGAAATAAGTTTCTCTTACCAGTACAGTCATACTCCTCGTGACTTGTCTCTGCTTCCCCCACCCCCATCAAATTCTGCAAAAAGTTAGTATTTATTCCATCCTAACATTTGTGTTATTTTGGAGTCAGTAATTTTGTTTTCTTTAGCATCAGACATGAGGTTTCTTTCTGTCACTCAGTTAATTTTGTGTGTGATAATGCTATCTACCTTTAGAGTGGTAGATACCTGTTACCTCGCTGATGGTAGATACCATCACCTTTAGTAATGTGCCATAGTTCAAGAATGGACACTACAAACCAAAGTTCGGTATAATTTTGTAATAGATTTTTATAGGTTTTTTATCAGTTTATTCAAGTCAGTTTGTCTTACTGAAGGGTCAATTTCCCAAATGTCTTTTGTGTTGTAGTCCCTTTGTTCAGGAGAGCCTTTGTGTAGAAACAGTCTTGGGTGAATACATAGCTCTTTGCAGCAATGCAAATATCAGACTATCTCTCCCACTTAGATAGCTGGGAGGTTAATATTGGTTTTGTTTAGATCAACATATTCTTTTTAGTTTCTGGTGCAAAATCAATTATTAAATGAATGGGAAAAGTAAATCAATGAAAAAATGTATGTTAGTTTTTAAATGAGATTTTGATAAATAGGTATATTATCAACCGGTGATAGATGTCCAGTGTTTGGAGAGAAATTATTATTCTCTGAGCACACGTTTAAAAAAGACACTGAACTGTAGTGCTCACTTTCAGCTGCAAGTTTTGTGCTTAACTGGTTTCTCACTTAAGAAATAATGCAAATACTTTCACTATGCAAGTCCATCCAACTGTGAATTTATGAAAATAACTAGAGAAAATAGGTTTTGATGGTGGCCAGATAGCTATCAAGTGATCAGATGGTTAAATAATTACTGATCATTTTTTGTCTTTTTGAGCAAGTGTTTCATATGAGTTGATGTTAATCCAGAAAAGCAGGTAAAAGGCAAGTGAGTGAAATTAGACAAATTTTCTTCATAATTCATAGAATCACAGGGTAGCTCAGCTGTAAAGCATGTCCTTTGAAGTTTTCGTTGTGTGTCTGCTTCTTTGCTTTTTTCTTCCAGATTGTATTGCAAATGTGACTAGCCTGCTTCAAAACTTCAGAAACTTGACGTCCTTTTGTCTGACACTTGAAGATTACAGTCTTTCAGTTTCAACCCTCTTAAATGAACTGTATTACTATTGTGGAAAAAATGCAGCTGCCTGATTTATTCTGGCTTCATTTGAATAAATCCTTTAAAAGTGGGAGCTGTATTTTACATTAGCTATCTGTATTTTATACGATTACTTAAAAGAGTGTGTGTGTTTCAGTATGGTATCTGGGCACAAGACTTAGCAAATTGGTGATAGCAGTTCACGAATGAGTCAGGTCCCTCTGAGGCATGCCAGAACTGTCCTCTCAGCTGAGGAAAACCACATTGGTCTGGAGCTACATCCACCAGCCTGGCTGTTACTCTCCCCCTGTTCATCTCATCTGGTGCACTCCTTCAGTCCTATCTTTCCCAGTTGATCTTCACTACTCAGATTGTATTGATATCTGCCATCCCCTTAGTAAACCCGTGTGTAGACTGAAGAGTCATAGCTACCTTTGTTCTTTGCTTAAAAGCTTCTCCATAATTTTCTTTATCACTAATAATTCCATGACAGCCTTTCAGAAGTACTGAGAGATCAGGTGTGCACTGCAGGTGCAGAAGTACAGTTGCCTAAATAGTGTTATTGTTCTACAAGTCCATTTGTTACATTTATTACTGGCTTCAAAGAAATGCCTCATGTATCAGCAGATCCCTTTCCTGAATGTCAATAGTCAGCTTCAACACCAGTGTCCACTTCTTCACATACTCATGCTTAATTTGCCCCCCTTTTTATTACTCATTAGTGTAATACTCATAAGTGGGACTATTGGGACTTCCCTCTACAACATTTAAAGTGACTGTTTATTAAGATTGTTTGCTATCTATCTTTAAGGAGTAATTGGTCAGATTATTTGTCATGCAAGAGCCTGTTCAGGAGAGCTTACTTTCTTTGGAGCCTTTTGTGAGAGATCTTTCCTAATTGTCTTTTGGTGGTCCAGGTGGACTATATCAGTGCAGTCATTAAGTCTTTCAGAGAAGGGCAATAGACTGAGATGTGGCTTGTCCTTATAACAGATTCATAGAATGGTGTGCTCATTAATTATTTCCTTTGGTATAATTTATACACATTTTTCTGGTACAAATATTGAATCTAATTTGTCTATTGTTTCCTAATTCTCTGCTTAAACCCTTTTCAGAAATTCATGTTGCTTTCCTGTCTCTTAGAGCTGCAAGACTAAGTTTTTAAAGTGAGAATTCATGAATCATAGCTGCTGGATCTTTCATTCTTGAGTTCTGGTCTATCACATCATTATTTTTCACATTGTGAGTTTGTTCGTTCCCTTCTTATGAATACAATTAAGGAGGAATCTGGTACAGGAAATCTCCAGTTTTCCCTCCAGTGTAGATCTAAAAAGAGGAGAAGGTTCTTTGTTTTCTCTAGGGCTTTATCTCCTATGAATCATTCTTTATGTGCTTATTGTCCTGGAGGAGCACTTCCTTCTTTGTTTTGAAAAGGGCTTCTTTTTATGCTTTTTTCATGTTAGTTTCTTAAACTTGATTGCTTTATTTTTGATGTGTATGTTACCTGCTAGAGTTTATGTTCACTTCTTCCCTACCCACCCCCTTCCTTCCTTACCACTTCTGATTTTCTGAAATTTATCACTTATGATTTTCTGAAATGTGTAATTTTAATTCAGATGGTTTACCTGACTTTAGTATGTTACGATTTTTTCCCTATATTTTTTAGAGGCTATTTAAATGTGAGGGCAAGCATTTATCTTCTCCCAACAAGCCTGCACGCCATAAAAAAAAGCATGGTTTGGAAATAATTAAAGCAAACTGTTTTGGCTAAGATTTTGTACGTACAGGGCATCCAGAAAAAAAGAGCCAGAATATAAACACAGATTTTGAAAACAATATATTTACAGCTTTTTTAATACTTTGTAATCTTGAATATATTGCGGTTATTTTTCTTTAATTAAATTTGAAGAATACCTCATTTTTTTAAAGGCCCACTATGTTAGAAGTCTATGCTTGATGAAAAATCAAAGGTTTTTTTTCATGACTAGATAGACAACCAAATCTTGCTTCTCTTGACAGCCTAGGAATAGAGCAAATGTGGTTTGATAAATGGGCTGCTTGATACGTAAGGAGTTGGCTGGCAAAGAGTTGCAGCTAATGACTTATGTCTAAATGTAGATCAGTAACAAATGCTGATCCCTCAGGTCCATAGTAGGACCAGTACTATTTAATACCTTCAGTAATGACTAAATTGAGTGTGCTCTCAAGTTTGCAGATGACACCAGGCTGAGTTGTTCAGATGATGTGCTTGAGTGACAGTTTGCCATCTGGAGGGACCCTGACAGGCTTGGGGAGAGGTTCCATGTGAACCACATCAAGTTCAGCAAGGCAAAGTGCAAGTTCCTCCTGCATCTTGGCCAGGGCAATCAACAGCACCAGTAGAGGCTGGGTGTTGAATGGATTGAAAACAGCCCTGCAGAGAAGGACTTGGGGATATTGCTAGGTGAAAAAGTGGACATGAGCTTGGCAGTATGCACTCGCAGCTCAGAAAATCAACCGTATCTCCATAAAAAGAAGTGTGACCAGCAGATTGAGGGAGGTGATTCTCCCTCTGTTCCACTCTGGTGAGACCCTATCTGGAGTAATTCATCCAGTTCTGTGATTCCTAGCACAAGGAGGACATGAACATGTCGAAACAGGTCCAAAGGAGGGCTGTGAAGATGATCAGAGGGTTGGAGCACCTCTTCCATGAAGAAAGGCTGAGAAAGTTGGACTTAACAGCCTTGAGAAGAGAAGGCTTCAGTAAGACCTTATTTCAAGGCTTTTCAGTGCTTAAAGGGAGTTTATAAGAAAGGTGGTGAGAGACCCAGGGGGTGTAGTGATATAGGGCAAGGGTCAATGCTGTTAAACTGAAAAGGGGATAGGTTGAGATAGTTATAAGGAAAAAATTCTTTATGTTAGGAGTGGTGAGGCACTGGAACAGGTTGCCCAGAGAAGATGTGGATGCCCTGCCCATGGAAGTGTTCAATGTCAGGTTGGATGGTGCTTTGAGCAACCTGATAGTGAAAGGTGTACCTGCCCATGAAAGGGTAAGTTGGAAGTAGGTAATATTTAGAGATCACTTATTTTATGATTCTAAGCTTAAAGGGATTCCTGGTTTACTGTTAATACACATGAAGTGTGATTTTGCTGAAGGAAGAGCTAAAAATGTGTGTGTTATCAGTAGGTGTTCTAGAAGAGGTGTATGCATGTTAGAATAGCTTTATTCAGAGAAGTGGAGAGTTTTCCACCCTCTTTCATTTGGACTGAACTATGCTGGGGATGTCAGTGTCTTATGTAGTTAAATTCTGTTTAGTACTATGAGATTGAGTTTAAAAATTTAAGAAATATTACATTTCTTAATTTCATAAGAAAAACTTGAAAAATAATTTCTTCAATAGTAAGTGTTGGGTTAGGTGTTGCGACATTGCAAGTAGATATTTCACACTGGGCCCTCACTTTGTCTATTGCACAGAGCTGCTACTTCGGTCACCAAACATCACTGACAGACCTAAATCAGCAGATTTCCAATGAAAATAAAATGTATTTATAGGAAAATGAAAAAAAGCTTCTAATTAAGAAAAGTAATTCAGACAAGTGCTATTTTATTCCCCTGAGCTTCTTTCATATACTAAATTTGGGTTTTGTGTTTTCCTTTAAGTGTCTGTTAAAATGTGGGACAGGTGTATCCATTGTCCAAAAAGCCTGTTTCTACAGAAATCTGTTCTTAGTTTTGCTGTTGCTTTTGGTTAATTTTTTTCTAGCTTAAATTATCAGGCATTACTGCTGAGTTTGGTTCTCTGATACCTGGAGTAAAGTAAGTAAAATAATGGGATGTTATTAATCAGCCATGTTAATCCTGTTGGTTTTTGTCATCTTCTGGATGTGTGGTACTAAGGAACCTGGTAGTACATAGCTGATGCCTCAGAATCAGTTGAGTGTGACTCTTCCATGTTTCTCAACACTGTTGCAGCTTTCTTGATGTCTCATCCCCTTTTGTGATAATTTCAAAGTTGTTGGACAGGTCAGGTGTGGTCCCAGCATTATTTACATGAGTCAGCAGTTCTGCCTCCTTGTAGCTATGTATGTAATGGGTGAAGAATCTGCTGTTCCTAACTCTTCAGGACTGTTTTGAGGTTGGCAGGGTGGCTTCCTGAATCTTGGCTTATTTCATATTTGCTCATTTATCTGTGAATTGCTTTTATTAGTATTTTGGGCTTTGACAGTGATGACCAGGAATACCCAAACTGACTCTGCCGAGGCACTACGTGAATGCAAACAAAATGTTTTTGGCACTGTGGTGGCTGCAGAAGTAGTTTAACTATAGTTGCATATCATCTGGCCAAGCCAGTAGCCAGGATGAGTGACCCACAGACTGGTAAATCACCTGTGAGTAGGTGGAAGTTACTTGGCTGGAGACTCTTGATTGTCTGCCTCTTTTCTCCCTTTTCCCCCACGGTGGTGAAGAACATTTATGGCTTTGAATTCTAGAAGCATTTTGCATTTTGTTGTATTAGAAGCATATCAGTGATTCAGAATGTTTTTCAAGAGCAATTAGCATTGGTGAGAAGGAGTAACAGTTGTTTTAAAACTGGATGTCTATCTACAAACTGGTTATAATTTCACTGTTTTAATGGAAATCTTTTCAAGCTGTGGAGACAGATATTTACACTTAGACAAACAGATTTTTTAAGCTTGTCTTTTGACAGCTATACAAATAATTAGATAAAACTTCTTGACAGGAAAGGATAGAAAACAGGAATCTCACGTTTGTAGGGAGAAGAAATTGTATGTTGGAAACTCAAAGATAACTGAAAAATGCTTGTTAGCTTCAGAGTGATAAATTATTATAAGCAACTTGGGGAGCATGGCTTATAGTAAAGATTGCCTAATCCATCCCACTGTGTGATCCTGCTTACTGCTACATTTTACTTAGTTAAATGTAAACAATTCTGACTTACATGTTCTGAGTGAGAAGTTTACCACAAGTTGACTGAACCTTAGGAAGTTAAAGATTGTTAGTATCTGTATGCTTATTGATCTGAGTAAATGTGTTGGATCACTCAGGGTGTGTAGTAGGAGAGGAGTCTTCTGGTTTGTTGCTGTTTCAATGACTTCTTTAATGGAAATCCTCCAATTCTTTATGTCTTTAGGAAGGAAAGAAAAAGTTGTCTGTGGCTGTCCATTTCCTTTATCAGGGCTGTATTTTTGAGCTAACATGCTTCTATGTTGTAAAAAAAAAATGCCATGTAAGTCAAGAACAAACTTAAACATGTTTTGTCACTTTGTGTCTGGTCTTTCTTTGAATGAAAGTAGCAAATACTGAACAGTCCTTTGTTTCTTACCACCTAAGGTTGAGGGAAAAAAAGCAGCATTCTGTTCAAACCTATATAATGTGAATAATCAGAGGCTTTCACAGGAAGTAAGTAGCATTGGATGTGGAGTCCTGACTCAGTGTGAAGGAAGGAATTATTTCAAATTACCACCTATCAGTCATAGCTATGAAGTTAGTTCATGTACAAGTCTAACTGTGTAGCAAATTTCTGATGAATATCTGTCATACTGGATTGCTTTCTCTAGCAGATGTATGTGCTAGTAAAAAGAGCAGAATTATTACTGCATCCTGGGGAGAAAACTGTTGCAAAACTCTATTTGTGTATTGGGGCTGTTTTGATGGTTAGATTTTAAAGAATTTGTGTTTAAAATTAAGAACCCAGCTGAGTTTTTGGTTAAGCATGTGTAATAGTTTTGATATATTAACATAGTGAATGAAGGAAGTCTATACTTTTTCCAAATCCACTGTTTTAAGAGGCAAAACTGCTACATGCTCATTCTCACTTCAGCAGCTATGATGATGATGAATATAGTAGCTATTTGGTTAAGCTTCTGTTACCCTTCCGTAAAGCTAGTCAAGGATATTATTTTTTTGCCCTAGTATAAAAACTTTATGAGAGCTACTGTATTTCCATATCATATATATTTATTTTGCAACTTCACTTGCAGGTGTCTACCGTATTTAGTTATGTAAAACTAGGTGTATAGGGACAATTGCAAAGGAAAACCTGTTACCATCTAAGCAGTTTGTATTGTACGTTACATTTTATTGTGCCTTTTTGTTTTTCTTTTTTTTTTAATGGGGATGCCTTTTCTGATGTAGTATATAGTTAAAATCTCATGAAAATTAAAATTGGTATTTTATTGTGGAAAATAATATATTTTTATACTGCTTATAACTGCAAAATATATTTATGATAGCTTTTTTTTATTATTATTTTCCAGTTGTACTCGCTAAATGATTATAAGCCACCCATTTCTAAAGCTAAAATGACACAGATCACCAAGGCAGCAATCAAGGCTATAAAGGTAAGAAAGTGTCTAACTTCATTTGACTTCCTTTCCATTTCTCGTCTGTGTCAAAAGAACTGGATAGTTTAAAGAACTTGCTTCAAAACTTCCCAGTTCCCTTGTAGTGTGCACAGTTTCCACAATATGATCAAATGTGATAGTGATGGGATTTTCAGAAGACCAGAAGGCTTAATTTGTTGTGTGGCTTTCATTTGCTGGTTGTCATATGTGAGAAAGGATTATCTCAACTTGACTCTTGAAACTGAAAGACAGGTTTTTTTTCCTCATTTCGAAAAGGAAAGATTGCCATTGCATGAGAACAGATGAATAAACATAAAACTACAATTTCTCATCTCTCCCTTCCCCCTCTCCCTCCAAAAAAGTATGTAAGATATGGGGTGCCTTTGGATCAATACAATTGTTTGTATCTAACTTAATTTCACTAAATTCCTACCATAGCTTTTCATGGGTGTTGTTCATAGATTTTACTTTTTATGTTGCTTAAATACAAATTGTTCTTAAGTTTTAGCATTGGTAAGGTAATTAAAGACCTTTCCTGCCCCCAAGTAAACCTAATTACCAAACAACAATGAAGCAGGAGATATCAGCTCTGAAAAATGGTGAAGGAATGAAGTATGTCAGTAGTGCTAAACATTAAAACAAATGGAACCTCATTGAAAGCTGAAAAAGATGATAGGGTAAAACCAAAAAAAGACAGGAACTTATGCAGTTCATATCTATGTTCCTCTGAGAATGCAGGTAGGCTTTCAGATAATGAAATACATATCGGTGTTTTGTGCAATTTGGAGAGAGAGAGAGCTGTTTGATTAAAGAAGAGTGAAATTCACTGGATTTCTTAAATAAAAGAACTATGTGATTTTTAGTCTATGTGTTGCAGAATAATGAAAATGCTAAAAACTCCTTGAATGTAAATGAGTAACTGATAGTAACTATTTCAAAATTGAACAAAATTAAACAAATGATACTAAAATGTTTTATCATATATTTAAGATGCAAATCTTCCTTCTACTCATGAATAGATAACATTTAATTGTGTAGTGAAGTTGTTGAGGTGATATAGAGCCATTTTGATGAAGTGAGATTAAAAAAAACAAAACAAAACAAAAAGAGAGAACAAAAACCTAGGCCAATTTTAAAGCAAAAGTATAGATGTTATAAGGTTTTTCTCTACTCATGTTTTTATGTTATTAACATGAACAGTTGGAAAAGAAACAAAACACAGATAAGTTCTCTGCTTGGTAAACTGGGCTACCATCTTCAGTCGTGTACAGGGAAATAATCACATGCTTTTTAAGGAACAATTATATTAATTTCTTGGTTGTCACTAAATAAGTACATTATAAAAAAAAATCCAGTATAAAAAACCTTCAGAAGGTGGTAAAAAGTGAGATTAGCTTTCTTACATGTTGTTAAATGTTTTAAGGAAAATAGCATCCTCAGCTGTGTATGTTGGATTGGTCGTTAATCAACCAAAGTTTCTGATTCTGTTTTAATTATTTATATTGTGTAATTTGAACAAGTATATGCATTTTCAGATTTTCGTCTCTTTTGAAATATTTTATTTTTCAGTTCTACAAGCATGTTGTACAGAGTGTTGAGAAGTTCATTCAAAAGGTAAGTCAGTCATGGCTAATTTAGGTTAGCACTGAGAGAAATGTCCTCATTTTGTCTTACTGAGTATTGTAGACCATCAGGTTTTAGGTACAAAGATGGATTAATATTTAAATTTCATGTTCATGTATTTTACTTTTCAGTCAGATTGATTTTGTCCTAGTGATCAGTAGCTTATCATTATCCATTATGCAGAAAGACAAATACCCTCATTTTGTAGTTATGTTGTACTTTTATCTGAATGACTGTGTATACTGTCTTAGGACTACTTCTGTATGTATTAATTTGGTGGTAGAAGAGGCTGTTAGTGTAGCCTGTGTCAACAGCTGACAGCAAAAGATTTGACAGTGGTTTGGTAAGTGACAGTTGGCTTGGCTTTTTTGCCAGGTTTTCCCCTAGATTTTAAAGCTAAAGGGAAGGTCACCGTTCAGCCTCATCCTTTATAGCATTTTATTTGGTGGATCTTGCTAGTAATTTAAACCATAAAATATTTTTGTGATTAGACTGGAATTAATTTTGAGGAAGATGATTCTGAATAACGAAGAATTTTATTGCATTTTGTTTTCTTGCAACAGTTAATCATTCTTGGGTAAAACTGCATTTTGCCTCCAGCTGGCAATGCATGCATTCCAATTTTTGAGTCTTTCCTCCTTGACTGCATATTTCCTGATTGTTCCGCTGATCATTTTGGTACTGAATTTCTTCTCCACTTATAAATTTGAATAAATTATGAACAAATTATCTTTTTTTTGTTTTGACTAGAAAGCTAGAGCACTTAGTCTGTGAATGTTGAGTGCAGTTTTTTTTTTGTTATCCATTTTACCAAGCTGTCTATATTACTGTGTCAGTAACCTGTCTTCCTCATTACCTTTTATTCCTTGGTGCCCAGTGTATGCTGCAGTGCCTTTTTGGCAGTGGTTGGGCCATGTAAACAGAGTTCAGCTTCAGCTTGGTACTTTCAGCTGTCTCAGAACAGTTAATGAATGACATATTTAGGTACTAGAACATCAGTCCTATGTGGAAAAGGTCCCATATGTATGTTTCGTGGCAGTAGTGAACACAAGTAGTATACTTCACTGTTGCTGCTAGTATTTTGTCAAGTAGTTGTTTTCTAGGGCATTGCCTCTGACTTTTTCTGCCTTTCTTCTGATCCCCGTTGAACACTACAAGTGGACATAGGAGAATGAGAGCATGTGTATATATTACCCATCTCTGATTGGTAGCACTTTGAAATTTCATGTCCTAAAATTAATCTGGAACAAGTTCCAAATACTGCACCTTAGTTGCAGTGGCTGGGATTGGCGATTCTGTATTCAGAGATCTGAGAAAAGATTTATCTTCTGAATTAAAGAGAGGGAATTTGTCAGGAATTAGACCGGTTGTTTGTGACCCCATCCACAAGCTACTAGGAGTATGAATTATCATCATTCATGTTCATCATCACACACTTGTGTTCAGTGTCTTGTACTACTTGATAGGAGTGTTCTGCACTGTTCATTGCTCCTTAGAAAAGGCAGATGTATGTTGGTACTGATAACCTTGTTAGTTAGTGATGACTCTGCATTAGATGTTCCCTTTGGTGGCCTTGATGTGTTTTTTTAAGTATTTCATGAACAGTTTAGAGAAATGAGCAAAATGAATAACATCAACCAGTAAATTCTTATTTTAATAGAATTTGAGATATACAGATGTTAGTCATTTGGTGGTATTTATGGACTTAATTTGTATGTTTGGAAGATAATTGGATTATTTTTCTAGAATCAATCACTTCAAGTTAAAACTCAAGGCTATTGAATTTTCCTTAAAATCTGCCATAGACTTGTCAAGAGTGATGTCAGTGCCATCTCAGTTAGTTTACTGTTGATTCTTTACTACTAAAATATTTTCTTTCTTCTGTGTTTTTTATTGATTTGAATACAATGAAAAGTTGTATATTTGTCAGTTCTGTATGCAGAATACTCTTTTGTGGTAACAATTTAGCTAAGATTTCAGTAGATACAGTACATTGAAATGTTTCTCTGAAAACAACGTATTATATCCAATTAGATTTTAATATATGAAGTCTGATAGTGCATATTTAGTCTCAAAAGGATGCCACACATTCTTAAAAGTAAAAAATGTTATGCTTAAATACATTGAACCATATTTAGAGCTGAAATAAAAGTTTTATCGAAATTAAAAATTTTAGCAAGTTGGTGCTTTTTGAAACAGGGAACTTTGACTGCCTGGATGGGAATGGATGTACTTTCCCACGTTTTTCATAGTACCTTGTGTGTGTGTGTACAACCAATATTCCTGAAATGAATCCATATCATAGTATATTGTAGTGATGACTTCATTCATTCTATCTTAAAACTGGTTACAGTAGTCTGGTATAGTTACTTTGCAATTAAAAAGACAAAAATTGTAGTTTTAGTTGTTCAATAAGTAGAAGTACCTAAGTAATTAGTATTGTACTTAGCAGATGTTTAAAAATACCATGCTGTTTATAGATTATGCAAGTTTTCCAGAGTTTTAAAATAAGTATCACTGGTATATTCTCCACCAAACAGATCTCCAAATAAAAAATGTTTATTCATGCAGGGACAATTTATTAAGTAGAGAACGTTTTGGTAATACATTGACCCATATAAAAATTAGATAGGACCATTCATATTTGCTCTGCCATTAGTATTTTTTATTATTTTTCATATATACATATTTTAAATTATCATTCTTTATAGTGCAAGCCAGAATACAAAGTACCTGGTCTGTATGTCATTGACTCCATTGTGAGACAGTCCCGACATCAGTTTGGACAAGAAAAGGATGTATTTGCTCCAAGATTCAGTAATAACATCATCAGCACTTTCCAGAATTTGTACCGTTGTCCTGGAGATGACAAGGTAAACCACTTACAGATTTTTCTAATGAAAACAATCATTAGTGTGTTATCTATAAAGAATAAAGATTTTAGTATCACTTTCTGATTGACAGAGTAGACCTAATTATAGACTTGCACATTTACCTGTATTTCTTTACTTTTGCTTGTCTGATGTAGAGATGGGGGAAAACACATCCAGTTAGATTGTTTAGACTTCTGGAAAAGTTTTCAGGAGGACTGAATGGATTTGAATTAATGTATTAGTGGGAAAAAATTAAGCAGTCACATGGTAGAGAATTGTATTGTCTTTTTTTGGCATCTTCCACTCTTCTGTGAGAAAATGAGCAACCAGGTTTTGTATATTATGAAAGAATAAATAACTTTCTTAGCATTATCTTCAGTGCAAGCTAATGTGTTTTGAACCACCAGAGCAATAGAGAAACAGCAGAAGTTATCTTTCTTTTTATACTGAATCTACCAACAGCTGAGTAAGGCCTGACTTGAGTAGCTTGACCTAATAGTTCAGCTCTTCCCTTGGACCACATTAGTCAAGATCACTACCAAATTACCTTTATAGTAAGTGGAAATAGCAGAGAGTGCAGGCAATTAAACTTCCTTTGTGTTTGTCACTGATTTTACAGTAGCTAGTTTCTTCTTACGGCATTGAAAAATTACAAAAAGATGAGAAATGCAGAGGGCTTTATCTCCATGTGAATGTGCATGGTAGAGTTATTAAGTGAAGTAGTAAGCAAGGCAGGACGCTGCAGGAAGAGACAGAGTTTATTCTTTTGAGTAGTTGTATGCATTCCTACTGCTTTATTTTCCAGCCAAAGATCAGAAAACCCAGACATCCATGGAAGGTGATTAAGGCCAGTTCAGCCATTGCATGTGTTCTGTAGTTGTCTTAGGATTCCTGCCATCTTACAGAAGTTTAGACTCTGCAGGAAAATAAGTTGGGATCTGCAAATTTTGAGTGATTGGAAAAAATCTGCTAGGGATGTTTCTCTGCATCTGAATTTTGGGGTGCTATCGATCAGGTTATTTAAGGTAAATTACAATTTTCCAGCCTGGTTTTAGGCTATTTGCTAATATTTGATAATCTTTTTGTTGCTTCTATTCCGTACAATGTTTTATGTACACATAGGCGTGATAGTTAACTTGCATATTTCTTTGCTTAGTTGTATGCCTTAAGCAGTATTAGTTTGTTTTATATAATTATGTAGCTTACAACTCTGGGAAATACACTAGCACAGAAATAGCCTTATTTGTTGAAGAAGAGCTGGCACAAGGATGGGCAAACGGACTTTAAAAAAAAAGAAGTTAGAGTAAATATCTTGTAGGGTAACAAGTAATGCCACTTATCCTGGGATATTTCAATGCATAATAACTAATGTATCACATTGGAGGTGTTTGAGGTGAAGAGGGATCGTAAAACAGTCTGTTTATGGTCTGTAGAGCTCCTATCAGTTAGGGAAAACATATTTCACAGTCTGAAGTCTTGCTGTTATGTTGCATAGGATGTTGTATAGGATTCAGTATTATAGGAAAGTTTTTTTTTTTTCCAATATTATAGGAAGTTTTTTTGCCGTGAAGTTAATTACCATGTATCTCACCCAGCAAAAATTGTGCTGTCAAAGGTACTAAGATATTGTAGCTGTTTTCTAGCATTTTGATTTTTAATCTGATTAAAAGCGTAACAGAGAAGCACAAGTTATCTTTATATGAACAAATGTGGGGGGTTGTTTTGTTTTTAAATCAAGCAAAAGTACAGTCACATTTCATTTAAAGTCACAAAAAACCCTGCTGATTCCTTCATCTGTCTCAGACATAGAAAGTGCAAGGGGAAGGCACAGAACAAGTTTTATATTCCTGTTTTAGATAGAAGCAGGAAGTTAAAGCTTCTGATGGATTTGTTAAGGACTGCCTTATAAAACAAACTTTCAAAGAAGGAAGGTTGTCATGCTGTAATGCTGAATGGAAGCCTTCAGAGATTTCTTTAAAGGAACTCTAAATTAGGTGAAGATTCAGCACTTCTCTCTAAAAAGGTTAAGTGTCCTGATGAGTGCTGGACAACCAGATATTTTTTTTCTTTGTTGTAAACACAGTGGTTAAGTACTCTATGTTCATGTTTTATACAATTTGATAATAAACCATAATAGTAAACCATCTCCATGACAGCAAATGCAAGATCCTATGAAGAACTTTGTGCTCCTTATAATACAATTAACTGCCCACCTCACCATTTTCCAGTTTAAACTGTTAAATTCATCATTGCATCAAGAGTCCATGCAAAATATTGAGCTACTTTCCTAACAAAAGTAGTTAGCAGTCTTATTAATATATGCCAAATTTTCAGTGGACATGAATAATTTGGGATTATAGGTAGATCAGAATTGCATTCATATATATTGACTACAAAAGTTTAGGACACTAATAATTCCTTGCTTTAATTAGTAATGTTTTAAAATGCTTCCATACAATAATTTTCCTTCCATACTGTCTTCCAAGAGTAAAAGTACAAAAGAACCAGATAACATTTTAATGTATTTTGTTTTCTGTTGAGAGAAGACTGTTGTTGTGTGTATAAGAGTGTTTACTGTTGCCTAGGGTCAGCCTTAGGTTCATATCTTGTACATCTGTGGTATGAGCCAGTATAATTGTTCTTACATTTCTTCCTGTTTGTAAACCTAAATGTGCTTCAGTCAAGACAGACAGACATTGCTAGTTAAGAAATCCATAATTGATAATAACAAGAAAGGTAAGCATGACTTGGGTCTTCTGTTATCTTTTCTTCATTTTAGAGTAAAATTGTTAGAGTGCTAAATTTATGGCAGAAGAATAATGTGTTCAAGAGTGAAATTATCCAACCTCTCTTGGATATGGCAGCAGGAATTCCTCCTCCAGTTGTGACCCCTGTCCTGCCCAGCACTACAGCTGCCATGAGCAACAATACACCAGGTAAACAAAAACAGGTTAAAATCATACCTTTGAATCAAAACACTTTTGTCATTTTTGTTATGTTGGCTGTTAACATGTTGAAAAATCTCACTGGCTTCCTTTAGGCAAATCAAGTGAATGCTAGAAACAAATACATTGTAGCCAGCATTTGTATCAGGGAAACAGCAAAATCAAGAGGCAGCCTGTTATGTTTACTTCCTAGCTGTATACTGTAAATTTATTCAGATTGAGGAACTGCAATAAGACCTACTTTTGCACTTGAAAGTCAAAAGAGGAGATTGTTGGAAGAGTTAAAAACCCAACACACCACTTAACTGCTATCCGTGTTAATTAGTAATGCCACAGTTGAGAGAAATGAAAGAGAATACATTGGTGTATTTTTTGCTGTTGGTACGATGGGGGTTGCTGAGTAGTGTCAGACAATGATCTTGCTTTGCTGGCCAACAGCCAGTGATTCCAGGAGGAAAAAAACCACTTTGACAAACCAAGCTGCAGCCAGTGACATACCTCCCTCTTCTTCAGAGCTGAATTACATGAGCCAGAACTCATTCTGAAGATCCATTTGGGCAAAGCACTGTTCATGGAGTATGTTCCATGCTACCAAATGCTCCTGTTGTACATGCAGACTGTTTAGTGCTCTAAGCAGTTATGTAGGTAGATGGTGGGTAACTGGCTTTTCAACTTCTTTTGCTTGGTGGAGATTTTTTTCATTCAAAGTTGGGAACTTTTACATATAGAAATTATTTTTTTGGCGCATATTTGTCATCCAACTTTTGCTGCTCTCATAATGAAAAGCAGTCAGGTAAACAAATCCATCTTATTTTTTACAGATGTTGGTAGGTATGTAGAAGTTCTGGCTCTTGGATTGGATTTACTACCTCTTGTATCTGATTTTTTTTTTTTTTTTAATTCAGAAAATTGATTACTTTAAATTGTTGAAATCATAGCTTTACTACAACACTTTTTAAAACTTGGATGCACATTGTCTTTTAAAACAGTAAAGTAATTTACGTGTAACATTCATCAACGTCTCTCTGCTTCTGAGCTAAAAGCATGAGTATTTGCAGGGATAGAGGATTCTTCTGCATTATGGCATCAAACTCCTTATCAGATTGGTGATTTAGTCTCAGTGTTCCTCTGGAGAAAAAATGGTAAGACAAGGAATCTTCATAAATCCAGGTGCTGCAGGTTGAAATTTTTAGATAGAATCTGTGAGGCTCCCCCTGGAAAGTGCAAGTCCAATAAGTTGTGGACTAGCAGGTGTTTCTCAGTAGATTGCTGACAGTTATCATTTAATATATATTTTTTCGATTAAATGGTTTCTGTTACTGTGTGAAACCTATTTATTGTGTGTTCATCAGTGGTTTTGTTAGCAGTACCCATAGGTCAGTAGCAGAAAGACCTGCGAAGTACAGTTATACAAAGTAATTATGCTTCTCTAACAGCAGTTTTAAGCCTGCATGTTAAAATATTTTGATATATCAGATTTTCTCTTTTTTAGGAACACCTGTGACTCCAGTTACTCCAGCCAATGTGGTACAGAGTTTACCTGATCCTTGGGTGTCTCAGATTGCTAACACAGATACCCTTGCTGCTGTTGCACAGATTTTACAGAGTCCTCAAGGCCAACAGGTAAATATTTTGTAGACAATTACAGTGTACACTCTTTGATACTTTGTGTCTTTAAGGTACACTTAAAGAATACTGCTTCGATGCATATCTCTTAGTTTTGTGTCCCAGTATCCATCCATGTTGACTATCTTTCGAGGTTTATCATCCCACTTAAGCTCTAGGTAAACTAAAACTTCATGTTAACTTGATTGTTTCATAAGCATCACAGAACGTGACTTCAGATGGGATGGTCTGTAATAGATACTTTTCTATAAAATATTGCAGATGACTGAATCAAGAGCTGCATTAAAATTTCATGGACATAGGTATAAAATAAAATGCCAGTTTAAGCATATTTCACTGCTGTATGCACACAGAAGTTAAACTTTTTACAGAATTACGTAAGGGCAGTATACTCATTCTGGAAGTGCATTGTGTGTTGCTTCTTTTATCTTTCCATCAGCTAAATATAGTTTTTATTTTGCAACGTTCAAAAATAAGGTCTTAGATTTGACTGTGTAACTCAGTTTCTAAATGTTTTTGGAGTTTCTAAACTCACAAAAAATGGTTTGATATGTAGCATACATTGAACTACTGCCACAGAAGTTGAGCACACACAGCTGGCTTTCTGTTAAAATGCAGACCATTTTTCAGTTTATGGTAGAACTCTGGTAACTTCAGCATTATGATATTTATTTGGGCTGAGGAATAGGATGTTTTACCTGCTGGGGTACTAAACAAAAATCCCCATGCATATGAATGAGAAGTAGTCACCAGCGGACAGTTACCAAGCACTGATGTTGACAATGACAACTTTGTGATGTTGTTTTACCATGTTCAGCTGAGCAGTTATCTGTAATTGTTCATAAGTCAATCAGAAAGAGTATTTTCATCTGCTTACACTGAAAGAAATGGAAAAACAGAGCAACATGGGAGTTTATGGGATACTTTGTGAAATGTGGAGGAAACATAGTGGAATAGATCTTAAGGAAGGGAGGTGAAGTGAGAACTGGAAATACATGGAAAGGCATGTGATTTTAAAGTTTATTACCTATATTCTGTGAAAAAAAAGGATGAAGAGAAAGTTTATGAACATGAGAAGGGATTAGAGTTTTAAAGACAGCAGATGACAAATAGCAAATGAATATTTAGCTTATAATGGTAAAATGAGGAAGAGAATGGATTTTGAGGGGGGAAAAGATGGTCTTAAGCAGAATTGTGGAGACAATGTATGTGCAGATCTCTAGGATTGGTAGATGAATTTGCAACATTTGATTGCATCCTGTCTGTCTCTTCTTCCTTTTCTCCAAGCCACTACCATCCCCCTGCCAATCTCCAAAGTCTTTGATTTCATTTTAAGACTGTGTTTCATGGGTGAGAGTGGATGCAGGTAAATTGAGAGACTAGATAAAGGAGAGGGTGGGATAAGAAAAATGTGACCACTAAGAATGTGAAAACAGCTAGAATGGTGACCATGCAGGATTTTCCCACTCCAGGGCTTCCATCTCAGCTTCTTCAGTTTGATTCCTTCCTACTCAGCACAACACACAAGGTTAATCAGCCAAATTTACTCATCTTTTGTGGGTTTGTCAAGAAAGGAAGGTGAGCTCTTCAGCTTTGCCTATTTCAGTAATCAGCTCTTGGTGAGGTAGAACAATAACTGAAGCATTTTCAGAGGCTCTGCTGTATAAGGAGTCTGTATAATACTTTTTAAAGAATAGGAAGAGTTGTTTCACATTTACACAAGGTAACTAAAAAAAAGCACGATACGTTTTTCCTGCATTTTGGAAAAGAAGATCAAACTAATCAGCTTGTGCAGAGTTCTAATGAGCCCTAGTAAGAATGGAGGGATCGAACCCTGTAAGAGTGCAGTGGTGAACCCCATGAGAAGGGGAAATATGAATGTAATCAGGAATTTACATTGGCATAGTTTGAATTACCTAGATTTGCTCAGCCTTTTTTTCCAGAAATACCCAAAGGTAAGGTTCCAGTGGTTTGTCTCATAGAAAGTGAAAGGACTGTTTCCACTAATGCTATGGTACTTTAAGAGGTCTTATTTCCATAAGGGTAACATTTTTTCTTTTTGTGTTAAGTTAAATTTCTTCAATTATGGGAGCATCTCTGTTGAACAGATTACTATACCTGCACAGGAAAAAGCCTTTTATTTCCTCACTGAGAGATCCCCTTTTAAAAAATTATATACAAATAGGAAGTTGGAGGAAGGAAACCAAGATACACCAGGAGATTGAATTGTACATGTGTTCTAAAAAACCCTAGATAATACTATATTTTTCTTTATTATTTTCCTCTGGATTTGAAGGAAGGTACTCTTAGGGTATCCTGATACACTCTCATGAAATGTCTTAGGTCCATTCACTGCACTTCTGACAGTTCCTTCTCTGATTGTGTTTAGCACTCATTCTAGTACACTAAAATCCTAGACCTCAGCAGGGTTGCATGTAGAGTTGTTTAACAAACAGAAAAACCATCCCAACCACCACACCACTCCCCAAAACTATTTTTAAATAATATTTGAAACATTCAACACTATTTAAAAATAATGTGTTTTTTTTTTAATATTTGTCTTCTGGCATTACCTATACCTTGTTTTTATTGTAAACATTGTTTTTACTTTACGTCTGTTGCCCCAGAGCTGCTGCTTCTGGTTGAACATTGCATCTAGGCAATTTTTACTTAGAGACTGTGCTATACAGAGCCCGAGTCTGTTATGTTGCAGACAAATTGTCTTCCCAGTTCCTGGTTAATTTACTTTTTAAATTTTGTTTACATAGCAAGGGAATTGACTTCTGTCAGCACAAATGTGAGATTTTCCTTGTGACTAATATGGAGACATTAGTGCAAGCTGTTTGTACAGACACATTGCATCAACTTAAAGTGGAGCTTGCAACAGTGCAGCTATTTTCTCTACATAATTGTTAAAGCATGCAGGTTTTCGTAATACAGGTGGACCCTTAGGAAGCTGGAGTAGGTAGGCTAACAGATTTTTTTCAGGTCAGAAGGAATCAAACTGGAGAAACAGAAGAGGGGGAACCCTAGAAAGCAGGAAATCCTGAGTGGTGACTGGTCATCATGCAACCTGTCAGAGCAAGTTAGGAGGAAGAAGCATCTGCATGTCTTTTCAGCCACTGAAAACAGATTAGCCAGTAAGTGGGAACAAAATTTGCAATAAACAAAACCAAGTTAAGTTGAAAAAACAGCCACAGGTTAGATGATACTGCATTCCTGAGGTGGTTTTTTTTCCTAATTGGAAGGGGAAAAGACTAGTTTGTTATTTGCTTTTTAAAAAAATTGTCTTGGGTGATGCATTTGTTATATTTTCTGTTTTAGCTTCAGCAGCTGATACAGACACTGCAGATACAACAGCAAAAACCTCAGCCTTCACTACTTCAAGCCCTGGATGCTGGTCTTGTCGTTCAGTTGCAGGCCCTCACAGCACAACTTACAGCTGCAGCTGCTGCTGCTAACACACTTAATCCGTTGGAACAGAGTGTCTCTTTTAATAAGGTAGAAGTAGAATAATAGAAATTTGAAGAAATATGTATTGTAAAAATATATATGTAAGTGAAAGTCGTCTTTTGGATTTTGCGGTTTGACTTTAGAGCTACTAAAAATACATGAATATACAATAAAGTGCTCTATGTTGAAAATGAAAAAAAAAAAAAAGTAGGGAGAATACTACAAATTAACATACTTCCTTTATATGAGTTAGGCCATTTCATAGAGTATCTTGAGTTGGAAGGGACCCATAAGGGTCATCAAGTATTAAGATGGATTTGCTTTAACAAAGTTAAGTCAATATTATATGTTTTTCTTCACCCTTTGTAACACCATGGTAAGTACTGAGCATGTCTTGTATTTTTCTTCTCTGTACTTATGATCTGAGGTACAAAGTTATTTCTTAGAAGGCAATGAAAGGGAAACATGCAGAAATTTATATGGGCTGTTTTCCCAGAAGGGTAGAATGTGACTGGACTTGTAATTTTCTTACATTATAAATGCCAAGAAAAGTTCTAAACTTAGCCACATATTTATAGTAAGTGAAGGTGTGGCTCTCTTGATTATTGAACAATTTAGCTGGAGCAAATTGGAGGAATTGGCATTCTGATGAGATGTTTATGTAGCTTGAGAGAGTTAGGCGTGTTGCTCTTCAGCTAGTTTATGGCACTAATAATACGCAGAGGTCTTGTCATGAAAGTTGTCAGCATAGTGAATGTACATTATTGTGATTTCTGGGACTTGGAAAGTAATTGTTGTGGAAGGAGTTCTTGTGTCAAGGTGCTTATTTACAAGCTTTCAGTAGGCATATAGTGTTAATTTGTTTTTGTAAGCTGTAGAAGACTTGTGTTTGTAGTATGTGATCTGTACCTCAGTTCTGCATTATACAAATAGTGTTAGATTATAATACATGTCAAATTCCTTGCTCATTGGTCTGTAGCATAATTCTGAATTGATAATGTGTGTGTTGTGAGCCCATAAAGGCTTTTACTTAGAAGCTGTTTAGTCTGCTTTGCAGAACTAGCATGTCATTTCAAATTTTATTTTTATTAATATAATGCAGGTGCTACCATGCCTGTTTTCTACTTTTTCTGAGGTTTGAGGATTTCTGAATCTAGGTATTACAAAAGAGTACATATCTATATATGTGTATTAATGGCCAATCTTGTTTTTGCAATGCTAAGTTTTGGAGATAATAATGTTCCTTGCTTGTTTTAATGATTTCCCAGCACCAATATCATCTGCCACCTGAATCCCACTTCTCAATAGCTGAAGATCATGAGTCATAATGATGTAGTTCTGTTACTCTTTCCTTCCATTTTATTATATAATTAATTGTATAATTTTTTACTAGACATGGCAGCCTTAATAAACAAAATGTTAAAATGGCAATATTTATTTTTATAAGAACCATGTACATCACTGTTTTAATTTGGATAAGGAGTAAGCTTTTATGGTGCCACTTTTGATTGTGTACATGTACCACACTTCATTTCACATTGCAGAGCAATCTTGAATGCATAAAGTAGATTCAATTGCATTAAGCTAAAGCAAAAGGTACTCTGCAGCTGTTAATGGCCACTCAGCCAAAAGGGTCAGTATGGAGCTATTTCAAAGAAACTAGCAACAAAGTCCAAATAGCTGCCCAAATAAAATAAAAATTATAAACTAGATTTTTAAAGAGGAAAATGTTAGGCAATGCTTTGCTTCCTGACAAGAAACATAGATATTTGTTACTGGTCTTCCAGGATGCTCTGGGGTTTTTATGTGCATTTTAGAGAGCTTGCAAGAGTTTTGTATTTAACACAAAATTTCTCAGTTGCAAGTGATATACCATTAGAGATGCAAGTATCAAAGGTGTCCAAACCATACAATGAACACTAAACTGGAAACAGTCTTTGTTTGAGTACCAAACAAACTTAAATTTGCTTAATCTCTGGGGTTCTAGTCTTTGTAGGAAAAGAAGTTATAAACAAGTATACTTGTAGCAACAGGGCATGAGCCGGCAGAGTACTCTGGCAGCAAAGAGAGCTAACAAGCTCCTGGGCTGAGTGAACAGAAGTATAGCCATGTGAGGGATGGAAATTGTCATCTCATCTAGACCTCCCATCTACTCTCAATTGCATCTAGAGTATCACATCCAGTTTTGACACAGCTGCACAGGAAAGACATTAACAGACTGCACGGAGTACATATAAGACCACCACAGTGGTCAAGCTGGAACATTTGCCCTCTAAGGGACTAGAGCTGGTTCAGCCTGGGGCAGAGGCACCTTTGGAGGAGACCTAATAGCAGTCCTCCCTCACCCCACCCCAGATCTACAGAGTCTCAAGAGGATGAAGCCAGGCTTTTCACAGCGTAGTGGCAGCTGAACAGCTACAGCAACAAAATTTAGAACATCTCAGCAGATTCTAGAGCAACATTGCAGCCTTCTGATGATGGACAGAAATTGAAATTAAAGGGTTCAGAGTGAGTGTAAGGAAAATGGGGTTTTTTGCTATGATCACAGTCAAGCTCTGGAATAGGTTGCTTGGAAAGACTGTGTAGTCTCAGTTGCTGGAAACTAAGATGTTTCCAACACTCAGCTGGATAAACCCTGAGTTCACAGTTAAGCTTGTTGTGATATAGTGAGGTCCCTTTCAACCTGGACTTGTGCTATGATCCTAAGATTTATGGAGGGGATGGAGTTGAGAGAAATAATCAAGGTGCTCTCTAAAGACATGTTTGAAGGCAGTTCTGACTTGCAAAAAGACATCTTTTAAGAAATAAACAGTAAGTGTTGTGATCTGGAGAGAAATGTGAAGTTTCATTATATTCATTCCATGGTATAATGAAAGTGAATTGGATAACAAATATAAATAGTGCAGGATGTTATGATGGATAAGTTTCCATTTTTATTTTTTTTTAATCCCTTTTTCTAATAAATTCAGCAGTGTTTCCAATCCTTTGCTTTCAAGAGATGTGGACAAAAGTTAGTATTTGATGCATTCAAGAATTTGATATCAATCGTAGCATGACATACAATTTTCTACTCCAGTAGTTAGTTGATCGGTTTTTTTTAAGTTGAGAAATACCGTTTTTGTTTTGAAAAGTAATTGTACATAGACATAAAAGGAGTTCTCAGTAGTGCTTGTTTTGCTTTATCCTAGAAGCTGATGGACAGGTTTGACTTTGGGGAAGAATCTGAACAAAATGAAGAGTCTAAAAAGGAAACTCCCACTTCCCAACTGTAAGATCAAGCTGTATTTCTTCTGGAAAGTACTAAAATTTGCCTGGCATTAGTTGAACTAGTTGAAACTTCCTGATTAAATAGTCAGGAAGATATTTCTTTCTTTCAAAGCATATGTACACTAAAACAGCAGAAAGAAAAAAGACTGTTTACTACATCAATGAAACATGCATTTTTTTAATACTTAAATAAGTCTGTGTCCCAGAAGGTTTTTTTACTTCATCATAAAGTTTTCATGCTTTGAATTTTTAGATGTATTATTAGTGTTAATGTGATAACAGTAATAACAGAACTAGCAACATTAACTACAAATGTAAAATAATGAAGACAAACTTGAAACTCAGTTATGTAGATATGTTTACCATCTGATTAAACAAAGAGAAAAACTTGTGGTTTGTTTTTGTTTTTGTTTTTTTTTAATTTAAATTATTTCATTTTAGGCCTTTAGTACCAGAATCTGTGAACAATTCACTTTTTCACCAACTAGCTGAACAGTTACAGCAACAAAATTTAGAACATCTCAGACAGCAGCTTCTAGAGCAACAGCAGCCTCAAAAGGTAAGAACTCCATCTTGTGGCTGTCCTAATAATTATGTTTTCCAGCAGTAATAAAAGTCATACTACAAGACAAAAGAATTGTCTTGTTACTGAAACATCTCATATAATGAAAGTCTCTGTCACTGGCTGATAGTTAACTGAATCTTGCAGGGTAAGTGGAATAAGTGGAAGAAAGAATTTAAAGCAGAAAAAAAAATAAACAACCAGTCAAATTTGTAGGGTGTATTTTGCTTCTCTTAGGAAAGAGTACCCTTTAGCTTAATTACAGACTGACTGTACTTTGGTTGTAAAGCTCTTTATAAGGGGTAGGAAAGATTCTTCCCTTCTGTCAGAAGGTGAGCACTGAAGTGATTATGTTCCTGTCTGTGAAGGGAGAGCAGCTTATGAGCTGCTGCTGCAGAGCCATCAAGAGGCCAGAACTGAGATTGTGGATAACTTATAATTTCCCTTACCAAGCTTTAAATCTTGGTTGAAGGTTCTTCTGTTGAAGAATCTGAGCTAAAGAGTAGGATCACATATTTCCTCATTTATGTCTAAGAACTGATGCTTGAGACAACCCAAGACCCTTTCTTAACTATATGAATTGGGTCCTTGCCACTCTTTCTTGAAGTTGGTCCTCACTCCTCCTGATCCCATTAAAAAAACTAAAAAACCAAGTTTCTTATGTATTGATACTGGACAGATACAAACTGGGCTTTCTGTGAAGTATTTGGATTTATTAGTTTCACAGTGAAATAGAACTCTTTGATTGAAAAAAATCTAGAGGAACCACAAACATAACAAACATCTGTTGTGAATTTTCATTTAACCTCTGCAAAGGTACAATCACTCAGCTTTCAACAAAGAACATCACCTGAGTTTTGAATTGTGACTGATTTTTTTATAGTAATTTTTTTTACTAGCTACTATTTTCTATATGACTACAGCATATAATGAGGAAGATTTTATTTATCTCCATGTTTAAGCATCAGTGAAAAAGATTAAGGGAAAGAGTAGGAAATCTAAAATACAAAACAGAATTATAAAGCATCTCATTAGGAGCAGAGGGAAAGGAGAAAAGGATAAAAGATGGAAACAGAAGGAGAAATAAAAAATGGAGGAACTGATATCAAGAAGCAGATTGTTGAAGGGTAATGAAATATAAGGAAAATGAGACAAAACAGATAATGTTAGAAGATAAATACCTTAACTGAATTATAGTATAATTTTTCTGTAAATTGTCATCATAAGCTGTTTAAAAGTATGGAGATAAAACAAATAAACTTGGTACTACATGTCATTCTTCTACTTTTCTACCATTGTGCTGTCAGATAGAATACCTACCATTTGTTTAATTAATGGGAAAATGTAATGAGAATCCCTGAAATGTGTACTTGCAATATTGAATTATAGGTTTAGAATTACTTTCCAGAATTGTACTGATAGCATTTTGGAGTATTTTCATTGTATTTCCTATGTGACATGGATTTCATTCATATCTTAGATATTTATTCCAAATGTGTCCTTTTAGTTCAATTTGCTGGCCTTTATAGTTTTTCTTTATAGCAAAGCAACAATGTATTTAGTGGTTTACATTTTTAAATTTTAGTGATATTTCAGAACTGCTTGTTTCGTTAGGTCTTTTGTAATTGTCATGCTGACATACATTACACAACACTGTCCCATATCTTGTAATAATTACTTGGTTTAAATCATGCATTGTGAGGAATTTTGGAGTTAAATATCAAATTTTTACTAGTTCAATTGGCATTGCAAATATTTTTTTATATTAATAACAAAATATATTTTATTAATGTCTGTGCATGAGTGACCAATGTCACTGTTCATGTGGCTGCCATCACTATGGTGCTGTGAGGTTTTGTTTTGAAGCTAACCAAATTAAGCAACACATAGTGTACTTTGGGGTTTTGATTCAGCACATAAATAGTAATTTTTTAATAGTCAGGATTATTCATATTTTCAAAGTTTTGTATTTAACGATGATAAAAAAAGGAATAGAATAGAGTGGCATTCAGTTTGTTTTTTATATTACTGGGAAGTGGGAAAATAAGATAATTAGTTTTTCAGAGATGTTTGAACAATAGTGTCATGTAGTATTACATTTTACACAGTAAGCATTTTGATTTATGAGGCTTTTTATGGTATATTATTTGTTATTTAGGCAAGCCCCGAGGAGAATCAAGAAGGAAATTTTGGTTCAGAGCACTCTGCATCACCATCACAAGGGAGTAGTCAACAGCAATTTTTAGAAGTGGAAACAAATGTAGATGATTCAATTGATATTCAGCAACAGGTAAAACTATTCTGAATTTGGTCAGAGAAGTTAAAAGGAAAACATAGATTGAGATGATTTTAAAATGAGTAATACGGATGTATGCTTTCATGTAGTCATGTATCTTCTGAGTATATTACTTACATGTTATTGAGCATCTGTTACATCTGACCTCAGGACATGGATATAGATGAAGGTCAAGATGTTGCTGAAGAAGAGGTTTTTGAACAAGAGGAAAAGAAATCGTCAGTTCGTTCAAGATCAAGAACTCGTTCAAGATCTCGTTCAAGGTTTCTTAATTAACTTGTATTAAATGAAGTAAATGAAGGCTTTTTTGAAACAAATTTGTATTTTGTAACTATCATTCCAATCCTTTATTCTCCAAAATTATCATGAGCAGTTTTTGGTAATAGAAAAAATAGTTTTTGTTTAATATTTGTACAATAGACGCAGACTTTCTATGTGACAGTTCATTTTGCATATCTGTAGTTTATTTTCATTTTTAAAGACCTGTTTAAGTCACAAAAATAACAAACACTTGACCATCTGGGCAGGTTTCCTATGCCAGAAAAATAGATACTGTTAGGGAACATTTTGATTGTATTTTGCTTAAATCTCAAGTTATAAGTTTTGTTCCTCACAATAATGGCATGAAGTTTACTTCCTGAAGCAGTTCAAGTGAATGTAGTGGAAATGCCTGTATCATGCGTAAAATATGTAGTTAATAGAAAACTAAAGAAGAAGGATTTTTTTAAACTCAGCATACTGAAATTAAGTATTTTGTAGGTCACCAAGAAAACGAAGGTCTAGATCACGGTCTGGTTCTCGCAAGCGTAAACACAGGAAACGTTCACGCTCAAGATCAAGAGAAAGGAAGAGAAAGTCATCTCGATCGTATTCTAGTGAAAGAAGGGCTAGGGAAAGGGAAAAGGAACGTCAGAAAAAGGGATTGCCTCCCATACGGTCAAAAACACTAAGTGGTAAGTGGCAGCTGCTTACTGTTTTAATAGTATAATATTAAAGGGGAAAAAAGGCTTTGTTTTTCATTGAAAGAAAAAGATTTAGCTTGAGTGCTGTTACAGAATACAGTGACCATTTTCTTGTTAATCACTTCCATTTCTGATGTTTCTTAAAACTCAGGTGCATCTTAGAGGAAAGCAAGTATCATACTGTTCTATTGATGATTTTACTGATACTATTGCACCAATGATTTGACTTCTGAACAGAGGCTGTCCCTAAGTTACAATCCGCTTTGTCTTTAATGTTGTCTTCTCAAGGGCATTTAAAGATGATCAGCACTTCATCTGAAAACTGATATACTGTTAAGACATTTATGTGGTACACACTGTGGACACTTTGCTGAATATCTTAAAGGCCAGTTTTGCCTTCAGATGGCTTTTAAATAGTCTTTCACAGGAATATAGAGCCAAAGCAGGTAGAAATGTGAAACTAGTAATTTACTTTGATAAGACAGACCATACTGGTCATATCTTAAGAAAGTATCCAAAACACAACTGAATTTCATCTTCTGCAGAGTCTTGTAATTTCTAGAGAGAAGATACATAGAAGAAAGAGGGAAGGTACAGTAAGAGGGAAAATTTTATCCACACAGTTCCATAAATCAATGGGAAATTATTTTGAGATGAATGCTAGAAACAGTGAAATAGGGTGTAGCCATCTGCTATTGTATCAGTGTCTCTTTGCTGCATTGAGCAGCAGTCTGGATTCTTGGAATGCATAGCTGTACTTAATTTTTTTTTTTTTTTTTTGTAATGAACTTGTGTTTAACTTTTTTTAGATAGTTTATATATAGTTTCTGATGTAGTTTTGCCTTTATCTTGGGTGGATTACTCACGGTAGTAAGATACTTGTGGAAAACCACTAATGTGGCCTGATCTCCTAGGAGACAAAAGAATCTGAATCATGTACATATGGGAGAAGGATGTTTTAGCTTGCATGTTAGTGAGCACTTATATTTGTCAAGGTGAACAGGGATAGGAGTTTGGGAGACAAATTGGAGGGATCTGGGCTTGTGGTGGACTTGGCAGGAGTCAGAAGTATCAAGGACATCTTCAGCTCAGTGGTGGGCCTTGTCTTTCTGAGATGTGCCCCGTAGTAAAGTAGAAAGATAGTTTACATTTCCTTCAGGTGATAATGCAGTGCATAGTACTACAGTTAAGTTCCTTCTGTAATACACTTCAAACTATTTAGAAATTAGTCTTGCTTCATTAAAAGTGGTTTTAAATCCTAGAGGCATGTTTCTCATGGAATGTGGAGTACAAATTGTTTTTTTTCTGTAGCAGCAGTTTGGATTTTTTTTTCCTAATGCAGTTTACCTTAGCTGATAATTACAGAATTTTTTTTCCATTTCTTTCAAAACAAATACATTATTAAAAAAAAAATCACAAGAAGAATGAACACTACTACTGAACATCTGTGTGGTGTCTTATCTACACATTAAGTAATAGATTTACTATTGTTTTTGGTCAATGATTTCTGTATAATTGTAAAGCCTTTTATATCCTTGCTATAGAGTATTTTATAATCTGTCATTCTGTTATTTTGATTGATGTGAATACTTCTCTTGACAGTTTGCAGTACTACTCTTTGGGTAGGTCAAGTAGACAAGAAGGCTACACAGCAAGATTTAACTAACTTGTTTGAAGAATTTGGACAAATAGAGTCAATTAATGTAAGTAAGCATATTACAATGCATTTTCAGGGATTACAAGCTAGAAACTTAAACATACTATGCCTCTGAATTCCTTTTAGCAGCTTACGCTTGTATGTAGAAGGCTTTTTTATCCTTGTTTAAAAACTGTGGCTGATATTCTCTTTTTGGTTTCCATGTACTGCCTTTTGAAGCACTGAAGACAGTACACTTTTGGAAAAACAGCTTTTCCTGACCACTAACAATTGACGGGTTGTTTTAAAGCAGGGTCTTAAATATAAAAAGTTATGTCTTTTCTCTTTCTGTAGTGTGGCATAGGACAGGTATTATTTTTCCTTGGACTAATGAACATAAAGTAATGTGTATCCACATTGTTCTTGGTTATGAGCCAGTTTCTTAAGTTGAATCAATGTGGATAAAACACTTGAAAGAAATTGTACTGTAAAGAAGTGTTCATTATAAAATGTGACAACTAAAAAGATGCTTATGATTAGTAGATACACTTCTCATTATTTAGAGTAATATAGATTTAGATATTTGGAGCCATAGTTCATTGTTGCCTATATTCAGCTTCAAGAGAAAGTATAGTTCTCCTGAAATAACATACATACATAAGAGAAATTTCAGGGTTTGTCTCTTGCTCCAGTTTTTTTAAGTAATTCTAATGCAATTTAATTAATTCCAGATATTTTTACTATTTTTCATGTAACTTTGATTATTCAAATATATGACTAATAAGGAATAGTTTTTGCAGCATTACAGAATCTTTTAAGAAGTTTCACACGTCAAAAAATCCCCCATAGCCTGACATTTAAGCCTCATTTTGATTTTCAGTGAGTAGCAATTAAGAAAGTTCAGGTGAAAGTAAAGTAACAACCATAATATCCCAGTGCTTGTTAAATTTTAGCAGCAAAACACATTGCAAATAGTTCACTCTACACATTTCACAAAGCTATAATTGCCTAGGATAACATGGTTGTATATCTTAAACTTATTTTTGTAAGAACTGCATTAAATTGTGTCATCATAAATGGTTTTGTCTGCTATATTACTGTCTGTTCCTAAATAACATAAAAGCACACCTATATTTTTGATAAAAACAAAAATAAGCAATTTTCATATATGTATTGCAAACTTTCAAAAATTTACAAGCCTATCGTACTTTTCTTTTTCTAAATAAAACATTAAAGCTAGTGGCTAGTGGAAATCACACTTCAGCAATTAGGACTCTACTTTTCAAAAACCAGAGTGCTTTAATCAGTGGTTTGCACTTCTCTGAAAGGTTGTTGCTCAGCTCACAGGGAATTTGGAGCTTAAGAAGAGGTAGCAACTTCTGCTTTTCTGAAGTTGTCATAATATAGCTTCCAGGTTTTGCCTTCTCCATGTTCTCATCTTTCATATAATTTTTAGCACCCATTCAGTTTGCTGCTGCTTCTTGACAATGTTAAAACGGAAGTACCCTGCCAATATCACACTTAAGTTTTGCTGATGATCAAAATTGTTATTATGGCTGATTAAGGAATGGATTTTTTACAGTGTAAACCTTTTCCTTTTTTAGAATTAGTATTCACATAACGTGGTTATGTAATCTTAAATCCTGCTTTTCCTACTTTTTAATAGCATTGATTTTTTTCCATAGATGATTCCCCCAAGAGGTTGTGCTTATGTCTGTATGGTTCACAGACAAGATGCGTATCGTGCTCTTCAGAAACTTAGTTCTGGATCTTATAAAATTGGATCTAAAATTATTAAGGTAAGTTGATTTTAATCTAAGGATTCTGCCCATTTGAAATATAGCACACTTTTAGTATGAAGATTTACATTTAGCAGTGTTTCATTCAGATATTCAGTATGGAAAAGAATGAAGCAATATGGTGTCAATTGTTTTTTCTCTGTGTAAAATGCAGCTTTTAACAGGCAACAGGAAAGATAGTAAAATGAAATTATGACTTGATACTTAGGAAATACTTGGAGAACATTTTTTGTATGTGACAATGATAACAGTATAAGACTGTGCCTGACCATGTGGATTTTATATTAAATTTCATCGTATTCTTACAGAGTTAAGTATATGATTAAATGCTGTGATTTTTCCTACTTTCTTGGATCCTTTAGGGTGAGTCTTTGAATTACTGTATTTTAGTTTCCCCATGTGTATGTTAGAATTAATGTAGAACAAATTTAATCTTTTGGATGTAATTAATCTTATACACACGCCTTTTGCAGAGGCCAAGTAAATTTCCTATAGTTTTGTTTAAAATTAAAAACTTGATAAAACTTGAAACTGACACGTTTGATCTGCAGTGACAGAAACATGAATAAAATGATTCATTCACATGTGGTTTAACCACATGATCTGGTTGGGTTTTATTTTCAGATTGCCTGGGCTTTGAATAAAGGTGTGAAAACAGAATATAAGCAATTCTGGGATGTGGATCTGGGAGTTTCATATATTCCTTGGGAGAAAGTAAAACTGGATGATTTAGAGGGCTTTGCTGAAGGTGGCATGATTGACCAGGAAACAGTAAATACAGGTATGAACATTAACAGTTAGTCTGATTATTAGAAGGTGTGTTTATTTTTGTAGTTGCAAATCCTTTGAAGGATTTTTTTTTAGGTAATACATACTCTTTTTTTATGTACATAAATTTTAGTAGCTACTTGTTTCCAATATAAATGGCACTGTAATAATGAAATATAGATTTTCTTTATAGGTAAGCAGTGGGTTGTCATAACAATGAGGAATTAAGAGACAAAGGGAAATTAATTTCAGTAACTTAATAAAAGTTAACATTTCTTAAAAGTTAGGAATTTGCTGTGCACTCATTTCCAAGTATGCAAAATCTTGATTTGTGTAGAAAATATGATCTGCTTGTGATTGTGAAGAATCTTGTATTTAGATATAAGTTAACTTGGGAGTTGGAACTTCTCCAAACAGGCACAGCATAGCTGGATCTTCAGATATTTCCTCCATAAAGTTGAAGAGACAGGAGAGCAAGTAATTTTAGACCTTGCTCTGAATTACGAGGTTTGTGAAAGATTTATGAGTACTGCTTTTTCTTCAATTGGATCTAGAACCAAATGAGTGAGCAGTAGGTTAAGACTTCTATAGCAATTTTTTTTTTTTTTAGTCTCGCAGGTTTGCTTTTGTAAAAATTGCGTATAAGTCCCAGAAAAATTAAAACAAGGAACATTACTAGAATACATTCGTTATGTTAAACTTGAAATGCAAAACCATTTCAGGAAGTGGCAGAAGGAAGGTTGAGGTTTGGACTGAATTTGTTTAACATGGAGGTTCTCTGTCATCATACAGTACCCAGCAGATAACACAAATATGTTGACAACAGCAGTGTTTAGAAAACTGGAGCATACTCCATATTACAGATTAACAGAACGATGGTGAAAAAATTGTCAAGTGTTGAAAAATCAATTTGTATACAGTCATAATTAAACAGTGTTGCAGGTAATTAAAGACATTTTACATTCTTTAAAATGTAATACTTACTCATCTTTCTTTTCATAGTAAGTTTGAGGACTATGTGTAATGAATCCATGTAGATACCAGATTAAGATCTAAGAAAGAAGAGGACTTTTTACTATTTAAACAAAAATACACATTTATTATATTTTATATTAAAAATATATGTATTTTTTTAAAGAGTGGGAGACAGCCAGAAGCTCAGAAGCTGCTAAAGAAAACACTCAAACTACGCAGAGTGCTCCAGTTGATAAGAGTACAGTTATTACAACACAGACAGAAGCTTACACGCAACCAGTCACTATGCTGCAGGTTTGTATTGATCTGAGTTTGCAAAAACCTCAGAGAACTGGAGGGTAAACCTTTTATTCAGTACAGATAAATTTCACTTCTGAGTTGCAGTACTTATATCAAAAAGACTAGTCCATGTGTTTTTTGTCTCTGAAATATTTTAGAGTAAAATCAGTAGCCATGGTTGAGTAAAATCTTCAGTTTCATGCACTGTGTATCCCAGATTTTTGTAGAATCTCAAATGAAGGCTCAAATGTCATAGACAGAATAATTGCAAAAGGAAAAAATTAAACATTGGCATGTTAATTTTCTAAGGGGAAATTAAAATGAGCTTACAGAAAGTATTTTGCTTATAGAACAAAGCATCTTTCTCTACAATAAGCAGTGCAATAATCTTTTTTTTTCACTTGTGAAAAAAGTTCTCAAATGAACGTCTCTACCTGTGTGCTCTTCCCAACATCAGTGAACATACTTCAGTTATTTTCTTAAAAATTTTAGGCAGGATTTGATAGGGACAGTCTCATCTTCAAAAGATCTGATTATTTAGGTAGTATGCTGCTGCATTCTATATGCAGTAATTCATAAGTCTCTGATTTTCTGCTGACTTTTGTTAATAAAATGAGAATCAGTTGCTTAATACATTTTTTAAAATTCACATTATTACTGTTTTTTCTTTCCTTACATGAACGGAGAGTTCCAGTACTTGAGCTTATGTAAAATTACTATGAAAAGTTAAAACATTTGCATTTACCTGCATTACATTTTGAGGTTTTTTTCTTTTCACAAAAAGTGTCTTCAATATTATTTCAACTGTCTGCTACTGTACAATGTGATCAGTATGTATTTAATTATACATATATAGAGCTTTTAGTTTGCTGCTAGGTACTCATAATTATTCTGCAGTGTATCAAAACATGTAGCTCAAAAAGAATTTTGAGAAATATTAAATAATTTCAGGATTTCATCAGCATTATTAGCCTTATAATTACATACATTAAACTTAACTTTTAAGTAGAGTTCTAAAAGATGTAAATTTTTCTAATGAGAATACGAATCACTGTTGTCTAACTGCTGTCAAATTGCCACACTTTCTACATTTTTCTTTTCTCACTTTCCCTTTCTGCATTCACCTTTTAGTCTTTAGTATAATATTTAACCATGTATTTTTCTGTTCTTTTTTGAATAAGGAAAAGAGAGCGTAGTGTTTTTCCTGTGTCCTTGTTTACCTGTAGCATACTTTCCATTTCAGAATGCACACTAATTCTTCAGAGTGTTCAGAATATACATACAGCCATTGTTACTTTTAGAGCTTAATATGAACTGCAGTTGCTCAGTTTATGATCAGTTACTGAAGTTGCTTTTTTGTTTGTTTGTTTGGTTTTTTTTTCTCCTGGAAAAAGATTCCAGTAGCTCCAGCTGTGCCTGCTGTTAGCTTGGTTCCACCTGCATTTCCTGTCACAATGCCTGTCCCTCCTCCTGGTTATAGTGCAATTCCTCCTCCCCCCTTCTTGCGAGCAAGTTTCAACCCTTCACAGCCACCTCCAGGTAAGTTAGTAGCAGTTAAGTTGGGTATGTAATGAGTATGCTCCAGTTATGTGCCTCTATGTACATATTTTTTTTGTATAGTTTCCCATCAGCTACAGGTGATTTCTTGAGCTAGTTAACCTTTGAATCTTTAATTTTAATGCAATATGAAATTTCTTATCTCTAACTATATAATTTTACCAGTGTGTTGTGTTGAGTAGGGAGAAGAGCAGAATTTTTTTTGAACTTAGATAAAAATGAACATTTGAAAATCCTTGCAAATAATTGCCTGTATTTGGAAAGTTTTGAAAGTCTTGATTTTATTCTATGAATATTGCTGGTGGAAATCACTTTTAAAGAATCACAGTCTACAATAAAGATGGGTTCTTATTGAAAACAATGACTACTGTTACCTCTTCCCATACATTTGTTGATTGCCAGTCTTCAGGGATGCAGCTTTTCAGGATGAATAATGTAGGCAAACTTTTGCAGCAGAACTTTATTTGCTTCCCTTGTAATGATTTCTTTCTATATAGGTTATATGCCTCCCCCAGTTCCACCTGTGGTCCCACCACCTGTTGTTCCACCACCTGTTGTCCCACCAGTTGTTCCAACACGTAAGTTTGATTTTTCTAAGAGTCCTTTGTGTTACTAAAAACTTACTTGTTTGATTTGTTACTTAATCAAAAGGAAGTTAATCCTGTGTAATGGAAAATAGCAACACAGAAGTAACTTTTTAGCTGCTTACGCAGGTCCTGGGAAAAAATTTTACAGAGAAAACCTGTTGACAACAAGTTGACTCAAAGATGATACTTACTGTGAATTTACTGAAAAAAAAATTATTGATTATTTGCATGCATAGTCCAATATTTGAACCTGTCATTAATAGGTGTATCTATTACTTGATCTATTTGGTGTTAATCTCTGAATAATTTATAATATTTTTGTTTAGCCTTTTAACTGTATCCATTTATAGTTAAAAAATGTCTGTTAGAGTACTCATTGCTTAGGTTGCCTGCAGTTCATGGCCATGGCCTCTACAAAGACTTTAGATCTTACATGCTGATTAAGGATAAGAAACTGTAATTAGAAAAATGTAACACTTAGAGTTATTAATTTCACTTATTTTGATGTATCACCCTGACCTTTGCCAAACTTATGTTGATGATTACTGAGATACACTTCTGTCATCTCTCTACAGCTTTAGTACAACCTCCATTACCAATTGCACAAGAGACAATGAAGGATGTTCCTTTTACTAGCCTTGTTCTACCAGTTGGCACAGTTACTAGCAATTTAGCTACTCCAACGTTATCTGCTGGAAGCGTTTTTAATCCTCTTCCAATCAACAAACCAGAATCAGATGAAAAGGGATCACATCTTACAGACCTTCAGATTTCTTCCAGTGAAAACAGTAGATCTGGTAAGATATGTCTTTATGGGCTGATGCAATCTCATACAGGAAACAACACACTTCTGAGGGTTTTTTGCATATCATAATCCATTTCACTAAGAACTACAGAGCAGGAAGTTTTAGGCTGGGTTTCATTTTCAGTTTAAGTTGGAGGAGTGCTGGGAACCATCTTTGTGATGATCTGATGATTGATTTTCTAGGAGCCTATGCTCAGGGATGTTTCTTTCATATACTTGAATAGTTAAGCTGAGACTGGGAGCCCTTTAAAAAAAATTTGAAAAGAAATGTAGTGCATTCTCACTACATTAATGTCAATGGAAAGGAGCAGGAGATGGTAAGATAGTGTAACGTTTATACAATTATATCAAAGTTTTTAGTACTTCTCTTGCACAAATTGGGTGATGGCTGTGGGGTTTGTCAATTTTAAACTGCTGTACATTCTTTGCTATGAAGGAACATTAATTTCTGTGGTATAACGTCTGTTTGTCACCCATATGATAATTATGCATGTTTGTTATAGAAACTGAGACCTTCTCAGCAGTATCATCACTGAATGCATTAACAGAATATGGATTAAGCTGCATTTTGTTTTGAATGCTATGTGTCCTGTTAACTGTTCTTCTTGTCACTGCGTTTTAGTGCAAAGTGATGTCTCGAGCAGCTCTGGACTTGGAGGAGTGCAGCCACCCAGCATCTCAAGCAGTTCTGGGCTTACTGGAGAAGGGCAACCACCCAGCGCCTCAAGTAGCTGTGGACTTGTAGGGGGAGTACAGCCACCCAGTGTTTCAAGCAGCTCTGGACTTGTAGGAGTGCAACCACCAACTGTTTCAAGCAGTTCTGGTCTTGCAGGAGGAGTACAGCTACCTGCCGTCTCCAGTAGCTCTTCTCTTGCCAGTGGAGTTCAGCCAGCCAGTGTCTCAAGCAGCTCTGGACTTATGGCTGGAGTTCAACCACCAAGTGTCTCAAGTAGCTCAGGGCTTCTTGCTGGAGTGCATCCACCCAGTGTCTCAAGCAACCCTGGCCTTCTGACAGGAATGCAGCCACCAAGTGTCTCAAGCAGCTCAGGAGTTCTAGCAGGCGTACAGCCACCAAGTGTCTCAAGCAACTCTGGGCTTCTCATAATGCCACCACCCAATGTTTCAAGTAGTTCTGGACTTATGGGAGTGCCACCACCAAATATTTCAAGTAGTTCTGGACTTCTGGCAATGCAGCATCCAGCTGGTGTTCAAAACATGCCTCATTTAAATATTAGTAGTCAAAGGATGCCAGGAATGCCCATCATAGATATTCGTCCAGGCCTAATGCCCCATTCACCTGGACCAAGGTTTCCATTAATGCAGCCAGGAATGCCACCACAGCGTACTATTCCTCCTCCAGCAATGCTTGATCCATCTCTTCACCCACCACCTCGAGGTCCTTTTCCTCCAGTAGATATTTTTAATCAACCAGAAAGACCATTTGCAACGCCAGGAAGACAAAATATTGATAGCATTTCGAATCCAGAGAAAAGACTACCACTTGGAGGTGATAACATTCAGCAGGAAGGAGACAGAGATTATCGCTTTCCTCCAGTGGAAAACAGAGATAATCTTAACAGACCATCTCCAGTGGATGTCAGAGATTCTGTTGGACGACCTCCAGTTGATCCAAGAGAGGGTATTGGAAGGCCTTCAGTAGATGGAAGAGAACACTTTGCAAGACCACATGTAGACATGAGAGAAAATTTTGGAAGACCAGGTATAGATAACCTTGGTCGCCGAGAGCATTTTGCTTTCAATTCAGACAAGCACTGGGGACAGAGAGGAGATTATGATGAAAGAGAGCACCATGCCTTCCCTATTTATGGTGGCCCTAAAGGCTTCCATGAAGACAGAGAGAGGTTTCGGCATGGGAACTATAGGTTTGATAGCAGAAGTGGTCCCAATTGGAACAGAGGTTTTGAACAAGATGCTCACAGAGATTTTGATGACCGCAGAAGACCCTGGGAAAGACAGAGGGATAGGGATGACAGAGATTTTAATTTTTGCAGAGAAATTAATGGGAACAGGTTTGGAAGAGACAGAATGTCAAACAACTGGATCCCCCCTCCACATCCACGGGTGTTTGAATATTTTGATGGGGCCACTTCCCAACGCAAACCCGATAATACACCCCAGGTAAATGGTGAAAATACAGAGACAGAAAGTCAGCCACCAACGGCACAGGTGCAGGATGATCCAGAACTTTATGAAAAACTGACACCTTCCGTCGAGATAAACAAAGAGAAGAGTGACACAGAAGCTGATATAGAAAGTGAACCAGTGGTAGAAAGCACAGAAACTGAGGGGACATAATCATCACTCAGTAGGTAAAAGATACCTTTTGTAAAGTTGTCATCTCTCTGTAATAGATAAATGGCTGACCGGACCGTAGCAGTTCACTTTTGTCTGCCAGAATTAAGTTAATCTGATGTTCATGTTCATCTTTCACTTAAATAACTGTACAACTGACTTGTATAGAACACTGTTTTTAATTTGAACATGGTAGGTAAACCTCTTTTTTTTTTTTTTTTTTTTTTTTTATTTCTCTGGTAAAGCATAAACTTGCCCCCACTTGTTTTTAATTTCACAAAGATAAAATAACAGCTTGTCAAACAAAGACTTCCTATGGAAGAAAGTGGAATTTTTTAGATCCTACCCTTAGGTTGGCTATCAAAATTGTCATACTTGAAAAGAGGTGCTGGTGTATCTTGTCCGTGTTTTTAGGCTGCTGCAGAATTTTAAATTATAGACAAAGCTGTGATATTTTATGTTCCTACAATTCGGCAGAAAAAAGAAATGGCCCATGTTATTTAAGGAGCATAACACAGAGATTAAAAGTGATTTTGTAAAATCTACACTATAGTCTCTGTTTTCTCTAAAGTAAGTGTTCGTGATTTGTTCTCGTACTGCAGTGGGTTTAAAAAAATTAAAAAGTACATTTTAATGTTGGGTGCATTTTGTTTTTAGATGCCAATAAAGCATATTTGTTTGATAACAGTGTTCTAGGTATTGTATTTTTTTTTAAAACTTGCAAGCTCTAATAACTTGGAATCAGCTATGATATGTGCTTAGCTAGTTGTTGCAAAAAGTTTATTTTACTTTTGTAAGACCAATGCAACAGTTAAATGTGCAAGAAGAGTATGGTTTTTACATCATAAATCATGCAGTCAGTTTATGTAAATAATATATGTATGTAAATATTTGTGTAAACTGTTTGTAGATACCACTTTTTCTGTGGGTGACTGTGTATGTGCACACACTCACAGAATATTGTAGACAGTTCAATAAAACTGAAATAAAACTAGGTTTAAAGACTTGCCTTTCACCTTCTTTAGGTAGTAAGATAAAACCTATTTCATTTCAATACTGTCAAGCTTATCTTTACCTTCTCATGCTCATTGTTATGATGTTCTTACTACTTCTAGAAGGTGGAACAATATATACTGTAAGAATATACAGTAGGATTTTAGCTTACTTTTTAAAATGCAGATACGCATGAAGCCAAAATTTAAGCAAATACTTGCATTGTCTTATTTTGTAATATATTAGGTATTTTGGCTAGATAGTGGTAGTGTTTGAGTACCTTGTGTTTATTTGCTTTCAGTGACTCAAAGTCCAGAAATGTTGCACGAAAAGTAAAAAGCTGTTGTTGGTCTAAAAAACCCTACATGTTTTTAACAGAAATAAGGGGGTCTGTGTTTTGGTGGCTTAATATTGAAGTAGAACCTCATGTTAAAATGTTGAGATGAATTGGCTGCTTAGGTAAATCATTAGTGCTATTCGCTCTTGTTTCACCTACTTTGCTGCTTGTGTATCCTTTACATTGGTGATGAAAGATTTGCCTAAAGGGTAATGTCAGATTTTCAATTTGTTCCACTCAAGTGCACTTCACCAGATTCTTTCAACATACAACTTTTGTTAAAGTTCTGTGTTGGAAAGCATGCTTTCACTCAGTTTTGAGAAAGTTGGGTTTCTCTTGCGTAATGGGATCCAAGGGTAGATTCTGTTACAAGAATGCCCCTTTGATGAAAGAAACATCTCTAGCTCAGATTAGAATTGTGAACTTTAACATTAAAGCATTAACAGGCAAGTTTTCATTCCCCTTCTGCTTCCCCCAAAGGGGTGAAAGTATGAGAATGTCACATGAGTATGTAGCATAAGCATGCCTTTGAACGTAGAAGCAAGCTACTCGTGTGTGTTGCCCTCTCTCTCTGGGGCATTTTTTCATGCTGTGATATGGCTCAGTTTTTCAATTACACATACTTTAATTCTGGATAGTAAACAAACTGTCAGCTTAGTGAAGGTACCCCTTTGAAAGACTGGACTTGAATGAATGATTCTTTTTCTACCATGCAAGAAGTAGTCATTAGGATGTAGTAAGTTATGCATTAAATAACTGTTGCTTTGTAATAGACCTTGCTGATGTGTTTATTACCAGAACATGTCTGGGAGTTGAGATGGACAATGTTTAAGATAAAAGTACCTTCATGAGCAGACTCTGGCTCAAAGAACTTGACTGATGATGCTGCTGTAGCACCTACTAGTAGTATTCTGGTCAGGAGGTTATGGTTGTGTGAAAGTTCAAATGCACAAAATAGCTCTAAGGACACTTTATGAACTTAAGAGATTTCCTTACTTTATTTTAATATGTGCATTTTGAAAACACCTCAGTCATAGACCACATAAATAGTTTAAGTCAAACACATATTGGCAGTGCGTTACTTTTAAACATTTTGTTAAATGCCTCTTTAAAATTGAAAGTTCATCTCCTTTTCTTTTCCTAAACTGGGACTAGCAGTAGGCTTAATTGCTCACAGTATGATGGTTGAGGTAAATTACCAGGTGAGAGATGTTGAACAATTTGGTTGGTAATGGTATAAAACAATGTATTATTTAATGATTTTTCATATTTGTTAATATCTTTCAAGCATTAATAAATTGGCTACTGTACATATGTTATACCATCAATTTCTAACAACTATTTTATTTTTTTGTAGAATAAAATTTTTTTGTACATTTTTCAGTTGCATCATGTTTACAGATAGAATTACTCAATTTCTCACTTTATTAATGTAGCATTCAGCCAAATATTACCAACATAGCCATATTCAGATGTTCAGAAGGAACTTAGTATTTATCTTGCCAGTAGGGATTTTTAAATTTTTTATAGAGTGAGTGAAGTCTCCCTTTTCAGGGTAGATGAAGCCATCGTAAGCCAACATGTGCACTGAAAAGCACTGTCCTGAGGTCCAGATCAGTTCAGTGATGTGGTTCATGGTAGTGACATGGAATTTTTGCTTATGCAAGTAGAAGAGTAATAATGGGACAGAAACAAGGTGGGGGGCTTGTGCCTGTTTAAAACTTGCTCTAGTGATGAAAAGTGTCAATCCTAGCAACTGAAGAAGCTGATCTGCTATTTAATAAGTAACATAAGTACTGAAAAATATTTCAGTTGGCTTTGCAGACAACACAACATATTTAGGCATGCACATTTACTGGAAAGCCTTAGTTGTAATTTGTTTGATGTATTTATTTGCTTTGTAAAACACCCTGTGATTCTTATCCTCTACTGTACTACTACTTGAGTAGAATGTTATGTCTATAAAGATTATGAAGATGAAACATGGCCTTCATTTGCTTTAAGGACATGATTTCTTTGCAGAAGCCTTTTTCTGTGAAATATTGGTACACTTTCATTTTTATGTGTAGTGCTTCACATTGTTATTACAAACTCGAGGAAGCAGATTCTGTTAGATTCCTTGCTTCAGTAGAGTACTATAGCATTCTTCAAGCCATTTCAGTGATTTAATGGCTTTATTTTGGAACTTAAGGTACTCTTAGCTTGAATACAGGAAGACAGGAATACTGTAATCAAGTCTGTAGTGTAGCATGCAGAGACATTACTTAAGCTCATTTGGAAAATTATCAAATAAGCTGTCTTTAGAAGATATATAAAATAAGCAAATTTACCGCAGAATTATCTCAAAGTAGGGCATCAGCAGTTTTGAACATGTGCAGAATACATTATGCCAGTCAACACTTAAGATACTAATTTTCTTGATTCATATTCCACTAACTCAAATCTTGGGATTGTTTGATTTGAAACTGGTCAAAATGGATCCCAAATCCCATAATTTCTATTTTCGGTATTTTATTTTAAAAAAGCATCATAATAAGGGCGACTTTTTTGTGTCTTGATAATGGGAACTGAAGAGATATCACTACATATTCAAAGTATCAGGAGTCATCAGGAGTAACTAGGACAATTTTTTCTTGTTTCTTTGTTAATTCACATAATGAAAGAACTTTTCCCTGTTGACAGCTATTGCTGATTCTTTGAATTTTACATTAGTCATATTTTACTTTTCAAGTGCTGAGCTTCCAGAAGTAAGAATGTACTGTGAAGCTGTCTACTTGTGTAAATGAGAGGTTGATTTAAAAGACATAAAGGCAGCATATTTTTTTTAATTCAAATCTGTTTTTCTGAACAAGAATGGCAAGAGCATCTTTCCAGTATGTTGCTTTACTTTATGCATTCTCATCAGCAGAAACTTGCAGAGGCAAAGAGAGTATTGTATTTAAAGCCTTTCATAATTGTAATTATTCTTATTTTTCTCCTCAAAGGGTCATTTTAGTGATGTTTTTTCCTTTAACTTAGTCTGTACAGGTTCTCTGGGTACTCAATAAACATTTTTAACTTTACTAATGTACGTACAGGGTATTTCATACTCAAGAAAAGTCAAGTTAAGTTACTAAAAAGAAACATTGCATCTTTTTAAGAGTAGTAGCTTTTAGCAGAGATGTATACGATCTGAAAAGTTACTCTCCTCAGTGTTTGGATCATAAAAACATCTATTAATAGGGCTTATATTGAAGTGGGTAAGCTTTAAAATTGTATTTGGCAATACAGTTCTTGAATTCCTGTCTATCTTGCATGAACTTGATATAAAAGGGTAACCTCATTGAATATCCTACTTGTAATATCTTTTGGATGCTCTGCTACCAAAGATGAGAGAAAGGGAGGGAGAAGTGATTTGTGCATTCTTTAAAATCAAGAGGCTGTTAAGATATATTGTGCAGTGAAGATGAATGTGTTCTCTTAAGCTTAAAATGAACATTTCAGCACTTGCTTAGTAATAGTGATTTAGGGTTATCACTGGTTTACTGATCTGATTCTATATTTTGTCATTTTTCTTTTATAATTGGCTCACTAATGCTAATTTTAAATTTTCTCTCCTTCCTATCAGATGAAACCATGTTAATGAATTCAGACTAGGGACTGTTTTGTGCTTTACAAAAAAAAAATCTGATTGGAGAGTATTTTCAACCTGTAGACAGGTTAGTTGAATATTTTTTCCTTCTTGTTACAGTGCTTTCATGCTACAGTTTTCCTCTTGAATGATTTTTGTTATGCATATCTATTTTAATGGATATGTGTTCACATTAGGCTTCTTGTGAAATGCAGAAAAATTGTGAGGTTCTTTAAGGCAGATAACATGATGCATCTCCAAAACGAGGGTAGACTGCACAGCCATATTGGTTTGTATGCTGCAGCATTGTATTATGTTGGAGAATTACAGTTGTTTGCATGCCAGTGCAAAAAATGCTTAATAGGTGAAAAGTATTAAGTGGATATGGAATTGTTAACTTGAATTTAGAGTGGTAGGATTCACATAGGCCATAGATGCAGGGACTTTGGATCTGATTGTCACTTCCACACTAAAGGAGAGATCATACCATAATTAATCTGGGAAAATAAGAAATGTAGCTTTCTCTTGGTAACAGCAGGAATTAAGTAGAGTTAATCTTAGTGTTTCAAGTCACTTCTAAAAATCCATCCGCCATTGTTTAGTATAGTAGCCTCTATCATAGTCACTTCAGCTGATCACAGGAAAAAATTACTCTGGATTTATGCTGTTTCTGAAGTAATCCAATCTTGCTCAGCAATGCAGAGAAATGTGTTTTTAAGTTTGCTTTAAGTTTTTCCTTATGAAAAGGAGCAAATATTTCAAACTTTAGACAGAGATGTGGACGAAATCAAGAAATTTTTGTAGAATTTATAATGTAATTTTGGGTTTAGTGATTTTCTGCAATAAAATCTTTGCCATTTCAGCAGTGTAGATACATAAATAGTAAATGTATCATTCAACTTTAAAAATTTACTGAAAGTTGTACTGGCTGTCCAGTTCAGTTTTGATTTATTCTCACATCCTTGCAATACATCATTTTGTTAAGTACCTGTGTCACAGAACAGAATTCCTCTTACCACAAATTAGAAATACCTTTAAATTATGAAATTCAGTTGCATAATTGAGTTATTCAAATCTACGACAATCTTAAGTCTCTCTTGAAATCAATGGATTTTTTGTACAGAATGTGTACCAATATAGGTAATTCACTATAAAGAACCTTATTGTTCAAGCTTTCTGTGATTAAAAGTAAAGTACCAAAACCCAGTTGACATGCTGGTTAATTTGAAATTTCCTATTTATGAAAAGCAAAATAATAGCATCTCGAATTTTAATTTAAAAATTACTTTTAAATTTTAAATTTAAATTAGCTTTAAATGTTTAACAGTTAATTTTTAAAATTACCATTTAAAAAATATTAATGGGCTGTAATTCTATCAATTGATAAAATCAGTGAGGCACCCATTATTTTTATTAGAATTTGTGTCCTGGAAGTAGTTAGGATAAATATGTTACTTAGACAAAACATAGAAATGTTGTCTTTAAGTTTTGTGTATGCAGTTTCTGTGTGTAAGCTTTAGATATGCTTTACACCTGCAATCCTCATTACACAATCAGAATTTACACCACTATGGGAAACAGGAAAGTGGCATGGAATGGCAGATTCTATCAGACACCAGAAATGCTGTGCAGACTGGATATGATGTGTAAACCAATGGATAGATAATGTTCCAGAGGCAGTAGCTTTTTAGCCTAATTTGAAATCAAGTAAAACCCCACATACAAAGCATGAATAAACCTTTTTTTTTTTTTAGGTTTGATAGAACTACTGAGAACTACTGACATTTGGGTTCAATTCTGAATGTTGATTAGATGATATTCTGATTAATGCAAATGCACTTTGCCTAAAATGTAATGTATTACATCATATTAATACAGGCACAGCTAGTGAGAAGTTAGGAGTGATGATGTTTGGTGCAAAACCATCAGAGAAATCGAAAGAGGAGGTTACTGAACTAGTACTGAACATCACTGTTGAGGAACGTCTGCTCAGTACAGAGATAATTACTGATTACATTTAAGTATCTCAGCAGATAAAGGAGAGCATTTCACCGTAATATCCTGGCTTCAAAGGTCATAGCTTCACTATAATTTGCTTTCTTCCATCTGTAGAAAATACATTTTTCTTGATTAAAATTATTACATTACCTTTCATGTTATTTCTAGAAACTCTTAAGATGCTGCTACTTCAGTCTTAGTACTAAACCAGTATGAGATATGCGGCCTCACTTGTTTATTACCTGTGATCCATCCTTACTGCCTTCATTTGATCCAGAATTTCAAACACTCTCTTGTGTTTCTTCTTCAGCAGCCTTTAGAAGAGCAAGTGGCAGAAGGTTATCTGGTTCTGGTTTCATCAATTTTTCTACTTCTATTAAGCCCAAAGACATCTAGGAGATTTTTTTTTTTTTTGCCTTTCAAATCCTCCTCCCCTGTTGTAAGTATTTATGAGCGGGCAACCCTAATTATTTTGAGATTCTAAGGGTATGGTGGAAAAGACTGTACAAAATTGCAAGCACTATACTTTCCTAGTCCTGTACTAGGAAATTTATGGAATGAAAGAGGAAGCAAAGTAAATTCAAGCTAGTTAAACACATTAGTCTTATCTTCTGTCTCTACCAAAGTGATCATACTTCTAGATAGATCTTTTCACAGCAGTACATAGAGCAGCCTTGTAATACACGTTCTGTAATCACCATTCTTTGTTTGGAATCTGTTATGTCCTCTGGATTTTTTTCCCTGTCCACTTACTGATTTTTTAAAAGGTTGTGTTTTGTTTAAATAGCATTTTTCCTTCAAGTGATTTAAAGAAAAATGAGTGCGCTAGGTTAATGAAATTTTCTTACTTTATGTTAGAATGTGCTGCCTAACACCTCAATAAATTTCTTTCTCCAACGAAAAGTTCTTACATTTCTGTATTAACTAGAATAGAAATAAGAATGGATGACATGTAAAAAAGAAATAAAATTTTTATCGAAAATTGTATATTTTTGTCATAATAGTCTGGTTCCAACATGGTCAAGAGTGAAAATGGCATTTTTCACACCACCTGACAGTTTATGCTGTCACTGAAACACAACTTGAAAAGAAATCAGTGTGACCCCAGGAGCTGTCCCATGCAGTATTTGTACACTTTAGTGAATACCAAGGTCTTGCATTTCCCTCCTGCACTTCTTACCTTGTCAACAGGTATTTCAGTCGTACTCACAGTGGAGAAGTTTAGCCAGCAATTTGCCTGAAAATTATGAAGAATTTCACGTTTCCCAACTTCGAGAATTAATTTTTTCTAAATGTCTCTCAGTACAGAAAAGCAAGCTAACAAATTGAAAAAGAAAAATATGTTAAAGCAATTTTCTGAATATTTCTAACATTTTATGGGTAAGGAAACAAGACACAAGATAATTCTGCCTGAGAACTATAAGGGTTTTAATTCACGGTTTGTTTAACCATCTGGTTGGCTTTTTTTTTGAAAGCTATTTTAAAAGTATGTTTTCTTAGAGGACTTTCCCAAGAAATTTCTCTGATGTTCTTTTGTCTCATTACTTTTTTTCAAAACTGAGACATACTAAGCATCTTATAATACAGCTTTGAAATTACATATCCTATCTTACAGTAATTCTCTAGCACTGACTTAAGCTACATAGCACAAAATACACAATACATCAGTTGTTTTTTTTTAAAACAATTGAAGTACATTCATGTATATGTCCATTTCATGGAAGCTTCTGGAAAGCTTAGCTACAGAATTTATGGTCCATACCATATGAAGGAATGTGCAATGGTGTTTCTGCAGCTGACACATCTTTGTTTTTCCTTCTCTCTTGCTGTGTCAAAGGAATCAATTAGAAATGGGGGTGTGCACATACAGACTTAAGTGTAAGTAATCCCTGCAAATGAGGTGAACATTTTAAAATCTCAGTATTGAGTTAGGGTTCTAAATTTACCTTCCTATGAAAATACCATGAGTTTTCATCTCAAGTTGTGAGGTAACACAGTGCAATCAGGTCCAGACAAATTGCTGTTGTGCCTTACAGCTTCATAGGTGGACATGTCAGGAGCGGGCTAGTCTTGAGCTGAACAGGCACAAGGCTCCCACTCACCTGGGGATCAAGGTTTTTTTCTGCCTGAGCCACAATAACTTTTACAATAGCTGGCAGCAGAATAGTCTTTTTATCCTGAACTTTGTCACATGGTTAATATTTATAGATAGGAGAATGATTAAACAACTGTCGGTGCTTATTGGAATTGTTCTGAAACAAAATATTACAGGTGTATTTCTAGGTCTTGCTTTCTGGGGAAAGGCCAAATTTTAAATTCTGAAACTTTCCAGGGTTCTGACCTTCTGTAATACTAGCTGTCGCTGGGTTCCTCAAATGCACCATTCACTTGCATTTGCTTTCCCATTCCTTGTGGAAACTTCACCATGCTTAGTAGCAGTTGGCAAGAAGTTGCTGCATCCCATCATCATCTCTGTTCCTAACTAAGATGTGCTTAGATCTCCTCCAGTGGCGTTTTGAATCCTGAAGAGTTTTAAATAGGAAAATTGGTGTATTTTGTCACAAATTCTCTACTGGAGTGATAAAATACTTCCCCAGGTTGTATTTTCAGTCTCATTTCTTTGGTAAAAGTTCTTTGCAGTGAGCTTTTCAAAGCTGATCATTATGGCATGGTTTTCTGTCTTCAGTCTGAAAATGGAGTTTTGATGGGTTTTGAAGGAACAGTTTCCATATATAATTGCTATTCCTGTATTCTTCCCCCCACCTGTATAAAACAGAGATGTCCAGCCAGCCACTGCAGCCTCCTCTTCACAACTTTTTTTAGAAGGAAGTTCTAATGTGTCACCAAAACACACTTGCAGCTTTATACACTTTTTGAACCCCTCTTCGTAGCAAGCCCCTGGATATAGGAAAATGAAGATGGCAGCTGGATGAGTTGCTCCTCTAGTTAACTATTGTATGTACCTCATTTTAAGGACCATATATGAATTACAAGGCCAATATATGAATTACAAGGCCAATATATTAGAAGGCAAAGCTCTAAGGCCTCCTGTTGCCCATGATGTGCACAGATGCTGGGTATTGCCAGGTCTTGAGGCAAAGAGTCCCTTCTATATGTGCCTTTCAATGTGTGTTCTTTAAAAGCAAAACACCATTGCAGTAGTGGTGAGAGGAGCTGAATATCCCCTGCTCACAGAAGTAATTGACATGAGTATCCTATGACAATATTAATTGTCATCGGTTTATTAACTATGTCATTAGTTGTCATCAGGGGGTTAAATCTTTCTTGAATCAAGGAATTTCTGTAAACAAATGTATATTCTCAGTATAAGTATATTCTCAGTATATTTTCAGTATAAGAAATATTAATTTCTTTTTATTTTATCCTTTTATCTTTGTATCTTGTATCTCTGTAGATTAGTTCTGTGGGCAGTGTGCTTCTTGAAAAAAAAATATTTTAGTTGTTTATTAGCTTCCTTCTCTCAAATTGTTTTCTGCGTTTGTTTCCATCTGAGAGTATCACAACATAATGTGAGAGAGAAGGATGTAAAAATGAGCAGCTAAGCAACAGCAGAATAGCACAGGAACTGGGAAATCTGCTCTAGCAGGAATGAGGAGCAAGATGTGTGCAGGAAAAGGGGAGATCTTTGGAGATCAGTCACTTTACCTGTGATTAATGATGCAATATTTTTTTCTACATGATGAAAAGTGATGAACACTTCCATAATCAAATCCATAGGCAGTAGCAAGCTGTCACATGATGGAATATCATGGGATTTTTCTTTCAAGAGTTGCTGGTTTTGTGAAAATCAAACTCCGTAGAAGCTCCTACCAGAAAGATGCAAAGTGTTGCCTGTTCTAAAACATTTTCTAAGGAAATTTTTTAGTGATACAACAAATGAGATTTGGTATTTCTTTTTTTAGTGTTTTGGTATTGATTTAATGTGTTTATAGAATGGTCAGCAGTGACCAAAGAGAAGATTACTTTGATTTTGAAGAAGTGTGCTATTAAAGGATTTGTGAGGGTTATTAAGTGAGCTTGCTAGGTTTTCTGTCTGTTTTCACTTGGTTATGAAGTAGAATTGGTGCCCAACTAGCTGACTACAGTTGGGGGTTAACACTGATACAATTTGGCATTTTCTTTTGTATTAGATTGTGGTGATTTGAAACATGCAAGAATTTGTGTTATGTCGGCTTGGCAGAATATGGAGGCTCATGTGTAACCCTGTGAACAGTCAAGAGGAGTCTTGTAAACCAAGGAGAAAAAATTATTGCAAGACACGATTTTTGTAAAAGATATGTTAAAGGGAAAAAAGTTATTCTGAAAACAAGAAATGCTGAATCCTGTATTTATGAGAGTAAGGTGTCTTTAGTTTGATAGAAGCCATAATGAGAAACAGCTGTAAGAGCTGGTAGGAAAGTATCTGGCCAACTTTACTTTAAAAGTAATAGCTGATTGCAGTTTCTTTGCTAAGGTCTTTAAGAATAGGCTGTTTGACTTGAAAAAGAACCTTCGATGACTGAAATCTAACCATATACCTATTTTGAAGTCCTTTTGGAAAATGCAGTTTGTACTGCAGCTACATTAGCAACATAGGACCAATAACTTGCAATCTGTAACAAGTATCTTCCAGCAAGGGATGTTACCCAATAACTAATTTTATTTGTAATTTCAAAATAAAAAGAAAAAAGCAAATATTTATTTCTTTGATTTTTTGGAAGTAATTCTATTACCTCTTTTTACTACTGTTTGCAGTTAAGGTGCCTTTTCTTCCCTGGATTTAGCTTCTGCTCTATTAAATTTGTTTTCTGAGTCATGGTTGTGGCTGTGAAACCAGCAGAGGGTGCACAGAACATACTTAGTCCTGGCTGTTTCTTCAGTGTCCCCTTGGTGTTGATACACAGAAACCAGATAGCTGCCCTCTTAAGCCCTATTCAGGTGAGGTACCATATGACTTGACCACGGTGCTTGAAATAATTCACTGTTGTGCTTCAGTGCTTCCATTCAGTTTGTGCATGTACATCCTAACTGGGGGTAATCTTTCCCTTCAGTTGTGTGACGGGCTCAGGCTCCTGCACAGCTGGCTTTTTAACAGCTGATATACCTAACAGTGATTACGTAGTCATCATTTTCACAGATCAAATCCTACTTTAAAAAATAGTGGTGAATCTTAGTTGTTTATCACCAGGGTGATATGGGAAAGGTCTATGGAAGTGAATGGCTAGGCACTTCTCTGCATTTTTTGACTGACTGTAACAAGAACACTCCTAATGCTAACATGCATTAGCATGGGGGGTCTGCTGATGGCTGCCATCCTCCCACCCCTTTTCCACCAGCCTACTAACTCCCAGTTTCTATCTTACCTGGCCCATTAAAAAATAGGTCAAGGACTTAGATAGTTTTTAAAAAGTTTGTTTCTTGTTACAAGTCCTGGGCTTATCGGGGTGCTCCTGCTCTGCTTGGTCCAGAAACACTTATTTTATTCTTCAGAAAAAACAGTCAGCAGAGCTCTGTTAAGAAATGTAGCTGAGAAAAACTGCTTTTCATTATCTTTAGAATGTATTTTTTCTGCATGTAGAAATGCTTTGATTTAGCTACCATGTAGTAAGTTTATTAAAACTCATTTTTTGTTTTTTAACCATGTAATGTATCATGTCTGGAAGGTTGACCATCCAAGTATGCCTCTGGAAAGAACTGATAAAAGACCTTGTACTTAGAACCATCTGCTCCAGCGGTGGTTTGTAAATTTGTCATTGCTTTTAGTAGGATGATTTTGATCCCACTACCTTTTGTGTATTATTCACCTATAGTTACAAAGACCTTCAATGAGATCAATTTTCTGTGTAGAGTAATGTTGCATGTATTTAGATTTTCATACCTGATCATTCTCTGGATGCGATTCTAGGAGTGTTGTAACCTGGTAAAACACTGATAAGATTTGTGTGCAGACTAGGAATGTTGTAAATATGTTCATACATTTTTGATGTTTCTGGGTAATGTGACTGGTGAGTGGTAAGTTTCAGCAGACAGGTACTTCCATAGTTTAATTTGGACTGCTCATTATCAGCTGTGTAGGAAGTTGGTGTCCTGACAATTAATCAAGTACTACTCTGGAGGAGGTGAGCAGTTCTCAGTAACTGCCCCCCCTTCAAATCCCACCTCTCTGACAGGGATACCCTTTCCCCTGCCAGCCACCTCCTGCCTCCTCACAGGGCTGCAGGTGTCTCACTCTTGCTCCAGAGTTCTTGAAGCACTTGTCTGTGCAATCCCATTTATGTTCATGTTTTGATGTCCATCCATGTACTCTACCAATTGCAACAGTTCATAAATGGAAAAGTGGCTGTAATCTTCCATTTTCAGCCATTTTTAACCACTTTCTTATATTGGTCCTGTGAAAAACACTATGAATGCTTTAAAACATTTATTGCATACTGTTTGGTATTTATATGATGAATAAGACAGCCCTGTGGCTTAAATCACTTAATAATTTGCTGAACATGTGTAGTATTTCATTTACTAAACTCATCTGAAAGATTTCTTAATGATCATTGCCTGTATGTACTCTGCTTCAACAGTTAATGTATTGTAATAGTGAATATATAAAACAACATGAAAATTATATGTATCACTATTTAAAAATAACATTTGGTACTTTGAAAACATGAGCACATTTTATATATAGTTTCAGTAATGTAATATAAAATATATCACAGGTAGTATTTTCTAAGACATAAAAGGAATCTTCATAATTTTAACATGAAGAACCATGTGGCACCTAATCTGTCTTAATTTAATTTTTGTAAGAATTAAATTAAGGAAAGGAAGACCCAATCTGTAGTTTAGGTTCACTGTTTTAACAACGTATATTTATCATCAATGTGATACAGTTACATAATACTGCTGTGAAGGATTGTCCCACAGTGAAGCACTTTTTTCCTGTGTTTAATTTTACCCCTATATCTGGCTGAGTTTTTAATGTTTGATTGTTAGAATAAGTGCCTAATCCTGTGAATTAGCTTTCCATAAATGACTTAAATACACTCATTAGGTCAGTTTTCTGTTAACGTGTATCTGCTTTGTAATTTCTTCTATTTGTCATTTTTTTTTAATCATCTTGTTTTTCCAGCATCTTGTTGGAATCAAGTTTATTGTATCAAATGCAACTTGATTTTTGCTTATATCTAGCTGGCCAAGCTCATTTCTAGCAGAGTTCCACTGTCATTAAATGTCTTTGTTTGGATCTGAAAGCTTTACAAAATTTTCTTTGTATTATTTCTTGTAAGAAAAATCTTTCATCATTTCTATTGAGTATTGTAGCTCTTGGGTAAAAACAGAAATCCAAAACTTCAGTTGCCCTGAAAGACTTTTCGTCTGGATTTAGTCACGATCCTGTGCTCTTTCTCTGCCTCTCCAGCAGATCATAGAGGCTGGAAAATGTCAAACCAGCCCTTGAGAGGATTGATTTAGGTAACTGGTGTAGGCTCAGTTTTCTTCAGCCTGATTCGATCCCTCAAAATGTTTTAAAATTAGATGATCACTTTAATGTCAAACAGGAAATTCCATCCTATTCATGGTGAGGTTTGCTTTACTTAGGTTCTCTAAACTTGTCCATTGGTCTCTAGGAAGCACAGGCTGGAAACAAATGGCTCAGACATCTCATTAGGTATAGACTTGCAGCAGTTCTTTTCCAGATCAACACCTTTTCTGCATCAAAGAATGATGCTGGTGAGGCAGCTAAAGCTTATGATGTCACTGAATCTGTAGACTTTTCTTATAAGACAACATGAATTCTGCAGGGAAATTAAACATAAAATTGTTAGTACAATAGGTTTGATTTGTAACATTATTTGTACCAACTTATTGTTAGTCTCATTTTTACTGGCTTGCAATGATTGAGAGGAGAAGTGGTAGAGGGAGGTTTGATTCCGGAGGAGCCAGTAATTTGAGATCTGCTTTACAGTACTAAATTCTTAATCTCATTTCTACCAAATCAGCGTACAGTTTGGATCACTTGGGATTTGCCTCCATGAGAGTATTATATCTGTATTGGTTTCCTTAGTCCAATGTTAACTTTAATACATTGGAATGCTAGTTGGGTTTTGTATTTCAGTTTTTTCACATGCATGCTTTGCATTCAGTGCATCAAGAGCAACCTACAGGTTTACACTTCTAATGTTGTGAAAGGAAATTATAGAAAACTAGATATTTTCACATGATAATCTTTGTTGTAGGAGACTAATCTCTTTTTCGTCTCTTTAGTAATACCTTTCTACAGTTCTCTGAATTTTTAATTCTTTATGGTTTTTTCCTTCATACTACTATGAATATCTTTTCACTGTTCTAGCATAATGTGATGGTAGTATTCTCTGCAGCTAAAGAGTATGGATTAAATCATGTTCTTCACAGTGAATTAAAGTCAGGATGTAAAGGTGAATCTGGTTTTACACTTTTTGGGTCTGTCAGAGTCCTTTCAGTTTTCACATGGGTGTGAAGTCTTGACAAATGCAGACTGAATAAGGTTCGAACTGCTGCTTTAAAAAATTTAGATTTTTTTAAAATTGAGCCTATTAGCAGAAATCCTAATTTATCCCAAACAGTAGGAAAGAGGCATTTTTGCAGTTTTATGTGTATCAGCAAAGAAAGAAACTTCTGTTTCTGTTTTCCACAACTTAGAACTAGATGTGTGAAGGAGGTACGAAGAACACTTTCCATAGAGCAAAACCCACATTTGATCCAGTAGAAATTATACTGTTAGGTTGCTGCTTGAATTAACTTTGTCATGATAGTGCAGTAGGTCCATCATGCACATCTGGACAGGTCTCTCTCCCTGTGTGTGGAGCCAAGGGTTAGAAGCTGTATCATTGATAACTTCATGTCACTTGTCCATCTTTGCAGCTTGTATTTCTTTACGACCTGGCCAACATGTTACTGAGAGCCTGCCAGTAGAGTAAAATCTCTCATGATCTCTACTTCCAGTCAAGAGCTCTGCTTCTGCATTCCTCTTCTAGCAGAGACAAGGAAAAGTCTCCCAGCTTCCAGATTTTCTAGATCAGGCTACCTGACCCCCACTGAGGTAAAAGGGAAGCAGAGTTTGAATGTTTAGTGAATAGTTGCTGGAGAGGTGGCAAGAGGGAATGTCTTCAAAGTCAGCTTGGGTGGAAAATCCCAGCAACAACATGCAGAACAGGAGAGCAGGAAAGCTGCTCTCTACAGCCAAGTCAGGGTAGTAAAGAGACAGGTGGGCTTTTATACGGTCACTTAATTCACATGGCTGGTGAAGGAATACTGATGGGTGTACCAAAGAAAACTGGCAAAACTTTGCTTTGCCTGTGCAAAGCAAAAGACAAACCTCATTGCATGGGTGACTACACAGCAAATGGAAATCTGATTAGGTCTTCCAATATTGCTTACAAACAATGACTGTACATAGATTCAAAGAGTGATAAGTCAAAATGACTAAAAACTACCCCCTTGAAAATATGTAATATTTATAATTTTTATAGATATAAGGAATCAAGATCTGAATGTGTATTATTCTATTATCAGTATGTTTAGGTGGTTATTTTAGTATGAGTAAAATCAGTTAATGGAAAAAAAACCACCACCACAAAAATACAAATGGCAAACAGGATTAAATAAATAATCACAATACTCTTTTATGGATTTAAATAACCTTAAAAAATAGTAATACCAGTTAAGCTCTCTTCCTAAAAGTAATTTTACTTTTCTGTGTTTTGCACTGCCACTCTGAATGCAAGACCTGAAGCTAGACCGTGTCAGCTCACAGGACCAGGAGGGGCACCTCCAGCCCAACACCTGCTTTCCTACTCCACATGCTCATGCTGTGGATATGGCTGCTCAGCAGCTCTGTCACCTGTGTTTTATATGTGGGCTGTCCTGGGAAAGTGCAAGTTGCCATAGCACTGGGAAGGGAAAGAACAAGGAAGTCTGCCCACCTCTTTGCTGGCCAAGTAAATGCAGGTGCAGAAAGTTTCCATTCCTATCAGAGTGAAGTGCAAGCTTTCCCTGGGGTTCTCCAAGGGAGGGTGTACTGCTCAGTGAATCATATCAGTTTCTAAAGGTCAGCTTTTTGAAAAATACTTATATCAAGAAAATGCTTCTTTGTCACATGCTCATATCATGAGGTTATGAGCCACCCACTCTACTGTTCATTTGACAGTGGGCATGCCTTTAACAAAGCCCCAGCAAGGTCATGTTTCCCAAAGGAGTTTCTTTGAAACACAAAATCTCAGGCTCATCTTGTTGGGAAACAGCTCTCCAAGCAATCTGACAAACCTTGAAAAAGCTACTGGTTTTCATTTTATTTCACAGCCCTCCTATCTTTCCTTTAAGATGCTTATGAAAATCTGAGAGACATGGGAGAAATCAGAGCATCATTTGGAAGGAGTCAAAAAAATTATTTATTGTTACATCCAATTCTCAGTCTTGAACACGGCAAACTTTTTACTGCCTGGAAAAGGCGTGAGATTTTGAGAGCAGGAACTGTGTGCATCTTCTATAAAACTTCTGTATTTTACGGTGTTATTCTGAAAATTTGAGCTTCTGTGTGAAAGCATGAAAGAAGCTAACACAGAAAATGGTCAGCCTTAATGGGGTTGTCATGGTTATCAGGGCATCATGGTTCCCCATCGCTGCTCCAGGCATATTCTATATCCCTAGCAAAGATTTGTAATTCTAAAGCATTTCTTAAATATTCAACACATACACAACTAGAGATGCTAACTTAACTTGAAGATCACTATGGAGGGCAGGGCTTAGTTAGGATAGAAATTGTTCCTGAACTGGTGAAACAGCTCCCTCATTGGTTTCCCAAATTCATTCTTCATGTCAAATGAAGCACTTGGTAATTTCTTCTGATACACAGGGCTGTCAGCTCTGGTGTTGGGAGCAGACACTTGTACAGCTCAGCCAGCTCCTGGGGAGGGTAAGGAAGGCACCCCTCAAACTGGCCAGGGAGCTAAGTGCACTGACAGAGCTGTCACCTCTGTCTCATGACCAGTACCCACCCATACAAATTTCAAGAGTGTACAAAGGTAGTTTCAATAATGGGGAAAAAATGTACAGCCAAAATATATAAAGATGTAGACAGGAAAATAATTTTGTGGTAGAATTTAATAAAAAATTAAGTATTTACAGTTATATTAAATTATCTTCTAGTAAAGATGTTTTGAAAATTATTAGACTGTTTCTTGTGAGATGGCAGGTCGATGAATTTAAGAAAACATATCACCAGTTCCTGCCAGTTAAAATTATGTTGCTATTATAGAGCAGATTGCAGTGTGGTTTTTTTTCCTTTTATCTTATGTGTAAGCTGATGGTAGGTGGGATGGATGTTGTTTTGGTAGCAATTGATCACTTTTGCTTTGTGCATCTAAGGTTTCAATAGTGACCATCTGAAAGTAATAATTAAACATTACTTAAATATGGTATGTATTTAAAGCTCTCCTGCCTTCTTTGGTATGCTCCTGTTTCATCCTTGACAGTTTTCAGAATCAAACCTCATTTGAAAGGCAAAGTTGACAAAAAAGCATAAAAATAATCCATTTGAATATGTCCATTGGAGACATGATCAGCTGTGAGTTCTCATTTAGATACGCAGCAGAGCTTTAGCTGTTGCAGTAAGTGCCTTTGATTTCTCATTAGTACTTTGAAAAGTGGCTTGACCTGCTTCCTGCATTATTGCTGCTGTTTGTTTTAACCACTCCTTTTTATGATTAATATGAATTTTAAGACTCTATATACCAATCCAGCAAAGCACATAAAATGGGACTAGTCTGATTGGAATAACTGGAATTTCTTATGTGCTAAAATTTAAGCACATCTGAGTGCATAGCTACAGTAGTGCCTATACGAAAAGAGACAAATAAGGCACATATTAATTTAAAACAATACTTATGTAAACTTGATCATTTGTTTATTTAAGTATGACCGACAAACCAGTGACAAGTTTTAAAGCCTAATAGTGTTAAAATACACCATTCGTTTGTTCTTTTGTTCAGCTCATATTTCAGTTTCCCAGGATTCTGTTTTCCTGATGTTGTGGTTCAAGGTAGATAAGCTTGAGAGATGTTGTTGTCTTTTTTTTCCTAATGAAACCATTTTTTCTATACTAGAATGTTCAGTGTTATTCAAATTTTTTAAGTATTTGACATTTCATGAAGTTGGGTTGATTTCCCTAGTTTTCATATTAAAAGTTAAGATAATAGTATACAGAAACTACACTCGCACCAGTGAGCTCTTTCTTGATGGAGTTACCTTTGATGAATTTCAAAACATTTCATGTAAAGGAGTTTAATTCTCTGAAATACTCTGTGCATTATCCTTCACACATCATTCCTGGAGGTTCTTGTTCCTCCCATCTGCTTCCAGCAGCACTTCACATCTTTCATAGAAGCAAAAGGCAGATTTTTCATTAGCACTGTGAGGTATGACACCTTCCTTAGATTTTAATTATGTTTTCATAAAACAAGTATCTTCTCTAGGCTGCAAGATTTTTAACAGAGACAGATTTTAGTGATGTTTTATTTACAAGTATTAAACCATATTTTAATACCTACAAAGGGGTGTCCCTCAACCTGGGTATTGTCAGAGTAAATATCTTGTCACTGAGATCCTTGATGTTTTGATTGTGGTCTTCCTAGTCTGACTGCTTTTAGTCTAGTATCATATTTGGCCTGACTGTTTTCAACAGACTAAAATTTACAGCATTTTTAAGTCCCTGTTGAACAATCAGGATATAGATGTAAATAGCTATGAGTCCTTAAGTTATCTGCTTATCTACTTTTTATTTTGCATGAGCTTTGAAACTGTATTATAGAACTACTGCACTGTTTAAACAAAAGAAGACTCAAACAAAGACACGATTTATATGGAAGTTGCTATACAAAATAAAGCTGCATTGTAGCTGCCTCCAAAAATCAATGTGACATCACATTAAAAAAGAACTCCTCTGCCACAATAGATGCTTTTTCTTGGCATGATATGAAAATGGCATTTTATTCTTAGCTTTTGAAAAATCTTTTTTTCAGCACAAGAAACTCATGCTTCTGCCTTTACCGGTTTTCTTTATTTATAATTGTGTAACTATGAAAAGTAGTCGATTACAAGACATGGCAATCTGGCCTTCAGTACTAAAGATAAAATAATAATTTTGGACTCAGAGGTTATACAAGTCTGTCATTCCCTTCCTTTGAGACATTTGTTCACTCTGAGTGTGATACAGAGCACAGTATAAAAACACGAGTTTTCAAAGACACAAATTTTGTTTCCCAGTAGGTGGGTGTAAATCCCAATAGAATTGCACCTGGGAAATAAGTCAGATTTCAATAAAAATTATTGATAGTTCCTGGTAGTTGTGTTCAAATTAGCCTATCACAGAATAACCATTTGGTATGTGCTTATAAATCTACGCTTACTAGCAGTGAATTTTGGATTTTCGTGTCTCTTCCTACAACGCGTAATGTCTCTTGTGGTCAAACTTCCCTTCATTCTAGAACCACCCAGCTCTTGCACAAACTGTCATTTCTCAGAGTTCCTAAGCCATTTCTTATCCTTGTGTCCAAAGATTTTACCTTGAAATAATTGAAGTACAATGCAGAAAAAGGCTGTATTCTTTTTGAATCATCACCGGTCATGCATGTGTGCTATTTTATGTTTCAAGCTCTCATGCTAAGATATCTGTAAATGAACCAGTAAAGTCACAAAATACATAATTTTATGGTAGCAGTTAAGAGTATTGTGTTTGCTGATTTTCTTTAAATTCCTTCATCCTTCTTGTTTGGCAGAGATCAAAGTGCAATATTAATTTCCATAAACTTTGATCCCTCATCTTTGTTTTTCTCCTTATTGTATGCCATCCCCTGAGCATTTTGACTAAAATGTTCCAGTCTCCATGCTGTGCACTCCCCTTTTCAGATGCAAAGTGTTTCCACTTTTATTCTCATTGGAAGGAATCTGGAGCTTTCATTTAAACACATCAGTTATATGATTTCAGAAAGTCAGGTGAAACGGGCATTTCTGTCTCTGTTTACACCCTGTATATATCACTAACTCATCAGAATATTATCATTACGATTATATGAATTACATTTCAATGGGAGCTGGATTAAAAGCTCTAAAGTTAAGATGTCATTTGGCTTATTGTAGGCTTCCTTACCTTTTTGGAACGTGTTCTTTTAGCTGAGGATCTCTTTAGTGTGGGTCAGGTTTCATAACAGAAGTGCTGGGAACAGAATTGGGCCCTACTGCCACTACTTGCAGTCAGAAGTTTTGCAATGCCTTCTGATTTAATGTCCTGCATACATTCAGGGAGGTTTTGACTGAACTGTTTAACACAGAAAAAGATGCTTCCATAACTTTTCTGTCCCTGGGAGTTCATGTTTCTTTTTTGTATCCTCAACTGTATACTCGGTGTAGTTTCTTCAGCATTTATGCCACCACAAGTGCCTGTCATAATTGTTCAGCTGGCAGCTATATAAAGAGAGCTTGATACATACAGAAAGAAATATTTACTACATTTGTAGCATTAAAACATTCAAATCTGAATTTCTGTAAACTGTTAGAATCTCCTTAGTTATCTACATTTGTAAGTAAAACTGATGTAATTACAGTAATTTTGACATCATACAAGAAAATTCATTTAAATCATCACTAAAAATTATTGAAATATGAACTTACTTTTATTATTCTATCCTGTCCTGAGGAAGTTTTTCAGGAGTCTGTTAGGCTTGACAGGAAAGTGGAAAGAAGAACTGATTCATTAACAAGATCAGTTTAATGCCATTTGTCCATAAATTTGATTTTCCCAGGGCAAGAGCTATTGCCTGTGTTGTTATATGAGGAGAAAATTTCAGCATACGCAGTATGTTTTCCATTCTTCACAAGTGCTCAAGCGTAAGAGCAGACATTTGACTGTTTGCATAACTGTCCTTTTTATTTTCTTTTATTTTTTTTTAATGGAGAGTAGTTTGTTTTTATAGATAGTTTCATTTAAGGCTAAAACATTGACAAGGTAGCATGGAAATATTCTACTCTACTCTGATTATGCAGGTTGCGGTTTGGAAGATGGATTTCCTCCACTGGGAAGGCTTCAAATGGAGTCAGGATGCTTTACTCCAGACCTGCTGTAGTCAGGCACAGGGTGTGTGACTGTAGTGCAGGGAAAAACCCATGGAGAGGGCTGGCACCATTGCCAGCTCCCCCGGGCATGAACCACAGCCACAGCTACTGGTCTGGCAGCCTCTTCCTCTGCAAAGCAATGAGCCCCACTCACCAGCTGAAACTTGGTTTTGTTTTGGAAAATCCCTGTTAACTTTAATCGAATTCTACACTTACTAACCAAAAGAAAAGGAATTAGTAATATTAGTAGTAAGAGACCTATTGTGAATCTACCAGTGTACAGACAAAGTCACTCGGAGGATCTGCACACTCAGGCTCTCCCCTCTTTGAAAGGATAGGATGTTTCATGCCTTTTTTTCCTGATCTTTACTTCTCAGACTCCTCTAAAGATGACAAAACTCAAGGACCTCAACTGCTATATTCCCTGAGGAAGGCCGTCCTCCCTTCTCCATGCTTTGCTGGGATTTCTGATCCTGTTTTCCCAACCAACCATGAACATCAGCCCCTGGTGGCAGGGCAGCTGGCCCCTGCAGGGCACTGTCCTGGCACATCACAGCAGTGCACCCACCCAGCAGAGACTGAGCACCAGTGGCTGCTGGATCTGCCCCCATACTGGGAATCTCCATGGCACAAGCTCTTGGTGCATCACTTCTTTTCCTCCACATGGTATTTTATTTCTCTACTCCAATGACTGCCTGACCAGTCTGGTCTCTGCTAAACATTGCTACTGCTTCAGTCCTGCCCTTTTCTTTTAAAGCCTGTTACCTCATTTCTCCAGTGGCTCCACAGCAGCATAATGCCTGCTTACTCTGTATCAGTCCCTCCGTGCCAGTGGAAGGGACTGTTGGCACCAAAGGTAGAGTAAATAAGGCTATTTGCTGGGCATGAGTATGTTAAACAAGTAAAACAACATGCAGTGGTGTCTGAGCAGGTACTCTTTGCTACTCCCAGCCAGATGAATTAATTAGCTAAATGGATCTGGGAGATCCATTAGTTATCCTGCAGGCTCCATCTTTTTTGTCAAGCATCTTGAGACAAATGACAGTCATGCACATTCTGGTATTCAGTCTCTTTGATGAAAAGCTCTCATTCTGTGCTTTTTTTTGTGGCTGAGCACGAAGTATAAGGCTGGATGGGATCTCATACGGGATCACCTGGGCTGTTCAAGGTGAACAGCTTTTGGAGAGGATCAAGCATAGCTTTCCTCATCTTGACAAGTGTTTGTCTCAGCCAGTCCCATCACTTCCTCTGTTATCATTACATGCAATACTTACAGAAAACCTGTTCCCAGGCTGATCATCCTTGCGTTAGAAAGCTTTTCTCTGCAACTGCATGAATCTTCTCTCCAGTGTGACGGATATGGAGAACAATTAGTCACTGTTCTCATAACAAACTTTTACATATTTTAAATATGTTATCATGTCTTCTCTTAGTCTTTGTTTTTTCTAGACTAAACAGTCTAATTCTTTCAACCTTCCCTTGTTCTACATCTGTTATAATTTTTTTTTGTTTTTACCTGGACTCCCTCCAACTGTCTCCTTTCTTCCTCTGACCGCCCAGTAGGCAGAGCTGGACATGGTAATGCAGTCAGGGCCTTGCCACAGCTGGTAGGGAAAGAATAATTACTTGCTTTGCTTACAGTATTACTATGAATATGTATCAGGCTGCCTTTTTCTGCAACTGGATATCATCTTGATTTTTAATTTGCTTATAGACCACTGTAACTCCCCTGCGGATTCTTTTTGCAGCACATTTGCCTTTCAGGTCTCCTTTCTATAGCAGTACAACTTGAATTATCCTTCTGTGGTAATTTGCACTTACCTTTGTGGACCTAATGCATTAATTTGAGAACATCTGTCCAAATTAAAGTAATCATGGGGAATTCTAATCCAGTCTCATAAACTGCTTGCAACCTCACTCAGTTTTATATCACAAATCTCTTATTTTATCACTTAAGTAACCAGATCCTCAAATACACAAGGCATCAGAATTTCAGCTAGCCTGTTCTGAGAAACCTGATGAAAAGTCTTTGGTTATGCCCACCTCTTTGATGACAGATTATGTTCCAGCAGTAGTTATGTTATAGCACATCTCCAGCTTTGCTCCTCACCGTGCAGCACTCCAAGGTACCTGACATTTCATCCACCAAAGGCAACACTCAGATGCTAAATTAGCCTGTGTGGAGCTAAGGTGACAGCAGTCATACTCAGGTAGAGTTCATTTTGAACTAGCAGTCTGTTGTATACTGCATTTATTTTTCTTACACACTTTAAGGGGTTTTCTTTATGTTTTGTATTCTTGCTTGTCCCTGTGTCTTTGCATGGTGAATTCTTTGCAGTTCTCCAGCATGCCAAGTCACGTGTCCTTACCAATAACTTTTAAATTACTCCTTTGGGGCATTAAGGTAATTAAATACTTCCTGGTATAGCATACTGTTCATTTACTCTGCACTGGGTTAATTCACTGCTGTGCACTACCCTTCTCTGAACTTGTCCTCTCATTTGAACTCTTCCCTTGCTTTTGCCTGGGTTTGTCCCAAATTAATCCCCGGACCTGGCTGCAGCTGCATTTCCTGCACTCCCCCTAGCTGTAATCTTTCTTTCCTCGGAATCATGAAATCTCTTATTTTATAGTCACTTTCATTTGATTTTCTTTTCATTGCTAAATTCTTACCAGTTCTACAAAACTAAAGCCAGACCACCACCACCTATGCAATGTCTTTTACAACTTTATGGCCTGCCAAAGTACTTCTTCAGCAAATACCTGTCTATCTTATTCTCCAGGAGAAATAAAAGAAGTGTTTAATACCAAGCTTCATCCCTGTTTTAATCCCAAAAGCCTTTTGAGGTTTTTTGTGCTTTCATGGAGGAGTTCTTCCATCTAGGAAGCCAACAGAAGTATTTTTGAGGTTGCCTTTCCTCCTTGAAGTAGCCAGGGGAATATTTTTATGAGCTAGTAATCTAATACGTTCTGCAAAGCAATTGCAACTAAAAACCACAGCCTGCTCAGAGGCCTAATATTGTTCTAAGGAGTATTCTGCAGCTTTTAAAAATACATCTGGAAGAAACTTTCCAAAGAAACTATACCCTATTAGTATAATGGCAACAGCAATGAGACGAGGTTTAACCAGCTTATGACTTAAACCCTGTGACAGGTAGGCAACACACAGTGTAACAAATATAATCTTCCTAGAGTGAAAAAAAAAATCAAAATAGAGCTAAGTCTGTCAGGAACTTCTACAACCTATATGAATGTGGAAAAAAAAAAAAGAAAAGAAAAGAAAAAAAAAAAGTGAAGAAGATAAATCCTATATTGACAAAACAGCCAATGTGAATATCAGTCTCAGAGGGCAAAACAACTTTAAGGCTAATCTGTCTCTATCTTGTATGGGCCAAACTGCAGTCCTACATCTACAGCCTTTTTTTTCCTTTAGGAGAGGATATTTCAGTATGTTTCTTGTTTTCTTTGTTTAAAAAATGTTCTGTAACAGTTATTTCAGACCTCTGTCAATGGATGACAAATAGCCACATTTTAGTTAAACCAGAACTTCCTTTATAGCCAGTTCTTACCCTGCTATCAGTGCTATTTCAGTAGTTCTGTGGGTAACAGAAGCATTTTTCTTCTTTTGGATGTTCCAAATATTAGAATTATTTTAGGGGAGTGGTTTTGGATTCAGTTTGTGTTTGTACTGATAGGTTACATGTCACGTGTATTATATAATGCCTATAATTTAAGAGACCACAAAGAAAACAAAACATTTTTTATATTATGAGGCATTTCCAAGGAGTGAATAACTATGATTAACTGAATAGGCCATTAGCTACCACTATTACTCTGCTCAAATGCAGCTGAAATAGCATTTTTTTAGTGGTAAAAATATTTGGCAGTGCTGCACTCACCAAAAAAAAAAAAAAAAAAAAAAAAAAAAAAAGAAAAGAAAAGAAAAAACAAAACTTAAAAAAAAAAAAATTTTTGGAAAGTCCTCTGCATTCTTTGGAATCTCCAAAGGAGTTTTATTTAAAGGCACCAGGCTCAATTTTCCAGAGCTGAGGCTGTTCAAGAAATATAAGTATATAATTTAGTTGAATATTATATTTCCCCAATCTTATGCCCAGATGCATAGGAATTCAATAATTAAAGTAGCTATCTTGATAAAGTCTTCTTTGGACTTGGTAAGCCTTTTCACTCAGTAATCTCCATTGTATTTTAAGTATTTACTTCTCGTCAGATGTGTTTGTTCTCCATAGTACATGATTTTCCAGCTATTTCTAAGACTGCGTAGCATGTTCTATGATTAGAGAAAAAATATATTCTGGCATAATACTGATAGCAACATTTTTATAAGTTATATGAACCAAAGGGCATGACCTAACAGTTAATACATTAATTACCATTTTTAACCTTTTTTGTTTCTTAATACTATTTGAGCATTGAGATAGATTGTTCCTTTTAATACATCTTAAACACCTTCTATCACACTGCCTTGTTTTATTTACTAAAATCTTTGCTTGGAGTGAAGGAATTTTCCTTTGTGCTAAATTTTTGTTCACAAGAAGAAACATAATGTCTTCAAGGTAAAATTAAGAGTCCTCAGATTACTTTTAATTAAAAATTCTTGACAGCTTAATCTGATTGGAAACCAACTATCCTCTGAAGTTTCTGTATCTTCCTCTGCCTCAAACAACTTGTTAATATATTTTCATTCTTTGCATAATGTCAAATCTCTTCAGAAATGCTGTTGGTAGTTACAGTAAGAAAAGATTATAGTAATTATCAAGAATATTTCTGGTTTAGATCCTTTGGTGAACAGGAATGATATTAATATGGCTGTGTTGCTCTCTGGAGATTCTTGGCATCCACGGTAGGCTGCATTCCTCCACTGACTGGAGCTGATGGATAACTTGCTGTAGATTGGGTGGTCTGTAATGGAGCTGAAAAATAAAGACTCTAGCTTTCATGATTGTCTTTTTAAGAAAACAATACCATCTCTGCACAGCTAAAGTTGAATTTTACTTTAGTTTTCCCAATTTTGAAACAAATGGTGACAATACCATGTTTGAAAAAGCAATTAAGCATTTAATATTGAATGACCAACACCTTTGAAACTTCACAAGATTTTAGAAGTGGACATGTACACAAGGGATCATTCTAAAAGCAGTGCTATCGAGTGAAGGGAACTGCCATTGTTTACAACTGGATTTCACAGGATCACAGAGCTGTCACAGTTGGAAAAGCCCTCTAAGATCACCACGTCCAGCTGTCAGCATCCCTCCCTTTCCCCCACCCCCCTGAAATATATATATATCAATATCTGTATCAGCCACTAGGGCATGTCCTGCAGTGCCTCATTGACATGGGTTTTAAATGCTTCCAGGCATGGTGATTCTACCACCTCTCTGGGCAGCCCATTCCAGTACCTGACTGCTCTCTCAGTAAAGAAAGGTTCCCTCAAATCTAGTCTAAACTTCCCCTGGTGCGACTTCAGGCCATTTCCTCTACTCCTATCATTGTTCACTTGAGAGAAGAGGCCAGCACCCACCTCCCTGCAACCTCCTTTCGGGTAGCTGTAGAAAGTGATAAGGTCTCCTCTCAGCCTCCTCTTCTCCAAACTAAACATTCCCCGTTCCCTCAACCTTTCATTTCAGTGCTTGTTCTCCAGACCCTTCACCAGCCTGGCTGCCCATCTCTGAACTCAACTCCAGCATCTCAAGGTCTTTCTTGTAGTGGGGGGCCCAGACCTGGACACAGCACTGGAGGTGCAGTCTCACCAATGCTGAGTGCAGGGGCACCTTCTCCCTTCTCCTGATGGCCACACTATTGCTGATACAAGCCAGGATGCAGTTGGCCTTCGTGGCCACCTGGGCACACTGCTGGCTTGTATTCAGCCAGGTAACAACCAGCACCCCCAGGTCCTTTGCTGTATAGCAGCTTTCCAGACACTCTTCCCTAAGCCTGTAGCATTGCATGGGGTTCTGACCAAAGTGCAAGACCCAGCACTTGGCTTTGTTAAGCCTCATTTTACTGACTTTGGTCCACTGGTTCAGCCTGTCCAGCTCCCTTTGCAGAGCCTTCCTACCCTTGAGCAGATCAACACTCCTACATAATTTGGTCTAATCTGCAAATTTACTGAGGAAACACTCAATCCCCTTATCTAGATCATTAATGAAGATGCTAATCAGGACCAGCCCCAAAACTGAGCCCTGGGGAACACCACTGGTGGCCAACCAACAGCTGGATTATGTCCATTGACTACAACTCTCTGGGCCCCGCCAGGTAGCCAGTTTTTAACCCAACAAAGAGTATTTTTGTCTATGCCATGAGCTTCCAGCTTCTCTATGAGAATGCTGTGGGAGATGATGTGAAATGCTTTACTAAACTCCAGGTAGACAACATCCACAGCCTTCCCCTAATCCACTGTGTGGGCCAGCTGGTCATAGAACAAGACCAGTTGCTCAGGTAGAACCTGCCTTTCCTGAACCCCTGCTGGCTGGGCCTGATCCCCTGGCTGTCCTGCACTTGCCATGTGAGCTCACTCAGTATGAACTGCTCCATAACTTTTCTGGGAATCAAGGTCAAGCTAACAGGCCTATAGGTCCCCAGATCCTCCTTCTGTCCCTTCCTGTAGATCCAGTAGATCTTGGCCTCCAGTCATCGGACCTCCTCTGTTAAGCAAGACTGTTGGTAGATGATGGGGAGAGATTTGGTGAGCTTCTCTTTCAGTTCTCTCAATATAGGTCCTTGTTTGTCAGTCTGAACAGAGAGGAATAAATGGAGATGTTTCTGTGTTGACATGAGAAGTGCCTCATGCTGTATTTTAGAAAAGAAAGGTGGCCTCCGTAGCTGGTAAAGTAATTAATTACCTTGTCTTCCCCATTAAGATTTCCTTTGGTCTTGCAGTAGTGTGAGTAATAATGCTTACTTAAATATTTTGCTAATTATGATTATTTATAAAGAACTATTTCAGGGTTTTTTTTTTTAATTAAGAAGGATATTAAAGATTTTTTTAAGAGCTAGATATAGGCATTCTAAAATGTCTAAAATATAATATGAGTGAATGTAGAAACAAAATCTATTGAACAATTCATCCAGTTAAACCTCCAATATGGATTTCATAGAATCATAGAATGGTTTGGGTTGGAATGGTTGGGCCCCTAAAGGTCATCTAATCCAGACCCCCTGAAATGAGCTGAGATATCATCAACTAGATCAGGTTGCTCAGAGCCCTGTCCAACCTCACCTGATTTAATATTAAGTCACTGAGAAACCATAGCTGGCATAACAGTGGCCAGTAGTATTGAAAAGGTGTAAGAGCCCTGCCTGTGCCATGAAGCTGTCATCTCATAATGATTATCTGAGGCATTGTTTATATTTTGTGGTATTTGATTGGAATAACTCAAATAACACCAATATAGATTCCATCAATATTTTGAAAATTTGCAGAGAGACAGATGACTAGAAAATGGAGTTAATGATCTGAAAGAAAATTACCGACAGGAAGAATATCTTCTGCTTATTTAATTCTGGATAGATCTACCATCAATACAGACATTTATAGAATAACAAGACTATGGGAGAAAGAGGCATTGTGTTGACATAATTTATGAATTTTAATTAAGGGTGACAAAACATATTTAGTGCCAGGCCTGACAGAACAGAATCAGCACTGGAATTACTAGCTTTCTGATCAATAGTAGATAAGGTCACAGAAAAACCACAAGTGATAAATCCTAACTTATACCTAAAATAAAGTTATTTAAGGCTTTAATTAAACCTAAAAGTAAATAAATACATTAGCTGTAGACTGATATTTTAAAACAATTTTATGAGTCTTTAAGAGAAGCTTAGGCTTCAAAATTCACCTTTCATGGCTATTCATACTTTTCTAAGTCACGAAGGAGGCAATTCCTGCACTGCAGCTACTGGAAACTCTATTTCCACTGCAAAGTGGGAACTGCAAAGGGCATGTAGGAAGGAAGTCATGGTCACTGTGTGGCTAAAGCCAGGGAGAAGACACAATTCTTAGACAGCAGAGGGGCACATAGAGCAGAATACATTTGTTCTGCAGATCAGTAAAACCCTATCAGACAACTGTGTATGGATCCCTTTCCTCCAAAGGAGTTGCTGAATGACTGGGATGACATTTAGCAGTACAAATGTAATGTCAGGAATTTAAATAAATGAACACAGTTTCTGCAAGTACTTTTTGGAGACAGTGAAGGGAGAGAAAGCCAAAGCACATTTATTAGTTGTGAGACGTCTCTGAGACATTGATGTAACATAGCTATGTAAAAAGCTAAAATGCTCTCTTAGGACAGATGAAGTAAATTATTTCCAGTAGAGATAGCAGGGTTATCGCTGCCTTTTTAGAAAGCTTTGTAGGTTAAAGTACGTGAGTCTCATCACCTGTGTTCAAGAAGGATTGAATCTGACTGGAAGAGACTCAGAAGCAAGCCAGGGAAAGGATAGGAAAACTAAGAGGCAAGAGGATGCTACCAGATACTGGCTTAGCATAGTAAAAGGAAACTTAGACAGTGATCATGGTCTTTCTATCTGCCTTCAAGTCATGCACACTTGAAAAAACAGAAAATCTGCTTATTGTAGGCAGACATCTCAGGGACATAAATTGGTCATGAATAAATGTAAGCAGCAAATTAGAAGAAAAAAAAAAAGGATTCTGGCCATTAGAGCAATTAATTTCTGAAACCACAAGCAAAAGGATATTAAAAGAGAAGATAACCACCAACTTTCAAGGTAGAGTTTGGTCAATTAATGAAAAGAAATAGGAGGAGCCTTCATGCTGCCACCTTTCTGTTTCCTTTCCCCCTATATTTTCTCTCTCCTGTACCACATAGCAAAGGACTATGGACAGTTTTGTATGCACCTGAAACTGCTTTTGTGAACTAGAGGCTTGTAATTATTCAGCGAGCTGAAACACAGCAGTAAAAAGTAGGAAGACACTTTGGCTGTGAGAGGAAGAAAAATCTAGATTTGTTGTTTGTCTTGGGGTCTGCCCAGGCCAGTCCTATGATACAGCCCAAAGGCTCAGAGAAGTGTCAGAGCTTCAAGTCCACTTCAGGTTATCAGCACAGGTTTGGGTTTCAGCTTGCTTCTTCCACACTGTTGGAAGCCCAGCCACCAGCTACTGATTTGCAGCAGTACAGGGAGCTGCTCTGTGCTGCTGGCCAGCTATTTGTTGGTTGGTTCCAGGTGACACTTAGTGATTGTGCAATGACATTGTATCTACTTTGTCCCAGCATGGCCAGTTTTGGGAACACAGTAGCCACAGGAGACACTGGCACCCAGCCTTGCCTGTTGAGCTGGAGAGATGCCAGCAGTGAGCACTCCCCATCCCCACTGGCTCAAGCTGGGAGAAAGCAGCATTTTGGGGAAAATGACATTCACATGGACCCTGCAAGAACTAACTCCCTAAATCGGTCTCAACCAGCCATAGGCTGCTCCAGCTCCTGCAAGGCAGAGGTCCAAATTAGTTTAAGGCTTATCCCACAGGATTGAAGTGGCACAGAAGCAGCTGTGCTGTCGCTTCCCAGCTCTGCCACAGGCCCGTGTGGTGGGGATGCTCTCGGTGCTGCCTGACTCTAAGCCTGTCCTCAGTGCTTCAGTACCACTCATAGGGGTTCATTTGACCTGACCCTGGTGTGTTTATGGTTATGCCTTTGTCTTGAAGCAAACCAGAAGTATTCCCACAGTCAGATCCAGCCAAGGGGAGATTAAAGCTGGTCTTCATTAACACCTTGAAGTGTTGTTTGCAGTTTCTACCTCATAACCTCTGCCATACTGTAATCACACTAATGAGCACTGTTTGGCTTGAGTGTGGATGGAGTGTACTAGCAAGTATGTCAAGAATTGGCTTGAGGTCAAGATTCAGTCACATAATTGTGTAGACATACCCTAAAACATACATTAATCTGTGTCTCCCTCATCGCAATGCAGAGCAGGATAACTGCTTCAGCCTGCAAAGCTGGCAGACAGTAGATTTGGATGTTTCTTGTCTTGCAGATGTCAAATATTCAAAAGTTGTGGCTTCAAAAATTGTTAGACTGGCTTTAAAATCTTGAAATTTTAAAATCAGGACTTTGGAAATCCCTTTTATTTTGCACACTTTCTTTGCATCTACAAGCATACAAGAATAAAACAAAAGCTGAAAAGTCAGACTGTGACATGAGCAGCTCTCTTCAGAAGAAGCTTTACAGAAAAACATCATGTCATGGAACTCATGAGAAACTCTCCAGGGCTGACAACACTGGATTTGATAAAGCCAAGGAATGAGTTTCGCTGGAGTTTGCACAGCTGCAATGAGGATTTAGTTTGGATTACAGAATTCTTGCTGAAGGCAGATCCATATGGAGTGAAAAATAAACAGACATAGATTACCTGAAAGGAGGGGAAGAAAATTAAGAGCTCAGATGTGTCTACAGTGTAGTACATACATTTTCAGTCACACAACAGGGAAACTTCTACAAAGCTTTGAAGTTCTCCCTCCAGAACATAACCCACTCACTCCTGTAAAGTGATGATGGCCTCCAGGCTGTATTTTGGAGTACTGGCAACTGGATAGCCACTTGGTGCCCTAATTGCGTCTGTTCATTTCTAACCAATATCACATACACCACCATATTCAATGCTGAAAAACTTTCACAATTAAATTGATTTTTTAAACATCATATAGGATTATTTCTAATTATTTTTAATTGTTTTAAACAATGGCATATACTACTACTTCTGTCTAGGTGAGAATTTTCTCATATTTTAAACTGTTGATGAGTTTCTTAAACTGGAAGATTCTTGTAATTTTAAAATAGATCTAAGAAAAATTCTGCTATGAGTTTTTTTATCCATTGTAATTAAGTGTCATTTGCATTTATCACATTGTAGCTTCCCTTTAGATATCGAGACTTAGATATTTTCTAATGTTTCTGCTTTTAGTTTGTTTTAAAAAATCAACTCTGAGAATCTTTTTGTAAAATCTTTTTTTACCTTGATAGAGTCTTTTCTAACATCAGGGACAGGGGCTTCATAATTAAATTCAAGTGTATACAGTCATCATCATTTCATTACTGTAAATGCTAAGACATTTGACTTCAAAGGACAGATTGAGGTATTTCATTAGCAGTAGTCTACTGTCAACCCATAAACTTTCACTGACATTTGAACTCAGTGAAGTCAGTTACATTATGTATAGTTTATACTGCTTGCTTCCATCAGGAAAAGTTTTGCATTGGCTATTGACTCCTATTTGGTAATTTCAGTCTTAATTACACTGTCACTAGTTTTCCCACTCTCAATCAACTGCTAATGTTACATTGTTTTATATACAGACTCCTGTTCCTCCTTTTGAAAAAAAATGCGTGGGATTCATCTCACTTAACTTTACCCTTTCAAAACATTTACAGTGCAAAGCTGACTGTTCTGAAGTGCTGAACAGTGGGGGTGGGACACCCACACACCTCTCATGGTTGGTCCTGACACTAGTGTCAGACACTTAGGCAAGCGTGGGACAATGTCTCCTCCTCTCATTGACTGCTTCTAGATACCTCTAGCTGGGTACCTGTTATTTACCATGAGTTTGGTTCCCTAAACAGTAGTGTCTAGTGCTATTAGTAATGTCCTGATGGTTCCCATGCTAATAAGGCAGGAAACCTTTAGGGGATCAGAAAAGGCTCTAGACACCTAAGCGTAGGTAACTGAGTCCTGCCCTTCTGTAACCAACCCAGGAGAGGTGAGTGCTCCCCCTGCCCCCCTTTCCACACAACTGGAGCAGCTCCTCTACACCCTGTTTAAGCTGTAAGAAGAGATTTTTTGTGCATTATTTTTGTGCACTTATTTTCTTTGTGCAACTTCAGCTGCCACAGAAAAGCAGCAGTCACTCAGGAGAAAAATGCACTGAATGTTTAAAAAACATGCAGCAGGATTATACAAGGGTTTTGGACCACTGTAGAATTGCTGCAGAGGAATTGTATTTATTTCCAGTGTAGGTGGTTTCAGGTCACAGTAGTATCAACCCACCCATTTTGTCTCTTATGCCCACTGATGGGGTACACCTCTGACGTCTTGTGCCCAACTTTGCCTCATGTCACAGGCTTTGGCTGCACTCAGCCTGACCTGCCCTTGGACCTGGGAGTCGCAGGACTCACCTGGTGCCAACAGGTGACTGCCTCTCCTTTTCCTCCCTGCTCCCCTGATCAGAGGAGTCTCATCCCAACTGTTCCTCATGGTTTGGAATCTCACTCAGGTGACATGGTATGCAGGTTTTAGTGTTCTTGGAGGAACAAGGCAGTACCTTTTCAATGTGAAAAAGTCAGGGGTCTTCAAAGCACATGCAGCCCGTTCTCATATAATAGGCGAGATCTGCGTAGCCACAAAGACACAGGAGAGTTCATCTACCTCATCCTCCCTTCTTTGCCAGGAAATAACTGTGTGATGATGCCAGTGCACAGGAAGGAGGGCTCACTTCTTAACAGTTTACCTTTCCCTGCCTGCAAAGCAGAGAAACTGAGGACATTTTGTTTCTGGATCACAAAGAGAACAATAATGACCTCTTAAGACAGAAGTCACCATGACAGGTACATCTTTGTCAATAGGGTATCAACTCCTCCTCCTGAGTGAGCTGCTGCCTGGGTGTTATGACTGAGCAGTTTGTCTGGAAAGGTTGGAAACTTTATCCTTGACTCTGACAAAAAGATGAAGGTAATTTTGGTATCTGGATGTCTGATGGTATCAGATTGTTGGTGAAGTCTCTTAAATCCTTATAATTTCAGATCCCTAGAACTATTCTCAGAGAGCCTCAGGCATCTGGTTTATCTCAGACTCGGGACTTTTGACTTCTTATAACAAGCGATTTTTTTTGTGGGAATCCATCTCTGCTTTGGCAGTCAGACAACAGGCTGTGCGTCACAAGTAGTCCTGGTTCAGGCTGGCCTGCCTGTCCTTCCTTCTCCTATTACCTTCTTTTCCACTGTAGAAAGGAGAAAGTATTTGTTAGTAATCTTTATGCTGTTGTCTCTGTAACTACATGCTTTTCAGAGAAGTCAGTCTCTCCCTTTTCACTGGAAAAACCAATGGGATATATCCCTAAAAATTAAATCAAATCAAATCAAATCAAATCAATTTGCTTGTTAATTGAACATGGGCTTTGTGTTGTATTTACTGACTAGTTTGTATTTCAGCTTCTGCTGGCCTCCAGTTATTGCAGTCCAGAGCTGAAAATACAACATTGTACATCAGTGGGAATGAACTGGGGGCTCTGTCTCTGCCTCAGAAAGCAAGTTATTTTACTCTTCTAAGTAGCTCAGATGGCATAAACAGAATATTCCCTAGAGAGAGAAGTGGAAAAGGTCTGTCAGATAAGCTAAATTAGGTATGGGGAGTGATCTGTGCCTCGTATATTTGTGGAATTGGCTTGTATATCTGCAAAGATTAATGTAAATTGTAATCCTTTCTCTGAAAGACTTAGTATGACCAGTCCTGTTGATGTTTGAAGTCCTTGTTCAGTATGTTTCTGATCATGAACTTATAATGAGATAAACAGTAACCAGTAATTTTGCAGCTTGAATTTTTGTGAAGCTGTGCAACTGATTTATTTACAAAGGACTTACTGTAGTAGCATGTCTTTATTGCTTTCTCAGTGAAAGTTTCCATCGAATAAAGCTCAGTTTTAAGATTCTATGAAAGACTTCCATTATGCCTGAATGGAACAATATTTTGTCGAGTACCTACTGCATAAAAACAGCTATATGGATGTAAAATCAGTTGTCAGCAAGACTGTATTCTCACTTGAAATCTTTTTTCCATAATGCTTTCCATAATGTTTTCATTTTCAAAATGTATACAATGCTTCATCTGGAAAGGTATTTACTAGTATTATCTGCTTTATTTGAACAAGACTATGGAAGAATATTTCATTTATAATTCTTCTCATGTGTTCTGGGGAAACTGGGCTACAATAAATTATTATTTAGTGAATGCATAAATGATATAGAAACCATATGCGGAGGGTAGTTCTCAATGATACGCCATTAAGTACATTAAGTTTTTCAAGTGTTTTTTTTCTTTCTGGTACTATTCAATATTCTCATTGACAGCTTGGGTGAAAGGTTAGAAAGTACACTTAATAAATTCATAGAGTTTAACAAGCATGTTGGAAAGAAGGCAATTGAAAATGACCTTGATAAAGTAGCAGAGTAGCCTTTAAAATACCAGTTTTCCAGCAGTTGGATTAGAGCAAATACTGAACTGCACATATAGCTCAACATAATCAGCTGCACAGAAATGGAGCTGGAAAACAACTGACCAAGCATCAATTCTGTAAAAAAGATCCAGTGTCATAATGATCCCAAGTGATGTCACGCAGTGATGCACTGATGCTACTGCAAACAGTTCTTGTGGGCTGTATAGGGAGGGGAGTACTAAAGCATAGAATGTAATTATTAGCATAAAATGTAATTACCACTACCACTCAGTACTGGTAGTGCTTCAGTGGAAGAGTTTTACCTGCCTGCAAAGCAAACTAGGTTCAAAGATCTAAAACAAATGGACCTTCAAGGAAATGTTGAAGTGTTGTTTAGTTTACAGATGAGAAGAGGGAAGGAAGACAGAATAGCAGCCTTGGTATAACAATAGGTGACTCGAAAGAGGAAGGGATTTAGCTGCCATGTATGCTGTCAGTACAGGAAAGAAATAATAGGCTTAAATCTCAACGAGGATTTTTTAATATGAGCATCAGGGGAAAAAGTCTTAAGTGGCAAGGAAAAGCAGAGCCCTGGAATAGGTTGTTTAGGAGGAATTCATGCAAATGCTTAAAAACTGCTTGGACAACCATCAGCATGCTTGGCATAGGTCAGGGATGGGTGAAGCAGTCTCTCAAATTACCTGCTAGCCCTATTCCTTTCATTATTCTCTGTGAAAATGATAATAATTATATGTGCAAAAAGGGCTTTTCATATCTCCACAAAATTTCAGGGTATGTAATACAAGTCTTAATATTCGTTCTGGAATTTGTTGCATAACTTCTGCATTTGTAGTAGAATAAAGCAATTACACTTTTAATGTAGCCCATGTCAGTTCTGATGTAAAAATTACCAGGGTCTGATGTCTTTGTGAATGGTCTTTGTGAAATAAATGGGTGAACATAGTCAGATGCCTGTGGTAGGATATGAAAGCACTCAATTCTAGCCATAAAAGAGTTTGGTCTTTAGTTTACTTACAGTGCATGAAAAAAAAGATGGAACACCCTGTAGAGATTGTCTAAGGAGGAGGTGAATCCCCCTCCAGAGGTACTTTCTACCTATTCTGTAGCAATTACATACTGTAGTCATATTCTTGGTCTTTCCTTTCCTCAGTCTGTGATACTCAAAGTTTAGTTTTCTGAGAACCAAAGTACCTAGACTTCACAGAGTACAATCTAGAAAAATTATAATTGGCAGGAAGTCAGAGTAAATAATCTAGTGTTTTTTTGACCCTTGGTCCTGTGAAGTGCATTCAGTGAGGCAACTTATGAGGAATTTATAGTTGTTGGGATTAATAATGGTTATGAATACATACTGGACATGATCAATATGTCTTAGAGATGGTTTTACACCAAACTTAAGTACAGAATTTATTCATTTGTTGGATTGTTAATTGCTTATTAATCTTCTACATTGTTTACACTGTATCTTGTGTACAGTGTGTGAGAGATGATACAGTGCTTTTAGCCAGAAAATTTGCTATTAAAAGTTCTTCTTTACAGTGATAATATTTTAATGAAGATTTTAAAGTACTAAGGTACTGAGCACTGAAAAAGAAAATTAAAAATATTTTTTAAATCATATTATGTTTAATCCCAGGTAATATTTTAGGAACCATGCAGTACAAAATTTCTTTCTCCCTCATAAGCATACTGTGGCTAACTGAGAGAATATATACTGTATCTCAAATCTTTTATCTATGAAATATTTGCTATTGCCTGGTTAAAAAAACAAAAACAAAAACCAAAAACCTACCAAACAAAAACAATTCTACTTTATAGGGCTTTTTACAAAGAGGAATTCCACTCCAGCAACCAGTGGTGACTAGTTATTGTTCCTTTTGTCAACAGGCAAGATGAAGGAGGTTCTGGCAGCTTACCATGTCCCGGGCTCTGCAGAGTTAAGTGAGAAGTGTGCCCATGTTCTAGCGTGCATCACATCGCATCTTGGGTCTGAAGTGCCAGGAGGATCCCAGCGCTGCAGACTGAGACGGCTCTGAGCACCTCAGAACCCCGTCTCTGACAGAACCCAGGGATGGCAAACTTACATACCAGTATCACCTGTCTGGGGCAGGTTTAATTTTATAAATTAAAACCATAAACTCTATGAGTTTCTAGACCATATTCGTGCTGTTGAGGATGATCTACTCAGATGAACAGTTTTGCATTCATCGGAGAAACAGGTTCTTCTGCTGGACCAGAAGATGACTGTGACTGTATATTGTAAACAATGCCATTTGTAGCATCTCCTAGAGCAAATAATTGAAAACCAGATTGCAAGAAAATCCTGTCGGCAACACGACGTGCTTTGTTTTGATTTACAAATTTTAAAAAATGTTTTGGTTTTTTAAAGATGACCACTTTTACATAACACTATGTGTGCAGTCTATGAGCAGCTCTTCACTGTGGCTATCTATATTCCAGAGATGATGAATTCCTTGTGAGACACCTGAACTTTTTTAGATTTGTGATAAATCCTTAAGTTATGAGAGCATCATAAAAAACTAGAAGGGAAAAGTTACAGGGCTTTGCTTTGGCTAGATGTCTTCACTTACTCCTGTTAGTGTCCTGAAGGAAGGGGGAAATGGCAGGAAGTAGAAATGAAATTAAAAACCTCACTGCATTTCTTTTTTGGTATATGCACCTATCTGAATGTGTGTTTGATCTAATAACCAAGAGAAGAGAACCAGCAAGTTATCTAAGCCCTCACATGAAAAGTCTGCATTTTCAGGCAGTATTTGCTAATTTTGTCTCTTGAATAGCTATAGAAAAGAAGGAATATGTATATGCCTCACCATATGTGAAAAGGACATACTTGCCATTCCACTATTTATTTTTGGTCTTTCAAAAATTGAAGTGCCAGTTATTCGGAATGCTGTAGTCTGTGGTCCCTTTACATTTGTTTAGTAAAATCCTTTCAGCAAGGTCATTCCCATTGTGGTGTAACTGCATGGTGACCACAACTTTGGGCCTGTATAATAAAGATCTAAATTAAAACTTTTGTTTCTCATCATTTTTTCTGTGTTTATGTCATATCTGCAGGCCTTTGATTGGAATCCTGCTTATTGCTGATCACTGTTTAGAAGAAGATTTGGCAAAAAACAAATTTAGGCAGAAAGGTATTTGTATGCTTAGACCTTGTTCTCTTTTATGCCATTATTTACAAATTAGAGGGCAGGGGAACAAAAAATGTTAGCTAACGAACAGTGATGTTTAAATTCAATTTGCATGATAGGCCCCAGGACAATAAGGAGATCAGGCTCCCCACATCCCGGATTTATAGCCATACTAAAGTATTTGACATCTGGTCTCTATTAATTAGTAATCCTGGAGAGGTAGAAAAGGAAGAAGCTGGAGAAAATCTAAGTCTAAGCTGGCTTTGATTTGCTTTTTGTGTGATATATTGTGGCTGAGCATATGTACATCAGAGTTTAAAATTCAGTTAGACTCTATTTCCTTCCTCCTTCTTATTTGCTTCGTCAAAGCCAAAATTTTAAAATATAAAATTCTTCTTCATGTAGCTATTAATTTTCTGTGAGCAAAGGCTGCACACTGCATTTCAAAAATTCATGTGGTCCTGACAAGACTGCCCTATGCGTGCTGCATCCACTGCCACTACTGTTAGCTTATAGCAAACACCTGAGTTCTTGCCAACAGAGCATCCTCAGCCTCTGACACCTCTAAGTTGGATCACCATTATCTTGCATCTTACTTAGCTGTACAAGGATGACAGAGTGCTCACCTCTGTCAAGTCCATACCAGTTCATTTAAGTGTGAATGGGGTCAGAAAACAGCATCACAGTGCAGTTTCCTGGCCAATTTAAGGTAACCTCCTAAAGCTGTGCTCCTGCTCACAGGGTGCACTCTTGTCTTCCATTCTGCTCCACTCACACCTTCCCACTTCCTCCCTCAAAGAGATGCACAACAATGAGGCTTCCTGGTCTGACTGAAGATGTTCTCATGTAAATGTCCATCTCTTGTGCCAGCTCTGACACCAAGGAGAGGGCAGGAACAAACACCCTTTTATTAATAGTTCATTTTTAGGTCAGCTTGCACTGGTGGAGGAATAATGCTAATGCCAGGTCCTTCTGGCTGTCAATTATATAATCTTATTACTTAAACTTTCTTTTTAAGCATATTGCTTTCTTATGGCTAAGAAGTATTCCTTGATCCAGTATAATTGCAAAGAAAGTAAAGCACTGGAAATTAATTAATCCATAGGAAAAAGAAAAAAACACGTTTAAAATTACCTGTCAGTGGCAGTATTTGAGGTACAAGAAAAATACATTGCAGTGAAATGAATATACTCTTGCTGTTCAAATTACCCCGAAGACCAAAAGGCTTTCAGAAAACCAGAAGAGAAATCTGTGCTGTAGCCACTCCAGGTCAGTGGGAGTCCCCTGTGCTATCAGACCCTTAGCTACTAATGAAGATGTGCTCAGTATGTGGCCAGCTGGGCTCACCAGAGCTGTACATGCTTGAGCTTGACCATGGCACCATCTGAATTTGAATGTCAAAAGTACTTGGCCTCAAGACCAAGGCCTGTTTTGGAGAAATGTTTTTTTGCCTGTGCTGTTTCAGGGCTGCTGAAAGCTTGGCTGTCCTTGTTGAGTGAACTTTTCTTGATGTGTTGTGTGACTGTTGCCCATCTGTTTAAGGAGTGCTTAAAAAACTAAACACAATAAAACAGGAAAATGTCCTCACACTCCAGTGAGGGCAGAGGTTGGAGCTTTTTGTTCTCTGGATGAATCCTCCTTTGAGAAGCCTCCCAGTGTTTTCCCTCAGCATCTGGACAAGCCCTTCATTGTGAAGGCACATGAATATGGAGAGACCTGCAGTACATCCTTCTCTTCAGTCAGCTTCAAAAGGAAAGCTGCTAAAGTTATTATTTTCTGGAAACTTTAAACATCTGGACTGGGGCATTGCTAGCTTTACAAACAGTATTAGCTGACTTTGATGACTTGGAGCAATTCAGTATTTGCACAATTAAAACAAACAATTAATGTGGGCTATGTGCTTAGCCAACATTGTTGGTTTTGCTGACTGAATGTAATATGTGAATACGTAGTTCTCATTCAAATATGGTGGTCTTAAGTCATTTCCTCAGCAGACAATAATCCATTCCAAGAATAAGAACATCTGTTCAGTGCCCAGACCTGAAATAAATAGTAGGTTTAGAGAAAGGTCTTTTGTCCAGTGTTGTGTGGGCATTAGACTTCTAAGAAAAGCTGACTCTTTAGGTCATAGCTGGGATTTTGGTGACAATGTGTAAGCATGTCTCTGCTAAGGCTGACCACACCAAACATTACCTTTGACTGAAGTTCTGGTCCTACTGCCAGTCTACATTGCTGTGCTGTCCTGGGCTTTTACAAATACCAGCTTGCTTTAGATTGCGTATGGTTACATTCCATTGTTTTGAACTCTGTGTGTTCATAGGCTGCTGTTGATTCTTAAGGGAAACCCCAACAGCTGGCTATCAAGTTTTCATTTAATCATAAGGTATTGCTCAAAGTAGCCCACGTTTTTGAGAAACTACAACTGTTTTCATAAGCAATTATCGTTCTTTTTGAATTCTCTGTTGCAACCTTTATCTAGAAATCTCCAAATACGTGCCAAGTGACAGTCTCACAGAAGTTCCCAGGCAATATATAATTTATTCTAATGTATAAGTAGATAAGCCAAGTCATTAGAGAGCTAAGCAACTTTGCTGACATTTGTCAAGGAGTTGCGGCACTGTGATCAACAATAAACTAAATCAGTCATAGCCCTCTAAATAAAGCAACATCAAACAAAGTTGTTAGCAAGATTTTTCTCGTTTCCTGTTGTGTTTGCCTTCTATGCAAAGGAAGTGGCTCTCTGAGCAGCTTCACTTCACCTCAGCTTCTACAGGAGCTCTGTATCTGTCCCCTCTCCATCTTGCATGGAATAATGAAGTGGTATTACTCCAGATGATTACTCCAGCCTTACCTGCCTCTTGGGAATTACTGTGAAGGGTCATCATCATACTTTGTGTTGGGTCAGTTCTTGGACAATTTCAAGGCTGTCTTCCATGGCTTGGCTAGCACCTTTCATTCTTAATGATGAATTATGCCATTGATGTCATGTCTGCATTTTAAGTTATTCTCTGCTGAAGTCAGAGAGACAGAGAACGTTCCTGGCTACATTATAAAGAAGGAGAGTTTTTGTGGCTGGGGCTCTGCATCAGGCCCTGAATGGGTGGTGAAGTGTGGCTGCTCTGGCTGTCAGATATGAGTTGCAGAGCTAGTGAAGTACTCACCATCAGTTAAGAGGTTATTGCACAGACAGTGTGATTTTCTTAAACCCTCAGGCCGAGTTGGAAGTTGAAATGATAGGCAGAATGAACAAAACACTCATAAAGACTGACACTGAACCTGACTAGGAAAGCTCCAACCATACAAAGAACTTCCCATGCGATTACTCAGGTAAAAAGAGGAGAGGTAGCCAAGCACACTCTCACAAACTTAAACAATGAACTGGTGAAGTCAGAAACTTGCAAAGCAGCACTGAAAATCGTGAATGTTCTCTTCACATCAGTTGTACTTTTCACCAGGGTTCCCTATAAGTAAAATCATCTCTGCGGAGTTTGCACAGTTACTATCATCTATATCTGGATGACACTCAAAGGAAATAAAATATGCTTTTTCCATGGACAGGCTCATGGTCTCCCTGTGTTTACCACAGTGACAGAGTAAGTGAAAGACTTGTTAGCACAGCTTTGGAATTACCATTTTTTCAGTCGGTTTTGTAGCTTATCTTCACAAAACTGCTTAAAAATACTACTACAACAGGAAGAGCGTGGAATTTACTTAACTTCTAAGGTAATCTCCAAAGGGAAGGATATAAATTCCTATTCCAGATTCACTTCTCAGGCAGTTTTACAATAGACTTCTGTGGGAATAGCAGAGTAGTGATTCATTGTTAAGGGCAGTTCATCCCATCTCCAGGCCAGAACACTAGATTTTCCAAATGTCAAAGTTTACAAAATATAGTCAGTTATGAGGATCCATATTTCTATACTGTCATTACTCTTTTCGGTGTTTGTTTTTAAGATCTTCCAAGCCAGGGATAGTGATTTAATCTTTTTCCTCTTTATTTATAAGCATAAAATCAGGAGCTCCAGGAGCATTTAGCAACATATATTAGGTAATGAATCAAAGCCGTCCTGGAAAGCATGGCGTGCCAGGGCAGAGGCAATCAATAATAGAACCTATACATAGCAAAACAGTTCTGTAATGAATTGTTTTCCAGGCCCTGGGCCCTTCCTCTATGTAATCACTTCATTATCACTTCCTGTAATAGTACGGAGTATGTTCCTACACTATTTTGTAGGATATATTTGTGCTAAGAATTACAGACTGATTTCCTGTAATTCAATCGCTTCTAGAAGTCCATGGTAAAATTTGCATGAACTTCTGTGGGACTAAGGCTCAGTTCAGGATGGTAAATATGTATCAGAGCACAGCAGACACACAGATTGCTATGCAGAAAATCACAGTTCTTTGCCACATATGGAAGCTCTTGTCTACATCACAGTGACACCCATGTGAGAAACAGAAATTCAGGAGAGAAAAAAGTGTCCTAGATAATTATGATAACCATGTAGTATGAGTCTCTTCAGCAGCACAGCAGCTTCTTCCTCCAGTTACGTCAATGGGAAGCAATTAGTCCTCAGCTAGCACCAGCTGACCCAAAATAAACTAGAAGCAAGCATAGAAATACAGAATTGCACAAAGTATTTATCTGAAATTCTTGTATCTCTAATCTTTCAAAAACACAAAAGAAAAATTCAAGTATCATCTTATGCAATTATCCAGCAGTTCCAGGGGTACCCTGGGCTGCAATGCCAAATAGGAGCTCTCAAGATCCCTGGTCTTTAGTAAAGATCAATGAAAAATAATAGAAACAAAGGAAGACCAATTGGAGAGATGAAGGCTCTTCAGCAGCGGTAGCACTTAAAATGATAAATGCTGCCATTCAGGTTTGGAAAGGTGCCTTCAAAGTCAAAAAGACATGTTTACCTGGCTTGGTTCTCTGTAGGTCCTTCCTCCCATCCTTGCTATGTTTCTGTTTGTGCAGAGGGAGGGTAGAACTCTGCTCTGAGTCATGGTCATGCAATGAAGTTGGAGTCAATGACCAGTTTTACTTCATTAAAGTTATAATGAGTGTTGCTGATCCTGGAAAAAAATGGTCACTGTTTTGTGGCAAAACCATGTTCATCTTTTCAGGGCAATAGGCCACAGCAGAGCCAGTGTGAGTGTGTGGCCAACTTTGATCTTTTGATGAGCACTTCTAGCAAAACAGCAGACATGTTCCAGGGTAAATCAAGGAAGAACTTCTGAGGTCAGAGACTCAGCAGCATAGCAAAGCAAGCTGATGTTGATGGCTACTGACCTACAACAGCTGGGAAGTGTGGGCCATGTAATTTCCAAATGCAGATGAATAGGGACTTGTAATAAAGCTTAACTTCAGAGTTAGGCTTTGCAGATTGTTAAATTATATAAAAATACAGATTCTTTGCCATTTGCTTTGCTATCACATGCCCAGTTACATATAATTCCAGTCAAACTAACTCTTTCTGTCTATCTTCTTTAAAAAGTCCAACCTGTTAAGATTCACTTCAAATTTATTTCAGAACATCTTTGTAAGTATCACACATACTCTTGAGCATGCTTTACAATGGCAGCTTTATGTTCTTATGGGTGAGAACTGTTGTGTAAGTGAATTTAAGATCAGTATTCTTGCCATGTTTGGCCCTTTGTGTCCTCAAGGTCTTTCCAGTGCAGCCTTTGCCCCTCCAGGTCAGCAGCAGGGTTGTGGAAAGCCTCCTCCTTTCCCAGCTGTGGCACTTGCCACCCTGTCACCTGCAGCCCCCAGGCAGGGGTGCCCTGTCACCTCTCCTACCAGGTCCAGGAGCAGACCCATCCTGACGGGTTTGCCAAGAGTTAAAGGGCTGAAGCAGAACTGTAGGGCTGGGCTGTTGCCACTGCAGACTCCAGACAGGAGAGATCTTTGGCAGCATTCCTGGGTCTCCACATGAAGGCAAAGGGAGCCAGTTACTTGCTAAATGAAATTATATATTCAGTTGAAGTTTAGACAAGACAGAGTAACTGATTGCATTTCTTGGGAGACTTGAATAGAAACACCTCTCAAAAGAGTTTTTACTCAAAAGCAAAGGGACGTTTGCCCAAGTACATTTTCCTTCTGGACGATACAACTCCAGCACATTTTTTTTTTCCCTGGTGCACTGTTAAATCTTTTTATCCTTTCAGAATCAAAGTAATTTCAGACTTGTTTGCTTTCCCTCCAATTTTTTTTTTCTTTTTTTTCCCCCTTTTTCCTGGCCCACTTCCCCGTATTTGCAGAGCGGCCCAGAGTGCCCGGTACCAGTGACAAGAAGGTCGCTTCCCCATACCACCCTCAGGGCTCCTGCAGGCACTGGGCTCTTGTTGGTCAGCAAAGGCTGGGGAAAGACTGGTGACTGGCGGCAATTTTTCCCCGTCAGCTACCACGGGAGGGAGCCCTCCACCAGCCCTCCGCGGACAGCGCCCGGGACCGGGACCGGGACTCGGGCCGGGACCGGGACCGGGGCCGCCCCTACTCGGGTAACCGAGAGGAGAGGGAAGAATGTCTGGAGGATTTACGGGCTGAGGAGCTTGTTCTCGGTCATCATCCGTCCTTACACAGATATGCTCTCCCACTTGAAATTATTTCAAATAACAGAAGTTGGGGAAACCACCCCCCCCACACACACACAAAAAAAAAAAACCCCAAAACACAAAAAAACAACCAAACAAAAAAACACTACAAAAGAACTAAAAACTTGGAGGAGTGTTGTGGGTTGTTTTTTTGTTTTTTTCACCATTTCTGCACTTCAGAGGGATGGAGTGGACACAAGGCAGGTTTGCTGCTTTTATGCTCCAGTCTGATCGTAACTTTCCCCTGGTATTTGAGGAAGCCCTTCACAAAGCAACAGGGAGAGAAAAATAATAATTTAATAAATAGAAAAAAATTATTTTGAGTCGGGACCGATATTTTACAGCCCATTCTATCATTGCCTCTGTGGGAAGTGACATATACTCCTGCAATGACCATTATCACTTTTATTACAGAAATTTTCTACATTCCTCAGGCTTCAGCTGCAGCTGAGCCCATCTGCAGGCTGCCCAGCTGAAAGCAAACACCCGCACATGGCTCTGCACACTGAAGCTGGCTTTGGGGATTAGCAGCTAACTATGAGATTAGCTTTTATGTCTGGGCACTGGGGCGTTCACAGCACTTGTTGTTTGAACCAGCCTAGGTGGCTGGACAAGGAGAAATGGCTCAATGCAGAGGCCAAGCCTTAAACCAAGTAAACGAGTCCCCAGCTTTCCATAGCCATGCCTAGGGTGCAGCCAGGTGCCTTCTCAGGTGGCTTCAAGCTCTGTCTCCACTTCAGCAGCCAAACCCACCGAGGGAGCTCCCTAATGTGAGCAAAGCAACAAAGGTGCTTTCTAGCAGGACTGTTTAGCCCAGGCAGGGCTGTGCATGAAACCATTTCTGTTGCCTCTAAGCAACATGGTCAGAACTGACTTGACGTAGTGCTCTACAGATGTACCTCTGTTTTGACCAGATCTTCACATGGCAAGAAACTGAAATGTAGTTGGCCAATAAAGAGCTGAGATGACCTTTGGGGTGGCTTGTAAAGGAAGACTGAGAAAAGATGTTGAACCCATGAGGTCTCTGAGATGCCACAAAATTATTCAGTGGTTGCAGAGCACAAAGTCATGGAGCATTTGAGAATAAGCAAAGATGTTCCCTGAAGCAAGGGCTATGGATTTGTGTAGAGAACTTTTATTGTCTCCCTGCTGTCTGCATGAAAATTTGGAGGTGGAGAGCTGCTGTATACAGCTGCTTGCATTGGAAAAGGGAAAAGCAACTTTCCTAAAAGAGAAACTTCTTCTCATCTTCACACATCCTGAGGACCTTCATGCTTGGAGACGTAGAAGTCAGTGTGAGTATTCAAACAGGGCAAGTTGTAATGTGAGCAGTGAAAGAAAGTGCTGCAGTCAGGCAGAGACTGGGGTATGTAGGTCCCTGGCATGCAGGTTAGTGACTGTGTTTTGAGGCAAGATTCAATCCAAAGATGCATTGAAATAGCAGAAGATCCAATCTGATTGGGAGATGGGAGACAAAGAAAGGCAGACAAGGAGATCTATTATAACTCAGCCAGAAGAGAAGGAAATACTGAGACCTCCTCCATCACATGGGGTGTTTCTTGTCTCAGACAGAAAATGTCTACATTTGGCATTAAACCTGAAAGACCCCAAAATATCAAGCTGCTGGAGGAAAAGCAGCTGAGCCTAGCTTAAATAGCTAGCAGAAATGCCTGGTTGGAACAAAGGTGGCAGCCAGGGTAGTAATACTCATTTGCTTGGACAGCTTTGTCTTTTTGTCTGCTTAATCAGTGTCTCTGTCTGCTTCACTTTATTTTCCTTGACAGCTGTGGCACTCACTTTCTATGCCATGCAGCCAAGTACAGGCCAAGGTACGAGAAATGCAGTGGTCTCCATTCCTTATCAAGAGCAAGACCTTCTCCATCTTGTGTTCCTCTATGCCTTCTTCAACACACTTCTCTTTCCAGACTATTGTACCATCTTCTTCCATGCTCCTCCTCTATCTTTATATCTGATCTCCACATTTAAAGCATTTTGAACTTAAATTTGCCTTCCCCTGTCTCTAGAAACAGCTTTTCTCAGTCCTTTCATTTGTGGGCCTGTGAGTCAACCTCAAGGACAATTCATGAGTATGATCTCTTTGCCTGTTTTTTGTGGCTCTTGTATAACAAGATGGTTTTCAGTATCCATGTGTATTGTGTTCAGAGTAAAAAAACTGTCTCTTCCATCAGTGAAAAGAATGTCCCTGTGCCTACCAGGCCAGCTCTGTGGCTTTTATCACATATCAGAGCAGAGGGATGTCTGCAAGCAGATAGGCATGAAGGCAGGCTCAGTGGATTTGCAGCTGTGAAAGTATATCAGTGGTCTTCTCCACACTGAGGAAGATTGAGTACAGCCACAGAGCAATTTCTTTTCATCTGAGTGAAACCCCTTGAGCTGCTCAGAGCTCAGCCTGGCAGTGCAGGAGCATACTAAGGGTTTCCTTTCACCTGGTCCACATCTACTTTTACAGGTTCACTGCTGGTCTGAATCTGGTAGACCCAGCATAGCTGTGCTTTACTGAGTCCCACAAGGAATTTCTTGAAGGCTTTGTGTTGCTAGAAGGTGCCCAAAGCCCCCTTCCAGGCAGAAGGAAATGGTTACATGCATCATTAACAGGCCATGTTGACTCTTCAAAACTCTTCAGAGAAGGTGATACGTGCACACAATGAGGCCATATGCCTTTTTTAAAACACAGTGACACACTTAACAGCTGCCAGATTCTGTAGCTCTTACATGATATGCAGACAGAGAATTTTTTTCATACTATTCAACTTTTGCCTGAGTCTGACTTTAATTAAATACAGATTGAGAAGCCAAGGAAAAAATAAAACCAAACAAACAAAACCCAAAACAAAACAACAACAACAAAAAAAAGCCAAAAAAACAACCAAACAAAACCAACCAAACAAGAACAAAACCAAATCAAAATCAAACAAAAACAAAAAACCCAAGCAAACAAACAAAAAAAAAAGAAATCGAAGTTAGGAATTACAAAAGAGAAACACAAACTCACTGATACTTGTTGATGCTTGGGGTTGCAACACATGCAGAAGACGCTGGCAAAACTGCTGCCAGTGAATCAGAGCAGAATGCGTCACTTTGCTTAAGTCCTTGGAAGTCGTGACATGACTCATTCCCAACCTGAAGACCAAAAGGGGGTTTTGAAGAGAAAATGTCAGATAAAGCAGGCTCCTTGCAAAAGATCAAGGATGGCTTTAATTCTAGTCTTTGAGATCTGATTCATTAATACTGTGCAACATGATTGCAAAACATGGCCATCCCCCTTTGGTAACAGCAGGTGCTCTTGTTTAGTGGCACAAGTTGGCTGGGCAATGCTGAGCTGAATCTTATTTCTGTCACTGGCAAGTGCTTTTTAATATTTTGACGTGTTTTTTCATACACAGTTTTACAGTTTTGAAATCAGCATGATTAATTTACAGAGTCCTAAAGTTTTTAGGTGCTATAAGATATAACTCAAAAGACGGCATCTTTTTTTTCTAGTGGAGATTTGTCAAGCCTTGCATCTGATTCACATGGGAAAAGGAATTTTGACTGTATGAATCACTTCAGTCTTTGGATGCTTAGCAAAATACACAGTGTGATTTGATGCATGACTAATGCATTTGTGTATTTAAGAGCCTGTGGATGCTAATGAAAGTTTCGGAGCTTCTTATCTAGAAAAGAAGACACTTTAGAGCAAACTGGCTCATTAACTTTCATCTATACATAACCAGCAGCTGTTTTATAGATCTAGAAAATTCTTTAATGCTCTGTATGTTTTAGGATTGTGTTTTAAAAGCCCCCTACAGTAAGTCTTTGTTAAACCAACCCACTCATCTACCTTTAACCATCTCATTGTATTTTGTTTCAGTTCATTTGCACAGCCTGCGTTCTAATTAACACAATTTTTGCTGCCTGCTGGGAGCTTACCTTCTCTGACCTGTCACTCCCAAATACATCCACAAGAAATTTCAAACTCCTTTTGTTAATAGCATTTGCAAAGTGACCTTTATTCTCTCTGGCTACCTTCATTACTCACAGGTAGTTACTAAGTAACCCGTGCGAATTCTGCAGGCAATGGATCTCTTACTAAGAGTTCACTCCCTCGCTATTTAGTGTTGGTCTTATGGGACCGGGGTCCAAACCCTTTCATCTTGGCTCTACCTTCCATCTGAAAAGGATGCTTGTAAACCAAGCTTATTGAAACGTTTTAATTAACAAGAATTTTCTACTGACAAATTGGGCTTGCAATAGCAAGGTAAAAAAGGTAAAGAAATTCTTTCTATTCATCATTCTGTTTAACCAACAGTTTGCAGGAAGTAAGTGGAATATATTTCTTGATGATCTCATTTTTATTTTTTCCCAGTTAGCATAGTTTCTATATTCCTACTGATTTTCTTTTGTAATGCTGGAAAAGTAATAAAAATTATTTAGAAAAAAAGATGAACTTTTTTTTCAGATAAAAGTGAAACTGCAGATTTTAGTAATTAGCAAAATAGTTGTGTTTCTAATTAATGCAACCATGTAAATGTGTACTAAGTAATTTCAGTCCACACTAACTGTGGATTTCTGTGTTGAGATTTCATACTGAGAAATGTTTGTGTTAAACTTAGTGAAACTGTGTGTATTTTTATTTGCAACTGGTAGTAGTCTGAAACACATTGCTATTGAATTTTCTCATTCTTTGAATCAGTGTTTATCACTGCCATTTAAGACCTTTTTTACACAAACATATTTTTCAGCTCTTTGGGATATATATATCCTCTTGTCTCACTTCTTTTGCTTTCTGGCTCTTGGCTGTGTTTTGCACAGGCACTATCATGGTGTTTGAACACCCATCACATTGCTTTGGCATTGCACTGCAATGAGGCTGTGGTCAGAATGGACCAGAAATTAATTTAGAGCTCTGGATCCAAGCCGATCTCAGTTCACATAGGTAATATTATCTTTGTCTCATCCTTCTGCTGTTACTAGTGAGCAGAATCATCACAGTGTTGAAGAGCCAGGAGAACAAAAAAAAAAAACCTTCTGACTTTCTCCAGGGTCAAATATAACATCCCTCCAGTCCAATGCTGAATTTAAAGCAATCCCAGTAGTTGTGCCAGACAGTGACCGAGTACCTAACCCTGCACCTAAATGATGTAACAGAAACTTTCAACTGCTCTGCCCTGGGACAGTAGGACCAGAAAGCATTTTCAGTAATCCTACCAGTGTCTTTAGACCTGAAATAAAGGCACAAGGGCTCTATGTCAAGTATGTGTTATGAAAGTCCCTTCTTAGACAATGATAACCACTTTAGGTGGTCAGGATTAACCCATTAGCATAAGGATCTCACACCCATTATTAAATTAGCTACATGAAAACTTTTTGCCTGTGGATCTGTCAGCCTTTAAACAAGAACAAAGGCCAAATGAGCGTAGCAAAGGAGACATTGAGTGTATTCTCTTCAGAAAACACAGGTGCTGTGAACAAAGACCCTGTGTCAACCTGTGGTGCTGTCTTAGCATTAAACTCTCCTTGGTGGCATTGTAAAAAAACCTGTTCCTTTCACATTTTGTTTGTCATGCTATTATAATTGTTGCTCCATGGAGGAGCACAAGAACATTGCCCTTCCTTTCCCGGGAACAGGACCTTGGCGTTGCAACTGCATCTGTCAGAAATTGCCTGCTAGTCAGGGTTCTAAATGCCAGCTTTTGTTGCAGTATTTTTTCACCTGCAATTATCAAAGACCAATTTGGGAGTATTCTGTTTCCCCATTCAGCACTTTTGGGGATTTCAACACTACCTTGGTGTTTTGGCCAGCAGCTGCCCGGTGCCGTGCCTTGCGATGCTGCCGACCCCCACGGCAGGCATGGGAGGGCTGATGGTGGCTGCAGGTCCTGCTGGGATCAAGCTCTGCAACAGTGGTGTCAACCTGCTGAACCTAATTGAAGGGGAAGATGTGTTGATTTAGAAACAGTGCAAGCAGTGTTGTATTTTCAAGAAGCTCTTAAGTGCTTCTGTCCTTGGGGAGCCAGCTGTGGATCTTGTGGTCTGGATAACCTGGCATACTTGCAGACATTGAAAAGGGATAGGTTTACCCTGTGTTAATATCTGTTTACCCCTGGTAAAAAGCTATTTTTTGTTTCTTGTTTATTTTGTTGCAAATGTCTTTTTGAAAAGGAAATATGTTGTTGTATCTGTGCTCTGACTTTACTTGACATATTGACTGGTGATCTTAATTTTCCTTAAGCTGCCCTCACCTACCATACTGTTGGAAAAAAAAAAAAAAAAAAAAAAAAAAAAAAAAAAAAAAAAAAAAGGCAGAAGCATGTGTCAAGAGAAGATGTGAGAAATTGTGAAGTCAAGTGGCAAAGCATGTCTGAGACAAAGGGAACCTCTTACTGCTGCCCCAGTTCTGCTAGGAATGTGCAACATCATTTGATATCTAGAAGCCTTGAGTGCATGTTTGAGCTATCAACCTAAAGACTTTCTGGCAACAGGCAGGGGTTTCTTTTTTTGTACCTGAGAGCACTTGGGTGTCTGATATCTGCAACCAGCTTCTGTGGCAGTACTCTATCCTCTTTATGATGTAAATATACACCACTTCCCTCTTCAAGGAGGCTTCTTTCCCTGTGGACCAGGGACAGGAGCTGATGATGCTCACAGCATGTCTTGTTATCACACTGGCCAGTCACCCCAAGTGCTCAGGGAACACTTTTTCCCCCAGTAATATTATTTGCACTAACTGGGACTGCCAAGTATCAGGTCAGAAGGAATGTCATCACCATGGTGAATTTGTGGGATTTCTCCAGGCTGTGCATTGCCTTGGTTAAAAGAAGGTCAACTTTTTGTCAAAGGGCACCACACATATGACTAACAACATCAAGGTGACATTTGGTGACCAGAGTTAAAGTCCAGGCAGGAGATGATAGTGATGAACTTTCCATCTTGTGGAAAAAATCTTGTTGGGCTTTCCTTTCACCATAGGATGACCAGTTGTCACAACAGCTCACTGTTTCTCAGGCAAAAGTATTTAAGAAATTCTTATGTCCTTACTGTAGACTGATATAGAAGCAGGAGTACTTCCCTTGAATGTAACTTTAAAATGTGCCACTTTGTGGTGTAGAGCCACCTTATTATTCACTTTATGAACCTTGCAAAATTTTAGATTTTGAGTGTATTCGTCATACTTCTAAGTCTGTTCCTGCACAGGCAGGGGGGTCAGTTTAAAACCAGAGCTGTCAATTTTCTAGGTTTAAAATGCAGAGTCAAAAGTTGCTGCCAATGGTGAAAGATTGGATTTGGCATCATCATGCCAGTATGCTGATACATCAGTGCTGAAACGTGGGATGCCTGTGTGACAGCTTTCATAAAGTCATACATCAAATTACCTTTGGAACCATGGCTTTTAAAAAAGTAATTTTCCCCTGGCTACACATTAAAATCTGTGAATAGATCACCATAGATAAAAATAGATAAAGAAAACAGGGTGGAGTAGTGTAAAACAGGGAAATGGTAGGAAGCTGAATCAAGGGAGGGTTAGGTTAAGTATTAGGAAAAGGTTTTTCACCCAGAAGGCAGCTGAGCAATAGAACAAGCTCCCCAGGGAAGTGGTCAAAGCACTAAGTCTGCCTGAACTCAAGAAGCATTTTGATGACACTCTCAGGCACATGGTGTGATCCTGAGGGAGCCCCACACAGGCACAGGAGTTGGACTTGAGGATCCTGATGGGTCCCTTCCAACTCAGCATATTCTATGATTCTATGAAAATTGGAAAGAGTGCTGCATAGTATATTCAGAATGATGGTTTACAGTGCAGCAGGGTAGACAAACACTTCTTATTTATCTCTTACTCTCCCATTCACCATTACATCACTATGTCATGGTAAGAAGATGTAACAACCTGGTCATTTCTAAAATTTTTTCAAAAGAATACAACAGTACTTCTTAGGAAAAGCCAGTTGGTGAAAGCAGAATTTTGTTCACAGCTAATGTTACTGTTTGGCGAATAAGATAGGATTTGAGTCACGCTCTAAAGCTTTATGGGGAGAAAAAAGGCAGTGTTCCTTTTTGCCTTCTTCCACCTTCAACCCAAAAATATGGTGAGGAGCACAGATAATTGTGAATGTTCTGAGGCAGCCAACCTGAGGGATCTCATTAGCTCCTGCTCAGCCGATACAAACAGCCAACGTAGAGGAACAGCTTATAAACATCACCTCATTGAAGTTCACAAGAACAGTGCCAGAAGGACCTGAGATTCTGGCTGTCTTGACATTTTCTTTCTTCCAGCTCCTGTTTTAAATGATGTTACTGAGAACATGGATTTAAAGTGTGTAACAAAACCAAGGGAGACAAGAAGTAACAAAATGGTATGTACCAAATGGAACAGAAGTCCTGTGACTAAGCAGTGAAATTATCTCACCATAAAAGCAAAGCTAGCCACCCGAGCCTTGCTAGTCAAATATGAGATATCCCAGCTGGCCTTGATAAGATGTATCCTGGCCACCAGGGGTAACTGGACAGAACACTATGTAAGCAGCACCAGTTTCTTACATATCATTAGGTACAAAAACTGTTCCTTAACCACAAGATTGTGGAAAACAGATAGGTGAAGGTGGACATCTGTTTCTTCTAGTGTATAAGATGTGTCTGCATGAAGCTTCCAACCTCTGCTTGTTCTCCTTTCATGAGACTTTGGGAGATTTGGAGCTGCCGGTTGGCATATGCTCTTCTGATGCTGTGAATCCTAGTATGGATCCACTCCTGATATAAATACCATTAGTACAGAATTGATCTTTGTTCTTACATCAGATACTGCAAGGTCAGTGTCTATGAAAGGGCCCATTTTCTTACATACCCTATAGAAATAGCCAGACTGTCACATTAATGCAGACAGATGAAGGAGCATTAATTTGTACTTCCTGAGGATGTAGCCCACCGATCAATAGAAATGTCAGTAGCTGCAGGATTTTTATCAATCCAGTATATAATAGCAACAAGTAACAATTTCAGACAACAAATGACTATGGGCTAAATTAGTTGAATACCTGGTCTGTTACTGCACTGTACAGACTTTTCCTCATAATTTACTTGTGTTGAAAACCTGAGTCTTCAACAACAACAAATGGTCTTCAGACTTTACCTAATAGTATTTGGTAAAGACTTGGTATTAGTGAAGGGATACTAAATTGAGGAATCGTAACAATTTCTCTTCCACACACTCTCTTGACTCTTCTCTACCATTTGCTAATCCATCACTACTCTTCCGTATCCCAGTCCTTTCTGTTGCTGCAGATGATCCCAGTATAAAATATAAGAAGAGTCAAAGACAGTATTTTCCTTCATGTGATTCCTATTCTTCTGAAGGTGATTTTTCTCTCCCAGTAAGTGCTTCTGTAGCACCAAATTTATGCTGGTGAAATGTGCGTACACATAACATGCTGAGATCATTCATGGTGATAGGACCCAGAGACCTACGTGGGACATGGGGCCTTTCATATCTAGGTCACTGGTGAGCAAATAAGTAGGTCAGTAAGGAGTGGAAGTAGGTTATCCAATTGTTATGTGGGGTGTGGGATGCAGATCTACTTCTCGGGTATGTTTCCAGAGCACAATAAAATAGCATTTCAACTGACACTGACATTGACTGGTGTCCCCGCTGGCCATCTCTGCTGAGATGCCATGAAATAAATGGACAAGGAAACAAAGCTACCCTGTCACATGGGAGAGGGCACACCCAGGTCTTGGTGCAGGCATATTGGGAAAGCAGCACGTAGCCTGACTGGTGAAGCTTTTGCTTTTCCATCCATTCTGTGCCTGATTAATGGACAGAAAAAGGGCTTCACTTTCCAGGGCTTTATGCTGACACATTTCATCAGCACTATCACTTGAGAATACCTATAAGACAACTAGTTTTATCCTATTATGTCAGAACAAATTGCAGCCTGCAGGCCTGATTCTCTGTTCTATTATGCCAGCTTTACACTGGTGCAATTTTGCTGAGCACTGCTGAGCTGCACCAAACACCAGCATGATGGCATGAAGATGCAGAGTCTTCCTCTTCCAGAGGATGCAGGGCAAAGCTCCAAGGCCCTGCTGCATTAACAAAAGTGCTCCTAAGTACAGACAATGAAAAGTAAATGGTATTTGTGCAGTAGTTGTGCTATAGCAGGTTGTGGTTTGGCTTTGTCAGGTTTCTGTGGCATCACTCTGGGAGGTGAAAGTAACAAGAGGAACCTATGACAGCTGTATAGGGCTGGTGGCACTTTAAAGCAATGTACCCCCCTCAACTTGAGGTCCTTTTGCCTCTCAACCAGATAAAAGCATTTCAAAATTTGTTTGGAAGGTATGTCTGCAGTATCCATTCTGTAGTTTTTTGTAAAGGAGCAGCTTCTCAAAGTAAGGGGAAGAGATATGTGTCAAGAGAATGAATAGAAGAGAATGTAAAGTAGATGCCATGTGGTGCTTTGTAATAGCAAAGACTCTTGTCAAAGACTCATCTGTTCTTTTATTAGGGTCCTCACAAGTACCTGAGGATGAGGAATGTCTGGACTTGCTAAACCAATCCAGAATATTTCCTGGTTTCCTGAGTTCCTCCAGAATGGACACATGCAGCCACTGAGCTTGAAAAAGGAGGAGGAAATGTACAGACAATTTCCCACCTGCCAGTTTTATGTAGCTTTTTTTGTTCACCTTCCAAAGTGCTCTCTCCCCATCCAGGATGATTTTGATATAAAATCAAATTGAAGAAGGAGAGAAAGGAGTGAAGCCATACAGTAATCCAAACAAATCAGATTACTTGTCTGTTCCCTTTGCCTCTCTCTAGGAATGAAGTCTGTGTTTATATTCCACCTTTTAACTGAATAATTTTTGAGTACAAATACATGAGTACATACAAACCTTTCAACACCTGCAATGACCCCGAGCTGGCTCATAATGTCTCCTGTGGTAATTTCACAACAGGAGTAACTGAACAACATATGCAGAAGGGAAGAATGGCAAGTCCCATGTTAAGAAAAGACAAAATATGAATGACTACAGATGTTTAAAAAAATACTCATAAAAGAAAGTAGTGTGCTTTAGGGTATTTTTGATAGGAATTCCCTTATTACCTATCCCTGCAACATCTGATTACTCCATTCAAGAGTCTTTCTGTTGCTCTTTCAGCTTTATTCTAACCCTACCTTAGGGATGCAGAGCTCTTACAGACAGCAGAAACACTATTATTACTGTAGTTTCCTGGGTGCAGCATAACATGTGATCCAAGAACATCCTTCCTCTCCACTTCCCACCTCTGTAGATAACAGCACTCTGCAGAATTCACTTCAGATATTATCCAGTGCTTGCAAACCCCTGCTTTGGGAGCTCAAGACCCCTGGTATGTGTAACTTAGTGTGATTCCTTTCAATTTTATGAATTGTCTGTTGTTTTTGTTGTTCACAGTTCTTGCATGGCAGGAAAAAATAAACCCGCCCTCCTCCCATCTCCCCCCCCCTGAAAAGAATAGTAAAAAAAATAAAAATCATTGGAATGTAAGATAAGAAAGTAACTGAGCATGGATGCTTCGAAGTGGCTTGATTTTTATCAGGGAAATGAGCATTTTCAGAAACTGTACTTCAGCAGCAGCATGTGTCAGTCCCTTTAAGGCTTTTCCTTAGGAATATATTTTATATTATATAATATAAAATAAATGCATTTGAAATAGATTTGAGGACAAACAGTTTCTGTTTAGTTGCAGACAGAAAATTTCAGAGCACTTAAATAGGTTATGTTCCCAAACACACTCTAAGGGACGTAAGCAACATGAGTCTCACCACCTTTTTACTCCTCACCTGCTGTCTGCTCACTGACTCATGAGCTACAGCTGTACAAGTAAATGAATACCCAGGACCACTCTGTGTACTGAAGCCAACTGTCTCCCTATTATTAAACTCTCCTGCCCTCCAAAACAGGATGGCTGAACCCAAATTGCCTGTGGGAGGTGGTACTTGGCCTACACTAACTGTGTTTAGAGATAGTTTCAGAAGCAAAACTATGATGGTCGTGGCTCAAACAATTTAACAAAGTCAAGCTCAAGTCCAAGAAGCTAATTGCTGTTGAATGTTCCCCCCCACTGCTTAATTTAGCTATATAGATGCATTCACAGACAGTTTTTGCCACCAGAAAAAACACAGGTCCTGAGTTCTACTTCTTTTTATGTTCTGAGACTCCAGGTACAATGTAGATTTTTAGGACATCATTGCTGCATGCTGCAGATCTTGATGTCTACTCCGAGCCAGGGAAGTGGACCTTAGAAAAAGACAGCCAAATTATGATACCACATACCCTAACATGATGTATATGTATGTGATGTTAGCTGTGTTAGACTATTCTCATACTTAAACAGCTAAATTGACACATTTGTAGAAGTCTAGGTGTGACTGTGAGTCAGAATTCACTTATACCTGCATTTCTGTCAAGCCCTTTCCCAATGCTCCTGGTCCAGGCAGAACTTGCTGTGATTAGTCATTCAACTCAAATTAATTATCATGGCAAGAGAAGTTTTCTGAGGGCTTGCAGAGAAAGCAATTACTTTGCATGGGCTCTTTGCTGTCATGACATTTCAGGAGAGACAACAAAATATATGGATAAGGGGAACAAGGGACACTCTGTAAGGAAACAAAACTAGGGAAATATTTTGATAGCAGAGAGTGTTGAAGGATATAGTTGAAGGGTCATTATCTGTGTACAATACTGTTTATTTTCCAGTTAATTTTGGATATTGGGTATTGGATTTGTGAAGAAGACTTCCTAGGGACTGGACTTTGTTTATAGCCCATTAGGCTGTTTCAGAATAACCATAAAGAGTGCATTAAATGAGTACCTTCAGCAAAGCTCTGAAAGGCAGAATTGCATCCTCACGTGTACACATTTCACACACTTACACCCTGCCCTTTTGCGTCAAAAGCCTTTGTGCATGAGATTTCCTTGTACTGAAGAAACAGAGTTAAGCACAAACTGAACCAAGGGAAGGGCAGCAATATTGCAAGTCAGCACAAGGGAACATCAGTAGGCAAGGGAGACTTGAACTTCCAGTAGTCATTTCAAGTCAGAATTACGAAATTAAAAAGAAAAAGACTGTGGACACTCCTCATGCAGTTTTACAAGGTGGGCAAGGTATCCAGTACACACATGAACTATGCATTTCTCTACCACCATGCAATAATTCATTGCAAGTTCACAGATTTTTATTTTTTTTTAATTTGTTCATACTCTCATAGGTTGTATGAATAATAAGTATTGACCAAGCATACTGATGTTACTGAACCAGCATGGGCATACCTGGACAACAGAAAAACTCCTAGCTAAGCAAAGACAATTGGTTTCCATTACATCCAGTTTTTCTGCATCCTTCTAGTGGGCTATAGAGTATATTGCCAGGGCAAAGAAAGGAACTCTTTCTTTCTTTCGGGGTGTCCCACACCCCAAGACCAATAATGCCAGATATCAGTTTCTCTTCACATCATTTCTGAGCTAGCTTCAGCTTTGTCCATTCACATATCAGCATGATTTTTTATACCAGTTATGGGAATAAATTATACATTTAGGAAGGACCTTTCCTGCTACTGATGTGACAAAACACTTTCTCAGAAAACTGATGTGTGATTACAAATTGCACACAAGTCTTGGAGCCTTGTAGATAACAATTTGCGACACCATCTTCTTGAGGCTCGGAAAAATTCCAGTCACTTAGTTTCAGTAACTGTGCTTGTAAAGGAAGGCTGATTGTGTTCATCTGGTACCTTCAAGCATGTTGTGACAACTCGATGTTTGCAAAAGGATCGGATAATGAAATATGCTCCAGGCTGCTTGTGTCCTGTGCGTATAGCATTAGGTTATCTTAGCACAGCATTAAAAGGCTGCTTATCTCCAGGGACTGTTTCCCCTAGATATAATGCACACCTGTAAAAGAAAGCACAATTAGACTCCATGTTTTTTATGACTGCCTCAAAAGCACTTGGTCCCTCACCAGTGAAAAAAAGCAAAGGCTTTCAGTTGGCAGAAATATATAAAGTTGTTATATATTTGTTTTGCTACTCCAGAAGTACTGATGGGCCGTGGCTGGGGTCTTCTGGAGACAAAACTCATCAGCCATTGTTCTGCTCTCAGTCCAGTGGCTGTACCCTGGAGGAGGCTGGTGCTGACACATTTGGCATTTCAGGCATTGCTTCAAGCTGGCTTCATCAGTCCAAATTTCACTTGTGTGTGTAAAATGTATTCAAACCAGGTAGCTCCTCCTGAAACTATTCAGAGTCACGAGAAGGGAAGTTCCTGATAAAGAACCAACAATCAACATATCTTCATTTATGTATATATATCCTAGTATTTATATATATGTAATTATTAACAATCCTTTTGAGAAATGAACAGAAGGAAAGCCTAACTTTTATAATTAGCATACCCTTATGTGACAGATACTTTATTTTCACTATGTGAGTCTGAGACAGTACAGGGGAGGGGGATTAAAAGAACCCAAGGCTCCTGGGTTCTAAACTGCTCCTGGGTTTTGAACTCAAGCCAATGTATGGTATTTAAGGCTGGTGCTTTTTAAGAGCTTCCAAAGCACATACAAGATGGAAAATGAAATATGCAGTCAAATCTTGACAGGTTTATTCAACAGTTACTAAGTGCAGTGATGAGGCTGTGGTCCATAGCAAGGAGGATTTTCTTGGAATTTTGCTAAGCAATGAAACTGAAGGAGCTGGAGAAGAGAAATTGCCTGTCCTAGTGGATTATTATCTGGATCTCTGCTATACCCTTCCTTATAAACTTGTATTTTTCTCCATCATTCCCACTTCCCAAAACAGTACAAGCAGCTCCCTCTTTTGTTTTCCATATCACTGTATCACTAACAGCTCCCTCAGGCCAGTTCTTCACCATCTCCAGGTCCTTCACAGGTCTTCTACCTTTACTTCTCTCAGAAGCTAAGTAGAGAGCAGTGTGTTTTGTGACTTTTTCAGAAACCCTGTAGAAATGGCTGTTTAGGCAGCCACCTACATTAGTACTAACTGGACAACTGTTTCTCCTAAATCCCTTCAGAGCAAACAAACCAAAAGGTGATGACTGCTTTTCAATCAGTAATAGCATTAATGTGGCCACTTCTCTGCCTCCTTAACAGATTTACACAAAATGTGGACAGCTCTGAGATCTCTTTCACTACATGTGTTTGAAAATTATTCAAAATGTGTTGCAGGTAGCGGGTCTGATGATGAGGAAATCTGTAGACAGCAGTTCCTGTAAGTCTTGTTTCCTTAGGAACCAGGCTAAAAGCAAATACGAAATGTTTTGAAAAAATCTTGCTTGTGCTTTGTGGTTAACAGACCTGTTTTTTATGCCATTGTTGCTCTGGGTTCACTGTTATTTTGTACTTCACAGCATAATAGTACCAAGAGATAAGAGGTAGGTCTGTTGTCACATCAACTTCCATGTAGTTCAAGAGATATGATGCTGTGCTCCAATTAATACTGACTTTAAACCCCTCAATCTCAAATTAACATGCTCAGCTGACTTGTGCTTAAGAGAAAGACAATGAATGTGTGCTGGTGAGCCCTGGCCCCTGAGAACCACTAGCAGAATCCAGTCCTACTAAATCCAGAATTTTTTTATTCGTCATCTCTTACCGCAGTTTGTTCTTCCTCCCCGCTCACAAAAAGGAGCAAAAAGGAGGTCAAGTTTTCCTCTTATTCATACAGTCCAGACTGATAAGTAAAACCCATCCTATGTAGGCTTGTCCTTGCTTTTCCTTCCATCTCCAAAAGCAGTGTGTGCTTGGTTTCAGCCCTCCCTCCCTCTGGCCAAAGATTGTATTTAGAAACATCCCTCTGGGTGTGCTTGGTGTGCTTGAAGCCCTTGGTGGAGCAGAGTGGCAGTGACCTACCTTCTCACCAGCAAGCCCTCAAAGTGGACTGAAATGCTCTCTCAGCCTTGGGGGTAGCTTTGCTGGAATGTCAAAGATGTAGTAGTGGTGCTCATTTCTACCCTGTCAGAAGGAGAAGCAAGCTGTGCCTTCATGGCAGTGTTGATCTTTTCAGAAAGGTGGGAAAAACTAACTTCTCCTAAAGGAAATTCTTTCAAATTCTTCTCTCTGAGGAAGCATGTGTCTGCTGTCTGTGAATATGTGGGAAGGAAAACAACAGAAAAAATATTTATTTAGAATATATTACTTGCTAAAGAAGAAATAAATATGAACTGAATGCCTGTAACCTGGTTATTCAAAGATTTTTAACTGATAGAGGAATGAGGTGATGAATGACTAGAACATCAAAGGATGCAAAAACCTGGTAAATTAAGCTCAGTGAACATAAGGGGAAGATAAAAAGCAGTCATCTGCCAGAGGTCTGTGGCTGACATCCTAGCAGTACCTTCCCTCCTAAACTCTTGGGACTAAACTACTGTTCTTGTACTGATTCCTCCTCCTGACCCAAGACACTGAAGTTGCAATTATCCGGCAAGCGTGGGCTGTGAGTCATTCCATGTAGAACTACCCCCTTTGTGTGGAGAGTGATGTGCAAAAAGGATCACAGTGTCACCTAATGCAAGTGGTCAGTGTCATGAAGTGTCATCTCTGCCATATTCATAGGTCTTTCATTTGTGTTCTGAAGTGTGACCCATTACTTACTGTGCTCAAATTACAGCATTGGCTGCAGCTTCCAACTTACCACTAGTTTCTTACCAAAAACTCCTCCTTGAAACTACTGTCAGTCTTTGTCTTCTACCAGCTGCTTCACCCAGGAAGTCCTTGTGCTGGCAACGACTCCATCAAACTTTCCACCAGAATTATACACCCCCCCTTCCCTCATCCTTCCTCTGAAAATTGAAAAGAAAACAGGCACGTAGCTTTCATGGTGATGAAAACCTCTATAAAACCCTAAGAAGGAATGGAAACTACTAAACCAGATAGTCCATTTTCTGCCAGCCCTCAAAAAGCCTAAAATGACATCTACAGTGTGAACCTAAAATGGAGGAACAGGAAAATTTGGTCTCTGCTTTAATTCTGGATTATGTGGAGTAAATCAGTAAGTCACATTTGTGGGTTGTCACACACAAAACTAGACCCTTGTTGTGGTGCTCCATGATTGTCTGCTTGTCCTGCAAAGCAACAGCACAGACTTTTAACCTTTTAAAGGTTCTGCTCCTCATCGGGATTTAATTATGTACAATCTGCCTGCTGTAGAAACTTGTGGTCTGGGATTCAGTGGTACAGGCTTATTATGAAAAGGGATACCAGCCTGCCTCTCTGACATGTCATGCTGACTCTTTGCTCAGGCACTCTTCTGGAGCAGCTGCTGGCAAACAGAAGAAATAAGTCACTGCTGGGCAGCTCCAAATGCTACAGTATGTAGGAAAGAGCAATAACATCATTTTCCTGTTCCAGGAAGAAATTCAGTCATGTGTACCAGGTTAAGCTAGGACACATGGCATATCTAAAAGTGCATTAAAATGTGCAGTCTTATGTCTGTATCTGGCCAGGATGGTGTTTTTTTGTTTTTTTGTTTTTTTATTTAATTTTACTTTTCTAAGTGATGATTAGCTTTCAAGATGAACACAGGTTTCTACTTCACGTGTACAAGTGGTCAGAGTTTGCTCCTACTTTGCATTTCACATGCTAATAAGGTTCAGATGTGAACTCTGTGAAGCTGAATAATGACAGCTGAATGAAGAGAGCAGAGTCCCTCTTAGCAACTGTCTTGTAGGGTGGCGTGTGCTAAAACAACATGGCAAGTGGAAAGTCTGTAAACACCCTGCCCTGGAAGATAAGATGTTCTGTGACTGCAGTATCTTGTACCAGTGATGGTATCAGTGCCAGCAGAAATGCTGGTATCATTTTGGTTAGGAGAGGGAGGTTGTGTCAGCAGCCCTGATGGTTCTGCCACTTTTGACTTGAAAATTGATAATGCTGAAATGTGATAAAAGCTTGAGAAAGACTTTGATAGGAAATCCCACCAGTCACCTCCCCATCAATGTTTTGAGAATGTAAGTATGTGCTAAAACCCAAAGTTTTGGGTATCTTGAAGTAAAATTTGTATCTTGAAGTGAAAATAGCTCTGGGCCTGCCTTTGCCTCACACACAAGATCTTTTAAGAAGAGATTTGGCTAACTGTGAAATTGGGCACATCTCTGTATTTTCCAGAGGCTACAATGCCCTTACTGTCCTCCTCTGCTGGTACCTAACAGGGCAAAGAGCCTTCACCAGAGGATGCACTCAATGTGACAGTCATTCCTGAAAATTAAGATGATCCTCTTTGGACTTTAGATGAATCTGATTTTATTCAATATAAAAACCGCATTGGCTTTACAAGCTTCAGGCCAGGGCTTCTGAGGGTGATCTGACATGTCAGAAAAATGCTAGCCTCTCAGACTGCCCTCAGAATGCTGGTCTGTTGAAAACTTTGGCCAGGGCATTCTCTGTGCAGACAACAGCAGTTTGAGAAGAGGAGAATCTGACAGGCTTGCCAGCCTCTCCCACCCATAGGAGGACACACTGGGTTAGGGGTGTTGTGCAAAGGGGTCCCTCCCTACACATGCTCCATGCACGCTTTGCTGTTGCTGCTCCCTGACACATCCAATGGGTAAAGGACAGGGAAAACATTTTTGTTCTTGTCTTGTTTGCAAGGAGCACTGCAGTACAAGAGTGGTAGTAAGATAAACCATTCATGCAGCAGGATAAGTACAGGGAGAGGAGGGGTCATGTTTGTAGCAACCACGAGAGATTTTACATGAAGGTCAGCAGAAATTAGCCTGTTTATTGATTATTTTAAAGAGCACAATGTCATTGCTTTAATTTTCACTGTCAATGCAAAGAAGTGGCTTTGTCTTGTGGTGATATAGTCCTGAATATTTAATCCCATGGAAAATAGTCACTGAGAATAAAGCCAGAGCTGTGAACCTTCCTTTCAGGTCAGTCTCACATGGGGATGTGAATGAATTTTAGGGACCTTGGATCTTTGCTGCTCTTGGATCTTTGCTTTCTCTTCAAGTCCATCAGCTTCCTCTTCCCATTCTAGCTTTTTCTCCTGTCTTTAAAGTGATAAAGCTTTAGAACAGCTCCCTATTTTTAAATCTTTTTTTTTTTTTTCTTTTTTTTTTTTTTTAATATGGATACCTTTTGTTCTATACATATACCTTGACATTCTGACATCTTGAATTAAACTGTACTTCACTACTGAACAACTTCTCTTCAGAAAATAATGAAAACTGCCCAGTGAGTGGAACAATCTTTCCTTTTTCTCTCTCAAACTGTCCCGGCTCAACTTCTTGTAGCTTAGAAGATATGCAGATGTTACTCACTGGGCCTCTCAAACACACATCTAAGTCAGCTCTGGTCCCTTTCCAAAACCTGAAATGGAACTCTGGGGTTTGGATGTGCTTTGAATGGCTTTGCCTTCCTGCTGATAAAGCACCACTTAGTAAAGACCCACTGACATCAATGAGACCAGTGCAGGTTTCAGTACAGGTCTTTCAGATGCTGAGCATGGGTCTAATGAAACTGTTATCTAAGTTTTATATCTTTGTCTGTTTTCCTTTCTATAAACTTATCTTAGACCATATTATTTAATTTTGTCTTTCTGGATCCTTTTGTACTTTATTTTTGAAATGGCATTTTTCTTTAAAAGTTTCAATGTCAAAATATTGACATATGTGCATATTTGTATCTATATAGTATACAAGCAGTAATAAATACGTTTTCATAATTTGTTTTTGATGGGGAAAAATACAAAAAGAAGAAAGTTTTTACATCCACAAATCAAAGGTATTAATTCAGCATTCCATCCACACACATCTTTCTTTTGAAGATGCTCCTTTGCTTAGCAATTTTTACAGTGCTCTGTCAGCATTGGACTTCTCATTTCTTAATATTTTAAAACCACTTTGAGTCTGAATATATATCTGGAGCACATAATGCTGAATTACAATTCTGTGGGATTGGTAAAGTTACTTATCCTTTGTTGTGATTTTATTAGCATAGCTATTTTTGTTTATGTGCCAGCATTGTCAATAATTCCAACATAACTTTTTTAAGTACCTTAGTTAACACAGATTCATGAAGTACAACCAGCAGAGGGGGCACAGAAGCCAAAGCATCGATTTGGTTAGGTATCAGAGATAAGCATCTTTCCCTGTGTTTGTGTGTGTGTGTGCATGCATGCGCATGCAAAGAGTAAAAGAGAACCATCTTCATATTATTTAATTTACCTTACTAATTTACCCTCAGTGAAAACATGTTCTGTCTTAATTACAGACAAATACTCTTGCAGGCTGTGTTTCATTAAATATGTTGAAAGAAAGCATATTTGTAGAGGATATGTAGCACTGGCCACTTGATGAATTAAATCAGGTATATAATTTTTCAGTGACAGAGCTAGAAATTGTCTGCATGCTTTCATAATGCATTGGTGAGGAGAGCAAGTGGGACAGAAGGGTTCCCCAATACTTATGGAGTCCCAGGCTCATAACTGGAAGAGTACCATGAGTTTATAAGTTGAAATTTAGGGAACAGTCAGCTCCAGAGTCTACACCCCTTGTCCTGGGAATGTAGAGCTCCCAGAAGTCCCCAGGGGAACAGGCAGAGGTAGACCAAAAAATGACCAGAATGGAGAACAGAAGTAAAGCAGATTCCCAGAAGCCAGACATGTAGGGAGGTCAGGAGGGGACAGATAAAGGATTTCACTACTTAAAAAGGAGAGAGGGACACTTAGAGGACAAGCAGAAACACCAACCAACAAGAGAAAATCCATGCAAGCACTGAGTCGATGAGACACACTGCTCCACAGCAAACCAAAGGGAGGAGGATTCAAGTGGCTAAGACAGAAAAAACATCTAATGCAGTTGTTCCTTGACAGGGAAAAGCAAGTGACACAGGGGACAAAGGGGAAACGGGATATTCTTACAAAAAATAGCACTTTATTTTGTACCCTGGCAGCCTGGTGTGCAGGGGGAACAGCCACAGATGGTGTTTGCTAAAGCCTGCTTAGCCAGGAGACCAGAGATCGATGGGTAAAGGCCCATCGGAAGTCCTCTGGTAATCTCACATGAGAATTAAGCTCTGAGCAGCAAACTTCTGCTTAACAAAAGAAACCAAACTGCCTGAAAAGTCTAGAGTGTTTCTATCTCTATTTTGATTTTGGCCCATCTATCTTTTTTCCTGCCAAAGTCTCATTTACTTCAACAGATGATTTGCTTCAGTGAGTCATAAGGTAAGGACTGGGCTTGAGAATTCTTATCAATGTAATGTGTGAGTCTGCATGTATGAGGCATATATGATTCTGTAATGTTTTCAGGAATTTTAATGGGAGTCCTAAGAGTAAATTTACAGTATGTAGCATTTGATATGTGGGACCAGCTTTAAATACTTGCCACAGCAGATGAAAGTTTGTGGTATGAATCTTTCTTGTGTCTTTTTTGATAGGCAGCTTGTTCAGCACATGTTGCAAATGCAAAGATTTTCCTCTCTGGAACACACTACAAACTGAATTTACTACTAATATAAGTTTACTGTAAGCATAATCTATTACAGTGAAAAAAGGTGTATGGCTCAGTGGGGCATTAGTGTCTCCATCACCACTTTTGCAGTCCTACCAACAGCACAGATACTAGAATTTTAATGATACTCAGTTTGTTTTTAAGTCTCTGGTTCCAGAGGTCATTTGAATATCAGACAATTTCAAGCTTCCACCTCTTTTTAAAAATTAGTAGTTAGCTCTCAAGCCTGTGAAAACTAAATTGGAAGCACAAGCCTGGAATGATCCTGGAAGTTCAAGAGCTAGCTCTTGAAGAAGAAATCATTTTTAAGGGCTTCCACATGACTTTTTGTATGACTTTTTCATATGCCATTAGCAGTACTACTACAGCTCTCCATGGATCTGTTCTGCTCTATCTCTCCTGCTCAGCACATAGAGCCAACACCATGAACACAAGCCAAAAGCCTGTCCCTCATGTCTTTATTGAGGGGTGTTGCACATAGGCAAAGTGATACTCTGATTGCAAATGTATAAAGGAGAAAAGTCATCCCCAAGGAGGAGAAGGTGATCTGGAACACTCCTAAATCAAATGTCCTAATTATGTAACAGAGACCCCTTTTCATGAAGGTTGTACCAGAACGTGGTTCTGCTGCATAACCTTTAGCAGATTCTTTCCAGCTCACGTTGCAAAGTATACTCTTCTTTCCTGAATGATTACCTTAAACACAATGAAAGTGTCTGGTTTTTGACTGATACTTTCCTGATATTTTTTCCACATAATGAAAAATTATTATGCTCTGATATTTTTGCAGTGTTCCTCTGCTTCCTTTCATCAGTAGTGATTCCTTCAATCATATTCCTAGTTCTCTAGACAGTACATCTTGCTTAAATTCTCCCTGCAAAATCAGAAGGAGAAATCACACCGGTGGGAGATGAAGCTCATTTTAGTCTTAAAACTATTTAGTGCTTTATATTTAAAGAGCTGGAAGATGATTCTCCCCCTCTACTCAGCACTTGTGAACCTTGTCTTGAGCACTGTGTCCAGTTCTGGAACCTGCAACACAAGAAGGACATTGAGCTTCTTGAGCAAGTACAGAGGAGGGCTACAAAGATGATCAGAGGGCTGGAGCACCTTTCCTGTGAGGACAGGCTGAGAAAGCTGGAGTTGTTCATCCTGGAGAAGAGAAGGCCTTGGGGACATTTAGAGCAGACTTCCAGTATCTGGAGGGGCCTGCAAGAAAGCCGGGGAGGGGCTTTTTGCAACATTTAAACATTAGGAAGAAATTCTTTAGTGTGAGGGTGGTGAGACACTGAAACAGGTTGCTCAGGAAAGCTGTGGCTGGTGACCCTGCCTTTGGAGTGGGGGTTGGAACTAAATGATCTTTAAACTCCCTTCCAACCAAAACCATTCTATGATTCTATGACTTCATAAGTCACTGTATGGATTTCTTCCTTGAAATGTCATAAACACAATTGGCTGAGCTAGCTTGTAGGGTAGGACTGCTGTCAATATCCCTTACTGACAGTACACCGAAATGTCTTACTACGCACAGGTAGTTGGTTCTGACAGAAAGCATTTGTTGGCCACAAGAGCTTCTTCTCTCCTGGCAGACTATGATTCTGATTACTCCATCTCTCACTGGATTACAGAAATGAAATTGTAGGCATAAAGCCAAGAGAAAGTTATAACTAACATAGTATGTAGTCTAAGAAGCTGAGCCTACTGTGAACATATGTCCTCTGCTTCCACTTTAGCCTCCCATAGAGATTCACTTCCACTCACTTTTTCTACTCTGATGCAATGGGTGTCTCTGCAGACAGGTACAGACTTCCTGAGGAGGAGACAAAACTTTAAGGGGTGGCTGTGGTATGGACTATCTGGAACAAAGGACCACCAAAACGTTCACCACGCTAGTCTTTTGATGAGAAACACATTGTTCCTTTACACTCTTGCATTTCTCCTGTTACATATGCTGGGTGAGTAATCTGGAAGGGGCGACAGCAAGTCAGGTCTCTCAAGGCAGGACTAGAACTCAAAAGTGCATAGTAGAGCAGATAAGTAAGACTTTTAGTAGGTGTTCTTTGAACTGAAAAACCAAATCAAACCAAACAATAATTTGGTCAGGGGAAAAAAAAAATCCCAACAACTGACTGTCCTAAAATAAAGCCTTTCTCCCCCAAGCTCGCATCTGCCCTGGGGAGAGAATGACAGGGCTCACAACAAAACAAAGGTTAATTATATAATGTAACACGCAAGTGAACCGTGCTTGCACAGTGCAATAATAGTAATAAATACATCAGGAAAACTGATGCGCAGGAGGTAATTGTAGGCAGGGTGCCTGCTCCTCTCTGCTCTTACTCCTCAGCTGCGCGGGGTCAGGGCCTGCCCACGCTGCCCCACGCAGCCGCGGTGCCGGAGCCGTTCCCTTTCCCCTTCGTATTTCTGCGGAGCCCCTCTCGGAAGGGCTCTTCCAGGTGGTTTCTTTTCCTTTCAAGCCTTGTGCAGGGAATAACCCACGAGATGTGAGGTTCCTCTTGGGTTTCATTTCTCCTGGTGCTGTACTAACTGGGTAGGTAACTCGGCAGTAAGTTTTTAAGTTTGTAAAACGAAGACTAAACCCCCCCAGGGGGCTTGCTCTGGCAAAGGGGGGAGGATTGGGGTGGTAACGCTTGGATCCTGCACCCTTTGCCGCCACCCTACGGGTACCGGTGGGCACCTTTAGCCCTTCCCAGGGCACTGCCGGGGCGGGAACATCTCCCAGCCCGGCACCCTCACTGCTTGCCGGGCCATAGCTTCGGCCCCGGCGTGCGGAACCTCCGCGGCTGCCGCCCGGGCAGGGGGAGCCGCGGGGCGGGGTCAGGCTGCTCTCCGGGACGCCACCGCCCCTGACGGGAGGGAAGGAGGGAGGGAGGGGACGGGCGGGGAAAGCTCCGCCGCTGGTGCGAGGAGCGAAGTAGAGGCAGAAACTTCTCCGCCGGGAGCAGGGAGCGCTGCGGAGGGTGCGGGACAAAGTCCTCGGGGCTGCGGCGTTGCGCACCCGCGGACAGGTAAGGCAGGGGGCGGCCGGGCGGCGGGTTGCCAGCCCCTGTAGGGGCTACCGGGTGTGCGTCTGTCTGTCTGTCTGTCCGTAGAGAAACCTGCTGTTAGTCTATGCGGCCGGGAGCGGGCGGCTCCGCAGCTGCGGAACGGGGTCTTGTTCCTCAGGCTCCCGGCGCTCCTGAGTCTGTGCTGCTCCTCGCCCTGTTTCGCGGGGCGCGGCCGCTCCGGCCTCTGGTGCCGCTGAACAAAGAGCTGCCGCGGCCGCGCAAGGATCCGCACCCCGCGCAGTGCCCTGAGCCGCCCGAGCCCGGCAGCGAGAGAGGCTGCGGGGGGGCTGCGGGCTCCGCCGGGATCCCCGTCCCTGGGCTCTGCTTGCCCCATCTGCGGCGGCCGGTGCCCATCAGCGACTCTCGGGCATCGGGGCTTCTCCAGCGCCCTGGCTGCGGGTATGGGGCTGCCGTATGCCTGAGTGCCCCATCCCAGCTCTTTAATGGGGATTTACTGGGAAACCTTACTCCATCAGGGGCAGTCGTTGCAGCACAGGGCTCAGCAGTTTGAGAGGGAGGGGGGTTTGAGGAGGGTTGGGGGATGAGCTTTCGAAGTAAGAGGGACAGAGGGGAATAGTGTAGTTAGCAACATGAATTTTAAAAGGACAGGCTTTCAGAAGTAGTTCTAAGTCTCTTGAAGACAGCTTGTTGAAGGCCATTTTTGTACCGAGTTTTAATAACGTGGAGTAAATTTTTCCGTTTTATATGTCGGCAGGGCTTTTGTCATTTCCCAAGAGACCTCCCAAGGGTACCATGCTGGGTTCCCAGCACACCCTGGACTCCAACTGAAATTAGTTTAACCTCTTGTTTTAAGTTAATAGCGGGATTAATGGTCATTTTCTTTAATAGTCTTTAAGTAAAGAAAATCCCATTCAGTATGGGAATGTATGCCGTAAAGAATACAAGAAAATCCCACTGGAACCGTTGGGATCTTTGTATATGGGAAGAATGTGAAAGGAAACCAGTACTTTGTATGACCCTTTTTAATCAAACTTAATTTACAGTAATGTCCTTTTAAGTTGTTGACATGAGTGAGCCTCAAAATTCTACAAATGTTTCTCTATGTATGTGGTCTTACTTCTGTGTCTGGTCCCCATGGGAGACATTGGCTGGTCTCAGAGAGGCTTTGCTCTCTGTAGTTGGGGGAAATACAGATATCTTGCTCTGGATGCCTGTGTGTTAGGATGAGTTGCTATGGTCCCATCACACCCTCTCCCTTGCGGCAGTTCCCAGCTCTGGGAGTCGATGAAGCAAAAACCTTGCCCAGCCTGAGCACTTTTTGCAGGGTTTTTTTGCTGGTTTGGCTTCCCAGGGGGAGGTCTGGGAGAGTTGCTGATCTTTATTGTGGGGCAGGAAGGAGAGGACCACCCTTATTGCTCCACTGCCCATGATGGTCAGATGAGTGTAGCAGGGCTGAAACTACAGTCTCTAGGTAGGGTTGTACTTTGGGTGGTTTAAACTGGCATAACCTGGTGTCACCCTGGCAGCCCCTGCCTACCTCTGCCTCTTTTCCCCTTTCATACCTGCATGAACGCTGATGCTGCCCTGCGGTGAAGTAGATCTAGGCACTGAGTGAAATCCAGATTTAATTTTAACCTGGATCAGTTCCATTATTTGGTTCACGGGGGGTAAGAGAAGAGAAAATAAATTGTCAGGAAGGTAGGGCTGCTTTTTTAAGCTGGCAAAACTTGATACCACCGCCAAAACTGCTTGTTGAGCTGCATTGTGACTGTGGCTGCTCCAAGCTGCCTCTCCCGCTCCATGTCTCCCCTGGGAGCCTTCCCTCCCTGGGTAAAAATGAGCCTTTGCAAATTAATCCATTAAGCCTAATGGAGTAGTTTGTACTAGAAAAATTAAGCAAGTGTTTGCATAATTGTTACTTAGGACAACAGTAAACACTGCAGATAGCACAGCACAATGTGCAGGGTTTTATGAAAAGTGTGTGTTTGTAAGCTCTTACAGCTTTTTTGCACAGTGTCTAGCACTAAACAGAGAGAGTGAGCCAGAAGTTTTACAGTCTGTCATGACACTTGTAGTAATAAGCAATTATCATATGGGTTTGTGACAGCATTGGGTGCTGGTTTGTCAGGTGAAATAAGCGGTGTGTTTCTCAGTCCTGGAGCTGGTCGAAAAGTAGAAACTGGTTCCTAGGGTAAGGCAACAAAGTCCTTGCTCCAGCCAAAGATGGGGAATTCAGTCTTTCCCTCCCCTGTTTACATGATCCCAACATATCACTTGTGCTGGTTTTGGTGAGTGCAAGTCAGATCAGGTAACTGATTGGGTTGAAAACAAGTTCTCACTGGAGGAAAAACCATTATTATACTGACTGAATTGCTGCTTTTTCAACATTTGTCATAGGGTGGCCTGAAGACAAGAGATGGGAATCCATGGCCAGGGATGGAAGGTACTGTGAGACAATCCCATATAGTGGCAGTGCAGTTTTAGATGATGTTGATAGGGCAGTTGCTCTTTCCATTCCCATTTTTGCAGTCACTTGAACAGCTGGCAAAAGATAAAGATTTGGTGCTGAAGTCCTGGGAAGCACTCAGTTTCTCTAAAAATATTCTGACTATTGGGAAGTAATAATTGTTGCTGAAAGTGCAAATGATAATTAGTTCTTGTTGCTTGCTGCCTACAGATGAGACAATGGCCATATGTTTGCATGAAGAGCCTGATGGTATTGAAATATGGTGCAGCTGATCATGGGGCTGACCATGAGTTGGTTGAAGGACTCATTTTTTGTTTGTGTGTTTTTAGTAGCATATGTACTTTCAAAACTTGCGTTTTTGCCAGATCTGAGTGCTTCCGTTCTCAGCTTATGATCTTAACCACCAAAAACTGCCAAAGAGCTCCCTCACTGACTCACCTTCAATGAGGTGCCTGCAGAGGGTGATGTGGGGAGCACATTAGTGAGATCCCTGCACTGCCTGGTAAACTCGATTCTGATCTTGAGTTTGATAATGCATAGGGACATCAGTAAGGATCCTTCATGCTGCTTTGAAACACCCTTATAGATTGGTAGGGTTGCTGTACCATTTAGCGCCAAAGATGAATTCTGACACTGCCAAAGTGAAGTACATTGTTTCTGAAAATGTAATACTAATAATAATATAGCGGAAAAGTTGCAGCACTTTGCATCTACTGTCAAATTCTCCAAGAGATTTTCTTTCCCCCTCTGTAAACTTCATTGCAGTGACACACAGTAATGCACTGGAAAATTTTGGACAAATACTACCAATGAGATTATATAATACAATAGCAAAGGAATTTATTGTGAAGCCTGTTCTTGATTCAAAGACAAAAGATTTTCCCTGGTGGATTGTGGCTAGTTTATAGCTTCCTCTCCCCTGCCAAAAGCGTATGTGTCATATTGTATAACCACAGAAGTAAATGCTTACTCCTCTCCAGCAAATGGATTGTGCGATCTTTAATAGCAGTTGTAAAACTTATAGTTTGATTCTTGGGGTAGCATAGCTGCAGATGGGTCTTGCTGTTCTTGGCAACTAAAATACGAGCACTTTGCTGGGCTTTATTTCTACTTCTTGTGGGCCATGATTAAATATTGGAGTGTCTGGATTTAGAAGTGTTCCTACTGTCTATAGACTTTGAGATAACAGTTTCTTAGGTGATCTCATTTCCTCCTTTGTCTCTTCAGAATTGTCTGTTTATTTTAAAAACAATTATTTGAAAAAGAGTAATAAAGTAAGACTAACAAATAGATTACATGGTGTTTTTTTTATTTTTTTAAATCCCTTTTACCACTGAATCAAATATGCTGTGATAGGGAGTTTGCAAATCAAGCAGGTGATATTGACAAGCCGTAAAATTTTTGAGGTCATAGGGAAGATCACAGCAAAGGAAGCAAGCTTGCTTTGCTTTAGAAGTAATTCTTATCACTCATCTTTAATTCTTCTTTCCTTTCATGGTTTGTTGTTTGGTTTTTCTTTCTTCTTTAGCATAGGATAACTTGTTTCGAGGATGTATGCTCTTATATCCCAAACATCAGAGAAGCATGTTTTTCTGCAAACAAAAGTGCTGTCATTCCAAGGGATGAAGGGTGAGAATGAAACTCTCAGCAGCTGCTCACCTGCTGATGAAAACAGTGTTGTCTTCTCTGTTGTGGGCACTTGGTACCGTGCAGTTGGGACTGTGTCAGCTCATGCCAGCAGAATGGAGTAGCACTCTGGCTCCTCTTTGCTCACCTGTGGACCTCCTTTTCTCTGCCTGATGCTGTGACACTGTCTGGGTGAGAGCCACGGGGTTACGCAGTTGCCCATGGCTCACGTGTTGGAACTGTGTCAAAGTGACAAATAAACCCTGCTGTGACATGCCAGCGTGCCACTGATCCCAGGAGAGCCTTGATTTTGAAGGTGCCCGGAGGCCCCTTGGCTGCCCTGTTGCCTGGGTTGTGCTGGGTCGTTTGCTAATGTGGTTTCTTACTTGCTGGCCCGCATCTTAATGGAGTTCTTCAGCCAGGCTAACTGATTGTGATAACTTTTGCCTGTCTAGACAGGGCCTTACTGTGTCTGATTAGATCCCAGCCTTGTGGCGTGCATCGCTGCCTGTTTCTTATAAATGTGATGAAGGAAAAAAAAAAAAAGTTCATGTTATTATTGCTTAGTCTATTTTTTTGCTTTGCAGTGTTAGTATAAAATGTTTATAGATGTTTACTTTTTGCCTGGAGGAAAATAGTTTTAGTCAAATGTTTCTAGGATGCAATTTAGAAGGGAACTTCTTATCTCCAGTTAAGAAAAAGACAAATGTTCTCTTTGAGGGTATTAATTGGGATTCCAGTGAAGTCAGTTGGAGAAGCTTGTTACATACTCAAGTCAGTAACTTTTCTTGAGTGCAAAGAAATTAATATCTCTGAATCGTTAATGAAAACTAAAAGCAAGAAAACTGTTCTTACTGCTTGTTTTCCTACCTTACTGCTTTTTAGAAGTGAAATACACCAAATAGTTGAATTTAACTTTGTCACTCTCAATATTTAAGTGTTGTAGAGGAAAGGCTGTAGAAAATAGCTTTCTACTGTAGTTGTTTTTTTATTGGTAAAAGAGAAACCAGTGTTTACAAAGTATAGATTGAGATAAATTTTGGGTGGCAATAAGGTCTGTACTGTCTTTTTCTTCCATACCTTCTCCAGAAAAAGAGATTCAGATTTTGAAGTCTCTCAATTAAAGAAGAAAACCCACCTTGGGAAAAGAAATGGACTTTCAGCTTTTATTTGGAAACTAACTCAGAAGTTAGTGCAAGTTTGCGTGCTTTTCAGTAGCTCTTGTTAATGTTGTAAACTGTGTCATGGTAACAACTGCTTCTGTTTTCCTTGCACTGCTAGGATGGATTTAGACTTAGAGAACAGAGGAAACACGTCAAAGAAGTTAGCAGACCCTTCTGGTGTCTTGCAGGAATGGGAAGCAAGACTACATTTTCTGGAGCTGGGAAAATCAGTCGCAGCTTGGCTGGTGTGCAGTGCCTGCCCAGAGGAAATTCCTCCTTTATAGCAAGACAGTGGCCAAGGACTAGAGCATATTATTTTAATTAAATCATTTAGATTACGTCATCTTTATTCGAAAGGCGCTGTGCATCTTCTCTGAATATAAAAATGAGTTATAGTCTTGTTCTGCAGGGACACTGTGAAGAGTTTGGATACTTACATGCTGACATGTCTTCTCCAGTTGATGCTGTTAAGTTTAAATTGCTGGTTTATTTTTGTATTAGTCACTTGAAAATGCTGTTAAAAATGGTATCTCGCTAGAGGTAGAAGTAATGTTTATGTGCATTAACTACATGCACAATTAGTTCCCTGTATGAAACACCACAATATTAATAAAATAGCATATAAAAGGAAACACTGAATGTAGCTCTATATAAATGGGAGTTCAAGAAACCAGTCTACTGCAGAAAGACTAAGTACAGATCTGGACCTGATGCTGGTGTTGCTGCACTATCTCTGCAGATCATTGTTTCAGGCCAGTTGATGCAAATTTTACCTCGTTTGCCTGTAGGTGCCACCTCCCCATGGATACAGTGAGATCACACATTAGCATGGTAGTGGTACTAATAATTAGTGTATAATTGTCGTGATGTCTGATATAACTATATCACAATTTTAGCGTGAGATATTTGGCAATGTTAACTCCCTGTAATTAACTTGCGTGATCATTGTGTGTATGACAGCAAAAAGAAGAGAAACTTGAACCATTAAGATACCATTGTTTGGAATACAAAGCTTGTTAAGTAATTATAAGCTTTCAAGCTTTACCAACTTACTGCAAGGCATCTTGTTTGAAAAAAGAAACTGTTAAAATAATTTACTTTTTCTCTGTGGTTTTAAACCAACAGGCATATTTTATTTGAACTAAAATATTTTGTATATATTCCCCCTTATCAGGTCTTGAGGGGGAGAATACTTGCTTAAAGTTATTCCAGTTTTCAGGTAAGTAACACATTACTTAATTTCAAGCATTTCAGTCTAACTAAACTAATTAAGTTGAAGTCCTCAGTGAATGCATTGCCTCTACTGGGTTTTGCTTGGCCTGAATGTGATCTTTCTAAAACCATACTCATTATTACAGAAGGTCTTATTTATTTGATCCTCATGCTTCTTCCATGCAAGATGCACAGAGGCTGATGTTTACCTCCATCCTGCTGTTTGCCAGGAGACATAATCAGATCCAGTTCAAAGGGTTTCCCCATCTACGAGCTTTTGTTTCCTGTTACCAAGCAAATGTATGGGCTCAGCATGTAGTCCCCTCTGGTCTTACTGTATTCACTTGGCAGGTGGAAGAGTAGAGTAGATGGGAATACCTGCTCCTGCTTTTTATTCTCCATCTTTTCTTCAGCTCATCATTACCTTTTGAGGGAAGTGCCAATAAAGGAAAGGAAATTCTTAGCCTGTTGTTTTCCTACAAGCCAGAGGATGTGTTGCTGGAAGCCCCTCGAGTTTTTGTAAGACTTTGACTCAAAAATGGCAGCAGTTATTTCTGTAAGAGGAACACATTTGTTCATTATCTACATCACACTTTCTGAATGCATGCTTTGAAGTTCCAGTTGTGGTAGTACTGGTGCTGAAACCAGAAACCAGTGGTGGAACAGATACAGTGCTGCTTGTTTGATATTAATTTTCACTGACAAAATGAATCAGGATCACCTAACAACAATAATTTCAGTCTAGCTATTTATTCACGTAACTATGGTCCCTGTTAGTACATTGTATGTATAAAATCCTTCTTATACAGAAAAATGTTAAATGAAGCTAAGTGCTATTAAGCTCTTTCATTATCACAAAGCAAAATACCACCTTAAACTCTAAGTTGTTATAAATAATTATAAGGTTAAGGTTTTTTTTTTAAATAGTGTAGTTACACATTGTATTTTTTTTAGCTACCTCTTTGTCTGTTTATGACCTGACGTTTGTGGTCTTGGGTCTTGCTATGAATCTTTCTTCCTCCCCTTGTGCATGTGTGAGGTGGTGGCTTTTTTGTTGTTGTTGGGGTTTTTTGTGGGTTTTTTTCTTTTTTCTTTGGTTTCTTGGTTTTTTTTTTTTTTTTGTTTTGTGTTTTTGTTAGTGTGTTAGTGTGTTAGTGTGTCGTTTGTGGTGTTTGTTTTTGTATGTTCTTGTTTTTAAAATAAGAGTATAATTTTTGTTGTTGAAAGTAAAACACCCTTGCCTTAACTAAGCACATTGGGTTCATGGAGTTCTGGATTAGGGGGCAAATTTTAAGTTGCATCACAGTAGTTAACAGCAATAAAAGGAAATATCTGCACAACACTCGCAATACTCTCCCTTCTGTAAGGTATAATTCCAGCAATGCATTGGATATTTGATAAAAGAAGATGCTGCTGGCAGGCAGCTCTAGAAATATCCCTCACGGATAACATAGACTGCAATTGGTAACAGAGATTGAACAAGGTTTTATCATGTCATACTGTGGCTGTGATTTTTATTTTTTGTAATTGCACTGTAGGCTTCTGATTTCCTCTGCATCTGTGATTTACTTCTCTCGGGCCAGGTCAAGGACAACACAGCATTACTGAGACTAAGATTTGTCTTATGGCTGGCAAAGTGATAAAAATATTGTTTTAAAATTTACCATTAAGTTGATGTTTCAAGGACATAAAATGATATGAACTTTGCTTCTTGGCAGTCACAGTGTAGGCTACTGATGTGTGTTGACACTCCCTTCTCGTTGAGCAGATTTGTTGCAGTTGGCATATTACTGCTAATAACTCTCAGATTGCTCGCAGCAGTCCTGTCCTCTGCTTTTGTTGTGAACAACCAGTTCCTAGGCTGGCAGCAGCAGTGAAATTGTGGGGTAGTGGGCAACTAACTGGTACATCAGCCACTTGAAAGTGTGCAATAGATAGCAGCAAGGCCTAATTAACTACCAGCTGCAGTTGCACCATTGGGAAGTCTCTACGCATACAGAGGAGTCTTGCAGTCTGCCCAGTGTTGCCTTGATTATTTCACTGGGTATTGGTTGACACTCGAACCCCATTAAAAATATTGTGTATCTGATTACTTCTCCCGAATCAACCCCGTAATAGCCATCAAAAATATATGAACGTAATACATCTTCCTAAGGATCGGGTCAGATGAGGTGTGAATGCAGATGATGACATGTAGATTTTTAAATTTTTGTTTGGTACAAACAGAAGTAGGAAAAAGGAGAGCTGTGCCGCTTTTTCCACTATGGAGAGGTCTCACCAGAGCATCTATCTGAAATAAGGTTAGTCCGTATTGGTTACTTTTAAGCTCTGAATTGGGAACACCTTTCATCAGAAAAAGCGACTTATTTTACCTACTCTCTGTTATTGTGAACGAAACTTTTTCTTGTTTTTTCTGGCACAGGCATAAAACTACAATTAAATAACAAAAGGAATATTGAACAAAATAGGGAGTTTAGGATCAATGCTTATGTACTGCTTTATTTGTTGAGTTGTAGATCACATATCAAGTACTTGCTGCAGAGTGTTTCTACAGAAATCAAAGATGGGTCTAACTATTTTCTACCTTTCTAAAGGTCATGAGATTTGCTTCCTTTTGTAAAGTAGAAGGCCCACAGAAGAAAGCTGCCAGATGTACATGGTGGTGTTTACTTTTTCTATTGAAGTACATAATTTTATCATCAATACTTCTTAGTAATAGAAAAGAAAGATTTGAGTGTTATTGCAGCATAATTGATGCTCAGTAATTAATGATAGTATCTTTAAAGAAGTTCTTTCCTAAGCAATGTGCTTTTTTCATAACACTGCCCAACTTGTGTCCTTGAGAAATGTTTTTTTTTCACCTTTTTACTCTGTTAGGACACACCTTCTAGACATCACCTTTCTCCCCTGTATTTCTTTTGGATCCTGACAGCTTCTGCATTTGGTCATGGAAAAGACATTTCCCATAGCAGAGAACTACATTAGAAAAACAAATCACCCAACAGTTGTGGTTCTCTTGTTTGACAGTTTATGGAGCAAATGCTGGCTATGCACCATTTAGCATTCTCCAAGACAAAGTATCCACACAGTGCTGCCAATTTCATTATAGAGCTACACCAGCTACTTTTAAAATTTGGTCCTGTTTACACAGGAATTTCAGTTTTACTACCATAACCATCAAAAGGTTATTGTCTGCACACAGAGAGTCACTGTTTTTAGCAAATCTGCCTATAAATCTAAGTAACCAGTAATTAAATGGGAGTCTGAATACCAGGCAAGGAAAAAAAATTAGGGTCTCTCTGTGGGTTACAAAGTTGTGCTTAGCATGGGCTGGTTTTAAGCACCAATCAGCCAAAAAAATATTGTAATTCATCATTAGGACCTACCTTTCCAGGAACCCCAAAGTTAAGTTTCAACAAAAGGTGAGAGATGACTCAAGGAACAAAATGATCACGAAGAGATGATTTCTTTTTGTGCTCAAAGGTAGCTGGAATTGGTGTTTGTTTTTCAGTTCATGGCACATGTGGGAATGAAAGCTAGGTGCCTGGGGATGGTGTTGGAAAAAGTATGTTCAGAAGCTTTCAATGGTTGTTTTCTCAGTTGTTGATCCTCTGCTTCTGTCTGCTTTTTTCCTTCACTCCTGTTTCCACAACCCAAGATCCACGACAGGACCTCAGCAGGTTGAGAATTAGGGTACAGAGTTCACATACTATACACATGAATTATATGTCCACAGTGTATCAGGCTTTGCCAGAATCTGTCTACAGCCAAGACATAATGTATAGCAACACTTTTTTTTAATGAGGAACAAGCATCTGTTAAACATTTAGCAGAGGATATTTCTGGAGCAGTGTTAAGAATAAATGCTTTGGTTTTGCACTCCCATACCCCTCTCTCTGTCTCTAGTTGTGCCATTTTTTTTTAGTCAAAGACCAGAAAAAATGGCTTTCAAAGGATTTAAGTCTCTGCCCTAAACATGGTGTGAGTTTCATCATTGCTTCTACTGCTCCCCAACCCAAGCCACTGACCAATGTGCTGTTTGGAGAGTTGAGGAAATATTTCTGAAGAAACACTTGAATAATAATACTGTTTTGTGTAAGAAGTCTCACATAAATGTGTGAATTCCTAATTTTCAATAGAAAAGCTTGTATAAAACACTGTCATTCAAAGCTGAAGTCAAGTATTGGTTCAGTTGGCATCTCACTGCAACACCTTTCATCGCCATCAGGTGAAAAACTTTGTTTCTGTGATGAAACATTGACACTTGAGTCAAAACTGGGTGGAAATGTGTTTGGCTGTTGTTTTTTTGTTTGGTTGGTTTTGGTTTGGGGTGCTTTTTTGGGGGGTTTGGTTTTGTTTTTTTTTCCTAGGTTGATAATGCAGAAAATAGGCATGAATGGCCCCAAGAGTGAAGTCCAGGCTTGAAGACAAAGCTGTGAGCATGACAACAGCTCCTTCTGCCTGTTGTGGTAAAGGCAGCCAGGAATAAATCCTGCCTGTGAACATTGTCAGCACGAGGTGCTGTGAACATTGCCAGCATGTGCTGAGCCCACGGTAATGGCACAAAGCTAAAGGTGATGTCCCTGGAGCTAAACAGTTTATTAGTTTGGCCCAGAGCCATGCTAACTGTTCAAAAGGCTTTTGGTTATCTCCAAGTGCAAGCAGGGATTTCTTGTGTCTGTTCAGAGCAAGTTTGAACCTGTCAGCATCATAACCTATAGGCTTATCCTGTGAATCTGCATCTTTGATGAAAGTAAACTGGCACCATTTGGTATCTTGCCTTTCCTTGACAGCCTTTGAGTTTGTTAATTGATTTTTTTTTTTTTTAATTTTATTATGGGATTTCAACGTTTGTCTCACTGTAGAAATATTAAAATAGGAAGCAATTAGTTCTTCCTGTGCTGGCCATCGAAGTCCAAAACACTAAATGATATTTTCTGAACCATGTTTCACCTTCTCTATCAAACCTTCTTTGAGGTCTGTACTCACAGCCTTGACAGTCTTGACTATAAAGCTACTTGGAAGGAGCATTTCCATGGGGGAAGATGCTTTTCCATGTGAGGCAAAGCACTCGCTTAACCATCTGCAACCAACGGCTCCTTTGTCTCCTCTGCTACCTTGGTGTGGCTTCAAGAGAGCTTTTGGAGAAAAGTGCAATGGTATAACCACTTTTTCTGGTGTCCATGTCTAGCCATCCTGTGCATTGGGCCCTGTCTGCTTCAGCTGTGCTTGGGTGGCATGCTGCACTTTTCTCTGGAAATGTTTTCTAGATAATCTGAAGAAGAAGAAACACCAAAAAGACCTCCTAAGATGGAGGTGTAAAGTTGCATTGAGGGAATGGTGGCTTAGAGCAAGTTACAAACAGAGATCTTACCTTCATGAGAAGTACTTGCCAAGGGCATTTTGCCGAAATTAAGAATCAGGTTATGCAAAACTTGCATCTGCTCAGGTTTCCATGCTCCATTAGCTAAACAGCTGCACAGAAGACCCCTATCAGAGTGATGGCACTGAAGGTTTTCCCCTGAGGCATCTTGGATGACTTCCATGAAGCAGCCATCTCTGTGGTGTCAGGAAGAAAGAGTTTACCTGGCTCTAGAGCTACCTAGGTCCTTGGTTCAACAGTGCGTTTCTGGTTAGACAGCAGAAGGCATTGTGATATATATGGAGAACAGGAGGGAAGGTATCTTCTTCCGCTCCTTAGGAGGTGTTGAGGGAGAACACTCCCCTCTACTCTTGTCCCTCATTTGTGTACAACTTTTACAGATCACTTCTATGCAGATTTCCCCACAGCATCTCGGTTTCCATCTCTGTGACTACTCTGGAGAAGTTGATGAGTATGCAGTGAGTGTTGCCTACATAGTAAGTAGCAGGAAATATTAAGATGAACCACATCTGAAAAAGGTTTGTTTTAAAATGGGGGGAACCTCCTCACCCAAACCTCCAGAGTGTGTATATTTGTCTTCTGAAGATTAAGGGAGTGGTGATTAAATGTGGTTCCCTATGTCCTCCTTCCTCCCACCCAGAGTGAGAGGAGGAAAAAGGTTTGTGAAGAGCTTGTGTCAGCAGTGCTAGTGACTACCATGGGGTCTTGAGGAGGCAGAAAGTATCTGGGGGAGGAAACTTAAGTCATTTATGTGGGTCAGTGATGTGACCATGGGAGGAATGGGTCATCCTTGTGCTGGTTGCATTGGGATGGGTGGTGCTGTAGGTGTGGAGGAAGCTGCCTGGGCCCTGTCCTGGTCAGCCTTGCCCAGGCAGTGCCACCTTCTCCTGGTCCTCCTCACTCAGTAGTGTGACTTGGGCTGCTCCCCTTGCTGGAGGAGAGAATCTTTGTCCATGGGCAGTTACAGTGGTCACCTGGTTTCTTCCAAGGCTTTGGGTGTGACTTTGTGTGTTGGGACAGGGCCCAGAGCTGTGTCCCTTTGGGAGTGCACTGGCAAATCTGGAAAGTGCCCTTTGTGTGTGTAACCTGTCCAGCCCTTCAAAGTGGCTCACATGGCCGCTGGCCCAGACCCCTGTCCTGTCCCTTAGCACTCTCTGTCAACATTCCTTGGTGCTGCAGGTCACCCTCACGTGTTGAGAGCTTCTCTGGCTGGTTTCCTTCTGCCATGGCTCGTCATCCTCCCATCATGGGTGTGCTCGTGTATCACAGCTCCTGTCAGGTCTCATACCCCTCACCTTCAGCTGGCACGGGTAATTGAGCTCAGGGTGCTTTCTGTTTGACTTATTCTCTAGCAGCAAAATGTGTTCAGGATGCTGTTTCAGTGTATATCAGACTACATTTCAGTATTTTACTTTGTTCAGTGTTTTAAGGTTTTTACACTTTGGCCCGTGTCAGGATAAAAATAAGTAGAGGACTATTAAACTTTCCCCCCAGGACAAAAATTCCATTTTCCAACCACTTCTAATTATTTCCATTCTGCTGTCTGGAAAGGATCTGGAGACAATTTAGGAAGCCATCTACAACTGACTTGGGAAAAAATTATTTACTCTCCTAAAGCTCCTTAGATTTGCAGCTAGTGGCATGTGATCAATAAAGAATCTCATGCTTAATGATTTTGGTGCTCACAGAAAGACCTTGAGACTGTAAAACTCAGCCTGGGGCCTTATTATCTGTACATGCAGGTTTTGTAGCTGTGGTAGATGAAACGGCCCACCTGTTGAAGAGCTTTGTTAAGTGGGGGCAGTGCAGAAGAACCTTTGAAAACCTGGAAAAGGTGACTTTGTTCTGCAAAACTCTGTTGTAAGGCATGTGGCATGCTGTTGCCCACTTCCTTCCTGCAGGAGTTTGGGTGACCCTAAAGCTTCTGGCCCCAGCATTGGGATCTCCATGTGACAGTGGGGCATGCTCCCAGCTCCTGTGGTCTTTAGGGTGCTGGTGAGTAGCATTTTTTAGCTCCAGAAATGAAGGGAGGTACAGTGAAGGGTGTGTGTGGATCTTGGACACCAAGCTGCTACTGCTCGCAAAGCTTTCTCTCTGATCCCTTCTCTTTGGATGAATCCAGATTTTTCTTTGGCTTTTCTTACATACCAGGGCTGCATACATCATCCTGCATACTGCTTTAATCCTATTAGGGCTGTGTTTAACTGGGGTTAGGATTTGTCACTAATGAGTGCATTGAGGTTAGTAATTTGCAATTACACTTTTCCAACTCTCAATTAAAAAGGTGATTGACTTTTTATATGGAGAATTAAAAAAAACACAACTTTTCATTTAGGCTGGCTGCAAATTGTAAAAGTGGGACTCATGGGTGTACAGAATTAACATTCTTAAGAAATATTGTAAAACATGTTCTTCATGGTTAACATTTAAAATTTTATTTTAAGATTTTATGTGCTTTATGCTATGCTGGCAAATTGAAAAAATATTGGATCCTTATATGGAGAACCAACAATTTCCCACAGCCCTGCTTTTACAGTGCTGAACACATTTCATTTTGTATGCAATTTTCCCCAGTTGCCAACTGACTACATCATACAGTTTTTTTGGCTTATTCTTTCTGTCTTATGACCATCAGCAGATATTTTGAGTAGCATATTATAAAGCCACAGATCCTTTTTGCTGCCTTGGATTTCGCCTGCTACCACCGGTAATGGAAAAGATTTTATGTATTTTGTGGCGTCAGTAAGCATTTCAGAGGAAGCTTCGAGAGAACCTTCTGTGTGTGATCCCAGCCCTGAGCACTGGTTGTCCTCAGGGTTGGCAAAGGATGGATGTGTCTCTGGTGTGTTCTTCAAAATTATCATGAGGTTGCTCTGGAAGGATGAGGAAAAAGATTGGTACTTGTAAATCATTGAAGATGCCCTGCAAATCCTCAGGGTGATCGAATTGTTGAAGAGATGGAGCAGAATGTGAGGCATACTGCTGAAGCTGAGAATAACTGGCAGGTCCTTGTAATTCCTCTTCTAGAAGAGAAGGAGGGAGGAGATAGGATATGAAATATTCTTGCGTGGCAAATGGGTGTTTTATGGGAATATAAACTGACTGCCAGAAATTGGGGTGAGGGGATGCTGGTCTGTTGCTGTTACAGTAAGGCTGTGAATGGGTGCAAGCCTGCATCAGGTCTGGGTGCTGCAGGAACGTGAAGGCATATAATGACCACCAGGCAGTTCATAGTAGTCTGAAAAATTAGGTTGTGTAGGACAGTGTGTGTATTTTGGGGAGAGCTTGTAGAGGAATAGCAAATGATCAGATACTGAAGGCTGATTCAGCTGGAGTAAATGAAGATGTGTACGTGGGACAGCTTAGGCTAATGATCATGGGGAGAAGGCTCAAATACTAATTGACATACCTGAAAGCTGTAACCCTCCTGCAGAAGGAGCTATTAGTTAAGATGCTGCAAAGGTTTACAAATGACGAAAATTGGAAGTACTAAATTTAGTAGCAAGTTTAATCTGAGTAATAGGAAGAACATCTTTGTAGTAAGGCATCACAAGGAACAAAGCATTTTGTGGGGTAAAGGATGGGAGCTTTGTGCTTAGACATGTTTAAATTTGGGCTACTCAGGATATCAGAATTTGTGTTTCTGGGAGTCAGCCCTTCACTGGCAGGATTGGCTGTGCTATTAGACCATCAGCGATGTTGTTCTGATGAAATATTTTCTGGAATGATACATGAAGGGTTTTAGTACCATAAAACACCGGGGTTATTTTGGTATAAAATATCTGAAAATATCTGTGGGATGAAGATATCTGTGATAAATTGTCACTGCCAAATCTCTGAGCCAACATTTTTATTAGAGAATGTGTCCTGCAAGACCTTAATGTACAGAGTTATCTATGGAGAGGGTGTCACCCAAGGCCAATACTGATAGATTATTCACTAAACATTGCATTGTAAATGGCAGTGGGTATTGAGGGCCAAGAACGAGTGTAAAGGGTGGCTTTTATTGCTGCTTTCAAACTTGATTTTAGTCAATTACTCTTGTCCTCTTGCATTTCATGAATGTTGAATTCCAGGCATACAGGACAGGAGATATTAATCACCATTCACTGAATTCAGACTGAGACAATTTTTAATCAATAGCTACTTAAAACAGAAAACTGGTGTAAAAGTTAAGACACTCACCCTGCCACCTATAAAGAGTAACAAATCGGTCTGAATCATCACAAAAAATGTTGAGTAAAATACTTGTCTTTTACTACTTGATTATCCCCACAAGATCATAGTAATTCTTTTTTCCATTTTCTAAGATGTGCTTGACCAGTAAGCCCATTTAAGCATTTTGTTTCTTTTAAAACAATTTAATTTGGTTTGGAACAGTTCATTATTTCCTCTGATTCACATGCTGACACTGTTTTTATTACTTGTAGTATTTTGTGTTTCACTGGGACTTCAGTTTTAGAGGGAAGACAGTCTCCCAGATAAAACATAGTTTGGTAAATATTTCAAGTAGCTATATGAAGCTCACTGGTTTTGGATCTCGGAATGGGAACTTGACATTAGCTCTTTGTTCAGTTATATTCTTTGTATCATTATGAAATGGGAGATCCTTACTGTGCAGTTATCTTCCTCAGCTGGAGACTTTTTTATAGGGAACTTTTATGTTTTCCTGATGGTGTTTTCCATTCTTCTCTGGATTTCTTTGTAGGATTGCTGTAGTTGATGTTGCTTGTTAGTAGGAGCTGAATTCTTAATAGATTGCCTGCCATATTGTACTTAGTATTACAGTACAAAGTATTATTGATAATTTATTCATTATTGCTTTGAGTAGAGCTTTCCCCCTTTATTGGCATTTTATTTTAAGTGTAAATATATATTATTGTACATTTTACTGATATACACACATTTCTAATATATATAAATGCATAAAATCTTGCAGACAAAACTTAGGAAAGATTAAATGGTGTCCCCAAAACTTCATGGGAAGTTTACAGGGGAGCTGTGTCAGTAAAGGTGCAGCAAAAGTTTTCTCTACTGAATCTTATTCTGGCTCCTGCCACACTTTATGGATGGGTTTTGGAGTAGGAGCAATAATCTCTGAGTGCTTTAAGCGCTAAGCCCTGAAGAGCTCCAAGTTTGTGGTTTAGCCATGTGAGCTCTTTAGTATCACATGGATAATAGATGTTCCTTTTTGCATTCCCTACAAAAAAAGGAAGTCAACTGGAAGCATGTTTGTTCTAAACCACATCAAGAGTTATCCTCTGAATTAAGGACATACAATAGTTCATTTAAGACTAAACCTGTACAAAATGGTCAGAATATTTTGGTGTTGGTTCAGATATAATTTGATAACTAGTTTCATCCCTATTAGATTTACTGTTTTATTTTATCTGAATGAATTGGAGTGTGGTTAATTTGTATGCATCTTCATATACCACTATAAAGTTCTGTATGGAATTTAGATAACGTTCCAGGAAATAAGAATGAACCTTAGATGCAAATGATGGTAAACACACATAAAGAGCCATTCTGTAAGAGTTAAATAATGTTTGGAGTTAATTCTCCTGATTATTTTTTTTTTCCCTTTCTTTCCTTTTTCAAGTATGGAGTACAGCAAGCAGAATCATAAACTCCAGATACACATCACTGCGGTGTTTTGCTGCCTTATAGTAATTCATGGGCTATACTTCTTTACATAGTAAGGCAATAGGTGCTATGCAAAGAAACCAAAACACAATCTCTGAAAGCCAAAAATCTCTGAAGAAGTATTTTTAGTGGGTGAGAATTTTGTGATTTGAAATAAGAAGCCATGCCTTCAACTCTAGGTCACTGCTCTGAAGGCAATTTACTAATTCCCTGGAATTCTTGCTGTGGTAAAGCCTCTTAGGCAGTCGTCCTTCAGCAAGTGAATACTGACACTCACTGCCTGCCCACATGGTAAAACTACTCTTTCTGATGCATCCTTTTATATTTTTAATTGTAAGACTGGCTTTACTGAATGAGGTTGGTTGTTCCAGTGAGCTCAGTATGTACCCAGCATTAAGTATGCAAGCATTTCTAGTGATTTAGATGGTAGCACACTTGTGCCTGGGTTTATGTCCATGTTGACTTACCTTACTGGTTTAAAGGACATGTGACAAAAGTATAAGCTTGATACCCATTTCAGCAGACCCATTTGGTTTTATAGTTATACTTTATACTTTGATAGCAAAAAGGAATGTCTTTCACTTTCTGTGTTTTGTTGTTCGTGGTTTTGATTGATTTACTTTGTACTTTTGCAGACAAGTAAGTATTGTAATTTAAGCAGACTTTCTTTCCTTTCTGATTCACAGAAACATATCGAATACATTAATCTCCCAGTGCTGTCCACCTATTCCATCAAGTTTTCCTGATTCATTCTTTCTTTTGTTGATCATGGATGTATTTTTGGTATTGTTGTTAAAGCTGCATGTAGCTTTATGATTCTTTTGAAATCATCACAATGGTGGCACTCTTTGTGTTAAAGTCCATTTTACAGGTGGCTGGAATGGGATCTGTCTGATACAAAATTCCTTCATTTTTTCATGTTTTTAACAGATTTATGCTATCCCATGTATTTACCTTTTTCCGAAATACAAAATTGTAGAGGGGCCAAGTTTCTAAATTATGAAACATGCTCTTAAAGCTTCATAAATGGCAATAAAGACAGGTTGTGAAGTGTATGTGGCATGATCATGTCAGCAAGGCTGAGCTTTTTCTTTTGTTTATTTTGGAGCATTGGTGGTTTCAGTAGCACTTCTTCAAATGAAATTCTACAAGTTGCATCTCAGAAAGTAGTCTAAAGTTGTCAAGTAACAAGGAAGTCCTTTTACAATCTTGTCAATCAAAGTATACCAGACTACTTAATAATTAGAATTAATTAAATGTTGAAATCATCCTAGAAATGAAGGGTCAATAATGAGATGTAAAATTTTACAAACATTTCTGAAAAGTAAGCATTGAAGTAGCCCAGTATCAGCACTAGGTGGATCATGGATTGTGACAGTTCAGTCAAGCTCTGCAGATGAGGCAGTGCTACTGTTCTACAGGTGTGCAAGCTGAAAGTTAGCTGCAAACCAGCCATGGCACTGTCAGCAAACATAAATGACTTAATACTTCCATGGTTAGCCAAATGCAGGATGATTATCAATGCACATTACTTAATTTTCAGCCCTTAAAGTTCTATACTTGTGTGTCAGCATGCTGCCATGGAGAGAGGATGTAGACCTGGAAGCCGTTCTGTTTTTTTTTATATATATATATATATATAAAATGTTTTCAAGGAGAAATGGAAGCGTTCTGACAAGGTGTTTTTTGTTGCTTAATAAACTTCTTGGAAGAAATAATTACAGACAGTCAGTCCTGATTATTAAGTTTCTTAATAGCTTTGACATTGCAGCATGTTGTGCTCTGTGTTACAGACCAGTAACCTGGACTTCATGAGACCTGTAGTAAGCAAAGCTGTGAAAGACTAAGGTAACTCATGTGCTGATTACACTTTTCGTCTCTGTTGTTTGAGACAATTAGTGCACTGTAAATGCCCAATTCTCCTTTCCTGTCCATGTTCTTCTTTTGACTGTTAATTATTTGATGCAATAGAAACTTACCTTTTATGTGATGAAGCAATTTGCTGTCATCTTACCACATGGTGTTATATTTTATTGCCTTGGGAGTATTACAGGCTGTCTGAATGTAGATAAACGAGGAAGGTGCTGGTGATCCGAAGCCATAATCTGATCTTTCTTTGATGTAAAGAAATTTCTGTGGATAAAATAATCAAATCAAAATCTCCCATCTCTTTACATCAAGTTTAAAGAATGAACTTCTAGTCCTCACCATACCTACTCACCTTTTGTATGTGTATGTAAAGTTATATGTCCCCTGATAAAGCTTTGAATTGTTCCCAAGAGACCTCTGGGGACTTGTGATTCTCCTATCTTTTATGCCCTCTTACTGTCACCCCTGTCTTATGACCTTGTGTTTGCTGATGATCTCTTCAGGAAGACAACCTTGTTCATTGACATTTATTCCTCACTACTAAATGAATAGTTGGAGTAATTGGAGCAGTGTTCCTGGCTACCTCAATGCTGTAATTTTTTCTGACCCTCTGCAAAGGAACTCATCTTCCTGGCAGGAGTCATGGCCCACTACATCCCACCTATGAAAAAGCCAGCCTCAAAGCCAGGCAGGCAGCTGTGGATATTGGCCATTGATATTTCATTACTGAAAAAAACAAAAATCAATTGGCATGCCAAATGGTTTATTAGGCAGTTTGTCGGACCTTTAGGATAACTCCGAGTTGACACCTTTGTGTGAAAAGCAGAGAAAAGGGGGGAAATTGGGACTTGGGTCTAATAATAAAACCAAGTGGATTTAACTGCAAGTCTTCTGTAGAGGCCGTGTCTTGCTTTGTGGAGAAGGGATTATATAAAATAGCTTTTCTCTGCTGTGACAGCCTGTTGGAGGACCCGTTAAAATCACCAGAAGCCTTTCCATCAGCCTCTTAGTGGGGGATGCCTGCGGTCTTCCTGTAATGTGGAGACAAGATCAAGAATGCTACTTATTTTTCTGTTGCTAATACATAGAGATTATTGGATGATTAGAGCAAGATAAAAATGCTGTAGAGTAGTAGCAGCTGTCCCGTGCTGATACCCTTGTGCTGCCATCATGGATCAGCCTGGGGGATGTGCAGAAGGAGGGCTGGGTGGCTGTGTCAGGATGCTGGGCTTCACCCAGCCCTCAGCCCCTTCCTCACCCTCTTCCAGGCTGCTCTCCTGGCATGTTGTGCCAGATGTGCTGCCAGCAACAAGTTCCTTAATCAGGGGTTGGAATGCAGAGGATGACTGGGGAATAGTAAAGCAGAAAGGGAACTGAGGAACTGAACGGGGTCCTGACCTCTGAGATTTACGTTGATTTATGCGCTACTGCGAGGTACGCACCAACTGTAAATACATTCTGTGTTTAAGGGATTAAATGGTTAAATACAAAATTCTTCGTGTGCTGAGCATGGTCTAGATGGTTTATGGCTATTATCATGCAAAAAGTTTACTTTCAAAATTGATTTTTTTTTTATTTACGTTCTTGAATATTGAGAACAGACAAGGAATTAGCAGGGTTGCATGAGCTGCACTAGCACATTTTTCACCTTATATGGACAATTGCCTGCCACTTATCAAGCAGGAGCAGATTTGCTGCTGTTGTCACATTCCTTAAAGCTGGAAGAAATCGTGTTTCTCTGACCAGAGAGTCAACTTGTAAGATTATGGTTTTGTAGTCTGAACACTGGTTTTCAATCCAGGAATTGTTGGGATGGGCAGCCCTTCTTTGGAAAACAGCAGCGTGCAATTTTTCACTGCTGTTTTTGCAGAGTTCATTCCTCAGCTCGGGTGGGGGAAACTTAAGTGCTTGCAAGGGAAAGTATGTTTCTGTTTTGGAGTCATCGAGTTCCTCCTGGCTGGCTCTTCTGCTCTTGAGGAACACAACAGGAAGGAAGGTCTTGGGAAACTAAGAGGAAGAACTGCAAATTAGGGTGCTTGAGGTATTTAAGGGAGAAGACCTCACTGCTTTGTGTGAGATTTTTCTATGGTAATAGAAAATATAGAGATTAGGTGCAATGATTAGAAAGCCTGTGCTGAAATTACTGTTGCAGATCCAGAAGAGTTAACTGGAAAATGATACTCAGGTTTTTTTGTTTTGTTTTTTTTTTCTTGCTCCATAAAGGCAACATTGACTGTATTTTTTTGAATAATAAGATGTAAGGAAGAATTCATGAGTCTGGGAACATTTGAAGCCAACAGAAACAAAAGGGTAGTTTATATGGCTAAATACTTTGAAAAACCAACATTTGAAACACTTAGGCAAGTGGTTCCATTGAAGTATACATGGAATTTTTGAGGCTCCATTGAAGTATACATGGAATTTTTGAGGGGGTAAGGCAAAAGATATGGATTTTTATTTACTGTTTTCTTGTTTGTGATTTTCCCATTCTTCCAGTTTTATGGATCACCAGAAAAGCACCAGATTTCTTATCGTCTATGGTATAAAAAATCCTAAACTACCTATATTTATATTTAGGGCTCCACCCATGGGCTTTGGATTTTGTGAGCAGCTATTTCAGTAAATTTACATCTATATGGGGAAACTTGCAAATTGAATACTGTACAAATCCATGTTTTAAAAAAGCAATTGCTATTATAGGAGGTAAATGATATCATAAGAAAGCCAAATAAAAAAGATTGCGTTTTTGTTTGCTACTTAGGGAATCATCAATGCTTCCTGCTGGCTTTTGCACCCTGCAATTGGAGATTCTGGCATGCAAATGCTTCAAATAATGCTAGGTTTTGTGACTGGTCGGTGCTGTATAAAACTGGGGCTGAGGTGACTTAAATATACGGAGTGTGGTCCAATCCCAAAGTCCTTTCTCAGGCAGAACACCCACTGAAATCACATTTCAGTGTCGTCAGTGGAAGCTTTGCCAAAGAAATCACTATGGATTTGACCCCAAAGTTATTACTACTAGACTTCATATGTAAGCCTTTCATTACTGTGTTTTTTAGGAGTGGAGTAGTCGATTGAATCCTGGAATTCATTATAACTTTTGGATTTTACCAGACTATCGGCCTCTTAAGATATATTTTCACTGGGAAAAAATATTCTTCTTTCTTTTTTTTTTGTTGCTCAAAAAGAGGTAGAAAAGATATTCTGTGGCTCAGATCTGTTTAACCTCAGGCAAACAGTCTACTGAGGTACATAAATAGAAGCTTGGTCTTCCAGCCTGTGTGTGTGTGTGTGTGCACAGGGGAGAGGGTCATATCCAGAAGGGATTTTGCTCAATGTCATTTTCTGTCTATGAGTCCCTCACCCATCCACCCCATTAACTCCAGGTGTGTTTGGCACTGATTGCCAAACCCAGAGGGATGTGGTTGGCAGGTGGAAAGACTTGTTGTGATTTGTGACGTCCCATACATAAGGTGTTTCAAAATTCCTTTTTAGGAGCCAGTGGGTTGGGGTTTTTTTGTTTTTTTTTTTTTTCCTTTCTTTCTTTCTTTTCTCCATGGATGATGGAGATTGGCAATAGAGCTGTGCCCTTCAGTGCAGGAAGTCCCATGTTGCGGGGACCCTTGTGAGGTCTCCAGTTGCTCTTTCGTATTCTTTGTGTCTCTGGCTTTGGTCCCATCCCACAAGCTGTAGGTTTCATATCAGATCTTGTGAAGTGTTTTGTGACTTGGAGCATGCACAGATGGATTATACAATCCACAGACCCCTTAGACCAGATGTCTACAGTGTCTGTCTGCTTGTGGTGGGACTGGCTCAACCAGGTGGTCCTTTCCCAGCCTTGGATCCCAAGAGAGGGATTTTCAGCATAGAAATCTGGATGTTTCATACTTTATATTGCTAAAATTGCAGTAATCCTGGCTTCCCTTGTTTAAAATATTAAAGTAACAACAACAAAAAGGGTGAGTCATTAGTGTTTTAATATGCCTTTTCATTTCCAACTGCATTATACAATGTTATAAATAAAATATTGTAGGTGGAGGTGGTAGGAGCATGCCTCCTGTATTCTGTTGTAACATTTTATTTTCACCTGTGTTTAGTTCTTGCCAACCTTCAGTCATACGTACAAAAATAAAAAAAAACAACTCCACAGTGTTTTGTTCTGCTTCAGACTGAAACCTCTTGAAAAGGCTTTCAATAGAAGAACACCAACTGTTTTTAAAATAGTGCATTACAGAAAATGAGAGAGATTTGTCCATTTTATTTGGCCAGCAGTGCCTTTCAATAGTTCTTGCACCTTCAGGGAGCAGAGGAGGCAGTCAGGGAAGCAGCTTCATGGAAGTTAACCCAGATTTACCAACCTACCAGAGCTGGTAAAAGTTATCTACACATGCTCGTGAGAGCAGGTTAAAAGCTTGCTGATAAAATCTTCCAATACTCCCACTTTATAAAACATGCTTTAACCCCACCAGCCTCTGTGCCTGGGGTGATGAATATGATGGGTGGTATTGAGCAGCTGGCTGGGTAGCACCATGGTTTCTGCTGCCTCTGCTTTGTTGGAGAAAAAGATGTCTGGGCGTTTAATAGTCTGCCAAATTTAGTAAAGCTTTATGCCAAGGCATACTTGAGACGGTAATTGAAAAGCAGTCAAAATCATTGCTGTTTTGCTAGTCATCACTCAGGTAGTTAATTTCTGCTGAAGCTGGGGGTAGAATTTATATTTGGGTCCATAAGCCACCACCCTTGGGAGTGTCTAGGATGAAAGGCGATGCCCTAAGTTTGGGAGCAGGGTTTGAAAATGATCTTTGTATCTTACCAGAACTGTTCTTTTTCCCAGATTGTAGGAAGGCTTTAGTACTGCCACATTCCAAGATTTTACCAATGATTATTTGTCATTTTAAAGTCACAACTGTTGAAGTAATAAATTCCATAGAAGGGATGTATCTGTATTTTATTTAAAAATAGCGGAGCATGAAAATGCTATGGGAATGTTTTATGACGGCTGAAATAAAACGAAGATTGTAATGCATGTTATCCCTAAGCTCTTGAAGAAATCAGGCTAACCTGATGGTTGGTAATTTGAGGGTTATGACAAGACTAAGGTCAGGTCTGAAACATTCTGCAGAGTGGGAATGAAGTTACTGCTGATGCGGCATCATTGTTATTTGTGACATTGACTTCTCCTTGTCCTAGGCCTTTTTAAAAATTCACCTTGTTCAAAAGACATTAAATACTCCTCAAAAAGATCTTTGCTTTCTTAGTTGTGATCCCTGAAAGGCACCAGTAACTTCTCTGGAGGAAAGAGTTTATATTTGGCCAGGTGAGTGGGGGAAAGGGACAAGGAAGCACGTGCCAGCCACTCCTGCTGGCCAAGTTAGTGGGCTAAGGTGAATGTCCTTGAATGCATCCAGAGGAGGAACAGAAAAGTGGTGAAAGGGCTGAAAGGAATGTCCTATGAGGAGTGGCTAAGAACTTTGGGTTTGTCTAATTTGGAGGAAAGGGGGCTGGGGTGTAACCACATGGTTCTCTACAGCTTCCTGGGGAGAGAAGTAGACAGGGAACTGTTAATCTCTTCTCACAGAATCACAGAAAGTTAGGAGTTGGAAGGGACCCTGAAAGATCATCAAGTCCAACCCCCCTACCAGAGCAGGGTCACTTACAGGAGGTCACATGGGAACACATCTGGGAGGGTTTTGAATGTCTCCAGAGAAGGAGACTCCACACCCTCCCTGGGCAGCCTGTGCCACTGCTCTGACACCCTCACAGTGAAAAAATTTCTCCTTGTGTTTATATGGAACCTTCTGTGCTCAGGCTTATATATGTTACCTCTTGTCCTATCACTGGGCATAACTGAGAAGAGCCTGGCACCATCCTCCTGGCTCTCTCCCTTTACATATTTATAAACACTGATGAGGTCACCCCTCATTCTCCTCTTCTCCAAGCTGAAGAGCCCCAGCTCCCTCAGCCTTCCTTCATCAGGGAAATGATCCACTCCCTTAAGCATTTTGGTCTCTCTGTGTTGGACTCCTTCAAGCAGTTCCCTGTCCTTCTGGGACTGAGGGGCCCAGAACTGGACACAATATTCCACATGTGTCCTCCTCTTCTTGCTGGAATCCATTGACATGACACTGGTATGGGAATGGCTGAAAGCTGCTTCAGGTGAGGTTTAGACTGCATATTAGGAAACCTTTCTTTACCTTTCTTCCAGTGGTCAAACACTGGAACAGGCTTCTGAGAGAGGTGTTCCTGTAGGAGAGGTGTTCCAGACCCCTGGTAATTTTTAGCTTTTGGTCAGCTGTGAATTGGTCAGGCAGTTGGATTAAATGATTGTCATATATCCCTTCCAGCTGAAATATAATATTCTGTTCTATTCTTAAATGTTTATCCCAATGTGCTGATTGTTTTGCCAATATGTTTCATAAAAAAACCCCAGAATTTTTACCTATATTTCAGGTTAATATTTTGAAGTCAGTTTTTTTCCACCAATTTTGTTGCTTTTAATAAATTATAAGTGTCCTGATGAAAACACAGTTAAAATATCAGGCTATTTTCTTGCACATGACATAGTTAAAAATTATACAAGATGAATGTGTTATAAAAGGGAAACTAAAACACTTGAAAAAATATAAGATAATACAGTATAGTCTGAAGCATTTCTTACAGTATGATATCTGAAACATGTAGATATCCAAGTCTGTTAAATAAGATATATACCAACAAATGTGAGCAATGACCTGTTGATAATGTTGCTAGCTCTATGCTAGCTTTATGAAACTTAACCTCTCCATGTGCAACTGTTTCTGACTTTCTTTGTAAGAGAATAGAGAATTAGAGAATTTCACTGAAATGATCTCTTAACTTTTTTTCGGAAAAAGGTTTTAATTTCTTTTGAAATTTTGTTTAGGAAATGAAACACTTTTTTTTCTTTTATTTTTTTCCTTTTTTTTTCTTTTCTTCTTTGTCCTGAACAGCAGTGCTGTTTGTGTATCTCTCCTGGGGTATTGAGCCTGAGCTCTTACAGAGAATGATGCTGCTGTCGCATTTAAGTCTACAGCATTGCTTTGTATATATATGGCCTGGTTTACAGTGTTGCTTTAAATACACAATAAGAGAGTTCATCTCCATTTCAGAAAAGGTTTATGACTGTTCTCTGCCTGGCTAGGGATGTTTATTTTCTTCGGTTGCTTCACTGTGAAAATGTTTTGAAATTGAGAGTGCTAAGCTGGTGATGGAGCCTTGCTTATGTTCTCTTCACAGCTAATCCTCCACTGCTAGAAAGCTGTCGTTTTGTAATCAACTTCACACAGATCAGACTCAGTTCTGATATTCCCATGTCCATTTCCCATAGGTCACCCTTTTTTAAAGTTTACATAATTGAACAGATCTATGGGTGTTGGCAAGACTATCAGAAGCCTCATTAAGATTTAGTTATCAGTCCCAGTCCTTTGAAATATAACGTAGGCTTCTTTTCTATTATCCGTAACTTGTTGATAAAATACCCTGAAATAAAGGTTTTTAGAAAAATACATTTCCACCAGCAGGAATAATGGCAACAGAGAAGATTCACAAAGTCTGGAGGCTCTTCAAATGGCACGCTAGTGTAGGATCAGCTTTCTCTTTGAAAAGAAATGATGTGGGATTAAGCTTTCATCTTGACTTCTGCTGACACCACATATTGATTATGTATTAAGTTGACAGAGGCCAATGGAAAAGTCCTTTCTAACCACATACCAGGAGTTCTGTGGGGCTGTGGTGTGTCCTGTGTGGTGGCTTGTGTTTTGAAAGTGAATAAATAATGCCAGGTACAGGAAGAAGCATGCAGAGAAGAGATGATACGAAGCATGTAATTTAGGATGTGGAAAAAAAAGCCCTGCTCTTCCTTTCCTCCCTTCCACCTTCCCTGTACTGCCTAGCCTGGTTGTCGAGTCTGCCTAATGTCTGCTTTCCTCATGTCACTTTCTGGTGACCATGAGAAGGATTGGGCTCCTGCTGTACACAGAGCTGCGTCACCAGCTCAAGCCACCACCTTTTAGGAGACCTTCCTGGACAAAAGAAGGTGGAACAGTAAAGTTACTTGCTTGAAATCCCCTGAGGATCATCCATTTTGCCCTTAGACCTGTGGGAAGGAGTTAACCTCCCCCTTGGTCACAGGGCATTGAGCAGGCAGAAGTCATTGCTGTAGGGATGCTGTCTGTTCACATGTAAGAGCCTAATAGGGGATTAATGGAAGGAGAAAAGTTACTCAGTCTTGCTTGCTCTTCAGAGCATCAGCAGACGTGAGTTGTGACCCATAGGCCACGAGAAGCATGAGCTTTGCCAAATGGAGGACAGTGTGAGAAGTGGCACACAGATCTATCTGCTCAAGGAAGGCTTACCCATTTTTCAGGGGTAATAGGCTTGGGCTCAGGCTGTAGGCAAGCTTGTGGCTGGAGAAATTTTGATGATGGCTTGAGAAAGAACAAGGGAACCTTTATTTAAAGGTTTTCTATCTGGTTGTCTTCCTAGGTGGGACACTGAAACCACTTGCTGGATGGGAGTTTACTTGGTTTCTCCTCTGGTATGTACATAATGCTGTGTACATTCCTGTCAAGTATCGGTGTCATCCTTCATTGCTTGCCTGAACCAACTAATTAAGGACTGCAGTTTTTTGGCAGGGCTCTGCAAACATGTATCAAACCTCTAGCTTTGGTTTGCTTATTTTGTAAAAACACAATAGTTAATAATAATAATAATAATAATAAAAAGGCTATAAAATCCAAGACAAGAAAATGTGGGATTTTGTAAAGAATAATGTAGAATTAAAAATACCTCAGAAGTTTAACATTGAAAGTGTTGTGGTTTTGGTTTTTTTTATTTTTGTTTGGGTTTTTTCCTGCTGTTGTTTTGTTGAGGGGTTTTGCCTTTATTCAACTTAAAAAAAAAAATGTGGGGGCAGAGCAATGTGATGCAGAAATAATTAATACACATCTCTCAAGGGTGGAGTGATCTTTGTTCAGTCACACCTTCTCCATAGTAGCTCAAGTGAATTAATCAATGATCATCTTTCTAATCAAACTGCTGAGTTTAGGGATTAGAAGTTTTAGATGATCATCATTAGTTTTGTGCAGAATCAGTGAATTAAAGGTAAATAATGTTAACAAGTTCCTTTTCTCATAGATCAGTCAAAGGTTAGGGAAAAGGTCAACACTTTTGTTCGTGTACTGCTTCTGTAATGTAAGTCATTGATCGAAAGAAAAAAGAAAACACTTTGAAGTGCTTTCAGAAATGTATTCTGAAAAAGGCAAGAAAGGCAAGTAAAGAAACACTTTGGATCATCCCACACATACATACCTGTTTGTCTCAGTTCTGCATCTGACAGAGCAGTTAGGGTAGATCCAGAAACTCTGCACAGGAATGCCGGGCTTCCTGAAACAAACGCCCAGGCACAGGGAAGTGAAGTTCACCCTTCCTTGTGCAGACAGATGGCTTCTGCCTTCTGAGCAGAGCTGCTCACTGTGCTACAGTCCTGCATTTGCAGGTTGCTGAACAGGTGCATTTGCTAACTTGTCCCTTCCTGAGGATCTGAGGCCTCACAGCCCATGAGAAGAGACGATGCTCCGTGTGGCTGTTACTGGGCAGCCTGGATTCCCAGGAGCTGTGCTGCTGGTTATACTGAATCTATGCTCAAGGTGTGTTTTTGATGGGATTGAAAAAGTTGTGGGATTTTTTTTTTTTTTTTCTCTTTTTAATTTTTTATTACTACTTTTTTTCTTTCTTCCATGAGCAGAAGCAGCCTTCATGATATTACATCTGATCTGCAGTCTATCCCCAAGTTTCAGTGAAAATCCAAAGTCTGTCCACTGGTTGGTGGTTGAACATAGATGAGACAGAAATAGTTAAAGTATCTGATGAGTAAGACCTCAAGGTCTAGATGTCTATATTGTGTGTGACTATCTTATTGCAGTCCACCTTAAAGAGGGCAGGATGCTGTCACTAGTTTGGCTACTCTCTGCTTCCTTCTTGCTAGACTTCTTGAGGTTTAGTAGCATCTTATACCTTCCTTTCAACATAGGGGATGTACTAAAGCTGAAACAAATGAAGGTGTTTGTAGAGTTGTGTTACTGCATTGCTTAGTACCTGGTCATTTTATGCTTGCCTTAATTTTGCCTGTACTTTGTATTAAGGGTGTCTGGCAACCCAACAAAAAAACACAGTCAGTGATTACTTTCTGCTTGTGCAGGTGGCACCTAACCTGAATTTTTAGAGCAGTTCCCAGAGAACAGTTAAGGAACGACATCTGTGACTTGAATTTTGCTGTTGAGTATATGATGTCATTCAGTCATAATTTACAATGTACATGAAGGGGCCCATGTTGGCTTTGAATGTATGTCTTGCCATTATTTTTGTGTACCCCTCCTATTCAGCAGGAAAATGAAAGCATAAGATTAATGACAAAATCAAGTTCTGGTAATATAATACTTACTGTCTAATCTGTCGTTCTATTAAGACATTCACAGCTATGCCTATCTGTCCTTAACTAAATGGCACACCCTGTCTTGTTGCCCTACAAGCATTTGTTGGCAACATCACTTGTTGCCTTGAAGCATTGCCCTACAATCACATTGAGATATGCAAGGTTTATGTGATTTATTTCAGTATGGAGGATCCTTGTCAATTACTTCTTTCTGTTTTACCCTTCTCCCTTTTCTTGATGCATGAGATATTTCTTCAGATTAATTGCTTCAGAAGTGCTTTGCCCTCAGTAGAAATTTGTTGAGAAACCTTGATGTTAAAAGACTTGTTCTAGGAAAGGAAAAAGAGGAGTGTTTGGATCTTACTAGGATCACAGTAAGGTCACCAAGCCTCCTATAAAAAGGTATTTGAATGAGTAGATTCTTTATCCATACAAGAATGTGCTGCCCCTTATTTGGAAGTTGATATGTTAGTAAGGATATCACATAGTTAGCAGAGCACCGATGATAAGTTTGTATTTACTATGGCAAATTTCTTTCAGTATTTGGACTGTTTGTGGGTGAACACCATGACTTCTCTGAGAGGTATTTTGCCAGAAGTGCTGGAAGCACTTCAGAAACACTGACCCTCTACCCTGGATATAAGGATATGGTCCTTAATAAGTCACAAAACCTGACTAGTAGGGAGCTCTTGTATTGCTTCACCATAAATCAGTTCTTTCATATCAATAGTTGTACACCATCTGCCTGCAATAAATGTCGTGCTTTCACTTCTGCCCATTCTTCCCAGAATGAAATGTTTCAGCTGTACCTTTACAAATCTGGGATGACTGAGTGTTAGTTCTGTGAGGTCACCACACAGTGATTAGCTGATGGCCAGCTGGATTGCCCCTACAGTTGTGGGCCAGCAAAAATCTAGGAGAGTCTGGGTAGCCCATGAAGGCAGTCTAACTCTACATTGTTGAAATTACATGAATATATTACCAGAGATCTTGCATTTAGCATCATATTACTTCTCACTCCATGTTTATCAAAGCATCAGTAAAGATATGATAGAGCTGGAAATGTGGTTCCAGCAGGAAAGGGAAAATGCCCAAGCAGCTCTCTCCAATGAGCTAGAACATGGGAGGAGTGGCACTTCTCAGTTCAAGGATTTCGCAAAGATTTGTGTGGGTGAGAGCAAGCCACTGTCCAAATATTTTGAGTCTGAGTTGTTGGTGTTCAGGAGCTGGGTACCATGGTGAAAGAAGGGCTTTGTCTCTTTGCAGAGCAGAGCCATGCTGTGCCATTGGGTAAGAAAAGTTAGCATGACAAAAAATACAAATCCGGTGCAGCAGCAGTTTGCAGGAGAATGGATCTGTGAGTCATGGGTCATGGCAGAGTTATCTGAATGCCATCACTGTGGCACTCACAGCCCTGCCCTGCAGCACTTGGCTGTATGTCTCTTCCAGTGATGATGAAGAAGGGTTTGGGTTTTGGTGGTCCTATGCTGTAAATATTCTGTACAGATAGATATGTACCATCCCCCACCAGCAAAATAAGTCTCTGTTTTGTACTTGAAACTTTAGAAGTTGTTTTATGGTAGCAACTAAGAAAAATATTACATCTTATTACTCACATTTCCTTTTTGGGTGTAACTTGCATGATGATACTGCCCTACTTTGCTGGCCACTGATTATTTGTCCCTTTTATAAGGTGGTTTTGCAGCTTCGTATCATTTGCTCTTTTGTCTGCACTTTATTTTAATGGGGCAGCCTTTGTTTTCAGTGAAGTCAGTTTGGGACTGACTGAGTAATCTTCCACTAAGTAACCTTATAAAAAGAAAACTTATTGTGCTATGTTGCCTCTTTGTATGCTTGGAAGATTTACATAGAGGAGTAACCCCTAGTTTCTAATTGTATTTTTACAGGTAACAATTTAATTGAGAATCATGTTTTATTGTTGTATACTGACTCCATACCAGGCTTTTCAGTACGCTCTGCCTTCTGAGGCATGAGTATGATAAAATTCTTGTGTTAGTTTTTATTTAGTGGTATGTCAGCTTAACTGTTGGTGAAATAAGGATATTTTTTATGACAAGGTGCTGTGCACCATCAAGAAGCTGTTGAAAATCTGACGTGCCAATTTAAACATCACAGAAAATATTGTAATACAGTCTGACACTTTGCAGCATGAAAATGACAGACTCGATAGAGCATGAAGTGTTCTCCTTGCCAGCTTTTGGGAGCTCAGACACCATCTTCAGTGTATTAAGAAAAGCAGCTATGTCGTCTGTCTTTCTATTTTCAGCTGGTGTGGGCAAAAGAGCAGCTGGTTACTCTGTATTGGTCTACTTAAAAGCAGTGGCCTGCTTTTCAGAGCCTGGCACGGCTGGTGCAAGAAAACCTTGACAGAAGGTCTTTGTAGCTGACAAGCAATTGTTTTGCAGAGGCCCTGGCTGGGATTTGATTGCCTGTCTGGGTCTGGGATGTGAGAACTTTTAAATAAGTACATATGGGAACAGACCCAAAGGTGCTCCTATGTGGACTGCAGTCCTGTTGTGGTCCAGGCACCTTTTACAGTTGGTGCCACTAGTGTAGAAAAGGAGCTTTTGATGGTGTTGACCCATTTTGAGCTGCCTTTGCTGGCGATGTGTTTCCCAGGTGGACACATGGACAACTTAACAAAAAGTCCTCTTGAAGCATGTATCTATAGTGTCTTGCATTACAGGTTTCTAACTTCCCTTTGAATACACAAAGAAGATTTTAGCTGCCACACATGAGCAGTCCGTGTAGAACATGTGAGGTATGGACTGAGCAGAGATGTTTCTAGCTGCCTTTTTTGCATGTGAGTTCTTGGCTTTGTGTGGGAGGGGTTAATAATTTAGCTGGCAGTCGTTCAGAACAAAACTTGTTTCTAATGTATCTAGGGATACATGTGTTAACAAAACAGTTTTTGTTTTTCAGATTGCCAGCACTATGAAAATAGAGACTTCCAGCAAAACTTTCTTGAGCTCATGAAGCGGCAAGGGCAGAGTTAAGAATACACTCCAGCCTCCCTCCGTGTTTTCACCCTGGGATGCAGAGGGGAAGAAGGCATTCAGAGAGCAAATAAATTATGCAAGGTTTGTTTGTTTTTTCTTTTGTCAGTTTGTTTATTTCGGAACATATACATTGGATTATGAAACAGTTACAGGCCAAGGTACAGATACAACCAGTTTAAAATGCATTTTAGTCCCTGGACCTTAACATCTCATATTGGCTGGGTGCCTTTGAGGTTTTGGTCAACCAATAGAGAACACCAGCACTGGGGGAAACATAGGCTGTCTGAATTGTTTCTCTGAGGCATTCATCCAACTCTCAGTGCTTCTGACTTCAAAATAGGTTGTATTTACAAAACTTCAATTCAGACAAGCGTCCAAATCTTTAAATAGCATAGATGCAGTTTTCTATACTTAACTTGGGATGAGAGAGGGAGGGGTTTGGGCTTTTTCCTTCCCCGCTATTAAGTTTGTTGTTATGTGGTAGATGTCTGTCTGTCAAAAGAGAGGGAATAGATGAGCAGTTTCTGGTGTAGACTGCATCATTCCAGAATTAGCGAGAAAATTACCAACAAACAGATGCCCTGTCCCTCTTGTCTCACTATCCCCAAAGGACAGGACAGCACAGCATTACAATTTAGTTCTGGTCATCATCAGATGTCTTTCTGCCGTAGTCACAGATCTAAAGCATGGTATATGAGAGAGAGAGAGGTGCTTTGGTTGAGGGTTTGAAGACTTGGTACAACTTAGCTCAGGGGAGGGCTGGTCTCCTTTACCTCCCCTTCGACTTTTGTCATATGAAATAAAGGGTTTGTTGTAGAGGTTTAAAAAGACTTAATCATGATGTTTTGTAAGAGGGTGATGAGAGTGTTTATTCAGCTTTTCATTATTTTAAATTGCTTCATCTCTGTTTGCCATTATTAACTGAAGAAACCCCACATTGTAGTTAATACTGTGCTACCCTACTACACCGTGTATGCTCCTAGTTAACACAAAATTCAGATGTGTTTGGCCTTAGTAACAGAAATCCACTCTGCAACCCTGACAAGGCTCCCTTTTAAGAAGTGTAGGCCTGTGGGCAGTTCTGCTCATCACAAAGTCCTGGGGAGCAGGGTTGGACCTCAACACATCCAGTTCATCCTCATTCCCTGGGAGTTTGTCTGACATGATCTTAAACACATGCACTGATGAGGGCTGTGGTTTCAGTGGGATTTGGTCTTATTCCATGCTAGGACAGGATTTCTTTTCTTGCCTGACAAAATACTTTGGGGTGAAATCACACTAAATAAATGAGAACTCTCCAAGCTGCAGGGTTTTTTTCTGACTGCTACATACCAGGCAGGTGACTCTTAGAGCTGATTGTTATATGATACTTAAAGAGTTGAATATAAATATGTTCAGTTTATTTTGTAATACACTCATCTCTTTTAAAATCAGCATATAATGGAGCATAGCTGAAGTTTGTAATGATTTTAAAATTCTTCCACTTGAAAGGAACTTAGGGCACCCGTGCCACAAAATTAAGTACACAGAAGCTCTGCATTTGCTGTTGTTCAGTTAACAGAATGTTTGGACCATTCTTTTCTAAACCAGGTTATTTTCAGTACTAGCTTATACCTTCAGGATGTGTTACAAAAATGGATTTGGAGGAGTGATCAGTGTTAGATTGAACATGATTACAACTGTCTGGAAGCTCTTCTGGATTTTTGAGTTTTTCTTCATCAAAACAGTAAAGTAATACAAAGAACCCCAAAAGAGACAAATGCTAACTTATTATGGTAAATGGGACAGCTATGATGCTGTGGCATTGTGACTGATACTACTAAACTTTCTGTTCTGGCATGTTGTGCCATGCTCTGTTGCCTCAGGTTATAAGTATCACTGAGATTTTATGCACAGCAGCACTCGTAAAAGTTTTAATTTGTCACATTAGTCAACCTGTTGGGGGCTTGGAGGTTAGGTTTTTTTTGGGGATTATTTTGTTTTTTTTTTTAATCTGTATTGGAAAAATGAAATGTTGGACCTGATTCTAAAATGTAATGAGACTAGCTAGCATCTGTTGGCAGTAGATCCCACAACCATCAAAGCCTGCTGGTGTTTTTTGCCATGCTTCAGTGCTGCAGGGTAGATGCACTATTTATTACCTTGCAAATCCTTTGGCTTTTTAGCAGTCAGTATGTTTTGTTTCATTTTGATTGTGATCACCTGCAGCTTTCAAAAAAAGCTGTGAAAACCCTGAGTGTATTTCAGTGGCAGAAGGTGAGTTCGAGTGAAGGTGAATGGGAAGGCATGGAAGAGAAAATTACAGCATAGGGATTCCTAATGATAAACATAGCAAAAACATCCTAAAATTATAAAGCAGTGTCATGCATTAAAACATTCATTTGCATTTTGGCTAAGGCGTAGCTGCATTTTTTGACTATCCCTTTAATTCTGCTCTTTTAATTACCTGCTGACTGGTTCCTGGGGTGGAAGCAGCAGGCACTGGGCCTAGAGCAGTTCCGTGACGTCGTGGTTTCTATCAGACAGAGCAATGGGATTCCTAAGGTCACTTTGAAACCTGGGGTCTCCTACTGTAGACCAGAAGACTGACTTGAACAGGAGTCTAATTAAAAAGACCCAAGATGTTGAGTAAAGCTCACAAGTGCCATCTGTTCAGTTTTACAACCTGAAATTACTCAGTAAATTGCAGTAACAACTTTGATTGTTCCTACGTTTCTCTGGCAGCTGAACTTTGTTACAAAAGCTGGCCGGCACAGGCAGAGTTGTGCTGACTCTCTTAGTGTTATTAACACTTGGATTTCATTAATTATTCCAGCAAAGTATGTTCTGGAGATAGATGTAGATTAAAACTTAATATCCTGAGGAAGACGTTGATACCCTGCAGGCTCTGTGCTGATTTTCTAGCTCAGAGCATGCTTGGAAAGGGGCAGCATGTGCTGGGTACTAAGAGGGTACCTGGCAAGGTGTGTTCCTCAAGCTCTGCAGGAGCAAGTCTTTCCTGGATGGCTGGGGTTCCCACAGAATGGAAGCATGTGCCCTTTGCAGGGCTGTGGGCTCTGGTTCCCAGATCTGATGGCTCCTGCTTTATGTGACTGAAGAAACTGCTGGCTGCGAGTTGCACACATCAGCTAAGGTGTCACTTTGCCTTTGGGCACCACTCAGAAGGCACAAGCACAGATGCCTGTACTACACATTGAGTCTCGGGTTGCCCTGGAGAGTGATTTGTTGTGCATGCATGAGGTGTGGGGAACATGAGTTAGGAAGAGAGTTGGCTGGCATGAGATAGAGGCATGATAAAAGTGGTAAAATTGAAGTACCTTTTGGTATGTGTTCATGCTGGATCTTCAGTGGTGGTATTGCCTGAGGAAGATGTACACCTGAGTTTTCAGAAAAACCTTTTTGGAAGCAAAGGTGATGTATAATTGAGATAAGTAGGTTGCTATGTGTTTACTGTAATAGCTGCTTTAATTATGGCCCAACATTGTGGGCATACTCAGTAAGACTGGACTCAGATATTCGATTAAGATATCATCATAACTCCATCTATAGATTCTTGCAACAAATTGTTCCTAGGTTAAAGTAATTAAAAACAAGGCTTGCTTCTTTATTTCCCTTGCAAGTGAAAGTCTCACTCATGTGGTTGATTGGGTGAGAAAATGCTAGTCCAGTCCAAATGTTGCATACATCCGAGTGACTTGAAATTATTGTTCTATCTGGCCTGTTGTTGGTATTTAAAAGATCATTTTTGATAGAACTGAACAAAACAAGTATGCTCAATTCACAATTTTAACTAACATAATAAAAATACTGTGGTTTTTAAATCTTTTTTGTTTTGTTGCTTTAATGGCAAAAACAATGTAAAATAATTCAATAATTCTGAAGTTCAGTATTCTCTATAGCAACAGTAGTCTACTAGAAGTTTCTATAGTACTGCAGTATTTAGGTTTCAGGTATCTGGCCCAGTACATGTAGCCTTAGCTCATTCATTAAAATCTGTTGTGAAAGTTCTGGTTTTCGTATGCTGATACAGTTGGTCTTTAGGTTGCCCAGTATTGGGTAGTTAGTGTATGAGTGACAGCTGTTGTTAGAGTCCAGTATCCTATGAAGGACATATGGCCTTTTAGGTATATTTCTCCCTTTGGACCTACTAATATATTTGATTTCCAGAAATTACCTTCCTTTGAAGTCTCTGCAGTATATCTGAAGAGGTGACATTACAATTGCAAAACTCCCTTTTATTTGGGACTGGAGTGGAATTTGAATGGAAACCAAATGATGCAATACACTTTTCTGCACTGCTGATAAAGGAATTTGTACACTGATCACTGAGGAACTTCCTTCTAACCTTAAGACAAAACCAAAGTAACACCCCAGTTGATATGGAGTGCAGTGCTCGGGCCTGGGTTGCTGCAAAACTGAGTTTTCATATTACAGATCTTTTCTTGCACTATTAAAACATGGGTGGTGTAAAAGCTGCTCTATTGTGTTTTATTGGGCATGAAATATTGAAAAGGGCAGGGCCTGGTCCAAACCTGTGCCTCAGGGACTGATAAATCAAATGCCTAAGCACTGGACCTTCAGATTGTTGGCACATCAGAGAGAGGGGCAGAAATCACATGGAAGATCGAAGGCATCAGAAGTGGTGATTAAAGCACTCTTATTTATTGTTTTAGCTTTCTATTTCAAAGCTTTTTCTATATCCTTTTCTCCTTTACAAGTTGGCACAATGGATGAAATTCTGTCACTGTTGAAGTTAGTGGTATGTTTGCTTTAGTTTTTCGATGGGACGAAGATTTAGCCTACAGTGTTTTAAGATGGTTTGCATGTGTGTATTTTATGTTTCCTTGGTTAGTAGGTAATAGTGAAAATGTTAAGTATCTTTTTCATTTACCTGAAGTAAGTAATGTTTATTTTTACAGGAGGAAGTTTCACCTAATTACAGCATTTTTTTAAGAAAATCAGTACAAAACTTCTTTATTTTTGTCTACAGGAAAGGGTGTTTTTACTGGCATGCTAACTTTCACTTCAGGCAAAAGTTAACAGTATCTTTTGACTTTTAAGTAGTAAAGTTCATCTAATATTTCTTTGCTTCTTAGCTGACACGCTTTAGGTATTTCACTAGCTGTATGACCTCAATGTATGTAATGGTAAAACTGCATGAAACCTTTTGAAGAAAGGAATTCTGCCTCAAAGAAAAAAAAAAAAGAAGTTGTCATGGAATAACATGGATGTTCTCTTGATTGCTGTTTTCCTTGTTTTCCTCTAGCGGATAAGGAAAAAGTTTGCAAGAAATAATTTCATTTAAAATGTGTAATACACTTGTGTAGATGTCTCTGTATTCAACTTCATATAGAATACTTTGTCTCTTTTCCTAAAAATCAATAGTATTGAGATGTGTCATACTGATTGTTCACCTAGGACACTAATGTCAGATGCCTACTTTTAATATGGTGTATACATATCTGCATATGTGGCTTTAATATATTTTATTTTCTGCTAAAAGAGTAAGTGGAAATAGTAAAAAAATAGTAAAATATTGAGCAATAATGAGATAGTAGGCTGAGGTATTTCTTCATTTTCTGGCCATATTTAGCTGGTGAAATTTCTTAGATGAAAAGGAGTTCTCTGTACCATACAGACAGTTAACCCTCCTAACATTTCTTAATAAAATCCATGTCAAAATGTTCTTGAGTTCATCTGTCTTCCAGGACATAGTTTTCTGTTGTACATTGGCAGATCTGACTGAAATATGATTATTTCTTTGCATCATAACTTGCAACATAACTTTGCAATATAACTTGCTGTAACCCAATTTAAGTACTCTTAAGGGCACGGACTGAATTTTTACTCCATCCTCTACCTGACACAGTAGGAGCCTGTGGGAAGGGAACAGATGCTTTTGAATGTTAGAGCAGAATACCACATGCTAACAGGATGGTATCTGAATGGCACTGGGAGTAGTTCATAGGATGGTTTTGTTGGAAGGGACCTTTAGAGGTAGCGTAGTCCAATCACCCTGCCATGGGCAGGGAGGTCTTCAACTAGATCAGGTTACTCAGAGCCCCATCTAATCTCACCTTGAATATTTCCAACAATGGGGCATCTACCACCTCTCTGGGCAACTTGTTCCAGTGTGTTCACCATCCTCATGATAAGAAATTTCTTCCTTATGTCTAGTCTGAATCTGCCATCCTTTAGTTTAAAACTTACCCCTTGTGCTATTGATACAGGCCATGCTAAAAAGTCCATTCCCATCTTCCATATAATCCCCCTTTCATGAGGGAGACAGATAAGAAGATGAGAAAGCTCTGGCATGAGACTCACTGTGACTTTTTCCCATGTGACATTTTTTCCCCCCAGACACTGCTTGAGCATTCACCACACATTAATCTTCAGGTTTCTTGTTTTCACAGCCGCTGCAGATCCTTCCGTCTATCCATAACCACTATAGGTGACCCATGACAGTACTGAACAGTTAATACCTAATAAAGCACGTTTCCGGGTGGCAAATAACTAACAGTTTCATAGCTCATTGCCTTATTCATCCTTTTCTTCTCTAAAGACACAGAAACCACACTGGGAGAGGGAAGCCTTTTTGGTTCTTGTTCATTCCTTGTGTCAGCAGCATCTGGGTTGTTTCAGGAGCTGAGCAGATTGCTGTGCTAGAGCTTAGGAAATGATTGTAAGATGTCTGTGTTGGTTTATTTCCCGTGTGTCATTTCCTGTGATATTTCTATAGAATAGCCCTTTCTGTTACACAGACATAAATCACCTGAGTTATAATGCTGCCACAGAAAACGGAGCAGTATATTACACGTGCGCACATGCGGTGAGATCGTAGTGCTGTCTACTAATACTATTAAATATACTTAATATAGTGGCAGGTTTCTGGCAAATCAAGAGTGAATTCCTGTGGCAGTAACAAAATAACACTTATGGATGTTTGTGTCTAATTTTGTGATGAGTCTAAATGTATTTCAGTCTTCTGAAATGCTTTTGGAACAAGTTGAGGTTTTAGCTAATGTACATATACTCTAGATTTTACAGGGTATAATTTCTTTACTGTTGCCTTTGTTCACTTCAGAATATTTTTCATTTCTTCTAAAAATAATGTGAATTTAGATCAAAGTATTAGCAAATAACACAAGATTGGCTGTATACCCAGAATCTCAAAATCGATATTTATCCAGACTAAATATAGCAGATTGATTAAAGTGGTTTCAGGTTTTGTGCAAGTCAAGAAGCTATTTATGTGTGTTGGAATAAAAGCCATACAGTTGAACAAAGTTCTGATTATTCACAGAAGCTGGAAATGAAAAGATTTGATTTCCAAGGCTTTTGTAGAACCAATAAAGGAAGATTTATAGTAAAATCCAGGAGATGAAGGGTGGGTTTCTTAATTTCTTTGGACTTCATAGGAAAAAACACAGAGAGTGACATTGATGTTTGACAATTTCTGGAAATTAATATTTTGCAACTCCAGAAGTGATCTTTCTGCTCATCTAATTTGATTTCCTGAATAACTCAGCTTTAGTGGCTGGTTTTTTTTCTCTTTGTAAAGAAACATTTGTTCATGTATTTTTGTTTGAAAAAACGAAAATAGGCTTAATAGGCTGCTTCATCATGATTGCATTTCTCTAATTCCTTGCTTTTCCTCTGCTGCAGCTGGTCCCTGCTGGAGATTGGTTCTCCTAAGTGGACCTGTGAGCCTGACCCACCTTGTCCCTTTCCACGTTCTTGCAGAATGTGATGAAATAAGCAATATGTGGTGCTTTACCAGCTGTTGATTTTCTGCATGTGTTTTGAGACAGACAAAGCACAAAGTGACTCGATTTCCTGATGAGTTAAAGTGTGCAAGCTCTATAGGAAAAGATGGAGCAGTAGAGCTTGAGATAGGTGAGCCCCATCCATCCCTTGGCCACTGTTCTTCCTGGAGAAACTCTCTTGACCATGTACCCATCTATCTTCTCTCTGTCATTCTCCCTCTTCCCCCCTGCCCTAGACTGGTGATAATGATACCACTTCAGCACAGCACTTCTGGATTTTTAAATAACTGTTTGCATCATTATTGCTATGATAATATGCCCTGTCTAATTGTTTGAACATTCTTTGCCAAGCTGTAGCAGGTGGCATCAGCAGTAAACACTTTATTTTTTATTTTTTTTTTTTAAAATTTGTTATGATAGTGGAAAATTGTAATAATTTCCCTGGACGAAGTCTTGTCATCACTGAACACTATGAGGGCTTTGGCATCAGTGAGATATGGTTAAGATTCATCCACTACTGGTTTTTTTTGGTTGGTTGGGTTTTTTTGTTTGTTTGGGGTTTTTTATTCTTTTGCTTGTTTGTTTTTGTGTTTTGTTTTGTTTTTTTCCTTTATCCCTCTGCCCTGGGCAACTTCGAAGAAGATTTGCCCCTCTGGAACAGAGATGGCAACCTGACTGTATTGCTGAACGTTGCTTCCTGCAACAAACAGTTAGGATTATTAACAGTCCCAGTCAGAACCATGTCATGAGTTAAAATGTTGTGAAATCTTAAATCCAAGGTTTTATAGCTGAAAGGATTTGCAAGCCTTAGTTACAGAGTCACCGCTTCTGTCTAGACTGTGGAAATAAAAGAGCAAGTGTTACTCTGTGAAGTAGTAGCTTAGTTTTTGGCTTAAAAGTAACAAAATATTCTGTATATTATACAGAAAACTGACTTTGTCATGAAGATAAATTTTCATTAGAAAAAAATAAAAGAACTGCAGAACTGTACTGTCAGCTAGTGGAATTTTTTTTCCAAACACTTCTGCAAGGAGTGTATGGAAAATTTATACTATGATTTTTCCTAAAATGTAGTCTAAATCTGAAAAGGCTGTTTTAAAGCAAATACAATATAGCAAAGTTTCAAAGCCAGTACTTGTAAGCTGTCCACTGTTTCAAAATTATTGTTTTTGCCTGTTTCCTGTGAATGCGGATCCAACCTGCTGACTCTGACAACAACTATTTTTTGTTTCATTTTGGCACAGTCAGGTACTGGAGGCTTTTAGCACCACTATAAGGGATAATACGTCATTTTCCGCCCACGTTGCCTTTTTTCACTAATTCATCTGTATATGTAACCTTCCTAAAGTAGCTTGGTCTTAGACATCCTTGTACTTAAAAAGCTTTCTCTGACATCTATACAAAGGTTTCCTCACTGAAAATCAAGCTTATTTATTTCTTGTCTGTTCTTGATGAGGCTGGCTAACAGCTGATTCCAAAACTCTTTGTGATGTTTTTTTAATAGTGAAAGAATATTTTGCTTCCCAATTGTGTTCTCTTTAGAAAAGAAGTTTCTCCTTCCTTTTTCATTTCTTCAAATTGCCTATGTCTTCTTTTTAAATAACTGAGCAAAGTTCTCTGAAAGTTCCAACAATATTGATGAAAGAATTATATTTAATTTTGATAGGTCAAAGAATATTCTTTTTGTTTGTTTAAAAAATTGCTGATATATAGTTTTGTGCCTGTATATTTTCATTGTTAGTGTCATTCCTACTTCCTTCTCGGAAACGTAAAAAAAAAAAAAAAGATGTAATAAAAGAAAAAACTAAACCAAACAGCACCAAAATTATGATTTGCATGAGGACAAGAAATGTAAATCAATTTCCATTTCTTTAAGGAAAGTGTTGGAGCTACTCTCAAAGCTTGTCACTTTCTTTCCTGTTATCACCTGTTGTCATAGTGATGTTTTATTCTGTGACTAATTTGTAGGCTATGCTTTTCAGACAAACAGAAAAAACACAGACTTCATTTTGATTCTCAGTTGCACCGGCGTGAAAGATAAAGGATGGAGCTGTTGATTAGTGGGTAAAGAGGAAGAACATGCCACACATTCAGATGAGTTTATCACCTAAATTCAGCAATGTGATGTGCAGATACACCGTTGGGATATTGCTAGCTAAAGGAAGTAAGATGGTAGATGGATGTAATTACAAAACATTATGATGCATTTGGCTGTTCAGTTGAGTGATGGGGCTTGTGTTTCTGTACCTGGCTTGACTTCTGCAAATCAAATCTCTCTCCCTGGAGCAGGAGACCTGGGTTCTCGGACCTTGCGCTGTTGTAGAGTTCTTACATGAAAATACATTCAGACATTTTTAGTAAGATAATAGAGCGTTTGGACATGGGCTGTGCAGTATCAGGCATGTGGGCCTGGGAGGGGTTGGTTTTGGGAGCTGCAGATGGTGCCAGAGTCTGCCTGGGTCACCAGATAGCAGCCGGGAGCCGTTAGAGCATCGGCAGGAAAAGGGTCCCTCCCGGGGTCCCCCTGTACTCCTGGCACCCACTGGAGAGCCCGTAGGTGGGGCTGAGCAGGTGGGAAGATAATCCTCCCTGGGAAATGTCGTGCCAGAATACATGAAGAGTTGTCTTTTGGGTGAGCCATTCTTGATGCCCTTAGGACAGGACCTGAAATTGGCTTCTTCCATGTTCAACTGTTTGAAGCTGTTGGGGACAGACCCAGAGAAAGGGGTGCAGGCAGGGCTGGGCTGGGCAGGCAGCACCTCACTGTGCTTGTCTGTGCACTGTGGTTGTGTGACGGTTTGCATCTCCTCTGGAGTCCTGCTGGTCCTCTCTGATGGTGATTAGGACAAGTTTGTGTCTGTCCTCTACTTTTAGGTCAACAAAAACCCAACAGCTCGGGTGTCGTGGTACATTTATCCTGGGAGGCTTTCTGGAGGGAGGGAGCACGTAGCTACAAATAACTTGCAGGGGGAAACTGGTCTCCACTTATTTTCATAGTTCAGACCAGCACTGCACTCTCTGCTTAATAAGTAGTTCATATTCACTGCCTCGCTTTGTTTTCTTTAATAAACTGTTACAGTGGAAGGAAAAGATAGCTGTTCAAAGATTGCTCAGAGCTAGTGGTGATGCCATGGCACAGACGGAATAAAGAAATGTAGCAGAAGTTGATGCTTCTGCTTGCTGGGGTGGGCAGAAGAATTTGAAGTCTAAGGATGTGAGTGGGAGAAGCCCACGTGAACCTGCAGGATGACAACACTGCCATCTGGCCATCTCTCAGGAATTGGTTCAGATGTCCTCAGCTCTCCTTGTATGAGCGATTTGTAGAACACAGCTGTAGCAGAAAACGTTTCCCATATCCTAAAGGCCAGGTCACAAAAAAACAAGTGATACTGTGAGATAAGGATGTGGGGAAGGCCAGGTGGTGATGATGGATGGGTCCATGAATTAGAGGAGCCAGCAGCTGAGCCCAACTTGACACCCACTTTCCCAGGCAGCCAGCTTCAAACCAGCATCTACAGCAGAAAGCTGCTTGAGGTGAACCAAGTGGGCATGACCTGACCTGACATATTGCCTTGTTTGGGTAACTGGATGGATTCTGGAGACTTGGTCATGGGCAGCAGTTGGAGCAGCAATCAGAGAGTGAATGGGGTGTCTGGCAGGGACCACAGGGAGCAGTGTGTCAAAGAAGGGAGACTTGTGCAGGAGAAGGAGCAGTGATGAAGAATTCAGTGGATGAAATCTGAGAGTGAGGGAAGATGGGGAGAGTAAGTGCTGGAGAAGAAAAGCTAGAAAAACAATCCAGGAAGCACAGTGAAGAGAATCAATACATGGTGTAGTTTGTGTTTTATAGCTACTTGGTGAGCAAAAAGGCAACTGAGAGATCAGTCTCTGGATGTGAGACAAAGCTTGCACATAATTTGGACAGCTCGACGGCACCCCCTCGTTGCTCAGGTTGTAACATACTTGAATTGCTACACCAGGCTCTGTCCATGAGATTTCTTCTAGACGTAGAAACTATTCCAGTTTTCAATTAGTCTTTTCCTTTAAGAGAGATAGCTTTTGTGTAGAAACGCCACTACGTGCAGATGTTTCTTATCTTCTTTGAAAAGGAAGTAGAGGAGTTATTTGAAGGCAGACAGGATACTCTTATCATGCACTCTTCTTTTTCCAATTACTGCATGATGTATAACTTGTCACAAAAGAGGAAAGGCTTATTTCCAGGAAAAGCAGCAGCTGAAAGTGTCAATGAGCTTGTTATTGGGGAAAAACCCAACCTGATAGAGTAGCTTGTACCTTGTCTTTTCATAGCAAGAGGGGAGGCGTGCGTATGTTCTGGTGGCAAGATTACTCAGAAGAGAGCAGCTAGTATGAGCACCTAGCTGCCTCTGGCATTTAAATTTAAAATATTATGAATTAGTCTCTGAAATGCCTGGGTCATGCCACTAACTGTAGCAAGAACTTGTATTGCTGGTTAATTTACCAGTTAGCTATGATCAGAAGAGATGAATCCCTCCACCCTCTTTTCTTGCTGCCAGATGTACCTGGTGCAGAAGAGCCATCTCAGTGTGTCTGGGCAGTGATGGGCTACGCACATCAGGGCCTTGTGCCATCTCTTAGAAGGACCAAATACTGATTCTCATGCACTGTTTCGTTGCTGCACAGATTGAGTGAAAATGGCACTTCAGGCTAACTTCTCCACGGTTGTTTGTGGCTTGCAGGCGTTTCAGGAAACGCTGCAGTATTGGTGTTGCTGGGATTCTTGGATGGTGATATTTCCGTCACTTTTGGAGCCATTGTTCTTGTGTGTGAAAGGCTGCCAGAGCATTTGTCTGACACAGGGACAGCACAGAAAATGTCTGTGCTAAGACATACTGCTTTCTAAAAAGAGGCTTTCATTTTCCTAGGACATTTTTGCTTTGTGATTCTGTGATTTTCGTAATTCTTATGGGGGTTAACTAGTAGAGTTTTAAGAAACCTTTGGTTAAAACTGATACTTTATTTCTTTGTGTAAGGAAACTTTCAAAATTTCCAAGGTGCTGTATTGAGCTGTTTTTACAGAATTCAGCAGCTTGTTGACATATTTGATGCAAACATAAGCCTGCACAAAGCTGACAGAATCTGATGATTAAAAAGTGATCCTGGAGGTTCATGCCTTTGCAGTAGATTCAGAAGAGAAAATATCTCCCTTTTTCAGATCTATGAAACTCATTAGTACTACACACTATCTTCCTGCAAGTTATTCTCAGTAGTAATGCAATTATCAGCATTCACACTGATAGCAAAAACCTTGCAGTAACATTCTTGTGAAGTTGTGAATCATGCTTCTCTTGTCTCTTGATAGAGTGCCTGAACAACAGTAGAGGTATTTATAATAAAATATAATATGAATAATAATACAAATGCAAATAAAATGTGAATAGTAATATGAATAATAATATGTATGTTTTGTCTTTGACTCACAGAATAAGTTATTTTTTGAGCTTATACTGCTTTTAGAAATGGGCTTACCTGGTGTACTTATAAAGAAGTGATCTTATTTAGTTATGTGACTGGCCTTGTTAGACCTGTTTGTTAATCAAACAGTTTTAATAACCCCTCCCATATAGATTAAATAATATTGTATTAAATTTGCCATAGGAGAAGCTAAATGTAATCAATGGTGCAAAACACTAGAATTGAATCCAGTATGTGAAGCTAGGGACTGCTTTTTCCATACAGGCAGCCTTTTGAGCAAGTCCTGTTTTCCATTTTTGTAACTGGTTTCTCAAATCAGGGTTCATTAAACTGAAATTAATCTAAAACCAAAAGTAAGTGTTGTAGGACACTGTAAGGCCTGAATTTTTTTCCTTTTTCTGTACAGAAGTGATTGTGTTAGAAGGCAGTCTTCACTGCCTGTTGTGGCAGTGTACTTAAGTGGGTGTGCAGGAACTGGATGTTTCTTCTGAATTATTTTGAAGCTTTGACAAGTACATCACGCGTCTGAATAAATGCTGTTGCTTTATAGTTTTCTTTTGTGAACTATTGATCAAAGAAATAGATTTAACTGTTATAAGATGTATCTGCCTCTCTCTCCTTACTTCATCCAAGAGAAGGATGAAATTATGGTACTTGGAGACACAGTATTTGGTTCATATTGGCAATAAGTCTCCAACTCCAGATTTTCATGGACTAGCTTGTTTCCATGGCAGCTCACAGGACATTTTTATGCAGTTTGGAGGGAAGCCCAGATGGTCTGCTGGGTCACCCCCATGGTGCAGAAGTGCTGGTGGAGTAACAGGGTGCAGAGAAGCACTCCTGGACACAGAGTGATCTCACAGACTTCTGCCTTGCATTTTGCTGCAGTCAGGTATTGGACATTTGCTGTTATGGCTACATTGCTTTCTGCCCTGGTCTGGGGAGGTCTGCACCACAGTGACAGCTTCTGCTTCCCTTTCTGAAAGCTGGCTCATGTGTTCAGGTGTTTGTATAAAAGTGAATGTGGCCTGGTATTCACCTGGTGGCTGGAGGTTGTTGCCTGCCATAGCTTGTTTGTGCAGTTGCCTGTGCCCAGGGGTGTCCTGGCCTGGGCCCTGTACATTGGGAATTACTTTCCTCCTGCTGCAGGACTGCTCAGAGTTAAATGTGGAGGAGCAGAGAAGAAGAGGAATGGGAAACAGCATGAAGCAGATTTGTTTTAGAAACATCTAAGTTTTGATGAAAATTGTAATTGAACACTTGCATGCACTTAATTAAGAAGGGGGGAAGGGTGGAAAAAAAAAAAAAAAAGTATGGCTTTATTCTTCCTGGCATAGCTTGTGACGATGCCATCCTGGACTGCTGTGTTGCCAGGAGCAAGCATGTCAACAGAAAGAGAGCAACCATGCAATCCTGGGGGGTGTGGGCAGCAGGCAAGCACTTTGATAGTTGCAGGACTTGGTGCCACCAAGGTCCTAAAACACACTTGACTGTCTGCTTATGCCATTCCCTGAGGGGTCTCAGGGTCAGACCATCAAATTCTTCTCTTCTCTAGCTTCCACTTATCTGGCTACTACTTTGTCCTTGTCTTTCCCAAGTATGTTGGTTAAGATTTTTGTTTCAGTGGCTGCTTTTGTCTGGAGCAAGGTACTGTTGCCCTGTCTGCTCCCTACCCAAAAGTCAGCTCCAGGCAGTGGTTCTTCTGCCCCCACTTATGAGGCAAAACTCTGAGTCATGTTGAAATATCTGTTCTTAATACCCTTCAATTAGAAAATCCCAACACCATAACTACTCAGCATGAGGCTACGTTGGGCAGGCTGTTCCACATCAGCTGGGGGAAACAGCAATTTTTGTCCCCCAGCACAGAACGTGATGTTTTCTTGCGTGTGTTATTTGCACTTCACAAATATTTCCCCTGCTCAACACCATGGAAAACAATGCTTTTATGTTTCATGCTTTCTTTGCTCTTGGTTAAATGTTTGTTTTCAAGACTTGATTAGCTAAAGCGCTGGAGAAAATTAGCTGAAACAGGGCCTGATTTTTTCAATGGCAAAACAAAACATGGGGTGATTTGAGTGGAAACAGTGTCTGTCTTGCTCACAAATGAAGACTTGGATAATACTCTGCATATTGTTGTTTTCTTCCCTTTAAGTGCTTTTGGGTGCATCAAATGCCTTAATATGCAGCAGGCATCATCAAAAGCAATCCTGACAAGCAGCCTGAAACACTGCTTTCGGCAACGTTTGCTTGTTCTTAATGACTTCTCAGTATATCAGTTGAGTAATTTCAGCAGCAAGTTTCCAGCAGATTGCAGTTTCCTCTTAGAGACCGGTGTATGTATTTAGGAACCATCTTTCTTCTGTTTCTTACCTGGTGGCTGTAAATGTGTTTTTCCTCTGGCTAACTTTGCAATCTGGCTTTTGAAAAGAGAGCATCTGACACTGGTAACATTACCTCCATTATCATTGCTATTCATTAATTTTCAATAGCACTAGTTGTTCTCTCTCAGCATTTTGTGGTGGGTAACGTTACCCATCAGTCCAAACTATATTGCAGCAGCATGGCTCCAGTTGCTTCCCTCCCAGGGGCATCAGTAGCAGTAGAACCAAATATCTTTGAGGCAGGGGGCAGGGATCCCTGCAGGGTAAGCGTATGAGGGGTTTTTGTCCTTGCAGAGGCTTCAGGGCTTCAAAGCAAGGGCCTTATAGTCTTGTGCCTGCATGCTTCCCTTTGGAGTTCCTGGTCTTTACTCAGCCCATCAGGACAAGCCCCCAGAATCCTGTGTGATCAGAGGATATTTTATCTCTGGTAGGAAAATGGTGTTGTGCCTCATTTAAAATAACAAAACAAGGATTGCAATGGGCCAAATTAATCTGGAAACTGTTGGGGCTTTAAGTACAATCCTCGGTCTCTGTTGCCTGCAAAATGTATCTTTTCCTTTTTTGTCCCTTTTTTCCTTTGTCAAAGTCACAGACAACATTTTTGTCCAACCAGTTTATTTCAGTCTGTGGAAAAATTGAGATCTCTAGCTTTTTTGGCCACTTGAAGAATTTAGCAGAACAGGGTTTTTGTTGACAACTGTCATGAAAATACTAAAACAAACTGTGCATTTACTTGAGAAACATTTGCAGAGGTTTCTGGGCTCAGTCCCTGTTGCAAGCTAGAGAGCTGCATCGTTACCAATTCTATATAAATATCCCAAGGACAAGGGTGTTCATGAGGATGCTGTTGGAAATGGGCAGCCTAAGTCCCCTGCCAGCTACGGGGGCAGTGGCTGGCAGGGCTGGCATGTGCCAGGGTGAAGCAGCCATGCCCTTTGCCACAGTGGCCGCAGGGCTTTGCACCCAGGATGAACCCTGAGGAAGAACAAGCCACCTGAAGTTTGCTGGGTCCAATCCTTAAAAATGTAGGGGCTGGGCTGTAAAATCTAGTTAATGAACACTTGCTTTTACTGGTGGAACAATGTGTGATACCTTTAAAAATCTGAATTTGCCATTGTAATTGCAGTACTAGTTAGCATCACTTTTCTGTTGTTGTTTTTCTTCCCTTTCATCCTCAGGTTATTCCTGCAAGTAAAGAGGAAATAATTCTGGCAATCATTTATCGAAGGTAGCTAATAAAACAATGGAAGAATGTAGGCTGAGGCATAAATGGGATATTGTGACAGATGTAGATGATTATTAACCAGCTGATGTTTCCGCAAAGGCTTCTGATCATAAACACAGCATGGAGTGAATCTGTGTGTATTAATAGCAAAGGTTTTGTGGAAAATCTGAGTGTGGGCTTTTTCTTTAACATCCCATTTCCTGCTTTAATTGATAGAGTGTGAAGCTTTCATACAAATAATTTGGAAAAGATTATTTTGTGTCCGTGACATTAAGTACATGGTATAGGCCACGCACACCATGCTGCAGAAGGATTTCTTGAAAAGGACTCCTAGAGGGATGCTTTTTGAGAGTTGTGACCAGTCACAAATGCTAAACTCAGTGATACAAGAAAGCTAAGCGGCTGTGGTAGAGAAGTATCTATTTGTGTCTATGCAACCTATGTTTTAATGAGACTTTTCAAGAGGAAGGTATTATCAGAGAGAGATCATTATGCTGCACAATTTGTGGGCTACACTTCCAATTTTTGCCTGGCTTTCTATCAGATGTTGTCTTAGTTAGTTATTGTCCTGCATTATGTTATGGGAAATACAATGCTAGGTTTGTACTGTAATCACTGGGTTTGAATTGAAATACTTTAAATGTGCACCTTTCTGAGGCTCTGCTAGAGCTTTGGCTGTCATTCTCCTTTTCTGAATTTCTGAGCCTGGGGGTGGGGGGAAGGGCAGGAAATTAAACAGAAATTACCCAAATAGAGTGATGAAAGTTCTGTTTAACATCTTGTATCACATCTCTGCAAATACTGAGTCCTGATACCATTTGCAAACATAAACTGTTTGTTTACCTTACAGCAGTTGGTATTTGTGATGTATAGAGTGGTTGGTTGCAGTGCGGATAAGACTGGGTAGAAGATGTTGAGGAAGGGAAATATCATACTGCTATAATACATTAAAAAGACAATGCAAGTGTTGTTTTAATAATAGTTTGTATTCTGCCAGTACCAACCAGTATATTTCAGGCTTTTTGTGACAGGAAGAGCCTCATCTTAAAATCTGAAAATTAGGGAAAATAGCATAAGCTTAATTAAAAGTTACGGACAGGAATCAGTTTCTCTGTTGGTCACCCCCAGCACTCAAGAGAGATATATAAAGCATAAAGCTGAAGGGGTTCATCACTATCTAAGTTATGTCAGTTCCTTTCATTGCAGCATCTGTGGGGATGTCAACAGGTCTGCAGCAAAGTAGGGCTTTCTTCCACAGCACTTACTATACTTGGTCTCTTGTAGCTTCAGTTCTCATTTTCTGCTGGCTAATTAGAGAAACTATTTTTACTTATTCTTCATCTTAATTGTTTTCTTTTATCTTTTCTTTCACTGCTTCCCCCCTATCTACCAAGCCCTCCTCCCTCCCACCCCCCTCCCCCCCCAAAAAAAAAAGCTGTTTCTCTTCTAAAAAAATCCGCTTAAATTAAGCAGTCCGTGCCAAGTGAAATCATTCAATTATTGGTGCTTTTTGGTCTTTCCTTTTAGTAAACAGAGCCTTCCTGACGGCAGGGCAGTTCCTCAGGAATTCCTTTATGGTGAATTAGGCAGGGCAGTAATGAATAAGTGAGGGCAAAGGACACTGAGCAGCGAACCAAATTGATTACCTATGTCCTCAGCTAACTTCTTTAGAGCAATTTTGGATGGGCACGGAACCCTCTGAGGCATAGGTGGAGCCTAATCTCACCCTGGGGGCCTGTTCTTGTTAATATTTTCTACTGTGTTATCTGTCACGCCCATGTGCACCCTTAGGGGACTAAAACTGTAATTAATTAAGGGTCCGAAGGAAAGACCAGGAGCTTGGATCTGTGCATAGTCATGCTCATGGACCTCTGGTCTATCTGGGGTGGTGGTGACAGGACATGACTGTGGTGCTCCAGGTATCCCTGTGTCACTGGCCACCTGCATCTTCACCCTCTGCTTCCTTCTCAGCCTGCCTCTGCCAGGCAGCCAGCCCTGATGCTGGTTCATCATGGTGGCCTTCACTCTTGTCATGTCTGAGGCAGCTTAAGAGGGCACACAGAGGCTTTGCTACTCAGCTGTTATCTGTCCAAATGCTCAAAGGATTTAGGAGCTGCAGTGGCCCAGCCTGTCTATATCTCAGCTTACTCCCACATCCAGGTGCAGAGTGAGTGCCTACCAGGGGAATACAGCAATAGGATTCTGCTGTTCTGCCATGATTTGGGAAGGTGTTAAAACATCTGACAGCATATAAAGACCCTTTATTAACATTTTCTGTCTGTGACAAACCTGTGAAATCTACCGTATCTTGTTACAGGAGAGAACAAAGCATCATAGAATCATAGAATCGGCTGGGTTGGAAGGGACCTCTGAGATCAAGTCCAACCCTTGATCCACTACCACTGCTAGTCTATGGTGTGGACTGTTTTAAGTGCACTTGATTTGGTTAGCAGCCTGATGTTGCTCCCTACAGTCTTGAGAGACTTGTCATTCCCAACAGTCCTTTCTTTTTTTTTTTTTTTTTTTCTTTAACCAATTCTAGATACTGAGGCTATCACCATAACAGCAGAGCATCAAGCCAATCTGTAGAAGTGTGGATCCCCATATTGTATCCTGTACAAAAAGAAAAAAACGTAGCATGCTGTCTGATCACCATCATGACAGTGTAAGGTGAATCAAATGTTTTTAACTGCACACTCTCTTTTTTTCTTTTTTTTTTTTTTTTTTTCCTTCCACTGTCCTTTCATCTCCTGTGAATGGTCTTCTCAAGATTAATTTAGAATATGACCCATTGTTGCCTCTCTGGTTAGGAAGAGGCCCTGGATTTAATATTGAGTACTGCTCCCTGGTGAACACATTGGGGACAAGGTTGAAGATAGGGTGAGAAAACAGAATGTAGGGCTTAGGATGAGAATAATTATTATGAGGAATAATTTTGATCTTTGAATGTTTTTTTTTTTTTTTTTGAATATTCGAGGGCAAATAGGAGAAGCAACAGATGGAAGATGAATGAGACAGCAGTTAGTTTCCCGCTCTCACTGGTGGCAAATTGAGGTGCACCCTTTAGATTTATTCTCTTTTTCCATCTTGCAAGCAATTGCTAGTTCCAGTGAAACGTCTCAATATACCAGCAAATTCCTAGAAGAATAACTTCTTTTTTTTCCTTTCTCAGCAGAAGGAAGAAGGGTAAGCATTTTGAGAACCTATATTTCAATATCTTGGGTACATAGAAGGGGATTGAGTTCTCTCTGACATTGCCTTCTCTCTGCTTCTGGGATTAAGTTCTCATGCTCTGTGAAAAGGACTTCTGGGGCAATATACTTCCCTCCAGTAAATATTTAACTGGCTGCATCTTCATTGGAATTAAGCAAAGAGCTTCTCTGCTGTAAATGGCACATACTTGTGGGATTTGTGCTTCTTGTCCATTCACATTAAGCAAACATGGTAGATGATGTGTGGAGAGACAAGAAAAGGGAAAAGGCTGTGTAGAAACAAAGTTCATAGACTACCCAGATCCTTTTTTTTTTTGTTGTTTCTTTTCATCAAGACTTTTTGCAGAAAATCAGTCTGATGCAGTCTGATGCAGATTCACCGATTGCCTCGTACAGCAGTAGCACATGGAAGGGTTTGTCACATGCTACATTTTGTGTTCAGATTCTTTGCTTCTAAGTTCGAGTTTATGGAGAAGCTTATAGAAGCCTGGGATGCTTGGCTGGGCTCTGGCCAAGAAACTACAGCTGGTCTCCTAATTATAAAAAGGGCAAATGATATAAAGGCCTGTGGGGATCTGTCAGAAACAGATTTATTGGGAAGGATAGAGAAGGACTTAAAGCTAGCACCTCCTCTCCATCACCCCCTCCCCACACAGTGCACGTGCTCTGAGGTTTTGTGATACTTTTTCGGCTTTGTGAAAGCCATCATCTGGATCACACTTATCATCTGCCTTCTTCCTGGTTCCTGCCCAATTTGCATCTCATCCAAGTTCCAGTTAATGACTGCGTAATTCAGGAAATAACATGTAAAATCATTTTATGCATATCAAAATAAGGGATTCTGCAGATTAGGACTTCTAAGTGATAGTCTGACACCCTTTAGTATCCCCTATGCCTCCTCAGATGTCAGTGAGGAAAAACACATCAAGATTGCCACTGATGAAAACAAGACAACCCATGTGTGCTGGCTGCTGCAGCACCAGCTAATTGGAATATGTAAAAATAATTAAAACTGTGCGAAGTGAAATTTGTTGATTAATACTGGTTTCTCCAAAACTTGAGTCACTAAAGAAGTGCTTTTAATGGGAATGAGCCTCAGATAAGACTTAAACACTAGCTCAGGATACAGGAACTCAGTAAGATCAAGATGTGTTAAAAGTTAAACTTGTGCTTAAAATGCTTCTCTGAAGTTTTTCAGAAACGGAAACTCTGAGTGCTCCAGTTGTGTACTCTGGCTGCAGAATTCTGGAGTGTATGCGCCACCCTAACATGTTTTTCAAAGCTGGAGGAAACTATTGCATATTTTGTCATTCTTCATTTCATGACACTGTTGATGCAAACCAGGACAGGAAGCTGGCTGGGATCATGATATATCACTGCTATTTCTTTTCTTTTCTTTTTTAAATGCTCTCTGCTCCTTGCTCTCTAGAAGGAAAAACAGCATCAAAGCAAAAAAGAAAGGACAGACTTTGAAATCAAGTGGATTGAGTGGAATCTCAAATCCTTTTTGAGAGAAACTGTGCATGATTTCTCCGGTCTTTCATATAATATAGCTCTTGATATCAACAAAAAAATTATAGTTAAAAGTAGTGTTAAAAACTGTTTCACAGCTACTGTTTCCTTTTGACCTTGCTACTTCACTGTGATTACAGGAGAAGCTGATCAAGACATCTTGGGAGCTGCAGTTTCCTGGGATTGTCTGTCATAGGGATGAAGACCAAAAGAATAGCTTTCTTTCATGAAGTGTGTGCCAGTATATTTTAAAGCGTCCTTAAAAGACTTTTCTTCGGACATAATTGAGTGGATTCAAAGACCCATGAGGCCAGACCAACAAACACCTATCAGTCCTTAAGCTATTTCTTTAAAATGAAAGTCAACTGTTGATCTCTGTAACATATCCTGCATAAAAATACTGCCATGCCTTTTGTGCTGGATTGTTATTTAGGTTGCTTACATTAGGAAGCAGAGTGACCTAAAGAATTAAACATTTCTTTGAGGAAGCATTGTTCCTTTAGAATGAATATATAGTCCTCTCCTTGAGCACGCAGATGGAATCAAGCAGTGGGAGGCTGTAGGATTGATCTTTTGCTTTTCCTTAATGGCTCAGACCTCTTTTCAACTATTGCTTTACTGAGACAGTGCTGTCTTGATTTATCTTAAGGCCAGGTCAAAAGCGGTTCTCTCACTGACCTTGAATTTCTGCAGCCTCCTCAATCTGCTGGTTTGATGTTTCAGATTAGATGTGCTCATCTTCCTGGCCTTCCTTTTACAAAAAGCAGAGTCCAACCATTGACTGGCCTTGCTTGTGGTCACAGTCCTTGATGCTCAAACACTTTGCCCCAAAAGCAAATGGATGTAGGGCAGCTCTTCTGTTCAGAAATTTTGGTTAATTTTTTCACTTGGAACAACACTATTTTAGCTTCATTAGAATCTGTCAGGATCACTGACACGTAAATACTCGTGTACATGTTTCACCGTGAGTAGAATTGGTGCCTAGGGTATCAGCACGGAGCCTTTTAGTATTGTGTTTTCATCTGCTGAGGTATCTCACTTGTAGCTAGCTGCATACTGAAAATGTTTGTTTTCACGTAGAAAGTAACTCATGCAGTTAAATTGCAAGTAGCAGCACCACAAATTCATCACATCCCTGGCTGTATGAATGGGTGTAAACAAACCGTACCCCGTCCTTGAGAGGTTGTGTATGATCTTTCTCCCACTTTTCAAAATTGGGTTTATTGTGTTCTGGAAAAATAACAATGAGTGTTAAGTCTTCAGATGGCTATGAGGTGCCTCGAAGTTAAAAAGTAATGTTGCACTTTATTGGTGTCTTGAGGGGAACAACCTTGGAAAAAGAGGGGTTTGGGATTGGCTTCTCATTCACTGCCTGTACAAAGAGACCCCTGACTGAGTGCGACCATTGTATGAGCATGAAGCAGTACATGGCATTTCATCTGATTCTTGTTACTTGATTGCCTTACCTTCATGTGTGGCCTGGGGAGGAAAGTAGAAAGGGGAAGGCAAAGCAAACCAACCAACCTACCTGCCTAGAGATAAACCAGAGTTTAAAATGTGAACTGATTTTGGGAAGAGAAAACCAGACTAACATCATGCATCTCTGACTGCAGGCTTTTTCCATCTTCAAGCCCTGTACATTTGTGGAAACCAGGCTTTGTCACTGAGGAAGGTTTTGGAGTGGCTTGTGATGCCCTGCTAATGATCACCCATGTATGATAACTATGTGTTTGCCCAGCAAGACACAATGATGACCTGAATTTTCTCCTGACTTTGCTTTTTAATTCTAATTCAGAGTTTAGTTTTATCACATTTTCTTCTTTGTTATTTATTGCTGAAACATGAAGTTCCCTAGAAGCAGAAAAGTGCAGCTTGTGGGATAGATTCAGTTGGTAAAAGTGGAAAGGACTTCATGGTTTGAGTGACTGTTTTGGTTTCTGAGCAGAGAGTCCCAAGATGCCAGATTTATTTTGCACCAGACACTAGTTATCTTCCTAGACGTGGGCTGGTTCTCCTTGTTTATTTACCATTAAAAAATCTGTTTTGCAGCTCAGAAGTTGTGATCATACTTACCTTCTAACATATCAGTAAGTCATGTTATACTGAATGATTTCTATTTAAACCTGTGTCTGATTTTAACTTGTGTTAACAAATTCTTGATTTGTCACTTTTATGTGTACATTTACACCTGACATTTTAATGGCTTATACATCTGTTGTTAGTTGTGTCAAGTTCTATTTTTTTGAAATTTGTATTATAATTATAATGGATAAACAATGTATTTATTTTAGTTTTTGGTAGCTATAAGAGGATAATGGAGAAATTTTATCTGAAATAACAGAAATTAGTTCAAAAGACCCATGGGAGTGGAGCTCTTGCCCTCCTTCCTTTAGCTCCTTGCATGTCAGCCAGGCAGACTGCTGCCAATGGGGAGACAAGCTGGAAATCAGCAGCCCCCTACCCATAGGCATTGGAGATATTCTGGCCTCCAGGTATTTATGAAGCAAATGATGGTAAGTATGGAGACAACCAAATGATACCCGGAGGCCATGTGATGCCCAAAGAGGAATTTATTGTGGAAGAAGAGGAGCAAGTAGGACATTGACTGTGGAAGATATTTTTTAAAGCAAGTTAAAAGGCAGCATGCTAAGATGTATGGTTTGAACATCAGTGTTTTGTTTTCTTGATTTTTGGTTCTGTGGTTTTGTTTTTTTAACCTAATCTTGGCAAAATTACTTGGTTTAAGTGCTCAAGAATACGCACAAACACACGCTCTACACTCTACAGATGTTAGGTGAAAGCTTTATGAACACTGAGCAGTCTGTGAGTTTAGTTCAGGTCTTTACAACAGTTTTATGGACTGATTAATAACCTGTATTACTGTGGATTTCCTCTTCTGTCTGCTGGTGGTGTTACTAAAACTTATACAGATGTGTCTTTTGCAAGAAACAAAACAAAACCCAAGGGCACACTCATAAGGCACAGCTTCAGATAAGAAGTCAAAATGGAGAACTTCCCTCCCAAAAGATGAAGAATATATATGTTATATATCCTGCAGAGTACTGACTTGCACCTCTTAAGAACTACTCATCTTAAATTCTTAAAAGAAGGGAAAAGCAGAGTTGAACCATGGAAAACTGTGCAGTTGTTTTAACTCTTGGTTAGGCAAATAGGATTAACCATGGTGGTTTAAAATGATCGGATCTGAATTTTGCCTTAATATGAGTAGGAGCCTAGACCATATGCCTTTGAGGAACATCATCTGGTTTCAGGCATTTTTAGTGGGAAAATGAGACAATTTTGATACTTTTGCCATCTGTTGTGGGGTTTATTGGGGGCAAGGGAGCTGCTACAGTTTCAGTTTGTTCAGTTCCTGAAGTTCCTGATGGCATAATACTCTGCAAGTGAAATGTTTTGGTTTTGTTTTCCATTTATTAGCTTTACAGTGTGTTTTCTAAAGGCACAAAGACAACTTCAAAACTGAATGCTCTTGAAAAAAACAACACAGCAAACTTTAGAGTCCATCATTTCACAAAGCCTCCATTGTCTTCAGAATAATCAGGCATGACTATGTTTTAGGAGGAAATAGATTCCCTTCCTCCCTACATAAGTCACACAAATTTTGGAGCACATACTCCTGAAAAGCAATTTTCTTTGTTTCTCTACTTTCCAGAGTGCTCACTGGTTCAATCTTCAGCTGATGATAATGGAGGGAGCAGAGAAACAGAGGAAATTATATTAAATAGATGATTTAAACATGGTGAAATAGCCTGGGTTTCCTGTTCTCCAGTATTTCTTTCTTTGCCTCAAAATAATCACACTGATTTTATTGGAGTTGTTCCTGATGTAAAGATGGTGGTTGAGCATAATTATGGTTGTCTTTGTTACATTCTTTAATTTTATTTTTAAAGAAAAAAATATACATTTACAATAAAAATCTTACATATGGTCTTATTGTTTAGTCAACCGTGAACTCATGAGTTCTCTTATTTTTGCTGAGAATGGATTAGTCTTCTTTCTACCTTAGCCTCCAGTTCTGCTATCAACCTGTAGCTTGTAGGATATAGTTGCTGTTTGATCTGTCACCTCATTTGGATCCTAAATGGCTGCAACACCTCAGAGAGCACAAAATAACAACAGGAAACAGAAAAAAATAATAGTGAGCAAGACTTGTATTATAAGGGAAAGTGAAAGGAACTGGAGCTTCCAGTCCCCAGGGAGGCAAGAGGAAACAGCAGTACAATGTCTGAGCAGTAGAAGCCAAGCACAGGAAGAAGGCTGCTGTTTATGGGCTTCCTAGGAATATCCATGTAAGGCTTGGTGTAGTATGAGAAATGCAATAATATAGAAAGAAAAAATTACTAACTCTAAATATTAATTTGTACATCTCAGAAGAGCCGCACAACACTCTTCTCCAGAGAAACTGTGATTCCTGGTTAGTAAATGGTACTCTCAGGGTCACCAGGAATTCTGTTTCTCAGATTAACAATACAGTATGATTTTCTTAGTCTATGTTGTACACTTGCCAGAAATGCCATCCTCTGAGTCTGTGCTCTGAACTGTGGTATTTATTTAACCCAGCTTTCAGTATTTTGAAAAGAGTGGTCTCCCATCTCAATCATACTTGAGATAAGCTTGCTTATAGCCATACCATATTTTCTCAACCAATATGAATAAATGAGAGAAAGCGAGACCAGATTTGGTGTTTCTACTCTGTTCTTAAAAAAAAAAAAAAAAAAAAAAAAAAGATTTAAACAGGGACCATGTCTTAAGAACCCTTGTTAGCATGCTGCGATGGGTCAAATTTGATGACCAACAATCACTTGCAGAATAAGAGTCAGCTGGATGTTCTTCAGAGGAATGAAGTTTGATTTGTAATCCTGTCTTTAGGAAATGCACATGCATTTGTGTTTATTCATTACGTCTTGTATTTAAAAATGAGCCAAGGTGAGAAAGACATTTTGTCTGTTAATGCCAAATAATGTGCTACATGCAAATAGAGCAACTACTCTCTTTCACCATCTGCAATGACCACCACAGAAGGTGTCCACCACAGAAACCTGCAGGAAGCAGGAATGAAGAAGGGCATAAAATATTGGTGGATATCATAGAATTGAAGGGACCTAAAGGATCATCTGGTCTAACCCTCCTAATATTACTGTTTATATGAGATGTCTCAGCACCCTGTTAAGCTGAGACTTAAAATTGTCCAAAGTGGTGGAATCCACCACTTCCCTGGGAGACCATTCCTGACTGTCCTTTTAGTGAAACATTTCCTCTTGTGTTCAATCAGAATCTCCCCAGGAGCAACTTGTGCCTATTGCCCCTTGTCTTGTCCATGCAACTCCTTGTAAACAGGGAGTCTCCATCATAATAAGGTCTCTCCTAATCCTTCTTTTCTCAAGGCTGAAAAAGCCCAGTTTTCTCAGCCTCTCCTCATATGGCAGGTGCTCCAGTCCTCTGATCATCCTTGTGACCCTTCTCTGGACCTTCTCCAGCCTGTCCACATTCTTTTTGTAGAGCTGGGGACCAAAACTGAATGCAGTTTATTATTATTAGATGTTATTAGATGTGTCTGTTGGCTTCAGTTTCTAGTGACACAGCTTCTCTCTGTGACAAGAGAGAGGGGCTTTGGCCTTGCAGGGAGCTTGGCAGCATCGTTTGGGGCCAGAAAGCTCCAGTCAGACTCCTGCCGAGGGTCTGGCCTTCATCTCCATCTTCCCATCAGCAGTGGCTTGCAAATAGTGATAGGCATTTGGCTTAGGTGCTTCTCAGCTCCTGCTGCCAGAAAGCATGAAGATATGTTTCTGTTCCTGCTCTTGACTAAACATCCCAGAAACTCTGGCAGCTGTAGGTGTGGAGCTTTGACAAATTTCTGTTCCTCTTCCTTCTCTTGCATGTTTTTCTGTTAGTACTTCTGAATTCTACCTCTGCTGCAGTAATAGTTTCTTTAGGCAATAGTAGGGGAAAAAAAAAGCAAACAACCAGCCCTAAAATACACCAAAGAATCAGTCTTCCTGCTCTTTTGTCCCTAAACAGTGTTGAGGCCACACCTGAAGTACTGTGTCCAGTTCTGGGCTACTCAGTACAAAAGAGAGAGAAACGTACTGGAGAGAGTCTAATGAGGGGCCACAAGGATGATGGACTGGAGCATCTCTCCTGTGAGGAAAGGCTGAGAGAGCTGGGACTAATCATCCTGGACAACTAAAGGCTCAGGGAGGTCTTGCCAATGTGTATAAATACCTGAAGGGAGAGTGCAAAGAGGACAGAGCCAGGTTCTTCTCATTGGTAAACAGTGACAGGACCAGAGGCAGTGAGCAAAAACCGAAATATAGGAGGTTCTGCCTGAACATCAGGAAATAATTTCTTACTGTGAGGGTGATCAAGCACTGATACAGGTTGCCAAAAAAAGTTGGTAGAGTCTTCTTCCTTGAAGATACTCAGAACCCATCTGGACGTGGTCCCAAACAACTGTCTGTAAGTGATTCTGCTTGAATGAGAGATTAGAGCAGATGGCCTCCAGAGGTCCCTTCCAACTTCAGCAATTCTGTGATTTTGTGAAACCTAGCATGACCCTTGGTTAGTTGACCATTCTTATTTACTAGCCATGGAATTGCTTATAGTTTGAATTGCTTATTTCTGTGTATCTTGACAAAGTAGGAACAAACTCAAACATATTTGCAATCTCTTCAAGGGACACTGCTGAGTTTACATTTTGGTTCATGTTGAGGTGCTAGGTTTTTTGGGTGGTGTGTGTGTGTTTTTTGCTTTGTGGGTTTTTTTAGTTTTTATTTTGTTTGGTTTTCTTAAAGAAATGCATTATCCATGTAGTTTCAGTTCTTCAGATGCTTGTGAGCTTAACATGTCCCCACTTGGGAGGACTTGCTACCTGCCAGGGACCTTGGGCATTGACTGTTCACTTTAGCCTTGCAAATACAGCTGACTGCACTGAAAATTATGTTCTCTGCATGTGTTTCTGTGTGCGTATGTGATCACTTATCAATTTCATAATTATTAACCTTAGTAGTTTGTTGCTGAAAAATAAGTCACCAGAACATGCTGCAGTTTTTTGTATGGCATTTTTTCCCCCAAGATTATAGATTTCAAGAAAGTAATATTATTAAATGCGTGATTTTTGAAGTTTCAAGTATCTCTAATTCCTAAAAGTTGTGATATGTCCAAATTAAAATGAGATTGGAACCACTTTGAAAACTTAGAGCTGAAAATGCAAACTAGACTGTGGATTTGATTTATTCCAGACACAATTAAGTGAAGCTTTGAGTTCCAGACATTCCTAGTTTTTGAATATTGTTCAAAATCTAGGTCCAGACATGAGTCTTGTGTTGGAAGGTTGACCAATGTATATATCACTGGGGGATATTTAACAAGATTTGATTGGATCTGGAAGGTAATGACTGCCTAAAATTTCTGAGTAATAAAGAGTAGTTAAGGATTTCCTGGGGATGGCCCTGAGTTCATCTTGCATTTCACAAATACAGCCTGGAAGAAGAGGTTGCAGGCTGTCTCAAACATGACAAAACTAATGTCAGCATTGATAACACACTTGCTACACAGTGAGTTTAGATGGGCAGAGCACTCCTTTTTTGTATTTACCACAGTTGTACATGATGATAGTTTGCTTTATGTAAGGATAACCTTTTCTTCTTTTTTATTTATTACTATTTTTTTACTTTATCTAATTTGCAGAAAAATAAAGATGTAATAATCTGAATTTATGCTAAGACAAGAGATTTGTTTTAATATGTTGTCTCAGTGTACCTTGCCAGCCCAGCATGAAGTCATGAATATAATACATCATCTGAAGTTAGGGATATTTTTAATGATGATACTGAAATGAAAAGCAGATCTCTTCATCCTCTGGGTACTTTCACTAATTTTGGCCTGATCCAATGCCCACGGAAGTCAGTGGGAGCCTTTCTATTATCTGCAGTTGGCTTGGGCTCTATCTTAGTAGTGCCATCATGTGAGCAATTGTATTTCAGAAAGCTAAAAGGCAGCTTGATAAGGTGGGAGAGAGCAGGCAGGACTCAGAAATCCCTGCTTCTGAGTAGACTGTTCATGCAGGCTTGATTGTTGTTTAGAAAGAGTAGAGCACTTTGGAAGATCAGATCTGCTTCTGCAAATTGCTTAGGCATATTGAAGTCAAAGAGCATCCAAACATTGCCTTGTGGCTTGCCTTTACTGCAAATAGAGTTAATGTTTCATTACATTTGGAAAAATGGTATAGAGTTCCCTTCTGGGTCCCGTGGAAAAAGTGAACCAACAGAAATGTTAATTATAACCTCCATCTCAGATGCCAGGAAAGAGGAAAAAGTCCTTGAGGCTGCCATGCCCTAACAAGATATCCTGTTGAGGTCAATAATGTTGTTAGGTTTTTTTCTTCTCTGATCTGAGCTTTCTACCTCAGGCAAGGAGAAAAGAACTCAAATTAGTTGAGAGCAAATAGGAAACAGAAAATGCTCTGCTTCTTAGTTCATGTTAAACTCTGGGATACATGTGGGGATACTCATGTCTTTCCTGCAGTCTTCATGGTTGCAGGGCAGAGCCATTTGTCTCTGGAATTGATGGAAGCAGAGTGACTGTGCCTGGCTCTGGAGGGGTCAGGCCGATGGGGAGGTCAGCAGATGGGATGGGTACAAATGAGGCTGGGCTGGAAACAAAATTTCACATCTATGCAGAATTTCACAGTGACCCAGACATTGTGAACTTCTGCATTGGGGTAATAAGGATTACATCCTTAAGTGTCTGAGCTTTGAAGGCAGTGAGTATGGGCAAAGAGAACCTTGGGAGCTCTTGGTCCCCGATTCCCTTTCACCCCTACACTGGCAGCTAATGCCTGGCTCTGCTGCCCTCACTGCAGCTCAGACTGGAAGTGGGAAAGGATGCCCTGTACACAGCAAGGAAAGAGGAAATCCCTGGCCACATGACTTAGTGCAGATGGTCTTAGGCTTCTCACATAATCCTATCCTTTTGTTTCTTGGGAGGGACCCCGCCTCTCCCTTGCCTGAGTGTAAGCATGTGTAGGAGGCTCAGTGGGGGGAATCTTGCTGAGTTAATTATTCCTTACATGTTGTTTGCCTGTGTATGGACCAATTTAGCCGGTAATAATCAATCTTGCATGCTCTCAAACAGGAAAATGCTTCATATGATCTAAGCTGCATGCTGAAATGTGGTTATTGGAAATGAATTTTATGGATGAATAGGCTGGTATCATGTTGTCTCTTTGCTTTTTTGGACCTTTAGTTATTTGTTCTCAATGTCATGCTGGCAAAATATTTTATGTCTTTCCATTTATCTCGTTGACTTAATCTTCTGCTTCTGGGAATGTTTAGATGCAGATGATGAAATACAGATTTTCCAGTGTGAACTGGTGGCTTACTTTTTTTTCATGTTAATTGAAAAGCTTATGTGTGTTAGCATCTTTTTAAAGAATCGAAAGAGAATTTCTTGAACTCCTATTATATGCATTAAGGTAATTTATTTTTGCTATTTCTTATCCACAATGTGGTTGCTTAGGAACAGAAGTAATAATAATTTTGAAGTCTTCTCCTTCCATTTGTCCTTCCGTCAAACTGGCCTTTCCCTGTATCTGTGGTGTTGCACATGGCAATCTACTAAATATTTACATGTCTTCCCTTATAGCCTTTGAATGCACATGGTCTGTGTTTTGCTAATAGAGGTCTATTGCAGGCATTCCTATTGCTACACTAACTTTCCATACAAAGTTTCCATGAGGAACTCTTTTCAGGTGTTACAATTTTGAAGGGATTCTATGTTGTAGAGGACTTCTGATGCTGTGGAGAAAATAGGGCAGACCTGCTAATTGTAAAACTGTTGTATTTTTTCCAGAGTTCAGAAAGGCCAGGATTACATGAGGTAGTTACTGATTCAGAGTGTGTTTGATCACTGTTAAAATAAGTGACTAAGAACTAATCAATCATAAGAGAAGCTGCTGCTGTTCTGCTTCCTTACTTGTAGTGTTCCCCTTCCTTTCTATAGATACTAGATGTGGGAGTATCTCTGAATGATCCTGTTCTTTAAATATGAGTGTCATTTGTCTGTAACGTCTTGTGCTGCTACATTAGTTTGTTTATACCTGTCATCTATCATATGGCAGATGAGAAGAAAACTCAATAAAGAGCTATTTTGCCTCCCCCTCCCCACAACTTCCCATATGTCGAGATGCTTACTGTTGCTCACTTAGTGCTCAGGCTTGAAACAACGTGTTTCAAATTTCTCTTTAATATAATTTACTTGTTTACTTCGTTTGGTGGGTGCAGTGCTTATCAGCGACATATGTCCTCTTTGTTTAAAGTGAGGCTTTTAAAAAATGTTGAGAGGCTATGCTGTGGTGTGTTTCCTCATGGAAGCCAGCATCCTCCATCTTTCATTATAGAGTGGGGATAAAAGAATCTTCTTGCCTACTTAACTCATGTGATTAAAATGGGACACATTGTGATGTTCTCCTCAATTAGCATGATCTGCTCCTGGGGAGCAAGGGAACCCTGGCTGCAGTTGTTCACATTTCCCCCTCTAATGAGTAGAAAGAGTCTTTTGAGAATTGCTAAATAATTCAGACCATTAGGAACCTGTCAACTTAAACAATGCCCCCTCTGACCAGAAAAATGGTTGTGAGCAGTTGGACACCCTGGCAGATGTTGAACTTGTTCCCATTGCTCGCTGTGCTTCAGGCAAATAGCTTTGCAGCCACTTAGAGGATCTCTGCGTCGCTCCAGTCAGGCTGTGTGTGTGTGTATAATCAACACATGTTAGCCAGACTTCTTCTAGCTTTTATATCCAAGTATTTCTTTTAGTTAATTTAATGATTTTGTAATAAGTTTCCAATATTGCCATTTACCACTTTTAGTAGGTTTGCCAGCCATCTATTGAGAGAGACCACAATCGAGGCTAAAAAAACCACAGAGCAACCAAATGCTTCCCCACCCCCTGCTTTGACTTCTTTAATATTCTTTCTTTTGTGTTAATGCCTTATTTTGCATTTTGAAGTGCTTCTCTGCAAATAGAAGGATCACTGTTGTCAAGCAGAATTTGATGGATACATGTATAGAACTCTAAGATCTGAATTAGGGGAAACATCAATGTCTTGAAACTTTCCATAAAATCATATGCATTCATTGGACTATTTTAGTTAAAATTTATTGTGCAACAAGATCTATTTTGTATGCCTCTTGGTACATGCTGTTGAAGCAAACACCAATTTGATAGAATTTTCTTAGAAACTTTGCCATCCTTACACTTCTGTTTGTTTATGTCTGCAGATTTTTCTAACTTAATGATGAACCAAGCATCAGTATTGTAATGAAAAAGTATTTAATATGTTTAAAACAACCTATTATAGCTTCACCACCCCCCAAGAACTGTTTTGCTTTTGTCTTGAATGGGTGATAACAAATAGTCAATCTTGCACAAGCAATTAGCTGGTCTGATGGATCAGTTCATGGAACGAGCTATGGTAGTAATACAATGTGAAGTAACATCTGTGATTTATAAATATTTATGTTGTAAGATCTCCGAGTGTATTCTTGTGATGAATGACTCCACCTTCAAATATTTTTACATGCTTAATAGACATGATTTTTCTTAACAGCATGCATTGAAGGCTTCAGTTCTTGTTTTCTTTTTAACCCTAATGCATTTTAAAAACCCTTTTCACTGGTATTCTTGTCAGATTTTTCCAAGTTTTATGGTTTTGTTCCTTTGACTTGTTTGCGTAGCAGTCTTAAACTGAGAGCACTTCTACACCTATCTGTTCTAGGAAAAGAACTCTTAGCTCCAGCTCAGAAGATAGAGTTACCTAGTTAATTAAAATCTGTTTCTGCCCATTGCATATTGAAAACACATACTGCTGCAGTAGGATACTTGTCAAAAGATGCATCAGTTCAGAACAAGTTCCCATCTTGATTGGGTGTATCAGTCTTTCTCACTTTATTTTTCAAAAACGAAACTTTTACCACTAGTTCTGAAGAAAAAAAAAAAAAAAAAATTAAGTGTGAGTTTCTGAGGCCATGCAGGATGAGCCTTTCTATAGCAGTAGCTACCATCACTTCTGAGGGCTACCTTGGTCTCAGAAGTTAACTCTTGTGAGGGCTTCATTGGTCCCAGATGTTGCAATGGAAACCCTGGGAAAACACCTTCGTTCCTTCCCCCTACCACCACCATTTTTATTGCTGAGCACAACATTATTTGGTGTGGGATATACCTTTGGCTGGTTTGGGTCAGCTGTCCCAGCTGTGTCCCCTCTTGCCCACCCCAGCCTGCTTGCTGGTGAGGCAGGGTGAGAAATGGAGAAAGCTTTGATGCTGTGCCAGCACCGTTCAGCAACTGCTAAAACAATGGTATGTTATCAACACTGGTTTTGGTCACAAATCCTAAAAACAGCACCACAGGGGCTGCTGTAAAGAAAATTAACTCCATCCCAGCCAGACCCAGTGCAGGAGTACTGATCGATCCCAGTAGGCCTGGCTTCTCACATCCAGTATGCTCAGTCATCTAAACTGAGGAGATGAGTTTGCTGCATAGTTCACCTCCTTCTCTTTCCTAGTTGATTTGCTATTTTTCAGTAATGTCTCTGTCTCATGCCCTGCCATCACATGGTCGTGCCTTATCTTTCTTCATTTAATTATATGGAAATTTATAAGACAGTAACCAGAGGCACTGTGATTCCCTAACTATTCTAACTGACTTGAAAATAGATCATAACTGCAAATAATAAATTCATGTGTACAGCAATGCCATAATGTTTTTATGCATAACATAAAAACAAAGGGAAAATTTCATCTTCATTGAAAATCCAGGTATGGTTTGTTGGATGCCTTAAATGTCAATGGGTTCTTCCTATTTTGAACATTGGAAAATCCCATTTGAGAGGAACAAGGTGTGGAAGTGTGATGCTTGAACAGCAGCCCCTCTCTGCTGAGTTGGGCGAGAGCATACTGGCTCTGTAGGGAGTTGGGGATGGGGACCATCCCTTTGGTCTCCTGTATTACAGTATTTCAGAAAGAGAATGGGAGGCTCTGACAGGAAGGTAGTAGTCATTTAGGGCTTGTAAGTCTCTGTGATAGCTGAAGGTGTAGAATTATGTTCATCTACACCATTCCTCATCTCTTCTGACCTATAGCCGGAGCTGTTTGTCTTGTGTCGATGCCTTTTGGGGTCTCTGAGTTCTGAAAAGAAGGAACATTGTAACATGCAGGCTTCTGTGGCATCTTTTCCCAGTCTCCTCTGAATCAGAATTAAGTAACAAATTACATCAATTACTTTTTCCCTCTTCCATCTGACAAACGTTAGGAAATGAGAAATAGGTGGGTGAGTGCTGGTTTGCAGGAATGTGAAACTCAGAAACTGAACTGATGTCTTCTGGAGGAATTTCATGTGATGTAAGGCTTTCCTTTCAGTGTGGGCTGAGTAATAGACTGCTGCTTTTCTTGTGCAGTTCCCCTCCAAGGCAAAAGATGTAAAGGATGGGCCCTAAGTACAGTTTAACAAGAGTAATACTGTAGCAGGTCTTGTGTGATTCAGATGTTTTAGTCATATGAAATCAAGGTTTTGAAACTCATCTCTGAGTAGTTACATTTAGCATAGCACAACTTCCCAGCATTCTTGAGAGCTGTTAGAGGCCTCTGATTTGAAAACATCAATTTCCTACTTTAGACTTCTTTAATTCCTGCATGCATTCTGGTTTTGGTAACACTGGAACATGGTTTGGGTCTTAGGGGAAGTCTTTCTACATATCTCCCAGTCTGTGGATAAGCTGTGGTCTGTAGGATACTAAAATCTTGCCGTGTGTGTCTGTGTTTGTTAAACATTGGCCAAGGAACCTTGTGGACCAGGGGCTTGCACAACTCAGCTGTTTCACTGACAGGTGAGCCAGGCAGGATGAAAAGCAGAGAATTGGCCTTTCAGAAACAGACTGGACTGTGGTGTATGTTTGTAAAAATGAGCTGACTTTAGTGAAGGACATTTGTCATCTCTGTAGCACGAGTGAAATGTAGATTTTCTGTGTTTTTCTCAGAGGATTTTCATGGCTTAGAATACAAACCAGTGGTGATGGTAGGATGTCTTAGCACTTTCAAAGTTAACTCCAGACAATTTTGTAATGTAAAACATGGGTTAAAATAGCCGTCTCTTTGATTTCGATAAATCATTTATCTCTACCCATTAAAAAGTAAGTTCTTGGCTTCAAAACATTCTATAGAACACATGTTTAAAAAATACTACAAAGTTTGTGTGTTAATCTGTTCATATAGCTAACCTGCTATCTAAGGTGCAACTTCTATTTTTAACTCAGCACAAACTATATTTGCTTTTACTGCAAAGCAGAGATGTGAAGAGCCATTAAGCTAGCAGAGACTTGCATAAGGACTGGGTATGGGGCTTCCTCTTTCTCTATTATTGATGGTCTACCCTTTAGTTTCCTATGTCACCTAACAGTTCTCTAGAAAAAGAGGATGATGGCACCCTTGTATTTCCCAGCAGTGTTGTGATGATATGTTTCTGGAAGGCTGTGAGGCATGTAAATACTCTGGATAATAATAAGTGTTTAATCTTTGGTGTTCAGCATGGAGCTTGTCTGTTCCTTGTCGATCTCCAGAGGGCACTTCATTATCAGGTTGTCCCAAATTGATAAGACAAAGAAGTGGGTGAGAGATAGGGAACAAGATGGATGTGGAGACTCAATTTTGATGGTGTGATAGAAAAGGACCCTCGTGCTGTAACTCACTAGATATTCTATTCCAAAGCCTGCCTGGTCAGGTTGTACTGCTTGCTTCCTAAGAGCAAGGCAGGAAGGAACACCATATGCAGGGCAGCAGCCAGGAGATGAAGGATGTAAAGCTCCATATAAGTCAAGTATGAAAAGTATGCCTTCAACAGGTAATATTAGTCTGCCTGTTGACACTGGGGAGTCACTCTCTAAAAGTTAAAGAGGAAGGGAATGGACAGCTTCATTATCTGTTGCTTCAAGATTGTGAGGCACAAATGTGACTCAGCCAGGTCCTAGATTGTGTCAGTCTAGGTATTTTTCATTGGGTTAGGGAAGAATTAATATCATTTAACAAGGTGTTGGAGAGACATCTTGGCAACAGTATTTATGTTTCTGAACATTCACCTTTAAAAAAGATGAATTCAAGAAAATAACTGCTGATGAAAGGCTTCTGGGCTGGTTTGAAGCTAACCTTTCCTTAAGTCATAATTGGAACATGGTTTATTCAATCAACTAAGAGGACTTGTGAGGGAAATGCAGTACTTACTCTCTGTGAGAAGGGGGATAGGATCAGAGGCCAGCTTTTGCTCCTGGGGGAGACCTGGTGCTTTGACTCTTGAGCTTTCATTTCTTCCATGCATGTCTCAGGACTGGTGTCTGGACTGTTGGTGAAATATCACGACCACAGCAACACTAAGTGAAGTGACAATAACTGTACCATGGACAGGACAAAGAAAATAGTCTGCTTTTCACAGAGAGCAAAGCTGTCACCAAAACAAGCAGATAGTTATTCAGACATAGATTTAGGAATACAGGTGTAAGTCCTGTACTGTTGTATTACATTTTACAAAAACTGATCTATGGAACTCACTCACAAGAAACTTAATTGAGATCAGCAGAATTAAAAGAAGGATTTGACCTTTGCCTTGGTAACAAGAGCATATTTGATGCTAATATTGTGTAACCTGTGAAGTTTGAGAAGAGAACCAAGTCATGGTTTTCCAATGGAGGAGTTAACTGTAACTGGGCTTTGGAGGTTAAATAGGATTTTTTTCCAAAGTATTCCAAAGCTGCTGTGCTTAGGGGTTTTCTCTGTAGTGGGACAGAACAGTGAACACAGTGAAGTAGAAATCTGCTTTTAGGTAGCAATTCCTATGTTACTGTGCAAATCGTTACTGCATTTTTGTGGACATAAATATTGATTTGGGGCTTTTGTGGGTTACTAATGATTTCTATTATAATGTTCATGTGTTTCTTTTCAATTGAATATATCATCTGCAGTGTAACTTGGCTGTATTTTCACGCTTGGCACTTGAATGTGACCCTGCAATTTTATTAGAATATTTGAATAAATGCCTTGGTTTTGAGCTGAGTTTGTTCACCAACTGTTGCTGCAACCAGTGAAGTGTTGAGCTTTTCTGATAATCAAACTGTTTGTGCTCCTAGTGACAGATTTAGCAGCCTAGCTCTATATTGAAACTTGGAGATGTCATTTGCATCTTAAGAGACCCATTGTATCACTTATTAAAAACCAACTGATTCTTTAGGATGATATAAAAAAAGTATGACAAAGGCAAGTGGTGAGGAAGTTTGAGTTGCCCGAGTTTGTGGTTGTATAAGTGATGCCGTTGTGCAGAACTGCTAAATGCAGCTGGGAGCCACTTTTAAGAGTAGGTTTTCATGACTACAACATTCCTGCTGTGGTTTGGGGAGTTACTTTTTCTCCAGGGCGTTTCACACAAGGGTGTTAGGACTACCTACTCCTTCCTAGCAATCGAAAAGGAAAAAACAAACAAGCCAAAAACTGAAAAAGGCAAAAAAGACTCGGGGACCCCGGGAGCTGCCATCAGGCAAGTAAAGCCTTCTCCCTTCAGCAGCCTTCCCAGCAGCTTTCCTGTGGAAGCAGCCTGACGGCTGAGGAATGTGGGGTCAGACAAGAGCCCAGTCACGGCGTTATTCCCCGGCGGCTGCCCGGCATCGTGGCAGGGCCAGCCCTCCTAATCGTTTCAGGCAGCCCGTGGAAAACCACCCTCTGGTTAAGTCTGCATCACGCTGTTCCACCAATGGAAAAAAAAAAAAAAAAAAAAAAAAAAAAAAAAATCGGAGCGGGAGGGGAGGGTGTGTAGCCTACAGACAAAAATACATCCAGGCTCTCTCCGGGTCTGTTTTTAGTTCCTAACGGCTGAGCATTTTGAAGTGTTAGGCAGAGTTTCCTGGCGTGCCCAGGGCAGGGAGGAGAAGTCCCCGCGTCTGCCCCTCCGTGTCCCTGTCCCTGTCCCTGTCCCTGCCGCGGCAGCAGAGCTGGGGCCGGCTCCTTGGGGAAGGTAAGCGGGAGTGGAGGGGTGGGGGGCTTTAGAGGGGGTGTAGGTGCCAGGGGACTCTGGTCCTCTGCTCGCTGGCTGCTGGCCAGAGCTGGAGAACTGCAGGAAAAGTCGGGGAAGAGTTGGGAAGCATTTGGAAGCAGAGGCCGGAGCGGGCTGCTGCAGCCCCCGTGCTGCCTCTGCTATTGCCGCCTCCACCCCAGATGAATGGGTTTCCTCCAGAAAACCCTTCTCGGTGGTCATCTGTCAAACTCAATTGCCTGAATTGCTAAATAAACCACTTCTAGGATCGTTTTACAGCTCTGCTATGACGGAGCTGGAAGATTTTTTTTATTTATTTATTTATTTTTTAAGGTGAAGTATGTGGAAGTACGTTTGAGAGTGCCACATTCTGCAACATTAGAGTGACTCTCCTAAGACAAGAGGGATAATCATCCCTCTGAATCGTATCTCTTTTATGAGCCGGGGTTATATGTTTGGGAAGTGTTAGGTTAAAACGTTTTAGACAGCACTACTACTGCTGCTGAACAGGGATGGTGTGGAAAACCCAGAGCTTCTGCATCTGTCCGAGGTATATCCTGCACAGGTTTCGATCTTTCTACACAGACTTTCAGTGCTACGTAAATTTTTAATATGTAACTGTACAGAAAGTGTGTTCTATGGCACAGAAAAAATAAGAAAGGGGAAAATGCCTAAGAAATAGAGAAGTGACTTCACCCCTACACACAGTTTTTAAAAGAGAGAAGTGATTCCCTGCTCCTGCAATGCAACCAAAGTTTGCTACTTTGTTTATGCTTGGTTTTGATGTGGTCACAGAGTTAATTTTATACACTGGTGACTTCATACTTCATTCTGGAAATCATGAATTTCTTTCCCCTTAGGGTGGATTCTTTGATAACATTGTACACTGTATAGCAATTTGCTAGTTAGAGGCAAGAGATGGAAATTCTTTTTATCTGATCACCTCTAACAGGAAAGGGTAGCTACATACCATTGAAGAGAGGACTCCCTGAATAGAGCACTTGGTAGCTGTGAAGCTACAAAGCAAGTGTTTTAGTGGGGAAACCTAATCCTTGGTGTACTTTTTTATTCTTTAATGTGCAAATAACATGCTGGTACTGCAGGGCTACAGCAAAGGAAGCCCTAAGCTCTGTTACTGCTGTAGGGCTCTTGGCAGGCAAAAATCAAGATCTGCTTTTAATTTTCCAGGGGACTGTGTCTCAAGTTTACTTGAGTGTCTAAATCCCAGATCCTCTATCCTCTTCAGGAAGTCCCAGGGCCAAAGGTGGGAAAGCATTTACTTTGGAATAGACACCCTCAGGTGTTTATGAATGTGTAAACTGAGAAGCAGAAAGGACTGTGCCAAATGCAGCACAGTTTCCCTCTCCCACTTGTGGAATGGGCTGTTGTAGGTGGTGGGCAGGGAGACTCACAGCCATTCCAAGCCCCTGTCCCTTAGCTTTACTCACAGTGTCCTACCAGTGGTTGGTGGAGGTTTTTCTCTGATACCAAAGATGAAGGGTTGGTCTAATAGACTTGGAAGACATCAGACTAAAAATGATCTTTGGGGGAAGAAATGGCTCAGCATTTCTGGTTGGATTTTCACCTCCTTGCTGCTTTTTCCTTCACCTTTGTTATCATATCCAGGGCTGTGTAGGGTATAGTGTGGTAAACTGTGTCCTGGTCTGGAAATAACTATTTTCCTGCTCTCTCCAAAGCTGCTATTTTTGCACCTACAGTTGCCCACTGATTATGGTTTTATTTGAGAGCATGAGCTGGTTACTACTGAAGCAGACAAGACAGGAAAAGAGCAGATGTTCCTGGTGGGGATTTTGGCATCCCAGGTTGACCAGAAAGGTCCAGTCTTCTCTCCCACTGTTATCAGAAGTAAGGAGGACTGAAGAACTCTTCAGGATGTGTCATAATTCTCTGAAGTGTTTTTACTCCACAGCCCAGGGCAGGCTGAGAGGCTGGAGCCAAGGCTCCTCTGCTTGGAGCACCTTGGAGTATTTCAGGTGCACCCCCCTCCCTGCTCAAGACCTCAGCCCTTGAAAGCATCATGTTAATCTGCATCAGGACATGCCAGTATGCTTACAACCAGAGTAGGTGGAGAAGAAAAGACCTTTCAGATCACTGACTTAATTTCTCCTCCAAAGGCAGGAAGTAGACCCTTTGACATATCAACTCTTTAACTACTGCAGCTACTGCATTAAGCCAAGATATGAGCTGGCATTCCTGTTCTTTTTTTTTTTTTTTTTTTTTGTTTTTTTTTTTTAACAAGCTTAAGGGCTCTTATTTAAATGGATGTGCACTTTAGCCATTGTGTATAAATTCAATAACATTTACAAATGGTGAAATTTGTTTTTCCTGCCAAAGAAAAATAAGTCCCTCGAGATTTTAATTGTATCAGCACTGGTGTAATATGATAAGGATCTTCAGGCTTGACTCAGCCTTCCATATTGCACTAACTGGAAAGCTATAAATTGTAATTTAATTAAGCTGCCGATGTTTTGGACCCAGAAAAATGAGCTGAGTAAAAGAAGGAATCACATCCCAGATACAGAATATGTAATTTTAATGTGATATATCTATGATGAAGTGTAAACCTGTTGAGAATAATGATATTTTAAGAGAAGGAAACAGGAAAAGATACTGTCCCTTTTGTGCTTAAACTCTGAAATTAGAACTCTATATACAACATAGGTATGAGTCCCAGCATGAAAAGGAGGGTCTGGGGTCATAATGACTCCTTATGTTTAATGAGACAATCTATTGGTTTTAATTTGATCTGTGAGCTGCCAAAGAGTTCCTAATACAGGAGGCTGTACCTCTAAAAGAGACTAATGAGTGACTGAGTGAGAAATTTTAGTGTCAAATTGGATTTTTAAGGCAAAATATGCCTCCTCTCCCTTTTTTTTTCCTTTTTTTTTTTTTTTTTTTTTTTTTTTTTTTAAAAAGGCATTCTTGTGGTGTTTTGGTTATTCATTCTTTGAATACAGTGGTATATAATGCAAGATATCCTGCCAAGAATACCTCGGTATAATTATTATGGTATATTTTTGTAATAGGAATGTGATTGAGATTGCAGGACTAAGAAATCTGCTTCTGATTTGTGGAAGCATGTGACCAAAGTGCGTAGCTCTCAAAAATACAGTAAATTGTTTCCAGTAAGAAATTCCACATTTAATCCAGCTACAGTGTTGTGCTAACCTGCCTGCCTCATTAATTTCATGTATCCGTCCATATTCAGCTGTGCAGGAAGGTGAAGGCAGGTTCACATTCTAGCATTCTATAATACTTTTATATTAAAAACCAAAGTAGATTAAATTTTTAATTCTGTATCTTTCTATGAATTCACCCAGCACATTGATTCTTTGCAGAACTTATGAACACGTTATTGTCTGAAAGATAGTTATATACAATTCCAAGACTTTATAAGCCATTTAAAATGGATGGTATTTTAATCATTAGGTGGAAGAGCATGTAAAAGTAGTTTGAAAGGAAATACAGGAATGGCTTGGTCAATAAAATAAAATAAAATAAAATTAAAGAAATAAAAAAGAAAGCAAGCTTTTCCTGATGTAAAAAACCACAAGCATACTTGCTGTACACCAAACCAGCAACATAATTCTAACTTTCTAACTAGATCTGCCATTAAAAGGAAATAAGTTGGTCATTTCGTATGGTGGCTTTGTGTTTCATTTCTTATTGCTCTGAAATACTTAGAGATTCCCCATTATCCCAACTACACAAATCCCGATGACTGTCTTCTGTGGTGCACTTACAAACCACGCGCTCAGAGCAGCTGCCTGTGTAAAGAGCCTGGTGCTGCCTTTTCTCCTCTCTCTCCCACTCCCCTCTTCATCCTCCCACTCCAGCCTGCACAGTCCGGAGGTAGTTGTTGCAGGACCACTCTGCAGCTGGGAATGCTTTCCCAGCCTTGGGAAAGATGGTTTTCAAACGCAGCAGAAAGCACGTGTGATCATCTTGCTTCAGTACCAGAGAGTAGCGGGTGGGATGAGCTCCGCCCTTTGCATGTAAAAACCCAAAGTATTTAAGTCACCTCCAATTGAATTGAAGCTCTTGCTTGTCTAAAGAAGGGCAGTGGAGCTGGTGGAAGGGTCTAGAGCACAAGCCTGATGAGGAATGGCTGAGGAACTGGGTTGTTTCACCTGGAAAAAAGGAAGCTGAGGGGAGAACTTATCGCTCTCTACAACTACCTGGAAGGAGGTTGTAGCCAGGTGCATGTTGTTCTCCCAAATTACAAGCGATAGGAGGAAATGCCCTCAGGTTGTGCCAAAGGAGGCTTAAATTGTATGTTAGGAAGAATTTCTTTACTGAAAGATTTTTCAAGACACTGAAACAGGCTCCCCAGGGAAGTGAGTGAGGTACCATCCCTGGAAACATTTAAAAGAGGTGTAGATGTGGTGTTTAGGGACACGATTTAGTGGTACACTGGGTTAATGGTTGGACTTAATGATCTTGAAGGTCTTTTCCAACCTTTCTTTGGCAGACATTTGTACCTCTGCAGTTGGGTCCGAGGGACTGTGTTTGGTGGCAGGGACCAGAGAATTTGTCCTATTCCCTCTCAAAAAATACAACCCTGATGCAGGTAACAATGTTCGTGTTGATGAAGAAAGTCCACACAGGTTGTGACACATGGTTGCTTCTTAAGCTACAAGTAGGGAAAAAATATGTAGCTTATGTATTTCATGAATAATTTTTTAGGGTTTTTTTGGTGGTCTTGTTTTGTTTGCTTGTTTTGGTTTTTAGTTTGTTTGTTTTTTTTGAAGAAAAGACAGTTGAAAAATTTAAATTGTGTCCTGGTGTGGCATTGTAAACAACTGAGAAGATGAAGTCTCATATTTTTTTGTGTGTGAGTTGGCTAGCTCTAGCTTCTATATATTTTCTAACTCTTATTTTAAAAGCCTTACTCTTGTTAAATGCAGGAGGAAGTTCTGCTGCTGTGAAAAAAAGCTGTACCTGGTAATTTTGAAGACTCCTGGAGTTTCCACATTTCTCAGTGAGTCCTCACTCAGTGATGCTAGTTTGATGGGATGTTATCCTCATCTGGACCAATCCATATTGTTCTCTTTTTGTCTTGTTTTTGCCATTTTTGCACTGCTGATGTTTAGTTAAGTGAGAATCAGCTCATCAGTAGATTTTTGAGGATGCTACCAGTGGGGATTAAATAGTTTGTAGATCATTTACTATACATCTATGGATGAAATTTCATTGTCACCAGCCATCCAGAGAAATAAAGGCATCAGAATACATCAGAGGGCTATCTTTGGTGCATGTGTTCATGTTTCGTGAGGGTAACTTGTTGATCCAGACTAGCGCTTAGTCGAGTTCTTACAGTGTCCTGGGTGGGAAGATTGTCTGTCCCAGTCAGGGAAATCTGCTGAACATCCCTAGAAAGATGCAACCACAATCTTTTTGTAATTGGTATAGCCACTGTCCAATGCTGACTGTAACTGAGGACCCTTCAGTCTGTTTATGGCTCTGTGCTTGCCTCCTGGCAGCCTGGAGCTTGCCATTCTCTGTCCTGTTGTTTTTCAGTCTCATCCTGGTTAGTGTGATTGTACTGGAAACAGATGGCTGGCAGTAGCAAAAGCATGTTTGGTGTATATTCCTGTGGCAGATGAGACCAGTGGAGGAACTTGTCTCCCTGGACTCAAATATCCTACTGATTCATACTATAGTAATTTCTTGTATCTCTTAAACAAACCTGGTACTGGGATAGTATTGCTACAGTTCAGTTTTGCTTGCAATATGGTTAAAGACTCAAGCTCTGTAAACCTTTATTTGGAGAGACTGAGACTAAAGAAGAAAGCACCCATGCAATTGCAGAGCACTGCTGTATGTGCTGTCACCTTAATCTTAAGGAAAGTGTTTTCCCCTTTACCATTTATAAAGCAGTCTGACTGCAGTGGTATTGAGGGTAAATATGTGGCAGGCTCTTCTCTAGAACTGGTCCTAAGTTTGTGTATTTGTTTTTCAGAGCCAAAAAAAACTCTAGGGGAGTTTTGTGTGGAGAAGCCTAAAGGTGGGGAATAGATTTTTAGCTCTGGATTTATGATTTGTGTTAATTATTGGGTGTGCTGGGGATGGTGGGGTTCCTGGATTAGTATATTTGCATAGCTACGTTTCTTAAATGTGTCAAAGGGAACCCAGGCGAAGATTAGAAACTTCTTTTTTGGGGAATGTGGGTATAATTGAAAGGAAATAAATTCTTTAATAGTTATCTTCAGGGTTAGTGAGTCGCTTTCTAAATATACTGATTAGAATTGCAGAAAATATAGAAACTTGTTTTGCTCACAAGGACTATTAATCTTTCTGCATTGGGAGAAAAGCATGTGGTCTTCTGCAGTGGTAGGTTGCTGTGAGAAATTGAGGGGAAACTGAACTTGGTCCCCTATACTGTAATTTCCAGTGCTTCCATAGTTCACGTAGTGTAATGATGGAGCAAGCACAGCTTTAGCTTGTCCACGACCCCCACCCCTGCCCTGGAATCACATTGGCTTTGGGCACAAGCCAGCCCACTCTGCTCCCCCCACCTCCCCATTGTAGTTATCAGGAAGAAAATTGCTCCACACAACTGAGAGGCAAGAGAAAGGCATCACAGCTGATTTGCAGGGTGACTGTCTTTGTGCAGCCTTGCAGATGCCCTGATTGGTTATCCCAGCATGTGTGAATGTTTAGCCTACCGTAGCTTTCTGGACAGCCAGGATGCTGAGAAAAATCCCTTGTGGCTATTTCTATGGGATTTATTGACTGTCCTGTTGTACTGCTGACTGATTCCTGCACAGACTGTAGACATTGTACCCCGAGTTAAATTTATTCGTTCACCCATTATGTGACTTGTGTATTGGATCAGACACATACAATGGACCCTGCGGCAGCATCTTGAGCCTTGACGAATTGAATGTCTATCTTCTGAGCTTCATGACAGCAGCTTGCTCACTACCCATTCTGTTAAAAGGATTACCTAACTATTTCACAATCACTATGGAGACCAGATGGTCTTTTTGCTTGTTTCTTTAGACAAATTGGGCTCAGTGTTCCCTTATGAATAGATATAAGGCCTTCAAAGCTTCTTGTTGAATGTACTTTCTGCTCCCAGATGAAGTATTCTGAATGTAAACTCATTGCTTGTTTGTGGTCTGCACCTTCTGGATCGAGGCAGGCAATTGTGGTGGGGATTCACAATTTGTTCAGTTTAGGGAATTTGTGTGTTGTCTTCTGCTTACCTAAGTCAAGTGTCTTTTGTTTAATCCATGTTGCATATAATGTTTTTAAAACTTTTTGCACAAATGGCTGCGCTTGGTAGCATAGGCTAATCAAACCTGCAAGCTGAAGGTGTCCTAAGTAGCAGTTTCTAAACTGTTAAAGGGAATATGCAAGTTCAATGGATTTATTTATTTATTTTTAAATAGTAGATGAAATTTCTGTGGCTTATCTGTTTAATCAAATATCTTTGTGATAACAACCATGAATCTTTGTTGATAGGTCTGCAGCATCTCTAGCACAATCCAAAAGGATATATCTTTTCTAAGTAATATATTTGTTAATTTTTTCCAGGATTACTGTAGAGACTGGTTTTAGTTCTAGTTTGCAATGTTTGCCTTCATTTTCGGTCATGTTCACAAAACACCCAAGTTACCAGTGAATTCCTTTGAATATTTCCAAAGTTTCATATACAGTAAAAGCCACAAAATTAATCAGAAAAAGTAAAACTGTGCATATTCAAATCAGGTAGTTATTTAATTGAAAAATGTGAATATTAGCCACTGAATTTATAAAGAGAAGAGTATTTTCAGGAGCTGTGGATTAAGAATGGTTTCTAGTTAAAACGTTTTTTCTAAAACTGAGCCTAAGATCTTCTACAGCTTCTTAAACCAAATGTTTCAATCTCTAAGCTGCTGTGAGATTCATCTTCTATGTTTTTGTTTTGAGTTTCAGCCTTTGTGTGCTAAGTGAATATCTGATAGCTTCATGTGGTCAGGAGAAACTTGAGTCTTGGTACCTTTCGGTGGGTGCAGTAATTGGTGCTACCTTTTTCTTGGTTTTCTGACAGATTATATTAAAATCAGAACAAACCTAATGAGGAAGGTTGCTGAATGGTTGGGGTAGTAAGTTGCATGGGTCATAGTTAGAATCTAGGCATGGGGAAAGATAAACAGATGCTGAAGGACCTGGCTCTGATCAGTTTGGTTCACATTATAATGGATCACTGCACATTCCTGCCATCTGTAGTTGGTCTTCTAAAAAGCAAACTGGAGACAGGCTTAGAGTTTGCCCTAACTTGTCAGTGGGAGGAGGGAAAGACAGAATTAGAAAATAAACCACTTACCTGAACAGTGACTTAATTTATTAATTCCATGTCAGTTGTTAAGTTATCTTTATAAAAATGTATGTCTAAAGTCCAGGAAACCTCTTAATTGCACCTCTCTATTTTTTACTTCTGAAGTTTTTTGGTATTCATTTTGCTTACAGCTGGAGTGAAGTGTAAGTTCTGCTTGACTGATTCTTCTTTTGTCTTTTTGTTTTTTTCTAGGAAGACTGGGTGCAAGTCCATCCTGGTTTTGGCAAGTGTAGTGGCTGACCACAAAGACGATGCAGAGCAAGCTAACTGCTAGCTGTGCATGTGTTTAAAAGTGATCCTACAGGTTTGCTGTTCATTTTCTACTATGCTTTTAATCCAAAAGTGCCTAAGGGTTAGAGGTAGGGATAATAAAATATATAGAAACTGTAGAAGATTAGGTTCTGCTTTCAAAATGGCTTATTTCAACATAATTTTAATGAGGCTACAGTGAACTCCCCTAAGAGTGATAGTCTAAGACCCTATATACAAAGCAGCATAGTACTGATGGTACAAAGCATTTGATATTGTTTCTGAAAATTACAAACAGTGGAGATTCATTCCAAGTAACAAAAAGAACAGATTGATTTTTTTTATTTTTTTTTTTTTTTTTTTACTTTGGGGGGTACACTTTATGTAGGTCCAAAATCTTCAATCATCTTGCTGGGGTAATTTAACTTCTCTAGGGTGTGCTGTTCACTGTGATTCAGTAAAAAGCTGAAGAGAACTATTGAAATGTGCCATGCTGAACAAATATAATGCAGCTAGTTTTGTGTTGCAGTGTAAGATAAGGCTATTCACTAAGTTTTTGTGGGTTTTGTGTTTTTTTGTTTTGTTTTTTTTTTTCTGTGTTGTTTGTTTTTTCCCTTTCTCCTGGATTGACTCCATTTAAACACAGAGTTGGTGTTCACTGAACAGTTTATTGAGGCAACACTTGGTTGTTGCACAGGAACCAGTCAAGCTGAAACTGCAGTGGGCTTGTCTTCTGGCAAAAGGGATTTCTTTGAAAGTACAGTTCACTTTACATCTAAGTTATTATTATCTTTCTGTCTCCCTTTCATTATGCCATTGTTCTTGAGAGCCAGAGATTTTGTAGGTTATAAGAAAAGGATGTTGCCAAGGGTGTGGGTGGAGAAAGGTGTTGACATGATTTCAATGGAGCTAGATTCCAGCTTTGTAAGAGAGGGGTAATGAACCAGATAGAGAACAGACTTTTCTACCCTGCCCCTGAAATAAGTTCAGTTAAGAATTTAATGTTGTAAATGATTATTTAACTGCTTTTGAAGAAAAAAAATGTTTCATTTAATTTTAAAAAAAATGCACTTTCCTGTGTAGAAGGTAAAAATGGTTTGCTGCTTTTCTCTCTGTCTTCTAGCAATTGTTTCTAATCAAACTCTTCTTAACTTAGTGGAAAATGGGGAACTCAGAAAGCCAATACAGTCTTCAGGGACCGAAAAGTCATGCTGCTGCTACAGCTGGTGCCAAGCAGAAGCCCTGCTCTCTAAAAATTCGCAGTATTCATGCTAAAGATGAAAAGTCTTGCTCTATGCATGGCTGGGGACATACCAGTAGTGGCTCAAACTACAAATCGAGGTCCCTTGCAAGAAGCTGCCTTTCACACTTCAAGAGTACTCAGCCTTATTCATCTAGACTCAGTGACACTGTGGTGAAGGTTTCTAAAAGCAATGCCCATGCCAAACACAGGACAGACACCCCAGGGGACTACTGCCAAGGAAACAATGCAGTGTTTTTGCCTGAGAATGGTTTCCACTATATTGGCCTTCAAGCTGGAGGTAATCATACTGCCTCTCGAGAATGCAATGGACATGTCTTAAATTGCTATGGAAAGAATGAGAGTCTTTCATCAACCTCCCCATCAGAGGACAGGAGGAGTCCCAAAGTTCTTATTAAAACACTGGGGAAGCTGGACGGGTGCTTGAGGGTTGAGTTCCACAACAGCAGCAACAGCAAGGTACCGACTGAAGAGTCCAGTGGACCGGTCCAATTGCTGAGATATTCACCTGCCTTGGAATCTAAGCCAAATAACCTGCTTGATGTCAGGAGGAACTCCAGCACAGACTGTTCTTCAAGCCATCGTCTGTCACCTACTGATTCGAGGCTTCGATCTAGTAAAGGAAGCTCCCTTAGCTCTGAGTCTTCATGGTATGACTCTCTCTGGGGAAATGCTGGGGATATCAATGAGCTGGATGGTCCATATTTGACCAGAAGCACTCCAGATACAAGCATCCATGCCAGTTTCCCAGCAAGTGACAACAAGAAGTCCTTCAACCAAAGTTCATCTCTTTCCTCACTCCGAGATCTCTATAAGGATACAAATTTGGAAAGCACCCCTCCACCTAGGATCAGGTTGTCTGATGAGTATATTGATGCTCACGGTAGCCTAAGCAACCGTGTCTCATTTGCCTCAGACATTGATGTTCCTTCCAGGGTGGAGCAGGGAAGTCCTGCACATTACTCCTCCTACACACTCCCATGCAGAAAGTCAAAGCCCCTCAGTGAGGATCCTTCCAAAAAGGATACATTAAAAAGCCGAATGCGACGCATCAGTGACTGGACAGGAAGTCTCTCCAGGAAGAAAAGGAAGCTGCAGGTAGGTACAAATCCCAGTCTAAGTGTGTGAAAGTCAGCTTGTAGAGTCTTCTGGCAAATGTAATGATTGCATCATGTTTGTCTTTCTCACCATGTAATTACTCACTAATCTCATTTGGTAATGTGAAGAGTTCTGAGAAGTGTTGCATCCCTGGAGCTTTCTGAAATGTCGACAGCAAAAAAAGACATATGTGTGTGCAAATTTTCCCTTCCTATTTTGTCACCTTCTTATCTAACCGCAATCTCTGCAGCCTAATCTCTCAGTGAGTTAGCTTTTGAAATCATTGCATTACTAGCAAAGTGACTTGAAGCTCTTGAGCCTTCTCTTTTTTTTCAACCATGAAAATATACTATAGACATCATATATAACCTATAAATTGGTGTACACTAAAGAATGTGGTAGAAGCAGCAATTCCCTATTTGTATTACTGGCTTCATTGTTCCCTTTGGTTTCACTGCTAGTCCATCTCTAGCAAGGCGAGTGACTGTAGAGTATTGACCAGAGCTGCCTCCACATTCTATGAAGGCATTACATGGAGTGTCCTCCTTTCTGTATGCAAGCTTAGTTCACCAGATGGAAAAGCTTGAGTTGCCATCTGGCTCACTGGGAGGTGGTAGTGTGAAGAAGGAGATGGGAGGAGGGCAAGAGGGGAGGGAAAGGATGTTTCTGTAGAAGAATTTAAGGCTAATCCCATTAATAGGAATTTAGGATGCCTGTGGTCAGGAATGAAATTCTCATCCCTATCTGTAGACCTCTGAATTGGCTCTATAAGTGCCAGACTGTGCCTGGACTTTTACACATCAGTTTACAAGCTGACATGAAGGGCATCCACTCAGGGTTTGATTTTGATTTACTTTTATTTTTTTTAAATCTCCCCCGGTGCTTCTGAACAGCCAGTGTGCTTCTCTAAATGAAGAACCTGCTCCTTTTTGGCAGTGTTGAGCTGCTGGCCACTCCAGAAGTGAAGGGAACCCCATAACACATTCTTTCTGTGGCATGTAGAGCAAATGATGCCTCCAGTTTTGAAAAATCAGACAGGCATCATGCTTTCCAGGCATCTGTCATGGCAATGTAAAACTCCTAACTGACTCTTAGGCTCAAAAATGAGGTCAGCCTGAGGTGTGCCAATGGAAATCCTAGGTAAGGGCTACAGACCTGGGAAAATGAAAATTAAAGCCATTTATTTGGATCTCTTCATTTGTGAATTCATGCTTGTGTATTTTATAAGATGTTGCCTTTTCACTTTCTTACTCAGTTGAAAAAGAGAAGGGAGAAAAACTGGAATTAGTGAAGAGCCTCAGTGCTTTGTGCCAGGATTCTTCACTGCTTTCAATATCAATAGCTGTTCTGGCTATCATATGCCAGGCTTTGCGTATGATCTCTGCATCCCAAACCTTTGCTATGTATTACTTAGTTACAACATTTTCAGAATGGTATTTGTGGTGCACAATTCATAGCTGTTTTGAATTTACTGTGTAGTGAACTGACTTCAGGCACAGAAAGAAAATTTGGCTGGTGACATTGCATCAAACTCAAATCTGATTCTTCTTGAAGTTGCTCTGAAAATGGTGATTTCTTAGAAAAAAAGCATAGGAAATAGTCATTGATTTTTATCAGACAAGCATCCTGTGACAGAAAGGCTAAGAGAGGTAGCAAATGCTTTGTAACTTTGCCTTCTTCTTGAGGCTTGGTCTGCTTCTATCTGCCTTGCATACTTTGAGTAACCTGCCATCTCTTCTAGGGGCTGCTGCATTGTAATTTGGTAACAGTTATGCTCTCACTGGTTCCTTTTGAATTAAAAATGCAGAAGTACTGTGCGTGGTTACAGTCTGTCATCTGGTTAGTCCCTGTTTGTAGGACCGTTCATCACAGCATTTGTAGCCTCTATGTTTTCCTCTGAACAATGTGTCCCTTCCTCAGTGCATTACTGGTAACTGTGAGTCACTTAAGTGGTACGTAGGTGAAAGCTGGAATTTGTCCCTGTAAATAGGGTGCTGGTGCTGGCTGGGTGGATAGGTCCCTCCAACTTCCCCAGTGGAAAAGAGACAGCCGAGCCTCCTGTTTCACAGGGGTGCAGGACCAGGTGGAACAGTCTTGGCATAGTGTCATGCCACTAGAAAGGCAGTGGAGTTTAACTCCCTTTGTGAACAAAGTGCAGCTTGAAATCATGTGGGCTTTTCCCCAACTTGAAGGCTGTTTCCAAACCCTCTTACTCTGCTGGTTGTTAATTTGCAGAGTAAATGTAGTCCTGGCTGGTTTGTTCTGTTGCCAGCATTGTCCTCTGCATCCTTCCCTATTACCTGTTAGGCTTTATTTAAGGGGAGAAATCATATATTTTCTTGGCTTCTATTTGTGGGTCTATGCAGGCTCTCTTCGGTCTCCTGTCTTAAGGTAGGAAGTCTGTTTCTTTTTCATCCTGGCATCCTTTCTCTGCCCCTGTTTTAAATCATCCATAAACATGGAAAGGCTCATGTCAAGGCTTGCAGTCATTCTATCATTCAGATTTCATCACATCAGGATGTCCTAATGTGTTTCCTCAATGTCTCACTGGTACTCTATTGTATGGTGTATCCTCATTCAGGTTAATCCTTGCTGAAATGGCACCGGGGAAATGCTGTATCGCAATACACTGTGTGTGAGCAACAAAGTGTATGTGATGTGTCTAAAACTTTAGGACAGAATTTAGGCAGACTTGTTGCATAATCAGACACAGCTGAAACTGGTGGTGTAAAACAGAGTATGCAAATGTGTAACATGGAGAAAATGAGCAACTGCTGTGTAAAATGAAAATCCAGCCACCAGAAAGGTTCTTCAATGAAGTAAGTTGCCTCTTCATGGGAATAATTTCTGAAATTTACTGACTTCATATGCCAGAGCCCTGAAGGGTGGTGTAAAGAGAATATAGAAGAAAAATACATTTAGACAATCTCTTTATTTGACTTGAAAACTGGTATTAAAATCCACTTTTAGCTTGGGTCCTAGTTAATTTAGCGGACTGCATTGTTTCCTGCACTGTTCTTTACAGCTAATTATTACGTGCATCACTTTGTCTAATTGATATCTTAGTTAGCAACTTTATCTTTTGCAATATCTGTAACTATTCTAGAATATTTCTCAGACATTGAGAGATCTGCTTGAATGAAGGTAAGCAAAAACAGTGGTTGTTTTCTATCATCACTAGGTGCAACAGAGAAAAGAAGCAGAAAGTCATCTTCCAGGGAGCCACCACCAGCAGCAATTTGGGTCAGACCTTTTCAGTAGTGACCAGATTCTGCTGCAGTGACAGCCTCCCTGAGGGAACAGCAGAGACCGCGTGACTCTGCCAGTTCTGTTCTTTTTATTAAAAAAAGGCACAAACAAACAAGTGATGTTGTCATGGTGAAGTGTTCATCTTCATTTTGGATCCTGTGTCCGTTTACTGTGCTCTGATACTTCGTCATTTCTCCAGGCACACAGAAAGGGTAGAAAACAGAGGATGTGGTTAGTGGCTGTTTGTGGACGGGTTGTATCCTACCCTTTTCACTAACACGTGTTGTTCCAATAGAGATCCTTCACAGCAGACACTTTCTTATGTATGCATCATTTTGTTTTTCTTGCTAGTGCTTTAGGGCTGAAAGAAATACATATCCTTAGTAAACTGTATGTTACTGTTTCCTAGAGGGCACTGACAGTTCCTGGAGAACAGTCGATTTTGGCACACACAGACAATGACAGTAATTAAAAAGAGGGTGGAGAAAGCTCCCACTGAACTGCAGAGGGCTGGAGGAGGTGTATGATCCATGTTGTACTGTCTCTTTATGGGCATAAATAACATTACATGATTATTTCCCTGTGCTCGCTCGCCCCCGTGCCCACCCCTTTACCTTTACTTCCTCCCCCCCCCTGATTTCCCTCCCTTTGCTATATAGAAAGCAAAAGTTTTTATGTTCAGGGAGTTACTCCTGAGAGACTCTGATTAACTCTCTGCAGTAAGATTTGGGGAAGGTGGTCCATTACCAGGATAATTGGATCTGGGTCACCAGACAGGGAGATCTGAAAAGCCAGACTCAGCTTGCAGTAAGAGAATGTGGGTCTCAGTTCAAGCTGGTTTTTGTGAGGCCAGGACAGGCAGTGTCCTGCTGCTTGAGAAGTGGCTTGTCTGACGATGCTTGGGAGGGCGTGCAGCCCCACTGTTGCTCTTGGCTGCATTCTGGAGGTCCTGATGCTATCAAAACACGGCACAGCTTTTCCGCTGCAGTTTTGAAGAGCATCAAGTAGGAAGGAATGGAACAAAAGAGTAGTTGCTTCCAAAGCTGCTCGTGAGTGCAGTTCACAGGAGACCAAGGTTTATTTACTTTATTCATGTACAGAAGTCTGTGAGCAAATAAATGCTTTTAGAGAGGCAGTCTAAACTTGGAAGTATAATAGCTTTATTATTACTGATGGTAATAGCTTCACTTTTTGACTTGTTTATAGTTGTCTTTCCCCTCACATTTTTACTGCAAAACACATCAGTTTTTTCATGGTGTATGTTCTTAAATCTTGATTGTTTTTAAATGGCATTGGCATTGCTTGAGTTGGGAATACAATAAATGGCTTCTTATGATGAATGGTGTGGTTCTTGACAGTGAAGTTAGTCCAAGGAGCTGTGGGTAGTACAAAAATTCCTGTTCAACACTGGAGCCTGGGAGAGTTTGGGCGAGTCAGCACATCACTAGGAAAGGCTTAAGAAAGCAGAAGCCAAATCTGCCAACAAGGTCCCATACTGACAAGCAGTGGCAAGAAATGGGCCTACGTTAGCAGCTATATCACAAGGTAAAATTGGTGTCATACCACTGAGTATTTCAAATAACATTGGCCCTTCCTCCCAATACAAGGGGTGAAGTTGCACAATGCAATTAGGAGAAAAGCCCATTGGTGCTTGATAAGATCATCAAGATGCTGGGAGGTTTCCAACAAGTCAAAAAATACACACCTCTGCAGTCTGGAGACTGGATTAGTGCCAGTCAGCAAGTGCATCTTTCTTTTTTTAAATCACACCTTCTGTTAGATTAGATTTTTGTCAACCGGTCAATACTAATAAGCTTAAAATATTCTCAACTTTTGACCTTTTTTGTGTTGGTTAAGCACAGTTATATGACAAATAGAAAGTGGAGGTAAAATTAGCCTAGCTGTGGTGGTGCTAAATATAGATGCCTTGCACAAATGGAGTGTCACCAAAATACTGAAAACCCTGTAATAATAGTGTTGTGACACTGTTCTTGCTTGTACTCAAATAGGCATATAAGTGGTGGTGCTGAGGTTTCAGCTGGAGAGTGTGGCTGTCTTCTGGAGTACATCCCATTTCAACCAGTAAAAGCCCCAGTGGTTATTAGTGAATTCTGAGATTTGTGGCAAGTATCTGAGTTGCCAAAGCTTGCAGATTTAGTGATTAGGGTTTAATGGAGTTGTTCTGAGAAAAGTGTGGGTGGTGGCACCAATGGTGTCAGTGGCTGTTGAAGCAAAACCTGTGATATAATGGTGAAAAGAGGTAGCCCTTGATGAGGGAACTGTCCATGGCTAAACATTAAACAGATTTAAATGCAAAATGAGGTTGGTGTTTTTGTTGTAGCTCTGGTGGCTCATTGCTGGCAATTTTCATTTTTGCACAGGAGCCAAAATGTAGAGATGGGAGTGAATACTTCGACAGCAGAACAGACAACTTCACCACAGACATGCTGGCACCATCACAGCTTTCTGCTTTGCTGTGGTCACCCGGCTCCAGCCACGTCCTGTCCCAGAGAAGTGAGTCCACTAATGCTGTCAGCAGCGATGCCCTGAGGCAGAACATCTATGAAAACTTCATGCGGGAGCTGGAGATGAGCAGGACAAACCTGGAGAACACTGAGACCTCATCAGAAACAGAGGACTCCAGCGGGGAGTCCCTCAGCTCCTTGGAGCAGCTGGATCTGTTGTATGAGAAAGAGCAAGGGGTGGTGCGCAAGGCGGGGTGGCTCTTCTTCAAACCCTTGGTGACCCTGCAGAAGGAGAAGAAGCTGGAGCTGGTCACACGGCGAAAGTGGAAGCAGTACTGGGTCACGCTCAAAGGTAAACCACTGCAACAGCTCCTTTGGGTTGGTGGCAGCAGTTGTTTCCATTGTGTCTCAGCAGCTTTTCATGCATTCTGGTTTCTGTTAGCAGGTTCAGGGGGTCAGAAATTCATGCCTAACTTTACATAGTCTACCCGGAGCCTTAAAGCGAAGCGTGTGCCCCCTGACTTGGAGTGGTGCTTATGTCTCTGGTATTGCAAATGCAGCCTCGCAGGAATTGGTTTGTCTGATTTCTCAGTTTCTGTACTTGCATGGAACTGAGGGTTTAGAAAGAAGATGCTTTTGGATGTTTGGAGGTCAAAGACCAAATTGAACCCAAACTGACAAAAATACAGAAGGTACACCTCTGTATGAGGGAAATTAAAAATATAAGGATCAGGAGAAGTCCCCCGTTTCCTTAAAGTTGGGGTAAGATAATGTAAAAATGTTGAGTTCATTTCAGTGCTTCAGGTGGCAACATTACAAAGAGGTGCACTATCTGCTATTGCATTTACACAAAAACATGCTGATCAGGGCAGAGGAGGCCAATGTAGCAGCAGCAGGGGAAGCTCTGCAGTGCCTGAGGTGTAGCTGCATGGACCATTCCCAAGGCTCTTCAGTCTCCCTCTGATCCCTGGGTGGCCTTTCCCCTTGCCCAACCCCTTTTGGCTTTTGCTGTGCCCACCTTCCCACCTCCCCTGGCTGCTTCTGCTGTGAAGCAGCCCCATGGGAAGGCAATCCACATAGAAGGGGCTGCTGCTAGTGTGGGGTGTGGTGGGACTGCTGTGCTCAGCACTGTGCTTGGGGTGGATATTGATGGCTCGGCATAAAAGAGATGCTAGGTGTGCCACGAGAAGTGTATGTGTGTCAGGAAGTGTGAGAAGGAAAATAATATCTGTTGTGGGGAGGAAAAGGAATTTGACGGCTGAGTTCATAGGCTGGGTCATTGTTTTTTTTGTTTTGTTTTGTTTTGTTTTTCTTTTAATTGTATCCAAAGGATTAGCCTTTCAGTAAATAGAATGCTAAGGTAATGAGTAAGGAAATGATCAAACTTAATAATTTCCTAGCATATCTGGGACTGGAGGAGAGAAAATAACAACTTTCCCACAAGTTGCCCTTTTCAAAATTCTGCATGGGTGTAGACCTGTAGAAAAATGAACAGAAAACAGCAAATGCTGGGAATGTTGTCTTTGATAGTGCTGATCTGAAAGAGGCAAACTTGCAAGAATGTAGCAATTCTGCCTAATAACTCAGAGACCTGTTATCAAGGGATCAAAATGTAGGCAGTCTTAACAGTTTAAATCACTTACCCTGATCATCAGTTACCATGATTCATGCTTACAAGCAGTGTATACAAAGGGAAAAACAGTATCTGAATGCCACCTTCTTACTGTATGTGTTTGCATTCTGAAGTTTTATCTGCATTCCCTAAAATTCAAGTAGTTTTGAAACAAGCCTATCAAAACTCTAAACTGAAGTATATTATATTGTACCAGTTTGTGCATTTCTGGGATAATGGAGCTCTGGGAAGGAATTAAGCTGCATTGTGTTCTGTTCTTTGCTATAAAATTGGCTTATCAGTGACCTTGAACAAGCCAGATGCCTTCTTGCTACCCAAATTTCCCCAGCCATAAAGAAGGAATAATAAAATTCTTTATAAAAAGCTTTATTAACTTCTGACATTACAAGAGGTATTAGATACAACACTTTTTACTTTGGATGGGTGATATGGTTGGATTCATGGTGCAGAGTCTCTTCCACTTTCTTAGCTGTTTTAAATATACATTCCTCATTTCCTTGATCTCGTACCTTTATTTTGCTGTGGAGACTTCTGATGCCAAAATAAACTTGCCTGTCTGGATATCAAGGCGTAGTTTTGTTTTCATAATATGCTATATCAAGATCAAGGCACTTGCTTCGGTTCTCCTTATGCAGGGTTTTGAAAAAATCTGTATTTAATTTATTCTTGAAGTTTAAATAGCTAAGATATTTTAAAATATGACTTAAAATAGCCATGTATGCAAATGGAGAACAGCATGTTTCTTTGCACTTTGTTGAGATGTGTTTAATTATAAATAAGCCGAAGGCTTATGACCATCTGGTTACCTGCCAGACTTCAAAGTATACATGTCCCGAGGCCTCTACCCTGCTTTCAGGGCCACCAAGACCTGAGCTTGAATAGTAACCCTTGAAGAAGAGGGACTCTCTTTTCCATCTGTCCTCTCTAAATAGTTTATTTTAATGGAGGAAATTACTTTCTCATTGCCCTCCCCTTTCAGTTCAAGTTTTGATTAAAATACTTGCATGATAATCAGTCCCAGTGGGTCTGTTGGAGTTTATGAAACTGGCTGCTTCCAAGGATCATTTGGCACTGAAGATATACCTGGGGTGCCATACACATGCATACCCTTGAAATTTTTTTTACATATGTACATATAATGTCAGAATAAAATATAAAGTATCTTTAGTTACCTTTTTGATAACACATAAGGGAAATACAGGAGCTGAGAGTAGAACTTAATTTTTGCTTTCCGAAAATGTAGAAGTGAAAGTGGTTGTACAATCCTTCTGTTGAATACAAGAGGAGACCTGGTTTTGTTGGTGTATTTTGCCCCGTTACATTGAAATGTTGACAGAAGTGACATGTCTGATATACATAATGCAACAAACCATATCCTTTTCTAACTGCAGAGATCTCCAGTGTTTCTGTGTGATAAAGATCAAGTGGGGGCCGCTAACGGGAAAGGATAGGACTAACTGTAGGATTTGCTCCTACTCTAAATATTCTGCCAGAGACTCTGGACAGTAATAGGAAAGTGTGCCCTTGAATGGTATAGAAGCATTTCTATTTATTGGATTACGTCCTTTCAAAACTTTTCCGTCATCAAGTCAGTAACTTCTGATATACCTGATATACCTTTTATATTTTTTTTTTCATAATTGTTGTACATTCACTGGAAAATGTGATTAAATCTATCTCACTTTTCATACATTTAGGACCAATGTATTCCAACACTTTTCCCAGCAAATGTGCCCCATAGGCTCTAATGGGCCTGTCATTCCCCTTTACCAGACAGAAGAATCAAAAAATTCTAGATTTTGGTTCTTACTTCATATTTGATATTTGAAGAAGCTCCCTTCAAATTTGCATGTCTTTGGATGACCTGTCTGAGATTTTTCTAAGAACCTGAAGTGTAAATAGTAGAGAAGTACTGCAATAAATTTGATCTTTGTTTTTACCTCTTTCAAAAGCATATCCAGAGGAAACATTGCTGTTTTGCAGGTTTTGCAACATGCCCTCGATCCATGCTTCCTAGGCTTTATTCATACATACACACAGGGTGTCACACAAAGAAACACCAACAGCCTGAAAATCGTAAAGTCAGACCAAAGTCTCAGTTTTGGTGGTCCTCGGTGTTGTGATGCCTCTTTGATTTGAAGTAAAAACAGCACCAAAAAATGGACTAGAGAGATAATGCTGTAGCCCTAGCAAACTTAATCCTTACATTGGCCAAGTTTCAAGCCTGCTACTGAATATGTATAGGGGTTTCAGTAGTAAGGTGTTAATGGATTAGTGGACCCTAAGGGACCACTGTAATCATTTAGTCTGACTTACTGTGTAATGTGGCCATAGGTCTTGTCTAAATTAATTCCTGAATGAATCTGAGCCTATCTTTTGGAGAAGACTCTCCTTGCTGCAGAATACACTACCAGCCTCAGATTTTAACTAACTGCTTAGGTTATTCTCAATTTTCAAAATGTATTTATAATATCTGGTTTTAGTTCTTCCAGGTTAAACATCCCACCATAGCATAGTATTAATTTGTCAGTTAAAATTAAAACAAACAAAAAATAAATAAAAAAAACAAACCCAACAGGTGAAACTCATTGTTATTAAACTGATTATTAAACTCCCAGGTGTGAAAGGGAGATGCATTTACTTTTTTCTCTCAATGCACAACTGGCCTGAGAAACTTTTGAGGAAGACAGGATAGATTTTAACTAGATTATTTCAGTAATGCTGTTCAGGTTGTGACTGATGTCCAGTGATCTCAGAGGACAGTGAATTGTAACATGGGGCAGGGATGGAGGGGATAGATCCTTCTTAAGTCAGCCTCATTGCCAACAGCAAGATGCTGGGGAATGAGATCAAACTCCTTCTTCTGTCTTCATGAAGTAATAATCCCTTTTTCTATACTTAGCATTGTCTTCGTCAAGGATGAAATTTGTTTTCTGTATGCAAGTCTTGTACCTTACATTTTATACTGTCTTTGAGATTGAACATGCTCAAACTCAACCCCTTTAAACCAGTCTAAATTCTTCAAATTGTGTTATTTGTCTAAGTCCACAATTTGCAGGCAGGTTCAAGGAAACCTAGGTCAAATTTGGGAAGTCTAATCACTAAGCATGGACAAAAGTTTCTGCTGATCTTTTCAACAAATAGAGTTTTCTTAGGTGACTGTTATTAGACAGTTGGTTCAGTTTAATAAAGAAATATAAAAGCTGATTTTACTAAGCTGTAATTAATATTTTATATATGCTTTAGCATTTTAATAGGCTGAATTTAATAATAGACTCAGAATAGGATGTGTCAGAAGTGATCTTTTAAAGATCATATAGTCCACACTCCCTGCTGTGGGCAGAGACACCTTTCTGTAGAGCACATTGCTCAAACCCCATCCAACCTGACCTTGAACACTTCCATATTGAGGTACCCTGTGTGTTTTGTTTTTTTTTTTTTTTTTTCCTTCTATGGGTGTTTGTGTCCCTGTTAGATGTCTGGCCCAACTTTTCACTGGCAAATTCATCACTAATTTTGCCCATTTCCCAGTTTTGAGGATCTTCCTCTTTTTCTATATTTCAAAAACTGATGTTCCTTGTCATTGAAGGGTATGTTAATCACAAAAGTGTTGATGTAAGAGAACTCAAACATGGGATCTAGAACTTACTGTCTCCTTGTGTTTTTGTTCCTTTGAACTGCAAAGGTTGTACTCTGCTGTTTTATGAGACCTATGGAAGGAACTCGATGGAGCAGAGCAGTTTGCCTCGATATGCCCTCTTTGCAGAAGATAGCATAGTACAGTCAGTTCCAGAACATCCCAAGAAAGAAAATGTGTTCTGTCTCAGCAATTCTTTTGGAGATGTCTACCTATTTCAGGTAACAGTATGCATACCTAACTTTATGGTTGTTACCATTTTAGGATGTGTTTGTTAGTATGTGCATTGTATATATACATACAACACACACCATCATGCTTGTGCTTTTGGCTTAAAAATAAGTGTAGTTACACTATTATACTATACTATTGTAATACTGATTCAAGTTCTATGGTGTGACTCCAGGTATGTAATATTATATCAGTTTGCTCAGTTATGGTTCAGAAATAAAAAGTACAGGTCAGAAATCTGCAAGACACTTTTGGTACCTAGTAGTTAAAAGCTTCAAGAAAATCATCATTGTTATAATTATTTTTCCACGTCTATTAGCTTTTCACCATTACAGAATGGCGGGCTCAGCCCTGGATGTGGTGGTCTCAAATAGAATTGTTTGAGTGAGATGTTCAAAAAAGAAGGCTAAAAATGATCTGAAGATCGTGGCTGCTTAAGTGCACCAATGGAAACGTTCATAAAGAACAGCATATAGGGGTACTGTCTGCATAAATACATGTTGACTTGTAGGCACACTTTTCAATGTCTTGGAGACACTTTGTGCAGATGTTTTGTCCTCACCTTCCTGTCCTTTCTCCACTAACTTAGCATATTTCAAGAAAGCAGATATCTCTACTCAGACCTTTCATACAAAATCATCTCTGTTGCCATGCTACCTGCAGAAGAGGAAGTTTATCTTTGAAACCTTTTTTTTTTTTTACTTCAATTATGTGGAGGGATGAAGGATGGAAGTCACATTTTCTCCACAACTCAAGGGACTCTGTTGTGCTTGCTCTCAGACCTTAAAGATCTAAGAAGGATAAGCTGAAGATTGGAGGCAAGCCATGACAGTGCAGGAAAAACATTTCCTTTATTTGCACAGTTTTAAAGATAAAACCTTATTTAACTGATTTTATAGTAAAGTGCCTAAGATGTCAGTGAGCCTGTCAAGCACTTCATGTCCTAAAGCTGCTGATTTTAACTATTTGCTTTTCCTCTTGTCTGTTCATACTGTTGGATTGTTGATTTATTCTACAGGCGACAAGCCAGACGGATCTGGAAAACTGGGTTACTGCCATACATTCAGCTTGTGCTTCCCTGTTTGCAAAGAAGCTTGGGAAAGAGGACACAGTTAGGCTGCTGAAAACTCAAACCAAGAGTCTCTTCCAGAAGATTGACATGGATAGCAAAATGAAAAAGATGGCAGAGTTGCAGCTCTCAGTTGTTAGTGATCCAAAAAATAGGAAGGCCATAGAGAATCAGGTAATGGAAACTCCTTTTACAGGAGTATATTTATCATTGTTTCTTGCTTTGGTCTCTAATTGTCAGTGCTTTCTAGGCCTGAGAGGTCTTGGGGATATCTGGCATGGTAGTTGCAATCATTTCCAGGTTTCTACAGCAGTCCAGAGTATCATGGGAGGTGGGCTCCCAAAGATGAAGGTCAGACAGATCTGTATTATGAACACAAAGCTATTTCTTTTCTGATAAAAGATACTTAATTTTCACTGGTTTATGATATACTTCACTGTTAATAATATCTATCTGTTACAAAGCATACCATAGAACATGTAGTATATTTTGTGAATTATTTATTAGTGAATTGCGATGGAGATTTAAGAGTAAGTACTAAGCAATGCTGTTCTGCACCTTAAGACAGGACATAAACAGTACTTTATCCAAATAAAATTGGACGAAGGACTGAGGCAGACAAGACTGTGTTCTTCAGTTGAAACTTAGCCACATATAGAAGGCTAAGATCTTCTAGGCTTCCTAAAAAGCCTTGTAGGAGTCTAAATGAGAACCAGAAGTAAAGACCAGAGTTTTCTATTCTAGGTGGCAAAGCACTGCCAGGAGTACCACTGGCAGCCACTAGAGCATTATGTTGGTATCAATTTAAAGAAAAGGGGGTCACTTAGTCATTAGCAGCACCTCTTGTGACTCAACGTGGTTGCCTGCTGGGAATTTTTCATCTTGGTGTAAGCTATGGCCAATTACTGTTTAGCTTGGAGAACTTGACATACTACATGCAAGATCTTTGCCCGTGGCAGGAGCAGACAAACTGTTTGCATACAAACTTGTGTCTAAGTTAATTTTGTTTAGCAGCAGGAAGAAATGAGCTGAGTCATCAGTTGCCTCTCCCTGCAAATCTCATTATGGCTTCTGAACGCCTGATGTGTTACTCTGATTGCATTTTCAAATTATAGTGATGGGAATGCTTGACTCTTGGCTACAGTAGCAGCATCATGCTCAGGAAGATTCACAACTAAGCTTTGTATTTAAAAGAAAATGAAATAATATCCTCAAAATTTAGATTTACATAGACACAATTACATAGACGGTGTCTATGTACCTTGGTATTTTAGCCAAGCCATGCCTAAGAAGGAAAGGGCATACTGATGAGCAGCTAGAAATCTTCCTCAGTGAAAATGGTCACCTTATTGTCTGTGCAGTGGTGCACAGATATCCACCCTTACTCTGCTCTCACTTCCAACATACGAACCAGGAATCACTCCAGTGATACTTTATGGAACTATATCTTGAAGTATTGACATCAAGTCCATGTCCCTAGTTTTGCAGGCAGCAGCTGTCAAAGGATGCTTTAATTAGACACACTTAATGTTCAGGCAAAGGCTTCACTATGCAGAGCCTCTCATGTACTAAACTTTTCTAGTAGTTCAGCCTAATAGGTCTGTGGATTGAGGTTGCTGTATCTTTCATTAGGCTATTAACAGAATACATCTTATAGTTTGAATTCATTGACTGCTATTTGAGAGCCCATCCCTACCTTCCTTTCCAGTCAGAGTAACTATTGCACTGTCATTACTTAAGTCTGCACTCTGTGGCCTCATGAGTAGCAACTGAAGTTTGTCTCCTTTCATCCAATGCAGCATAATTATGTTTCTTTGATTAGTGGAACACTTTTAGGTTCATGAATTTGATGCTTATAATATTTGATGTTCTTACTATACTGGTTTGAACTTGACAAAGGGCAGACTATAACTTGTACTGATGTCACAGGCAAACTCCTGGAGCACATTTCAGTCTGAAGCTATATGAGCAGATTTCAGTAAGTATGCAGGTTTATGTAGGGATTTGCAGTGCAGATGTTTGCAAGCCCATTGAGTGCTCAGGTGTTCATAATTTATTTCATGGTCCAGAGCCTAGTGAGGTGAATGCAGGAAGAAAAACATTAAGCATCCTCTTATTGCAGTAGGTTTTGAGATCTGAAAGAATCTACAGATTTTGAGAGATGTCTAGTATTTGTAACATGATGCACTGAAAAAAATCCTGCTATATATTAAATTAATTTACACACACACATGCATGCACCCCCATTATTATATACTGATACGAGTGTATCTAGAGTCGGATGAAGAGTATTAATGATGCTTTCTTAATATCTGCTATTAGACCTATCTGCTAATTAGACGTTCTGTCCTTGAGCAACTACTTATCTTTTCCAACTCAGTCCCTGGGAGAAGCTGGCTGTGTTCTGCTAGAACTGAAATCCTGACACTAGGACTTCAGAAGATTTATTCTTGTTAGTCTGCTGTCTGTGAATGTCTCAGAACACCAAATGAGGGCAAACCAGTGAGACAGGGGGGTGAGATGGATCATGTGCAAATATCCACTAGTTAACAAACAATAAATTTATAATGAGCCTTTTCTCCGGTCTTGATCCCTTTGATCTCTATAGAATCTCTCCTTACAACTGCTGAACGTTTGTTGGCAAAGTCACTTCAGAGAAAAGTTAATAGATAACTGGGTTTCCTAGTCTTTTGATTTAATGTCTCAGAGATAGGCTTTTGCAAAGGAAAAAAAAAGTCTTGCTTTAATTAGTAACTAGGAATTCTTAATAAACCTAGTCAGATAACAGTTTTGAAAAAGCACTGTTACTGGAGGAAAAGTTTGCATGTATGCAGCTCTGTTGTTTAGTAACTGTGGTTGTTTAGTTGTCTTTTGCCCACTTTGAATAGCAGGAAGAATATAAATTTTGGGGGTTCGTTTTGTGTAAATTTTGTGCTGTTTTCAATCATATGGCAGTTATGATTCCTTCATGCTGATGTAAGTTGTATTGCCAACACTGTATTTTATAAGCACACCCTACATCCTGTGCTGGAAGACTTCACTGGTGATATATTTTGGGAAGTCAGAGGAAATGGCGTGATTGACTTCAGAAGGACCACATTGGGTTTTTTATATAGAAGGATGAGGCACAGTCTTCATCTCTTTCCACGGGGGAATTGTCTTGGAGACTGATTTCTAAATCCTTTCTTCATTTTTCCTTGCTCTTCCTCAGAAAAGCAGTCACCCAACCTCAACTTTTTATTTTCTTTAAATAAAAAAATTGATTTAAAACCAATATTTCTCTGCTGAAGACTTAATATTTCACAGGGCTTTACAAGTAAGCAAAACTTTTTCTTATTTCACAGTTACCATCACGTGAAAGGTAGTTGCAGTAGGGAACCCTGGACTGCTAAAGTTGCTATAGGCATCTAAATAAACATATGTGTTTCTTTTTGATGTCTAGCAAATGGGCTGCAGTAGCTCATTTGATCCTCTTAAATTTGGTGGATTTGTAGGTTAGCAACTGCTAAAGTAGAGCTAAATAGAAGAAGTGCAAACAAAAGATGGACAAGTAAAATATTGGTTTTCTAGGGAAATGATTGTTTTATGAGGGGAGACCTCATTGCTCTCTATAACAACCTGAAAGGAGGTTGTAATGAGACAGATGTTGACCTCTTCTCCCTGGAGGTTCAGTAGACTTAATAGTATCAAACTCATTGAGAAATGTCTATGGCCTTGCAGCCTAGATCAGGGATATGTTCTGTCTTGTTTTCTCTAGTCCAATAATAATAATAGACTTAGTAACTGTTTAAGAGAAAGTGGCAGCTCTTCACATAGCTGTTGATAGCACTGGACAATTTAGAAGACATCAGGGGAGCATCTGCCAGTCATGTATATACAGCAACCATTCCCATTAGGCCACTGGTGGTATGGATGGAAATCCCAGCTCTGCACATAGTACCTGCATCCATGTGTGATTGTATTACTATATGCATAAAATATGACTTAGGTGGTTGTATCCCTCCAAGGTGTAACTTCTCACCTAAACCAAAGAGAATTAAGATGAAAGGTAGCAAGTTTGAAAATCCTTAGGTGTCAAGATGCAGTTCAAAGCCTGTGGAGTCACATTTTTAAGAAAAAAAAAGATGAGTTTTCCTAGCTGCTTAACCTGCTAGAGAAATCATAGCATTTGCTATCAATATGCCTAACTGCTACTGAAGTTAGTGAAAGGGTTTGTTAGCATTTATTCAAAGCTCTTTTAACAAAATATTGTGTATTAAGTCAAAAGCAAGGCTGTCAGTGCCTGTAAAACTGGTTTTAATGGGATGGAAAATCTAACTCACAGTGAAGGCACTGCAGCTCTGGATCTACTTCTTTATGTAGTTGGTATGTAATTGTATTGTATTGTCTCATTTTAGAATAATAGTTTCTTGAAAGCATTCTAGGCTTTCCTCTTCAAATTTTGATATATTGGAATAATCATGTTTTCAAAGCCGTTCAGAGGTTTCTGATGTGATTCATATTTTCTGTGCACATGATAGTTAACTTACTTATCAGGTGGGTTATCAAAGTAGGTATTTACTTGCAGGTGTTGAAATAATGAGGCATTAGTGAGAAGAACAGGCACATGGAGCTTATTTTTATTGGCGTTTTCATGTGTGTTCTCCAAGTAAAAGCTGTTCATTTATTGCCATAAGAGTAAAAATAAGGACATCAGTAAGGTGATGTCCTGTTTACTTTGGGTAGTCATTAAAGCCATTTGTACCTTTCTACTCTTCCCTGTAGTGGTCTTTGGCTTTTCACACTGAACATAAATTCAGTACTTTTTTGTTTAAAATGTTCCTGACTCTTTCTTTTCTCACGTTTATAAAAAGGTGACTGGAACAGATTGGGCATCTTATTCTTAAGGCTGTCCAAAGCTCAGATTTTGTGTCTTCATCTTCTTTAAACCATCTGACAAAATATTGTTCTGATGCAAATTCCAATAACAGCACACAAAGAGAATCTTCTTGGGGAACTTTGCTTGCACTTGCCAGTTTTGCTACATGCACATTCAAAATGAATCACAATATACAGTTACTTTTCTGTCTTCCGTGTCCTCCTAAACTGGAAAACAATATCTAAACTTGCTATAACAGATCTTCAGTTTGGGTGGTCTTTGTCTTGGCTAGAGCAGAGCTCTGCTTTCTGAGAGATTCAGTGTTGTTTCTTTTCAGGTGTCACCCTTCAGTGTAGGATGGTCCCTGTCTGTGTCATTAGCAAAATCTTTTGGTAGTAGCCCATCAAAGAGGAATGAAGTGAACAGTCAGACAGGAAAGTCAAGGGAGATTATCTCCATTCTCCTCACCACTGTAATTATTATTTTGCAGATGGGTGAATTTCTGTCTTTGTTTCACAAAGATTTAATATAATGAATAAACTGTTACTGAATGTGGAGCTGCAGAGCATTATCTCATATGATGGTGGTGTGGGAGCCTGTGCAAGAAGGGCTGATCTTCTGGTTTTGGGGGTGGGGCAGCTGTATAATAAGATTCAGTGGCTTTCTTCATTACATCCCTAGCTACAGAAATACATGTGGTACTGCTGATTTCAATCAGATTATTGTCAGGAATGTAAGTTAGGTACATGTGGGTGCACTTTTGTGCCATCAGTGCTATTGGGAATAAGGTTTCCTTTATATGTTTTGCTTAGAAATTATGAAAATTCTGTCATTCCAAAACAAGCAGAAAGATGGCATTTATTTCAAATAAAATAAAATTAAAAAATAAATAAAGAAAAAGCTTTTGCTGTCTTGCTATTTCTGGATGTTTTCTTAACCATATCTTAAGTCACTTGGCATTGAAGAATAAAGGGTATTGCTAATTGCACATCATTGTTGCTGTACTCTATTATGTTCCCTTTTTTATGTCTTTGAGTTAGAAGTTATGACAGTATCTCTGTAGTGCCTTTAAAGTAATGGAATTTCTGCAAGACTGATGTTTCTGCTTCTCTTTAGGAAGTAATGACGATAAAAATCTTTTCCTTGTCCCCAGAAACTGAATGACTCATTTATCCAGATGGGTACAATATGAATTGTGTCTGAGAACCAGAGACTGGAATGCAAAGAGATTGGTGTTGTTTGTAATGTGGTTGAAAAGCTGTTCCTATAAAACAGCACCAGAAGTTTCTTTTAAATACACAGAGTTCCCTACATCAGCTTACAGAGACACTTTCCATCTGGGAAGAAGATGTTGTGTAGGGAAACATTTCTGAATTTTTTTGCTGCTATAGATAGTGAATTGTGTCAGTGAGAAGTTCATGTTTCTATGTGGTATAAGAACAGTTACTAAGTCCAGTCAGTTTTAGTGGTCTAAGCACTGAGAGAAGGCCCTCCTCACTATGCACCTATTTGTTTGTGCTTTCTTAAATAAGTGCCAAGTGTAAAACTGGTATTTTGTTTTCACTTATGTTGTACAGGGAGGTTTTTTGGTTCTTTTTCTAGGTCCTTGAAGTATTGCTACTTTGAGTTGATATGGTGTAACTTCTGGCACTACTTTCCACTATTCCCATACTAGTTTGGGGTTTATTACATTGAGCTCTTCTTACTTGGTACAAGACAGGTATTTGAGAATGAGCCAGTCCTTTCCCAGCCCCCCAAAAAGCACTGTACTACAAGAAGGGTGAGGAGATGGGGACCATCCCTGAGCCATATTATCAGCCCTGCTTTCTCTGGAACAGTCAGAATCCTTCCTTTTACAGTCTGCAAAGCCTAGGAGTGTTCTGGTGCATGTGCCACTAGGATTGGAGCCTGCAGAGAGGACTGTGTAGCACATATGAACTATAGATCCCTGTGCTAGAAACTACTGGTCTGTATTGTCTGGTCTGAGTGTATTTACCCCTTGCCTTTTTCAAGTTCCTTCTTTAGAGTTTACCTATAGAAAAGCTAGTGAGGTTATAGAATTAGCTGAGACCTGCTTTTGAGCATCTTCTTCTCACTTTCATGTTCATGTGATCGAAAATATAATTAATTTAGAATTGTTTCTTAGTGTCTGAATAGATTTTTTTGTTAACCTGGAGGAGAATTGGCTATTTATGTTTTGGGAAGTATCATTACTGATGAAGTCCCATGTTGATTTTGCTTTGTATGTTAACTCTTAAAAAACTTCTTCCTGAACTAAGTCTCTGATGTAAAAGCTTGTGCTCTCACTTAGCATACCCCACATGATTACTGTCTTGTCCCTGCACCAGGCTTCCTTTCACGAGTTCTCCTGGTGCCCCAGGGTAAATATTTCATGGCTTTAATTCTTCAGTCTTCCTACATTTTTCTATCTCTACCACAGCCTCCTTTTTCTTCTATTGGAGTGAATACATTTATTAGGGTGACCCCTCCTTTCCTTTCTCCTAGGTGTTCTTATGAAACCACTTAAACCTTGCCTAACATTTGTCTGTACTGAGAGGCACAGCCTCCCTTTCCTAGAGGAAAAGCCTTTTAGTACTTTTGCTGGATATTCACATGGAGGTTTTGAAACAGTGGCTGAGAGAGGATGGTTTACAATGCCCCGGGTGCTGTAGCTGGTGGTGCAGGCAAGTGCAAGAGCTGGGCAGGTCACATGAGAAGCATTTCATATGTATTTGCTTGTTTTAGTGTGCCTCACATCAGGCCATGTCTTATCACTTTTCAGACTTGCATCGTGCTGCTGTTGGCCTTTGTCACCCGTTCCCTCTCTCACGGTTGTCTGGTTCATTCACTTTTTCCCCTTTGCTTTCAAGCAGATTTTAAAAGGGTGTTTTTGTCTGTGCATGGTGAAATTAAGTCCTCGAGCCATCTTTTGGGTAGTCCCTCCCACATGGGGCAGAGATTTGCCTCACACAATAGCAGAATAAGGATTGCAGCAGCTAGTCTGAAGGCTGTAAATTAACTTCATGGACCAGGTCATACTGTGCTTTGAAGTTGTTCCTTTTAATTTGTGTGCTTCCCCCATTTAGTCTTCAAGAGTATAAATCTGTAGGAAGAAGTATCAGAGTTTAAAAGGCTTAGAGAAATAGCAGCTGGTACTGGTTCGTGGTCTCCAATTGGTTCCAGACATCCCTGGTTTTGATAAGACAGCTCCAGAAATTCCCTGCCTACAGCTTTTGCTAATGCCATTAAATGTAACATGGTGATTACTGATGCTTTTGGAGCTGGTTAGCTAGCATCCTGTGTGACTGATAAACACTGTAATTCAATTATTTCTTCAGAATGTCCTCATGTTGTACTCCACTCCCTTTCTTAGATTACCTTTGTTTTAAAATACAACATAGTAGAAATGTTCAATGGGGATTTTGTAGAATGCCTCAGTAACATAAGGATGCCTGTGTTCAGGTCATGCTTAGTAAGGACAAGATGCTTTACTCCAGTGGGTCCCAGAACAAACCTTGCTCTGTACCAGAGCTATTCGAAGTTGGCTTGGCTTTGTATCCATGCATGTGTCATCCCGAAAGGAAACACTTCACCTAAGTTTGTAGTTTTTGGCCCTTGTGAGAAGCTGACATCCATGCTTGCTTTATTGTTGGGTGTTGACACAGAGGAGCTTGTGAAAAAAACTTCTATTGGAGTTGTCCCATGCATAAAGTACTGGCAAACAGAAAAAATGCTCTGTGAGGTAGTGCCTGGTAGTACTAAGAATGCAGAGTAATGGGCAATGTTCAAATGAACTCAAGAAAAAAACCACAAAAGCAATTATTCTTTCTGGGGCACAAAGATTATGTATTTGGAATGTATGTGGTGAGGGATTAGATAAGATGTCTTTATGTGTATATCTCTGTCTTTTTTCACTGGACTTTTGTCAATTGCTGTCATGGTACACTTGAAAATTTTATCTTTTGCTTTTAATAGTCATGCCTCTACAGGTTCTTTCAAGTGTATTGTAGATTATGATTTTACATTTGCAGATGTACAAGATGTATATTGTTATCCCTTTATTTAACCTCCCAGCCTAGTAAGATCACCTCTTACTATCAAAAGTATAGTCATAATTAATGCCACAGTTTCTCAGCACATATGTAAGGAATCACAGAATAGGTAATGTCTCAGATGTAGTATAAGCTGCAGCATCATTTTCATAACAGGACCTTTTTCATCCTTCCATTGCTCCACTTCTTCATTGTTGAAAAAGGAAAGATTCATGTTTAGTTCCCATGATAATAGGAACTGGCAGCAGCAGAAGGAAACTGAACTGATTTTGCTTCTGGATGAGCCTGCAGGTCATAGTTCACCTGAGATTTTTATTGCATTTATCAGTCTGTTTTGAGTACTGAAGGGGCTTCTCTCAACTTTGGCCAATCTCAGTCTAAGGTGATAATGTCCTGAACACACAAGGACAGGCAGGGTGTGCCAGTGAAAGGTATGAAGTCACTGCGTGTTAGAGAAAATGTGATGAACTTTCTCTGCAGCCCTAAACCACCTGTTGAACAACCAAAATGCAGTGATTGGAGATGATGCTGGAAGGACAGCAGTCAGGGGATTTTAATGATCTTTAGTAAATGAACATGTAAATTGACCTAACAGACATGCTTTTTCTGCTCTCCCAGGTGTGAATGTGCCTACTCTGTTAAACACAACTACCTTAATTTTTTTACTTTTTTTCAGTTTTAAAGTGTGTTTTGCAGTGGGGGTATATTTTAGCTGCCACTACAATCTGTAAGTTGGGGAAATGAAAAGCAGAATTTGGCTTTTGTGAAGTGCATAAGAAGATGAATATGTATTTACATGGACACTTAAAATGTGACATCTGTGCCTTGATTCTAGTAAACTAGAAACTTTGTCTAGTAAATATTTCTATCTCTTCACTTTGTAATTTTGCACTGAAATGAGATTAAACTATCTGTTACATCTGCATGTACCTGAGTTAGATATGTTTAAGGATTACATGAAGGATCTGTATACATTCTTGCTTTTGGTCCAGTGATTTGTACATGGACACATACATCTCACATACAGCTCAGTTTGTCTGAGAATAAGCATGCCTTATTCTATTAATCAAAGAATTGCACACGCTTGGGTTGCCAGTATTGTCTCCTGTTTACAGATAGAGAGGCTATAGATGATAGTAAAGGATAAGCAGAACCAATCATTATAGATACTTCATTTTGCATAGATCATTAGTGTAGCTCTGCAGCCTTGCTTTCAGTCAGCCAGTTCTACTATCTAAGGTCATAAAAAGGAAGGAAACAAAAGTAATCTCCCCAAAAGAGAGAGGGGTGGGGGGGTGGGAGGGGTAAAAGGAAGAAAGAAAGAAAGAAAGAAAGAAAGAAAGAAAAGGAAAACACACCTTTGTGAGCAACAGTGTTGTGTTTTTATGTAACTGCTTTTGTGATTATCAAACTAGCCAAAGTTCTTAGTATATTCATCTTGTCAGTATGCATTTAAGACCACCGGCTTTGTTTTATTTCAAGCCATCTTTTGGGTTGATGTAACACAATATGACTGAATGAATTTTGGCAGGGAATAACTAATTTAATCCATATACTGACAGATGAAAGTAATTTAATGTGGGTTTGTGGAAGGGCTTAAATTTTCAGTGCAGCCCACAAAGACATTTTTCCTCTTTTAATTGTGTCTTTTTATATCTAAACAGATCCAGCAATGGGAACAGAACCTGGAAAAATTTAACATGGACCTTTTCCGAATGCGATGTTACCTAGCCAGTTTGCAAGGTGGGGAGCTCCCAAACCCAAAGAGCCTTTTGGCTGCTGCCAGTCGTCCTTCAAAACTGGCACTGGGGAGGCTTGGCATTTTCTCCGTCTCATCCTTCCATGCACTGGTAAGTCCAAATGCATGGGTGCATTGCACAAAGTCATCATTAATATTGTACTTAGACATGGAATTGTGCTGGGATAATTTATGGTTGCACCCACATATGTTGTTTCAGACAGTCCTGTTCCTCTCTCACTATTTCTACCTGTTGCTTGCCTGAAAAAAATTTTCTTCTACAGACACAGACTTTGAAACTGTGAGAATATGGCCATGACTTTTTTCTTGGCTCCTGGGGACTCCAGAATTGGGAACTTCTGACCTATCTCTAAATATTAAACAAGCCAAAATATTCTTCAGATGTAGATAAATCATGTTGAAATTTTGTCACTGCAATTCACCTCCACTGGGTTCAGAGTTTAAAGTGCTAATCTAAGTTACTTCGAGTAAAAAGAGCCTAACACTGACATTTTCAAACGTAATTCTGATCTTTTTTTGGAGGTCTCAGTTGGCTTTATTTTTCAAAAACAGTTTGATACCTTCCTAAAGAGGAATATTTTAGAATCTAGTCCAGTCTAAAACTAGAGAGAATCCAAAATCATAAATCTGCTTTTAAGAACTGCAGCCTTTGTTTCTAAAGAAGAATGAGGGAGGTCTTCAGCTGCTGTAAGCTTTTCTCATGCTGTTTGCTTTAGGTGAAGTATGGCAGTAGTAGGTTTGCCTCTGCTCTTTAACCTCAGTGGGACTGCAAGGCTGATCTTGGCAAAGAAAGGTGGATCACAGTTGCTGCATGAAAATTCAGTCTTAATAGTGGTCCTGGGAGACCTGTCCGAGCATGTCTTTCTCTCTGCCAGTGATTTCATCTGTGTGGATTGTCATTGCTTGCTAATAACTTAATGCCACCACACATTTTTCTCCTATGTTTGGCAATTTTTAGAGTCTTTCTTTCTCTAGGTATTTCTTACCTGAATGATAGCTTATCATTCTTCTTCAGAGTCTTTTCATTAACATCACAGTTTTACAGAGCAATATTTTCTCAGTTTCTGCCTTTCTGTGACCTTGTAATTTTACACAATCACACCATTGGAATACCAAAACAAGCAACACCTCTGCAAGTTTCACTGTCCTCGCACTTCAGCATATTACATTGACGTGACGTAACGTTACGTGAAGTAACTCTCATTTAATGCCTCAGGTTGAAATAACTGTCAATATTTTACTCCTATAAAAGTGATATAGGAAGGGTGTGTCTCTGTGTTTAAATAGATCTGCTCCAGGGATGAAGCTGCTCTCCGAAAACGTACCCTGTCTCTGTCACAAAGAGTCCGAAATAAGAAGGGTTTATTTTCTTCACTAAAAGGACTGGACACATTGGCAAGAAAAGGAAAAGAAAAGCGACCCTCCATAACTCAGGTAGATCTTATTTGCTGGGGGCAGCAATGAATGGCTTGTTTTTGCTGGGGTTCATCCTGCGAGGTGCTGTTGGTGCATGGGGTAAGAGATGTCTGTCCATCAGACTTGCATTCACAGTATCAGTAGGCATGGCAGACTCACAATGGGAGTCTATATATCTTGAAGACTGTATATCTAACTTTGGGTTTCTTTGTGATAAGCAATATTCACGAGTGAGAGGTTTTCATCCCGCAGATTTGTTAATTATCAGCGTCATGAGGCCATCAGGTTTGACTTGGTAAAAAAACTTGCATTCTGGCACATTGCAAACTGTTGGAAAGTAGGGTTTATTTGTAGATAGCCTGTATGCACAGTCCTTACCACAGTGTTGTGCTCACTGCAGTTTAATGTAGAGTAAGACAGGTGAGTCCTCAAGAGAAAAAGTGCAGAGACTGCTGCAAAGACAGCAGTCTTTGGCATTGCCTCTCAAAGCAGCACAGCCTGCTTCTTAGTACATTTTAGCCAACAGAAGTAGCCTGCTGTCATGCAGGAAGCCAGCTGTATGCATTGGACTAATAAAGCCTTCCCAGTTTACACCAGTGGAAGGCTTGGCACAGGTTTGATGTATTGGGGTTTGCTGGCCCTGTGGAGAGGGGCTGTGCTCATGTGTGGCTCAGCTGAAGGGCTACCTTACTGCTAAGGAAGCTACAGCATCTCACAGGGTCATTTTCTCATTGTGAAACCAACAACCCATCTATGCAGATAGTGTGAACCCTTAAGGAGTCTGTATTTTCTCAATAAAGACACAAGTAAACGTGAAACAAAAGTTTACTGCTATCACCCTGAAAAAAGCCAGGTAAATAACAGCAAGGATCCTTGTTGGTGAGACAGAAGGTATAGAGGTACAACCACCTCAGAACATTGTTATTGTCACTAACTTCAGCCATGTCTGATGTTTCTCCCACAAAACAGTATTTTTGTTTGCTATTTGTTTGGTGATTTTGTTCCTCGTCATCTCTGTCCCGTGTATTTTGACTTTATTAGTAAAAATCTAGGATCAACAGTAGAAAATCATCTGTTCTTGCATGTCAGGTAATCTGCTTGTGAAATGTTTCAGTAAGCCTACCTGTATGCATATTTTAATAGTCCTAGAGTTGATAAAACAGATTTAATGTTGCAAAATAACAGGTCAGGATTTTCTGGTCTAGTGGTTTGTATTTTAGATAGGTAAATATCCATGTATTACACTGGGATGAAGATTCTTGGGGTAACAGACATTTTAACATATCAATTGAGATATGTTTACATGGCAAAATTGAGTAAAAGTCTGTCATATGAAACAGCAAATTTTAGAAGAAATTTTCTCTGGGTCATCTTTTTCACATAATTTCCCCCGTGTTCCCCAGCAAGTGAGGCTGACCTGTGAGTCCTGCACCTCTATTTCTTTATTAATAAAGCTGCCTGAGGGGAACGAATGTTATGCCCCTGAGCTCTGCTCCCAGTGGAGCTGATACCTCACTCTATCTCAATTGGGTAATAAGTCCTTATGTATGCTTTATAGCCCATGAAGGGGATTCTGCAGAGCTTGGGAATCAGGGAATCTTATTTCCATGGCAAGCAGAACAGGCTCCTGCTGCCCTTCCATCACTTTCCTTAGCACTTTGGAAGGATCCCTGGCGCAGGTGGAGGTGCCCCTTATGTGTCCTCACCTTTCTTACTCCAAAATGTGCAGCCAGCTGGCCCAAAAGAAGCGTTCATTTTCATCCACAGGCTGAGGTTCTTGTGTTTGTGTGATTTCCACACCCCCCCCTCCTGTACTTTAGCATCCTACAATAAAATTAAGGAAATGTAAATGCTGGGTGTTGCACATGAGTAACACCAGGCTGTGACTCATACCCATAAAAGTGAGAAATTTTCAAGGGCATGGATTTAAAACTGAGCCATGAATCTAGAAAGTGGCTGAAAAGGGAGCCATGTCCTTCTCAGGCTTGTGTGTATGCATGTAATTGTATATCAAAAATGGAATAGGCCTGAGGCTGCCTTCTTTGCCATCACTTTCAGCCCACTGGGGAAACCGGGTTAAGCAGGGAGGAGGAGCTTGCTTATCTGCTCCCTGTGTTCCCAGGTCTGTGTCAAACAAGAGGTTAACAATGTCTTGCTTTCTTGAATGTAATCAAAGTTCATTTTACTGATGCTGGTAAGTTCCAATCTGCCATAATGTAGCTTCCAAATTATGTAGTATATTTTTGAATATCATTGTGTTGGAGAAGTTTTTAATTTTATCTGAAGTTTAATTTTATGGTATTAATAAATAAATAAATAAAAAGCTTTAGAATTTCTATGCTGAGAGGCTTTTGTAAACATTAATGAAGTAGCTTAGTCTTTTACAAATCAGTTAATAAAACTGGGCTGTAGCAGATGGGAGATGTCTAATCTCACATAATCCTCAGTTTCTTAAATACTTGTCTGCTTTCTTGTGTCTAAATGATAAACTGTTTTGAGAAATCATAAACATTGAAATACTTTGATTATATTTTTGGGTGAGACAAGGAGGAGGAAGTTCAGAAGTGGTGCCCTTCTTTTACATTGGTAGAAACTAGATTTTGTATGAAATTTTAAGAGAATTTGTTGTTGTCTTAGATTATCAAAAAGGCTTCTGCTAGTACTAAAATAAAACAAGCAAACAAACCAACCAAAACAAAGAAACAACAAAAAACAAAACCTAAACAAAAAAAGCTTGGAGGAATGTTTGAGATTGTCCCAATTTGTTGACTGCAGAAGGAATTAAAAAATGTTATTTATATTTGCAGCTGGAGGGGGTGATGTTATTATATGCAAGTCTCAACATCATGTATAAACCGTAGAGATCTGTTTATACAACCCTTGCCACCAAAATATGTGATTGTATCTATAACAAATTATTGGATTTTTAAAAAGAATTTCATTAATAATCCTAGCACCTTTATGAGATACTACTAGAAAAGCTTTCAAAACAGATGGGGAAAGTAAGTCTTAGTTCCTGCTTTCATCAATTCCAACACACAGTAGTCAGCTATTCTCAATATTAATAGCATCTTTTGGGTTAAGTATGCCTTCAAAGCTAATCTTAAATTCAATAGTGTCAAGCTAACTACTCAGTTAAAAGAGTTTAAAAATGATAGGGTAAGAAGTTGTAGAAAACAGCCACAGTGTTTTAGAATAGCTCCTTTAGCTTATTGAGATTTGTAGATGTACCTAGAAGTATCCCAAAGGATGAAGCCTTAATCTTGAATGTGGTGTATGATTTGAAGGAAAATTACTTTAATCTTATTGCAAAACAGTAGAGGAGAAAAACAAGGGAATAAAGGCTTCTATATATATTAGAATGTAAGTGTACCTGTAGCCTGAAAGAGAAAACTTGCTTAGATTTTCTTTATAGAGGTAGATTTGTATTTCTTTAATACTTCTTCTAATCAGAATAAAGTGATAGAAAGTACAGAAAGATCCCTGGGTATTTATTTATTTATTTTTAATTTAATTTTTTTTCAAAGAATTTACCTAGCACAGGTAGGAAATTAAGAGGTTTATGTGTTTAACCTGTTTATTTATCCATAATATTTTTAATAGATTTTTGATTCAGCTGGAGGACATGGATTTGCTGGTGTCCAGAATTCAGCCAACTCTGCTGAGGTAAGATATGACTGTCCTCATTCCACACCATCTTTATTTTAAATTCCTGAATATATTTCACTAAGTATCATGAGGCTGGTTCAGAAACCCCACAGAGATTCATGAGATGCAGTTAGTGTTAGCTGGAAGGATTATAGTTCTGCTAACGAAAGAGATTTATTGAAAGTTTCCAAACATGCATGGCAGTCTCTCTAAAAAATAAATAAATAAATAAAATTAAAATAAATCCCTAGAAGCTTTTTTCATAATACTAATCCTTACATTGTTTACAGTGTTTAAGGGAGATTTGGAACTTAGCTTGTTTGAAATCATCCTTCACAGTATGGCAAAACCCAAAATGTTTTTTTTCCCTTTGGCTACTTCAACAGAACTTGTAGGTTTTGAGTGTAAAGGCAAATACAGTCTCTGTGAAGCATACCAGTAGAGAAATATGAGTTAAAATATAGCTGGAGATTGCCTAAGTAAAGGAAGAGGAAGGGACATCCCCTTAACAGTGCTACTCAATAAATAGCTGCAGGTTTTCTCCAGTGCCCTGGAGCAGAGCTGCTGCTCGCCCCTGCCTGGCATCCCCTCTGTCTCTGGGGACAATATTGCAATTCCCTGGTCTGAAGGCAAAGCCAGACTTTCCAAAATTCATAACTTCCTGTGTGTAGAACTTCTGTTGTCTACATACTGTTGGGCTTACACAGGCAGAATCCTTCTCCCTCAGCAGGCTGAAAATAAAAAACGTGAATTAAGACTTAGGCACAGAGTTTCTGGGATTAGTTTTTTATATGGGAAAGCTGAATTTCCGTAATGGCAATGATGTACCACACTCAAAGCTGTATTTGTCTTCCTGTCTACCTTGTATCCCTTCTCCTTTCTCCTCTGAACCAGATGTTCCCCAGTTGCAGATTAAAACCTGAAAGAAGATTTTCAATATCATACTACAGTAGTGTTACATTTCAACTGAGGTTGTATACCAGGTATTAGACAAACAGTCAAAATCTGCATTTAAAATGAAATATTGCTCTTGGAAATGATTAGCTGTAATGAAGAGCTGTAATGAATCTCGTGAGGAAGTTTTGGACAAAGTTCATAATTTCTCTTAGTTTTTTGTGTTGGTTTTTTATGTCGTTATGTGATACGAGGTTTATTTTCTCATCAAGTACATTAATTTAATGGCTAGGTAAGAAAGAAATACATAACTATGAAATTATACCACTGAGAGTCATCTCCCACTGAGCAGCTAATCCTATAAACATGTTTTGCCTCCTGAAAGCATCTTCACATTTTTTCTGTTCTTTGGGGGACTGTATTGAAACACCTTAATTCCCTTAGTTATTGACCAGTTGCTTGTTATTTCCTGGGGTGGAAAAGTATGTATTCAAACCAAATCACTCCTCTCTTTAAAAAAATAAAATATAATTGTGAGGGATTTCTGGATGGAATCATCTCCTGTAAAGAACGCTTAGAAATTCCTTCAGAATGTTTTACTGTGTTGGCGTGACATAGCATCCATTTTCCACCTCAAAGATAGAAAACACAATCTGTTCCTCTCAAGATTTTGGTCTCTTCCAAACCTGAGAAGAGACAAAATCCCTCAGGTCCACCCCACAAAGGCTTCTGCTGAGGGGCTGTGAAGCCAGGCCCTCAGTTTAGCTCTGACCCTCCAGGGGTTGAGAGGCTGGTGGTGCTGCCTTGTGCAATAGGGTCTGCTGTGGGGCTCCTGTTCTCTGGCCTAACAAGAGCATTGAACCTTTTTTGAGGAGACAGAGGAGGGTTTTGAAGGTGCAAGGAAGAATGCAGAAGTCAGTCTTCTCCTTTTGGTCCTGTGGAGAAGGGGTGATGTCTGGCTTCTTGACCCAGCTTTTGCAACAGGGTTTTATATGTTCTCAGTAGTTGCTGGATGAAAGCAGCCTGCTCCAAATTCGGGCAGGGGCTCACAGCCCCACTCCCTGAATAGAAAGGACCAAGAGGCAGTATCAGTGCAGATTCTGGGCCAGACTTTTACAAAGTTTAGTGTGTTTTTTTTTCCAGACAGTAAACCCTACCCCATTTTAGGTGCTGAAACAGAGCTCTGGAGCTGAGCTATATTTCTGGAAAAACATTACTGCTATTCTTCTTGTTATTATTATTATTTCAACCTTATTTCTAAAAATCTGTTAAAAATGGGAATTAACTATACTGGGGCATTTTTGAGACCCTGACATTTTGATGAGTCATGCAACAACTCAGAAATGACTCATCGTAACTGTGAAAACCATTACTTTGGCATAAGCCCAGTTTCATTGGCTGCTTTCAAATGAAAAACAAAAACAGCAGCAAAACTTGCATAAAATGCTACCTGAGGAGTGCAGTGAGTGATGAATAGTGAAGTCTGCCAGGGAAGCTGTATTTTCCCTGAAAAGGATGATAAAACCAGAGGCAAACAGTGGGGGAAATTATGAAGTAACCTATTGGTCCTGCAGCAGCCCTGTGGCACAACGTGTGACAGTCTGCAAATCCTGGCGCCTATTTCTGGAAAATTGAATGGGTTGTTATAACTTTATGTGGCAATGAATGAATGAACTATTGTAGAATTAGTCACTGCAGAACAGGAAAGAAAAATATCTCTTCCTGTCAGATTTTCTGAGATGGAAAATGTGGATGAAACAACAGTACCTTGACTGCAGTTAAGGAATATAATCATGCTTAATGGCAGAGGCAAGTTTATCTCAAGACCTACCCTTGAGCACAAGTGTACATGTCAAGAAAAGGGAGGTATGTCACATTGCCTGTGGAACTTTCTGTCCTGTCTTAAAGGCTTCTTGAAAAAAAATGACTTTAAACCTATTTCTCATCACCTTCATCCTTGGTATTGGCTTGTTTTTGGCTTTTTGTTCATCTTTGGCAATAGTGAGATTTATATTGGTTGCAGAGATTTAAAGACATACTGCTGCAGAGCAATAAACGATTGGTTTAGAGGTAGTTACAAACCTCTGAGCTGCTGGGAGCATCTCCTAGTTGAGGCAATGTAGGTTTAGTTTTTCCTGGAGGAATCATAGAATCACAGAATGGTTTGTATTGGAAGGGAGCTTAAAGACCATCCATCTAGTTCCAACTCCCCTGCATGGGCAGGGACACCTCCCACCAGACCAGGTTGCTCAAGGCCCCATCTAACCTGGCCTTGAACACTTCCAGGGAGGCATCAGCCACAGCTTCCCTGGGCAACCTGGGCCAGTGTCTCACCACCTTCACAGTGAAGCCACTGGAGAATTCAGTCTGACTCATTCCTACTCATCTCTTGGAGTTTGCCTGCCTTGCACTTTCTCCTTTATGTTATTTACACCATGGAAGCAGTTCAGCATTTATTCTCATGCACTTGGTTTAGTGCTTTCTGAGACGTTCATTCTTCTACAGGAATTGTCTTCTTCAACACCAGTGTTAGGAGCAGTCTGAAACCGCAGCCACTGTGAAGCTTCACCTGGTATAGATTTCATCACTCCATTAATTGCAGTAGCATATCAAGATCCCTGCTAGGTGTAATAGCTGCTGTATTGTAGTAAAATTTCCATGGACCTGCATTAATTGAAATTTCATTTTCAACTAGTTAAAAGGGACAGTGGAGCAAGAGCCTCATTGAATCATTCTACCAAAATCAACGTTACTCTGGCATCAAATTGTTACTGTGCCATACTCTGTGTCAGCTGCAACCTGGATTTCTACATAGTTTGGTGATTACCTGAATAGGATTGTTTACTCTATCATTTTCACAGACATGGTGGTTGTTTGGAATAACAAAAAAATATTGGTCTCTTTTTTTGCTACTGGTAGACTGTTGTCAATAACTTTGTTGCTGGTAGCAAGGGAAGCAGTCTCTCCCCATGCAGTGATCTTCCTGCAGTTTTTAATTGCAGTGCACCCCTGGGCTTGTGTCCCTGCAGAGCCAGGAGAAAGAATTGCATTATCCAGGGGCTTTATGGAGTCAAGAAAACGCCTGAATCCAAACAAAAAGAAATAACGAATGAACAAAAAACAACCAAGAGAAAAATCATTGGAGAGAGAGGCACTTCTGAGAACAGATCAGAATATCTTAAGATATGTCTGGGTGGTGGTTCTCCCACACAGATAACACAGTATTATTGACCCTTTCCATTGTCCATAAGGGGAATCCAGGGAAATCTCTATGTAGTCCTAAATTCCTTGATGGAGCCAGTCAAATGACATACTAAAAAGATAGACCCAACTATACAGGTGAAACTCCAAATTTTGAACACTTCAGAAGTATTTTTTTTTCTTCTCCTTCTGTGGTTTCCTTTGAAACCTGTGGCCTGGAGTGCAGCGCAGAAAATGAAGGGTGAGAAAGCAGAAGGGATTTATTCAGGATGGATGTTGTTATTTGATCAAGTGGAGTAGATTTGGATGAAGGTAAATGTGAAGCAAAATGGTAAGAAGGCAGATACCCTGTGCTACCTATGAAACAATATATTCTTAAACTGTAAATAGAATTGGAACACTTTATTCTGGTACCAGTCCTTTGTGTTACCACAAGCCTTGCTCCACAGTGCTCTCTGCTGGAATTTTACTGTATTATCATTTTCTGTTGAAATGACAGCATTTTTTTTTTTTTTTTTTTTTCATTTAGTAGTTAGGTATTATTGTAGTACTCAGTTCTTCTTAAGAATTTATTCCAGCTGCGATATGATATCAGGTAGCTTCATATTTCAGTCTGTTCTTAAGAAAATCAAGCCTTTGATAGTGAATGAGAGCAGGTGACAGAATTTTGCCCCTGTCTTACCATGGGGAAATAAATGGTACTGTGTCTGAATCCACTGCAAACTGCCAATGTAATTGTACTTTTGGGGTTTTTTGTAACATGAACGTATTATATATTTCTCCCTTGTTTCCAGCAGCAAGTTGATGACTTTTTGAATGTCTACTGCTCAGTGCCAGAGAGCATCCAGAAGGAAAGCACTTGGGAAACGCAGACATATGTTCACTTCTGTGATGGCCAAGGAGTGGCACTGACACTCAAGCCAGAGCACAGGGTGGAAGATGTTTTGTCTTTGGCATGCAAGGTACTAATTTTTCATGTATGATTGCACCTTGTTACTAGCTGTGGGCTTGAGAAAGAACATCAGAGGATGCCTAAATAGTGAGAACGTAATACTGGCATCTCCCTGTCACTTGATCAAGGCACATTGCTCTTTCCTTTAGTTGTGTTATTTACATGTTGGAGCCAAGATAGCAAGGCTATGGAAAGGTTTTCAAGAAGTGTTGATCAAAATAGTGGTGGCAGTTTGCCAGGTCATCAGCCTCTGAGAAACCTTAGCATGTGTTTGCTGTACATTTTCAGTGCAGAAAATCCAGTTCTGTGCAAATTAATCACAGAAGAGTAACTGGGCTGGTATTTCCTATCAGGAGATTATGACATTTAACACTACTGTGACAAAGGCTATTATAGATGTTTGCTTCTTAAAGGACCCTTTCAAGCTTTTAATTAAATACCAGCTCTATTTGTGAATTTCAGAAAGTGCATTCCCTTCTGATAGCCAGTGCCAGCGATCTGAGGGGGGTTGCTATAGATCTTGGGACAGAAATCTTGAGTCATAATCTGAAAGTAGAAATTTTAACTAACCATTTTAACTACAAAGAGAAGACCAGCACCTTGTGAACGTGGCAACATATCTATCACCTTTGTTTCCTCATGTCAATGCTCGAATGTAGCTCTAACTTTGTGATTCAAATCACTTTAAGTATGGAAACAAGGTTTTTGGAAAAAAACAAGCTTTGTACTTCCAAGGTTTGTTTTCTGACTACTGGTAAGCATATTTTATTTACATCACTAGCAATGGGGGAAAAAAAAGAATCCTACTCAGTACAAAAATACATTAGCGTGAACTTTCAGGTCGGCTTGTTCAACAGGCTTGAAGTTAAGAAATTTCAAGGCAACCAGAGAATGAAAGGGCCAAATTTTTAATGGTTCTTTCTACCTGGTGATGTTGCAAATAAATTTTAAAAAAAAAAAAAAAAAAAAAAAAAAAAAAAAAAAAAAAAAAGAGAGAAATTGTACAAATTCTCAAAAATATGAGGTTAACTTTAACTTTTAAATCATAATAAGCTCACCACTTTAGTCACGTAACAATGCATCTCCATGGCATTGCAAAGAAAATATTACCTCTCACTGGTTTTTGGAAACTGAATCCTGGAAAAATAGATTGTTGTCTGGCTTTACTTTTAAAAAATTTGCTTTAGTAGGCTGAAGAGATTGAGACATTATTTGACCAGCAGATGGCACGGTAGAACCAAAACATTTGGAAGTATTTATAGTGACATCCAAGACCCCTGAAAGAGGAAATAAAATTTATAAATGTAAAATTAAGTTGAAAAGGAAATTCCTTACCTCTCTTATTCCATTGTTCCAAAATATTTTTCATTGTAAAGCTTTTATTTTTAATACATGTCTGTATTGCATGAACATTTAGTTTTAAATAATTTTATTTTTTTTCTTAAACATTTTTCTGTTTTATTTCTTCTTTCCATTTTGTATGTTAAAGCTTTTCATAAGCATGCTCTAATGCTGAATACTTTCTGCTCATCTGTCCTGGTTCTTTTCCTTCTTACATTTTCATTCTGCTCTGGTGAGTGTAAGGAATCTTTCTTCTTAACAGAACATGTTTGAATGTTATGTGTATAAAGATAAAGTTCAAAGGGGTGGTTGTTTTTTTCCCCTTCATTGATGCTTTATGGGGTTTATGCTTTTCTCATTTCTGTTTTCCATCTGGGGCTTTTGGATAGCACATATATAAAAAAATGTGCGTTTGAATACAATTATTCAGGGTACAGAACACATACAACTTGTAAACTGTTACACATAACAAAATGTTAAGGTGATTTCAGTTACTCAGTAAATTTACATTTTGTAAGCTGTAGAGATACATTAAAGAGGTTAAGTAACCCTAAGGGAGGCAGTCATTCCTCCTGTTTTAGAAGTGTTGCTTCCTCCTGTTGCTCTATTAATATGCTAAACTGAAATGCTTTGTGCAGTGGTCTCACCATCATCCTGCTTTTCTCAGTGACTCCCATCAGGGGCTTGACACTTTCAGACTAATATCCTTTGAGAATATTCCTATTTCCCTTTGACTTCCTGTTGAGACAGGATTTTTGCTTTGACCTCACACAGTGAAAAAAAATAGGTAAAACTCTCTGATCATAGATGAAACCTAGCAATAAAAATAAAATCCAATAAAAGCAAATCCTTAGGGAACCTGTTTCCCAGCCCCACTGCTAGCATCCCATACATGCATATACATTTTCTACATCAGAAAAAAAAGTGGCTGAGCAGAACTGAGTCATTAAGTATTTTTAAAGTACTTTAAAAACTACTTTACTTTTAAAAGTACATTACAAGTATTTACAGAAAAAGATGTCTGTGAGGATAAGTTCAAAAAGAGCAGAAAACATTTGTAGTATCTTTAGAAATATTTCACATTGTTCATTTAATCTAATAGCCAAGATGTAGTTTATGAAAGGATTTGGGGTGATCATAAGGGAAAATGGGAGTTGAACTTGAAGCTAATCTTCTAAGCAATTGCAGCTAGTTTTGTTTATACCACACAAATAGTAAGAAAACGACTTCTTGATGGTTGCTTTTGCATGATTTCTAAAGAGCTTTTAGTATGTGTATGTTTCTTCTTAGTCTTCTGGAATTCTGGAAATAAATAACAAATTCCAAACTCTTTTCTCTTTATTCCTTAGATGAAACAGCTGGAGCCAAGAAACTATGGCCTACAACTCAGAAGACTGGTTGATGAAAATACTGAGTATTGTGCTCCTGAGCCATATGAATACATAATAGACCAGGGAAGTGTGACTCCTGTTAGCTAAAGCTCTATGATGTCTGAAGCTACAGTTGAATTATCACCTACAATATGTATCATTTAGATCTAAAATAAGGTTTTAAAGCTGTTCCTGTATTGTATTCTGCCATCCTCATTCATACAGTCTGTTCCTGTGCAGACATCTGTGTGGCTGGGCACTAGAAACAGCCTCCAAGTCCTGTTTGAAGATTTAAGTGAGGCTTCTGGTGTAAAGTCTCGAAGTATCAGTCTCTACTCCAGGCTGGGTTTTCTATCTTGAGTTTAATCTGAATTTAGTCCCACTCATGCCAACAGTGCTAGCACAGTACCACAGTCCTCTGTCTAAAGACAGCAAGTTTTGTCTCTTTATTGATGCAAATAATATTGTGCTTACTTCCCATGCTGGACCTTTAGTTTTTGATGCTTACATTTTCACAATTTGATTATTTCTGTTACTGTTTTTTTCCAACAGGTATATGATGAAATAGAAATTTGTCCTTTAAATGTTCACCATATTCATCTTACAAAGACTGAAAACATAAATGATTTTGGTAAGTTTAACAGCTCTCAGAAAATTTTCTTTTTATTCTTCACATTGATTACTTTTTTCAGTTTTCTGTCTCTGAAAGCAGGTAGAGCCATCCTTAATAGGACTTAAAATCTGAGCCTGCAAAGGACTTGAGGTATTACAACAAAGATCAAAACTGGTTGTTTTAAAGTGGCAAGGACATTTCTTATGTCTCCATTTGGGAAGGACCCACTTTCTAATTCTCCTGTGCTGGCCAAATAATTCAAGCATCGAATTGTCAAATAATTCAAGCATCGAATTGTCAGAAGACAAATGCCCTTTGCCAGGATTAATGGAATTAGTCTCAGTCAGGCCATGGTAAAGGTCTGCCCTTTTCTTTTTGGTAGGGGGATAGGATTAATAGTGTCCTTTGGTACAAATTCTGACAGGCTTTTTATCCGTGAGAAATGGTTATGCCTAGGAATAATTATATACCTTCCAAAGGTATCTTTGTAAGGCAACTCTGTGCTGTTCTTTAGCTGAAGGTCTGTTGGTATACATTATTCTTTTCTGGGCTGTCTCACTCACTGGTCTATATGGATTTGTTGCTTTGTAGTTTAGGTTTCCATTTTTCTGGCCTGTTTAAGATACTTCTATCTCTGACAAACACACTGTAAAATTCTTACCATAAAGATGAGCTGTATCATTGAAATGTCATAGGGGACTGAGGTAAAAAAAAAAAATTTTAATGTAATTTTTTTCTTAGAGCAGAGTATGACATGTCATATTAACTCTAACAGGCCTTATAGTGACTGAGAAACAAGGGGATAATATCTCTGTGTCCCATGCGTGTGCTCTCATGAACAGTATTCTCCCTTTTATTGAGTAGAGGCTACTAAATAGAAAAAATGAAAAGAAAAAATGTCTGAGAAAATATATTTGATTTTAAACCTCTTGCTTCAGGTTTTGCTGTCACAGCACAGGTTGATGAAAATCAGCATCTCACCCGTATATTTGTGAGTAATGTTAGCCCTGATGGAATGGCATATAAGGAAGGTATTGTATCATGTTTGTGTCTAATACTGTACTTCTTTGTCTTTTTAAAGTCTCTAAACATAAAGGACCTCTAGTGCTGCTGTCTGAAATGGTCCTTGGCCATAGTTTTCTTTCCTGAAGGCCATGGGTATTATGTGATATTAGGAGAGATAATGTGGACAGAGTAACTGAATTATGGTTTTGATATAGCAGAGAGAGTTCTTGTTCACCCTTGGAGACAAAATCTGTGTTCAGCCATCTGACCAAGTGCTTTTGCACAGAGAAATAAGCTGGAGAAAGAGTTAATCTCACAACATTTCTGTGAGCGCCTTCCCTACTGTGCTGCACAGGAACCGTCTTTCTTCATCAGCACGGCACGATCACAGCAGTTCTGCTCTCTGAAAAACAGAGAGACAAATCCAGAAAACAGAGGCAATTTCTTTTGCCATTGGAGGGTAATGACCACTTGATTGTCACTAACCCTGAAAGATAGTGAGTGCCACTGTTTAGTTTTGTACAAAAGACTTCATCTGCTGTGGTTCCACTTTGGCATGAATTATTTCCAGACTGGGAGAATGAAATACAAGATACATTGCTGTATGCTCTTGGGTCTTCTATTTTAAAGTGAATTCAAGGGATCCAAGACTTGAGAGGTGCCTCTAGTCTAATCTTCATGGAAGCTGTGCTTCCCTCTCATCTGCCAAATCCTGTAGCATCTTCAGAAAGAAACAATTTGATTGCAGTACTATGTGTAACACCTATAAGCGTGAGAATGAACTGTTTCATAAAAGCACAAATAAAGCTCACATTGGTTCTAATGGGTTTCTGATTGATTAAGCTTTTTGAATTACAACCACAAAAATAAAAGATGAAACTTCATAAGGTTTGGTTTGAGACCCTTAACATTTTGTATTCTCCTTTTTCTTGCCTTCTTTTCACGTGCTTCTAGGGCTCCGAGTGGGCAATGAAATCCTGAGCATAAATGGAGAGGCTGTGTCTGATCTTGATCTCAAGCAGATGGAGTTACTGTTTTCAGACAGAAGCGTAATGCTCACTTTGAGGATGAGCCATTATGGAGCCCAGCAACCCTTATGTGTATCCTGGTCAGATGGTGACATTTCCACAGAGCCAAAGACTTTGTTGCCTCCTCCAAACCAGTCACAGCTCCTGGAAGAGTTTCTGGATAACTTCAAAAAGAACACAGCAAATGGTAAGAGGTTGAGAATAGTTTAATTACTTTCGCCTGACTTCTAATATTGCTTTTGTAAAAACTCAGTCAACTATGTTTAAAATCTGTGCTTGCCTCAATGAGAAACTCAGGTACAAAGTGTTTAAATTCCATTTATGCTCCATATATGTCTTGTTATTTAATTATTTCCTAGAAAGTAAAAATGGAACAGAATATGGTCATTTTTTCAGGAAAATTATATTATTCTAATCTGTTTGGCTGCACCACCCAGTGTCATCAAGTGCTCTCTTGATTTTGCTGTGTCATGTCAAGTACCTCCAGTACATTCATTTCCGAGGCATCAGTGTTTGAAATTATGTTTTCAGAGGCATAAGTATTGTTCTGTGTTTACCATGTTTTACATACAGTAAAGTACTGCATACGCTAAAGATACCTTAAATGCAGTGATCAACATCTCCTCAGAAAGGAGTCATTTAGCTCTGCTCCCACCAAGTGATGTAAATGTGGTCCCATTGGCCACAGCTGCTCACTGTGTAGAAGAAAACAGCTTATGAAAACAACTTTCATATAGGTTATTCTGCTATCACCTGCTCAGATTTCCTACTCAGTGTAATACCACTGTATTAAACATTGAATGGAAGACATATCCTAAGAGGCTCAGGGTGAGACCCATATGGGTTTCCACATGAGGAGCACCAGGCAGGGCAGGTGCCAAAAGCCAGAGTAGTAAAGACAGCTCCTGGATGGTACAACAGCCTGCCAGCCCCAAGGAACTTGCCAGTGCTCACTTTTCAGCTTTTCAGATGGAAATAGGAGGTGGTACCTGGCAGGACACAGCCTCACTGGGTAGAGTAGAGCCATGGTCACCCTTCCCTTCCTTTAGCTGATCTTACTTCACTTGAGAAGTATATCTTGTAATACCAGAATACTTGTAAACACCTGTCTGAAATAGAAAGTATGTGGGGATTTGTTCCCCTTCCGTCTCACACCTTGACTATTTTTCAAACAACGTAGAAGCAAATTTAACTGTAGTGTAAAAGGTGTAGTTTCCTTACTACACTTCTGGGGAATGTTAGTAGAATTCTGGGTTCACTGCTCTGCGAGGTGAGGAGCAAAGGGTACAAAAAGGGATCAATTATTTTTGCGTATAATTGTGGTGGCAAATGTTTCTGATTGGAATTTTTTTCGTAATTAAAAATGGGAGAAGAAAACAAATCACACAGGAGGGGTTATTAGAATTGATTTAATTATAAAGCAATTTTATTAGGTCATCTTTTGAAATTAAAAGAAATCTGAATACAAGATTTGCTATACAGTAAGTATCATCTCTCTCAGGGGCCTTAGTTCAATTTAAAATGCCATTAAATTGACTATTGGCATAGAAAAGTTACTGTCATAAAACAAAAATTATGATAGAGCTAATTAATTACATAATTGTACCAGGGCTATCACTCAGCTTGTTGGCTTGATATCATAGGCCAGCATTACCTAGAGTATTCAGTATGATAAATGTATGTGTCCATTCACTAGATTCTTCAATCCTCTGGGATAAATTTTCAACCTGTGCAAATACTCCATTATAATAGGAAATTACTGGAGTATGTATTACATTCTAAGCACTAGTGGGTAAAGGTACATAGAGTGTTTGCCTTTCTGCTTAAAAGCTGCTAAGGAAGATTTATTCTGGAAGGGAACAAATAGTTCTAAATTAAGCCTGGTGAAAAGAACTTTAATGTTTATTAAATTCGGTGTTTAGTGTCTGATCATCTGATTTGGTTTAGATGGAAACACAAAAAAATTACATTACTTTGAATTAATAGATAATCATAAAGGGTTTAACTGTTCTATGTTCTGTTACTCACTCAGGAATTGAATAAAATTTTAGATAAGAAAAGTGTGTATTTATTGATCTGAGCAGGGATTTGGAGACCAGAGACTCTTAAATTCACATCCAGTATTCAATTCTATTCTGTCTCCTTTGGTAAAGTTAGAAAAGGTCACTTTTATGACCACAGTTTTCAAAAATAATTTCAGACATTTGCTTGTCCATGTTGAGCCTGTTCTTCCAAGGCAGCACCTTTGAAAGTCAGGTAGTACCAGTGGAAGGGGACCTCTCTTGAAAAATTAAGTAGTTTGGCTAAGGGTACACACCGAAGTTAAAAGCCTTATTGTTTCTGCTGTTGCATTCCTGTTTTTAAAAATTAACTAACTCTACATATTTTTCTAGAGTACTATGAGGATTAATGAGCTAAAGTTAACAAAGCGCTTGGAAAATGGAGGTTTTCAGCTCTTAGTCATGCTGTAATACTCTGCTTGGTGACAACCAGCAAGAGAGCAAAACAGAATTTCCTTTAAATCACTGGCTTCATATAACTTGGGTGGTAACAGTTTGTCCACATTTGTTTACAGTTTTGTAACTGCTTAGCATAGGTCTGATGAATGCCTTTTCCTACTTACTCTGCTATGTTAAGGAAACCCAATTACACCTTGTGTCAACTTTGGCAGCCTTTACTCTACAGAAGGGAAGTGATTGACATTCTCCAAAGCCACTAACACTACCACTCCTAAAATTCATTCCAAGGGAAATTTCCGTGAGAATGATTCATTTTCTCCAGGAGACTGCTGTAGCCTTGTAGCTGTATTTTGGGCCTTCTGTGGTCATATCATTTGATCTCCCACATGGCAATGCTACGTTCTTGCTGCTTAGCACTTGGCTAGTAATGAGCTTACCTTGGAAAACCAAGTGGCAGAGCAACTAAATTTGCTTCCAGTGCTAAGGAAACAAAACAAAGTTGTTACAGAATCACAAAATGAGGGATTTGGACTGAAATTCTTACAGCTGTAGAGAAAAAAAATGCCACTTTTTAAGATGGCATGGATATTTGAGGAATTTTGCTGCAGCAAACAGCAGATAAGGCATGAGAACTGAAAATCATATTTTTAGGGCAAAGCTGTGTGGGTTAATGATAAATATATGAAGTGCTGAGGCAGGAGGTAGAAGCATTAGTAGGTGTGAAAACCCATTGCAGTCTGTGAGTGGCTGTCAGAGTTGGGCAGGTGTTTTTTTTCCCTGGCAAGTGGGTTTTTGTTAGAGAAGCTGCTATTTCTGGTTAGATGACACTGTTGAAACCAACCTTAATTTGTAAATAAATCCCTGTGATTAAAAGAAAAAAGTGCGGGATGGCAGATACACTTTAACAAATTTCCATAAAGAAACACTTTCATCTAAGAAGGTTAGAGAGCTAAATGGGAAAGAAACCATTAAAAAGTAAATTTAAAAAAAGTATATTCTGTTCCTTCACTTTCCATTGTACTTCTCATCTCTCATCTTTGGGGCATGGCACTTACTTTCTCTGTGGGATCTGGGTTCCTGTCTGCCCCACCTTTCTAGAGATGTGGTCGCAGGAGCCATGAAGAAGGCTGGGGTGCTGCTGACAAGGGGAAAGGTTTAAATACCTCTGTAGAACATAATTGCAACTCACAGCTTTTCCAGAAAACTTGGCTCCTTACAGTTTTGTCAGATACCACTGAGTTGAGGGAGGAAGAGAGAGACGGAGGTTGGCTCTGTAGCCAGCTGGCTGCATGCATGTTGCTGGGCAGGCCTCTCCCTCTTCCAGATTTAACCCAGCCTGAATATCAGACAGGTCTGTCTGTCCCTCTTAAAAAAAAAGGTAATGCCCAGGAGGATGTAAAGCTAAGGTGGACTGTAGCCTCCAGCAGGTGAGGGCTGTTCCTGGAGTGCTTCCACAGACTGCTGGGCTTGTTGCTGTTTGGCCATAGTTGTTAAAGCATTTCATAAGCATTTTTTAAATGTAAGTTTCAAAGAATTTCATACACAGAAGTAAAACTAAAACTTAACTGAAGAATATTTCTACAACAACTTCTACTTTTAGTTCTTCCCAAATCAGATCCTGTCTGTTTGGACATTTAAATTCACTTCATCGTGTTGTAGGGCACAACCTCTGTTACGCTGTGTGCATGAGGAATAAAGAAATTTATTTTCATCCTTTTGATCTCAAAAGAGGTGAATATTGCTTCTTAGCTTCCAAAGTCCTGAAGTAACCAATAGTCCTCTTAGATGTGGGCCCTAATCTGTGTTAGTTGTACAGGTCTGCACGTACCTCTCACTCTTGCCTTGTGAATCTAATACTAGATACCCGATGGTTTTGCATGGTGTGAGAAAGCACACTAGAAAACCAGTGCCTCTTTTTAACACAGACACGAGTTGTCTATACAGCATGACTGCTTGTCTGCCTGAAGATTGATGACTCTGCTGAGTTTTCTTCTTCTTTTTTTTTTTTTTTTTTTTTTTTTTTTCACTCATTGCCCAATTTACTTCAGCAGGAAGCCACGTAGATGTGATAGAACATGCAGTGGCCATTCATCAAAGCAAGCTCAGAGGTGAGGTGTGTGTTTACAGTAGTCTTGTGGTGTGTTGGCTCCTGCTCCAGCTGTTTTTGTGCCTTTACATGTCTTTGTCCTGTGCTCCTGTGAATCCCTGGCAAAATATTCTGTCTGGCCTGTGACAATACCTGGGACTGTAGCAGTTAATTCAAAGAAAACGTTTGCCACTTCAGGTGCTGGTTCCATAGGAGGACTTGTTGCCTACTGCATGTTATGCAATGCAAAGTGTTTCACAAGAGCAGTGGTTCAACGAGCTCTTGCTGGCTCTTGAAAACTGTCCTGTTGGCTTCCTGCTAGATGTGTATGCTGCAAATTACAAGATTGTTTATGCTATAAAATGGGACAGCCTTAAATGCTCTTTCTACTGAAAGAGTGCTCTGTTCTGCTTTGCTAAATGCTGCTGTGATTTAATCCCTGTGATGTCAGTGGGTCAAATTGTTTTTTCCTGGTGTAAACTCCATTAAACCCTGTGGTTCTGCACTTTCCGTCTCAATGACAATTTGTAGGCATAAGTCCTGACATTGCCCATCCTACTGAATTCTGTAGAGTAACCATATGGACAGCAGGGAGATTTATTAATTATGATAAAGCTAGAGACGTCCACATATAGACCAGTGCCCTAGTCATTATTCAGAAGACATCAAACAACAAATGTTCTGTGTTTCATAGAGGTAAGGTAGATTGAATAATATAAGAACTATCTAAGTGTGCTGGTTTTGCCCTATCTCTGGAAGTGTTCAATGCCAGATTGGACAGGACTCTGAGCAACCTGATCTAGTGGAAGGTGTCACTGCCCATGCAGAAGGGTTGGCAATAGATTATCGTTCAGGTCCCTTGCTACCCTAACATTCTTTGATGCTATGGTTTTAGATGGGGTAGAGCTAATTTTCTTCATAGTAGCTTGTATTAGGCTGTGTTTTGGATTTGTGCTGGAAACAGTGTTGATAACCAGGGATGTTTTTGTTATTTTGGCCAGTGCTTACACAGAGTCAAGTCCTTTTCTGCTGCTCATACTGCCTTGCTAGCAAGTAGGTTGGGAGTACACAAGAGGCTTCAGGGGACACAGCTGACCCTAGCTGACACAAAAGGGTATTCCATATCTTAAGGCATCATACTCAGCAATGTACTAGGGAGAAGGTTGGCCAGGGAGATGCTGCTTTGGGACTGTCTGGGTATCAGTCAGTTGATGGTGAGCAATTGTTTGAATTTGCATCACTTGTCTCTTGAGTTTTATTTCTCTGTCTTTGTTGTTTTCCTCTTAATTACATTTTTAAATGCTATTAATTATTAAGTGTTATTATTTTCAATTATTAAGCTAGTTTTAATCTCACCCCATGAGTTTTCTCAGTTTTACCATTCCAGTTCTCCCCTCCATCCTGCTTTGTGGGGAGTGAGCCAGCAGATGGGTGGTTCATATTTGCCTGGATAAGTTGGCAGTTAAACCATAGAGTTAAACCATGACACTAAGCTAGTCACAAATTCTTGCTAAACTATTGAGTCAATTCCTTCCTCCCTCTTTTTCCTTCTGTTTTCATTACCTTTGTGCCATATAAATCTGAGATAGGGAGAAATTGTAGCAATAAGGTGGGAACTGGTAGTTAACTGGACAGTTAAACTCTGTTTGTTTTTGAGTTCTCCTCAGTGCAAATGACCACTGAGCATGGCCAAAGCCATCCCCTGTGAGCAATCCTGTACTAGCAGCAGAAGCCAGGAGAGGTGCCACAGACAGCCCCAGCCTGAAAGATCTAAGGACAGCAGTATCAGCCTTTGCTGATACTTGCAGAGGATGGTGGGCACCCAACATGGGCTCTGCTGTGTCTTCATCCTCTCTACCACAGCCACACATCTCTAGTTGTTGAACTGGAACAGAAGGGTGATGCACTAACTACAGCTAACACTGGCCTTCAGTGAAACAGATTCTAAGAAGGCATTTGCTATGCACTTAGGAAGCAAATGTATTTAGGTACAGTTTGAGAAGCCAGTGTCAGAAGTGTTAAGCTTGAAACTGAAAAGCCTGACCAGTTGCCTGACTGGCAGATACTTGGACAGAGAAAGTTTAGATTCTAGTTCAGTAACCCAATGAAAACATACCATTGGCTTCAGGAGATAAATAGGCACTGCTACAGGAGTTCAAGCTGTTATTCCCTATTATGTTGCTAATTTGTGTTTTCTATTGATTACTGAATTAACAAATAGGTAAAGTAACTTCACTTTACTGTGAACAGTTAACCAACAAAAGGGATCTAAAAGACTCTGCTCCAACTTCAAAATAGATGTTTCTGCAGACATCAGGGGAGAAAAAAAAAACAAGATAGAGCATACATCAGCCTACAGAAAGTCACACTTGCAGAAGTAGGTGGCTGACTGGAGCTAAGCCACTGTTTGACATGTGGTCCAACATGTCTTAAATTGTACAATACAAGAATATTTGCCGGTGTTTAAAGAAATATCACTTTCCTCACTGAAGGATGAGAGCCAAGATTTGTTCTACTCTATCATTTCAGAATCTGGCCAGAAGTACAAGTTTCTCTTACTGTAGGCGCTGTGAGATCGGCAAAAAGAAGCAGCCTAGATGCATGGTCCTTCAGGAAGCATGTAGAGCACTTTCTGATGCTTCATTGCTAGCTCCCCGAAGCCAAAACATCTGGATGAGAGAGGCCATGAAGGGAACCTTCTTATCTGGCCTTCAAATGCATTCATAACAATTAGACTCCACAGTTACAGGCATCTACTAATTCTGTTTTTAAGAACCCTGTCTAGGATGACTGATGATATGACACCTGTATGCTAATATTCTTTCCAGATTGAACATTTTGAATGAATTCCTGAAAGAAGTTTCTATTTAATCTGAAGAGTCAATTATTACAGTATTGAACATACCTTCCAGCCAGCCCCAAAATAGATTAAAAATGCCTAGGAGAACAACAAGTGATAAAAGCCAAAATATCAACCAGAGATAAAATATTTTCTGAATTATTAAAATCGAGTGCATTTTATTTGTTTCTCTAACATGTTTAGTTTTACTTTTCTAGAAACTGAGTTTCTCCATAGTTTACTTGTCTTAGTAGACTCAAGTCATGTTAATTTAGCAATGAAATTTTGAGCTAGTCTGTATCTGAAGTCAAAGGCTTTCAGAAGAACTTGTACATTTCCTAGATAAAAAGAGGAAGAGGTTTTTAAAATTTGAATAAGTTTCATGTTTAACTTCCTTTTGAACTATTGGTTAAAGCACCATGAAAGCTGTAAACCATTGTGCAGTTAATAACCAGAGCTACTGCCTGCAAATAGTTTCAAATTTACTTCAGCACTGGAGTGAGAATGCTGGAAGGGTAATACTTGCCTGTGAATACCATCTGTGGGGAAACAACTGAACTGGCATTGTGCAATAAAACTTAAAAACTTAAATAAATTCCAGTTAAAATTATACTATTTGAGCTAACATGAACTCTGCCATAATTGTGGTAAAACCTAACTGGAGATTACTAAGAATCTGCATTTAGGGCCTGGGGTGCCTCAGTCATTTGCCCAGATTCATAGAAAACCACAATGAATCTGAAAGCTGAATCAAATTGCTTTGTTTTTCAGATGGAAGTGGTAGGGGTTATGATGTGTTTCAACATATATTTCTCATTTGTGGCTGCAACTGGATTGCTTATCTACCAGCCTTCTCTGTTTCCTTAGTGCAGAAGCTACCTGGAGATAGCTTTTGGTCTAGACAGATGTGCCTACAAAAATTTCCTCATGAATAAGATCAGTCTTTAGCAGTCATTTTTCTTATGTTGAGGCTTGTACTGGTAGAACATAGAAGTGAAAAAAGAAATTATTAACTTGTTTATTTACTTCTGTATCATACAGAGAAAAATAGATTAACAACTTGAGGAAAGGACCTTTCAGGGCACTTTTCTTAGGTGGAAATTAGTTCTCCACATCATTTGAGCTGGACCTTTCTTGTGTTACAGACTCTCAATTTTTTTTCAGTTGACTTATTACCAAATTTATAGTCGTCCTTCTCTGGACAAAGAGGGTTTAGAGAGGAAAAAGAACAGGTTTGGTGTGAAGTCCTTAGGGAACTGTATGTGCCTCCAAACACCTAATGTTTCCAGACCTAGGGCTTCATGATGGAAACTGTGGATCAACTTGTATCCTCTTGTATCACAGCTCTACCAAAGCTACCTGGCTTTATCCACACACCTCATCCTCTAGACCCTCCACAGTTTTACTAGCAATTTCTGCTGTGAAAATTACTGTGGTGGAACAGTTAATGGATCTTCTGTGGGAGTTTTGTCTTCTCCTCCCAGAACTCTTTCTTTTCTCCTTAATGACCACCGTTAGTGTGCTCTTTGCAACCTCAGCAGATACTTAAATGGCTGCAGAGAGTGCATGGGCTCTGTCTTGGATGCCAGCCACTGGGTGCCCCTCCCTTGTTGATCACAGGGGACAGCATGAGCCAAATGACTGATGGGTCTGTTCCTCACATAAACAAGACACACAAGTTATTCATAAGTGAACTAGTGAAAACAGAACCTTTCATATCTCTCTGGTGAAACTTGGATCCCTCCTTTAACAAAGGCTGTGGGAATGTCTCTTGAAAGCCATTTGATAAATTCCTTCAGATCAACTGTTACTTTTGGAGACATATTTCTTGAAGTCTTTCAGAAAGGAAAACGATACAGAAGGAAACGCTTACATACATATTTTTAATTTGATCATAAAAGAGTAAATGCACCACTGAAAACCTGAAATATATCTAGTTGTATCAGACCAAAAGAAATAAGCACACGCGTGCTACTTGCCAGGTGGAACTGTTAAACTGAAGATATGAGTACTGTTCTCCAAGGGAGCATTTTTAGAGTTCACCATGCTGATATTTCTCTTCTTCAAGCAATGCTGGAATGCTTCACCTACCACTCCCTGGTTTTCAGTAAATCCAAAGGGATTAAGACCACCAAGGATTTGTACCTCTCTAGCATTTTGCTCAGGCTTTAGTATTATTTGCAGTAGGGATTTTGGAAATATTTATCTTTTCTGGGAAACTTTGCTCTTGATAGCAGCATTGGCTAGAAGAATGTGGGAACTGCAATCTTATCAGAGTTAGCTGATCAGTCTGGAGAAGTCACACAACAATGAAAAATGCAGCTTACCCTACGCCTGGCTTAACCTCGTTACCCAAATGTAATTTCTTGTTTCCATCTAAACCGTACAACCCTGTTATGGAAACTCTCTGTAATGGGGAGAGGGAGAATATCCTGCATGCTGAAGACAAGCTGTGTTGTGTTTTATTGGCAGTTTCTAGAGTACTTGGGAATTGGTGAAAATATTGAATACATTCTTTCTTAGAGGATAGATTAGACCTCCTGTAACTCCTTATAGTTATGTATCCTAATTTTTTCCAAGCTAAAATACAAGTTGATATTCTCAGAAATAATGTCCAGCTTATTTTTTTGTAGCATCTGTGAAATGACTGGACAATACAGGAGTTTAACAATGCTGTCAATTGCTCTGATCAGAGATGTGGGTATCTGTCTTCCACAGGCCAGACCAAGGCCATCATAATTGCTTGCAGCATCTGTGTGTGTATATGCCTTATATGAAGCATCTAACTACAGCAAATTAAAAGGTGTAGCAGAGAGGATGAGAAATGAGAGCAACATTTCCCTCTCAATTTCCAGAGAGCTAGGGACAAGAAAGAGACTGGTTTGCAGCAGATTAACCACTGTAGTTAATAGTGAACATCTGAGCTGGAATCAGCAAGTGACTGGGGTGTAGGGCAGCCCTTAGGGCTTCTTCACCAATGTTCACTTGTAAAATAAGCATTCTCTTAGCACTAAACACTCTGACAGGATCTTTACACACCATCAGTAGCGAAACATGAAGTACTTCTTGACCTCTACTGAACAGACAGAGGCTCATTGCCCCTCAGTTCAGGAAGGATATTGAGGTCCTGGAGCAGGTCCAAAGGAGGGCAACCAGGCTGGTGAAGGAACTCGAGCACAAGTCCTGTGAGGAGAGGCTGAGGGAGCTGGGGGTGTTCAGCCTGGAGAAGAGGAGGCTCAGGGGAGACCTCATCGCTCTCTACAACTCCCTGAAAGGAGGCTGGAGCCAGGGGGGGGTTGGGCTCTTCTCCCAGGCAGCTGTCAGTAGGACAAGAGGGCATGGACTTAAGTTGTGCCAGGGGAAGTTTAGGTTGGATATTAGAAAGAATTTCTTTACAGAGAGGGTGATCAGACATTGGAATGGGCTGCCCAGGGAAGTAGTGGATTCTCCGTCCCTGGAGATATTTAAAAAGAGACTGGATGTGGCACTCAGTGCCATGGTCTGGTAACCGCAGCGGTAGTGGATCAAGGGTTGGACTCGATGATCTCTGAGGTCCCTTCCAACCCAGCCGATTCTATGATTCTATGACATCTATTTGCCTGTGCAGCTGCATTTATTCATCTATGTAATACTTGTGGTGTGTTGGTAACAGAGGAACCTAGGATAGGAAGGAATTTCAAGACTCAGTGCATCCAGCTCTCTACTAACTGAGGCTTTCAACAACCCTATTGATACATTTATCATATTGCAATGTAAACCAGGATAGGCTGTTCACATCCTTTGCTCCTGGATAAGCCTGTTCTAGAAATTCATTCTTGTGATGGTTGAAAGCCAATCTTCTAATTGCCAGCATAGACATATTCCTGAACAATATTATAATTGATCAATATCTGCCAGCCTTGGTATCTGCTTAAGTAGTTCTAATTCACAACTTCATGTTAGCCCCTTCTCCACATTTCCACACTTTTCTGTCTTTCCTGGTCCCTGAAACTGTCTTCTGCCCAATTTCATTCTGTGACTATGGCTCCATGTACAAGGTCATCCTTCATCTCCTTTGTGGTAGTCCAGTCATGTTCATAATTAATTCTGTGTGTTAACTTTGAATGATTAGAGTATTTAATTGGAGTACTTTCTATTTTACTTTCTTTGCTTAGACAGATAATGAAAACACTGAGTAAAATTGCTCCCATAACCCACCATGGACAAAGTCTACAATTAGTCTCTCTCAGAGAGACTAATTAGAAGTTTGTTCAGCCCAATCTAGTGTTATCTTACCCGCAAACCATTTCTGCCTTGTTTTGATTCCTATCCTTTTCATTTTGGCTAATATTTTCCATTGGGATATCATAAAGTGTTAATTTTTTCTATTTTTTTTTCTTCTTTTTCTTCTTTTTTTTTTTTTTTTTTTTTTTTTTTTTTGTTTGTTTGTTTTTTGGTTTTTTTGTTTGTTTGTTTTTTGGTTGTGTTTTTTTTTGTTTGTTTAATTCAACTGCTTTTTCAGAAGATTATGCTTATCCTATGTTCTTTGTCTTTAAATAAAAAAAAAAAATTAGATCAAAGGCAGATGTCAGGATAGTTTGACAGGTATCTTACCTTAGCTGAAATAGACTCATCTTCAGATCCCTCACCTGAACCTGAGGAGCAGACTTTGTCTCACTCTCCTACTTCATGGTGGAATCCTAGTTTCAAGCTACTGCTTTTTGCCCTGTGGTGTCTCCTGCTCAGTATTTTGACAAAAATAAAATTGCTTAACATGATTTCACTCTGATACAAAGCAGACCTTTTCAAACTCAGAAATCTGGCAAAATGGAAAACATATTTTGCATACTGTTATAGTCACTATATTTTTTTACTGAGGTCGGCTCAGCTTTGTGCCTCTCAAAGTGCTTCTTCACTTGCTGAGGTTAGTTATCAACTGATGTACAGCACTGCTACTGCTGGCCAGAGCTGAAAATGATGCCCCTATGGTGTTCTTACGTTGTCTTGGAATGAGAGATTAAGTACATTTAGTTTTAATGTGTGTCTTTTAATGCAGAGCTAGAGGGAATTTTTTGTTCAATTTATTGCTGTCAGTAGAGTGGCAGGTGGAAACACACCCTCTTGCTGTAGTTTGAAGAAGGGGGTGGTTGCACCACCTACATAGTGCTTGACATTTGATAACACTTGACATGCTTGTGATGATTATTTGGTGGTTTTTTGTTTTTTGTTTTTTTTTTAATTGGTGAGAAAAAAAAAGTCTAAACCAGAAGAAGTTCTGATGTATTATAGAAAAAAAAAATAATGAAAGAAACAGGATCCTCAGTTCCTACTCTCTCCTTGTGGTAATTTTGCCTTTGCAGCAAGCAACTGGAGTGGTAAGAGCAGCACTGAGTAGATAGTAATTAAGGCTTCTTTGTTAATTAAATAGAAAAAAAAAAAGAGAACTGAATTTTGCATTTGATGATAGCTTCTTTATGGTAAATGAATTGCCGGATGGCTGATGTTGATGTTTTCCAGTTGATTTCCTTTGGTTTCTTGGCTGGGATTGTAGCACAAATTATTATTGTCTCACACATCTGTTAGAGGATGTGTTTCCATTGTACCTCACTACTCACAAACATGTGAATAACTTCCATATTGACCACTTGTATGTGTATCACCACAGCGACGTGGGAAGAGACATTCCTGTAGGCGTCTGGAGCTCTTGGATGTTCTGTATGTGTTTTTCTACCAACTGTCCTATCCATGCTCTCTGTGCCCACCTTTTTTTGAATGATGAGTAGTGCAGAGAATGGTTTAGGAAGTATGCTTTCTTTCAGTTTTCAGTGGTTGCATTGCAATTTCTCTGGCATGATTGAGAGTCACACATCTGCCTGCCAGCACTATGTTGCAAGAAGGGATAGGGAGGCAAATTAATCAGAGTATTTGCAGATTTTGGTTCAAACTCTGAACACCTTCTTTAAGGGATATTTTTGGTATCTAAGGGTACTGAGCAGGTTCTTTAGTACTTGGTCATTCATTTCTATAAATTAAGGATAAAATTTGGTATGCGTTTTTTATCATATAGTCAGACTTTTAAATAATGGCATTTTACCCCTGCTTTTCTGAGAGTTTTAGCATTTACCCGAGATTGCTATTCTTCTTGTTTTCGAGAAGCTGACTTGGTATTTGAGTGTCTGGAGACACTCTTGTTTGATAGATCAGAAGAATCTATCAGCATAATAGGTTCCTATCCTTCCCAGATGGAAGTAGCGTACATTTCAACTCACCATGAATGAGTGTGTGTGCATAAACAGAACAGAGATGTGTTCTGCAGAAGAGAAAAATTATATTAACAAACTTCAACAAAGTTTCATTTAACCCAGTGTTACCAGTTCCTTTTTCTTTCAGACAGGTGTATCACATGTAAAAAAAAAAAAATTGCTGATTTGACCTCAAATTTGGATGATTTCTAGGAACAAATGATATAAATATATCTATTCCACACTTTTTCTGTACTTACTCCAAGCTGAGAAACAGAATGTTACATGTGGCAACAATTTAATACTTAGAATTATAGAATCATAGAATGTCAGGTTGGAAGGGACCTCAAGGATCATGTGGTCCAACCCTCCTAATATTATTGTTTATATGGTGTGTCTCAGCACCCTGTCGAGCTGTGACTTAAAATTGTCCAAAGTGGGAGAATCCACCATTTCCCTGGGAGACCATTCCAATGTCTGACTGTCCTCATAAAGAAAAATTTTCCTCTTGTGTTCAATCGGAATCTCCCCAAGAGCAACATGTGCCCCTTGTTCTTGTAAATAGGGATTCTCTATCATCTTCGTATCCCTCCTTTAAGTACTGGAGCATCCTAATAAGGTCTCCCCTAAGTTTTTTCTTCTCAAGGCTGAACAGACCCAGTTTTCTCAGCCTCTCCTCATATGGCAGGTGCTCCAGTCCTCTGATCATCCTTATGACTCTTCTCTGGACCCTCTCCAGCCTGTTCACAAACTTTTTATACAGCAGGGACCAAAACTGGATGCAATACTCCAGGTATGGTCTGACAAGCACTGAGTAGCACAGGATGATGACTTCTGTATCTCTGCTGGTGATGTCCTTGTTGATGCAGCCCAGCACACTGCTGGCTTTCTTTGCTGCTGCAGCACACTGTTCACTCATGTTGAGCTTGTTGTCCACCAAGACCCCCAGGTTCTTTGCCACAAGGCTGCTGTCTAGCCACATGGATACCAGTCTGAACTGCACTCCTGGTTATGTGTTCCCAGATGCAAGACCTTGCACTTCCCTACACTGAACTTAATAAAGTTCCTGCTAGCCTGCTTCTCCAGTCTGTCATCCTGGAGGGTGGCTCTCCCTTCTTAGGTGTCACCATCTGCAGTCACCTTGGTGTTATCAATGAACTTCATAAGGGTGCTCTTGATCCCTTCCATTTAGTACTAGAAGTAGAGAGAATTTCAATGTTAAACTTGCTGCTGTGTTTATATCCTTAGGCATTTCCATTTGAAATTACCCATTCTCTAAAGTAATACTCATCTTCTTTTCTCCTTGATTTTTTTACTTGTTTTTTGGTTTTGGTTTGTTTTTTTTTTTTTGTTGTAGTTCTTTGCACTTTTTTTGTTTTGTTGGTTTGGTTTATTTTTTTTTTATAGCCATGCAGCTGATGTTGATGCTTTTATGCTCTTTGGGAATAGTTTGGTGGTTTGTAGGAGCAGATCCAAAGGAAATCTGTGTCCACAGTAAAAGAAGGAAAAGGGGGCAGGATATGGATGCTAAACTGATCAGCAAGCCATACGTCCTTCCTTCCTTCCCTCCCCCTGTTAGTTCAGCATACAACGTGCAGTAGGATGTCCTTTTCCACCTTGGATCCTTTCCCTGTAACTTTTTTTAGTTTTTGCTATTTAACATAACATTTTCTGTTCCTTACCTTAGCTACTGTCATCAACACAATCTTTCAGTAGCAAATCCTATAAAAATGGGCAAGAATATATAGACCTTCCTCTGATAGCTGTATAGACTGCAAAGGAAAAACAAACATGAGGGTGAAGGGAGAAAATGATAGATGACCTGAACAAAGTGGTAGAATGTTCTGTTTTGCCTACTTTGGGCACTGTTACACTGTTACACTGATTGCTTCTGTTTATGCTGTCTGCTGATTGTTTTACCTTTTCTTCTTCTTTCTCCGTTTATGCTTTCTCTTCATTGCTTATATAGGTTAGTTTTAATTTCTAAAGAAAAAATATGTTTAATGGTCACTTTGTAGAACTAGGGGAAAAAATTTTTTCAGGTATCTCATTAGATAGCTACCTTGAATCAGACTCTAGATCCTTTCTGCCACTGCACAATCTTCAGGTGCATGTTGCTTGGTGGTATGGGGGACAAGTGCATTAAAACCCAGAACGCAAGTGAAAAGAGGACAAATGTTAAACCAGATCCTTGGCATCACCTCACCCCCAAGAACATATGTTATTTGAAATGCAGTTCATGTTTTGGGGGTTGGCTTATCTCTTTTTTTACCCACAAGGTGACAGAAGCGTAAGTTAATAAACATTCATGTGGGTCCATATAAAGAAGAGAGACTCAAAATTACCTTAGAAGTGCAGAGAAAGAATTCCTTCAGGCATGGTGGAGGAAGAATGATAAAAGCATAATAAAATAGAGTGACATGGCAGAATACTTGTTAAGGTTTTAAAGAAGTGTGGACTTGAGTAAAATGTTTTGTCTGTGTTGGTGGTAACTCTTGTGGTATTGCATGTTACATATTTTCTGGGAGAACAGGAGCCACACCTGACTCCAAGAGGAAAAGGTAAAAGAGCTTCAGGGAAGAAAAGCAGTATTACCTTGGTTCTTCAAGGACAGGGAAATGACACAGTAGTGAAGTCCTTGGCATCTGTGTAGAAAGTATCAGCCTCAAAGCTAAGCTTGGCATAGGCACCTTAATAATGTTTAGAAAAATGAAGTACAAAGATGACGTTCTGCTGAGTTGTTTGCATCTTTCTCTCTGGCTTTCCTGTGAAGTCTGTCTTCTGTGTGAAATCTGTCTTCCATTCTTATATCTTCCCAGGAAAGCTACTCATAGGCTGTAGGGACTAAAATTCCCATTTCCCTCCCTGCTTTGGTCCATGATTGTCAGTTCTTGCTGAGAGGAGCTGGTCCTTCTCTGCAGGGGCAGGGCAACACAGCACTCAGGTGGAAAGATACTGGTGTCCTTCACAATTTTATTGTTGCTAACACTCATGATTTTACTGCAAGATGAGCGATACTTGTTTTAATTACCACCTCAATTGCTGGAGTCAGTGATTTAATGAGAATCTCAGCTTTCACATAAAAATACATTTGTAGGTGTTGAGAAAGAGTTTGAAAATGTGGTAACATGGTGTGAATTATACCCTAGAGGCTTAAAAACTAGGAGACAAAGTGGCAAAATAACAATAATTAAACAACAAACCCCCTCCACACACAACCTTCAATTTATTAATGTTTTATCCTCCGAGGTTGCTAAAAGTCCTCAGTATTTTTTCTTGGAGTGCCTTATTTTCAGCTACTTGGGTTGATTATACTACAGATCAAAAATGAGAGAAATTTGCTTTACTTAAGAAAGTTTTAATTGGAAGCTCCATGTAAACCTCTCTGCAGATATTAAGCAGCAAACTGAGAAAATGTAAAGAGAAAACCCAGCATCGTTGGATAGATTTTGAGTTACCCATAAATGCCATTGAAAGCTACAGTCTGTCAACACGTAGAGCATGGTAGTGCCTCCTCTGTTTTTTCCACTGAGCCAGTTACTAGATACATGGACTCTAGACTTGGTAAAATTGGTAAACCACTAGTAACAAGAAGGGATTTTGTTCATATTATGACATGTAGTGTTTGTTCCAAGGCTAGGTTCTCTTATCTTCTTAGAAAAGAGGGATTCAAGACTGCAGTGTTGAACAATAGTCTGTTGATCCAAGGAGAACTACTGAGTGCATTTAATTATCATCACTGGTTGTCTCAGCACAGAGTGTGCTGATTATAGACAATGCTATCTTCGAAAGCACGCCCTTAGCAAGAGCGTTAGGTTTATTTTGTAGATCAAATATGTGCATTGCTTCAGAAGTCTTAGATGTCCAGCTGCTGCTTTGAAAGTAGAGTTTCCAGGCATAGTTGCTTTTTACTTTGACCTTTTGTGTTACTTTCTGGGGATTGCAAATATTGTATTCCTTTTCTCCTTCTAAAGCAATTCTACTAGATGTTTTTCTGTTCCTGTCCTGTAAACCTCTAAATTCTTTGGTTTTTTTCAAATGCAGATTTCAGTAATGTACCTGATGTCACATCCAGCTTGAAAAGGAGCAGTACTGATGGCACTCTGGACCAAGTGCCATATAGGGAGAAGACTGATCCACCTTTCAGGGTAAGAATGTGGTTGACATAACAATCCTTATGAACAAAAAGACTGTGTTGTACTGTTAATATTCTGAATTTTGTAGGAAAGAATTTAACATATGACAGTAATTCAGAAAAAAATTTTGCACATTAGCTGTACATAATTTTTTATTTTCTCGAGATCACCCCGACAGGTTAGCATCTATGGCACAGCTGCTGCACCTCCAAAAGCAGTGTGATGGGGACAAATGGCAAAGAGGCTTCCTTTGTCAAATTAATCTGTGTTGCATTAATCCAGTTCTGCAGAGAAACAGAGAACCTGCTACAGGTTTCTAACTGATTCAGTTTGATTCATATATTCTTTTACTGGTACTTCAAGGGCTTGTTAAGATTGCAGTGACCATAGCAACACTTGCTTAATGTCTGTGATTCTGGACTGGACTGCAGGCTTGTAGAGATGAAGTGTCTGAGACCCAGTAATTCCCATCATCTAATCTGGAGAATCTTTATGTGTCTGTAGTTGCTGTTTGGCTTCAGATGGAGTAATGGATGCTCAGATTTTCTCTTAAGTCAAGGACTTCAGAAGCTGAGGCAAGGTCCCTCAGAATTAGTGTCCACTTTTGAGTGCATCTGTGTTCAAAGAGCAATTTTTGTCCATTTTGCTTCGAGTCAGTCAAATTGCAACCCTATCCAACTCAAGAGCAAAATGTTCTGAACCCCCCAACAGCTTGTGTAGGTAGTGTTATCATGTTGGTGGAATTGATTTTAATAGGCATTGCGACTGAAACCAGAAATGGTTTTGTTATTTCTTTTGATGAGTTGGTTTTATCTCCAAGCAAATTTGTGATAGCACTTCCATTACACTCTTGCATAACAGAAATGAAGTCAGAATTTTTATGATTCTGGAGTATATTTCTGTCTTGTACTAACTTGTAGGAAAAATGGATAGAGAAAAGGCAGAAGCTAAAAATTCAGCATACCAGAACAGGGAAGATATATTGTGCCTCTAAGCCATACCTACCCAAAGGAAGTGATTCTTTCTTACTTCTGGCACTGTGTTGTAATCTACTTCATTGTAGTTCAGGTATATATTACATTCTATCATATCGTATGTCGTATCATATAACATGTCATATATCATATGTCATATCATATATACTACATATTATAGGACTTTATAAAGCTTCTTACCCTGACACTAAGGAGAAACCTGATGATTGTGGTGTTTGGCCCATTTCCTGCTGCACAAGGGGTTCCCACAGAGATAACCTATATCCTGTGTAACACATAACTCTATGCTCCAAAAAAGTCTTTGCAACCGGTCAGGAATAAACTGGAGTTTTCTCCCTCTATGATGTTTCTTTGGAACGGGTAATGCAGATTGCTCTGCTGTCCTGATTTAGGGCTTCTGGAGTGTTTCAGGAGCAGGGATCTTTGTGGTAGCATAGAAAAAGTGACCCTAGGCTTAGGATGCCCCAGTGGCTGGCTGCAAGAGCAGGCTGGAGCTTGGCCTTGGGATGCCCTGCTCACCTGGGATGCATGCTGGCCCTCATGCACAGTGTGGACATATACAACTGAGCTCCCATCCTACTGGAAGGGAGGGGATTCTGGGGTCTCAGCTGTTCCTTAGCAGCAAAACAAAGTCACTTCTCATTGTGTCAAATACACCAGACAACAGAAAATTAGGGAGAGTTTTGCAGGATTTAAATGCACAGGGAACAGTTCACGTGCACTACTTGTTGCTCCGAATGCACTAAATTTTTTCCAGCACTTCAGCTGAAGCTCAAAACCCAAAAAGATGCGTAACCAGACAGTTTTTTTCCCTTCCTGCTCTCTAGCCTCAAATCTGTCACATTTTACATAACTTGTGTAAAATTTGCTGAATTAACTGCACATGCTGTATTACAGTTCACTTCTTTTGTTGGCATGCAGATCTGCTACTGTCATTTGAAAAATTATCTGAAGCTGTTCTAGTTTTGTAGGTACAAGGGGGTGGAAATGGCTTTGCAATCAGAGGCAGTCTGACTTGAACAGCAGCTGTAAACGAGTCTGTGACAGCTCTACAATTTCTGCAAATGCTTTGTAATTGATTGCTGCCTTTCTGTTGGAGGGTGCCTATTACTGTCAGGGCTTTTTGTCTGACCCTTGGATTTCTCCCATAGATGCAGAATTAACAAAGAAAAAAAAAATCAAGCCTCAGAATAAATTTAAGTTAGTGTATGCTGTTTGTGACTTTGTGATTGGGTATAAAAGAAATTAAAATTATTTCTGTCTTTATAGTTGTGTTTTGGGACTTTTTGCCGGATGAACAATAGCTATTGCTAATAAAAGCTACTTGGAGGAAATTATGCAGCCTCAAAAAGCATAGCATCTGGATTTGGGGTAGTGTTTTTTTCCCACCTTTGCCTTCTGTTTCCTGCATGTGCTAACTTGACCCACGCCTGTGGGAGAGCATCAGCACAGGCACCTCAGTGTTAAATGATGTCTCAGAAGCATGGGGGAGAGCAGATCTGTAAGCACAGCTCTGTGGAGAAGACGTTGGTGGCGCTGAGAGGTTCTGAGCACAACCTGGAACAGCAGTCAGTTTGGGAATATTTCAGGGGAGAGACAGCTAGTGATGCTCACTTCCCAGTTGACAGCAACTGTAGATGCAATTACTTGGCTCTGAGGGAGCAGGCTCCTTTGAAGTTTGGTTGATTTTTGTCCTGTAACATGTAAGTAAATGAAAAACAGTCTTAAAGCTTTGGATTTAATGGTTGCATGTCTCATTTGTAGATTTTTTTTCCTTTTTGGAGGATTTTTGTTTGGTTTTCACTATTATGTTCTTTGTCTCGCACCAAGCTAAGGTTAAGAATTATCTTAACTGAAAGTGGAGCAAGGAATTTGAGAAGTGCCTTGTAATCTCAAAGGAATAATTCTTTTGTTATATATGTTCCATGTTCAAATATGTGTTAATTCATTCATTTCTTTGTACTCTGAGAAATGAATGAATTTAGAACAGTTATATGTTTGTCTTTCATCTGAGAGCTAACAAATTAAGTGGAAGGGCAATAGAGGACTGTCTCATTCCAGAAAGGGAAGCTGTTCATTGCGCTGTAAAAGATTATTAAAAACATATGTACATCAAGAAGCATTTACTCCAGATGCTCATTGGTTTTACCAGCTCTGTATTCTCTGTGATTTTCCCCATTTATAACTTTAGTGCCTTTAATTTTATTTTTTATTTTATTTAACAAGGATATACATGGCATACTTCTAAAACATCCTGCTGCAGCATATTTTCAAACTGTGTTAAAATACTGTTTATGTGGCAGTGATATGTCATCCATGCAGTTGTTGGTTCTGGCAGATGTAGGCGTAGTGTTGAGAGAAGAATAGACGACCTCAGAAAATCTGGGGATTGAATATGCCTGCCAGTGCAATTAGATATAGTTGTGTTTAATCATTTTGAGAACTAATTGTCTGTGCTCCTGGTGCTCAGTTAAATCCTAGTATATTGATCGTTGCCAAGAATCCAGCTCTCCATACATCAAAGTAGCACAAAGATGAATAAATGAAAAGTGAAACTTTTCCTTTAGCTCATGATGTCCAATTACAAACTGTATTGGTTAGAAATGTTTTTGGCAGCTGATTGTTTCCTTTAAGATGAAGTTTGCTAGTCTGTTACTTACCTACTTAGCTTTACTTTGTATTTCAATATATTTAAAATATCCTTCTGTGAAAGACGAGCATAGCTAAAAGTTGGAATTTTACCATAGAATTAGCTACTTTTTAAAGGTCTCTGGTAAGACTGCTCTGATCTGACTTGCATGTGCTCTGAATCTTTTTGAGTTTCATCAGTGATACGTATTTCTGAAATCATATTAAATTTTAACGGATGGAAAGAAGGAACTTCATATAAATGCATGTAATATAAGATGTACTTGCACTTTAATTATTTCACAGACCATGAGAAAAAAACCTTAGAATCAACTCCGTGGAAATATTTCACCCAGTTTCATTGTATTCTTCACTATGTGTTAGAGTTCTTTTGATAAACTTAAGAAAGTCATTACAAATAGCTAATGGGAAGCTTTGTGATTGTGGTAAAAATAGGCAATGAATGCAGGATGGTTTTATGTTGGCATTTTCAAAAATTAACATGAAAGATGCAGACAGAAGTTACTGTGATGAAAACCTGAATGTTAACAAGAATTTGCTTTCTGAAGACTGCCAAACTGTTTTCATTTTGTAATGCTTTTGAAGCAGTGCTATATTTCTTTCCAGCAATCAAGTGAAATTCTGGGAATAGGTTGGGTATAGAGACTTAAAGAAATTGCTTTTGATTTGCTGTCAATTCTTAACATAGGCAATCTAGTCTCAGGATGGGTTATTGATCATAAATCATTATGTGTATAAAAGGACAAGTCTATCCATAGAGACAAAACCAACTTTTTTCCTTATTTTTTCTTGAGAATACCATTCTTAATGCAGTGAAAAGTTACAGTTAAAAATTCTTGAACATGCTTCCTTAGCATGGTCTGCTTTAGATTAGCTCTACTCACTCCTCCTCCACTCCCATTTGACAACCATGTTCACTTTCTCTCCATCTGGTGAGGCAATGAAGAACTCACAGCAAGTCTGGTCAGCAGAGCATGTGGCACCTTTGTCAAACAAGTTTCTGAAGGGTGGAACATTTTCATCAAATGCTTTCAGCTTTTTATAGAGATGAGGGGCAGGTCAGTGTAATGGCCCTACTTGAAACATCCATATTTATAGATATAGGAGAAAAAAAAGATAGGAAAAAAGATATGTACTTGTGCATGTCCAAAGCCTACTTTTAGATGCTCAGGTTTCCAATTTAATCTCAAATCAGCCTTCCAGTGCTTTTGCAGCTTGTGTATTTTGTTTATTGTGATGCCAGTTATGGACAATTCTCCATTTGTCAGAGTGGAGCTTTTGCAAGGGCAGTGAGAAGTAAATGTTTCTATGAACTCTGCATGTCTGGGGCCACAGTGAGAAACCTGTTTTTTTGGCCTCCAAAACCTCCATACAATCCCATTTCTTGTGTGCAAGGAGCCAACATGCACACCTCTAACTTAGATAAGTGTTGAGGTTTTTCTTCCAACCCATCTAAAGTATGTGTGCAGTTGAGCATCTGGTTTGCATATCAGATGGTGCCCAAAGGATGTGAATGAAGAGGCTGAGACTGGGTGGGAGAACAAACCCATTTTCCAACTAAAGCGTCATCCAGCTACCACAACAAGCTTCCCAAACTTGTGCTTTCAACAGATGCAAAATACATGTGGCATGATTTCAAAAAGGAAATCCGTGTGTTACCTATTAGCTGATTTCTCATTATTATTTCTGTAATGAAAATCAGCAAATGTTATTAAGAGTTTACTGCGTATAGGGTTTTGGACGCTTGTATATACAGCTTAGCCATGTACTGAAGGGATGGTTTTCATAAGTTGAGAAAAAGTAATATTTTGTCTTTAAACGGTCTAGAATTGATTCTGAAAGCCCTAAAAGAAACTAAAGCCATCAATGTCTCATGCACTGGAGCAGAGTAATTTAAGAGTATAAAGAGTAATTTAGGTATAAAAATCCTGAAGCAGAATTAAGGTCTAGGTTCAAACCTGAATGAAAGAAAGTGAATCACATTGCTAGTCTTTCTGAATGCCCCATTGTTAAAGAAAAAGGTGTGCTTTGAATCTGGGGAGTGGGAGAGGGTGATGCAGCAGTTTCCATGCAATAGTAGAGGTGACAGCAATCAGTAGTCATTATTCATCCAGTCCAATCCCTGCAGCAAATTAATACACCTGTTCAATAATTATGGTTATTTGAATGGTATTTTACCTTCCAGAAGAAAGCAAGTGGATACTAACAATAATGTATTCCTCTGATTTGTTACCCAGAAAACATTGTACAAGCATGTGATCTGTAGCAGGGATGTATGTGTGTAGTTCAGGGCACCCATATTCAAAATACACCTTGCAGCCTTCTATTGTCACTGTCGGGAAATGTAATCCTATATCTCTAGTCGCAGTGGTTCCTTTATTTATTTTGAGCTGGTGATGACACTCAGTCTCAGAAATGAGCTAGGGATTGTCGGTCTGAATATGTGTGTATAAGCAGTGGATGATTGTCTTTTAGTGGCTTAAAGAATTAACCACAGTTAAAGAGTTTCCCAGTATGACTTTTTGGTGACAAATTTAAAGATTTACCAAAATAAACTGAAATAGAAGGAAGATTTGCAATAATAGGGTGCATAAAACAAAAACTGCCAAGTATAAGTTGTTTTTTGAATACATTTAGCGCGGTGTGGCAGTGTATGTATGTGTGTTAACATGTGTCTGGTAGATTTTGGAGCAGTATTTCTCTTCATTTGGTGTAAGTGATGTTCTTTCTTTTTAGTCAGTGAACCACACCCCCAAAGAAATTGCAACATTGAAATCAAACTGTTAAATCTTGAAGAAAAAAAAAAAAAAAAGTGTGTGGAGCAATTTTGTTAAACAAAGACTGTAAAAATCCAGAATTTTGGAAGGCAAATGTTGTTACTAATCAAGTAAACACCAATTGTTGAGCTACATTGAAAGAAATTGAAGCAGAAATGTCCAGAAGTTTAACAGAGGTCCCTTTAGGAAAAGTAAAGTGAAGTAAAATAAGAGGAAGAAAAAACTACTGGTATAGCCATATGGTCCCAAACCTATTTCTTGCATGGAAACAATTCTAGTGAAAAGATGTTCATGGTGATGTTTTCTCATTAGCTCTATTTTGCATTACCCAGGCAGTTCCCACTTGCACAGCATGTCATCAATTGCAGGAGAGCTGCCTGCCTGAAGGTTTACTGAGCATCCATTGGACTTTAAGGATCTCTATTTTAATCGTGAGAATTTCTCTTCAGCAGTTGATGAGATCCAAAAGCTTAGGGAGTAGTCTGCAATTAACATTTTTTTTCCCCATTCTTTGTAGGACAGGGATTAACAACATAGTCTTCTCAAAATCATGTATGCTTCTCTGCAATCCAAATGTCATTTCCTTCCAGATGTGAGGTGCATTTAGGGAGTCTTAAGACCTAACATGGGAAAATAGCATGTTCCTTGGCAGTGGTTATCCTTGATTCAGTTGTGCCTGGAGGGAATAATTCTGCATTGAAAGCTCTTCAGAAGCCCATGGGGAACTCTGCTAATTATTGTGCTTCCCTTGCAGACAGCCCAGCCTGGAGTGAGCCCAACCAGAGCTGCTGGCTCCAGCAGCATGGAGCTATGGCCAGGCCCCTGCTGTCATCATGTGCCTTTTGAGGAGGGTATCAGTGATATGAGGGAAATTGTAGCATGCTGGAAGTCTACAAGAGTTTTGCTGATAAATTTGTTTCAGTATTTTAATACTGAAAATCCCTTGGAGAAGACACCAAAACTGATGAACTATAGGTTATACAAGTTTTGCTGTAAACCTACCAGTGAGTGCTTGCTACTGACCCCAGCCTCAAGTTTCCCTTTGTTATATTGGTCCTGCAGTTCTTTAAGTGCAGCAGAGCCCAAAATGGATGACCCAAAATTCAGATACAACAGTTGCCTGTATTTGTTAGTATAGTGAAGTCCCTTGAAATTATAAATCTTGAAGTGTGAAAGTTGTCTCTACGTAATCTGTGTCTAGAGTGAACCTGTTACAAGGCATTAGATTAAGTTGTAGGAGACCTGGTAACTGGTAGGGAGGCAAGAGAGAAGACCAAAGGGAGACTGGGCAGAGCTTGTATGTAGAGGTGTGAACTTGTGTTGCTCTGTTTTGTACTGCTACTCTGAGCTGCCGAGGCTTGGGGGTGAGTTGGTATTTGTTGTCTTTTCTCTGATTGAGAGAAACATCCTCTTAAAAGTACTGTGACAGTTGTCAGTGTGAAATGCCAGATGTTTTTGATCAGGAGAAAAATTGTGTTATGTTGATGCTTTCAAATAAAAGAAGCTGGCAGGAGATCACTTAAGATGCAGCTTTTCTTTGCAGTCTTTTGGGAAAAATCCACAAGGCTTACGTGCCTGTGAAAAGAGAAGCACTTGACAAGAGTCCTGGTTCATTGGGACAGGATATGGTGTGTCTCTGCAGATGCTTGTGACTTCACTGATGCAGGAAGCTGCCTGGGAGTCCACCACCCTGGGCCTCCAAAGGCAAGCCCAGTCACCTGCTGTGCAGGATATGATGGCATGGCAGCATTTCACTCTGCAATGAAAGGCAAAGTTATCTAATCACACTTCAGACGAACCCAGGGAACTGAGTAACCTCTAGGGCAGCTGTAGATTTGTATTTTTTAAGACCAAGATACTGTTCAGTGACAGTGCTGACAGTAATGTGCATGTGTTTCCCTTGTGATGCAGAACAATTTCAGCACAATTTTCGCGCATAGTGTCCCATAGGACAGAAGGTCACTTTAAAGTCACACAAAGTTGTAATACAGAATGTCAGACAAATATTGCACCCTGGGTATCATCATGCACTTCCGTAGGCTTTAATTCCTGGTTTGTGCTTTCAGGAAGATGGTAAGGCTAAGGGTAGACCTGAAATGCTAAAACTGAAAAGTCTGCTACTGCAGCAGATTCTGCAAAATCAAAGATGATGAAAAGATACCTGGGAGGAAGGAAGGAGGAGGATTTTAAAAAGAGCTCAGTTGAGTCAGATGCATAAAGAAGTTCCTGCAGTTTTTCATGTTTTGTTACCTGTTGTCCTTAACACTGTGTGCCTTTCTCTTCTTGTTAACATACTGTGGGCAGGCATAAAGCTTCATTCACTCAGATGTTGATTATTTCCTTCTGAAACAGCAGAAACCTCTGTACTCTGTACTGCCTAAACAAAGCCCCATCAAAACCAGGGGAGAGGTTGATGTGGAGTTCAGGGGGTCCTTTATTTGTCTTTACATGTGGGTGACTTATTGCATCTTTTAACATTTGAAGCACAATATGCGTACTGCTAGTAAGAGGAGATAAGGCACAATGCGGAAATATATTGTGAAAGATGAATGCAAATGCAAAGATAATATATCAGTGGTTGCCATAGTTTCTAGTTCGGCACTTGAGAAAAGTTTTTTGCATTCAACACAAAACACTTTGAGAATATTTCAAGCAGTATTTGAGATACTTGAAATTTGAAATTAAATAAGAATTAATTTTAGACACTTGGAATGTTAAATAATTTTTTCAACACTGAGTTAGAGCAAATGTCTTCACTGTGGTCAATTATACTTTGAAAATGCATTTTGAAAGCATTTTAAAAACATGCTATTATTTTAATAAGTGCAATAGAAAAATATTCAGAAAAATTACCCACTCACATTTATAAAACGTAAAAAATTGAGTCCCTTTATATCTCTGTAGAAATCTGGAGATCAACTGGATTAAGCCTGATCTTATAATGCTCTAATGGTCTGCTAACAGCTCCTGTTGGTCCAGGGCATGCACATACATATCGTGTATTTTTAAATAAGTGTGTGTGTATGGATATATATATTCAGAGCAGCCCACATGTGCTCGGGGTAGTTCCACGGGCAAGCCTCTGTTTCCTTTCATTCAAAGGATATACAGACACAGCAAAATTAGCCTTTTACCTTCATGCATCCAAGGGCAAAAGCAAAATGGGAAACAAACTGGTTGCAGATAAGCTCACCTAGACATATCGGGACAATAGAGGGAAGCCTGTATTATGAAGGATGTTACTGTTATGGTAACTATCAAGCCTGGTGCCACTAAAATAGAAAGATGAAAACCAGATGTCTGTAAAGGGCTTATGTGTTACTGAAAGTGCACAGGAACAAACAACAAGGCTATGGCATTTTTACAGTCATCTTAAAAGTATTTCAAGGTACTTGGTTATTTTACATGTGAATTTTACATAAGAGACATGTTCTTCTAAAGGGCTCAAGTGTTTGCTGTGTGCTTCTAGAGAAGAAGAAAGGCTAAAGAGAATGCATTCATTAATTTCATTTATTTTAGTTTGCGTTTTTTAATTTTTGATTTATCCAAGTCCTCCAATAGGAGTTAGAAGGATTGCTAAAAGAAAGTTGTTTTTTTTCTAATGAATACACATTTTTTAAAAAGTTGTTAATTGGTAACATCTTTTAGCTGGCATATGGCTAGCTAATAATTCAGGCTTAATTAGGAAATCTGGGGAAGAATAACTTTCTAATATGGAATTAAAAAGGACTGTCATTGTTTTTCATCAAGATTGATGATATTGCTTGGACTTGAAATTTAGCAGCCTTTTTTTTCTTTTCCCAGTCTGAGTGGATGAGCTGTGTTTTAACACATACATATTACAAAAATGGGGCTTAAAATTGCCAAAACTCATGCTGCTAGAACGTGAAGAAGCAATATCTTTCCAGCAAGTAAAGTTATGCTCTTAATAAATGCTGATCTGGTGACCTGACCTGTGCTATTTTCAAAATGCCATATACAGCAATGTAAACCTTTAATTTCCACGGACTAATGATTTTAGGTTTTTTTATACTCTTCAGACTTGCTCTGTGGATCCGTAGAGTCTGTGGGCTACTGCAGAGGCAACTTACATTGGCGGGTAAGGAAAGTAGCCTTGTACATGCTACACAGTACTCCATATATAATTGGATTTTTAAACCAGGCTGTGCCTCCACTGAAAAATGAAATGTTAGAGAGTGGGCAAAATCTCTCTCTCCTTCAAGACCCGTCCCTCAGCTTGCTGTTACATAGTTTTCTCACCACTGAATCTGATATCTGTCTCCAAAAGGAAGTGCATGGTCCATCAGCTATCAAGAGGTTCCTGCTACTGCAATGCATCCTGCAAGCCTTATCAGCAGCATGTTGTTTCAGGGCACCACTGTTCCTCTGATAGGCGGCCACGTGGCAGCTGAGCTTCCCTGTTTGGCAAATGCTGAACTGTCGAGTTGCACTAATGATTTGGAAAGAGATGGATGCAAGTTTAATTGCACTAATTAAGGGAAATGGCTGTGTTTATTCCCTTGCTTATATGAAGGTGAATATCCTTGAAACCTCTGGAGCAGCGCACTCGTAACCAAGGACATAGATACCCAGGCTTGGTGTATCATCTGAGTTCAAGAGAAGGGTTTGCTAGAGAGCAATAGGCAGTGGCAAGGGCAATGCTGAAGGAAGCCTTACAGCTCTATTTCATTGCACTCTTAACAGTGCTGTGATAGAGGGAACTTGGGAGTTAGTGTGTTTTATTATGCCACTGGTATAGTTCTCCTTTTATTAATTAATTGCTTGTCAGGTTTGTGACTCTTCAGTGCAATGGTGCCATGTTCTATAATGTTTTATTTAAAGCTAGAATGTTTTTAGAATAATCTATCTGTAGACCTGATTGGGTTTATGTAAATGTATCAACATGGGGACTTTTACTTTCAAGCCTGAATTCATTAGCAAGCACAATTTAAATTTCTTTTCATTGATGTAATTACAACTAAAAAGTTCAAACAAAGGACAAGCACAACTATGTAGAGAAATTCTCCAGAGAACTGCCTATTTGTTTTTCATTTTAACATTGTGGGAACATTTGTATGCCATGCCATTTAGCAGCATCTACCCTTGACACAGCATCAGTACCATTGATAATTTACACTGACCTTCAGGGCAGTCAGCACCCTCTAGATATTTTTAGGTATTTGGCTAATTTTCTCAATGCACCTGATGTTTTGTTTATGCAGTAAATTTCCCAGGCACAGAGACAGGTACATTTCTGGGGAGATAAAACCCATCTTCCCTTGCTGTAACTGCACTTAGTCCTGCATTCACTACATCGAGCTATCTATAAAAAAAAAAAACACAAAAAACAAACCCAACCAAAACCCAACCTTCTCATCCAGCACATTTTCCCTGCATTTGTAGTAATAAAGGGAGGCATGGCAGGTCTGTTTGTGCTCTTGTACGCTGCTTAGCCCCATTATACTGGGACATTGGCAGCGGGTCTCATTTTTTGTTAATCAGCACAAAAGAGAAACCGGGGTGGTTGAGCTGCGAGAGAGAGGCGGTGAGTTCGCGGGGGATCGCAGCGTCCGTGACTTCCTTCCGAAGGGCCTTTTCCTTTGGCAAAGTTTGTATTCTCAAGCCACAATGCCCACTTTCAGGAGGAGTAAAACCCGAGCTAAGAGTTTAGCGTTGGCTCGCAAAACCCAGCAGCAGGCAGCGGCAGCGTACGGCTCCTTGCACAGGATGTTTTCTGTGGTGAGTTCTGCAGCGGCGTGGGCTTAGCTGGGGGGTGCTGCTGAATTAGGCTGAGGTAGGTGACAGGGGCTGCACAAGTGTCCCTGGCTATCTGTGCTTGATAAATAGTGGCTGTCCCAGCCTTAACAATCAAATAATGGAGTTTTGTAACATGGAGTTGGTGGGGTGAGTTTATAGCAGTATAGCAGTACACTGCTTTCTGAAGTTTGGGGGAGGGAAGAGCGGGTCGGTTGCCTGCACTGTTTGCTGCCGGGCTCAAACAAATAGCTTTTTCTTGCATCTGTCAGAGAAAGGATTAAGCCTGATCAAGATATTTGACAAGAAGTAGGGTGATTTTAGAGAGATTCTTCAGAGGAAATTGGAAATAATTGCAGTGTGAATGTTTTGACTACTACTCTGGTTTTTGACAAATAATTTAGGATTGTGTAAGAAGGGAGGAAAAAATGAGAGCTACAATCAAGATATTGTTGGGGGAGTATAAGAAGGCTGTAAATATATTACACAGGCGGGAGAAAAAGACATAAGTATTCTGCATTGAAGATTGACAACTTGAGGATAAGGATAAAGGGAAGGAGAGAATGACACTATTTTTGTAAGATCAGCTTTTGGGGAAATGAGCATTGTGTGCTTTAATATTACCTGAGAGTCTCATTTTTGTGACTTGGGCTGTCAGGGTTCCTCTCTCTTTTTTTCCTGATGCTCTCATCTTTCCATTTATTATGGTCAGGATTTAACCTCCTGTGATGTAAATGATTTGCTTTGCCTTTGACTTTGGTATGTGTTGGGTTGTATGACTTTGGAGACTGGTTTTAGACATGCTGAGCACAGCATCTGTGAACTCGGTGGGACGTGCTAGTCTTTCGGACATAGTCAGTGCAGGTGTTTGGGCCCAGATCCCTGCTGCATGACTTGGTATATAATCAGCTTTTCAGTTAAGTACCTAAGTTGCCAGCAGTTCTTGCTCTATACCCAAGGAGAAGGATAGGCATCTCTCTCCTAGGCAAGTGAGGGCAAAGGTTTCCCAAAATGTAATTCATACTAATAGCTCAGGCACATCAGATGCTTTGCATCTTAGCTGTTTAACACAGCCATGTGTTCAGCATTCTTTCAGGTTTTGACCTGTTCTTTTAAGAAAGCGTTACTAGGTTATCAGCCCCTCTTCTCACTGTACTTGTGATTTGTAAATAAGATTGGTGACACCTACTTGCTCTACCAGAACAGGCTGGCTTTACTAATGTAAATGTCCCTGAAATTTGAAAATTCTGACTCAAAGACAAAAGTTTGTCCTTAACTCCTCCCCTGTTGTCTGCTGTGGCAGTGTTTGGTAGGGCAGCTTTATAGAATGCAGCATGGAGGGGTTGCGTCTCCTTCCTTAAAGCATAACTCAAACTCTTCTTGGCTTATGGCTGCAAAGGATCGGAATGAGCACTTTTTAAAAACTACCTTTCCTTTAGGAATGTTTTAAACATTCCTTTTACTTAAAAGTCATGCAAGAGACAAGGCTAAACAAAACAGAGCCCAAAAATTTCATCAGTGTCAGCCAGGAACAGTTCTGTGTTCTGAGTGGCCTTGAAGTTGGGGAAAAAAAGAAGAACCAGAAGAAAAGCAATGACTGAGGTTACTGCTTTGTTTTATTTTGTCTTGTCCGAAGCTGAGCGGCAGTCTGGCCCAGATACCTGTGTTGAAAATCTCACAAAGCAATTTTCAGTGAAATGCTGCTGACATTTTGTAGTCTGAAATGTATTGCATTGGAGTGTAACATGCAGCAGCTTTTTTTCAGGTGTCTTTAAGGAAGCAAAGGCCAGTGACTTGACAGCGTTTTACATGGCTGGGTTCCAAAGGACTTCCCAGTCTGACGCTGATAGAGAAGTCTGAAGGGTGATGGATACCTGATGGCTGCTAGAGGCTGCCTTTACACTGGAGAGAGTATATTCTGACACAAACTAAAAGTGATGGACATCTCCAAAACCTTCCTTTTTTCAAAAAGTGAGGGCTGTAAAATAGGCCTGTTGCTCACTTCTCAAAATCCCATGTATTTCTTCTGCTGAATGGTGCATTTGGCCTCCCTGTAAATACATATATCAGGCCAAGCTATTAGTTCTTCATTTTTAGAGGATACAAGACTAATCCCTTTCTGCAGGATGTTTCCTGAGCATGCTTCCTCTTTGGATAAGGAATTCAAAGTATTGGTTATCTCCATGTGGTCAGTGTCCTACACAAGTATACATGAATCTGTAAACTTGTCAAAGAACATGCAAGGTTTTAACACTTCTCCAAGTAGTCTCTCTTTGGCTGAAGAGTTTTCTAAGCATATTAAAAAGAACCCTTTTCCTTTTTCAAACAAACCCTGATCAGCTGATAGAGTACCTGAGGTGTATAAATGAGGATAAAAAAACCAGCAATGACCAGAGATACCATAACAGTAATTGACCTTGTGCAGCATTTATGCTCAGCGTCATTTGGTAGAAAGTCACAGGATAACCATGAAATCGTTGTGCTGTTGCTTTAACCACTGCTGATTAATGTCTTGTGCTCTCTCACCAATTAATTTTATGGAGATTTTTAACTCTGGTGGGGATAGAGCAGCCTCAAATGATGATATGGTTGTCTGCAAGGAGAAAAGATAACCTGTGATAGGTTCTTTGTAAGAGTATCCTTTGTTCTCTTTAGAGAAATAATCTCTTATTTTTCTTATCTTGAGTATTACCTGAAAATAGGACGTGCTTCATCACCATATGAGAAGCTGAGCACCCGTGCAGTGGTTGACAGCTGTGGGTCAGGCTGACAACTACATGGACTGGAAGTGGCCCTCATAAAGTTACTGTGAGCAACCCTTACTCACAGGGAATACTCCCTGCAAAAGGATGTGGGACCTAAGTATGAATCCCTAACATACAGGGATGAAAAACAGTTTTTCAGGGTTGCTTCTACACATCCTTCTGGTTTTCTTAGAGGTCAAGAGCCTATGGGGCAGGAAGCTGTTTCCTCTCACTGCTGGGTCTGTAGAAGGGTTTATAAAGCTTTGTTGGAAAATCTGTGGAAACTGTTGTTAAAACAGTACAGTGCTGCTTAACTTAATTCTGCCTGGAATGCAAGTAATTGTTTATTCTGTAGACCCTGCATAAGTTCCTGTTGTCCTTCCCAATTCTAGCACTGTTAGTCTACATTTCTGGAGTTTTGGCCTCATTTGTCAGCTGTTCAGTGCCAAAGGTAAGATGAAACTGCTTGCAATCTCCTATAAATGTTGCTGAGAGTGGCCTACATAAGTTCAAGTGATGAATTTTGGGGAAGTTTTGTTGTTTCCACTGTGTGTTCTCTTCGCCTTTTCTCTGTACGCAGCTACCTTGCAGGCTTGTCCATAGTCAGTCATCTGATATTTTCTTTTAATCAATTTAGATCAATTTAGATGTCTTTATTCTGATGAGTTGCACAATAAAAAGCTTGTCATTGTTTGTTTGTTTGTGGTTTTTTACCGTTTATTAAATACAGACAGTCTTGGCCTTGAGCAAGTAAAATAAGCAAATAAGCTGTGTACCCAAGGAGTTTGCCAGGTGTATTCAAGAGTCAAAATCTGCCTGTGTTAGCCATTGCAATGTCATTGTAAGAGCAGATTCAGAGTTAGCTCCTACCTGAATTAAAGATTTCTGTGGGTGTATGTGTTATTGTCTTGGGGCTCCTCTGGAGACTTCTTGGCTTTCGAGTGCTGAAGCCCCAAACTCTGCTTTGATATCCAGCCTGACCAGGTGGCAGGGGCAGAGTCTGAGCCTCTCCTGCTCACACATAAAAGATAGAAAAGAGGTGTTCTTAGGGGTTGTTGATAGAACCTTTCTAGAAAAAAACTGTTTTGACCAGCAAAATCATAAAGAACACAACGTTGTTTAGTGTGGGAGGCAGAAAACATCCAGAGCAGTGTGGGAAAAACGTGGAGATTCTGACCTGGGTGGTAAAGGTGTTTGGAGAAGAAATATGAAACAAGTAGTTTTTATTCCTCTCTGCTTCAATGTTGTTATGAAGTTTCTCATGAATCCTGGGCTCTTGGTCAAGAACTGAAGGGACACTGTGATTTCACAGGCAAAATGAGTTCCTGCATCTCATATGGTGTCAGAGTGAATGTGAAATACTTTTGTCCTGCTATCAAGTAGCCTTTCTTGCTTGCTTTGACCCAAATGTAAATACCACAGTGGGTACAAAGAGTGAGAAGGAGGTCTTGGGTATTGCAAAGTCTGAAAGTCTCCTGTAAGGGGAAGGTAAGAGGGCAGCAAGAATACTGGAAAGGACATGAGCCTACAAGCAGCAGGACAAGGACAATATTTTTAATTCCAGACTTGCAAACACAAAGTGCTTACATGTTCAGGACCAAACTAAAGTTTATAAAGATCACTACTTATTTGCAATATGGCTTGGAGGTAATTCTGTGCCTTAGGCTTAGGCCAGCTATGCAGAACAATTTCTGATGCTAAAATTATGTTGCTTAGATGCTCAAATAATGAATCCTGTGATGAGTATCATCTCTTGCCCTATGCTTTCTTATCCAGTGGTTCTTGGTGGCATGTGCGGCTCTGGCTCCAGAAACGGAGTGGAGATACGTAGCATGTTCATGTCTCCCTGTCTGACTTCTGAAGGTGGTTGGAGAGGAATAGAGGACTTTTAACTCCTCCCTGTAAAGCTCTGGCAGATGATGATGTTTGTGACTCGCTTTCAATAGGCTGTTTCATATCCTTGATCTAGTGTCCTTGATCAGACATCAAGTTGATGGGAATCAAGCTATTCACATTCACCTTGAGCTGTAGAGAGTGTAAAATCAGAGTTGTTCAGATACAAATGCAAAACTTTCTGACATCAGAAACAAAGAAAAAAAAACCCTCTGATGTCCCTGGGCATTCAGGTATTTAGAAATTGCTTTATAACACACACACACTCTCCCTAAATTACCTTGTGATTTATTTTTAAAACACTAATTCATTCTAGTGACACAGAGTGACAAATTTTTAAAATATATTCCATTAGTGTGCAGCTTTAATTCTAACAAACACCATTCACTTTACATTGTGTTTTGTCAGGTCCTAATAAATATTGTAAGTACAAAATATATCTAAATTTCATAGTCCTGCAGGCTCTTATTATACAGGATTGTGAAGATGGTTGTACATGTTAGTGAGGAAGAAAACTTTTTTTTTTTTTAAGTGCTGGCATTGTTGAAAGGTGGGGACTGGAAAGCTACAGAGTATTATGGACTACATGGGAAATATTCAACATTTCAATGTTTATTTTTATCATATGATGAAAATATACCTGTGCTTTTTCACATGAATGGTTGATACTTAATATTGCTAATGGATTTAGCCTCAGTGTCTGAAACACTGAAGCTCTGAAGGAGAATTGTTCTATGTAGAGGTGGATATCAACAGCTGCTAAGGTATAACTGGGTAATGGGAGTGATCTGCTAGCTTTCAGAAAAAGCTTATGTGAGAAAGAGAACAGTGGAATAATTTTTAAATTAAGCATTAAAGATTGTTTCCTGCAAAAGTTGCTCTCGGACATTAGTGGTGGTTATACAAGAACAAACTACACAACCATTTCACAGTGTCAGAACAATCTTTTTCTCTTCCATCTGTGCCTTGTAAGATTAATTGTAGTTCCAGTTCCAACCTTTTCTACAAACTTTCAGGATTTTTTTTTTCATGTTTCTCATTCTTCTAAGGAATCTTCTAAGAAATACACAACACAATATAGGTAGCAGATGAAAAATGTAAATTATTCTGGATGTTCAATCCAGAATCTACTAATTCTTTCTATTTTGATGCCGTGAGTGTTGCAAAATGAGAGATGTAAAACAGTGCCATGCTAGTTTCATAATAATTAAAGCATATGATGTATCTGAGTGCTCTCTCACCTTTTACATCCCATGAGCTTGTATCTGAAGACTGAAAATAATTTGCCCTGGAAAATCTCTAGAAAATGTTTATTTCATTTCATTGCTGTGATCTGGCTCTGCTATGAATGCAAGCTGTTCAAAGCTATCAGGATACACATTTAATAAAATTTGGAACAAAAGCAAAATTTGAAGAATCTATAAATAATTGTAGCACACTTCGTATTCTAAAACATCAGCACTTGTCTCTTTCTTCTCATTTAACAGAGCGCAGAACAGATCAGTGCGTTGTGCCGAAACTTCCAAGAAGTCCAAGCAGGCAGTATGGAAGGACAGAGGGACAACCAGGATACACTGCCACGGCCACTGGCTCGCCACCTTTCTGACACAGATAGGCTGAGAAAAGTCATCCAAGAACTCATGGATACTGAGAAATCTTATGTCAAGGTAAAAAAAAAATAATTAAAAAAAAAAAAAAATCTAGCTAGCTACAGTCTTCTTTTTGAGTCTGAATTTGTGGATGGTTTTAACATATTTAATGCTTACCTTCTTATTGCCAGCCCTCTACAAGGGCTGTAGCCTACAAAATCCACTTATCTAATTGTTCCTGTTGTTTTCAATAGGCTTGTTCGTGTAACAGAGGCTGCAAGATTTCAGCTAATAGCTTTAGTTCTAGTTGATTTGTATTTATATTGGAGACTGGTAATTTGTGGGTAGTATTTGAATGTTGGGGTTTCAATATTTGAACATTGCCATTTTCCCATGGGATCTTTCCGTAGTTTTCAAAATGAAAATAAATCTGGTGGAACAGAATAGATTCTCCTGCAAATTAGAAAAAAAATTTATTTGTGGAAAATAGTGTATAATTACTTTTGAATAAAAATGCGGCAAATGGCAAAACTCCAGTTGGTTGTAGCTTTACATGTTATTTTTCCTTTGACTGATTAGTCTGTAGTTTGCTTGCTATACATCTCTTCCTTTTCTAAACCCCAAATTCATGTGACTGGATGCCAAAAGAAACAGAAAAACATTGATTTCATTGACCTTTTGAAAGGAGGAATCATCTACTTTACTTGGTCTCAAAACATATTTGCAGATATGAGATATTGCTGCAGTAATGTATATGGAAAAGAAAACTCAGTCTGTTATCATTAATATCAGTACACTAATACAGCCTTATGCTGTAAATCTTGAGGAAACTTTACAGAACTTGGACTCCCATGTATGTCCAGCTGATGTTTCTTACAGAGGAATCACTTGGAGAAAGGTGTGACCATGGTAATCAGTGATGAGTGAAATTTTGCACCAGGCAAAATCCCAGCAGGTTGCACATACTTGTTATGGCATTCTCAGGGAGATATTAGTTATTTATTCCCTATAAGAATTTCTGCTGTTTCTTTTCTCAGGGTCAGAGAGCCCTGCAGTGGGCCCCAGCCCTGCTGTCATGGTTTGGTGTGGGATAGTAAGTCTTCAAATGTGACACCAGTTCTTTGAAGAAGTGACTGAAAAAGTCCTCGATCACATCCCCTCCAACAATGAAACTGAACACTTTCATACCTAATTGGAGTTTGAAATGTGTCCTTCTGAATATTACTACTGATATTTCAATGAATGGCTATTTATATCTTTGATCTAACATGCATGATTGAAGCATTTGATGCTGTTCATGTACATGGACTCTTTAAAAAGCCATCATCTATACCATTTTCTCCTGAGGCTATACAAAAATAATTTTTATAATCAAGCCTAAAGCCCTAAGGATGAAACAAAAATATTACACTGAAATTAATTTGTATGTAATCTAGCAATCACTTCAGTGCTAACAATGTGCAGCTGATTTTGTTACAGAAAAGGAATTGTATCTCTAGTTCATTCCTGCAAATTACCCTATCCCACAGTTGTTGTGTAAAGAATTTTCAAACTGTTATATAAAAAGAGAACAATTTTTCTTTCTTGCAGGACTTGAGCTGCCTCTTTGAGCTGTACTTGGAGCCTCTTCAAAATGAAACCTTCCTTACCCAGGATGAGGTGAGGGAATAACTGAAAGATGTGCTATTCATTCTGCTATGGGTTAAGCAGTTTTTTGGTTTTTCATTGCTGAGAGCATGAAAGGAAAAAAACAGTGAACATAACAATAGGAATTACACCAGTCAGTGGCTTTCTGTCTGGTGTGTGCGTCACTTCTTTTTTTAAAGGATAATTGTTCTTCTGACTCAACCTCCAAGAAATCTTTGCTTTTTTGTAAGGGTGGTTTTTGTTTTGTTTTTGATTCTTTATAAAGCCCATTTGAAAAGTATTGCCAAAGACATTATTGTCCTTTGCAACCTGTTTTTGTGTCACATCTCCCTAGTGGACTATTTTCATAAGACCACGGTTAGATGTATGGAGTGTGGTACTTCATAGCACAATGTTTTTCACAGATGGAATCCTTGTTTGGCAGTCTGCCAGAAATGCTGGATTTCCAGAAGGTGTTTTTGGAGACCCTTGAGGATGGAATATCTTCTTCTTCAGATTTTAATACACTGGAAACCCCATCCCAGTTCCGGGTAAAGTTTTGGTCATGTAATACTTTGCAGTGTGCTTGGAAATGTTTGTGGAAATTTGGCTTTAAGAACTCATATTGAAGTTTCATATGGTTGATTTTTATGTTTGAAGTTTTACAGACACATATTCATCAGTGAAAGATAAGTGCTATTTTTCATATTTTTATCATCCTCTTTCCCGTGGCAGAAGATGCAACATGGAAGATGATGAGTAGAATTTGAGTGTGCTGCCAAATAGCAATGCTTATGATGCAGAACTCCTTTGTAGAATGGTTATTGTAGCTATGCTGAATTCTGCCCTGCCTTTCTCCTCCCTGCTGTGCTCAGTTCACCCACGACAGACTGGGAGCTTTTCCTATTATGTGCTGCTTGAGTTGCTCATGTTATGAAGTCCAAAAAGGCCTACAAAGTGTAAATGACTGTAGACTATGCCCTCTCTGTGCTGTTTTGCTCACAGTGACACCACTTCCTACCTGCCCTATCTGGAAGAAATAGGTCCTGTGCAGGTGGAGTCATTGTCACAGGACCAGATGAGACTGCTGGGAGGTCTCCCAGCCACTTGCTGTCTTTTGTGGATCAAACATTGATTAAAAATAGAGGAGAGGGCTTCTCTCCTCCTCTTTCTCCCTCTCCTCCTCCCTCACTACTCCTCTTTCTTATGTTTGCTTTGGGAAGCATTTTTCTAACAACATCTCCCTCATGATTCAGTCCCTCCCACATCTTCCCAACCACCCCTTCATCCAAGAACACAAGAGGTGCCCTCTAATTACCACCTGCCTGAAAGAAGGAAAACAGTTGGAAAGCAATCCTCTGTGTTTGTTTTACACTGTCCTTTCTGGCTTTGGCACTTGTGTGCCTTGCTTCCTATTGCTCATGCATTTTCCCAGCACAACATACCCTGTTACATGTTGCTTAATTTTTCTTCCTGTGCTGCCTGAAAGATACAGTGAGGCAGAAGGGCTGCAGTGGTGTTACCTGCTTAGAGAGAAAATTGAAAGCTTTGCCTAAATAGGCTGAAATATACACTCAGAGAAATACAGTAACATCACAGAGCTACTACTAGTAGCATATTCATGTTAGATATGCCTATACCAAATGTAGGATGTATATAAAAAAGCAAGATAATCACACTCCTGGCCTTCTGTGTTGTGCCTGAACATTTATTTAGGATTCTAGTACTGAATTAATGTTTTGATTGTGTTGATTTCAGAAATTGCTGTTTTCCCTTGGAGGCTCTTTTCTGTATTATGCTGACCACTTCAAACTATACAGTGGCTTCTGTGCAAACCATATCAAAGTTCAGAAAGTTCTCGAGAGAGGTAATTTATTGTCTTCATTATTGTAATTCAATTTCATGAATTTAAGCTGCAGTGAACACTAACAAATCTCGTCAGCTTGCAGAAAACGTGGTACAAAGCAAGGACTAATTTGTTACCTTTCAATAGGAATATTGAAATATTATGGGATTGTAATATTATTCCTATTCAATCGGAATAGCTAGGATCTGTGGTTCTGCTAAGATATGGTATAGGACTGAAGAGATAAGATTCCTTATGTAACATCCAAGCAGTAGCTCGAGTAGTTACAGAAATGTCTTCCACAAGTTTTTGCTGTTTGCACATCCATCTCATGCTTTTGAGCAACAGATGGTATAATAAGTTACTTCCTTTGCTATCCACTGCAATGCAGTAGAAAAATTACATTGAGGAGTAATCTCACCTTGATATAATTGTTCCCTTAGCCCATATGCGTGTTATTTAATGCAGGAAATTATTATGAAATTAATAGTATAAACCATCTCTTGAAAAGGGTGAGGTTTTTGGTGCTGGTTACAAGTTGCAGTTCTGTTCTTTCAAATTATTATAACTTCTATTACTTCCATGTTCAATTGACTGACTCTCTTACTTACATCTAGCCAAAACAGACAGTGCCTTTAAGGCCTTCCTGGATGCTCGAAATCCCACAAAGCAACACTCTTCTACACTGGAGTCATATCTCATAAAGCCTGTTCAAAGAGTGCTGAAATATCCACTGCTTTTAAAAGAGCTGGTGTCTCTGACAGACAATGAGAGTGAGGAGCACTATCATTTGACAGGTAATTGTTCCTTTCTTCTGCAGGAATGAATGTGAGTTAAGTTTTATTTCCAGCCCTTTCTGAAGAGCCATTTGGTCAATCCAAGTTCCTTTGAGAAGTGCATATATACAGGATTTGCCATGGCAAATAGAACTGGGGGCTTTCACCTCAATTCTTCCACAGAAGAACGTCAGGTCATAGCGTGGCATTTTTTTCCCCAACTTGGGAAACACTGACCGAAGCTCCATCTTGTGGTTATTAGTCAGTTCTTGAATTGTAGTGAAGTTTGAATGCCACAGAAGGAAATTTTAGTTGTTTGATGTTTGGCTGTGACACTTATGTGGAAAAGATCTGTGCCAGAGCTTTGGAGTCTTCCCATGTAGAAAGATCAGTCTGTCTAACCTATATTAGACTTAATTGCTTTTCTAGGCTCAAAAGCAAGACATTTCCCCTGGAAAATGCTAGTTCAGCTCTGTCAGCACCTGGTAGATGATAGGCTAGAGATTTATTTTATGGAACGACTGTCATTTTAACAAAATAGACTGAGGCAAAATATATTGTTAGAAAAAAGTCACGAGGCTGTTACTGACTTCAAGGGAGTTTCTAGTAATGTTCCCTTGCCCTTGCAGTCAAGCTGGGGATGACTTACTTGCACGTGAGGATGGATGCCAAACTTCTAAAAGGCTGCACTGTTAAGAGCTGGCAGGTGTGGAGAAACTAAGCACCCTTCTCCAACTTTATCCTGAATTAACAACAAAAGCCTAAAGAAACCTAGTGTCAATCTTGCTTAGAAAACAAAATGTAAACAAACCAGTTCCAGTGATCCATGTATGCCAGCAGCATTAATTTCATGTACACAATCCATAAGGAACTTGTACAAGCTAGGAATGTCTGTTCTGCGGGGAGGCAAATGCAGTTTCTTTCTCTTAAAGCTCATCAGATGACAACGCTATTATGGGTGTAGATTGCTCTAGAGATCCTAGTAGCCCTATACATGTTACAAAACCTAACTGTGTTTAATACATGCTGATGGGAATATTAATACATCTGGGGTCTTACTGGCATGCTTATTGCAGTGTTTTCAGGCACATAAGACACCAGATGAGCCTTTTTCACTTACTCTGATCAGGAAGCTTCTGCTGTTGCTATGAGAAAGCACTGATCTAAAAGCTGTGATTCTGTTCAGCAAACCTTAGGAACACTGCATCATTTTGTCTGATTCAAGCGGAATTCAATAAAAAATGTCATGTCTAGAAAATACAATTAAATTACACAACTCTCTATGAAATTTTTAAACATTATAGAAGCGCTGAAGGCAATGGAAAAAGTGGCAAGTCACATCAATGAGATGCAGAAGATATATGAAGATTATGGCACTGTGTTTGACCAACTGGTTGCAGATCAAAGTGGAACAGAGAAGGAGGTAAGAGAAGGAACAACATGTTTTATTCACTCCTGAAGCATTACCTTGCTTGCTGTTGGGCGTCTTATCTCTTCCTGAGATAATTTTAGGAACTTATTTGTGCTGGGGTTCCTCCATTCCACTTTAATGTTTTGACTTTCATTTCATATCTGCCTGTCAAGATCCTCTTTATCAGTAGGTTACGGTAAAATTTTCAGACAGCTGCCAGAGCCGCCTTCTGGACTGACAGGAATTGCAGTAGGAAAAATCCTTCTCAAATGTTGCAGAGATTATCCATGCCCCAAGGCATTCAGATTTTATGCTACAGTGTTCTTAAATTCTTAAGATATTTTTTTTCACCCGTGTAAATGAAAATGGCAATTTGAGAGATTTCACATTAAGGTCTGTTATTCTCATTCTCTACACTTCCAGCACTGAGGCATCCACGGGTATTTGTCAGAGCAAAACCCATTAGTTAAACAGACCGTGTGCACACATCTCTCAGAATTGGGGCAGCAAGGTCTCAGCTGAGATATTTACATCAAACGATTACTAAGCAGATCAAATCTATAAAGGTGAAGATCAGAAATGAGAACTGCCAGCTCTCTTGTTTTATTTCCCCCTAGCAAAAGCCAAATCACCCTCTTGGCTACCTGGTTTTCCATCATGTATGGGGAAACAAATCTTGACAGCTTGGAAGGTTCTTTAGTGTTACCTTGTGTCCCATGGAAGAAAGCAGCCTCAGAGTACAAGACCTCCATTAATTCTGCCGTCGGCAGTGTCATTAATACTAATTACTCTATAGAAATTAAAGATACTTACGGCTAATAAATCAGCCAGTTCAGAACTGGCTATATGTAAATGACAGATCATCAGATCAACTTAATATTCCACTGGTTTATTAATAGTAAGAGTTTCTGTCCAGCTTCTGTAACTTAAGAGCTATTAGTTTCTATAGTTGTTACCTATTACTAAGAGGGGATTACATACACTTTTCCTGCTGTAGTGCAGATCTCTGCCTTTCTTTCTGTACATAAAGTAAATACAGAAAACAGATCCCGTAAGTTATTGGTGTATCTTGCTCATGAACGTTTTACTCATATGTGGGTTGCATCACTGATGTATGTATTTGTATGATTTATTTATATTATCTGATGTTACAATTTAATACAGGTGACAGAGCTTTCAATGGGAGAACTTCTGATGCATTCTACAGTTTCCTGGCTGAATCCTTTCCCATCTCTGGGCAAAGCAAGGAAAGACCTTGAACTTACAGTGTTTGGTAAGTGTTTTAGTGACTATCTGCTCTTTCAAATCTAAAGATAACCACGTTAAAACTTCTGACAACCTGAAAGCCACCATCTCCTTTCCCTGTAGCCACGCAATATCTAAGGTTGACTTACATCTGAAAAAACACATAGTTACATTTATTTTGTAATTAGAGATCTGAAAAGTTTCCAGTCGTTCGCTGTTTTCTCTGTGAGCCAGCCTTAGCTGCTCTCTTGCCTACATGTAAACACAGAAAATAGTGTTTTTCAAGAGACAGATTGTTCTCTTTAGAACAATCTGCTAAACCAAGCTTTCAAAGGAGGCTGATAGCAAAATAGATTTTTATTCTGCTCTTGAGAGTTAAGGCTAACCTCAGCTTTACAGGTATAGCACTGAAATCCACATCCAGATTATTTTAACCTGAGAAATTAATGAGAGCACACAACCTAGAGTTTTATTTAATAGAATATATATGATTAATGGTTTTTAAATTATCTATGTAATTAAATCTTCCAGTGAAACATCTTAGGCATTTGTCAGTTTCTTAAAAAAATATTTCTTTCAAATGTCATTAGATAAATACCTACAGAACAACTTGGACTGGCAAAAGACAAGTTTCTCCTTCAGGGCTGTTGTGCACTCCTTCCCTGGGAAGATCAGGGGAGGGGATGCTTCTAACAGAGGAACAAACAGTAGCAATCTTCTAGGTTCCTAAGATGAGTGAATGAGTTCCACAGTGATGTATGCCAGACACTTCCCAGCAGGATGTGTGAATGAATGGCAGATAACTTGCATACCACCTGAGAACTTAGTTTTATTCTCACTTCAAGCCCAATGTGGGCATCTTAGAAAATACACCTTGAGGGAAACTGCCAGGCTCTGGGGTAAATGCTGTCCTTGCTAGGGCTGCATTCTGGCTTCATGTATGGATGAGACTCAGCTGCACACCACTGCTGCTCTCCTCTTCCACTGCAAAGAAACGAGGATGCACAAGCCAGGAAAGAGCTATACTGCCCTTGAATTCGATCTGGGGTCCAGGACTGCTCAGCAGAACCATCCCTTGGTTCAGTTGCAGCTTCAGTGCTCCCATCTTTCTGTTCCTGCTTATAGATGAGAGAGAACATGTCCCTGACTCCCTGGAGGCTGACAGATTAGATCACATTAGTGAGCTACTCCAGTCAGGGGTTGTGGAAGCCTGAGAATTCCTGCAGATGGAAAAGCAGGAATTGAGATGTTTGAATTTTCAGCTAAACAAATGCTGAACTGCAGGAAGAAAAGATTTTGTGTCTTTTTTTAGAGCCCTCTCTTGCTATAGACCTTTCACTCCACTTGAAAACATCCACCAATTACAAAAACAAAATCTGAGCCTTTGCATCTAACCTGTATCTGCTGTATTTATATGAGGACTGCTTCACATACCAGGAGCCTGGGTGCTTACAGCATTTTCATTGAATATTATTATACTTGGAATTAACACTTGTTTTGTTTTGTTTTTTTAGTTTTTAAGAGGGCTGTAATACTGGTGTATAAAGAGAACTACAAACTGAAAAAGAAAATGGTAAGTCCTCCCTGAATACAGTATAGGTTAAAGACCACTTCCATAGCCTCCTCTGTCCCCATTTACAAAAGTGGAATGCTGAAATCAAGCACCAGGTTGTATACCCCAAGTATCAGCACTGCACCATGCTTATGGTAACAGATGAAGGACATCTAAAAGTAGCAGCAGCAGCTACATGATAAATGTATTCTGTTAATCAACAGTTCCCTAGTAGTAATTTTATGCAAAGTATTATTTTTATCCATTAAGAACAAGTGCTTTTTAAAAAGTTGAAACAAATACAAATTCTGAATGTTGTGTCTGTTACCATTTCAACTACATGTGCAAGCACATACTAGGGTACTGAAGGAAAGTCTAATGAATTTAATTTCTCTTCAGTCAGGTCTTTTAAGAGCAATAAGAAAAAACCACAAAACCAACCACTTTTTTTACTTTGGCTTCTTAGAAATACCCGTGTTGTTTTTCTCTTTGCAGCCTACTAATGTTCGTGCTGGGCATAATTATGGTGACTTGGATCCATTCAAATTTCGTTGGCTGATTCCTTTATCTGCTCTTCAGGTTCGACTAGGGAACACAGCAGGTAATTCCCATGCACTCAGTACTTCAAGCTTCAAAAATTTGCTGGCATTCTGCAATACTGCTTCTTCCGTAGGTATTTCTGGAGCTTCTGGAAATACAGGTGTAGAGAAAATAGTATCTGCTGTTTTCTATACACTCAGGGGGTACAGGCTCAATACATAAACAGATTTTCTTAATTTGCTATCTTGGCTTCTTCCATGAGTTCAGGAAGATGCAACATAATGTGAAAGAATGGAAATCCCCAATGAAAATACAATGTGAACAAGAAAGGTGATTTACCTTTCAGTGGTTGACATTGTGATGCCCTTATGCTGTTCATGTGATGACTGTTGTGTTTTTCCAAATGTGAGAAAGTTGACTGTGTAACTTGTTGTAGTAGACTGAGTGTTTATTTTCCCTTTAAGTTGATCTTTCTGATCCTATCCAGTTCTGTACCTTCTGTGAAGTGTCACTAGGTGTTTAGAGCAAATGCTCTGCACACCTGGGAAAAGGCCTTCAAGGCCTGAAAGGCAGTGAGTAGAATTAAGAATGGAGGAAGGCGACGCTCCAAGAATCCAAGGTCAAGTTAGCAAAGGCAGCAGTGGCTGTGCTGCTGTAACAGGGTGGTGCAGGGAACTTCTCTTTGGGTTCCACCTCAGGTGAGATCTCCTGTGGTTCTACAAATGCCTGTGCTAACAGTGCCTTCAGAAGAGGAGCTCTACATGATTCTTTCTAATGCTAAAGGTTTTGTGAAGTGTATAATTAAAAATAACATTTCCCTCCATTCACAGGAACAGAGAACAGCTGTATCTGGGAATTGATTCACACAAAGTCAGAACTAGAAGGCAGGCCAGAAACCATTTTTCAGTTATGCAGCAGGTAAGCTTTATACATGGAAATTGTATTTCAGAAATCACAGTAATGGAATTGAAAAAATAGCAATATTTTTCCATGTATGATCTTTGCATCATCACTTCTAAAGTGGCCCTTGCTCTTTGTATCCAAGCACTATGCCAGTGTTTAACTGCATAAAATATAATAGTTGGAAATGGGAGTGAATCTGTTGTAGTGATTCAATGTGAAAGATGAGCACAGATGTATTATCATAAATTCCACTATAATATTAGCAAAGTCACTGGTTTTAACAGACTCAGTTAACAGAAATTGCCTTCTGATAAAGACCACTTAAGGAGTGATCTATTGGTACAGAAGTTACATTTCAGGTTATTTTTCAAAGGGGAACTAACCAAGGTCTAAAAACACAAAGTGTATGAAACGGCTAACACCACAAAGACTTTATCTGCAAAACCTACTACTAAAGTAAGTTACTGAAAAAAACACTGCATTACGGCAGAAAGGAAAGAAGGCAGGCAGATTTTATCCCAAGAGTGTCTTCCTTCAGAAGAGAAAATTACCTGTTTTCTTAAACTTGCAGTGACTGTGAGAACAAGACTAACATCGTGAAGGTGATCCGTTCTATTTTGCGGGAGAATTTCAGACGTCACATAAAATGTGAGCTGCCGCTGGAGAAAACGTGTAAAGATCGCCTCGTCCCACTCAAGAATCGTGTACCTGCAACAGCCAAACTGGGTAAGAAACTCATTCTCAAAGCTGAAAAGTGGAGTCTGTACTCTAGAGCTGGCAGAAAGTCTGCAATTATTACCATGACTTGAGTGTGTTGTATTCCAGAGGCACAAATCCTTTTTGTTTTCTTTGGGGCTGGGGAGGTGGTAGAGTATCACTGTAACTGAGTGCATGAGGCGATAAGTAAGCTTGTCATCCCCCTCACACTGTGATGTGTCATTAGCTCTCTTAAGGGAAAATTTAGTAAGACCCAAATTAATTTTACTGGGTAGAAATGGACTCCCTTTGGCATGCAGGATTAGTGTTCTTTCCTCTGGATTCTCTTCAGTAGCTCAGCCCTAACATTTAAAGCTAAAAGAACTGGCAAAAGGCAGGGGTCTTGCTCCTTCCAACGTAGTAAATCTGCATCCCAGCAGATAACTTCAATTAAGTACAAGCTTTGACATTTTAGGTAAATAAATAGCTACTTGTTTTTCAAGTTCTCCATTCGTTCAGTTGTCCATAAAATCCCCTTAACATCACTGGAACTGGGACAGTTCAGCTCCCGGCTACAGCCTGGCCCCCCAGTGCCAGAGATGCCTGAATCAATCTTGCTTTCCTGCAGATGTGTGTAAATCCTATTGCAATTTTTAAAGGATTTTGTATATATTTCACATGAAGGCAAGCAGATAGCCCTGGGGTAGGTGGAATGAAAGCTGTTGCATGGGATCGCACTGTGGGTATTAGAATGTTGACACATCTGACCTGGGAGAGACTGTGTTCAGCATAATTGTAAGTGGGCTATTGAGACAGACAGTGTAACCAGTTGATGTTTGCTGAAAAAAAAAAAAATAAGCCTGCCTGCTTCCTCTGCACAGCTTCCACAAGGTCCTTGAAGGTACTGAAGAATTCATCCAGTAGCGAGTGGAACGGTGACCCAGGGAAAGGCACCTTCCAGGACTCTGATGAGTGCAGCCTGAGCAGCAGCACGCAGAGCAGCAGCTGCCACACCACCGAGAGCATCCAGGAGCCCAAAAATTCATCTCCCAAGAAACAGAGCTGTGCATCTGACTTCTCCAATGTTCTTGTCAAAGAATCTGATATTCTCAGTGATGATGATGATGATGACTATCAGAGCCTAAAGAAGGGCAGTCCTACAAAAGATATTGAAATACAGTTCCAGCGGCTGAAGATTTCAGAGGAACCAAGTACTGACTCTGAAAGGGACCAGGCTGCTGAAAATGAGGAAGGAGATGGCTTTGAGACAGTTCAGCATCCAAAGCTGGTGCGTGGCCACTTCTGCCCAGTGAAGAGAAAAGTAAACAGCACAAAACGTAACAGAGGAACTTTAATGGCAATGCAAGAACGTCACCAGTCCCTTGACAGCCACTCTGATGCTGCAAACCTGGATCTGAACTCTATTTTAGAGAGAGAATTTAGTGTCCAGAGTTTAACATCTGTAGTTAATGAGGACTGTTTTTATGAAGCTGTGGAGAGGCATGGGAAATCCTAGATTGCTAAGCACTGTATTTTAAATACTCATTTGAAGTCCACATAAAATTCATCAAAGTTATTTTGCTTTAAAACTAGTAAATTCATGGAAGCTGCAGGAAAAATATCTGATTTTGTGCACTAATACATTTTTTTCCACAAAAACAGCTGTAAAGGATTCTTAAGTTATTTTAATTTATTGTGGATCAAAAATAGATTAAGTTGGCCAAGGTCTGTAAATTAGCTCATCCCTCTCAAGCAGTTATTACAATGATGTAGTGTTCTTGGGGAGAAGAAGGAAAGGATGGCCTCATTAGTATTTTAAGCAATGCAGAAAAGGTGCTAGTGAGTTGCAGGAAGGGATTACAATGGAAAGTAGCATTGCAAGCTGAATTTTTCAATACCTTGGGCATTTTATTTCTTTGGTTTGCATTTTTGCTTTATTTAAAGCAGAATTAAGTTATTTTAATGTGGTTTAGTGCACAATAGTGCAGAAATTTCATTTTTGTAAGTTTCAAGATGCTGTTTATACTTTATACATATGTGTAAATACAAAAACAAAGCTTGGCCTGTAATCTTTTATTTGACTGTATTTTTTATTTTCTCTACCAGCCTGTACAGTAAAAGACAAATAAGTATTGTACTTAGCCATGTTTTCTACTTTTTATCATCCTGCTTGTCTTGTTGGAGCTTTAAATCCCAAATTCTTTGCTTGGGCATAAATGACAAGAGTATTAGCAGACCTTGAGGCAAACTGGCTACTTTATCCTCCTTTACGCCTGCCCCTTCAGTATACTTATACAAGAGTTTTGGCTTTTGTTTTCTGAATTACTCTGCACAGTAGGAAATTCCAGGATAAAAGGAGCACAAAAAAACCTATCAGTCTCACATCTGGAAGTATGAAAAGTGTTTTTTGTTACATTTCAGTAATGCACTTTCATTCATACAAACCTCAGTTACTTCAGAAGTATATCATTTTAATGACATGTTTCACAACAAACCTTGTTCTTGGTATGTGTTCCAACCATTCCTCTGAAGTAAAAAGAACCTGCAGGCACCTTGTAACTGGACTGTTACTTCACTTTCATTTACAGCTGAATGGAACAAATAAATAAAATGGGAAGGTCCTCTCTCTCTCCACCACTTTCTCAAAAGTATTTCTTCCATACCCCCACAGATGCAGGAATATATGAGCCTCCTTTTACTTAATCAACACTCTTGATCCAGGAGTTAATTTTAAAAAAAAAAAAAAAGCAGTCTGCTGCTAATTACAGCTATTAAAGCTGATTTTCTTCATCAGTCTGTTTGGGTTGATTGGTACTTCTAAGCAAACTCTTCTTAGTTTTCTTCTTTTGCCTCAGTTCTTCTCTGTAATTGTACACAAAAAGACTCGGGTCTTCATCGCACATTTTCCTGTAGGTATTGCAGAGATTTCTAAACTGTGACATGGAGAGCTGAAAAGGACGCAGAGTTGGATCAACGTTTGCTGTCATCATCAGCTGCTCTGTTCTTTTCAAACGTCCACTTTCAGGAAACAAGGTCCTAAAAGGTGTGGGGAGAAGACAAATAAATTCAAATAATTCAGACATGGAAACATATAAGGGCCCTTTTCCTGCAAATGCAAATTATAACAATAGAGGAAAGCAAATAACATACACTGTTCATTGAACACATGAATGTGTGTTCTTGTTTGCTATCATGATCGAGAGTTTGGGCATGGATACAGTCACATATACTTAGAATCAGCCTCATATCTGCAGAACAACAACAGATTACACTGTGCAAAACAGATCAGATCCCAACCAAATGAGTTTCTTTCAGGCAGAGTAAGTGTTTCATTGCAACAGAAAAGATACTGTTATCACTTGTCATTAATACACTAATTTGAATAAAAAAAAAAAAAAAAACACAACCAAAAAAACCAACCAAGGAGGAAAGGAGTATTTGACCAGTCACTTAATAATTTTTGGAATGTGGACAATGTGCCAGGAATCCTAGATTTTGTTTTCAGCTCAGTCACTGTTCACATTAAAATTTGGGTAATTGGAGAGAATCTAGCTACATCGTAAATGACTTGGTTTGACTGTCTGTGAACAGTAAGTTCAAGTGATTTTTTTTTTAAGGTCTTGCCAAAATGCATATTACAAATCTCAAAACTATTTGAAGTACTAGCTCACCAGCTCTTATTAGCAGCAGTTCTCAGTCTACAGGTCAGGAAGGCAGAAAATTTGCACATGGTTGATGTGGATGTCCAAATTTTCCAATGTTGTGCCTCTGTCATACATAGACCTAAAAATGTTGTGTATCTAATAACAGTAACACTCCCCTGAGCCACCAGCTGTGTTTTGCAGGTTGGCTGGACAAGGTAATCAAAAGGCTTTGTATAAGTGATAGTTGTCTGTTGGTGGGCAGCCAGAATATAAAGTTGAGAGCAGATTTAAAATAACAAGGGAAGGGTGGAACTGCTGGGAACAACCTGAAGTATGTGCTATTCAAGACCTTGGTCAAAAAGTTCAGCAGTTCAGCATCCAGGTCAGCAAGGTTGAAGTGGATCGATCTTTTTTTTTTTTTTTATATCCCTCCTTAAGTTACTCTCTCCTTTGATTTGGTAGTTTAAAGATGTACCTGGAACCATTTTATATACAGACAATGAACGATCTTATAAGTGTTCACAAACAGCAATGCAAACTACAGTATTTTTCTTTACAGACTTAATAGTTTACTCTTATATTCCATGGCTCTCTTAGATCCCAGAATTTACACACAAACATAAACTGATCCTACTACCTTGTTTTTATACAGTGTATGTAATAGACAGATAACTTATAACAAATTTAATAGACTTACTGTATACCACACTTGCTATTCTTTTCAGGTCAGCCAAACAATTAAGAGGATTGTGTTTGTAAGCTGCACACTAGGGGATAAAGTATGATAAGCTGCTAGGGCATACATGATGTCCAAAAGTTCAGGTCCCCCCTGCTTGCCTCAAGGAATGCAGCCCTGCTATTAGCAATTTGAGATTACACAGTAGTTGTTTGGTTTGGTTTTTTTTTTTAATACTCTATGTAATATAGATATGCTGATTGTGTGTACCTTTTGCTTACATTATCAACTGAATCTGTTCTTTCACCAAAAAACCAAAAACCAAGCAGCCAGCTCTGTAAATCAAATGCAAACCTATATAGAGCTCAGATAGTTCATTTTCTAACCACCTCCAAATGCATATTCGAAACACAGGCAAATGAGTACTCATTTTTAGGTCAAGCATTTGTATCCCAGACAGCAATGCCATTCACTGGCTCAAGCAAAGAAAACAAAAGTAGAGAAAAAAATTCTATCTTCACCTTTAAAATAGTGGCATACAAGGCTTGTAGTTCAGTAAGGCGAGATCCACTCTAATTCTAGACTGCATCAGGGCCAAAATAATGTCCAATAGAATTCAGCTATCCCAAGCTACAGCAGTGTGCCTCTAGTCATAACAACAGCTCTGTCCTAACACACAGCAATGCTGAATGCTGGGCTTCCCCCATACCAAAACAGACAAGTGGCTATGCTGGACTTTCAACAGGATCCTTGGCAAAAAAATTGCAGGTTTCTTCAGTCAGTTAGAGAAACTAGTAAATTCCCTCAGTAAGACATGGGGATTTTTAGAAAGTCAGTAAGAGCTCGATAAAAGGGCAAGCACAGAAACAACAATTTGGCTTTTTGATATGATCTGCAAATAAGTAAAATTTCCCACAGATGACATTCTCCCTCCTTTGGTTCTCAATTCTGAGACTTTCATTTTTTAACTAAACCAAAATACCAGAGTTTTTATGGTCAGTTTTTGCTGGTGGGTTGTTTTTTGTGGGGTTTGTTTGTTTTTTCTTGGGTTTTTTGTTTTTGTTTGTTTCTAAGACAAACAATTGGAAAGATCCCTAGCTTATCCTAGTAATTTTAACAACACAGACTACGAAAATGCGCAATAATTATTACAGTAGAAAGAGATTAATCTCCTATTTTTATCCCCAGAAACCATTCTGAAATGGTAAGATCTCATGAACTATGATGACGAATTTAAGATAGAAGGAATAAAAGGAAATGCATAGCTACAAGTGTTAACTGATTCAGTAGCTGACACATTGACAAAAGCATTATCTGAAAATTCTGTATCAAAGATCCTTACTCGATTCCACGGAAGCAGTATTTTCTTCTGAACTGAAAAACACTTCGAACCACTTTTTCTACTAGCTCGAATGGCTGCTCTATCTTTGGTTGAACCAATGGAGTAAAATGCACCACGGCCACATCCACCTGTAAAGAAAAGAAAGATAAATCTGAATACATCTTTTCATCTGAGACACATTATTTCTATGTTAACCAGCTAGAAAAGAGGAAACAGGCAGAACATGGGAAGACATTATTGTGACAGGTAACATAGCTGTGCAGTGACTGGTGTCATAGTATTTGAATATAAAAATCTGGCTTATATTTCAAGGCCCTCAGGATTTCAGTCTGTCTTAGTTATATACATATTTCCAATTAGTTCACATGCCATTACTGCTTGGCACATTTTCCCCCATGGCACTTCCTCTATCTAGAACAACTTCTGTGTAATGTGTGAAGCAATTAGCTCTTTCTTCAGATCCTTCCACAAGACAATTCCGATATAATATACAAAATTAGACAATATCCAATATACAGGCTGAAGGGCAACTAGAGAAAATTGATATTATAAGTAGAAATTAAGCCCATTCCCTGTATGTTTTCTATTGCTTTAAGGCTCTTCTAAAATGGTAGCCGAGGAATTACTTTTCTTTATATTAAGATTTTTAAATTTTACTCTATTTAAAGGAATGGTAGACAAGTTTGCAGGTGGCCATACAGTCTGTATTTACACTGTGTATCACAGGTCATAGCAAATTACATGTGATTGATTCTACAAAGATTTTTTTTTTCAAGCTTGTTTTATTCTCCTATGTGTTAAAATCATCTGGGTTCACAGAACAGTTGCTTTCCCCATGTCTGAAAAAATAATGAAGTAACATCATTCCTCCAATGTACACATATCTACATATGAAACAACATATATCCTGCAATTATAGAGTTAATGTATTATACAGAAATGACCTGAATCCAGATTTCAGAATTACAAAATACAGGCTGGGCTAAATTCCAGTTCTTCAGAATATCAAATAAAGCAATTAATCTTCCAAACTAGATATTAACACTAGATACATTCTGTGGAGGAAAAGACTGAAAATTTTAGCAATTTGTACAAATACTGCTACTGAATAGCTACAAAAAAATTAAGTGTCAGATTTTTAAAAATATTCAGCCTCTTACGAACAAAATCTGCTGGTATTGGACAATCATCCAATTTTTAAAAACATCTGAAAGTCAATATTGGCATTCATAGAACAGAATCTACATGACATTAAATTGAAGACATGCTACTTCTGACTCAAATAAAAGATACATTCAGATTGAAGAACAGCTTCTGTTCTAGGCACACTTTGAGTCTATCAATTGTTAGAGAAAACACGTAGCAACAGAGTACTTAAAAAAATGAGAGGAATTTTGCACTGTACTTATCAAAATTGCTCTAAGTTTGTGGCTTTTTATAAAAAAGTCAACTCACAGTAACCACTGATGTGGACATACTCTTCTAGCACAAAGATATCATCTACCCATGTTGTACTTTCAGTGGTAACAACTCAGCTGTCTACTATATCTAGTCAGTACACCTACTTCAACAGTAGAGGTACTGTTTTTGCTTAAATGTATTTCCCAAAGCAGTTCCTGAATTTCTCAAGTGCTGATAGCTTCTAACTTTGCCACACCTTACCACTACCTCTCACAAAGACCACAGGACTGCAGCAAAAATGTGAGTTACAGTGTAAAAAAAGTTTCCTTTTGAACAGGGCAAACAGTCTGCACAAGCAACCAGCTCCATGTAATAAAATACTAAGGGCTTATTTACACATGTGTATATTTGACTATATTTCCCCCACAAAATTAGGGATAAGAAAACCACCAGAGACCATTTAGGATCTGCTCATCACCTCAGTTTTGTTGAGATAGAGGGCTCTTTGGGAGCTGAAACCATCTTTAACAAAAGGAAAGCAAAAAAAAAACAATGCAGATGTAGTGTATGATTTAAGAGAAAACCAGCTCAATTTACAGGCTTAAGGCCAGTGGGCAATAACTTCTGCTTCTCAAACAAAACACAGCACTTCGCAGCATTTGTTCCATTATAGACGCTGTTTTCTTTGGACCTCAAGAAAGCTGCTGGGTTACCATAGCAACAGATAACAGGGGAAAGCTTTCCACTTGTAATTGGCCACTCCTTTAAAATTATACGTTATTTTTCCTGAACCTTTTTAATATGTATAAAATAGAGTAGAATTATGAAAGCCAATATAGTACACAAGAATACCTAATATACACAAGTTTATTTGCTGATAATTTTATTAGTAACAGGAGCTTTCTTCTCCTGACATGTTAGAAATATTTACAAAACAATACTTCTTACAAAATAATAAATAGTAAATTACTCAGCTGATATCCCTGAACTGTCAATAGTACAGCAATTATTCCCCCTTGCTCTTCTAGTGTATCTGTACAATGAAGGTTTATGTTATGGTAGGGTAGGAGGAACACATGACAGAATACAATTTAAGTCAGAGAAGTCTGCTGTCTTGCTGATTAAATCAACACTCTAAGTCAGAATAAGCTGAAATGAGACAATTTTTACTAATTATTGACAATAAAGGTCTCATGGTGGGCAATCCATGTATCTTACAATACGGCTGTACTGAAAGCAAACCCACACACCCTTTTTCAAGCTCTAATTTACTCATAGGGAACTGAAACCTCAGCAGAACATACTACAACTTCATTAAAATAACCTGCTTGAGAATCTACTGAAATACTTCTAAGCCAGCACTTCCACCAGTCAAGTGTTCAGTAGCAGCACTTCGTGTGTTACAAATGTTAGGTGTAACACCAGATATGAGAATCTTGTAGCAATATTGTTCCAGTGCAAGCTTTTCATTTTGGTTCACTTCCAGCAGAAAATAACCGTGCCACTGCTCTAATAGAAATAATCTAATTCCTGTTTAAGAACAGTTTTGTAATAACTTCACTCCATCCACAATGGGCGCTCAAGCAGGACCACAGGAAACCAAAAGTCAGGTGCAGAACCTTTGGGTAGTTCACAGCTACAATCAGCAAGACTTTTCTCTTAACTTCATGATTTCACACACCAAGTTGTTAAGGCCACTTCTCCCATGTGCTACAGTTACCATATAAGCCTTTTACCAGCTTAATTCTTCATTCTTTTATACAGACTCAGACAAAGGTAACAAGGATTAACTACTGAAGACTAAGGCTATCAAGAATAAACAAAACCTGTACTTGAACAGAAATGTCCTGCTGTTCCAATTATGAGCCATAATAGGTTGCATAGTTCTTAGGAAATTTAAACTCCTAGTAAGATTATCTGGGATAAAAAACCAAAACCACAACCAACCAACCAACAACAAAATCCTCTGGTTCTCAGTTCAACTTAAAGGAATCCTACACCCTCCTACACTCACCCCCTCCCTGCCCATCCCCAAATCCATAAAGCTACAAAATTTCTGGATTTTTCCCATTTTCCTCCTTTTAATCACTCATACATTTTTATTATAGAACCTGGATATCATTATGTATTTATGACTAAAGTCCTTCATGTGTTTTTCTCCATAATCTCTTTGCTTTCCCTTACTGAGTGTTTGTCAAACAAAACTCATTAAACAAAGTACTCCTTTATTCTCGGGTAGATGGGACTAACAGAGGGAACAAACAGCAGTAATGCACTTGCTGCAGAGAAGAGAAAACAACATTCCAAGAAATTTGTTAATACATGCCAATGCAGTTTTATATGAGAAGGGATAGTTCCATTCAAAAGAAACTGCATTTTTCCAGGACATCTACAGTGAAGAAAACATCTCTGACCTCACATCCAGCAGTAAGTGCTACAGAAAAATTAAACTTAACTGTAATCTTTATTATACTTGCAGTACTTATGCTTGAATTAAACATGCTTTTAATTTAGTCCATCTGATTAAATATAACATATAACTACCATTTGCAGTTATTTGCATTTATGTTTGCATGCTCCTATATGCTGAAATTTTAAAAAGGAAGCAATGAAAAAGCTGACTCTGTAATGTAATGAGCTATTCCAGAATAATCTTTTGAATCACAGTTTTGAGGTATCCAGATGTGTCAGTTCCTTCTGTAAAAGGAAGTTAAGCCATCTTTCCCTGGGCCTGATACAGAGAATGATACATACTTGCCAAGTTGACTCTGAACAAACTGAAGGGATTTGGAAACAGGCAGGTCTTTGAAATAAGATTCTTAAAATCAATACCTTTTAATACTTTCACCTTAACAATCACAATTTTAATATGTACATGCTGGATAGAGTTAGCACATTCTTGGACAATTACCAGAAGTAAGTAAAATATAAAAATCAGAGAACTACTTCTTATGTAATACCAGTAAAGACTGTTAGAATATGTTGATCAAAACCTTGTTGTCTTCCGTGTAATGAATTGAAATATGAGCACTATGCTACAGATACTTTGTTTCACTTACTCCAACTTTACTGAAAAGTCATTATAACAGGGGATAAAGTTCTAGTATTGTTCATACAGAGAATGTCTTAGAAAGCATAATGCAGAGTGAGGACCATCCTTCTATCACTCAGATCAAAGACAAAACCTGCCAGTTATACAGACCCACTCAAAAGACAGGACACTATTTCTAATCCTCATCATAGAGGTTTCATACCATTTTTATTTCATCTGGTATCACAACAGTCCAGCTGACGTAACAGCAACAGTTCTGTTTTGCCAGATGCAGTTATCATACTGCCTAAAATGTTCTCATCTATCAAAGGAAATTTGATTCTTTATGCAAGAATAGCAGGGAGGTTTTTTAAATTAATTTTTAAACTGCCACTTTGTAGCAAATTATTTCAGACATGTAGGTGACTAAAATAAATGCACTTACACAACTGAGTTATTCCATATCAGTGCCAAACCCAGTATTTTATTTTATAGACAAAAGCCAATCCTACTCTTATGACTTGCTCAATACTACTGCTCTAAGTCAAGGAATGAGAATCTCTGACTGAAAATCAAATATTGAGTTAGAAAACTAGCGTGACTTAATTGTGAAAATACTGCAAAAAATAAATTCAGTATTATTCTCCCTCAAAACCATGAAATTTCATCAGTTAGTAAACAAAAGAATAGACAATATTTAAATAACTTAAAGTGTTCCATGTAACTATATTTTAAACAAAATATTATCAACGTTCACAGTTATAAAATAGCCAACAGGAGCTGACTACAACCACCAACACACTTAGGAAAGACACCTGAAGAGTACAATGTATTTTCTACTGCTGCATTATACCTCAATGGCTTCTAATTTGCAAGCTTCTAGTATTCCATTTATAATGTATACTTGTCTAGTAAGCCTGCAATCTGTATACTATTACCAAAACAGCTCCAGTAAAACAAGGTTTTGCTTGATGGCTTGCAATCATACATGAAAGGGCAGCAGCTTCTTCTTTTATGCAATTCTAAAACACTGTCCATTTGCCATTATTTATGTTCGAGTACCTTGTGTACAGCTGTTCAGCTGCTCTCATCTGCTGCAGGGTCATGTTCACATATTCATTAAGATAGCTCTAATTTTAAATGCAAGCTTTTTTGTGTTTGCTGATTTCTTTTTCTCTCTCTCTGCACTTCTCCTCCCCCTTGCTTCCTCCCTATTACAAAAGGCTACAAAAGCCTTGGCTACAAAGCTACCAACCAGTTACACTCATTTAGGAGAGAAACAGGCAGACAAAAGGTGACAGCAGATAATCATCATGGCATCAGCAAGTCTGCAGTTCTTTGCTTTTATTCTGGCTTTGTTTGGTGTTTTTGGAGATATCACAGCCACTTTGCTGCCAAACTGGAAGGTAAATGCAGATGTTGGTTCAAATATCATAACAGCTATAACACAGATGCAAGGACTTTGGATGGACTGCACGTGGTACAGCACTGGGATGTTTAGCTGTACCCTGAAATACTCCGTTCTCTCTCTCCCCATCTACATCCAGGCTGCCCGGACCACCATGGTACTGTCCTGTATCCTATCAGCCTTTGGGATCTGCATCACTACAGTTGGAATGAAATGCACAAAGTTGGGAGGGGACACTGCCAGCAAAAGCCACGCTTGTTTTGCTGGCGGAATCTGCTTCATTCTTGCCGGAATCTTTGGATTAGTACCTACATCCTGGTACACGAGAGAAATTATTTCAAATTTTCTGGACCAGACCATTCCAGAGAGCAGTAAACATGAACCAGGAGGAGCAGTTTATGCAGGATTCATTTCATCTGGGTTTCTGCTTATTGCTGGTGTGATCTTTTGCACTTCCTGTTTTAAAAAGCAGCCAGGAGTGTGGATTTGCCCTCCAAAACAGCACCATTTCTCATCCACGGAGCAGGAGAGCAACACAGCTTACAACCTGAAGGACTACGTTTAAATATGTATCCACCGAGGTGGTTTTGTTTTGTGTGCTAAGTGTAGTTTGATTGCTTCAAAGAAGGTATAACATAGCACTTAACTTCTCTGACATCTGTGTTGCTATTATGTTTAAGCAAGGTATTTTGTTTATAGCAGTATCCACAAAAAGAATGAAGTAGGAAACTCTGCTTATGTCTGCTACAAGAGTACTTTTTTGGATGGATTTTCAAATAATTTGCTTTGACTTCCAACATTTATTGGAGAAAAAGGAACAACTTTCCAACATAACTGACAGTACAATTAAGGTACTGATGGGACAGTACAGTAAGGGTACTGATGGCTTATCACAGCATAGATGCTTAAAAACAGTTTTCTATTTAGCAAATCAGGCTATTATGCTTTTAATGTTTTATAGTATATTTTACATTTGTATCTTTTAATTACAATGCAAGGAAAAAAAAACAAAACCAAAACTCCACCGCACTCTGTCCAAGCTGCCCAGTTCAAATGTTTTAAGTAACACATATCTGCCTTTCATTTTCAGTTCTCATTTGCCTTTTTAACTAGATTTAAAAAACAAACAAAAAATCCCAAGAAACCACAAAACCCAAAAAACTCCACAAACACATACCACACAACCTCACAAAACCAACCAGCCAAAAAAAGAAAAAACAAAACAACCAAAACCAGCCCACAACAAAAGCCCCTAGCTCCAAACCTTAGCTGCACTGTATATTCTGCATATCGGGCTGAAGAATCAGCAGTACCATTCAGATGTTGCCAAAAATGTCTCTGCCACCCTAAACGGCCACCTGCTGTGGGCTTTATATATTATTGTTAAAGAAATGCCTACTAGGCATTCACCAATTGCTACTAATCTATCAGTAAACATTGAATGTAAGATTTGAGGACTAATACAACACCAGAAATGTAACCATGACTATGAAATCACCGTCGAACTGTAACACACAGGATACAAACTAACAATGTATGGATACCAACTAGTTATGTTACAGAAACTCTGGATGTGTTCTGGCTTATACTGGCTCAAAGTAGCTTTTAACAGGCAAAATAATACAGCTACCATTTACTGTCTTCTATGTTCCTGGCATTCTAAAACAAATTTATAAGTGCTTTTAATTTTTTCAGTAGGGTTTATTTCAGGACCACTCCAATATATTCTACTACTATAAAATGTAATATACAATGGTGCTAAAGAGACAGTTTCTTAATTTAATTTTCTTAATCCTCTTACTTTGACTTAGATCCCTTAGAACCTTTGTTTTCAATATGCAGATTTTGTTTTCTACTGGTCATTGACAGAGTATGTTTTATCTAAATGCTTCCCTAAACAAAAAGCAATTTGATGTTAATTTACTAGCACAGGTAAGGGAACTGAAAAATGGGATAGGATACAGGTCTTTAAATTTAGGATTATGATAACGCTGAATGAGTCTTTCAACAAAACCAATTACTATTTATTTTGCACATATATATAAAACTTTAATTTTCCACATTATTAGCCCAAAATTTGCTAAAACAGTATGAAGGGGCCTTTATGTTATATGTATAGGTTGTTGGAAAAATTTCTTCTATGACAGCTGTCGAGGAAGGAAAATGCTTTATGCATCTAATCTGTAAAGAGTCTTTTAATTTAATATAAGTAGAATGGAATTACATCTTGTTTATATTACTACTGTTACACATTTTGAGTATCCTATGTATTCATCAAGAAGCTTGTTTTGCACTATTTCTGATGCTTGTACCAGCAGTTATTCAGTACTTCACAGGCTTCACAACGACCAAAATGCCACATTTTCTTTGCTTAGATAAAATGCTGTGCAGCACCATTCTATTTCATAAACCAAGACTCTTTTACGTCTCAGCATTCACAGGTATTGTTGAAGCAATTTCATTGCAAAAATGAGTTAAGTGACTCATTCCCAAAAACATGCATCTCTACCTTTAGTAAGGGGCTTGACACAACACTGAGCTGTGATCATTGCTAGGTATGTGAATTAAAACTGTCATTAGTAAAATAAGAAGCAAAGGTGTTTTTATAGGTTAATAATAAATATTATAATAAAAAGGTAGTAATTGCATTCAACAGTTACATAAAGAGACATTTTTTCTTCCTAGAACTGTATATGGAAGTACATGAACTGTTTCATACACTGATGAAACAAAAGTCAAGCACTGAGCTACTTCATTCATACTATGCTGCAAGAACTTTCCAGGAAAACAAAGATTCTATCAGCAATGGTAATAAGTAAAACCACAAGTCAGTCTATGGCTAAAAGATAAATAAACCAGATCAATCTACACCAGGAATACGAAGGAAACAAAACCCAATGAAAACAGATGCCAGATCTGTTTAAAAAATGGGTACTTTCTGCTTTTGCAGTATCATCAATACTTGTTTTAACTAAAAAAAAAATGCATTAAATAAAAACATGCTTGCCTTTAGCAGTAGTGCCTTTTTTATTCAACAGAGAACCAGATGACTACAATTTGCTTATACATTTGTCACAACTCTATGAATTACACCTCTCTCAGTCAATTATGGCCTTTTCAGTACAGGAAAATGGGAATGTCAGTTATAGCTTCCTAATTCTGACACAGCCTGCACAAGACTTTTGATCATATTAGTTCTACTGTGCCCTCAAATTGTATCCATCACTGAGAAACCACCACCACAGAACTGGAACTTTGACCTTGCTGAACACTATTTCACATATTTAACAGTGAGATGACATCCTAAATGTATTCTTCATTCAGCTATGAGCCTGGAAATAAAAACTCCACAACCCAAAAATAGAAAGCAAACAATAAGACACCTTCAGCACAGCCATTTTTCTTCACAACAGACTGCTGTCATGACCATTAATTTAACATGTTGAAACAGATACCTGCTTAAAAAATACTAGCAGAATTTTAAATTACCATCAGAATATGCCCAGATAGAGGCCTTAACATACAGTGTGATGAGAGAATGACCTTCCCAAAGTTCTCAAGAGATTACCCTGAGGAGTAAAAAGACCAAGAGACAGACTGTGATAATGGAGAAGGGAGATGTACTGGTGAACTGAGCAAATAAGCAAAGTTTAGGAGGAACTTGCAAAAGCTGCAAGTTCATTCCTGAAACAGCAGATTTACTGTGCATTCAGGGGAAACAGGCCCCACTTAGTATCAGGCACACATTTAAAAACAAAAACAATACATTAATTTATTAACTATCAGCTCCTGTAATCATAATGGCTATTAATGAGAAACAGTGGCAGTAGATAAAAGGACAGCAAAGAGTCTGTTCTTCTCTACTGACTCAAGAACAAATAGGAGGAAGATCTCTACTTTTTTAAATGGGCAGTAGGATGCATGTGACAAAGTGCTACAGCAAAGAGGAGGGAGTTAAACATGCTAAAGATGAGTGGGGTGAAACGTAAAGATTATATATGGAGTAAAATGACAGACCTTTGAGAAAGATGACAAATTAAAAGCTGTATTTATTACAATCTTTCAAAAGACCCATCAAATTTTCTAGGCACAATTCCCAAACTGTTTATAAATGGAAACTGTAAACCAGCAGGATTTCCATAGAAGGTACAATCCTAGCAGACTATCCTGTCATTAAATCCTAATCTCCCTTTTCAGAAACACCCAAAGAAGGACATTGATTTTGCAGATAGGCTTGCACGTCAAAGTCAAGTTCTGAAGAACCAAAAATAAAAGCTGCTTCTTGAAGCAAGTATGTTCCTTTTATAAGAATTTCACATCACCCCATTTTGTAGTATGGAGCTAGAGCAGCTAACTGTGCTCCTTACTCAAAATCAGGTATATTGCTTGACTGACAACCAAAAAAACAAAGGAAGGAACACATAAAAACTCACCTCTGGTTTTGGAACAAAGGCTTCACCTGGAATTACGAAACAGTTTTCAACAGTGCAGAGATGCTGAGACATGATGGACAGTCTGCTACGTTGCTTGCCCCCTGGATTAGCTATAAGCCTCTAGTGAAGATTCAAAACATGCAAATCAGTGAAACCAAACTGACCAAGTGATCAGTTACATTAAAGCTTCATTTTCAGTGAAATCAAAGGCAAATAATAATAATAAAAAAACAAAAAAGCAACCCAAAACAATTAATTGTTAAGATTCATTATTGTGTCATCTACCCTTACAATATATGCAAGGAAGCTGTATCTACTTTACATAAATATAGAATACCTAACAGTAAGGGCATTTAAAACTTAAAAACGTAATAATTCTCTGATTTTCCCAGGAAATTTCTTACAAAGATTATAAAAAAAGTGACCTGGACAAACAAAGGTTTTCTACAGTTTGTTGCCTGGCAAGAAACATGTTCTGTGTTTTTTGATAGCAAAACCAAGATTTAAATGTAAAGAAAGGACTCAAATCTTGGACAGTTAAAGACATTACACAAGCTATGCAGAAATAGAACTTTGACGATTCCTGTTCCTATTTTACCACTACACCTTAACAAAAAAAAAAAAAAAAAAAAAAAGGAGATTAAAACAAATTTGCAAATATGATAACATCTGTACTTCAGATGAAAAGCTTACTTATGAAATACTGCCACGTGTATTAAAACTGTCCCTGAAAAATAAAATTAAACCTATTGCTGAAGCTGTAGATTATATTTAAACAACTCTCCTGAAATGCAGTTTAGGTATAAGCATAGAGCAAATAAAACCTTTTAAACAACTTTTCAAAATTAAAGCTAGGTGATTCTTTTTCCCTACATCAACATTTGAAACTACTTTCATTATTGTTTCAAAGGAAACCTATTAAAAAAAAAAATCTATCCACAATCACTATTCTCTGAAAAAATCCAGGCTATGAAGTCTAACAATTCAATCAGATGGGCACTTCCTTAACTTCTGAAGTAGAAATGAAACAGACCTAATGACAATGTTTGTAGCCCTGCCTATGACAATTCAAACATGCCAGTCTTTGCTTCCCACAAAAACAGTTAGTTCTTCTTTTTCAGCTAAGAAAACTTAACAACATCCACTTCTGGGCAGTAACATCTTCACACCAGGAGGAACATACCTGTGAATGTCACTGCTCAAGGAACACAAAAACACTGAGAATATACTCACAGAAGAGAACCATAAAATAGTTTGGTTTGGAAGGGACTTTTAAATGTTATCTAGTCAAACACCCTGTGCTGTATGGAGGGAGAACTTTGTCTAGATCAGGTTACTCAGCGACCTGTCCAACTTGACCTTGAATGTTTCCAGGGATGGGGCATCAACCACATCTATAGACAACTTGTTCCAGTGTTGCACAACCCTCATTGTAAAAAAGTATCTTCCTTATCTCTAGTCTGAATCTATTTCCTTTTAGTTTAAAATTATTACTCTTTGTCCTATCGCAACAGGCCCTGCTAACGCATTTGTTCATATATTTCTGCAACCTGACCTGTTTTTGTAGGTTTTTACCTGTCAATTATCAAAATTTTCTTTGATCTTAATTTTAAAGTATGGATAGCATCTGAAACTGCACTAAGAAAACCATGCTTGAGTTCAGCTAACTAGGTACATATTTGCATTTACTATTAAAATTTTAGCAAGGCACAAAACAAGGATTCTGAAGCCTAACCTGGAATACAATCAAGGTGGCACTTCACATCTCGTTTGATGCTGCTCACTATCAACCACTCTCAATGACACAAACAAAACAACTATTTGTTTTGTTCTTCTGTAAACTATACCATGCCACTGTACCTTTCATAAATGCATATTAAACCCCCATTATTAAGAAATCTCTAAAATCTGCCACAGGAATTAACCTACAAGCAGAATCGGACTGGCAAAGCTAACCACAGAAAGGAATATTAAACACATTTTAGTAGACAAGGCACTTTCTGAGAAACAACATATTTTTTTTAGAAAATGAATATTTATATTTAAAGTATGCCAGTTATGAAAATATAATGGCAATTTTTCTGTTTGCTGCTCAAAAATCTGAGCTTTCTTCCACTTTATTAGAACCTTTTGCCTGGTGTTCTAAATAGGCAGCCAGTGTTAGATACAAAACTTTTTTTCTGCTCTTCAAATGTGCCTGCCTTCTAGATTTCAAATAGTTTAGCACCCCACCTCCTCGCTTGCAGATCACGTTGGCAACAAGTCAGACAAACTATTCACTATGAACAGTTTTACTCAAAATTAGAAACTGACAAAGATTCCTCTATTTAACTGAAATACAACTCATTTTAATGGTAGCAGATTTGAGATGAAGCACTGAAGAATTTGGGGCAAGGCGACAATTCTTATCCACAAAGTAACAGAACACTTAAAAGAATCATTTTTACTGCTGTGGATATCTGGACTTATCCTCCTTAGCAGGCTTTGAAATTCAGTATGTAAAACCTCTTCTGGGTTCTAAGTACAAGGAACTTACAAGTGCATGCTATTTTGCACCTCACTGAGCTATGCTGGGTGCAGAAGCACTATAACCTGCATGTCACCAATGGCACAGGCAGCTGGTTACAGCTCTAGAAAGTACAGAGAGTATTTATGCTCTCACACAGTGCTAGGCCACCTTTGTCACTGCCATCATAAAACTTTGCATCTTGCCCATCAACACTTTGCATTTTACATCACAGAACATTAGCCATACTTTGCAGCAAGGTCTAATCTCAAATGACATGAAGAAAACAGATCTGGAATTTTTAATGCCTGAAACCACATGAGAACTGAACTAAGAAATCTAATTTATGTCACACTAAACGTTTGTCCCTGGTGAGGGGACACCTAGAGCCACCTACTGGAAATGCTGCAGTACTTGACTTAAATTTGACCAGGGCTAGGGTAATGACAGCACAATATGGTTTTCTATGACCCCCCAAAATTTCAGCAGACATGCCAGTTGAGTATATAGTATTATTAATTTACTTACTGAAAAAAGCACAGCAAAATTTTCCTACTAGAAATTTTACTTCGAAAAATGAAAATTACAAAAACAAACACATCTAGGTTGCACACAGAAAACCAGGTACTTATGAACACTGAGCAATTAGACTCAAATCCAGTTTTCAGACTGATATGGAATTTATTTTTTTTTAAAGAGTAAGATGTTCATAAAGAAGCCACACTGAGGTGTTGGTAAGGCTCCATACAGCTTTCATAAATACAAAGCAAAAAGTCTTCCAGCTTCCATGTTAAGATATGCTTAATCCAATGTCACCAGAAATAAACTGTTAAGTCTGAAAGAATTGTGGAGTAGGTCAACCTGCTCTACAATTAACACTACTATATATCAGTTCAGTTTAGACTTCTTTGATAAATCTAGCTTTTGAGACAAAGTAAAATCTTATTTCAAGGAAGGTGTGTTTTAAAATAAATTACTTTTAATTCAGTGGGCAAAGGAAATAATATTAGTGTATTTCTTGAGATGACTAAAAAGGTAAGGAAAAACAGACTGATGATTTGGTGCATGAATGAATGCAAGAGGAGAGAGATACTTTAAAACAGAAGAGTACTGGAGAACCTATTCATGTTGAGGAAATCAGACTTCAGAAACAAATAAAGTACCTCAAGGAAATTAATCCCTTCATAACAAATTTAAAAAAAATAAAAATATATGTACTGTGAAATGATCAGAGCAGATGATTAACTCAACATTAAATTCACATTTTACAGCCATACAAACTAAAATTTGAGCCAACTCTTTCAGAACCAACTAAGATTGGTTTTGTACTTTTAAGCAAAAGGTTGCATGTAAAAAAAATTTTTCAGTTTAGCATCTCTAAAATTTTGGGAAAACACTAATATCTTACCTCTGCGACTTCCTTCTGAAAAGTTAATGTCATCTGTGTCCTGCCATATATAAAAGGTCCATCCTTTTTGGAAACATTTGCAAGCCATTTGATGATTAGAGGAGTTGAAACACTGAAGGGCAGATTGCCAATGATATGTATATTTGGTGGCTCTGTTAACATTTGATGGAAGAAAAACAACCGTCAAAAAGTTTTAGATAAGATTTTGGCCTGAAAGAACATGTAAGAAAGACAGACAGATCAATCCAGAATTAAAAAACTTAATCTTTATCATGCCACACCCACATTATGCCTTACCATTTATATTTGACTTAAACTGCCAAAACTGTGTTACTAGTCTCAGTAATTAGTTGGAAAAAAAAGGGATTAGATATGGTTCTCATTTACATTTGAATAAATCAGTAGTTTTCAGATTAGTTTTCAGCTGATCAGTAGATATCAGCTGAGCTACTCCAGGATAGCAAAAAGGACACAACAGCAAAACTAAAAGTGTTTCTATTATTTTCAACTATGACTGTTAGTTAGAGAGTGAATAACCACACTCATCTATCTGTCCAATATCTTCCTCCTAGAGGCATTTTACTGAGCCATCCTAATCCCCAAAACAACCTCCTTACTCAAACTGGGTAAAGCTCTCCTGTATAGAACTCTTGGAAATCAAAGTGTTAAAGTACAAAACTGAGCCATAAGAAGTGGTATGTATGGTTCAATTATGTATCATATCAGTATGTATGTGTTGCACAACAGAAAGCAGGCATTTAATTAATTTAATTAGCAGGGATCCTTATGTCTAAACTGCAGTGCAATAGAAGCAAATAAAACAAAAGCAAGTGTGTTGTTTCTTAGATACTACACACTGAGCAACTCAAATTAGCAATGATAATAAGCTGGTTTTCACACACAGTTCTTATGCATTTCTGAGCTCTGCTATTTCTAGCATATTTGTGATATTACACATGTATCAAAGAAGGCAGAGTTTCTTCCTGAAACCCACAAACCTTTCAGATTTTCATATAATAGTAACACAGAAAGAGTAACTTAGCTCTTAGTAGTTGTATCTTACCTTTTATTAGGCATCTCCAGCTACAGTGACTTACGTGTATGCTCAAGAATGGTAAAATTTTAAAGACTGCACTACACCTTCCAACACACATTTGCTCACAGTTCTATTTTGTGAAGCATTTATATTTTGCAATGAGGTAAACACACGGAATTTTTCAAGGTGAATGTGAATGTTGTGTGATCTTTTATGTCCTAAGTCAGAAAGCAGTTTACTGTTCCTAAGGCACTGCAATCACTGAGTCTACCTTAAATGAAGAAATTAGAAAAGGGACACAGAAGGTCACCTTAGGTTTACCTAATAATATTACATGTTTTAAAAGGGAGGTGAAATTATGTCCTGCAGAATCTCAGGTTTCAAAAAAAGAGGAAGAAGCTAGGAATAAAGTATACCACTCAGATTGCTTTTATACCTTACATGATTCTTTACTGTACAGTCAAGACACTCTAAGGTTAATAACTGCAAAGCTGTTTGATGTTGACTAAGGTAAATGTCACAATGACTGTGACAATGTGACAGACTGTTTTGCCTCAGAAAAGGATGATTCTGTTTCCTTCTAGAAAGGAAGAAAGTCAGTTTGTCCCTCTCTTCTTACCTTCAAAATGTACCAGAGTAACACCTGCACTGCATGAACTACAACTGAATCATCACACTTAAAACTAACTCAGAAGTCTTAAAAATGAAATAAACCAAACTGAAATACTAACCATCCTCCCAGTTCTTTTTTAAGTGCTTTGGAAAAGCCTTCTCCATCTTATATGTCAGGATATCTCCATGAACAATGCGCACTTTTCCTGGAGCTGCTTCAGATAACATCTGTTTGTAAGCAAGAAAGCAGGATTCACAGTATTAACCAAACTGATTTTCAGTTCCAGCCACAGCAGGAATGAAACTATTACTACGTATTTAACTTCAGTATAACACAATAGCATTTAAAATTGAGCATATTATTAGTGAACATTTACTTTCAAAAAGCAAACACCAACAAAAAAAGTTTAATGTGTGATTCTCTATAAAAACTTACTATTCACAGCTGTGGAATTTGTAATAGGGATTTTAAACATGGTAAGACTGCTAAGAGCCACTTTAACATGGATAATGAAAAAGTCCCAAGGCCACTAACAGGACCCCACCTGATTTAAGTAATAATGCAAGCATCAGATTTTGATAATTTTTTAGTTCCATTACCAATGGAAGCAAGGGTCGTGTTTTTTATTCTGTCTTACCCACAGTTGCAGGGCTCATTACCCAATTTCAGCCATTAGTGATACAAGGCAGCAGAAATACATAGTAATTTTTAATTTTAGATTAAAAAGGGGGAAAAAAAGTCTCTTAATATTCCCTGCAGTACTCTGAGTTCACACCATTAGAAACCAACGAGTTCTCAAAAATGAGGGAATGAATACAGTAGCAATGGATAAAGTCTAGAAAATTTGTATCTTTTTAGACATTACAAAATCACTTTGTAGTCAACTTCTCTATCCCACTTCTGCAGCTTATCTAGAATTTAGTAAAAGCTGGAATGCATACTCAGAACCAGCTGCAGTTTGATGACCATTTCTGTTGTCAGTTTACAAAATGAAAATTAGTGAAGCTTTTGAGTGTTGTATTATTGTTTTCTCTTACAGTATTACACTATGGACAAACAGCACCATTCAAAAGCAAAGTCAACATTTACAAAGATGATATTTGGGGATATGAATTGTTCCTAAACCAGAGTAATGAAAAATACTTTAAAGAACAGTTTTGCTTTTGCACAGAAATCCAAATCTATAACAAATGAAGTGCTAGTGGCTTAACTGCTGAAATAAACTTGCCACCTTTGTTAGCTCTACTTTCAATCTGAATCATGCTTATGTGCTCAGAGGTACAAATACCTTTTACAGGTCCGAGCCATAGGAAAGTGCTTCTTTCTCATACTGGTCTCAAAATACTTGCATGTGGGTTTTTTTGTTTGTTTGTTTTCTGGGGTTTTTGAGTAAAAGTGGGATTTATACCATCAAAATAGCTAAATTTTGTGTAGAGTACAAATTAAAAAAAAAAAAATTAAAAATCAAGTGACTCTACATGTTTTAAGTGCAATTATTTCCAAGGAGAATAAAACTTACATCAACTCAAACCACTTAATTGATTTTTCAGCATTACACTAGCAATTATATGGCATACAAATTCACTAATCTGCCATGATTTGTCAAATCTTTTTTTGAATCTGAAGTTTTACTGTTGTTACAGTTTTGCCATCCTGGAGTAGCTCAGCTGAAATCTACTGATGAGCTGAAAAATCATCTGAAAACTACTGATTTATTCAAATGTAAATGAGAACCATACCTAACCCCTTTTTTTTTCCAACTAATTACTGGGACTAGTAGTAACACAGCTGTAACAGGATGAAAGATAATGTAAAATCAATAAAGTTAGAAAATAGCAGGAGGAAGCAGGCAGATCCGTAGACAATAATGGATAATTAACATGTTAATCCAATATTAATGTATTTTAGTAATAGTTTCATGTCAAGAGGAGTTTGGGGTTTTTTTGAGTATCACACTTCCATAATTGAGAACTGCCCTTAATTTGTAAGCAGAAAGTCCCAGTTATGTATTTCCAATCTGAAACCAACTGAGAAACCCACTGAAACTTTCTTCATTTTAAGGCCCATATGTGCAGCTAACACAGTTCCAAAAGCTCTTGAGCACCAAGCACACAAGCCAAGTGATTCTCCAACTTACAATCATCTTGTTCTGCACACACAGCCAAAAGGACACAAAGAAAGCATAAAGGGCATAGTTTAACACATGAAATTGTATTCCTGGAACAATTAAATTTATCCATTCTCTGGATGAGAGCACCCCTTTCTCTCATCTGAAATCTTTGCAGTCTAACAACTATTTAAGGCATATGGCATTGGAAGGCTGCGAATCTTTAAGAGTCAGACAGAACTGACAAGACTCTCAGCTTGTGTCAACTGTTACTCTTTACACATATGTTCTTCACTATATTTCATTTTTGCAGTGAAGAGGATCCCCACTTCAGCTCTGTGATAGAGACCACAGCTTGAAAAACAGTTAATGAAAAATTTGCAACAGTTTACAGCAGTGATTTTATAAGGACCTAAAGAGACATTTCAAAGTAATAGTCCCCAGTTGTTATTTTAATCTCTGACATTTTCTGTCATTCAAATCTTAAACTTTTTCTAAGCATTTTGTTTCGACAGAGCTTTCAATGGGAAACTAGTAAAAAAAAATTAGTTATTACAACCCATATTATCACAAAAGAAAGATTTATTATCTTACACATCATCTTACTTGGAGGTAAAAAAAAACAATTTCAGGTTTAGCAACAATGGATGTGACATACTTTTTGTTCATTCTCATCCACTGTTACTGAGCTAGGGCATCTTTCTATTCAACAACCTCATTCAGAAATTTATTTGTACTGTGAAGAGGTTGCTAATTAAAAATAGTAACTAACATTAATTCACTTGACAAGTAAAGATAATTACATACCAAATGCTAATTATATACATTAAAGGTATACTTTTATTTATAGAAATCTGTGTAGTGGCTATGTTTTGGAAGAACAATTGTAAAAATACTTCAAATTCTGTGTTAACTACACTAAATATCACTTAATCTCAAATTCTGTCCAATCCCAAACAGTTTTTAAAATCTAAAACAAAAACACAGACTTTCTACCACTCAAGAAAAGTGAAAACATAAATTTTTCGTAAGTTAAGATGGCATACTAAAAACTAGCAATAGGTAACCCTACAACAGTTACACATAAACTCAGGTTTGGGATGTGTGCAGTTTCATTTGTATCTTACGTTATTATTGCCCTACAGAGATGGCATCAGTTCCCAAATGTTCTCAACTATTTATTTTCACTGTTGTTTTACTACAGAAGACAGTAAAATATAAGGAAATCCCTTTAAATTGCTACAATTTGAGGTTTAAGAGGCAACAAGAAAACAGGCAATCTGAAGAGATTTCGGCTGTTTGTCTTACTAGATTGATATAGCCAAATTCTATTAACATGGAAACTTAATAGCAACACAAGTAGATGGTATTGGAAAAAATGCACAATGACTTCTGAACTTCTACCAATCACAAAAGAAAGGGACTGAGGTTAAAGAGTAGGTTTTCTTGGAAACATAAAATGAATGCTTGCTTTATTCTGCTATATCTGGATGTTAATCCACATTGAACTATATTAACTGTAGATACATGTTTACAATTTTACAAGCTTTAAAGGACAGTTATTAGGATTAAAGTGAAAAACAAGAATAAAAGACATGTTCAGCCTTAAACACTATTCCACCTGTATGGGTAGACTTTTAAAGCACCTGAAACATCTCAACCTGAAAATAAGGCTTCAGTGTCAGTTCAGTTGCAGGCTCAGGTACTGAAGAGACTGCAGGTATTTAAAGGAACAGACATATAAAAAACCAGGAGCAATTAATAGCTTTACTGTGTATTTTCATCTTTAAGCAAATGACAGCTCCAATCTAGGTAAAGGCAGCAAACTTATTTTCAATTATGAGACCTCAACAGAACACTTGGAACCTTTCTGTATTCTTAAAATGTTCTTATTCAGTGTCATGGATGTACTTATACAAACAATTCTCCAGGTGGTACCTGCAATCCTGGAATAAAACGAGCATCTTTTTCTATTAAAAGGAGCTCTTCAACACCAGCACTGAGAATGGATCTGGTAATTCCTCCTGGCCCAGGGCCCACTTCACAAACATGGGCATTTTTCAGGTTGCCAGCTTGTTTCACTATCTTGTCTGCAAGACACAAAGAACATAGTAAGCCTTTATTCTCCAAAAGATACAGCTCTCTAAGATAAACTCATTGTTTATTGTTGAAGCACAAGTGTGCTTATCTCAGAACAGACACAGTGACACATCCCAGTTAAATGATCACACACCTGCTAGTCTGCACAGAATTCAGATTTGTTTCATACAAGATAAGCTCAACTGTTTCAAAAAGTCTAGTTTCAGTTTAATGCCTTTAATATACATTGCTAGTCATTGCAGACTGAATACAAAGATATTATTTTTATTCTTTAGATTAGCAGTACTATCCTCCTGCAAGCACTTCCATTCAATGCCATGAAGTATCACTACTTTTGCTTATAACAGTATTGCACTACAGTACATCTTTTCCAAGGAAATTTAAGCCTCAAAAAAGATGCAGAGTTCCAGTACTTTCTATGATACATAATAATCTAAAAAAATCCACTCATTTTAAAATCAGATTTATAAACTGCAACAGTACCTGGATGGTAAGAGAACTACTAAGGTCTGTATTTTTGCTTTTCAATTAATATAAAGGAATACAGTTTCACCCTAAAAATTATAATTTATAAAGAACCACATTTTCTATAAATTTACAAGCAAAAATAATTTTTCTAAACTAAAACTACCTTTAAAAGAGGTCTTTAAAGGTCTACCATTGAGCTACCACTTGTTTTACAAATATTGTCACACAAACATTACCTCCTTAGCTAGAATCTGGATTCAGAAGGATCTGAATCAGGATGCATGTTTTATAGTAGCTAAAAATATCAGAATAAAATATTTAACCTGTCAATCGCAAATCCAGTAGAAAGTTCTGAGAAAGCTGTTTCTGGGCTTTAAGGCGAAAAAGCTTAATAATCTCTCCAACAGTTGGCAGGGGAGGCAGACGGAAAGCTGCCACCTTTCCTGGAGCAGCCATAAGACAAAACTTGTTCTTTCCTCCTAGAGAGACACTGAATGGGTGATTCCAGTATATACAATTCTAATATATTTAACATTAAAAACACTACTAAATATACAAACTGAGATATGGTTTACACATCATTACGCAAGTGCTTATATTTTGAACCACTGTTTTTACTATTTTATGTGGTGTTTTTAAGTCTTTGTGTGATTTGGGCATGCCTCCTTTTGTAGCTTAGCCGAAACATCGGGTAAAACAATCTCTGGCATCAAACTTCGTTAGTTTAGGAAAAAAAAAATCATTAAGGATAATCTGCTTGAATTCATGGCATCACATAAGGATATTTAACTACTGTCCCTTAAGAATTAATTTTTTTGCAAACTCAACATCTGCAGAGATAAAGACAGGAATCCCAAGTGTAAAGAGTAGCATTACCTAATTCAAAAAATGAATCTTTTAACTTTCACGACAGGACAGAATGTTTCACCCCTCTACCCCCACCACCTCACCATGACTCCCCTCAGGAAGGAGTTTCAGCACCAGGCACCCAACAGGGCTGGGTGGCGAGGCCTGCCCCAGAAACCTAATGCTTTCTGAGGGCTTCCAGAGGAGACACCGCCCGCCCCACTTTCAGTCTGGGGGACCCCATGAGAGGGACTGAGGGGAGACGGACGTTCAGCACAGCCGCCATTTGACAGCTGCTGAGGGGCCGCTGGCCGAGCGGGGCCGCTGCCCACGACCGTACCGCAGCCTCAGGCTCACGGGCACCCCCGGAGCAGGGGGTGGGGACGCAGGGCGCATGCTCCTAGCAGCCGAGGGGAGTGGGGGCATGGCGGGCGGCTACGCGTGCGCGGAGCAGGGCAGCGCGGAGGGGAAGCGGGAGGCGTGCAAGGCCCGGAGGTGGAGAAGGCCGGGAGCCCCTGGGAGCTGCCGCAGGGGGCTTAGCGGAGGCAGCAGGCGGCAGCGCTTCCCGGCCCCGCAGAGCGGCATCCCGGCAGCGCGGCGCTTCCTTACGGTGCGGAGCGGGATCTGACCCGGAAAGGGAAAGGGAAAGGGGCAGGGGCTCTCAGATGGCCGGGCGCTTCCCGGTACAGGTTCCGCGCGTTGATTGGGTTCGGGTCCCGCGGTGGGTGGTCCGCGCATGCGCAGTGCCCGCCAGGGGTTGCGGTTCGGAGGGTGAACGGGGCGGTTCCGAGGGCTCCGGGCGGGTCCAGAGGCGGTGCCGCCCCCAGCGTTTCCGAAGGCTGCGGAGCGGTGTCCTGTTGGAGCTGTGGGGTGGGGTGTGCTGGAGGGGGAGGGAGGGGCAGAGTGGTGGTCCTGAATTGGTAATAATAATTAATAATAAAAAAAAAAATTGAGCAGTCATCTTTGTGGGTGAGAAGGTAGTTAATCCATTTCTGTGGTAACTCGGTCTGTCTGTTGCATTTTTGGATACGTAGGGCTGTTACCTGCAAGTTCCAGGAACAGGCACGTGGGTTTCCCAAAGACATGGAGGTGGGAATGTGGATTCAGAGATCCTCAGATCACTCTGGAATTGAGTTGGCTTCTGTATTTACATAGGGTTGGTTTGTTCGGTTTCATTTTTAAACTTGAGTGAGCCACTTACTGGCCATTTTCTAGATAGCCTGGGTGCTTGCACAAATGTTTGGTTCTGCGCATTTCTGTGTATCAAGACACTTGGAGTATGATCTGAACCTATAGGTGTCATAATTCTTTTGAAAATACAAACGCTTCTATGTTTCTGTCTTAAGTTTTCCCAATAGGAGCCATAGAGCACACATTTGGATCAGACTGGTAAATTAACGCTGAATAAACAGATTCATTAGTGGTATTCTAACGAGTAATTGCGTTATATAAACTCATCTGTAAGTGCATGTGTTCCTATGCATTTTTATCTGTGTATGTATTACTAAAGCATTGTCTGGTTTTGCTCATAATAAAATCTACTGGTAGCATCAGAAGCCATTTTGGCACAGTACTTCTGCAATGTCTTTTGTCACAGGGGATTAAGGAAGTTCCGATGTCCCTGACACTTTTTTTATTTTGACTTTGTAAGCCTATACTTGACAATTATTACAACAGTGCAAGTAAATGCTTAGCAGATGTTTCCAGAAATCTAAACAGTTACTAAAATACAATGATGATCAAGAATATTGCTAGGTAGATGCTGGAAAATTTAGACATCAAAGGATTTGCAGACAGTAATTCTTCAGGATAAATAAAGGGTGTAATTTTAAATAGCTTTGTGCATTACGGATAGCTTATGCCCTCAATAGCCTGTTATGGTAAAACTATAAAAAATATTACTGAGGCGGTAATATATTTTAGTTTTGTCCTATGAAGAACTGAGTGGAATAAAGTTTATAGACAAGATCTCCACTGATACCTTTCTAAGAATGTGGGTTCAGTCTTGTCCTGAGATCAGTCGAGTTTATCACAGTATAAACCTGTGCATGTTGTATAACTAATAATGTGAACATTAGTGGATTCAACAGGAAAGACAATATAATGTGAAGGGGCCACATTTAAAGAAAAATTAAAGTGGATCTAATTATGCAGTCATTAAAAACGTAGGGAACTTGTAATTAGTCTCATTAAGAAAATGAGCTGGCCTAGGATTTATTGTTGACATGCAGTAGGATATTGAAATAAAATGTCATGGTCCTCATCTCATCTGAAACACTGGAATTTGAATTTGTGAGGTATAAAGAATTTATTGTAATAAGTATATTTGAATTTGAAGTCATTATAAATGAAAATTAAAATGTAAGCTCCACCTGTTGGTGAAAATGTGAGATTTCAAATTATATTTGTTACTTTGCTGAATTTCAAGAGGTCTTTAACAAGAAAATATAGTGGTGATTTTTCTACTTGAAATCTGAAGAAATTTGAATGGATATGGACTGAGTGTGAGGATAATGAGTGTGACAATAGCATGGGATGATTCTTGCATGTACATGATTTTAACTTTAAAGCAATATTATGCCAGTTTAATAGTTTTTCTCAGTATTTTATAAAATCTATATTCTAATAATGTATTTTAATCTTCACGGTCACCGAGGCTGAACTTTTTCATCTCACAACCTCAAGTCTGCTCAGTGTTTGTATACAAATATTGTTTTGTCATAGTTAAAAGTAAAAACTCTTGATTAGATGCATTTATAGAAATTTCCTGATATTTTGTGTGACCATAACTCATACTGCAATAATGACAAGCTGTAATAGATTTATACTAGAGTACTTCAAAAAAATACAGCAATCTGTTCTAATAAGTCTATTAGAGTTTTACAGGTTTTTTGGTAGAAAAATTACTTACTGAAATAATTCCAGTTTATATCTGTAACTTTTTACAGACTCTAAAAGTTCCTATAGCACCCCTTAGTCAAGGTGGTCTCTAAAACTCCTGAAGGGAAAGTGAATGAGCTAAGCCTTAGCTGACCACATCATCTGTTAATTTCTAGTAGAAATTTCCAACGAAGTATTACGTAGTCGGTAAGAGGAAAATTGAGCCTTCCTGGCTTTTGTCTGTGGATTCTGTTTATTCAAGCCTTTTCATAATTTTGCAAGTTACGTAGGGCCTGAACACTATGAGTGCGAGGTCCTTCAGTAGCCTGCACACTATGAGTGAAAGTTTTGTTTTCCAGAGGTCACTGTTCAGAGGAGAACCTTGAGGAGTCATCTTGCCACAGAGAAGGCAGTGACCTATAAGTGGGAGGACAAAGATTTTGTTCCCAGCTCTCCCAGTGATCTGCTGTGTGATTTTTGGGTGATATTGTCCAGGCCTCTGTATGTTCACTGCATTCTAGGTATGTTACCTTCTTTGTATGGGTGGTTTTTGGTGACAGGAATGACTTCCTGGTAGCTGTGTAACAACAAAGTTATGAGTACCACAGTCAGGCTAATCCTTAAGTATATAGAAAGCATCAGGAACATGGAGAGCAGTACCATAAATACCAATAATAAAATTTAAATGACCCCTCAAGTTAGACTTTGATGCTGGGGTTTGGTCCAAGAATCTATTAAAGAAGGTTATAATTTAATTTTCCTTCCTCCAGGTTGAGAGCTGTTGGCAAAAAATAAAATAATGCGGAATTTTTGAGCAATGGTGAAATACTTCATTTTGAGAATGGCAAGAATCCACCATCTAACTTACTTCAACGTTCAGTTTTTAGAGATAGAGTCTGCTTAATTTTGAAACCAATGGAATATTTGGCATGTTTTCTACAGATCAAATAGATGCCAGGGAAGCATAAACTGGGCATCTGAAGTGGTTTTGATTCTAGTCCTGAGATCAGTTGTGCAGATACACCCTTGTGAGATCAATTTGGGTTCTTTTCTTGACTGCAGCTTCCATTCAGGTTCACCTGCCGGCATGGCAAGGGTTGAAACCAAAGTTGTGGCTGCAATTATGTAAAACCATGTACACCAGTGGAAAGGTTCCACAGTCATTGCAGAATTTCAGTGGCAATTCAAGTGTTCAATTTTACAGACTTGTTGAGTTCTTTCATAGATGCTTATTATGTACTGATTCAGGTTGTTACAACTTAAAAATAACCCCCTCTGAAAGGAAGTAAAATATCACTGAGCTAAAATGATGGAGTTGCTTGGGACTGTTGTTACTAGTTTTATATTATGGCATCATGTTGTAATAAACAGGGTTCACACCACGCTCTTGGAATTCCATACTCCATTCAGATTCTGAGACAGAAAAATTGTCAAGTACTTTTATAAGTTGAAGGTAAATTATAAAAGGCCAGATTGCATCAAGAAATTATAAAGAAATATAATACCCAAAAGAAGTTAGATGCAGAAAATCTTTTATTTTCTACCCTGCTGGAAATATCTTCATACCACAAGGCCTCTATTCTTCAGCTTTTTCTCGAGGACACTGTTTACTATTGTTTGTAAAAAGAAAATGTTTATTATTTATATTGCACTACCTCATAAGGATCCTTAATGAATTTTAGGAGCCCATTGCACCAAGCACTGTACAAACAATATATTGTCTGCCCTCCTTCAGGAAAAATGCTGTGACTAGATAAAATGCTGAAGAAAATAAATTAGCAAATGGGAAACTGTTTAAGTAAGATAACAGAAGACAGGAATATTTGCATACTCGATAATTTTAGAAGCCATAGATTGCAAAAAAGGGGCAAAACTGTCATGAAAGATCTTCAGTATTAACTCTGTAGAGAATTTGTAAGTGGTTTTCTTGTCCTCTAATGATGGAGGAACACTTCTTTTTCTGAGCTAAATGGTCTGCTCAGTGCAATGATTACATTCAGTGTGAAATAAACCAGAATATATATATGTCCATTTTTTCCCCAAGAACAAAACAATCCAGTCATGGGGAAAATCTTCCTACTTTTGTAAGTCTATCACTATGAATTCATCACTCCACATCATGATCAAGAACAGTGTTTTCCTTCTTGCCACTTCAATAACGTGTAGCAAAAGCTAAACACTCAAAGAACAAAGACTTCCCATTAACAGAAAATCTGGCAGAAATTTCTGTCCAGACTGCTGAGTTCTTTCCTAACATAATTCAGGAAGTACAAAGATCCATGGCTTTCAGTATTGCCATAGCAGATGTCTAAAAATCATTATTTTAAAACATTAGGATTTCTTTTACTGCTTGATCAACTTTGGTGTGCCTTTTGATTTGTGAGACATTTAATCTACTCAGGCCACATTGTCAAGCTCTAGCTGTACCTATCCACACTAGAAGGCTTATTTTTAGTCAACAGTTTTGATTCCTCTTGATCATACTATTCTAGGTGCTAGGGCATTTAGAAGGAATATCAGTTAAGATAAAGTTTGGGATAAAATTTTAGGAATGCTAAGAATTCAGAGGATAGAGACTCCTCTCACATTATCTGCCAGCCTCTGTCAAAATGGGCATTTTCATACTGCAAGAAGGACCCAAAGCCACAAACCCAGATTCAGCACTGCAAGCACTGTTAATCACCCATTTATCATTGAAAATTTTACAGCATTGTGAAAAATCTGTGGTTAAGTGAGCTTGCTCTTGTTCTTCTAACACCCAAGTCTCTGTCTCAGAGAATGCTCCCATGAGGGTAATAGCTGTTTGTGTCTTAATTTGACTCTCTGGCTGAGTGTTTTCAAAATTGATATTCCAGTTTTGTGGATTAAATATCCTAAGTTAAAGAAAAAGAATAGCTGTCTTACTACTTGCAACAGCTCACACAAATAATTTTGCATACCATGTCATCTGAAACCCTGACTTTTATACTCTTATCACACATCATGAAAAATGAATACAAAATTAAAAGTACCTCTGAGAAGCACATGGAATGTATACTGTCACACAAGGAAGAGGATTCATTGCCACAAAATGTCACCATCTATACCTCCTTTGCAACAGTCTAATTTATGGTCTTGTAAAATGCATCCAAGGACTGGAAGCAGCACAAAGCCTGTATGTTCCCCATGAGTGGACATCACAAATCAGGCTTCATCTCTGTTTTTTCCTTTACTGCTGCTGCATTTTCTGCAGGGTAGTTAAACATCTGTTTGCCTCACCTGGATGTACTGGACAGTGAGTTAGAGTTAGATGAGATCCCAGAACTCCTTCCTTCTGTGCTTGTGTCAGGCAACTCAGTCACTGCCTGACCCCTCAGAAATAAGCAGTACAGTTTATAAGTGCCTGATAACCTGTGGTGGGTTATTTATGCTCTCAGCAAAGGTGGTGCTCAAGCAGAGTACTGAGAAGAAAGCGTTCAGCTTCAGTTCTCTGACTTCTGTATTTCAAGCACATATGTGGGAGAGTGATCTGTGAGGTTGAGCACAGAAGGATTTCTGTCTTCAAAACGCTGGAAGGGGTTTTATGAAATGCAGACGCAGAAGCTTCAGCATATGAGTATTGAACCAAGCTCTCTGGCCACTGGGTGCCACTCTTGTTCCACGACGAGTGAACTGCACAGTCTTGAGCAAGAAACAAAAAGTACAGACTATACTGTACGTCCTTATGTCGAGTCAGGCTGCCAGAATGTGAATGCAGTGTAGCCTACCTAGCAGGAATAAAAATCAGAAGGTCAATGGTAGATGTCTAGGCTAAACAGGAACAGAAGATTTAGTAAGCAAAATATGAGCTGGAAACTGTGGAGGTTCAGGTTTATTGAATATACCAAATAAAAGGGTGTGTTTTAATCATAGTTGCTCAGCGTTTTGGGAGATCCTAAGTAGGCTAGGTCAAAATTTGTATTTTGCTGAGAAAACAGCAGGAAGACTGAATGAAAATCTATTTTAAAAAGAAAAGATTTCATTAGCTGTTAGAATTTAAGTCAGCTTTTTTGCATCTAATGTAGATGTTGCAGTAAAACATCATACTTCTCCTCCAACCTTGACCTATTTCTATCATTCAGGTGCTGTAACCACCACAGCATTTTGATCATGCATAACTCAGGTGTTGGACATTCACCACTGCTGTAATGATGAGTATGAGAGAGTAAAGCTAACTGGAATGATTATCCAGACTGAGGGAAGTGCTAAACTGAAATGAAAAATCATCAGCAAGAAATTGCTCCCCTAATCAACAGTGTGAGTTTTTTCTAAATATATTGTGCTGAAACTTTACTTGGCATAAACTGCTGCAGTTCTGTTAAAGCTGTGGTGACTGTGCTGATTTCTAACAGGTGGAAATATTTTTTAATTTTTCTATGCCAAGTTAGTTTGATTTGGTTTTAAACCAAAATATTGTAACATCTTTGAAAAATACAACAGTAATTTACTCCCAGATAGATTCTGTCATACTGTGATCTGAAAATGGAGGTAGATAGCAAATAGACTGATTTCTTGCTGGCTTTTCACTTGCAAAACTCTTGTTTGAAGTTAATGTGGAGACACAGCTCTGTTCAGGTTGCTAATGAATGTGTCTTTAGCCCCATGTATTAGACACTATTGAATATTGTATTCAAAGCTTAGAATGGATTTTTTTATTGTAGTTACACCTGGAGAGCCCTACAGATCTCCAGTATGTCAGATTGTACTGACACAGAAAAGATGAACTGTCAGGAAATCCTTGCCATGTGAGTCCAAAAGAACAGGGAAAAGTGGATACTGACAGATGAATAGAATAAGGAGGCACTGAGTTAGTACTTGTCAGCATGGCAAGCTGTGGTCCCAGCAAGGCAACATTTTTCCTCCAGCATCACAAAGAAGTATCTGAAGGATACAACAGGGGATCTTTGTGGATTGTTTACAGGGAGGGCAGACATGAAAAAAACCATCAAGGTGCTTCTTTGAAACATGGGCTGCTTTCATGAACCAGCTGGCCTCTCAACAATGAATAAATTTCCAGGCAGCAGACACAGTAATCTTACAGGGGTAAGGGAAGAAGTGAGGGAGGGTGGCATATTTTGCAATATAAGAGATGAAGCAGTGGAGGATATAAAGAGAAGAGGGATCTGTCTGTAGTGAGTGATAGATAGATACATGCTGAAGGATGGATATGGCAAGTGGGGCAAGGAAGCATTTATGAAGGCCAGAGAGAAGGTGCTTTCAGTATGCATGGTATGAAGAGCTGAGAATTGGATGAGAATTTTAACTACATGAATGAAAAAGTATCCTACAGATGTTGTGCAGAAAGATCAACAAGACAAAGTTTGGGAATGAGGCCTAGTTAGAGGTCCAAGGCAATAAAGATAATCTGATTACATGAGTAGATAGGAACACAGTGGTTATATTATTTGCAATGATCAGAAAAATTGTTGCTAGGAATGTGCAGGAAGAACATTTTATGGCCATTCTTGTCCAGACCGTACCATTACAGTCCTCCTTCTGGGCACACAAGTACACACTGGAAGTTTTAACTCTTGCCCCCTGCTCTTAGTACATGCTAAGAGTGATTTGAGAAGATAGAAAGCCCTTTTGAAAGACTCCATACACTTTATAGCTGGAAGAATTTAGGAAATTATTTGAAGGATAGGAGAAGTCTACAACTACTACAACTGAAGCTGTAAATGAGATGGATACAAAAGTTTGGATCTTGATATGACCTAGAAGGACATCTGAGCACTAGAGAAGGAGATCTAAGAAAGACTCTGGAGGTTTGTTGATCTGAGTACTTCCGAAACTGTGTTAAATAAAAGGCATTAAAACAGGAATTAAAATCAGCAGGAATCAAAAATATAGCTTCACCTGGGTAAATAGCTCACAGACTTGTAAGGTTGTACTAGTATATAAGAGATGATAAGAGTGGAAATAGGACATTGAGGGGACTCCAGGGTGAACATAAGTGGCTTATATTTGATGTGAGAGAAATGGAGGTTTCCTTTGATTAAATCCACAGTAACTAGGCTGCACAGGGTCTCATACTTTATTATGCACTACTAAAACCTGAGGTCAATTATGTGACACTGCTAGAGAAAAAGTCCTTAGAGACAATGAACTCTCTATACAAGGACTCAGTCTGCAAGGTGGTATATCGAGATACATGTCTGAATGTCCATAATATCAAATTGCCTCATCCACAAGTTATCAAACCATTCCATCTAGCCCTAGGAGCAGGATGTGGAATAGGTACAGCTGATACAGAGACTAGAAAGGCAGTTAATATAACTCTTGGGTTTCAGGAATTACAAAGCTTGCCAATATCTATTCATTAACTCAAGATTGTTTTTTCAATGGCTATTCCCCAAGTCTCTTGCATTTCATCAGTTCAAACCATCAGACTGGGTCAAATTCAGCTGCTTTGTTTTTTAGTACCCTTCTAGAAATCAATACAAAATGCAGATACTACACCCTAAAACAACTGGGACTTTTCAAAGATGCTTAAATGAACTATTTTCTGAAACTATTTTTTGGTTGTCTTTGATAATCACCTTGCAGAGTGTTTTCTTACACTTAGGCAGTGATTCTATATAGTTAGAAGGTTGCCCAGCTGACCTGATTATAAACATGTTTGACAACTTCTTAGTCAGTTATGTAGCTTACTCTTTGAGATCTATGATAGGTTTCCTCTGAGGAGTCATTTAGATCCTTTGCCAAGACACATATTTGGATTGTTAAGGTTAGTTTGGAAAGTGCGACCTTGATTTTAACACATCTGTTTTTTGGAATTGCAGTAAACTATCAAGGCCACATTTCCCTACTAAACACATGACATTTTCAACTTCCCTGTTCCCTTTGGTATCTCAAGTGAGATATGACCATTACTGACATTTTGGTGTTATTTTTCATCAGAAAGCAAAATATGATCCTCTATTTTGGTAAGTAACCCTCAACATGGAATTACATTACTATTTAGAATATGGTGCAGCATGTAGGTTCTTGGCAAAGTATCCAGCTCCATACAACTTCAGACTGAGGATATATCAGATGACATTTTTACCCCTGGTCCCTGTGTATTTTGCTGCAGATTCAACAGTTCCTCATGCTACCTTATGTATAATGATGGAACGGGGGAAAAATCCATAGAGGACCCTGAGACTTATTAAATTACAGGCAAGATGTACAGTGATGTCTTTAAAGAATAACAGAATTGTTTAGGTTGGAAGGGATCTCTTGAGATAATCCAGTCCTCTATTTCAGTTTGTGCCTGTTTCCTCCTGTCACTAGGAACCACTGAGAAGAGTCTGTATCTCTTTTCTTTGTTTTCTGACATCAGCTACTTATACACACCAATAAGAGGTGTTTACTCTGGATATATTTAAAAGATGTGGTAGAAGTGGTGCTTAGGGACATGGTTTAGTGGTGGACGTGGCAGTGGTAGGTTAACAGTCGGACTTGGTGATCTTAAAGGTTTTTTCCAACCAAAATTATTATCTGATTCTAAGATCCCTCTGAACCTTCTGTTCTCCAGTCTCTCGTGAAAGATCCTTCATGAAAGATCCTCTTTTTTTTTTGCCTCATTTCAGTAAGCCCATATCTATCTTACACCTGGTAGCCCAGCACTGAACCCAGCACTCCAGTTACATCTCATCAGCAATGAGGAGAGGGGAAGGATAACCTTCCTCAACTTGTTCTCCCTAATGCAGCCAGGAATACTGTTGATATTGAATGATCTTGTTTCACAGGAAATCAAGATCTGGTATTGGGAAGCCCTGACCCCTTCATTCTGTGCTAGCCTCACCAGGCCATCTATTGATTGTACTGGGAATGCCATATGGGTTAAATTCATATTTCACTAGCCAAAGAGTGAACTAAACACCTAGTCACCTCTCTTGGAAATTGGCCTGCTCCAGAAACACAGGTGGTTTTCAAGTCAACTTGCAGAGACTGTTTTTCTGGAATACACCACCATCCTCTAGTGATCCACTATTCTGAACAAGATTTTCATTGTTTTGGAGTGGTAAGATGAAAGGACATTTTTTTCTAGGTGATTACCCAAGTACACAAAACTTGATTAATGAGTCATAGCAGAAGGCAGTCTCCTAGGTCCCAGTCACAAGCCTAAATCTGTGTGCAGCATGGTCACAAACATTTGTCAAAATCACCTTATCTGACCTTGGTATCACTGTCTTTTTGGCCACAGGGGAGGGCCCACAGCTGCATCCCATAGGCATACTTTGGACCTATTATTCAGCTTTGGGAGTTATGAGTTATCTAATACCTGTGTATTTCCCACTGTGGTTGCTGAAGCTCTCCAACAACCTTTTTGATACAGGTACTCAATGTAAAGGAACCACAGATGTTACATTTGTGCTTTGTTCACAGTGAAATAAATTAAGGAGCTCTCCGTTCTGCTAAGGTGTTCACCTCTTCTAAATTACTTGTTATCTTCCATGATTACCAGTGTACATGGACAGAGAAAATTAGGCTCAGCTCAAGAGAGGGGCAACCTAGAAGTTCAGGAAGTTTTGACAAGCTTAAGAGTTCAGAACCCTGTGTTTCTGGATCTTTTGGTTGTCTGAAGCCCAAGCCAAAATTCCTGTCAGTTTACTGCTGACAGAAATGTTATATTATTTCTTCAGGGCTAGAGACGTCACTGGAAACAAAACTTTTCTTTGTGTGGTGCCAGACAGAAAGCTATTGCAAAAATCAATGATTCAACAGGGGAGCATGCTTCTAGGTGAGCTGAACAAATTCCTGAGTTGGAGTGATATTGACCTGGATATGAGTCTGAAAAGAACATTTCCTACCTAAATCATCATCAGTAGACATCTCCACTCACATTGCTACAGTCAAGGATTGCAGATCTGTGCACTGTGCCATGTACCATGCCAGTCACACAACGACAGCCCATACACACTTGGGGCACTTGTGGACCTCATGGACCACTCTGAAATATCTGTAAAAGCTGCTGCCATATTAATATTCCTTCTCCTTTTGTACTGCTACTGTGTGTCACGTATCTGAGGCCAGTCCAATAGCTAGAAAAAGATTACTTACGGGGCCTCCACATGCTTACCAGCTTCCTACAGCTTCTGTTGCCCTGGGACCTATTCTGCCACATACCACATCCTCATTTTTCCACATGTGCTGTACTATGAGACTGATCTTGGTATCTTCTGACTGTGAAAAAGGATTGTCAAAGCCACGTTGGTTTGAATCTTACAAGCTGGCTTAGTTTGCCTAAATCACAATAAATCCAAACTCCCGGCAGAAGACACTAATCCTTCTACAGGACAGCATGAGGAAGCTTTCTAGCTATTCCTGGGTGCAGAGAAAACTATGTTTCACTGAACAGTGGTCTCTGCAGTTTCTGTGCCCCCTGTTATGCTTCCTCTGCCTCTTTCTTTTCCTTGGCTTCTTAGTGACAACGGGATGTTTCCCAACTCAGTGAAAGGCCTCATACCTTTGACATGAGTTAGTATTGAAAATACTGATCTATATATGGCATATATTTATGTCACATAAATGCCTGCATTTTATTGAAACTCAATGTCATTTAGTCTCCTAACTCAATTCCTTTTGCAATGTTACCTTTAATAATCCCATGTATTTGATAAAAAATCCAGTTGTAAATATAATTTTGATTTTGCTGATAACCTAGACAAGTACATGTTATGATTTTCAGCAGCTGTAGCATCTTTCAGAGACATTAGCAGATGTGGTTTTATAGCCATATAGGTCTGATCATCCTCTCGCAGCCTAAACACTCACTGAAAGCTCATTCTTGTCTATTTCAGAAAGTAAAGTATCCAAACAAGAGAAGCTAGGAATTCAAATATATTGGAGGAGCTTGAAAGCACTGTCCCAGGTTAAAATAATTTTGCAAAATGCAAAAATAACTTGCAAATATTCTAGTTACATACCATTCGTAAGAATGATCTGTGCTCTTTCCCCATCCTAAGGTAAAAAGACCTATTCAACCTACCCTTTGTTTTTATTTTCACATACTTCCAGACATCTGCATGGAGAAATTATTCTGGCTAAAATAATTGCATAATTCCAACCATCAGTGTCATTATTGTGCTTTAATACTAGGATATTCAGCTCCTTTACTGAAGCAGCTATATAAGACTGAGCTGACAAAGGTATCTTTTTTAGAGCTTCCAAACAAGGCTGTGCAAGGAGTAACTGTGCAGATAATTAAAGGATGCTTTTGCTTTTTACAGAAAACTGTTCTGCAATACAAAGTCATTTCGTATTTAAACATCTTAAATCATCTTTGGTTTTTAGGAGATTTTTCATTTAATTGTTCATCTTTTCCCATCATGTAGCACAATTTAATTGTGCTCCATCCTTTTAAAGTGACTGGGTGGAATTTCAAGTGGCAGGATACTAAAAAAGTAATTCAGCTGTGGAGCTGCTATCATTCTGGTGGTTTGGGTTCAACCCTACATGAGAGCATTAATTAGCTTCAGTTCATGAAGCAAGCTCTCAATGTCTGAATTTTTAGATTGATATTGTCTTTTAGAGTAGTTTTATTCCTCTGCTTAACAGTACATCCCATTGCTTTGTGGTGTTGGCAGCTAGTGGAGTTGAATTTGCACAGGAAGATATGACTTGCTTCCCCCCACCTCAAATTTATTTTATTGACAAGGAATTTTGAAAATTCATAGATCCATTTACTTGGATGAGCTTTGGATTTTTGTGCACCAGTTCACACAAGTCAAAAGAGATTGGATAATATCAGCATAATAAAATGCCTTCTGTTCTATTCCTCCCATCACAATTGCAAACATTCATAAATGTTTTCTGATTACTTCTGCAAGAGGTGAAGTGTATTAAATCCTTACTCCCCTAGCATTAATTTAATAGAAAATATTAGTGAGTGGAATGAGAAGGAATGAATTTACTCTTGTAAATAGTATTACTACAGATACAGCTTTAATGTACCTTTAAGCAAGGCAATAACCAAATAACATTACTCTGGATTACTGTGGAGCCAATAACAGAGGTGATAAAATTGGGATGAAGACTTCATATCTGGTTCTCTTAGAATTTATTTTAAGCTGTTAATGGAGGATAGACATAAGAAATAACCATGTTCAGTGTCCCAGTCTTAGAAAATTCTCATAAGTACAAGCAGCATAGCAGAAATCAGAAAGGAAACAAATGCAGTGTAGCTTCAGATGGTCATAAAGGGGTAAGTGCGTGCTGGGAAACTGAAGCAGCATGTTATTTGTTTACCTAGCTCTATTATTTGTTATTGTATATTCTTTAAATGAAATATTTAAAGAGAAGCTTTGATACATGTGAAAATTTTCTGATCTGTCCTACACGAAACTGAAATCTTGGCTATTCTGACAGCACATTGCTGTGCTATGTGGTGTTTAGTTGGATGCTGTTACTGTGTGAGGCAACAAACATTTTTTGTGCTCCTTGCTCAGAGTATGATCAGTAACATAATGTCCAGTATTGAAATCTGTACTCAAATATTAGTTGAAAATCCTAAATCTAGTTTCTTTACTGACACCTTTTTTTGTTTGTTTTAAACTTCCTATTTTATCACAGAAATCACTAATTTTATGCCACTGGACCTAATTTTCATGTAAATACTGTGTATCATACATGTAATTCTAAGAGTGAGCAAATATATATCATGCTGGTCCTGGGAATCAAAATACTTGTCTGTCAAACCATGCTGCCTAATAACAATATTAGCTATTGCCACTAAAAGAAAAATAATTCAGTTAATTTTTATGTCCATTCAGAAAGCTCACAGATATTTTTAAGGGCCATATCAAATATACATAATGCAGTTTACAGGAGAAGAAAATAGCTGTAGGAGTAGTCTTAATCTCAAAAGGCTGTGGTTTAATCCTCATTTTGCCATTCCTTTGAGAGCTTGAGGCAAACCACTTAGCATCCCCATGTCCCAGTTCCCCATCTAAAACTGTAATTAATAAATTTTCTACCTGACAAGGATATTATGGGAAAACATACACTCAGAGCATTTTGAACTCCAAAGGGACCACTGCACCTTTTGCCCTTAATGCAACCCTTTGATGCTTAAGTATCAGTGACCACTAATCTGAACACAGTTACTGAGCTGCAACAATAACTTCCACTTAACTGAACCTAACTTGCATCTGGCTAGCATGGATCTTCCAGAGTAGCACCCAGGCTTGACTGGATGACAGCAAGAAATACAGGTTCTACCATTTCTGATGGGGCCTTCCAGCAGACAATCACTTCCTTTGTTAAAAGTGAGTGCCTTATTCCCTATTTGAAATGGTTCTTATTATGCTTGTATATGCTAGATTAAAGATTCTTTTTTAAAAGATCCTTCCAGCACCTCTACATGAATGTACTTATACACTATCATACAGTGATCTCTTAATCTAATTTTTAATGTGCTAAGCTGGGTGCCCTTTAATTTCAGGGTGTTTTCTTAAGTCCTTGAACACATTTATGTCTCTTTTCTCTCCCCTGATTTCTTAACATCCTAAGATGTACAACAGAACAATTTGCAGTATCTCTGTATTAGTCTTATCCACCCTAGAATACTAAATAACAATTATCTCTTTTGCTGTGTTATCATACTGAGTGAGCGTGATGAGATCTTAGCCTAGCAAAGCCTCAGTTTCTTCTCCAGCATCACTTTTTTCCAAGGCCCAGCAGTATGCTCTGAGTTTGTCATGCCTCTCATGCTCTTAAATGTGCAGCTTCTCAGCTGCGTGTGTTCAGACAGTTTTTGTCTGAGTGACTGCTCTGTAACAGTGTCCACTTGTTAAAGCTATTGAATTATTCAGAGCTTTTTTCATTATAAGACTATATAAGAGTTTAGAATAAGATTATCTACCTTATTGAAACTGGCTGGTAAATTAAGTAGTATTTGCTGAGTAGACAGGCAGAAAAGGGAACCAGTAGACAGACGAACAGACATAATAATTGCATAAGTCTTATTTCTTTAGAGAACAACACTACAACCAGTTATTACAACCAAAGAACCGTGGCCAGCAGATTGAGGCAGGTGATTCTCCCCCTCTACTCAGCTCTTGTGAGACCCCACCTGGAGTACTGAATCCAGTTCTGGAGCCCATATTACAGGAGGGACATGGATGAGATGGAACAGGTTGCCCAGAGAGGTGGTGGAAGCCCCATCCCTGGAAGCTTTTAAGGCCAGGCTGGATGGGGGTCTGAGCAACCTGATCTAGTGAGGGTTGAAAATAGATGATCTTGAAGGTCCTTCCAACCCTGAAAATTCTATGATTATGGCAGATGCGTATCTAAGAACTGAAACTAGCTTTACTTGGCTCCCCAAAAAAGATGATAATCAATTTCATACTCGTATGTAAGATTTATTTGGATATTCTCAGTTTCTTCACTAGCTCTGTGAGAAAAGCCTTTGCTAATTTAGGAAAAACTTCTTTGTGGAGTCATTTGAACAAAGCTCTTAAGATATGGACTGAGCCTTGATCATGTGTCTAATCCCCTTGAAACAAAAACCCCATTTATATACTTTCAACTAACCATAAGCACAAATGCACTGCTGTACTGGAGTCTGGTGTAATAACATTAGTAATACAATCTCTATTACGTATATGACATAATTGTGTCCATTCCCCAGAAGGTGTCTCCTCACTTAAAGACTTAATTATTAATGGCTATCTACATATATAGCAATAAGACAATCATTCTGTAGTAAAGAACTGGCTATTTCATTATAAACAAGTCAGACAATTTGAAGTTTGTTTTTTTTCCCCCCCTTAAAATTTTGTGTTTGTTATTTGCAATATATCATTCTACAATGACATTGAGTAGCTGAGCCAAATTCTACTGTCCTCATTTTGGCAAATCTCCAGTTAATTTCATTGTCTGGACTCCAAAGGTCTTGTTCTGCAGAATGCTGAGTAGATACGGTTTCTTTTGATTCCACTAAGAGTTCTTTCAGCTCAGCACCTTCCAGCATGAGACCATTTTTGAAGTGTTTTCAGGCTCCCTTATGAATGCATAATGTTATAGAAGGATGATGCATTCTATATAATAGATATAGGGTGCCTAGTGTTCCACAGCTTCCATTAAAAAATAAATAGTTGATATACCTTCCTGTCAGAGAAATTATACTTGGGCATGTTTGTATTACCCAAAGTCCAGTTCAGTGAAATCTTGCTGTTCACCACACAATTTGTATTTGAAGTAACTTCTGTGTTAACCAGTATCACAGCATATATTTGTTTGTTTCATCCTCAGACCTTTGATATTACATTCAAAGTTGTCCAACTGTGCCTCTTAACTATCTTCCTCTTGCCAGCATGGTAAGGAATCTAAAAGAGTGATCTTAAATGGCTAACTTTGCATTGGTATGCGACCTGTGTAACAGTCTGAATTTCCTCAGCAGCACACAAACTCAGAATATTGCATGGATATTTTACTAATATTAATGAGCAAATGGTGAGCATTCTTCAATCGAAACCTTTTTAACAAAATGTAATGTAATTGTATAGTAATGTATAATTAATGAGTGTGATGTGTTGCAGGTTGATTAGGTGCCTGTGACCTTTTGAAACCAAAGTTTGCCTTTCATTTTTTTAACCTTGATCAATTCCTGGAAACATGAGAATAAATACAATGTGCTTGTTACAGTAAAAGGGAATTGTGGACATCAGCTTCTGTCAGATCTAAAGCAGACAGGATTCTGTAAATTTCCTGTGTGCATCCATGCCACAATTACTATGTGTTGATTTGAGCTTGTACGTGCTTCCTAATCTTTGCTCAAAAAGACATACTTATTTCATTTTTTTTGAACATTTTAAATATGATTTCTGTGAGGGTTTTTGCAGTCTTGGACATTAGCAGAAGAAAAGATATTGCTTTTTTGCAGAGAAGCCATCTCAAGCATTGGCACAGGCTCTTTGCAAGGGTCAGGACATTCAATGTTCATGGCAGTGATGCTGGGGAATGGTCAGCAATAGGCTGATTTCCAGAGCTTCTGTCTCAGAGGAGAGGTTCATATCTGCCTACCCTCCTGGTTATTTGTGTATAACCAGAGAAGATAATGTTCAGATCTGTGTAGTCATCATTTGGCAAAAACTAAAAAAAAATTTTTTTAAAAAAAGCTCTTCCCAAACCCACATTTTTTGTTTAATAGAAGCTGTAAGAACATTGAAAACGAGGCTTTCTATTAAAGTGCCTAAGTGCAATCTTATCTGGGTACCTTAAGGCAATCATGACTGTAAATTGGCTTTCATATTCAGAATTATGGTACCAGAGAAACAGTTTCTAGGCAAGAATCAAGACAGTAGCTGAATAATACACATCAGCCTTCAGGACCCAACCTTGAGACCGATGTAAGTCTTCTGTACATGAGCTTCAAAGGAAACTGTATTTAGTCCTTTAGGACAGTAAAAAGATTGTTTGAAGTTCGTAAAGCACATGTGTAAGTATTGGCAGGCTCAGGGCTTTTATCCTCAATGAATACAAATGTCTTACCATGTTAGACGTCATTATTGTTTAGAAATAATAGTGCCAAATATTTGAAAAAGACGGATACCCTTTGAAATATGCTGGTTTGAGTGGTTCATTATTCTATACAACTTCTGTTTATTTTTATGTATTATGAAAGGATATTAATGTATCTTTTAAAGCATTTAAGCCTTTTCATCCCTTATTGCTTTAGAAAGAATAAAGTGTTTCCAGTCCAAGTAACACATTTGTTCACATACATTAAACCATTGTGTAACTGACATTATTTTCACTCTATGATACGATTTGTTGAAGGTTAAGAAGACTCCAGTTAAATAGATTTAATTGGTTACAGTTTAAAAATGCTAAACATCAGTCCACTCTCATTTGAGCATGTTCAGGAATGTATAAGTAGACGTTCCTGAAAAATGGTTCTTTTTGTGGCTGCAGTTTTCATGAAATGGACACCTGAACAATTAAGTGATCACACACAAAGAGCTGGTGGTACTGGTGCAGAATAGATAACCTGACTGAGAAAACCTCAGTTCAGGTGTTTTACAGCACTAGGAATGTTTAGGCAAGCAAGTCCTTACTCCACCTTCCAGTCCGTTGCCTGCTATGCTGTTTGACCATAATGGGTTTGCACTCCCCATTACTTGACTGACTATGCATATCTCATTTAAGCCTTTGGTATTCATAGGGGACAAGCTGGGTTGAAGCAATGACATTTTTCTTTTCTGTTTCTCTGTTCATGAAGAAATTCAGGTCATTTTCCCCTCAAAAAAAAACAAAAACCAAAAAAACAAAACAAAAAAAAAAAAAAAACAAAACCAAAACCCAAACCCAAACAAGCAAACAAAAAAACCTCAACAACAACAACAAAAACTTACAAAAAAACCCCAAAAGAGAACAAAGACCAAACAAACAACCAAAAAAACCCAACAAGCCCTGCCTGCCCCCTCAAAAATACCCACTGAAATTGTTGACCAGTTGAAATTATAAGAATACCATGTAATTCATTTTATTACTTTTCTGGAATAGCGGAGCTGCCTTTAAGATTTTTCTTATAAAATCTCCTTCTAATCAGGAGTACTCAAGCCTATGAACAGTTTGTCACTTTTTTGCAGTGAACTCTTAACCAATTAATTATATCTAAAAGCAGGAAAGAAACAGAAGAGTACTTACAGAGGTGGTGATATGGCACACACAGCATGGGATGGACCTTCTGTTAAGAGTGGTATTTCCTGTTTAATCTTTCATTGTAAACTAAGGAGCAAACTTAATTTCTACTACATGCATCACCTGGGAGGATGGAGAGAGAAGGGAATTCCAGAACATATAAACCCATGTATTTCAATTTACACTTACTAGTGTACACTTAAATTATTTTAATGCAACTTCAGTCACTATAATACCACTCTTTTTATTGTAAGAGCCAAAGTAATTAATCTTTATATTTATGATCCTTGTCTGAGATTAGTTTTCTCTCACAGGATGTGGTGAATCTGTGCTGTTATGACTGTATTTTATTTAATAATATTTTTCTACTCAGGGCTGAACACTTCCAGCTGAAGAAGCTGAATGGACAAATCCATGAAGATATTTTTCATTTTCCCTGACAGTGAATGATGTTTCCATATATAAACATAATAATAGAGTCATTACATATGCACTCACATTATCATAGCTGCTGTGTGCTCAGTGTTTTTCAAAACAAGGCAGGAAGCCAAATCTTCCTAGTTCCCATTTTGATTTAAATTGTATTTGTAATAAAGGGAATTTCATTCAACCTAAATACAATTTCACCCTACTCCAAAAAACTTCTCCAATTCTTTTATTATTATTATTATTTTTCCTTTATTCTGGGTCACCCAGTCCTGATACAAGTAACATTTTCCTCTGGTGGTGATAACAGCAGTGCTACTCAATGAACTCTAACAAGGGCTCTAAACGCGTCTCCTGTAGCATACCACAGTGATTTGCAAAAGTGGGAATAAATCAAAGCAGTGAAGAGATGCCATGTTGAGCCAGAAGCTAAATGTTACATCTTGTTGCATGAGGCTAGGGGGAGAACAGATCCTGTTTTTCTGGCAGCACAATATCTTTGTGCTTGTTACCTCCGATCCAACCCCATTAAAACAATCATTCAGAATCTGCAGGAAATTGTCACCTCTTTCTTTCACGCAATGACAGCTGGTATTGGTGCCTACACACATTTCTCATTTCCTTCAAGATTTTCAACACACTTTAAAAAAAAGAAGCTTAATTTATATTAAAAAATGTGTCAGCTTACCCTGAGGCTCAGCATGGGCACCAGGGAAAAAATAAAAGATAAATGCCTCTAGGTGAACTGGCAGAGGCTCTAATTCTCCACTCACTCTGCTGCTACACAGTATGCACCACATTAATCATTTCACATAGGCAGGCCTTTAAAAAAACTTCAACAATTTTAAAACAAAGATGCATTGCCCCAAACTTAATACAACTGTATCTTGTAGAACAATCTCAGGTCACACATACTGTATCTCTTAAAAGAGGTATAAAAAATAATATAAACGTCTTCTGTGACATAGTTTTTATTATTCCATTTCTTTTGTCTATACAGTTACGTCCCCTCTAGTGGGCATTTTTTTGGTGTGTGTATAAGTACACATAGGTAATCTTGTCATTTGTCTTATTTAGGAACTGACATACACAGGATGTTTTCTACCTCCCATTTTATTGTGCAACTGGGTAAATGCATTTTGTGATCCTAATAAGCTCTGTTATGCCTCAGTCCAACTGGAATATAATTTTTCTTTAACTTTCTGCACTGAGAAATAGGGAAATGTTTTTCTCACTTTTCCAGCTTGTATGAAAGTTACAACATTCCCATATTTTTTATTTTGTTTCTCCATCATTCCGAAATTATCCTGTGCTCCACATGCTTAACACTGCTACAGTAACAAAGATAAATACAATACATGAAGGTGGAAAACCTCATCAGATTTATGAAGGTGATAATGATATACGCTCTTGCAAATACAGTAAGGAAAAAATAAGAAAGGAGAAAAAAGTTGAGGCTGGATGAGACATATACTCGTTGGCAATATATGTATGACTTTCTTCATCATCAGTCCTCTTTTATAGTGCAGAGTAAACATGGCATCCCAATAAGGTGAATTATGTTTTTAAAAGCAAGATACAATAAACAGAGACCATGGTCTTACTAGCTGCAGATATCTACAGCACTTCCCCACAATAGAACATCCTGGGTTCTAAGGGATTGATAGACTGTACCAAGGGTTGATAGACTGTACACTCCCTTTGTTTAGAGCAGGTGCCCTCCAAATTCCTTACTATCTCTTCTGGCGATGAGCTTTGCCTCATCTTTATTTTTCTGGCAACAGGCCTTGCCTTGCTGCTATTTCTGGTCAGCCTTGCTTTTTATCGTGAGGCTCTGCTTTTTTGCTAGCTCTTAGGTCTATCAAATTACCGAGGCAGCTCTGCACAATACTCAGATGTCAAAGATGAACAGAAGAAAGATGTGAGGGAAGGACTGGTTTAGGGGATAGGACCTATAGCCATGACAGCTCTAGTGCCAGTGGGACCTTTGAGAAGATGTATAATGATTTGAGTTGCACGAAGGCCATTGTTTCATTGCTTTCTTATACAAAATGCTGCAAGGCTAGCTGACCTAACCAGCTGGAAACAGTCCTCCCAGAGAAAGCATCAATATCTGTAAAAATGGCATGCACAGCTTTAAGTTAGTCCCACCATATTGGGAGGTGTGGTTTCCAGAGGTGAATATATTACTTACTATTTTGTAACTCCCTCTCAGTGTCAGATTCCCCTTCTCTGGAGATATTCAAAACCCACCTGGATGCAATCCTGTGTAATGTGCTCTAGGTGATCCCGCTTTAGTGGGAGAGTTGGGCTAGATGATCTCTAGAGGTCCCTTCCAACTCTGATGATTCTGTGATTCTCAGTGTTATGTGGGTATAGCAGAGAACAGATAACTAGTCTGAGGAACACAGCATGTGACCTATGAGGAAAGGCTGGGTCAGTTACAAGGCATATTAAAGAGCAAGAAATGCAGATAATGAATTAGGCTTTGCTAAAAATGCTAAGCAGTGATATTTTGCATGGGTGCATTTTACACCCACGCACCATTCTAGAAAGTGTTAGCTTGGCATATGACAAAATGGAAGGCAAAGACAGTTCCTCCCACACTGGCAGAGGTTATTGGGCAACCAACCAACCAATTAAAAGGCTTTGGGGAATTTTGATGGAGAATTTGGTGGGCATGGGTCCTGCAAGTCAACAACTGATTGCACAGATGGTCTTAACAAGAGGGATCTGACATTTACAACCATGGCACCCACTCTGAGGACTGAGAACTGTTAGGAAGAGATGGGGTTCACTGCAGTGGGGCAAAAGCTGGCCAGTCTGTGGTGAGAGCTTTAAGTTAGAAATGATGGGGAGTGGATGACCAACAATCAGGTGAGGAAGTGGTGGACTGGAGCAACAAGCAACTTACTCTGGATGATGTGAACAGGAGAGACAGCACAATCAACAAATCTGGGCAGAAGGGGGCATCCATTCACACAAGGGTATCCATGCACACAAGAAAGTGCCTACAGGACAGCTCTGACAGCTCTTCTAGAAAACCCACATGACTAAAATGTACACTAACACATGGGATGGAGGAGGAGGACAGAGGAGGAATCCCATACTTGGAAGAACCCCATGCAATACAATCCCAGAAAGAAGGGGGAGTTAGAAGAATTGGATGATTCGTAGAAGCTGCCTTCTTTAAGTTAAAAAATAATCCCTCTTGCTGTGGAGTAAGTCAAGCAAAGATAATAGGAGGCCAGCATGAATGAACAAATTCCCTCTGGAAAAAGGTGGAAGAGGTACAGGTCATGCAGGAGGTAATATAGACACACTGAGTGTGCAGGGATGAGGTTAGGGAAGGAAAAGCCCATTGGTAGTTGAATCTGGTGAGACAAGTGAAGGTCAAAGAAAAAGGGCTACTATGCATGCATGAATAGCAAAAAGAAGATTATGAAAATGTTGGTCTGCTGCTAGATGGGATAAGAGACTTGGTGCCTAAGGCCATGGAGAAGGCAGAGGTACTCAGTGGCTTTTCCACCTCAATCTTTAAAGGTGAGGCTTCTGAGGCAAGTGTGAAAGCAATTCAAAATTACCATCAGTGAAGGAGGATCAGGTTAAGGAGGTTTTAAATAATTCCATGGAATTTGGTGGGATACACTCCAAAGAGATAAGGGAGCTGGCCATTCTTCATTATCTTTGAATGGTCATGATCATGGGAGAGCTCCTGAGAACTGGAAGAATGCAAATGTTTGGAGGTTGGGGTAGATGATGTCCAAGGATGCCTTCCCACTTCAGCCACTGTCATACATCCATGGTTCTGTATCTTTTAAAGCCCATTCTTCAGTGGGCCTTGAAGCCATGTGACACATAAAAGACATTTGAAACTTTCCACAGTTTCAACTGTCTGTCTCAGGAGATTGATTTGCTGAGTGCAAAAATTCCTAGAATCTCCTTAACATATTAATCCTCAGAACATACTTGCTTATGCCATGCAGAGCCATATTAAATGTTTGGGCATGATTAAACAGCATGAATATCGCCTGTGGTAGCAGTCTGATCATACACAACAGAGAGTTACACTTCTGAATGTTCATTTTACTCATGCCTTTTTCTTCAAAGGTTAGTAGATTGTGCTTGTTTTCACACAGATGTAGATGGATTCATAGCATCATTAAGTAAACAATGGAGAATCATCCCTTCTTCTTTGAAGGAAAAGGCTAAGGGCAGGGTAAAAATCTTTACTTGGCATAGAATGGCATTTTTCTACTGAATCCAATGGCACTACTTCAATTTACATCTCCTAACATCTGGCCTGTATGCTGCAGAATGAGTAGAGGACAGAGGAAAGTGAAAAAAAAATACACTATTTGGTAATATCTGTTATATAATTAAGAAGTACAGCCTAGAAACTTTCTTTGCTATAGTGAAACTGAACTCCTCTTGGATCAACTGATGAATATGAGTTGCATGTCTTTTGAAGGATCTTAGAGAGAGTCTTGGGTCCACAGAAGAATACTCCAATACTGTTGCTGTAATTGCAATAAGAACAAAAACATGTAAGTAGCACAGTAAATGAATAAACTGTACCTTTTCGTTGCCTCTGGCTTTGCATATCTTGAAATGTATTTTTGAGAAACACGTTTGAAAAAATCTATTACTGTCACAAAGCATTACCATATAATTATTTTAATACTTTGCTCTTTATTACCTCTTACTGTATTATTTGTTTGGTTTGCTATATTAGAGTCCATGAAATATTTTGGTTTTGATCGTCATAGCTTTTTTAATCAGAAAAATAAACACTCTGCTTTGGATGAAAATTTCCAATGCTTTTTCTTAGCTGAGGTAATTTTAAAAACAAAACTAACCAAACAAAGAAAACAAAAAAGAAAAACAAACAAAACCACAAAATTATCAGTTACTTCTGAGATTTTTCCTTCCCCCTCCTTATTTTAACATTTTTCTGCCAGAAAATTTGAGCACTTTTCTGTCTGAATGGCTGATTATAAGAACTAATTACTTACAATTTTTCTTATTGTAAGTAAGAACATGACTAATGTAACAAACAATTGTATTTGTAAGTTCACAAGTCTGTTACAGGGAACTGGAAACCTGGCTCCTTGCTACAAAGTGCCTTCTCAGTTCACACACAGCACATTGCTTTAAGACATATGTGCAGATCCACACAAGTTGTGCTGCTGGGGAAAGATCAGTCTACAGAAACACAGTTACAAATGTAGTCAGTTCATAAAAGCTGATTGTTCATCATGCAATAGAAACTCTTAAATTTCTTTGTCTCTTGAACCTTCCATAACTCAGAGCAAGAAAAGGCAGAGTTTTGGACTTTTTTTCTCATAAGGAAAGTATTTAACACAAGGTTTTCTTTAAAAGGTCCAGCATTGACCAAAATTATGGTTATATAGGTTCAAAAGGAAATTAAGATTTTTCTGTCACTTTAGCCCTGGCTTTTTTAAGGGACTACTACAAGATCCAATATAGAGAGATGATGTTCGTCTCCCTCCCTGAGCATCTGAAAAACAGAATTTTCTCATTTGTACTTAACAATAAAACCAAAAGTATCAAAAAGTAATGGTTCAAATATAATTTTAATAGTTTGCTTATGCAGTAGAATCCTTGTAAAAGGTCTTTTGAAGATAATATTTTAACCTTATTTTTTAACCTATTTTTAATCTTTTATATTTTCCTGTATTAATCCTGATTGTATTTATTTTGACCTCCATCAAGTGGCTTCTCTATTACTGTTATTTTTGTGATTTTCTTGTAGCTTACTGTATTCTCTTTGATCTCCTCCTTTTCAGCTTTTTTTTTGGGGTCTTTTTCATCTTTAAAAAAAAGTTTTCTTCTTTTTCTTTTTGTATCTCTGTCTCCTAAGTGCAAGCCTTTATTTTGCATTATCAGGTAAATGTTTGGAAATCATAAAGAGGCACAAAGATTCTGGAATTTTCTGCTTCTGAACACAAAATATTTCAAATTCTTGCTTCAAAGGCTTTCAGGAACAAAGCAGCTTTTCTCAGACCACTAGCAAATCCACCAGGTTCAAATGAACTGTCTTTGCCAGCAGAGATGAACTAATAACAGAACAGCATAGTCTTGCAAGAGTAGCCAAATATGTTAGAGGAACAAACATATCCTTGACATCATAAGAAAAAAATCACAGTTTATCTCTTTAATAACCATCTTCAAGGGAAATTAATGCTACTTTGTCCTTTGTGCAGAACAGTAATTGGATTGTGTGTTTCAATTATATCTGGACAAAGGCCAGGATATTGAAATACTTCTAAATATTAGATTTTCTTGTCCAAAAATTAGATTTTATTGGCATTCTCTTTCCGAGATTTCTTCATTAAAAGCTTCATTAAGCATAAATCTTCTTTCCACACAGCAAAAACCCCTAAATTATTTTTAAAGGGTCATTTATAAAGTTCTGCCTTCCCCTTCTGCTACTGTTTATGCTGAGAGAAGAGTTACCTAACAAGGTTAGAAGCCAACCTGCCTTACCTAGGATGATTTTCGGCTAGATGCTTAAACTCATTGTCCCAGTTTGGCCTTCCATAGCAGGTCTTCTGTCTCAAACCAGTAATTACATCCATCTTGTCATCATAATGTAAGGCTATGTGAGTAGCCTAAAGGAAAATTTATGAGGTAGTTATTTTAGAGTCAACAACATATACTCCAAGTAAGAGGAGAAAGAACTAATGCTGCTTTCCTGTGAAAGATAGGAGTACTAATGGAGGAATGGAAACCCTGTGATTACCACATGTGGGGAAAAGAGGAGAGGAGAGGAGAGAAGAGGAGAGAAGAGGAGAGAAGAGGAGAGGAGAAGAGAGGAGAGGAGAGGAGAGGAGAGGAGAGGAAAGACTATTCAAGAGTTCACAACATTATGAGAACTGTAAAAGGAACTTCCAAAATTACCCAGAACTTCAAAGGAGTTCTGCTTCTTGAGATGGACTATTCAAAATGAGTTGGGATTAAATACCTATCTTAACTGACCCGCGCCTAAATACCTCGGTCACTTTTACAGCTAGATCTTATATTCCTAAACCTTTTGAATATATCATCCTACACTTCCTTCATTGCAGATCTGGAAGTGACACACACTATTTTAAGACCTAGTTGGGTTTAGGAAAGGGAGCAAAAGGTACTTGTAACAGAGTTTGACAACAAATGTTAGCAATTACTTTCACCTTAATTAAGTCCAGAGCATTCTGCTGCTGATGGAAAAGACAGTGGATGTACCAGTTTGGCAGGGGTAAAACCCCAAGTGTTTTGACCCATCTCCTTGAAGGCAGGTGCAGAAAGTGGATTAGCTCAGATGAAGCACTGCTAAGTAACCTGCACAGCTCCCAGTGCCAAGAAAAGAAATCCTGATTTTCATGAGCATTTACTGTTTCTCAGCTCCTAGGCAACACCCATTACCATACCATTTAAGTACTTCCCAGATGCATTTAAAAACAAAACCACCATCCCTCCTAATTGTGCTGCTATTGCATGGGAGTTATACTCATTTTCACTACTGAGTATCATTGTTATTATCACCATCAAGAAATTACCAGAGGAAGGTTAAGTGAAAGAGTGGACTTTGCATTTAGTTCAGGGCCTAGCATGAATTAGGCATCATTATCACCTTTTGCAGAAGTGGTTGCTGAAATTTAGATCCATTTCCTGGGAGTACTGCATGTTTCTTATGCTAATGAGTTTTCCATGTTGCACAACAACTCAGTTATTCTGGTCAAGCAGAGCTGTCACAGGAGGTCCTGTTTTTAAAAGGTTCTTCTTGTTACTTTGTTCCAATGTCATGGAGGATTGAGAGCAGTCCACGAAAGAACTTAAAAGTGTTTGTTTGGAGTGGCAGGTGGGGAACTGTAGGATTTTTTGATCGTTTAAGGCAAAACTATGCCATGGAGCAATAATGAGAGTTCACTAGAAGGTGTAAATTGCCCATCCTACTTGGGCTCAAACTCACCAAGCTACTGGTCATCTATGTAATAAGACAGGGGGAAAATGGGTAGAATGTTGGTTTTATTATTTTCTAAGGGTAAAATAAAGTAAAGCATCATCCAAATACTTCTATTGCTGAAGCTCAAATTTTGAAAAGTGATGAACTAGAATTTTCTAAAGATAAGGAAGACCTGTAAGATGGGGGAAGTTTTGTGGATGTCTGAAGAAGGTTGAACTGTTACCTAGAACAGTTCCCTGGGCTTGGTCAGAGTAGAAGAATCAGCCATTTAAAAGCTTTCTTCTTCCCCCACATCCATTTATAGGTGGGATGCTGGAAGGCTTCAAGGAGCAAGAGCAGTACCAGTGTAGGCAGGGAGGCAGCATAGCTTCAGAGATGCTCCTGTGTCACCTAAGCAGCAGCACAGGATAACAAGGCAGTGCTGACAGGAGACTGGACAATGGGATTTGAAGAGAAGGAGGCACTTCAGAAAAGTGAGGGGCACACAAGTGAAGTGAGTTAGACATCCCAGCAAGAATAGTTGTCTCCCTACCTGATTTCTGGCCGGATGTTTGCCCAAGAGGGAAGTAGGATGATGGCAGCTGAGAAATGAGGGCAACTTTGTGTTTTGTTATGTTCCTTAATAGCTTCTTTCAAAGCAGGCTTTAGGTAGTACCCTGTGATTCTGCTCAGGCAGAGTGGTAGTTTCTTTAACTGCCGTATGCCTCACAATGGGAGTAGATTTTTCTGAATACAGTTTTATGCACATACCTCATTACATGACAGAAACCCTAAGGAGAGCAAAAAGCAACAGTGTGGGGTTTTTTGTCAGCAGAGCAGCAGAGGCAGGAAGGGAAAAGCTCTATGAAATCTATTGAATCTCTACTAGACAATCCTTCATTCAAGAGAGACAGCAGGAAATAAAACAGTGAAGGAAAGACTTTCCTTTGAGAGTTCTTCTGGCAGGAACCTAACTCTGATCACAGAGTGATCTGAGTAATCCGTTTTAAAAAAAAAAAAAGAAAAAAGAAAAGAAAGTGAGATAAAATCAACTCATTTGAGTCCAGATAAAGACCCAAGAAATCGAACAAAATCATCCCAGTCTAAGGATGAAGTGCCTTAAAGTGGGTTGATCCAATAAAACTATGAGATGGCAAATTTAAGGTTAATGAGAGAAAAATTCTTTCCAAACAAGATGAATTAGACATTAAAGTTTGCTGCCAAAATATTTAAGTGCAGGAGGTTTCAGAAGTGCACTGGACATATATTTGAACCACGCAAATTACAGTAAATAATAAGAGACAACAAAACCACACTTTTTATACAACCTTCTGTGTTTCAGTACAGAAATGCCAGAATCTATTTAAAGACCATTCTAAAGATGTGGACAAAATGTCTCTTCCCAAGCTTCTGAAAGGCTGTCTGCATTTTTCTGAGAGATACCTGGTAATCAGCACTGCCCAGGACAATATACAGGACTGGAAGGACTACTGTCTGGATTTCTCTATTCCTGTTTTCCTAAATGTGAGATGGAAACAGACAGCTTGGTGTCTTTATATTTACAGTTCTTTGTCTCTCTGCTTCATCTATCATTTATTCAGCTGTTCCTGTTCCATATGTTACCATACTGGAAAAGCAAGGTACATTAACTCAGACTCACAAGAGTTTCATTATTACCTGATTTTCATCCCAGCCAGTAAGAAATATATGATAACTTAGAAAATCATTTTTCCCTTTTTCAGCCATTTTTGTTTCCAAATGGAACAGAAGATCAGCAAACCACTCAAATGCTGCTGGGTCTCGACAAATCCAGTAAAAATAAACCTGTCAGATAAAAGTAAAGAGATAAAATAAGAAGCGAACTTTCATTAAACTTTCTGATGATTGGTGCAACTCATTAACCACATAATGTGTGACTTCTCCACTGTAAATTTAAACATTATTACATATAATTTCGATGATGTAGTTTCTATCTTTTAAAAATTTCATTTTCATCTTAAAACATTGAATACATTAATGTGCTAGTGAAGATAGATAGGCAATATACAAGTTTCCCAACTCTGCCTGCCAGTTCATCTCAGCTTCAACTTATAATACCTAGCCCTGCATTTCTTTCCAATAACTTGACTATTTTGGGAAATTTTGGATTTCTTTTCAGTTATGTTTAAAATGTAATTTCAGTTTCAACCAGCACTGAAGCAAAGAATTCCTGTTTTTCAAGACCCCATGCCATAGTATAAGAGTTGATGTGGTCAAAAGATACATTTATGTTCTTCAAGTCAAGCCGGTGTAAAATAGGCTAAAGAACGCTCTCTTTTCTTTTTGAATGTATTTCTTGGTTAAATTGGAGCATATAATTTCTAGAGAAACATGAAACTGTAATTTAAAGTTACCAAAGGGTAAAATGAATCCCATGATTTATTTTCAGTTGTTTGAAACCCTCCTGTCTATTAAAAATTTACATGTTTTTTCTCATCCAGATTTCTCTAGATTAATTTTCCACGTGCTGGATCTTGTGTTAGTTAGTTGCTTATTAGATTGGGGAGCTTGTTATTAAAGTTTTGTCCCTCCACTAGAAATTAGAGGCTGGGATCAAGTCATCCTATAATCCTCTCTATTGCAAATGAAACATTCCTGGAATCTGTCACTGAGAGGCTGATTTTCAATCCTTCAATCATTCCTATGCCTTATTTCTCTCTTCCTCCTCTACTACAGTCAGTCACAAACAGAACAGAGAGATTGTTTTTTTAAAAAATCCAAGAAACCAATTTATTAGGATCTTGGCATAGGGTTATGCTTTCATAAGGAATGATATTTTGCAAACAAGATGGTTAGTCACTGTTCATACAATGATGAGTTTCTTTTTCAAGAGTCCTTGCAATGGCATCTTCAGCTGGATAGATGAGATTCCCCAAAGTCTTTTTCTGCTTAGTTCTTACAGTTAGCTGGCCCAGGGACCATTGTGACCATTGCAGCACATGCAGGATCTGTTGTGATCTATTGTCTTAACTACATATAAAGCATCTTCTAATGAATGAACTATGTATAAAAGACTGTGTAACCACTTCTGCAGGAATAGTTTCTGCTGATCATTTGCATAAATCTTATCTGTGTACAAATTAATCCAGCAGGAACTGCCTGCAGAGTCTCAGAACTGATGAGATTCCCCTTTCAGGATCTTAATCAAGACATTGAGACATACATTTATCCTAGGCCAAAAAGGACCTACCTTAGGGGGTCTTCAGGACAGACAAAATTTCCCACCTGGAAATATCTTCCATCAGTGCTGGGCTGTGAAAGAGATTGGGAGTACAGCCCATCCCTTGTCTCAGCTCAGTCCCTTGTCTCAATCTGGTCCAGCTGCGTAGATGAGCTAGGAAGTTCCTGCACCACCCAGGGGATGTATGTCTGAAGTTCCCTGGATGTCTGCCCATGCACAACCCTGATGCTTGGCTGAACCACAGTTATTAGACAAATCTGATTGCAGTTCTTGAATTCTGTAGCTCTTGCTGCACAATCCGTCATTACTTTCGAAGAGAGGGCACCTGACCTCAGATGGGCCTCTGTGAGCAATGTAATTTTGAGTGTAATTATTTTTATAGTGCCTCTATTTTTATAGTGCCTCCAAAGAAATAATTCACAAACATAGAGGAAGCCTAAAATTACACAATTTCAGATGAAAAAGGAGTGGCATAGAGGTCAATATATAAGTTTATAACAAAGGGATAGTTGGAACTTGTTTTATTGTGACTGTGATTTTTATTTTGTTGCAAAATCCCTTAATTTCCTCCAATCTATCTCTCTTTGTGCTCACCAGCCTCTCTGTCTTTTTTTATACCTCAATAACAAAGGTAGTCTAAAAGGTCTTTCCCAAGGCAATCATTGTGGGAGCTCTGACGATTTGGAAATTGTAGCCATTTTCCATAGGATCAATGAGATAAAGACACATATTAGGCACTTCTGAAGTGAAAAATCAAAGAAGCAACCAGAAAGCTATAAAGAGATTTCCTGAAGATTTAATGGACTAGGTTGTCAGACTTCTGGTAAGGCAGTGGGAGAAAAATATGGTAACACCATGCTTCTCTGGAGATTTGGTCAAAGAGACTCTTTCAATAATTTGAGATGTTTCCTATATCTGAGTGTACTGTAAGGGACCATCTGTGGTTTCTGTAAGAAATATAAATGACGTATGATCCCAGGAAACAGAGATAAAGCATTCAGGGTTAAGCAGGGTATATTTACAGACCAGGAATAGGACTATCTGCAGAACTGTAGTATCAGCCATCTTGACTGTTTGCTTTTTCCACTTCTGTTTCAATGTTTTGCCTTCAATATAACCTCATTGCCTTACAGAGGGGTTTGCTGCTGATTTATACTGGCATAGGTTATGAGGAAAAAGCCAAGTCCACTGACTTGATAGCATTTCATTTCTGAGACCAAAAGAAGTATTATTTTAGATTACCAGAGCTAGGTAAGATTTATAGAATTAACCTTTATTTAGCTTCTTTTTTTTTTTTTTTTTTTTTTTTAATGTCTGAATCCTGAAGCCCTTCCTTGTTCTACATCCTCAGGACCTCAAAAATCAGCCCACTCAGTGTTGTCAGTCTGTATCACACCGTGGCTGTTGATCTGTAGTGAGAAATTTCTTCCCCCACCTTCTACTTGGTCATCTTATTTCTCAAGTCTTTTTAGCAGTTCATTTTATGGAAATGTATATTTAGTACGCATGTGTGGAGAGAAGGCATGTGTTTCTAAATGAATAATGAATTGTGCATGGGGTAGCAAGTGGGAGCATGTGGACAGGACTGGGAGCCAAGCACATTCAGGGAAGAAGGAAGAAAAGCTGGCTGGTAAGTTGAGAAAATGTAGTCTTTGAAATGGGAGATGGGTTTCCAGAATATCAGGCTTTGGAGCGTGAAGGAATGCTTTTAGCTTGTTGTAGTCCTAGCTGTCATGTTAACAGCCAATCTACCTGACTTGAGACAAGCCACCTCTGGCATAGGCCTCTTGAGAAAGGATGTAGCTTTCTGAAACTGCAGAAATTCCTTAAACTTATCCCTGATGCGTGTCCACTGAAGCAGTACCCATTGCACTGCCTCTAATTTTCATATGTTAGAGGCAGAGAACATTTGGTAATGAAGAAAGCCTGTCATAATAAGTAGTACTTTTGGCCATGATTGTAAACTTAAAAAAAACAGTAGTGAAGAAGTATGTCCTATGGGTAAAAGGTCTCCCTTTCCCTTAGATCAAAGAAGGCTTCTAGTATAGTATGTTAAAATAAATGTTTACAAAGTAGTCTCCCTTTCTTTTCACTGACTGCTCATAGCATAGCCCAACATATTACATGTATAATTAGAATGCAATAAATGCACAATAAAATTAATCCTTACTATAACTATAGAACAAAGTCAGCATCAGTGCATTTCTATAATTAAACTATTTTTCTGAATCTTATATTTTCTCTTGCCAGCCTCATACTTTTAACTGACTGCAATTATTTATGACCCTGTGAGATTCCAGTCAGGCTACTGCCTTAGACAACAAACTTGCAAGCTGAGTTTTGGACAAATGACTCCTGATATGCACAGTGACTGAAAAGTCAGATGAGGGGTCTTGCCCAGATAAAGTCAGCAGTGAGCTGATGCCTCCAGCTAACAGGCCATTGACTGGCTAGCAGCCATTGGGCTAGATAAAGGCCAGTCCGGACCATGGCTTTGCTGTGCTTACACTAGGGCAAGAAATGTGGAAACAGCAACATTCCTGAAGTTTTAATCTAACAGAGGAGTGACAGATAACTCTAGGAGCTTATAAGAAACGCCAACACGCTCATTCTTTGCCACCTCGGACTGGACCGCCACCCCAGGAAGAAAGATCATCAGGATGCCACAGGATCCTTGGATGGTGATACTCATTTCTTTTTTCATCTTCCTTTCTCAACAGACTTGCCAAATCTTTACTGGGTCACTTCACATTGCTTATACTGCTTGCTGTCTACCAAGTAAAACTTTGCTTGCACCTGACCCTTCTTGGTTGGACTTTGTTCTTGCAGGATCCAAATAATCAGTTACATTGACCACAGGCTGGATCATAACAGGCACTTAAAATTCTGTTTACATTTATTTTTCATTAGTCTCCACCCACCCTATCCCCATTGACTACACTCATCAGCTTGCCCAAGTAAACTGTCTTAAATTTTCCAAGTGCTCTTTTTGCAAATTGAGTTAGACACCGTATTGCTATTAATCAGATCTGTAATTCAGGGGTTCGAGTAGTCACTTATTTCTGTAATACTCTGCTCCCTTGGAATGTGTGCATATTTATCATATGGTTTCCCACGTCCTGAATTTTGTACAACAGAGAAGTGCAAGAGCTTCAATATCTCTTTCCTGTAATGTGAAAGAGCATACTTTGTAAATCAGCTTCCATCATGTGGAAAGTTATTAATAATCATCTGTTGGTGACCATCCATTTCTTCCTGCTCCCTGAAGACAGAGGTGGAGGAGCAGCTCTGGGCAAAGCAAGTTTTTCACCAAAGGGGTGTAAAAGGTGATGAAGGAGGAGATGCCAGCTTCATCCTTGACTCTTGCTGCTCCCTCATAGACATGACCAGTCCCTGTAAAACCCTCTTACACCTGCAGCTGGGCACCTCCCTGCAAAACCCATCCTTCCTGCTCCTGAGTATCCTACACCACCCATGGGCTATAACGTACCAAAAAAGATCAGAGGTCTTCCTCAGCCTAATTAGTTGATCTATATAAATGTAGGACAGGACCCAGACCCATACCCCTGAGTTTGAAGCAAAAGGCATAAACCGTTTTAAACAAAGCTCAGGAAGATGGTTACATTTGACAACAAAAAGAGGTCCTTAGAAGCAGATGTTTTGTGGAGAAGGCTGTGGGCTAGCATAGAGCTCAAAGCAGAAGGTCACCTCAGGTAAGGACGGTCAGTCTTAAAGCAAATGGAAGAGGCTGTTTTTTTTTCCCCACAGTATGTAGCTGAACTTACTGCCACAACATGCTGTGGTTCAGAAAGCAATTAGTCAAATCTATGGAAGAAAAATCTACTAATGGATATTAAATACAGAGATGCAGCTCCTGTATCAAAACATTACTGAACTGCAAGTTGCTCAAAGGCCAGAAAATGTCCACTAATGTCTTATCATTGTATGATTTTTCTGGTCTGCATGTTTTTCCCTAAGTGTTCATGAAAAGCCACTGTTGGAGGCAGGATATTGGACTAGATGGATCTTTGGTGGCACTCAGCAGGACCTTTCTTATGTCCTTATACAGGGTAAAAGAGAAAGTAGATGTTTGCTAGTATTAGCATTTGATGGATCAGTACAATTTTATCAATTTCAGCAGCAATTTATCTGAAAAATGAGACCACTAACATGAAAAAAGATCATTTTATGCATAACTAAAGCCAGTAGAAACTTTCCATCCATGACCAGTAGTAGTACCCTTCCTCATTGCAATAAATGACAGGGAAATGAAGGCTCTGAGGCTATTTAATTGTGAATAATCAATTAGATAGATGTGTAGTCCTTTTGATTTGCTTGGTTTTTTTAATTATACAGCTGCAGACATTATGGAAGCTATGAGTATTTATATCTCAACTGTATGTGGGCAACACTAAGAAATATTAGTTCAATAACTGTAATGATAGCTGTACTCAAATCAAAATGAAGTTGTTAAAAAAAGGAAAAACCTCTTATTTATTTCCTTAATAGACATTTCTATGGTACTCATCATGGCAGAAAGAGAGTGCTGAATACTTTGAGGAAGATTAAATTATTTGTAATTATACCACAAGTGGAAGCTTTTAACCAATGGAAAAAAACTGTGCAGCTACCCCGAGATTAATCGTTCTCACTAAGAAAGCTGCTAAATTTTTTAAGTAATGTTGTGAACTTCCCCAGGACCTTTCATCCAGGCTTTCAAAATATTTTATAAGCACTGATGAAGTTTAATTTCATAACACCTGTGAAAAATAAGCATCACTGTACCCACTGCACCAAAACCGAAACCAAGATACAGAGAAAGGACATAGAGAAATTACGACATTTTGTATTTCACAGGACTTCAGAAAGACTGATCTCAAAAACTGATCTCTATAGCAGAGAAAAATGTTAGAATGCACCACAAATTTATCTCTGCAGGCACATTTACCTGAGATTCTCCCTAAGCTATGGATGAACATATACTTTCAATACATAGTTCAATTCTATTCTTTTCCCTTTAAGATAACTACAGCTATGTCAATATTAACAATTTTACTTGTATACCTATAGAATATACCTAATATACATCTAGAGCATGTATATACAAGTATAGGGCTCTCCTTACAGTGGAAAAGATCTGATCATTCTGATACAACCATAGTGATTGAAAATACACTTCTTTTCACATGCAGCACATATTTTCATTTTTATTTCCCTCCTTTCTCAGTGCTTTTTCTGCCTCAAAGATCCCCCCTGGCAATTTGAACCTGTCCTCAACTCCTCAGTTACTAAAATCCCAGATGCTTTTTCAGTGGCAGCTTGTCATTAAGATAGCAATTTTAACACTCTTCCATTTAAAAAGATCAACCCCTTAGTCCTGCAATCAGCTGACCCTCTCAGAGATCTATCCACTCCAATGCCAGTTGAACATTTGTCCTTAAACATGAAATGTTGAACAGTCCCTGACTCAGCTTTTACAATGGAAAATGAGTTAAAGGAAGCTGTAAAACCCACAAGCTACCACTTGCCATAGTGGATAAGGAATAGAATGTTTAATGCTGATTTTTTTTTCCCCCTGGTGCTTTCTTATGTCTTACCCATTCACCCATTATCTCTTCTTCACCTATGCTCCCCCTGTGATGCCTCACATATTCTTAGGAGAAGTAGTATCACAGGTTAGCAGATCAAGGGTATGTTAATTGATATCATCCATGCCTTACAGACTCCAATATATTTTTTTCAACTAAATAGTAAAAATGGTTTGAAGCAGTAATACCTGTTTAGATATATGCATCTCGTCTAAAGCTCAAAAGCCTTTTTGCTATTCCTTCTATGCAAGCTAATATCCTGACTTTTCAAGGTGAGAAAAGCAGCTACCAGCCACCAAACACAGAATTCTGGACCAAGACATGCAGCTGAAGGACCCTCACAAAACCTGCAGCTGGACAGGGAGTAAGCATCACCCTTCACATCTCTCTGAGATGACCTTGCAGTGTTTATGTTTGGTAGGAAAGAGGACAAATTTTTCTTCTATCTCTCTATCTGTCTAGCTCTGAAAGACATTCCACAGTTATCACAGAATCATTGAAAACTGGGGTTCAAAAGGACCTCTAGAGATCATCTACTCCAACCTCTCTGCCAAAGCAGGACTACCTAAGCCAGACCACACAGGAATGCATCCATGTGGGTTTTGAAAGTCTCAGAAAAGGAGACTCCACAGCCTCTCTGAGCAGCCTGTTCCACTGCTCACAATACCCTCACAGTACCCTCACAATAAAGAAGTTTCTCAATTTATCTTCAGTTGCTATTGAAAATCTGATTCTTCATCTTTTACTAAAAACACTGCAGTTAGGGCTACTTTGTTCCTCAGAGAATGACAGTAAGTTGGGGAGACCATACACCACAACAGTTCCTGGAGCATCAAGAAATCAAGTGACTGCTGCTGAGAATGAATTAAAGCACTCAAGCGAGTCTCAAGCTCTGAATTGCCTCTCTCACCTGGCGAAACAGGTTCATTTGTGGAACTTTTTTTGATGGAGCAATAAACTTTCCCACCTACCTTCCGCAGTGCCAGTACTCTGCTAGGGTTGCAGCACTTGTACCAAATGGATTTTAAAATAGAGGCGAATGGTGTGACTCCAATTCCTGCTGCAATGCACACGCTTACTCGGTAGTGGAAGACATCTGTGGTTGCAGATCCGTATGGTCCATCCACTGCCAGCCTACAGCAACAAGACATTTAGCCAAGGGTCAGCAATGTATAAAATGATGGAAATGTTAACATTTGCTGGGCTACATATTTTCAAAACTGAACTTCTATTAAAATAAAAGACCAAAGACACATCAGGCACACAAATTACCCGTACAAATACATTTAATTCTCAGTGTGTGCCATTTAACAGCAAAGCAACTGTTTTTTCTGAAGTGAGAGAACAAGAGGACCCATGTGGGTTTGGGGCCTGGCCATCTATTTAAGCATGCAATTGCAATTTTCTGGCTTTCTGAAATGTGATTAGTCATATAATTGCATGTCCAAATTTAGCTGTGCAATTTGCATATTTAATTATGAATCACTGAAATGCATCCTGTTTTAGAGATTTATTTTCTATATTGTATATATTAAAGTAAAGAAGAGCAAATTATATCAATATTTTTGAAAAGTTGTCCATATGTGTTAAGATAATCAAAGGGAAAGCAAGAAAGAGGTCATTATATGCGAGAAAACTACTATTTTCTCAGCTTTTTCTGAAAAAAACCCCAATATTTCAGAAATACAATTTTGGCAGTAATACTGTATTTGGTACCTGACAAAGGCAAAATGTGTAAGGAGAAATCCTTGTTTATGTCACTGCGTCTTATAATCTATGTTACTGATTCTGAGATATTATTTTTAGTAAAAATTAGAGATTAAAAAGATTATTAAATAATCAGATTAATTCCTCTAGCAAAATGGAATGTCAATAAAGACAGTACTTTGGAGTGCGCTGTCCAGTCTTTCTTTAAATAATATAATTGCTCTGGAACATGGTTCTACTAACACCAAATCCTTAGGAAAAACAAGTTTTTATCTTCCCCCAGAATTTTTATTATTTTGTGCTCTTTATTTCAGTCACATCTAAAATTCAGCTTAAATACTGCAAAGAATAGGAAGATACAGGAAGAATGGAATTTTATAACAGGAAAAGAAAGGCAATCACCAAGCAATGGTACATACAATTACAGGGACACAATGTGTCTGAAGCCCTACTGATGCTTTCTTAAAGAGTACTTCACGTCACAGCAAACATTTTCCCTTTACTTTGTATTTGCCACTTTTATTTCAGTGTTCCAAGTAATCTTCAAGTGCAGTAGCAAATGACACTACTGTTCAGGGATAACTTTTGCAAATCTGGCCTCAGCTATTAAAAAAACCCTCAGACTTTAAAAAATATAATGTATTGCTATTCAGACTGTTGCCCACTGCTGTGCTTTTTTGAGCACCTAAAACTTGCTATAACATGTGGTTAATTTAGGGATATACATAAATTGCCTAAGAACTGCTTACAGGTAAGCTTTCCATGTAGTTTAATGTGGTCTTGGGAGCAATTCTCCTTTTTATTAGTAAATTAGAGAAAAAATTGAACTAGAAGGAATTTCAAGAAATTCTTTAACCTATCTCTGTGCTACAAGAGAGCATCAATTATTTCTGAGCTTCGTCTTCTCAGTCTGTTCCTAAATTCTCAGGTGCAAAGATCCTGTCATTGGTTTGAATGACTTGCTCAGCCATTGCTAGAGAAGGTAGCCAAATACTAAGACTCAGAGCAGTAGGGAGGAGAAAGTAAAGAAAAAGAAATTGAACCGTGCAACCCATCCATTTGGTCTAGGGAGGGTGGAGGAAGGAAGGTAGTAAAAAAATGACAAAAAAATATTACATCTGTATTTGCCAAGGGAAAAGTAGAACAGTGGCTATGGACTGTTTCTTGCTATGGTTTGGATTGTTCATATTCTTTGTGTCCATCTGCACCATTTCATTAGAAGGAAGCATTATATTTTTGGGGAAGGTGGAGAAGTTGTTTAGTTTAGTTATGTTAAAGATGACATTGAATAATTTTTAGAATTTAAACATTTGCTGTTCATCATGATTGTGTAGTACTCCTGAATAAGAGGTGTTAGATTTTTGGACAATGTGCTAAAACAGCAATTCAGTGAGCAACAATCTTGAAGAGGCATAATATAGACCTTGATTACTTTCACAGGAATAATCTATTCTATGGTATATGAAACTGGCAAGAAATCACAATTGTCTTTGCTATGAGTAAAAATTCACATACACTTTATTCTAGTCTTCTTTTATTAATTACAGTATATTTATCTTATTTTTAGAACCTTACCATATCATTCAGTTATTTTATGTCTCCTGTCTTCTGCTCAATTCCCGCTTTATGTTATTTTTTAATATAGCCACCAATTTGGTGTTTATCTTTTGATATTGAAACCTGTGAGAAAGACTTGGGCTTTGCTTTATTGCTAGGTTAACTATTTAAATATTCTTTTCAATGTATTGCAAAAGCAATCGAATGATGGCATTAGGTACCCTAACAAGATTAAAAAGAAGAGAGTCTTTATCTGTGACAGTGTTGTTAATTTCAACCCTGTATTGTGACCAGCCAATGTTTGATAACATTTTTCTCTTTTTCATTCTTTATTCTGGCTGTCAATCACATTGGACAATTTTTGCTCCAGTTGTGCTAAAATGGCATAGTCCTCATTCCAGTTGCCTTTAACAAGGGCACAGGTTTCATTTTTAATTCTTATTAACTGATATAATGCAATGACTGGACCAGAATTTCTTCTCTGGACCCCCACCTTCTGGTGTGCCTTTGTAGATCACTGCTGTCTAAGCTTTTTTGGCAAATGTTCTTTAGCATCCAAGTCCCATTAAATTGTATAAATGTAGCCTTAAGTGTTCTTTTTGCCATTCGGTTTTACTAGAACTACCTCATCAAAGGCAATTCTCCCAGGGAAAAAAGTTCCTTTGGTCCCAGGCCCTACACACTCCACCAGAGCTGAAATGATCCTGTGCTGGGCTTTCTGCTGAAAATCTCCACTGTGGATGCAAGCAGTTACAGAGTTTGAGTCCATTACTTTGAATTCTGTATGCTTAGCTGGTCTTAGTAAGGATGGCTCCCTTAACTTCAGTGGAGTCCTGCTGACTTGCAACAACAAAACATCAATTTTTTGTTTGGAGGAAGATGCCACAGATACAGAAATTCTATGCCAATGAACTTTTAAAGTGGAGCAGGGTTTGGCAACTGGAGAGTTGAGGGAGACTGCTGGAAAGAAGAAAGGTTCATCCATAAATTTCTGAGGCAATAAATTATCTGGGGAAAGCCAGACTTTTGGGTGGCAGGTGAGGGGTGCCATCAGAGTACAAGCATACAGGCTCAAAGTTAGCAGAATGCTTCTAGTATCATTTTAACTAATTTCTATCTGTCAAACTAGGTATCTTTATGTGTAGTTATAGATGTTAGAGATTTAGATTATAGCAACAGAAATATAGACACTGATAAGGGCATAAACTGTTGGATTAGTCATTATGTTATCTTGGGAGCTGTTTGCCTAAGTTTATGACTGTGTTTATTTGTGGGATTTCTCGTGCAATGACATATTTATGGATTCAGAACTATGATCTAATGCTGTGCCATAAAGAACACACAAAAGTTACTTAAATGTAATATGTTAACATTTACTTTAAAATGTAGAATTAACATTTTAAAATGTATTGTTTGTTTTCAAACCTTGGTAAGATCCACAGTTCCTTGAAATCTTTTTCCTCTGCTCCAAAGGCCTTGAAGAGGGCTGCAGTCCAGTCCCCGACAACCCGTATGTGAACACTGAAGAAGTCCTCCTCAGGAGCTGAGGTGATGGTGAAAGGGTGCCACTCCAGTTGTGAGACAGATGGGCATTGTAGAAAGATATATTGACCAGGTCCCATTTTAAAGCCACGTTTCTTCATGTGAAGCTCAAGGACTCCAGAGGAATGCTTCACCACCTAAACAATAATAGAAGGACCTGATTTATTTTCCTTCAGAAGAGTAACTTTTTCTTTCCATTTGGTTACACGTGACTTTGCAAACATTTCTACTTGAGCTCAACCACAAGTTAATGCAAATTGAGATGTGGAGCAACTTTTAAATGTCTTATAGATTATGTCCTAAACTGCCTGCTGCTGCCAAGAGATGTTGCAGCTGCTTGCTGCTGCAGTGCTGTGCTTGAGAGCATGTACGGCGTGTAACGTGGGGCAGCTTGCTTCAGAGGTGTAAGAGGCAGAGGACAGGCTGTAATGATACAGCAATTTGTCAACTTCCTGTCTCAGTAGAGCTTATGCAAAAGTATTCCTTAATGAACTGGAATAATTTCTCAGTTTTACTCTCATGTAGCAAAATTAACTTTTGTGGGATTATTGTTGGTTTGGCAAGAAGCAAAATGCCCAATGAGCTCTAATATCCTTTTATTAAGAGGTAATCTCAGTTAAGCAGCCAGTTTTATACCTCACACATAGAATACTGAGGTTCGCTGACCACAACAACTCTGTGAAATCAGATATCAACATGCTTCTCCCCTCATACAACTGAAGTCTGTTTCTGGTCACCAGCTTGATACATGTGGACTCAGCTGCTCCCAGAGCAGAGTTCCTCATCTGTTCTGCTGTGACTTAAGTAGGCTTTTGCCACACAGGCCTATTTACAAGTGGGATATATTGTTAGCATTACTAATAAAGTTTTGACTACTTATGCTAATCTCTTTTGAAGCCTCCCAGTGTGAAAGTAAATCATAGAATATCAGGTTGAAGGGACCTCAAGGATCACCTAGTCCCACCTTGCTAAGTAGGAACATGGTTTAGAAGATACAGCCCATCACATTGTCAAGCCAACTCTTAAAAGTGTCCAATGGTGGGGTATTCACCTCTCCCCTGGGGAGATTATTCAAATGTTCAATTGTTGACATAATGAAATTTTTTTTCTGATGTCCAATCAGAATCTCCACAGGAGTTACATGCACCCACCACCCCTTGTCTTTCCACATGACTCCTTGTAAAAAGGGAGTCTCCTTCTTCAGGGTAGCCTACACAAAAATAAAAACCTGTCCTGCCGAAGTTGAGGGTGTCACTGACAATAACTGCAGTGGAAATAGTTTCAATCTACTAAAAAGAGAGACTCTGCATAAATTTTTTTATTATGGTGGTGTAAAGTCTGGTACTTCATTAATCAAGTTCGGTATCATATAGAATAATCTTATGTATTTGCTATTGCATTAAATATAAAACCTGAAATAAATATTTGACTGAAACCACTGTAACAATGGAAGAGTTGCTGAAGCCAAGAGTAAAAAGTGAGGTCATAATATAGAGAAATTACCTATGAAAGAATAAAAAAATAATGGACATAATTGGTTTTTTACACATACATGAAATCTATGTCACATACCTTAGTAATGACCACCTCCTGTCGAAATCTCCAAAATCTAACAATTCTTTCACAGAGGTACAACACCATGGGACTTAAAACCCACTTCCAAGCCTGCAGAAAGTTGCATATTAAAAAACATTTGTTTGACCGTCTACAAAAATATTTTGCATTTCTGGTTTAAATCAGAAGGTAAACTAAAATGAAATTATTTGATATACCTTCTGTGATTTTTGGTTTACCTTTCTCAAGAAAGCATTTCTGTTGCTATTGTGGCAGTTCTGGATTTCTTGTAGAACAAACATATGTGATTTTTTCACAGTTGCACTCCAAAATGGTGCTAATATCTAACTGTATTCTGGCCCAGAAGAGTCCTTTTAAATCTTTTTTTTTAAAAGGCAAAATCTATTTAGGTGCTATAGATGTCATTGGAACTGAAGATGTACAGGTGCATACATTTATATAATATTCACCACAGCCTAACTATTTTTTTGCTCTTCAAAGTCTAGAAGGGTCAGATAGGAGATGTTCTTATTGTCAGCTGTGAGTTCCCTGATGCTGCATGAGAAAACATTAAGTTCCATATATTCAATTAGAACACTGGGATACATTTCCATTTAATCCATTAGTTGGCTCTGTATCAATAAATATGTTTTTTGATCTAGGATATTAAACTGGTCATACTTTAAACGTTGCAGATGATTGCCGTGCTTGTACTTGATAATTGTATGTACAGATCACTATAATAATCAAAGATACTTGGCTATTCAAGTACACTAGCTGATGATTTCACTGAATTGCACTGATAGCTAAGATAATTAGATGCAATTGAGTCTTCATGATTTAAAAGATTTTTTTTTTTTTTTAATAAAAATTAGATACTGGCTTATTTCCAGTTTTGTTAATTATACAGCTCATTCTAGCAAACAGAAGACTCCACACCCACATAGCTTTTAAAATCTCCAGAGTAACTTGCTGAAACATTGACTTTTCTCCACAAGCTGGGTAACAGGGGTTATAAAATATCTTTTATGAGAAGCAAGCCATAGAATTATGTGGCTTCCTTAGAAAGTGCTAAGAGGATGGAACGGCAATTTCCCAAGGTTAAGTCTTGAAAATTAAATTTAAAAAAAAATGCATGATTTAATAGTGGGAAGAAGCCAGCATAAGCCAGAAGATTCTCTGTTAAAGCAGAAACTCAACACATCCATTGTCCCTAAATACTACAGGTGTCTCTGCACAGTGGGTAATTTCACATCTTGAATATATTTGCATATATCAAGCTACAATAATGATGAGACCTGTTTTTCCTCCCTTCCATTTGTGCTACTTGTAAATAAAAACATGTGACAGGAATGTTAAGGTCGCAGGCTGCCCTATTTGAGAGCTCAGATGAGATTTCAATGTGCAATCACTCCAGTGCAGTGATATCTTTTGGCTGGGTAGAGACAACAGGACATCTACCAGGAGGGATGGGCTGCTAGGCACCATGTCTCCTGGCTGGCTCATCAGGGTGTTGATATTCTTGCCCAAGTGGTGTTTCCTCCTGTAATGAGAATGAACTGAGGTGGGGCAGTGATGGCTCAGGAGATGCTTTGTGGATCAAGTCTGGATGCCCCAGTTGCAACAGAAGTGCTTTATTCTACCTGCTGAAATATGGAGTAGATGTGGCATGACTGAGAGGGGTTTTGCCTCCTTTGGGAGCTGTGGCCAGTGGGACGTGCACTCTGATATCACCTCACACTATCCCAGCTGTGTGGAAAGTGTTCCCTCCCCTCTCAGTCCCATCTGCCCCCATCCCTGCCAGTGCAGCACAATCCTCATCACAGGCTTTTAGCCTCTGAATGCATTTTTTGCTGTCTGCAGTGTCTAGCAGGTATCACATTGTAGCACATTACCCATCCAGCAAAGCACTGTTCTTATAGATGAACTATCTAACGTATGGCATCATCACAATTCATTTAAAGTAATGTGTCTTTGCAAGCATGGCCTTGGGTATGCAGAAAATGTGGCAAAATAGGTTTAACACAGAGAAGTGGATGTTCTCTCCAGTTAGCTTTACGATAATGAATGTCAAGACATGCTGTTGGAAGCAAGCTTGTGTCTGTATTCATGGTGCATAGCCATGTATTGATTTTTATGGCAATGTTGTAGCTGAAATTTTTGGAGGCATTCATTTTCTCATTACTATGCGGGCTGGATAGCAGCTAACAATAGTTTAGTTTAAGAAAAATCTATGTCAGCCATTAAAGGAGCTACAAGACGCTGAATGCTAATTTTTCTTTTTTACTTTAGAATTTCCTTCTGTATGGTTTTTTTTTGTTGTTGCTGATTTTTTGTGTGTGTGGTTTTTTTGGTTTTTTTTGTTTTGTTTTGTTTTTTTTTAAGAAAGAACAAAAACTTGCATATGAGCAAGCTAAATCTTGAGCTGTAAATGTTAAATGATTTTGTTTGGATGCTAGACATATCTGACATACTGTACAAGTCTGCTACTTAATTACCCCCTGTGGATTTGCAATTTTGTTGCAGCAAAACCACCCTACCGTGGGACTTTTCTCCTGCTTTTTGCCTATCCCTTTCATAATTCATTGTTTCAGATTCTTTCCTTTTTACCTAACTTAAGACATCAAGGCTGGACAATATGAAACATGTGCCCCAAAGCAAGGACATAATTATATTTCCAACTTATTCTCCCTTGGTATTTAGACTATTCATATTAGAGTACTATTAGTTAAAATAATAATACTAATTTGCATCTTTAGCTTTACTATTCCTTTGTATTTTCTGTATCTCTATCCTCATAAGGTTTTCACTTGGAGACTGGGTTTGTGCAGTGAACACATCAAGGATATTGGTGATTCAGAATAATCAAAAGTAAATGTACACAAGAGATTTAAATAGAACATAATTATTAAATCCATACCCTTCAAAGGGAATGATGCTTAACTAAAGCATCTTCCAGAAAGAAAAATTATTGTTAATGACACCAAAAATTTATACATCACCCTTCATCTGTACCTGTCTATAGTGACTATAGAGAAGGTCAGGATCACTATCTTAATGCACAGGGAGAGATCATGGAACAGAAATGGGAAACTGCTCTCTAAAGATGATGCTAAGTGCCAGTCACTAGCATACTCTCCAGCCCCCTTCTCTCCAAGACATTTGACCTCCCAAAGAAGGACATTAAGTTAAAAACAGAAGACAAACATTGCTCTTACCACAGGTTTGTTGCCGGAAAACTGTGGCATGGGGCATTGAGTAGCGTTCTCCCATTCCCAGTAGTGATCTTTACAGTAAGTGGCATTGTGAAGCAGCAGACTCTGAGGTGTCTGACCTCGGACAAGCTGACTTAAAACAAAAATGTTCATCAGTGATATGCTTCTCTGCAAGTTTTCTGTGCATCTGTAGGTTCTGCAGTAGTAAACAAATGTAAATTTGGAGATAACTGAAAGTTCAAGAAGTGTCCATTTCAAAACCATTCTGCTCTCTAGCTCAGATAACCTTTTCTTCATGACTTTTGACTAAATGCAAAAAGTTTGTTACAGTCTTCGTATACAACAGTGCAGCTGAAGTGTGGACAGTCCTTTTGTAAAAGGGTACATTTTGATATTTGTGGCAAAATTAGAATGATTTCCAAGTTCTTTGGAGCAGATAAGGTTGACCTCCTCTGTATCTCTATCTCCTCTGCATCTGATATTGTTTAGAAAAATAATAAAATTTAATAGCGACAGACCTTCTCTTTCCATTGCTGCTTTCTAAATGCATTTTTAAAAGCTGCAAATAAAGTTGGAGGACTGTAATTAGATGTATACTCTCTAAACATATTAAATTCCAGCTTCTTTACTTCTGAGAATGTTAATGATGTGAATTTTCCCAAACATATCAGTACTGACTGTTCTGTTTAAATGGATTTCAGCTGGTGTTTATTATGGGTGGTGAAGGAAGATTTTTATGGGAAAACCCTGTTTTTTTAATATCGCTTCTATGAATTTTCCATTCTTAGTTTGGTTTTACAACATTAGCCTGTCCTGCCCTTTAGTCTAACGGGATACAGGAAGATAAGAAATACTGCCTCCTTTCATATGGCAGTCTCATCAGCTACCATCCATTCAGATAGACAGAATAGAAGACAGGCTTGAGCCAGTTCTGTGGAGTCACTTAGGAAGGGAGAAGAGATGGGAAGTGGATGAAACCTTGGCTTCTGACTCCTTTTCACCAATGTGGGAGAGACAGGGACGTACTGGGGCAGAAGGAGCAGCTCTGTGGCAGGGCACTCCCAGCCAGGAGCAAGCAGTGCAAATGCGATTGAAAGGGCTGCTAAACAAGTGTTTTCTTTTCAGTGAAGACTTCTGCTGAGGAGTGACAGTCAGCTAGCTAGGTAGAGGAATCGTAGAATGCTGAAGGAATAAAGGCATCATTCTAGTTGTTTGAAACTGGATGCTAAAAGATTTGCCAGAGAGAGAGGGGAGGGGGCTATTTTAATCAGGCCTGGATGCAGTTTATAACATTTGTTTACAGACGTGATTCTGAAACTTGGGACTGATTAATTGAGCCAGTTTCAGCAACATTCAAAGTCAAAATAAATGTGGCAGCTCTCAAATTGCAAGGAAAGAGGTGAGAAAAGTAAACCACCACAAACACTGGTCTGTTCCCCACCCTGTAGTGACACCATGTACCTCCCAGGAACATGAAACATGCACACACTGAGAGGGCTAGGAAGTTTCTGTGTCTAAGAGTAGTGTTCTGCACATACATTATTGGTGGGCTATACCATGTGAATGCTTTACAAAATAGACGTAACAAGTGTATTGTGGTAACAACAAGTGACTATGTCCTTAGACCTGAAAAGATTTACTGAAAAGTCAGTAGGAAAATGTCTGTGGAGCAACGCAGTCTTTGTTGAGGACACTGCATGTTTGAGGGCTACCTAGGGCCTAGGAGTAGGTCTGGTTTGGTCTTCTGAATGGATCACTTGTTTGTGCTTGGAAGACAGAGAAAAGTTCTTGTCAGTGTCATTTCATCCCAAAACCACTCCCTGTTATGCAGTCCAGGGAATGTGCCACGGTATGAGCCAGTCCATGAGATTTATCTCAAAACTGCACTCCCTATCTAAACTAAGTGAAAGAATCAGAGCCATGTACCAAGAGGATGGACCTTCCTCTTGGGCTGAGAAACAGCGAGATAATCAGTGACCTGTCAGTTATCCCTCTCTGTAAAAGCCACTCAACTGAACTTGTCATAAACCTGAATTGTTAGTTACCACAGTAATTTAAACCTGGTTTGTAATATAGTGCCTACTGCTAGTGCAAAGTATTTCTCTGCGATGAAGATATTAGGGGTTTTTTTCCCCACAGAGAACTTCAGAATCACTTTATTTTCATAGATGCAGAGGAGAATGGCACTAGGACATCCACTATAAAGTGGCTGACATACTGAAAGCTCGTACAAGGTCTCTAAAAACCTCCTTAACAAGAGCTGTGAGCATAGTATCTGTCCCTTAATTTGAACCCACAAAGGTTTGATTCCTCATCCGTAATGCATTCAGTTCCCAGGAACAAAAGTTCATTCAGACTGATGTATTGAAGAGTCACAGGTTGTAAGATGGTAAAAAAGTGGCTGAAAGAACCAAAAAACACTCTTAGTCCTCAAAAAAGTGGTATTTTAAAATTTCAACATGCTTTCATTTTGCAACCGGTCTCTAAGCAAAAATCCCAGTGGTTTGTTAATAGAAAATAAAAGAAAGAAGAAAAGAAATTGGTCTGAATCACGTTTCAGCTCAAACTGTGAGCATATAACCCATGTAGTTTATGCAGACACTTACCCCATACCATGGATAATTAAACCAATGAAGAAAACCACAAAGAGGTGATGAGTATACCAGAACACCTCATAGCATGACCTCCTGATGAGCTCAGTGGATGAAGTCACAATCAGAATTAAAGCCACAGTTATCACAACTCCAGTTATTCCAGCTATGGTGGTGAGTAACTCTCCAGTTGTGTTCTAAAATAAATCCATCATTAGTATTAGTAGTTATTGTTGTTAAAATTGTTATTTTTATTACTACTTGTCTTGCTATTGTTACTGTTGCTGCTATTACATATGAAGACAAAATCTGCAATATATTTTCAACATAAGGACAAAACGAGACCAAAACATGGAGGCAAGGCAAACTTCCATTTTACCACAGAAGAGCATGGAAATTCAAGCATGTACTCTAGTCCCACTCAAGCCTATCCCAGACAGATATGTAATTTTTTTCTGCCAGTTCTTTTTTTCAGGGATTGAAAGGAAGAAATTATACATTCTCATTACCACTTTTATCTATTTTGCTTATGTCAAAGTGTCTCAGAAAAAAAAAGTGGAAAATTATTAGAGAAATGAGAAGACTAAACCTGGAGATGTAATAAGCAAAGCAGCACTAGATACCAGCTTTTTCATGTGAGGGTAATAAAATGTGGTGCCAAGACACCTGCAACCACAAAGTAGTGGGGTTCTTTTTGTGGTTATTTTACTTCAAAGTTGATGGGGTTTTAGCAGCTCTGAAATGGTGTATAAAAAAGGCATGCTCTAATTTACCTATATAGCATGTCCTGTTTAACTGTTTCTTGCATTTACCTGTTTTGTTTTTTTTTTAAAAAGTCATACTTTTATTTATAATTTTACGCTTGTCAGTAATGAAACATTACTATTCTAGGATAGAATATGTTCCTTCTTGTTCATGACTTACAGACATCAGCACAGGTCTGTTACATCTGTCTAAACCCACCAAAATAAACTGAAGTAAAAATGAAGATGTATTTTGAACACAACAGTCAGATGCTGATCTCAGTCATAATGTGCATATCATGAAGAACAGCAGTAAAAATCTCACACAGAGAATGAGACTCAAGTTATATATGCCAGCAGAGTGTAAATGAAGTCCCCATTTGGCCTGCAAAGAATATACATCTGTTTTCCTGGTGCTGATGCACAGGAATGAAAGAGCTCAGCTTGCCTTCTGGGTCCCAAGTACAGCCCAATACACGAGGAAAAAAAACCCTTATATTGTAAAGTGCACTCATTTGATATGGAAATCCTAGAGGTGACAAAATTCTACAATGCCATTTTTACAGTTACTCTTTACAGTAAAATCATTCTTTCAAATGTTCACACTTGACAGCACATAGTATATTTTCAAATTGGTGCCTGTGAAGAGTGTGTTCAGATCCTACTACATATTAACAGGATTGATCTAGGTGATATTTTGAACATTTCCACTACAGTGGCTAGTTTAAGTGTTGAAAGGAAAGAAGAAAAAATGTCAAAGGCACTTAGTACATTGTTACTGCAGGTGATCTTTAACTAGATGATTTTTAAGGTGCCTTCCTATCTAAAACCATTTTGTAAGCAAACAGACAACATCTATGTGATGTACAGTGCAATGAATAAAAGGGAAAAAAGCCCCGATTAAGTTGTTTTGCAGACATGCATTGGACAAAGAGTCTATTTTTATTTCATCAAAAAGAGCTTATAGTGTTATTATGAGGAAGCCAAGGAAACGAACATGAGACACAGTCACTTTTTTTCCCTAAGCAAGCAGCACCACTTGTTTGCAGGGCTGACATACCCATATTCTTACTTGGCTCTGAAAAGCGTACACCAGCACTAACTTCCCAGTGCACTGTCTTCTCTATGCAGCAAGACTCTGGGTAGTTTTGCACAAGCTCTTGCCACAGCTGCCACACTTCAGGGCAGAATCAACCTCCAGATTGGGAAGATAGTGTGCATCCATGGGGGGAGACAAACAGCAGTTGTGAAAGAAATGTTCTTCTGTGATATTACTGTTTTGATTCATTTTTTTTCTTTCTTAAAAAAAAAAAAAAAAAAAAAAAAAAGCTGCGTTTGTTCCATATATTGGTAGTTTAATTTTTTTAAAAAATTCTTTTCAGGTTCATTTCATTGTGTACTATTCACCACACTCCTTAGCCTCCCTGCCCCCATAGCTGTCTCCTGACAAACTAATTAAAAAACTGTAGACATTTCTTTGAGCTTAGTAACCTGAAAATTGCAGCTCTGAGTAAGTCTTTTCAGCTGAAATTGAGGTTAACCTTTGGCAGCACCTTCTCACTCTGGTTAAAAGGCTTTGAAATACAGTTTTACCGACAATAGAAGCCACAGAGGAAAACTTTCTAGATGAGGAAAACCAAAAAGTGACAGCTTACTGTTTCATAGGTCCTGATTGGGTTCAAGTAGCTTTCATTTGGGCTCTTGCCAAGGCCAGAAAGTTTATTTTGTAACTCCCCAGCTTCCTTTGACTGGCTGGTATGATACCGCTCAATGTTGATCAAGTGGGCAACAATGTGGATGGCTGCATGAGAGAAAGAATGGTGTGAAATTACACTTACATGTGTCCACAGTGTCAGAAATAACTTTGTTAAGCATTTTATGAACTATTGGAAAAGCTTCAGCTTACATTGAGAGATTTGCATGGGTTAGGCTGACAACAAAAGGAACTTTTTATACATGTCTAATAATGTCTAATACAAAGCAACTGCTTCATGTTTGAGGAAACAGGAGGAGGAAGGAGAGGAACAGCTCCAAGATCACCTCCCATGTTTACAGTCAAGTGCCCTGAAGTCTTCAGTGTCATCAAAGGAGAAGTTCTTGAAAGATAATATAAAAGTGTTTGCCTCTTATTTTAAGTTTTTCAAAATTATGCAAACTGTTCAGAACCCCTGTTTTTTAATTAATATACCAGGATGTGCCATTGTCTGTGCAGGAGACAAATTTGTCTGGTTCAGGCATAGACCAGTTTGCATCTTGCACCAGGGATATTTAAGAAACGTATCAAAAATCTAACCCCTATTAACCACTAGCTACACCATCACTTCATGCATGAGGAAACCACAGGAACTATAATTTTAAAGGAGAAGTCTGAATCACAGTGTTAGATATGATTTGCCCATAGCATCATATATAAGCTCTGCTTCTGGCCTGCCTCCAAAAAGTATATAAAACGGTCAGTTTAGAAAAATGCCTCAGAGTGAAGTAAGAACTCCCTTGTAATTCTTTTCTGGAGTGGAAAGATGCTAATTTCACAAGAGGAAAAAAAGAAGGACTTTGTTTTATTATTGGCTAACATAGATAAGTTATAATCATGCTAGTGCTGAGTTTCAGTTTTCAAAATGAGAGTCTCAAATCCATTACAGGAAAGTTGTAATTAATGAAAAATATTAAATGCCAAAGGATGAAAAAAATGACAATGAAAAACAATTATACATTTACAGTAGAGCTATTTGGATATGCTATTTCTGGCTTTTATAATTAGCTTCCCATTATCATCTCTTCTTCAGTGTTTATCTGTTCCTGCTCATGACCATTTAGAAAAACCTTTGTAAAGGCAGTATTTGTAGTAAAACCAATATAATCTGCCTCTCTTTGTCTTAAAAGAAGATTCCTTTTTTTTTTTTTTTTTTTTTTTTTTAGCTTTATTCTCTCCTCCCTTCTTTCTTCTTTCCTTTTTCTCATTCCTTTTCTTTTTTTCCCTTTTTAAAATTGGAATTAGTTGCCAAAAAAATAATGTTTTACTGTGTTAGTCAGAGTATAATAATGGATGAAAACATGGGATTAAATGCATAAGGACTTCAGTATTGTGGAGTCTTTTAGGACTTAGGTGTTTTCAAGTCTTTTAGATGCCTGCCCACTTAGTCAGCTCCCTCAGTCCCCATACAGGGCTTGAGCTTCTCTGCAGCACCTCAGTGAGCTGTGGGCCAAGCAATGTGAGTTGAAGTAGAATGCTGGTCATGGAAGCAGACTCTACAGAAAAGGTAGAAGGTTGCACTCTTCCCTGTAACAGTAGGTTAGTCTGCATGTCCAGGTGGAATAGAGGTTATTTTCACTCTGTTCTGATGTGATCCTTCAGAGCAGTAGATGTACTTCCAGGCTGTACTTCATTCAAAGTATTAGGGACTGCCCCCAGCCCTCCCCAACACCTACTTTGCTTTGTTGCCCCATGCTTAGGTACTTCCTGGGAGATGGAAGACCTGTTTTAAAATCCTTGTTATGTTAAATTTAAAGTAGGGCTTTAAATCAAATTGCACACTGGGCTAACTGGTCATTCTCTAGTGAGCTGTCTCCTGATGAGACCCTTAATAAAAATAATCAAATATTTATTGACACAGGCATCCCAAGTGAATATCCTGAACACCTAAACTGCAAATCAAGTTCCCATTTTTTTCTGAATCTTTGGCCCAATTAATAATAAATTATTTATACAAGCTGGCTTCTGCAGGATGGAGACTGAATCCAAATGGGTATGAATTGCACAGAGATAAAACGAGCCTGGAAATTAGAAGACAGATTCAAGCCATCAAAGGGATGAGCCTCTAAAGTAACCTTTCAATAAATGGGATAATGGGATCAAGCAATCTAAGCAGCTTTCAGCTGAAGGTTGGTCATTTTATGAAATAGCATAGATGATGGGACTGTGAGCATTACAGTGTATTGGACTCGGTGACCCAGCATGTTCTTATGGATTAGGTGCTGCAAGGAAAACAACCTGGCTAGCATCAGGCAGGAGATGCTCCCCAGAGCCTCCATGTGAAAGGGTGCTCCCAGCATCTTGGCAGCACCAGGGTGCTAGAAGGAAGGCTGCACAAGACCCAAGCAGTGAGTGAGATGTGTGGATTCAGACTGTCAAAACCCAAAAGCCTGAGAGGCTCTGAGCTGCCGGGTTTAAGTGGCAGCTGTGTGGGGGCTGTGGCAATCTGTTCCTCAGCATACAACTGGTGTATAAGCAGTATATAAACACTGTCTATGTATTTAAGTGTAACAGCACTTTTATGTGCTCAGTGGGAAAGGGGGAAACTGTTCTTACAAGGGGCTCCTTTCAGAACAGATGTTTTGGCCTGTTAAAGATGTTATCAGATCCAGCTGGAAGGTAACCAAGTCATTCCTTGATGAGGACCTGATTTCTCTGACATCTGAAAGAGCTCACCAGGGTGACTGGAGTATGGGATAACAGACCTCTCTCTGCAGTAGGTTGTAGAGTTACAGGCTGCTTGCATCCTGGTATTGGACTAAGGCAAACAGGGGAGAAAACTTCCAAAGAATGGAAAGCCCTGCCAGTAAAACTCTGAGTGGACTACTGCTGAGTGGTTATATCATGGTATCTGCTAGTACAAACCGTAATGGCACCTGGGTGTCTTATCCTCTATACCTGCAGGATGCTCCTTGTAACTATAATATGATGTAATAGTCACCAACAGCCTTGGGACCAAAACAGTTTCACACAGTTATGATCCATAGTGTTTTACCTAGGATTCCCTGTAACATTTAAATTGCAGGTTTTGGACTACCTTTGCTCACTTAAAATAGCAACATTGACTGGAGGTAATCTGTGTTCAAAGCATAACATATTTTCTCTCTTTCACCTTCAAAACAGAGACTTTTTAAAAGCGATACTGTGAAAACTTCATGCGATACGATGACATTTCTGTTGTTTGGAAGGCTATGAAATCTTGCACTTCCTGCAAAGGCCAGGACTGTACTTGATTTGTACAAATTCCAGCCATGTCTGTGATGACAGAAAACCTAGTGTTATCTGGTATATGCCAAGTGTGGAGGATGAAATGAGGTGGTATTTTCTTCCAGGCAGAGGTCCATATTTCCTAACAGGGTATTTGCAACCTTAAACAGAAAAAAAACGAACTGTGCGTTGATTTGACATAGCATCCCAAGAAGGTCTCAAGCTTAGGATTTAATGAAAGGTAATCATATTAAAATATTTCCTTAGAAGAAGAGACCTGCTTTCTGCAACTTAACCTAGTATGACTTTATTTCCAGCTATTAAGAGATGATGTTTTGTCCATCTGCATATTGTTCTGCTTTACTGTGTTACTGTCAGTAGAAACATCATCATGCCCTCTTCTTTGGGTTTTACTGTATCTTCCCATTGGGGTGAGATTCCCTTCAGCTTTAATGTAACAGGCAGAGGATATTACAAGTGTAGAACACTTCCCGAATGAACAGAAGTTGTTTTCTGCAAACTATTCTGTGGTGGCTTTTAATGTTCAAAGTATAATGGTACACTGGAAAATATTAACATTCAGACTAATGATGTACTGAACATGTTGGTTTACTTAAGTCTCCCATGATCTTAAATATTGCCTAGGGTGTTATTAGATTAATGCTTCTGGTGGTGGCTTGGGTTGTTTTGGGGTTTTTTGTGTGTGTATGCTGCTAGAAAAAAATGATGCAATCTAAAAGTGAATTATAGCTGGATGGTACAAGTAATGCAAAGATTTAATTCCATTTTCAGTGTGGTTCATTTAATGTACAAGACTAGTAGAGGACTAAAAAGTCTGGCACTGGATGCATTGCCAGTAGCTATAATATTTTACTTCCCTAAAATGCATTTTCTGAAGGTCCTTTGCATCTGCAGTGTCTAGAATTTACTAAGTAATTCCAAAATAATATGCAGATTTTGGAAATCTGACCTGACAACAGTTTGTTTGTTTATTTTCTTTCCCCCCTCCCTGCATCACCCAGAAAGTTAACCCTGAACACAGAGTTTAAGATAGTGTATCTCATGATATTCAGTTTAATTTTTTCCCCATTCTGCCTGACCAAACAGAATAAATCATGCAATTTTTTAAACAAAGTTCTTTTTTATAACTGTACATGAAGACTGAAAGATTTTGACTGTTGTTTGTAATAACATACGGAATCTCTGAAGTTGTTAACATTCGTTAATTGGTATTTGTCCCTGAGATGCTCTATCTAGTCCACCTCTAAGATCAAATAAAAGGTTTTATTGGAAAGAGGGAGGGGAGGGGTTGCTATTAGAGTATGGTGTTTACTGTACGTATTCTTTAGGAGAAAGAGATGTAATTAAATTATCTTGAAAGTCTGGTCAATTTAGCTGGTCTTATTCAGCCATTTGTGCCTTCAGTGAAGCATGCACAAATCTCATTGAACTAAGCAAAAACTGCATGTGTTTATTTGAGGACAAGATTTCACTCTCTTTCTGCATGCCTCTACAGGACAATAATCAAATCAGAGCTTGCTGCTAGCAGTTAAACATTTTGGTTAACCAACCCATCACAAGAAAAGCAAAGGGTCAAATCCTGGCATTACTGCCCACAGTGAAGGAAGTGGCTTTGCAAGCAGCTAACCCAGGCACGGGGAATTCTGCCCCCAGCCAGGTCCAGGTTCCTTTGATACTTACTCCCTTCTGCCATTTCTAGTTACACAGAACCCTTAATTTATCTTTCTGCTATCTTTGTGGACTAAAAATGTGAAAGTTATGTGAAAATTGCAGCAATTATGACCACACACAAATGTGCATTGGGGTGGTTTTTTTTGCTTAATAAGGTCATAATCATCAAAGGAAAACATGACTTGGACTGTTTTCTTATCCTAGCTGGAACCTTAGAATCTTTTATTTAAAGTATTTTTCTTCCTAAAATTTGCACTGTCTGAATTTGAGCAATCTGACTGAAAAAATGCAGTTTCATGAAATTCTATTGTTTGTAATTTCTGCAAGTACAACACTGAGTTAGCAGCTAACCCTCTGTCGAACATAAATATCTGCTTCCTTGAAAACTTCATCATTTACACAAAAAATGTTACTCAGGTCAGCAAAACCCTTCATCTAGCCACCACTAGCAGAATGTGCTTGTAAACTGAAAGGTTTCAAGTTTTTTTAGCTACAGATTTTTTCAGTGCTTGTCAGAAGCCAGACACACCTGGCATCATTGTATTTCTGTCTGCACTTTGCATGTTTTTAAAGAAAACGGCACTACTGGAATTTTTAGGAAGCAGCAACTACCATTTCAAACAGCCTGACTACAAAGAACCTCGCTGTCCTTCCTCTGCTTTCCCTTAATTACTTAAGCTTTTGTATCCTAATTCAAAGACTAAATTAAAAAAAAAAAAATATCCTTATCCCTCTCAATACTTCCCACTTCAGAAAATGAATGTACTTTCTTCTGAGGGGGAAAACAATACAGTTAGGGAGACAAGTTGTACACAATGTTATTTACTATCTCCTGCAGATATCTCCAGGTTTCAGGCAGCCACCTCTCATCTGAAAATTCTCTTTTGCATTAGAAAGTATAGAATGATTTGCACTGATCAAACCGAGAGCACATGAAACTATGACTTTATTCTAGTAGAATTACAGGTCTATAAGGAAGATTTATTATGGGGTGAATAACTCCCAGACAGCCCTTATCACAGACAGGCCTGCAGAACACAGGAAGCCAAACTAAGGAGAATTCCCTTTACTGAATTTTCAATGATGCCTTTGATTACAGATAGCATTGTTTACTCTCTCTCTTTCCTGCCACTTCCCTCTTCCACTAGTCTCTAATTATATCCCTTTATGACGTGACCAATTAAAGCCAGCTTGTGAATTTTTATCAGAGCTGATGAAAAATTAAAGGTACAGATGTACTTTTTCCTAGGCCACACGAACCTCAGCTGATCTGGCTGCCTGCTAAAAGCCAGACAATACTAATGTTGCACTAACTATTTTTAGCACACTATTAAGTATGCTGAAGTAAGACCACGTGGCAAACTGAGATGAATACATGTTATGCTAAATAATAAAGGAGTCTGCAAGGTTATACTGTGAGTCTAAGCTTACTGATCTGATGGGCAAATTGGTTTATCTTCTGGCTGCCACATTTAGGCTATTGATTATACAGGGCAGAGCATTCATTAAAATAAGAATTACTAAATTGAAATAGAATAATAGGAGTTGACTACGCTTTTTTGTAACAGAAGGCAATATAGATAGAATGTGGATAAATAATGTGTCATTTGAGAGGGTAATGACATTTGTTTACACATCATTTTAACACTGTTAGATTTTATAAACTGAGACTCAATACACTTGTGGGTACATCTTGACTATGAAATGTTGCTTTTCTGTCACAGTATGTGCTGTAGTTGTAATTTTTTTTATGAATTTGAAATTTAATTTCAGGCAACAGAATTTCTTTCTGGCCATTCTTTACTAAAGGCTGACTGTACAGTGAAGTAGTGCTCTCCCAGATATGATAGTTGTTTCTCACTTTTCTGTTAGGGAAGCACGAGTTCATCAATTGTTTTGTTCACTAGACTTCCATGTCTTTTGCCTCCTTCCTCAAATATTTCATCAGCTATTTTTCTGTGTAATTTTCTGAAAAAAACCAACCAAAACCCACAAAACAACCCAAATAACAACCTAACAACAAGCCCTCTGTCTCTCCCTGGAGAGTGACAGAATTAAATAATGGTGCTTTCTGTCATTGCATGTCAGCTCCTGTGTCTTTTTCCTTCAAATTACTGAAGCCATAGTCACTTTTCTGATAGACTCGCACTTCCCATTCTGTCCACCTTAATGCACTAGCAAACACTTCTATGTCAATGTAAAACCCTAAACCAAAAGTTTTGACTGCTCAGTTTTACTGTCTTTTTGGAGCATGACAAACTTTACACCAAGTAAAAGTTGGTTGATTTTTTAATTAAAGAAGTAATGTTGCATTCTGTAGCAATCTGATAAATGAATGGACATGACAAATAAGTAAATCATCATAATACACTGTAAGATGTAGGCTGTCACCCCCCAGTCTTCCCTTCTGAATTCTTTAGTACTACATACAAAGGACGAATTTAAGCCATTGATTCCTGACAGCAATCCTAACTTCATATTCTTGTCTTGCTTCATGGGAACATTAACAGCCCATACAAACAAAAGTGGCTCCCTCATGTAGGCTGAAACAAATAACTGAACCAGGGTTAACCCTGGCAGCCTGGGGTTAGAACTGTTACCCTGCAATGTCTTATGCTTGTAAATAGCCCTGATTAACTCCTGTGTCTCCTTTATGTTTTCTAAGAGAACAGTCTGCCCTAGGTATCTCTCCATTTTATGTACTTATGTCCTTCCTCAATGCTTTTTGTTCTTCCTTACTTGTACATCCTTATTCCCCACAGTATCCCCACACTATCCCCTCATGTCCTCTGAATTCCTACAAACTTCAGTCTTCTTCAGGTCTTTTAATGGCTTGGACAACAGAAAGATACTGTGTCTTCTTTCCAGCCATATTACTGAACACCTACAGTTCAGCAAATCACTAGGATCAACAGAGCAGATAACCTTTCATCTCAAAGTGCATTTTTTTTCCCCAGGGAGCCGTTGGTTCCCTCTACTCATCACCTATTAAAAAAACCTAAGAATTTAAAGTTTTTGAGACAGATGCCTGTCTCAAGTTCAGATTAAACTTGTTACCTGGTTGTAAAATTTTTGAAGTAGGTGTAGTGGTGGACAGTTGAGCAATGTAACTTATAAACACCTTTTCTTTGAAAATCAGACTCTAATACTGTATCATCTCTGCAAACATCTCCTCTCAGGGATATGATGAATGTTCTTTACACTAAATGTTAAGAGCACGCAAGTTGGTCACATTAACTATATGGCAACTAGTAGTTACTATCCAGATTGAAGTTTATTGACTTAACAGTCAAACTTTTCTATCAAGCAAATAAGATTACAAATGGTTAATCAAATGGGACTCCTACACTTATCTCAAGCTGCAGTTGCTAAATTATAGCACAAAAATAGCACATCTCAGAGCTGATGGGGATTACAGCATTAGGCAGAATCACTGTGATATTCAAAGCAGTTCAGAGGCAAAGAAGAAAAAAAAGTAATATAGCTTACTTGCATTTACAGCTATTCCATAGGCAACCATCTTGTGAAAGGCGATGCTTTTGTCAAGCTGTCTCCTTAATGCTCCTCCACAGCACTTGGTGAAAAAGCAGACCTTGTTTTATGTCATTCCTGTTACTATTTACAGTTCACATTTTAAAGAGGAGAGAGGAGTTCAGTACATTTAAAAATGGAACATTGAAGGAATTCAGTGGAAGTTTTGCTTTAGCCTTAACTTCAGGGCTCGGGGAACTGTTTTCAGCACAGTGATGTTCCCAGATTTCTTAAGCTAGTCAGCCTGTGCAGGGGTTCAAAACCAGGTCTGATAAAAGCTGTGACTTGTGAGTGGTTTATCTGGGCTAGTGATTACCTAATTTGCTGGTATAAGGACACCAGGCTGGGCCACCACTTCTTTGCAAGCTTAGGTTTAGTTAAATGAACACAGCTGAAGGGCTGGAAAATTCAGCTTGCAAGGAAATGAAACACAAACCCCAGGAGGCTGAGGCTGTCTCAACCTCAGGTGGCTGCATGATTATGTGTTACTGAGCCCTCTTCCCATTGCTGGGAGTGCTGGCTGGTGGTGTGCTCATGGCCAGCTGGGTGCCTCTGCACAGAACCAGCCTGGGGCTGGGGCAGGCAGACATCAGCCAAACCCAACAGGCTCTGCTGGGACCTAGTCAGACCTCGCCAACCTGATACAGTCTCTGAATGGTGTTCTGGGTGTCTGGATTGCTCACTTGACCTGGCAAAATGCCATGCCAAAGAATTTGGCATTTACCCCTGTTGTTTCCCAGCTAACAAATCTTCCACAAGTTTGTGGCACCGTGGGGTGCAAGGCTAAGATGCAGCATGTGCTTAGAGAGCCCTGTGCTGACCATCCTGGAGCCAGTGGAGCTGCTCTTTACCACACTCCTCAAGAGCAGAATGCTGTCCAGAAGAGCAAACTATTGATTATCTGCAAGAAAATTTCCAGTTCCCCCAGTTCTTACTCAAAGTGGGCATGCAAATACTTTATGTTTATTTGCAAGCTGATTCAGGAGTCTAACAAGACTCTTTTCTTAAATGCTCAGCTCCTAGACCCAGTCATGAAACAGTGCTGATTCCAGAGTAAAGACTTCTGAAAATGTAACTCTAATTCAGAAGAAAAAAAAGGCAGAACTGAAATAAGAACCAGCTTACAATAAATAATGTTACAATTCCTAAATTTCTGTTGTTGGAATCATGAAGTGATCAGTGATTTTTTTACCCAAACATGTTGTATTGGAATTGCTCTGACTAATAATGTACTGCAAGTTGAAGGTATAGCTAATAGAGCTAAAACCTTAAGTACTTGCTATGCATGGTGCCAAGGTTAGTGTAAGTGCCTCTGAGCAGATGACCACTCCATTACAAAAACAAGTTTACAAGGTAGACCTGAAGGGTGGCCACTCAGACACAAGAGTTTAAACATGTTCCTTATTATCCTTATGACACTTTTATCTATCTGTACATTTTCTCTCTCCAATTTTCACTTAGCAGCTACACAGGATACACATAATGGATAGGTATTTTCTCCATTTGGCCAAGCTGCATTATTACATCTGCTTTTTGTAGCTCCTCACTTTTCGCTTCATGACACCATGCTCTGCAGTGACTGCCAAAATCAGTGTTGCTTTTAGAGCACTGTGTTAAACAAGCCATTTGTTTCTCTTCAGTCATGAATACTGACAATTTAAATGGCAATAACTAGGCAATAGCGTACAGAATTCTCTGTCAAAAATTAAAATTCCTTGGAAAATATTTGATGTGGATAATACTGCTGAACTAGGGAAATAAAAAAGGAAGGATAACATGGCTATTTGAGAAATGGTACTTACAATGCTTGCTCCTCTTAAGAATGAAATAAGGTTTCTACTGACTGGTAACAGGATTAGCATGCAGTTAAAATTAAGGCACGTTGCAGAAGCTCTTGCCCAAGCCAGGGTTGACTGTACATATAACAGTACAAAGAAGTGAAATTACAAGGTTGGTATAGGAAGACCAGAAGAAACCATATACTATATTAACATAATACTCTTACATGGGAAAATTACTATTTAAGCATCAAAAATATTATTATGAAGGATGTAAATAAAATCAGACTATTAATACATTATTCTTGTGGAGCCCTTCAACAATTAAACTCATACTTACTCCCAGCATAATCCGTGTGTAAATGTAAGCATCTTCATCTTCATACCAGTGGAAGGTATCAATAAACAAATAGAAATTCAGCCCCAGCCACACCAGCTATAAAGCAGACAGCCTACAGATTAGTGATACTTATGATATCTTTAAATACAGATAAAACTGGTTATGGTTGTAGTTTCTATAGTATCTGAGAAATACCTCAAAATCAGTGTGCAATTCCATTTTGGATCACAGATAGAAACCACAAATACCTGCTGGAATGAGTCTATCTTTTACCAAATGCAAAATTACAGATCCATCCACACATTCCCAGCAGAGGACATAGATGACATTTACTGTGTGGTGGTAAACTTGATCTTAAACACAGGGCTTAGATTGGACTCTAAAAAAGGCAATAAAAGCTAAAATTAAACAATTCCAGAAATGGAGGGAGTTAGAAGGTGAGGAAATTCCTTTCCATGCCCCCCAAACTCAGTTCACCAAAGCCTCTGAAAAGAATTCAGAATATAATTTCAATTACAATTGCAAACCCCTGTTCCCTTTATCTGAGCACTAAAGCACATAGACTTAAAAATAATTAAAAATAAACCAGCAAGACTTTAAATCGCTTTTAAGACTAGTTATAAAAAGGATGCTGAATATTTTATAGCAAGTTTTACATTAAGCTTGGGAGTAATACTGTAAGCAAACCATAAAATGTCTTTTAAACAAGCTTAAAATATTTATATATATCCAATTACATTTTTTAAAATGCTAAAAATACTCACTAATAGCAACACTGAGAGTTTTTCATTCAAAATCCAGCATCCCATCCTGGATACCTCTCCCTATGCTAGCAGCAGCTGACTCTTGCCTTCCGGAGTAACCTGAGTTCTCTGTCCATCCCTCAGGCTTTTCTACTAACTCCTTTTGTCTTTAGACTGTAGAAGCACCTAGTGGGAGCAGGAGCTCTGTCTAGGAATTTTCTAATTAAGAACTTCCTGACAGGAGCAGATCATCCAAGTGACATGTCTAATGACCTGTGTAAATAAAACGCTGGTCATTGTCCAGTCCATTTTCTCTCCAGAGTTATTTCTCAGCAAATGAGAGATGCTGTCATTATTGTCCTTTTGTACTCACCTGTATTTGAGGTATTTTTTTTTCCCCTGCTTTGTCTTTGCAGTTTGATCAGTACGCAACATTTCTTCATGGTTCATCTTTTAATATAGTTGAATATGGGAGCATCCCTTATGTGTGTATGTGTGCTGAAAGATCTCAGGAGTGGCAAAGTCATTCAGTCAGAATTCAGGAACTGTCAAAATAAAGAGTGCCCTTGCAGCATTCTTCTGGATTTCTTGCAAATATAGATTATGTCAATGTTAAAATGCATGGTAGTTGTTTATTCATTTGGCTACAGCCATAAAATAAGCAGTTGCATTCTCTTTCTCCCATTTACATTGTTCAATGCAAGGACACGAATCCTATTTCCTTCTCTTCATGCTAGAAGTAATAATGACTATGGAATCTGCTCCTAGGTTTTGTCTGCAAAGTGATGTTACTTTGGCAGGGCTTAAGATACTCAGGAAAATAAGCCTCTTCCAAATACAATCCAGTAATACAGTCTATGGCTAGAGCTTACTGACTTCTTTTTAGGATTTTTGTTTTATTTATAAACCAGATATTCCTCTTCCTCTGGGTTTGTCCTGAAGAATATTCAGCCTATTCCTTTCTCTTTGGAGGTTTACTCCTGTGAAAATCTAATGAGCCATCTAAAGAAGTGAGACAGCAGGATTCAGTACCTCTCAGCAAGATCAAAACCTTTTGACAGGTCAGAGCAACAGGGTGCTGTTAGTCTTTTCAAGACTTTTCTTTAGTAGGTGGTTATTTGAGCAGGCAGCACCGCCATTATATTCAACATAAGGAACACATTTTCTGATTTACCTTTCTTACGAGAGAAAAATAGTTCACTGACTTTTCTGCACTTTCTCCATAGGGAAATCCATTCCTCTTGGCTCCCTTACATTGTGGAACCACCAGCAGTTGTGGTAAGAGATTGCTTTGAAATATGGTCAGCTCCACTGCAGGAAGGTCCTCCTGGCAGACCAGGTCTTAGCTCCTCTTTTGTCCTGTTCTGGTGAGGACTTTCCTTTTACTCTTGGCTCTTCCTGCCAGAAGCTATGCAAGCTTTGCCTGTAGTAACTTTCTTCTTTTTCCAGTAAAATCATTTCCTTAAGGCTTTCCAGACTTGCTGCAAAGGAGACCTTTCTGTGACAAAAGAGCTTAAAATTTCTTAAAGTTGAAATGTTATAAAGCTCTTAAAGCAGTGCTAATGACCATTAATATGAGTTAGCAGAACAATGGAAATATGGTTATGAATACTCTGAATACAAACATTTACAAGGGATTTATTCTGATCTATGTTTTCCTTGGATGGTAAAATTAAGCATTATTTATTAACAAACTTTAAGGTGACTGTCCAGTATAGACCTGGTACAGACTAGTCCCACAACAATCTTATTTATAGTAGCTTTGGTACTGCAGGAGCTAACAAGATAGTGATTATTACTGTATTTTTCAGAGAGGTCAAAAGAAAAGGAAATAAGGGAGAAGGAAAGAAGAATGTACAGAGGATGAGAAGAAATACTGGTAAGGTCAGATGCCAATTTTAACTACTTATAAAGTGCGTGGGGGGAGAAAACTCACTATCTGGATTAGCTGCACTTCAAAGGGAAATGCTGCACTGCAATGTTCTGCTTTGAAGTTCAGACGATCCAGACAGCAATTTTCTAAAATGAGTCAAAACTGGCATCTGAAATAGATTTTTTTTTTCAGAGTACAGCAGATTCATATGCTGGTTTAGGCTCCAAAATTTGTCTGGATCAGCAGCTGTACTTCAAAGCAGCACATCTCAGTACAGCATTTGACTTTGAAGTGCATGTGGTCCAGATGCAAGTCCTCTTAAAGGAGCCAATGAATCAACTGCACTTTATTTTTTGTCTGTTGATACAGCTACATTTTTTCTCATATATAACTGTAGTGTGTGTGGTCTCCATTGCGGTATCTATCAATAATAACATAAAGCTCACACCAAAACTCTTTATTGCTTCATTTTCTACAAAGGAACTTGTCATAATTATTTTATTATACAGATTTGCAGTGATCTCAGTAAAATTTTGGCACAAACTATTGATACAAGACTCAAGATAGGACCTTTGATTGATTAAAGAACTGAATTCCATTTTGCTATTGTTTTACCATTATCATGAGCTGCATCTGTCCTAAAAAGGATACAGAATAAGGATGAAAAGGGACTCGTTCTGGCAGCTGGGGAAAAAGCTGTGATGGGTATGTTGAGTTCCCATGCAAGAGACAGACAACACTGTCATTAGTTTAAAAGGTCAGTTTTTGCATGGAAAGGGGTTTATGAGGTGCTGAATTTGTCCATGTAAGTATCTCAGCATTAATGTCAATGTTTGTATCAATTACTGCTACAGATCTCGATCGTGATTAGTTCTATTCTATTTGACAGCAATCACTTATCTGGGGTTGTTACTAATTTTTTAAAATACTTTCAGCAGTGCTTACCCTTTACAAGACAAATTCATTATTAGCATGATACTGTATACTCATACCTACATATATTTCATTATGCTAGGCTATCTGAAATTTACTGTAAGGTATGCATACTTTGTTTCTCAAAGGTAAAATCATTTCAGTTGATTCTGAACTTTGCCCTAGACCCTTCATGGTTTTCCTGTGTGCTTGACTTTATGGTTATTAGTAACCTGGATTAACTTGATAAACTTTGCTATGCTGCATATAGAGATAGGTGTAGGTAAACAAGTGATCCAAAGGATCATGGTACTTTAATTTTACAGACCATCTGACATTCATGTAATTGTTGGCTGTATTAGAGCGCACAGTTTGTATTAGACCAAATAAAATGAAGGTGCTGCTGTGTTCACTACTTTTACATTATTTCTACATAATATTTCCTAATAATAATTAAGAAACGATTCGTCTCTGTTGAATAGATGAAGAAGCTGCACAGTATATTTGACAAACCATTCAACTTCTGTGTAGAGAGAAGCTGCTGAAGCTAATTAGAATGCAAACCTCCTTCGTTTCTCTTTTTTCTTTTAAAGACAATTCTAAAGAAACAGAAGCCAAGGTTCAGCTTTGGTTGTTCTTCAGTGCCCTGATTTTAGCTTTGTAAAAGAAGCTTACTTAATTTTTATAATCAGTGGCTGAGTGACTAGTAGCAGAAAAACAACTTTGTAATTTTTAGAGATTTTCGTATATATATATTTTTTTTATTTAACTACCTCATTAATGTTAATGGGTATTCTTTATGAACTACACTCACATTATGGATGGGGGAACTGTTTTGCAGCTTGACAACATTGCTATTAGAAAGAACTCTACAGCTCTAAAAGACCAGTGTAATTTCAGCCTTCTCAGTGCCAAAGATTAAAAAATCATCAGATTGTTCTAAAATTTATGAAATTAAAAAGAAAAAAGATTGTGAAGTTTGAGGGAAAGTGCTGACTAAGTACCGAGACAAAAAGGGCATCTGGCCTCTCATTTAAAACTTTTTTTCTGTAACAATGTCTTTATTTTTAATAACATATTAAAGATTTTGCTTCCAGATATGGGTTCGCACAACAAAAAATTAGCAATGGAATAGCAAATACTGACTTGTTCTCCTTTGTTTATTGTCAGTTGCCTGTAGCAGGGATCCAAAAACTTCTTGATTTCTGAACCTTATTCTTTTGGACATCAAATGAAAGATCTATTTTTATATAGGTACTATGTCTGCAAACCAAGTCATTGATCACAAGGCACAAAATGGATAGGAAGACTTCTCTCTCTATCCAGAAAAGCAGAATAAAGCTTCAGAAGCTCTCTAAAAAGAAGAAAAGTCTTTGGGTGTAGTCTTTTGGTCCGAAACTCCACAAGCCAGTGCAGTAAAACAGACATGGTGTAATAAACCAGTCCCTTGCCTTGTGTTAGCAGCCCTGATACTGCTATTGGGGATATCTCAACTGATGGGCAGTGCCAGGATCTGGAATTGCAGCGTATGCCAGTGATGCCTACAGGCACCAAGAAAATGAGTCAAAGGATCATCAAAGCTCAAAGGGTGTTGGGTCAAATGAAGGCTAAAAGGGAGATAGACTATCACTGACCAGTGTGTAAATAAATATTGTTTCTGCCTGAAGCAGAGCTTGGCACCCCATTGACAAAAGGGAGCCTGAACTCTGATTCTTTCCACAAGGCAGAAAAAAGGTCTATCAATGAGAAACCTAACAGCTCTAGCTTGGGAGATAATCAGTTCCCAGCCAAACTATATTAATACTTGAATCCAAATCTTCTCTCTCTCAAGAGACTTCCTTATTACCATGCTCACACTGTAATCAAAATATATTCAGGAGCTATTTCAGATGTTCAAAAGCTATTTGTTTCAGTAAATGCCAAAATCTCTCAGCTCTTGACTGTTCGTCACCAGAAATAGAGTATCCTACCTTCCTAACTGTATGTGCAAAATGCTGGTTTTCCCACACAAGATGTTTTCAAGCTTAATCAAACCAAACAATCCTTCAAAGCCGCTGAAATCTTGTACAAATACATATGTCCACAGGTTATCCAGGTGGATTTTCCTTTTAGCCATTTTGTAGGTAGCAAGCTGTGTAAACCCGGTTAAAGATGAACTGAGAAATGGGAAAAACAAGGAGTAAGACAAAAGAAGGGGTGACAGTATAATATATATTTTCTCTATGTCATCAGACATGAAAAATCCCGTAATAGATGAGATATTTTTCATCTGCCCCTGTCTTATATGTTTCTAATACAACACAAGCAATTTGTGCATCAGCTGGCCTCTGTCCAGCTCATCATCTCCTGTACTCCTGTAGCATCTCCTGCCCCTACTAAGTCCACCTATCTGCAATCACTCTTGTCTTCAAGAAGAGCAAGAGGGAGGATCTGGGGAAGATGACGTAGCCAGCTTCAGCTTGATCCCTTAGAAGGTTATGGACCAAATCTTCCTGGAAATAATTTTGAGACATCTGAAGGACAAGAAGATGATTGGGACCAGTCAGCATGGCTTTATGAAGAGGAAATTGTTGTTAACCAACCTGATAGCTTTCTAAGATGAGATGATGGGTTTAGTGTTGAGCAGGTGGAAAAAATGAGCTGACATAAATTCAGTCAGTTCAACAATGTGAAATGTCAGCTCTTGCACCTGGGAAGAAATAAACCCATACACCAGTAAAAACTGGAGGCTGAGTGCTGCAAATAGCTCTACAGAGAAGACTCAAGGGGTCATGGTGCTAACCATTAACCAGCAGTGCATCCTCATAGCAAAGAAAGCCGACAGCCTCCTGGGCTGCATTAGGAAAGCACATTGCACCATGTCTAGTGAGGTGATCCTTTGCCTGTGCTCAGTGCTAGTGAGATACATCTGGAGTCCAGTGTCCAGTTCTGGGCTACCCAGTATACAAAAGTTGCTAAAGAAAAGACTAACTGGAATTAGTCCAATCAGGGCCACAAGGATGATTAAGGGACTGGAGCAACAACCTGTAAGTGTTCAGCCTCGAGAAGAGCAGATTCATTCTTACCAGTGCATATACCTACTGGGAGTGTCCAAAGAAGATGGAGCCAGACTCTTCCCAGTGGTGTCCAGTGGCAGGGACAGAGGCAATAGGCACAAATTGAAACATAAAATTTTCTCCCTGTAACATTTTCCTACTGTGAGGGTGACTAATCACATGCACAGGCTGCCCAAAGAGGGTATGGAATCTCCCTTCTTGGAGATATTCAAAATTGCACATTTTCGAGCAGCCTGATGTAGGTGACTAGGCTCTGGACAGAGAGGTTGAACTGCACCATCTCCAGAGACTCTTTCAAGCCTCATGCATTTTGTAGCATCTGAATTCCACTTAGTTTACTAGAGTAAAGTGAATGGACCATTCTGAAGTTTCTTACCCTAGACTCTGAGCATACTTAATTAAACTAAATTAATTTGTCTTTTGTTAAAATTTTCATGAAGAAATTATTGGATTAGTCTGATTTTATTTCTGGCTCTCATTCAGAACTTTATGGTCTCATTAGTAGCCCATTTTTATGTGGAAGAAATGTTTTTGAGTGCTAGATTGAATATTTTCAGTGGAATATTTTGTAGCAATTTTGGTTGATGCAGTTCTAAGTTCTTTCGTTGGATACCCTGAAAAAAATGATAAAATCGAAAGACAGGTATTTAAGTTAATTCATATACTTCTAAAATGATTAGCAATGACATGAATAAGGGCTGTCACTAAATTAATATAAAAGTTTCTATATAAGTATGTTTTTAAGACAGTGCACTGCAAATAATTTCTAAAAAACCCACATCACAAGTTTGTACAGTTTAGGAGCATTAAAGGGTCATTCTTCTGTAGTCTGTGGTGTCAGTAATCATATGTGCATGCAGGAAGAGTAGCAATATGTACAACCTTTCTAGATAGCTATTCATATCTGCACACAAGAACAGAGGTCAAGAGCTAAGGGTTCACCTAGCAGAAAGCATTTTCTACCACGTTCAAAGTGGAAACTGTATTTTAAAGTAATTACAGGCCATCCTTTTCTAACACTGCAGTATAGCAATATATAAAAGCATAAGATGTAAGTGTTCTGGACTCATTTCTCTGCCACTAAAATGTTATTTGCTTCCATTACCTTAAATTCAAATAAACTGGTGGCACTGTCTGTAAAGTAACCATAAAGTAACTTCTTTCCCTGTTGTGAGAACAAGCCATGAAGAGGCATAGGTGAGGGGAGAATAAAGATCGAATACAGCAAGAAGGGGTGAAGAAAGAATGAATAAAGACCCAGTGGGAGGATGACAAACCTTTAAACAGCATTTTCATAATCTAAATAATAGTACCCTTGTGAGCAAAAGTTTCCATGTGATGCCTGATTCTTATCTCTTTCTTCTTCCAACATTTTCTCCCCATATTCTTATCTCCTCCTCTAAACTTCTGCTAAAAGCCTGGTAAATTTTAGCCACTGGAAATAATTAGTTTCATGTCAGACTCTGCCACCACATCATGTCAATAGTATGCATAAGTAAAAGTCTTATAATTTGTGACACATTTGATTTAACCTTCTGTAGACAGTTTAGGACTCCGGTTCTATCACTAAGGGCCAAGGGGCTGCATGTGTTTAACACATCTCATGATTTGGCCCTTAAGATTGGAATTATATTTTGAATTATTCCTTCCCACTGAGATCCTGAGCTCATACATTCTCACCAATAATTCAGCAATTCCTGATCAATGAGGGTCTGAATCTGAGCCTGGAGAAGAAAGCAGCAGACAAGCTCATGATCCTTTCTCACCTCTTCTCTTTCCTGGGCGAGGTGTGGGAACTTTTTCCTCCTCTTCCCACTGTATGCAGGCTGTCTGCAAAGGTCTGGTCTCCTGCCACAGTGCTTGCTTGAGAGAGCAACACCAGCAGCACAAGCAGCTCCCATCTCCTCTGGCCAGGCAGAGACCAGTGATGTCCCTGCTGACCCATCACTGCCACAGGGACCTCAACCTCCCATTGCCTCGGTCCTGTGGCCTTATCCTACTGGCATCACCCCTCACAGGGCTCTGGGACGTCGACTCTTACATCGGTTTGTTTCAAGTTTATATTACTATCTTTCAAGGCTTTGAGCTGCCTCCAGTTTCTGGGGAGCTGTAAATATACCTCATTTTAAGTATGAACATAAAAACCACTGCAAGAAGGTGGTGATTATGGTATTTAATATATGCCTGTTTATATTGTAGTTACAACTTATGAATTAAATTTTGCTAAAGGTTTTCCCAATATAGTGCTTTAAAACAGAAGAGATTAAAGTGGGTTTATATTCAAATATTGCTCATTTCAGATCTCATAAAAGTTCTAACAACTGCCTGTGGTTCAAGAATAACAAAATTAAAAGACACTAACAGGACTATCAGTAAAATGCTATTAATTTAAAAGTTCAGGAACATTGTTAAAATTTATTTTTTACGACTAAAGACTTGAGGGAAGCCTCTTTGCAAATCATGCTAATTTTAAAATTGTTTGTAATAGAAAGTCAGTTTAAATATTCTGTTTCATTTACTTCAATACTCAACTGGTAGTGTTTGTATTATATGTATTTTATCTTATAATTTTAAAATATTATATTGTTATTATATAATGATGTCTTTTTCAATTAAAAAATGCAATAATTTTGGTTGCTTTTGCACCACCTAAAGTACTATTCATAACATTTTTACATCAGCTGATGCTGGCTTTAGCTCCTGGCACCTGTCCCCTGCCCAGGGCGCAGGTCAGTCCCCTGGCCTGCCCAGGGAGGATGCACCAACCACATCTGCAAACTGAATCATCCTGCATCCTTGGACATTTCAAACCAACCTGACTTTAAATATCAATCTGTATCTTTAAGAAAAACATTGTATGCACAGAATGAAGCTTTGTGTCCTGGCAAGGCTTCAGAAAGGTTCATGGTTTTAAGCAGAAAACTGACTCATTCTGAATTCCTTTTACAGTGAGTTGGCTGAACAAGACAATTTCTATGTGATTGTAGAGTCCTGAGTAGGAGTAAGAATATGATGTTCTTTACAGCATTGCTAAAACCAATACAGGAAAATGGATTCAGAACTGATAGCCAAAAATGATGTAGAAAAATTGGTAATGATAGAGAATATGGCCACAGTGATCAGGGCTGAAGATAATGCCGTCCTTTGAAAAACTTTTGCATGCAGTAAGTGCCAAATATTTTTCACCCACTGCCCAGGAACATTGTTTAGGAATCTCAGATTTCAGTAAAGAAATGAACAACATCTTAGACCTGTTTGTTATCATGATAGCCTTAAAAATATAATAATAATGTAAACTTTTCTGGTGATGCTTTCCAGACCCTAAAGGAATCAGAGAATGATTGCTGAAGAACATGAAGTGTCCTGCACATACGAATGAACTATTAATTCAAACCTACAAATGACAGCTGATGGTACCCTGAAAGCTGAAATGTCATGGACAGTATGAAATCAAGATAATATTAAGCACACCACATAAATCACACTGTTCACAACAGTGTGCACTGTTGTAGTTAATCAAATAGAATAATCCTTAAAAATAAGTATTTGCTGCCATAAAATTTTCACTACAGTCCCATGAAGCATCAGGAGCTTGCCTCAGTTTGTGATTTCATGACAGATAAATCAGGCCTGCAGTGAGTGAATCTTCCATCAAAGCTGGCCTAACTTTAACAACATCATAAGGAGTGACAAGCTGTGGACTAAGCATATCAGAGGATAAGTGTATTTATTAAAAATATGTAATTTATCCCTGAATTTAGGTGCTGCACTAGACTGGAGCAGATTGAATGAGATGGGGCAGAAGTCACTCCAAGAGGAAAGCAAGGATGAGGGTGAATAATTGAAGTTCGAAGGGAACAAATTTTGACTTACACGATCCCATAATTTCTTTTTCCTTTAATGACTTCTCTCTGTCTCCTATACATGTAAATTACACCGTCTGAACAGCCACTGAATGCCAATTTGTGCAATTTTTTTCTACTTCCATTCACTTTCATCCAATTTTTGATCCTCAAAGGCATTAGAAAATTTGTTGATATTCAGTCTTCCACCAGAGAATACTATTAGGGCCATTATGTACTGGCCAAAATTATTATATTAAATATGACAATATCTATTTACATTGGTATTTGATACACAAAAAAAGTTAAACTAACATTTTATATTTTTGAATTTTTAGTATTTACTTTTCTCTTTGAAAAGAAAAGTTATGTGGAACTACACTAAAATATTCAAAACCAGTTTCTTATATTTCATATAACTAAAGATAATTGTCCTAAGCAGCTTTGGAGATGAGTGTTGTTAAAGCTGTTCCTTCACCCAATTTTTAATAGAAAACATTTCCCAATCTCAATTTTTCATTGAATAGAAAATTCTTTTCTGGAGTAAGAATGGCCAAAGTAAGTATGGCCAAAGAACAACTGATTGTCTGATAAGTGTGTGTCCTGGTTTAGGCCAGCATAAAGGTGATTCTTCTGGTTTGTACTTTTGCTTTCAGCTAAACCTCTCTCCCTTATTCTCTCTCCTTCCTTTATCAGGGAGGAGAGGGGGATTAATAGAGAGCAATCTGTTATTCGGTTTAATTGCCGGGTCAGTGTTAAACCGTGACACTGTGATACATGTGTCACATGTCGTTAAAACCCTGTGGCACCTACAATCATACACCTGATAAGGATTCTATAATCATGACTATCTGTTTGCTTATTACTTTTAGTTTTTGTCCAAGAAACTTACCAATACTTTGATTTTTTTTTGTTTTTTTGTGTGAAGAGTACATGCTAGAAGCCAAGATAGAAGGTTATTTGTGCCCAGTGTTGAGAACTTTCCTATTGATATTGAACTGCTCTTAGAATCTCTGCCTAAAAATGTCTTCCTTTTGAGACAATCTAATTTTTTCCAAGTATTTATTATATCCAATGGATGTATATTTTAGCTGAATAGATGCTGAAATTATTACAAAATAAATCTGTTTTATTATTACTGAAGGTGGACTGAGGGTGAGCTGTTCTGTACCTTATCTACTCATTCCCCAAAGGATAGTGAGGGATGTGAATCTGACCTCACCCTGGCCTCAATGATCATATTGGTACAGTGATTTAAGGAATCTGTCTATACAGTTTAGGAGTTAAGACTGATATTAAGATTTTTTCCAAATATTACCTTGAACATAAAGCCAGATTTTTGTCCTGGGAATTAAGTTTGGAAAGATACAGATCACCATGTGTCTGGGAACTACAGCCTAAGGACTATTTTTCTGCATAGGTTCTTTATGAACTGGTACGTCACTGTGAGAGGAGGAACTCAAGTTATATCAATTTTCTAAAGGCTAAAAGGTTTTTTTGGTTTTTTTGGTGGTTTTTTTGTTTTTTTTTTTTTTTTTAACTGTTGCTCTTCGGACAGAGAGGATTGCTTTAGATTCAAGGTTGCCTTGCATGTGGGCAAACTAACATACAGGTGATAGACTTAAAGTTGTTGTGCAAAAGAATAACCATATTTTTTACCCACCATGGGTTGGAAGTGCTCCATCAAGTCTTAAACAAGCCTGTTCACATCTCATTGTCTTGCTGCAAGGGAAGATGATGCATTTGCATCTAGTCTAAAGAAAAGTACCTCAAAGGGACCATACTGAAACCCAGTATGCCATAAATTGAAAAATAGTCTCAAGGTGTTGGAGGTGTGTTTAGTGGAGGGAAGTAAGCTGGAGCACAGGCTGTGCAGGAAATCTGTCCTTTCTTTTATGTGTGTTTCTTAAGCTGCAGAGCTGACTGGCCATGAATTTCTTACTTCTATTCCCAAACACGAATGGCTAAACTGAGAAGGTTAATACAGCCTAAGTGGCACTGTTTTCTGATAGTTAGTTGTTTGTTTTTGGTTTTTTAATGACTTGATGACCTTATCATTCTGAGTAAACAGTAATGATGCAAGCAAATATAATCCATTATGGCAGTTCATAATGCATCTCCATCTACCTCTAGCTTCATTTCCCAGTCCACTGCATGTTTATAGGTGTGCCTTCCAGAGAGATAAAAAGAAAACCAAGCTGCTCACAGGTTTGACAGGAATCATGGGAAAGGACAAGTTGCTATTAAGGTGTAAGAGTAATAAAAACAAATAGGTGATAGGAAGGTAAAGTGTCTTGTGAGAAGAAACTCAAGGGAGTATCCCAACCAGCATAGCAGCATCCCCTCAGTGAGCAGAGGGAGTAAAGCACATGCAGTGTTTGGCCTCTATTGAAGCTCTTAAGGCTTAAAATATTTTGGTGGTGGAGTAGCTGCTCTCCCTTACTGTAACCTGGTGACTTGATGACACCTAAACCTGGTGCTCTCAGACACATCTTTTTAAGGTAATACTAGAATTATGCACAAATGTAATTAATGGGAACTATTACCAAAGCTGACTGTTGATTCACCTCTTAATTTTCTATGCCTTTCAGAAATATTTTGTGTAAAACTTGCCATAGATCTATTTTTTTTTCCAGATTAAAGATGGTGTTTCCAACTTACTTTTTAAGGCTGCTGTCTTCTCATGGGAAATTCATAAAGTATTTTATATAGAAATAATTCTATTACTATAGCATATATGGTTTTTGATCATTTTCCCTATGGATTACTAGAGGTATTTGCATGAAAATACACACATAGGAATTTATCAGTTGTGGCTACATTTTTCTGACTTGAAATAAAAATACCTGTGGACCAAATGTACTCCTTAGAAATAAAATTTTCCCAGAAGTTTTTATTTTTAAATAAATACAAGCAGAGAAAAAAAAATATCTGAAAGTATTATTTTCTAGTTTTGGAAAATAGTTTTTACTAATGGGTTTCACAAATCTTGCAACACAATGAACATGCTTTTAAAGCTCTCTCCTAATTTAGTTGCAACCCATGAAGTTTAATGCAGAAAAATTGATATCCCGACCCACATTAGTGTTGTTGTGATCTCTTCTGGAAATCTTGCTGTACTTGCTAAGATGTTCTTGAAATTGTTTTTTTTTTAATCCTACATAAAGCTGGTCAAAAGAGTAATTTTGCAAAACTCTCGCTTCTGGGTGGAAAAGTGGAGCTGTGTTTTATGAATATTTTCTCATGATATATCTTTAGTTACTATTTTCATGTAACTGTAAAGGAAAGTAATTAAGTTCATCTATAATAATTTTCTTGTATGAGTGGCCCCAGGTCTTTCTGGTTATTTTGCTTTTGTGTTTTTAGTGGTGACTAGTACAAAAGGAGATCCCTAACTCGCCAAGATATTTTTACATCTTGTTCCTTGTCGCTTGCTACAAGTTTGAGTTTTTTCCTCATCCGAAACAGCATAATTATTCATGATCCTAGACTCACAAAGAAAAAATAACATAAAAACCATTCCATCTAACTAAGACTTCAAAAAGAAGGCTTGACAATGACCTACGTGACTTTGAACTGGCAAGTATTTTGCTTACTGACACGTGTAGTTATGACATTTTAAAGAGCTGTTCCTTCTTCTCTCCACCCAAGCTCCTGTGTGATTTCTCCACCAGCCCACCCTTAGGGATGCTTCAGGGGTAGCCCGCAGGCACAATTAGAGGACAAAGTGCAAACTTCACCTTCTGACAGCGTATGTGATAGGGGAATTAACACTGGTTTGGTACAACTTCTTCAGTGAACTCCCATTGATTAGAAATGAAAGCTGAATCAATATAACATTCCTAAACTACCACAGACATGGTGAAATTTTGATCTCAGCAGAAATTTCAGGTGTCGTGGGGAAATTCTAAAGGATAGAGCATACCACAAAACAAATAACAAATCCTAAGAAAGGCTGTTGTACAACAAAAGCAAAATGATAATGGCAAGTGAGCCCTCTGTAAGTTTATTTCTAGTCTCCAGAAAGAGGAAGAGAAATTGGAAATCACTTAGCTGCATAATGTCAAGTGGCATCTTGAACTGCTTATCTGATATAGATAGGGAGGATCAGCATTTTTCTACGTTTAAAATTTTTACTTTAAAAACACAACATTTATGTTACTTGTTGGTTCATGGTCTATTACATTAACTTTAAAAGAAATAAATTAAAAACTTACTCTTTTGAAGTATGAAACCGATGCACCTGCTTTGGACTCTAACAGACTAATTAAAGAGCTCTCGAAAAGATGGAAACTGTATTACACCATAAATTCAACAAGCTTAAGGTAGAGGCACCTAACCAGATTCTTCTCCTCTGACTTTCTTTGAAAGTAGCCTCCAGCAAAGAAGGAAACCACTGGACTGACCTAGTAAGGGACAGCTGCTCTGGAGTGTGTCTCTACCAAGAGAAACTGCACCAGAAACATTGCTTGTGTTTGCTGTAGAGCGATGGCATTCTTATTCAACTCATCCCTGCTTTGGAAGGACCTCTGACAACTTTACCCTGCTTCCAATTGCTTGATGTGCAGGGTAAAAAGTAATGTAAAAAAAAGTGAAAAGGAACAAAAATCTGTCCAAACATTGTCCAGAAGCACAGACCAAGGGGCATGATGATTCATCCTGATGAAACCAAACAAAGTCAGCTCCTTGAACTGCTACAAATGCCTGTGTGAATCAATCATTTCACCCCCTAAATGTTTCTGTCTCTAAGGAAGATGATAGCCCGTGGATCCTTCCCCCGTTTGCACCACAGCTGATAGCAGAAACTAGGGCTGAAATTTTTTCCTTTCAAGGAAACACCAGTATGCTGGAAGATGGAAAGGTATCAAAATTGTTCTCTATTTAGTATGCTTATGTAACAAAAAGTTTAAGATTATTAAATAAATGCTTCTGTTATAAAATTTATAGCATTTAAGAAGAGGAACTTCCATTTTCAATTAATTCTAATAGGGCATTTTCTTCTTTTTACTCCCTTTACTATCAGATTATCCAGTTTTTTAAAATATTATTATTAATTATACCTAAACCAAAGTGTATTTACACGTTGCAATTAGATACAGTGATAAGAAAATATTAATTTTTTGAATTTTTCTAAAAGGATAATATATATATTTTTTTATTCAAGTGAGAAATAATGGGCATGTCTTTATCTCAATCTTTAGTTTAAGGCCAGCTGACAGCATCCAAAGGTAATATATGAGCTCATGTAATGTTATTATTGGAACAGAACCTCAGCATGGTATGTTTGATGCATTAGAAACAAAATCATTTCATACACTTTTGCAAGATTCTACAAACTGTAAGTAGAATATGTAGTCATCTATATGATACAAATATCTGGTATTCCTAAGGTGGTTTTTTGTATTTTCTATGGCAGCTAAAAATGCATAAAACCTGGAAAACTGGAATTCTTCAAGACATTCTATGGACTTTCTTAGCACTCCACACAACAGTCCACCACACCTGTGAAAATAAGATGTCCACAAGTAATCTCACCCCCAGATATTTTTTCACAGCTCTGTGGTCATGCACAAGAAACTTTGTCTGACTTTAATAGTCTAAAGTGATCCTTAATCTCTGTAAATGCCTAATACAAATTCAAATATTTTAAAATACAAATATGTTTCTCCCTCATTGTGCAACAAATACATAATTCTTTGATTGCTGAAGTTATATGGGAAAGTGCATATTAATATATGATAATGTTGATCTGTATAACATTCGAACCAGAAGAAGGTAAACTAGGTTAATATTCAGATATTTAGCTTGAAATTAATTTTTATGTATGTTATCTGGCTAAATGTTCATACTTGATACCTTGATGTCAGCTTACCAAAACTGAGCAGTGGGAACTTGATAGAATTTGTCTGTGCAGGCTTTTTTACCCCCAGTGTGTAGAAATGTGATAACTGCAAATCCTTTCTAGTAGGAGAAGCATTTTGGTAGTTTCCAGGGGGACACTGCTCTGTCTGGGAAATTGTGCAGTGCAGTGCTTGAGAGATGCTCTTGGTGCTGATTGTATTGTCTGTAAAGGTCTGGGTTTGCTAAAATGAGGTTTCAGAAAGGTTTCCTGTCTCGTGGAGTGAAAAGAGGAGGAAAGAGAGGAAGTAGGACTGTTGGTAGCAGAAGAGTGTTCACCAATTTGAGAAGGAAAGATTTTAAGACTGGCACTGTGATGTAAAGTTAGTGTCAAACTGGGCTCTTCAGCTTTGCATTTTGAGTTGAAAGCCATGATATATTTCAGATCTGGAAATTTTATGTGAAAGCCTGCAGAATCTTTTCCATCATAAAAGCGAACTCATTAAAAAGGAAAACCACATACCTACAGAAGAACGTACAAAACACTGAGAGAAGTATCTCCTTGTACTTTTCATCAGTCTCACTGGGTTTAGCTGTTCACCCTAAGTGACATCAGTGCTTTTGAGAAATTGCTAAGAATGCCAGACTCTGTTTATTGTCATCAATACAATGTAAGAAAAGGAGTACAAACACACAGTGCTTTGCAGGCAGCCTTGTTGATGGGTAAAACTACTCAGAGTTTCTCAGAAATTATGAAGAGCCATTCCAGATGCCTCACAAGGTGCAGACTGGGAGAATAAAAATCTACCCGGCACCTCTCTGCCAAGCTTGTGCTTCCTCCAAGTTGTAGACTACAGCCTGTGGTGGAGGAAGCAACCTGTTCCAGCATGCGCAAAGGAGAAGGAATTGAGGGATGTGTGTGTATCTACTGTTGGAAGATGCACACTTCCACTAACTGGGAAAGTTAATATTTGCTGCGATAAGGTGCCCTGGGGACTCGATCTATGTTAAGTGGAATAAATGGGTTAGTTCTACTGATGTGTCTGCTATATACTTTAAGTCTACTTGTTTAAAGGGCAACTAATTACAGAAGCACACTTCTGGCTTGCACCACATGCTTCAAATTAAGGCTAAGAACAAGTAGTGATTTTAAATTTCTTTATCACTAATACCTAGGAAAAAAAGACCGTGTTGTATGCAGTTTAACTTCGTGGCAAAGGACACCTTTATGAATAAGCTTGATACTTGCCTGAAAAAAAAAAATTCTGCCTTTAGGGCTCCATCTTTATACATAGAGTCATTAAGAAATAAACATTTTACCTCTCAGTGTTTTCATAACGTAAGCTCTATGCAAACAAGAGAAATGTTTCATCTGCTTCTCCCACTTCAAAAATAGGTCCTCTTGGACAACAGGTTATGACTGAGAATCTTGCAGATTTAGGAAGAACTTTATTCTGTTGTCTTACTTTCTTATTTCAAGCTCAGGACAGGAATTACAATAGATGAATGGGTGTAAAAAAAAAAAATCCATAATAGTAGTAAATTGAGTCACAGTCACAACCTCCTCCCCCCTCTCATTTCATCCCTATTGCAGAACATGTGTACGAACCTTCCCCATGTAGAAATAGATTTGTTATTTCTACTAATAGCTCTGAAAGATTTGCCACCGCTTTCTCCTCCTTAGCCATTGTCTTCTCTATTTCAAAAAATAAAAAAAGTCGACTGAAAACATGTATCTCTCACTGCTGGCCTACATATATTTCACTACTGAAATCTCATCTTGACTTCACCTGGTGACTTCTGCTACAGTAGTGACCATTGTGAAGTCCATATACTCATTGATTCTAACAACTGGATTCACAGCCTCTTGTTAATAATAGCATATTTGCTTAAACTGGAGTAACAGTGCACCCTTAACCCACGCTGGCTGATTTGTGAAAATGTCACCATTTCTTTATAGCCTAAATGGTGCTGTTTTCTTTGCTGGGATTTAAAGTCAATATGAACAAAGCATGTATAATGCTTTATAAAATAATCTATTCTGTAAAATAATTACAAATTCCATTGGAAAAATTTTCACATTCACAGAACAGATTTCAGACCATATGTCTGTTGGTGATGGAACTGAGAATTCATCCCTAGTTCTCAGACAAAGTTAATTTAAAATTACTGTGTCATGTGAGTTTGTATGTTAGGCATTTCTACACCAACATTTTCATGCCATCATTTCTGATGTTTTCAGTCATAGGCTGAATTAATCTACTGACCATGCATTCACAGTAAGACATTTAGGTTCAAGAATCTCAAATTGGAGTCCTAAATTTCTATAAATATTTTGGGTGGGAAGATGTGCCAAAAAAAGAAAAATTAGTTCTCTCAAAAATCTTGGTGCTTCTAAATAAGGATTTTACAGAGAAGAGGGCAGAGGGATATTGGGATCCTCCCCAGGAAAGCAATCACTGAAGTAGCTGTAGTAGTGATTTTTATTGCATTTTTTTTCTGCAACTGGGAAAATAATTCCAGTATTTAAATAATATAGTAGTGAACTATATAAGCATACAAAGAAATGTGTAATCTTTTGGTTTCTAAACAGTCTACTGGGGGCTTCATAAGGAAAAGAAAGTGTTTCCATTGGCAGTAATCTACTAGTGTCTCTGTTAGAATCTTTAAGGAGATACACGTTCTTGAGATGTCTTCAAATAGCAAAATGTGTTTTCTTACACTGGATAGGTGTTCAGGTTTTACTTAGAACTTCTGCTCAATGCTTTAGCTGTTACATTTTAGGGCAAGAAGAAATTCATCTGTCCCTCTGTTTCCATTTTATTTGTGTTTCATGGAAGATGAGATATGGTAGTGAACTGTTCTGCTCCAAACTAGCATCATCAGTTTAATTTTTCATAGCTCCCATGTTTTTCCAGTCTTCATTCTATTGCAAGAAAAGGAAATCATCTCGGAGACCTGGGAGATAATTCTATGCTTGCAACATGCAAGTTTTGTGCACTTATCTATGAGACACTAAGTGGTTAGGACTTGTGCTATATAAAATTCGGCCAACTTGGATGTGGGTTTCTAACACCTTAAATTTTGTGGCAGCTGGAAAAACCCTGATTCTGATAGCTGACAGTCTGTTCTTCCTTCTTCTAAAGCTACTAGTGATACTTTTATCAATTTTATCAAATGCAGATCACATCCTAGAAATTAAATCATTAGCCATCATCTTTCAGCATTTAATTTTATATATTCTTGTGTGCAGAACATTGTAAAAAGCTTAATATGAAATCAGATTCCTGTGTTGGTCCAATGAAAAAGAAAAGGACTAAATGTGAGTGTATTTCTGATTTTAACATTTTTTCTGTAATTCTAATATTTAGCATTTTCTTTGCAATTGTTTCTAAATATATGTATTTGGAATGTCACAAAAATAGTCATCATTAGCTCACTAACAAAGGTAAAAGATTACTTCTATATTTTTTCCTGTTAATTATTAGCAATCCAGTCATTTTCTATCATGCGTTTTAACTTAAATAGTACAGCTATTACTGGGTAAGTGTACTCAAAATAACCACATTTGCACACTGGTAATTTCTTTGCACTTAATAGCTGCTTTGCCTGATCACTGAACGGAGATATAAGTAAAATGTTCTCAGCTCTATTTCTAGTTGCAGCTTCATAACTTTTATATTTATTAGCTATTTTTTTCCCTACTAGTTTCTGAAACATGGCATTTTGTCTGAGGGTTCAGTTAGGGACACTGTGTTCTGGTGCTATTCAGTCCCAAGAAGTCCCTGGTACCCCAAAGTGAGGTAGTTTCATGCATGGAGCTACACTGCAAAAGTAACCTTTCATCTTTGGTAGTGAGCTGATGCTAACTAGTTTTTTTAGTCTGTCTACCTAAAATGTATACATCAGTCTACTGAGTCTTTTTCCTATTTATTTTCAAGATTTATTATGGCATGTCTACAGAGAAAATGATAGATGCACTAGAAAATTATTTCTGCCCTGGGCATAAAAATGGACAGATAAATTTTCTCTGTTGCACAGAGAATTTCTGTTAGAACAGAACACTAGTAAAAAGTGGGTTTAGTTGTTTACATGTGGCTGTCCATCAAGCAGCCATGGCTATTACCTGTTCTGAATTTTTTTACTTCAATAAGGAAACACTGAGAATTCAGTAATTAAATATTTTCTGCATGCACTAAAAGCCTCCTTGGGTTGCTTGAAAGGAAATGCAAAAATTTGGTTTAGTTGTGCAGAAAAGATCTAGCACTGGTTTCCCTTCAGCTACTCTTCACTGTCAACTGTGAGCCTGGTGACAAGTCTGGCCTTGGGACACCTCTCCTGCAGGGTTCTTCTTCTACTGCTTCCCTAACAGATGAAGAATCTCCAGTCTCTTTTTTTTTTTTTTTTTTTTTTTTCTTTTCACTGAGCGGTAATACCTGATGATGGACAGGTACATTTGAATAGTCACTTTCTTGCAAAGGCTGAGGTGAAGGGAAAAAATAAGAAGTCTCTCTAACCATATCTTCAAAGCTATTTAGGTCACTAAAGTATTTGGAAGGCCACGGAAGTTCAGGAGCTTGATATCTTTAAAATCTAGGATTAGGATTTATATATGGATAGGCTTTGACTAAAGATTTCTAAATGTATTCCTGCATTTACAGAGACTGAGTATATGAGTGAAAACTTTTGTGACTACAGAGGGAAAGTGGTATGAAAGTTTCCCAACTCTATCTTGTTTGATGAAGGGCATTGCTGTGTGTTTTGACATACCTTCAGGAAAAAAAGCAAGCTAGCTTTTCGATATCAAGAACCATACAGCTCTTCAGTTTAAGTGGAACAGATAGATGAGCTTAAAAAGAGTTTTTCACCTTTTGATTTTTGCTGGAATTTAAGTTAAAAAATTTTGGAAAAAAAAAATCAATTACTGAAGTCATACAGGCCATATATAAAAAGTTAGAATTTTTGGACATAAGCTGGATGGAGATTCAATGTGTAGACATATTTAGCAAAGGGGAGTGAGCAGCTGGTCTACTGAGAAGGGAAGATTTAAACAAACATTGTCTAAGAGTGGTTTCAGCACTCAAGTAGGAACATTCTGTCATGCAGGTGCTCATCCAACGGTTGGCAGACATTCAGTTCAGTACTAGAGAAAGCCTGAGAGGGAAAAAATAACTAGGTTGCACCTACACCCACCTATTTAATATGTAGCTTTTAGTGTGTAACTTGCTCAGGCTACAGGCTGTTTGAAGCAGAAAGACTCTCCCAAACACCGGAACAGGAACGATGGGGCTCCCCGTTGTTTAAGGAGCAGTTTGGGTTCTCTGAGTAAAAAATACATGCTGCTACTAACCCTTTACTAAAAGGATATTTTAATGCTAACAAGATTCCCCAAGTCTCATTTTGTTACATTTAAATACACACTATTTATCAGTGCTGGTTTTGCACCTTGTATTACAAGATTGCTGATGCCCAGGGTGCGTGCTGGCACAGCGCAAGTTTGTATTCTCTGGCTTGGTTCAGCTGCATTCAGTGAACAGTGGAGGGTGAAGGATGCACATATTCCTTTCCTGCTGTGCCCACCACCCTGAAAGAAGCCATCACTGCACTGCTTCCACCAGCTGCAGAGTTTTCTCCTGGAAAATCCACTGCAGGAGCTTCTGGAAAGAGCCCTTGCAGCCTATACAGCTGGCTGCTTTCTGGAGAGGCAGGGCTAGAACAAGTGCCAGAAATGGTTCTGTGGAGCCCAATTTCTGATCCATAAATTAAAAACAATATGAGCAGGTTTACATTACAAATTTTTTTGCTGGCCTGCTTTCAGCCATCCTCAGAAAAATGAAAAGCTTTTGTCTCTAATAGGCAGCCTTCAGCTCTGAAAGTGGACTGAAGACAGATTTCACAGGAAATACACCACTTATAGGATGGTATGACTGATGAAGTCTAATTTGAACTTGCTATAAACCAAGAAAAAGAAGGGTCACATCAGCATACTGTTAGCAGAGAATCTGGGCTGTTCTAGCTAATGTTTTATGGTAGGCAAAAAACCTTGTTCTGTGGAAATAATAACCAAGATTAGCCCTTTATTTAACCTCAAGAACATCCATAAATTGTTACTAAATAGCTCCTTGCACTTCTTGTATTAAAATCCATATTCCAACATGTGATAAATCTTCTTTGCATTTTGCAGCAACACTGAAAACTCAACATTCCAGTTAAAATTGCTAACCCTGCTAAGTCCACATTAACTAAGATTCATGATAGACAGTGTGCAGTTAATATCTTTGCTGAGTACTGCCTTTGTATTCTTTTCTACATTTCAAAGCAGTCACTCCTTTCTCTTGACAGAAATTATTAATTTATATAGTGCTACAATCATTAGAAAATCAGAGGCATTCAGGGATGTAAGTCTGAAGTAAATCAAATATACATCAGTGTTCTAAAATGATTTTTAAAACCTGATATAGAGTTCAATAAAAGTGAGGTTATTTTAAGTGGGAAAATTACTTACTGGTAGATCAATTTATTTTCCCATTAATAGTTGCGTATCAGAGATTGTACATCATATTACTCTAAGTTAGTTGACAAGTCAGAAATGAAGTCCATATCTGTTTTTGTAATTTTACATGATGAATTTTTTGAGTTTTTCAGTATTACTAAAAAGATTTCTTCAGCATTCAGAAGTCCTAGAATTATATTTTTGAAAACATATGTTTTTCAGGTTTATAAACAGTGATCGTGTACAATTTTGTACATTTTTTTTCTTGCAGGAAAAAGAGAGGACTTCAGTTAACATTACATTTCAGGAAGCAACAGGAGTCACTAGGAGAAACCTAATTCTTAATATTTTTTATTCTGGTTTATAATGTATCTGTATTCTGGTTTATAATGTATCTGTTTATAGCCTTGTATTGTTTTAAAATACTTACTATATTAGCTCTCATTGAAGCCACAGTAGAAGTTGATGAAAATTTTTTCTATCACTTAACATTTGTTTCAACTGCCAATTTCAATTCAGCTAACATTTTGAAAAATGTATAACATGCTTCTGTATAAAATGAGATAGTAGTGAGTCAGGCAATATAAATCTACAAGATTCTATACATTTTAGCATACGACTGTGAATTATTCAGTATAGAAATTATTCTTTAACATCTTCTTTATCTTGCCTTTTATGTATAAGAAGAATCTCTTACAGCAGAAAAGTGCCTTCTCCTGCTTGGCTTTCAGAAACAGGTTCTGCAAAACTTTGAAAAACAAACATGAAATGAAGTGTTTTAATGAAAAATAAGTTGGACGATATCTACAACAGCTTAGCTATAGAAGGCACCTTTTACTTTGTAGTACCCTTTACTTCTTAAGTCTAGAATTTAAGTCTAGAATTTGTTTGTGTAGGGTGGGACTGTCTGCCAACAAAATGTTCTGTACAGGAAAGCATTAACAGGACAGATCAAATGTAGAAGCACATTTATATTTCTAATATTGCAAGGTCCCATTATTTTGTGACTCAATGTATAAATCTGTATCAGATGAGCTAACATGGCAAGAATGTTTTAGTTTCCACATTGTTTTGCAGTCCTTTTATTAGAATTTGATCTGCATTGCAGTTAAAATTGCTCTTTCTAGCTTACTGTTCCTAAGAACTTTCATGTGTTTTAATGTCAATAAAATTAAAAAAGCATTTTTTCTACCACCGGTAGACGACTAAGTGAGCATCTCATAACTTTGCTGTATTTTTCTTTCATGTAACTCCTATTTCATGCAGAGAATGGTGCTAAGAGAAAGATACCTCTGAAAACATAAAGTATGCAGAAATTAGCAAGTACAAGTTTGGCCATGCAATCATATCCCAAATCCTTTTTTATCTGCTTTCTGATAGCCATCACACACACAATCTGTGATAGAACCACAGATACATCCAGCTTTCTTGGGCTTTCATCCTGTGCTGTAACAGAAGGTGCTTTTTTCCCTACTGTAAAACATTCTTCCTTTAATCACAGTACATTCTGCACACTTAATGAGGTAGAGGTATGTAATCATGTCATTAAAGACTGTATCATGATATATAATAAATGGGGACTGATTTAGGAGTGCGTCACCTTTGATGTGCTCGAATTTGCAACTGTAATTTTCTTCTTTTTGCATGTTATTTACAGAGATTATAAAACCAAATTCTGTTATATGCAACTATATTGAAACCCCATAGATCCTAATTTACTCAATCTTTGGATTTTCGTAGGTTTGTGAATTGATTATCTTTATATAGGTTCTTATAGGTATCACCCCAAAAATTGGTCCTGCCACATGAGTAGTAGTCCCTTACTGAATTTCAAATGTGTGCTCAAAAGCATAGCAATTTCATAGCTCATCAAGCAAATAATAGTTGTAAATAATAGTTATAATAAGGAAAAGTTACACTTTTGTCTTAGTGTTTAATTATTTTAATTATTAATCTTCATTCACCTTGCTGCCTCTCTGCTAGTGCTGGGGAGGCAGCAGCTTATAAATGAGAACATGTCAAAATACTAAAATTATGGAAACATCAAAGTTAATGTGAAGGCACATTAATGCAGTGAGAACTTCAAGAAAAAAACAACCTTGAGATTTCTACTCTTCAGACACACACACATAGAGTGGTCATCTGTCTAGATTTTCATTTTTGAGACCTCGTTGTCAGCCTTTCAAAAATCCAATTCTTTATGAGGCAGCAACCCAAGATAAACAATGACACCAAAACAATGCAGAATTGCCAGTACTTTTTGAGTCAACAGCATCAATTCCTTAGTAGCCCTATGGGCAAAAGTAGCTTAATTAGAATGATGCACACATTTTGTCACTAGCAGAATCATGCTTTTGTACAGGGAGGTCCTTCTCCAAAGTTTGCCCTGGAGATAGTGTGTGAACAGGGAGCAATTCTGATGCTGAAAGAGCACACACAGATAGGTGCAGGGGGAAAAGTACATCTTACTGTAACCTGCAAAGAAAAACAACTCAAAGTCAGGTCTGCTAATCTTCTGTTGAACCTTGACCATCGTGCATAAGGATTTTTTTAAAAAAATTGTTTATGTTGTAGTTACTGCTTAAAAAATACTAACTTAAAAAAAGGGGAATGAAGAGGAGGAAAGGAGAATTTGTTTAATAGGTTTAAGTGATTTTACTTTGTTCTAATATAAATCATTATTGATCTCTTTCACTGGCAAAATTAATATGTTCATAACAAGAAATGACCAGTGAGGAGTGAAATTTCTTCTTCCTCATTCCAGTCATAAGGCTTCAAGAACTAATTTTCCCAGTCAACTAATAAATTTGGGGATTAACAGGGGAGAAAATCCTAATTGCAGGAATCATAAAGATTTTGAGCAAAAATTCAGAATTTAGAATAGTGAATTATTCAGATTCCAAACAGCTGAATAGAGCATTGGACATGGAGATAGACAGAATAAATGTTAGTAAAACAACAAAGATACAGAGCAACGTCTCAAATCCTTACATTGCTTATATCTAATAAATATCTTTCTTACAAATGGAAACCATCTATTAAAACATTGTTGTACGTTCATCACTTCCATTTAGCTCTTTTTTTTAAAAAAAATGTGATCCTTGTAAACTACTCTATAGCTCAACATTATTTTAATCTCTAAAACAATATTGATAAACAGTGCACCAAATATGCCCCAATTCTCATTTTATCTCATCTTCCACTTTCAAACTTACACTTATCTTTTTTCCAGAAAGAACCTGTCTTCCAGTATGTACACAATATATCTTAGGTGCCATACTTACAGTAATTGTTTTTATTTCTGAATCTGTATTTTCAAAAAATTACCACCATTGCATTCTTGTGTACATTTGACCTATTGATCTGGATATCAGAGGCACGGTGGCAATCTTATTACTTTTTTGGCATTGAGCTCTCTATTAAAAATGGACAGTGTACTCCACATGTCAATTTGGGCAGGAGCTTAATACAAATTCTCCAGTCAAAGAACATAGTTCCCATATTAGTGGAAAGGAGCTATATCATGCAATGTTGTCTAATGGTGCACGCTCCTTAGAGGTATCTTCATGGTATTTACCTCCAATGCTTTGACAGTCATAGATATAGCCTGTGCCTCTTCAGAAATAGCTCTTCCAGTGCAAGCATGACTTTCCTGATGCTTGAGAGACCCACCTGCACTTGTATCTGCTGCCTCTGTTGTCCAAGACAAAGCAGTGACCAGAGGCACTTTCCTTCTCCACACTCCAGGAGGAGGATGTCCTGAGGGAACCACCTGACTCCCCTCATCCTCCCACACATGGGCAGGGAGATCAGGTGGATGCTCAGGAAAAGTTACTTAGGTTCTCCAGGGTGGATTGCATGTTGAATTTCAGGATATAATAGACTGAGCTGCTTCTTTGAAGATGGCTTTTCATTATTGTAATGGGAGCAACTTCCCTGGAATGGACTGAAAAAGCATGGCAAAATCTGTTTAAAAAGTGGAAGCATTATTCCCTGGTTAAATTTATCACTAATGATGTTGTCAGCACTTTTATGTATGAGGCACAAATAATACTTGGATGACTTTGGAAATAGCTCTCAATCTTTTACATCGTGGTAGAAATAGTTTTAAGTGAGACTAATTAGCTTCAAAGAAGAAAGGAGTAAAAAGGGGTTTCTTTTTTATTTATTTGTTAGGTAAGTGCTGTCTTAAATTAATAATGAAAAATTAAAATTGTTACAGTGCCACTCCTATAATTTGATCATTGTTTAATTTAATTTTTTGTTTTATTTAATCAGAGCCACAGGAACCAGCTCATTTTTATTGTAAATTGCACAACTTCTGCCCTTTATTTCATATACGGTTGATCACTTTTGGCAGGTAAGATTGGATTATCTAATCATTGGCTATATGAAATTGCCATTTAATCAATAGGGAAGGTCAGAATTTCTACATGTGATCCAGACACAAAATATCTAAGAAAGTTATAGGCTGGTGAGAAACAACTAACTTTTATGTGCTTAAGGCTTTATTCCTGACTGTAGTACCATTATTACTGTAACAACTGGTTGCCTTTATCTTCTCTTGCCACTTATGATTTGATGATCAAACCTGTGGCTCTTGTTACTGATTCCAGCTGCTGGTGGCTTGGCGGAGCTAGTTCTTTTGCTCATCAATGTCTTTGATTACTGTTCTAGTCAAGCAATAATGAGTTTTATACTGCCTGTTCTGCAAATGTGTAGTTAACAGGTAGATATCTTCAGTCACTGAATATATCACTGTGAATGCAAAGCTGATTTTGCACTGCTTACAAACATCCACACTTATTATTTGATAGTCTGCAGATAGTGATAGACAAGCAGAACATATTTCATTCCTATTGCTCCATCAGCAGTCAATATGGAATTTTCAGAAGGGTTTTCTGTTAAAGGACAACATAAGATCCTCATGCATCTCAAAAAGAGAGGTGTTGGGGAAAGAACTGAAAAGGATCTTACAGACAGTGCTCAGAAAGAGTTTTAGATGAGCAGTTCTTGCTGTTGTTTGATCTGCCTTATTTGGAATTTCCAGTGTAAACTGATATTCTGAAAGATTTGTATTAGAAGGACCATCCTGCACAATAGAAATGTGATAACAGCAGACCACTGGTGACAGGTATAGGCAATTATAGCTGGTGTATGCTCTACTTTATGGCTGTCTTTAAGAGACCTTCATCTCAGAAACTGTTTCCAAATTCATGGCTAAAATGGCAATATCAGAAAGATTTCAGACAATACCTGAGGTTTCTCCTAGCACAAAAATTTCTATTCCCACCTCTATGGGCCTCACAAAGTGGTCAAGGGTTGGAGTCTGAGCTAACAGCCAGTGGAGTAGGATAAAGGGAAGACAAGTTATGGGACTCAGATATCCATATTTCATGTTTTAACTCTCATAACATACTGCTTCATCTCCCCCTTAACCAAAGTAGATCTTGTAGTAATTCCCCGTGTTCCTTTCATTAGAGGAACATGTTTTCTCACTCGCATATGTTTTCAGTGGTAAGAGCCATGTTAGAAACCAAATATCTCCGTTCCTAAATCACAGGCAAATAGAGGAATATGTTCCAGCTTTTCCTTCCAAATTAACTGTACTCCAAAGTAGTTAAATATAAATAATTACCTGATGACCTCACACTCAGTCAGAAACCTGCTGTGCTCATTCTGGACCAAATTCAATCACAATGTAGTAATGCCTTTTTGATCTAAATGAATCCAACTTTTATTACTTTCATATTATTTTTTTTTCCAGCTGCTTTTCCTATTGTGAATTTGGTTGGTTTGTTTATTCCTAGAGCACTGTCTTCAAAGTATGTGACAGGACAAAAAAAGAACAAAAAGATTTAATTTTTTTTTAAGTACTATGACAAATATGACATTACAAAAGTTTTGCTAAACTTTATGTATCTCACCTTACTTATTTCAGTGGTAATTTTACTGTGTTCTTCTCAATATAACTGTAAAACTACCAAAAAATATAAAAACCCAGTACACTTCTCCCAGTATTCAACTCATAAAATAGACTAAAAAAAAAATGCATGCATGTATTTTGTACAAAAGTTTAAAAGATGAAGCAGCAGGTCAAAATCAAGTTGTAAGCCTCTCAAGAATAATAAGACACTAAACTTGACATTGCATGATATTTGATGTGCAGCAAATCACTATTTACATTTTATCCCAAAACATTTACCTGAGAAAAGGTCAGGGTGTTAAATTTGGAGACATTTGCAGCAATTGCCAAATGTTTACTATCTACATGAATGTCATGCTTCTTAGTCACGAGATGGTTGATGTGCTAAATGTCAATTATTTCAGCTTGCTTGATGGCAGCACAGATTGCCAAGCAACATAAAGAGAGGTTTAATAAATATTATATACACTGTTAACCATTAATCTTGAGCAGTAGAGGTTAGAGTTTCACATAGAGAGGATTTATGACAAGCAACAGTGCAGGACATTAAAACTCAATTACTGCTCTCCTGGATGAAAGCATTATCATTAAGTTGTGGAAGCAATACCTTGTTTCTTCTGAAACTGCTGTCAAATTTGGGAAAGCATCAGGGACAATTAAATTACATAGGAAGTCATGCCATTATGCTGCTCTTCGCAATATTTTGTGCTTTTTTAGGATAAACAATGGAAGGACTAGTCAGTACCCTTTGCAAGAAATGTAGAAATTCAAACTTTAAGTGCTATGGAACCGTGAAAAATTTTTGCTAGGACCTCAGCTCTTGGAGGGAACCCAAAAGTTATGCCTACAGGAACAGAGCTTAATGACATCAAAATTTCATGTCTATTAGGTACATGTAAGCTACACATGTCTAATAATCTGCACATCCACCTATTCCAGAGCAAATATTAGCAAAACACATTTCTCAGAGGGGAGTACTTGGTGAAGTCAGAACTGGAAAATCCTTGAAAAGCGTTGTAGAAGCAAAGCAATTGGGACTTCAGCCTTAGGGTCCTATTTCTATACACAGAGAAAAGATCAAATTTAATTGACCTGCTATACAAGTCTAATTCCTGATGGAGTGTGAAAACATCATTTCAGAAAGTTCAGATAGAGTATTTAAAATACATATCTTTGGAAAGTTCAGGTTCCCTTACTATAAAAATCATATGGTGAATTGTAAATTTCCCTGTGATAATGTGTCACGGTGGTTGTAAAGTTTGGTTTTAATTGTTTCTTTGAGTCATGTCTTTTCACATTTTTCCCTGTCCCTAAGGAAGTAAGCTTATTGCAGGTGACAACCACAATCACTCCAAATTTCTTTCAGACCCCCTGCTTCCAAGGAAGGCATTCCAGCATTCTTGCAATCCCCTATACAAATAATGAGGTGTCTCCCTTGACATATCTGAATATTTGGCTGATGAAATCTAGATTACTTAAGTGGTTATATTTTGTTAGTCTGATTAAAAAAAAAAAAAAAAGCTGATGGGAAATGTTGACTGTCAATTCAACTGGAAGCTCTTTGTCTCTTTATCTAAACATATGTACTGTATTTTCATATATACTCTCTGTAGAGAATTCTTGGGAATCATTGCTTTACTTGTGTAACCTAGAGACTGAAAACCTTTTTTTTTTTTTCCAAAAGCTATAAATTGATCACTTTTTCAGATGCTCAATCTAAATTTGGTATGTTACTTTTCTTACATTTGTCCCTGTACATTTATTCCAGTGGCCAACAACTGAGCAGAATGCTCAGTGCCAGTGCTTTGCATTGTATTACGAATTTTTTGTAAGATGTAATGGGCAGAGCCAGAGGAAAATAAATTGTGCTGCATGATGCATAAATCTCTGACCTCCTTTCTGCATTTTGAACACCCACCAGATTTACCAACACTGTGAGTGACCCCATTGTTAATGCTTCTGAAAAGAATGCTTCTAGTTTGTTAGAAAGCAGAAAAAACATCAGAAAATAGTCTTGACTTTTTCACTGTCACTGTGGGTAAAGCTGCAACTGTGATCTTAGCTCCACAGCTAAACAAATTCAAGATAGCAATGTTTACCTAAAAATTTATATTCTCACTTTTAACATTGAATAATTGAGCAGGTATGAAATAGCAATGTTTCAATTATTCATTAAGTTATTTCACTTACTAGAAAGATAGCTGTAGGCAAATATGTGTCACTTTTATTAAACTGTGAACATTTTCATGAGGTTTGCTAGTAGGATCTTCACTACTTAGACAACAGAGAATCTTGGAAACACGTATGAAAGCACAGTGAAATTACTCATCATTGGCCACAGAACAGTTCTGGTAACAACGAGTATGGTTTCATCTCTCTCCCCTCTCTGTTCTCTTGTAAGTGGACTTAAAAGTCAAGTTTATTTGGCAAGATAGCAACCATCATTTTAATGGATGCCAATCTTTTCATAAAAGGTGATAAACTTGCCATCCTCCCCCCTACTTGCCTCAACAACCAAGCCCTTTATCACAGACACCTGTGATTAGTAGGATATAAAAGCATTTTTGTACAGGAGAGAAAGTGAACTCTTTCACTATGTGTACCTGGGACCGTATCTAAATGAATAACCAACAGTGATCAGAGTCTCTTCTCTCGGCTTCAGGGCAAGAACATGTACTGGCTTTCACCTGTCCAGCTAAACTCCCTCCTCTGTGCTCTGGACCAGATGCCCCCATCCATACTCCTTACTGGAATCACTTTCTAGCCCAGTCTATCCAGCAGTTTAAGCTGGGACACTGCCTGGGAAAATGATAGCTGGCTCAGTCACAGCAATGAAAATGCCTGCTGAAAATTAAACACTGAGCAATTTCATGGCAGTGTGCAAGCATTTGTCCAACATGTCACGCACAACACATACAGTCAATATGTCCACTCTTCTTTTATATTGAATGTTGCCTCTTCTGCATTACTGAACAGCATATATAAGTCAAATTATCTTCACAGTATTGTCTTCTGTCATATTTTTCTATATTATACATCAATGTTTGAAGATCAAGTGGAGACTTTTGATTTATTTTTTCTTTGTCCTATCTAACAATGTAATAGGATGTAGAGAATCAGGGTCCTTTTTCAATGAGTTTCTTCCTCTACCTCAAAAATGCATGCTCTCAGCTTAAGTCAGGAGACTGTTGGAAAAGTCAAGATACAACTGGCACAGTTGAAACTGGACATCTTTACCCTGCTTAAATTCACTCAGAGGACCTTTCTTAAATTTCCACTGCAGCATATGCTGCCAGAGGGCTGGCAGAAATTGACATAAGAGTGACCCAGTACTGCAAGGATAAATCGGATCAAGACAAGCAAATTACTTCCAGGTCTGAGTTAAACTTCTGTTGCACATTTCATTGCATAAGTGATAGGCTCACTGTAGGATCCTGAAGAGAAATCTTTGAGCTTCTGTGTTTGGTGAAATTGTTTATGGCTTTTCCCTAATTATATTAGCAAACATCTACATTAAAAGGTAGTAGATCAAAGCACTCAAGTGTTTGAAAATACAAGTCGAATTGCTCCACAGTCTTATCTGCTGTCTTATTTGTATGCACGAACACATGCTATTGTTTCGGAAGGATGCCTTTCTTCTTGGGTGGGATTAATTTCTGTTTAAAGGTTTTCTTTTTAGCTGTTTTATGCAAGGTTGGAAGAACAGACTGGACTTCAAGAAGACAAAGATTGTGGGATAAAATAGAATACAGATGACTTACCCTTGAACTAAAAGCCACCTTCTCTTGTTAATTACAGTAGCAAACCTTACATTGTATTGATTTGTTAAGACTGGAATGTGTTTGGACTAAGTCAAGAGGAATATTGTTTTGACAGTGATAAAATATGGTATAAACTCTTAAATCCAATATGTCTGCTTTATATTTATGACACTCAATAAAGACAACACTACATTTTTAATAATTCTGTGCTGGAAGTGTAAAATGAAGCTGTGCTTTACCAATACAAGACTGTAACTAATTTTATTATGGTGTTGTGCATGTGTTATATACTTAAGTAATGAACATTTAACTGATTTGGAGATAAAAATTATAGTTCTCTGAAAATATTTCCATGGTTGGCAAGTTAATTCCTGACCTTCACACTGTATTTGTTACATGCATTTAAACAGCATGTAAAGAAAAGGAATTACACAGGGAAAAAAAAAAAAAAAAGTGTGACTTAAAAAATTTCTATCACTAAAATCAAAGTAGTAGCAACAAATTAATCAGGTTCTCCCCACAATCCTGGCTTGACAGAAGCAAGACAAATAATCACAAAAAACCTCCACAATTGCAGTGAATTCTTACACATATAACAAGGTAATTCTACTTCTAAGCAGATCACCTAGATGCTTTTATAACCAAAAAGACACTTCTAAAATATAAAGTGTCAGTACTATTTCCATCAACGTTTATATTTCCTTTCTCCTCACAACCAAGACCTGTCCAGCTTCACTGCCACCCACCACTTTAATCTCTTACTGTTCCCTATCCAGATGGATGTGTGCATTAGAGAAGAAACTTAACTAATAGTCATAAACCAAGTATATGCAAAGTAAGCCAGAGCAAATGGTTCATTTCTTAAGAGCACTTCTTAAGAGGCACAGGGGAAAAAAAATTGGGAAGATGGGGGATTTGAATGTTTAAATATTTGAGTTCTTAGTAAAAAAAATCTCACTGAAAACAGTTTAGAAGAAGTGAAGACTGCATTGTGTCTCAGTTTAAGTAATTTTGCATAATGAAAATCCACTCAGGATCAACAAACTGAACAAACTATATGTTCATGAGGGTTTTTTTTTCAAATTTACTCTTTGTTCACAGATGACCTCATCATGGTTATCTCTGTTTGTTTATATGTGTTTGTGCACACACATATGAGAGAAGCAGAAGGATCTTGCTGCCATTTCTTTGGTATTCCTTAAATCTGTATCACTGGTCCCTCTAAACTAAGACTGAACAATGCTTATGTTAATGCTCTTCTTAGCCCACCACTAAAATATCTGTGCCCTGCCACATTTGGAGTTTAAACTTTCCCCATACATGGGGATAAAAGAGCTCTGCAGTCTTGGTGAATTGCTGTCAAAGGCTGTTGAGGTCATGGTTGTCCTACCAGATGCCATTTTTGAAACAAAGTTTGTGTCATCTGCTGCATTATTAGTAATAAGGGAGTTTGTTAAGCTAGAAGTTGATACTATATTGGAGTGTCTTATGAAGAACTTCACTGCTGAGGTTTTTGTGATTCAGTCGCATTTCTATTCTTTTCTAGGTATTCCATATTTATTTTGTTCATTTGTTTTCACCTGGTTTTCACATCTTAGAGTGTTAGGAAACATTGTCTAATAGGGTTTGCTATTTTAGGTCTTCTGCTTATATTATAGAATCATAGACTGGTAGGGACTGGAAGGGACCTCAGCATCATCCATCTAGTCCAACATTCCTGCTAAAGCAGGTTCACATACAGTAGGTGGGATAAGATTGCATCCAGGAGAGTTTTGAGTCTCTCCAGAGAAGGAGACTCCACAGACTCTCTGGTGAGCCTATATTTGTGTAGGTGATGCACATGGTTCTGTGGATGTCCTTCTGTAAGACAGCAAGCTCAGATAAATCTGTTAACTATTCTCATTTGCTTTGGCTTGTACTAGTCTAGACTGCTAGTCATAGGCATGAAACCCCAATTCTTTCTAACCCAACAGAATTCCTGGGCTATGTCTGGTGAGCCATTAGCTGAAACAAGCTCATCAAGAAGAGAAAATCTAATGCAAATTGCCATGGAATGATTAATCCCAGTGCTGAAAAACACACTGAAATTGCTTTAAAAATGAATTTTCAATAACTAACTAACTAAATAACAGTAAGAGTAGTTTCCATTTTTGGAGATAGATCAATCCTTGGTCAGCTGTTGCCAGGCTCTGCTAAATTAATTACAAGCTATCTAAGGTCACTTGCAGCTTTGTTCTGCTATTTTGCACTGCTATTTTGCACTGCTATTTTGCACAAATGAAATATCCTATGTCTTTTTCTTCTGACTGCACATTCATACTGCCAGTAAAATGTTTGTCTTGTCCCCCTTTTAGCCAGCAGCATGCACAAAGATTCAAAGGCATTTTCTTTGGGATCACTATTTAATCTTGAATAAAAACCAGTCCCTTTTACACAGTAAATCTGCTTTTCATTTGAGCTTGTTTTAAATGTCAGGAGAACCTGTTTTAGGGCAGAGAAGCGTGGCTGTGAAAGCTTTTTTGTTTTCTTCCAAGAGATTCAATATGTTATTTCTTCCTGCTTTTTAAAATTATTATTATTTACTTCTTATTGTATAATTTATGCTTCTGGTTTATGTACAGGTACACAAATATTTTGCAGTATCATTTGGCCCTCTTCCTCCCAGAGCCTTTCTCCACTTAAGAAAAAATCTTGTCCTTCCATGAAACTTTCAAGAAAACACCTATTAGACAAGACTTTCTTTTGCTTTTGATACACCTGCCACTCTTATTGAGATGCTTTTCACACAGCTACAATACTTTAAGCACACCTTTTTTCATACACTGGAAGTATTGAAAAGATAAACCATTGCAATCATTCCAGATGATCTGCTGTTTTAGGACTGAATATATTTGCTGTGAAAAACTTGTTAATGATACCACTGAAAGTGGGGAAGGTCAAGCTTTGGCTATATTGGACAGAATCCCTTGTTACGTCTCCATATTCATCTTTTCCAGGACTCCCTGTTGATGACAGTCATTCTGGATCATGCCATGGTACTATGTCTGAAAATAGATGTTAATCCAGACCAAATGCAAGTGTGTTTCTGAACTGCATCAGTCATACACAGATGACAGTAGATTTTCTACAAAATTGACTATTCATTCATGCTGTTATTTTTGTTTAATACACTGGAACAGAGATTTTCACAGAGAAGTTTTGTACTCAATATTTCTTTTCTTTACTCTGTGGAGTGGAGATTTTATATCACCTCTTAATCTCTCTGATTAAAGTGAAGTTAATGATGTGCTATGAACATGTGACACAGAACTTTATAATTTCTCTGAAATGCATCTTTATGGCATGGACAAGACAATGGATTTTGTGAAATTTTATTCTGGTTTCTTCTGAACCTGCAAATTTAGGCTTTCTTGAATGTCTCTATTGCAATAAAAACACAATTTAGCTTTAGTTTTGTCCCATCAAGGACATGTATGTATGTTATTGTTGTCTTCCAAATCACATTTTGTTATTGTCAGCTGTCATTGGATCTTTCCTCCAAACTTTCTCTTGGTAGATCTGTTTTCTGGGTGGGTTCTTGGCTTATGATACACAATTTCAGTTTCACAGAGGAATCTGTTTAGAAAACAATGGGCTAAGTAATCATGTAGCCCATGAGGATTTCTTTCTCATCTATATCAGCATGCAGATTATCATACTGGGAGAGACATATATTGGAAATGAAAGGCCAGTAGGGCTTCATATCACCTTTCTGCTGAGGTTTTGGAAAAACAGTTTCATATTTGCTTACTTTTGTTCTCAGCAACTAAATCTCAAGTCCATGGCCAGTAAGTTATTTCCTTTTTAATTCAATATCATGAATGAAGCTCCACCCAGGGCAGGTAAATGAAACCAGCCTTTTGTTTAAGACTTCTCAAATAGTTATAATCTTCAGCCCCAGCAGCTCAATGCTGCATGTTTGCAGGCACTCATACACGTAAAGTGGTAATATCCATTTGCTCTGCATCTGTTAAGATATAACAGTACATCCATTTTATCTAACCCCCCTGTCCGTGATAGAACAGTTACAACATTTAGTTCACTAGCATGGGAATCTTCATGAAGCTGAATGCATATGTGCATGCTTGAGGATTTTGGTGGCAATCATATTTTTAAAAAACTGAAAGTTTTCAGTGTCTTAATTTTATGGATTTTTAGATACAGAAGTACAGCAGTTTATGTTCAAGAATATTATTCCGAGGCTCCATCAGTTCTCATGTAGCAAAACTGAAAACTCAGCAAGTAAAATATGTCAAACTTCCTTTTAAAAATAAAGTATGATCTGTTGTTTTTATAAGCTACTGTTCAGGGCTTGATGGTTTTAATGAAACTTTTTCTGAACTCTACTTCAATCCACTGGTAAGCACTAATAGAAAAATTGTTCTGCTTTGTGTTTATCTGGGCCATCTTCCAAATCAAATTAAATATGTCCTGGGAATTGAGCCTGAAATTTAAACTTGAATACCTAATATTAGGAGGAGATAAATGGCACACCAAAACCAGTATTTTTATTTGTTTTCCTAATAGTGGCACACTGTATATACTCACTGGGAAACTATTTTAAAGTAAAAAGTGATAGACCACAACATTGTGCCAGAATAGCCTGAATTATTTTTTTAGGCACCTAAGTTTGAGTTATTGACTCTATTTTTCTGCGACAATTTGTAATTCACATTGCTACAAATTAGGACACACACTTTATAGTACACTTTGTGGAAGAATTTTTAAAACTTTTCATTATCCCCTTCTACCAGAGCTGTAAAACAACTTGCTGCTAATGATCTGTTGTTATTTATGGAAAGTTTTCCCAAGTATTTTTTTCAAGATGCCGTTTCTAGTTAGATAATGGTTGAAATCCAAATGTTACCAAATAGGATATCTTGCAGCTCAGTTTATAGCAACATTTCACTCCCATAAGCTAAATTCCTGCCAACGGTGATGTTAGGAATTCCATTCCAAATAAAGCAATCAATCAATATTCCTCCTCTGTTTACTCTCCAATCTTTAGAACTGATGGTTACGCAGGCTAGATGGATTTACTTAGAACAGTGAAAGACATTCAGAAAGTCCATCCAATTTCTTGATTTATTTCCTATTGATGCATAAAATAAGCTTGTCTGTGAAACAGCCGTGTTGAAATTGCTGTTCTCATGCATTTTTCATTGTTATTATTCAGCTAGACTGACTCTGGAGGGTCAGATTAAAATTCATTCATCTAAAGCTGCACTGGTGACCATAGATAGCCCCAAATTAGCTCTTCCAGTTAATATCTGTACCAGTATTTGTGAAACCATTAGTACTGAGAATATTCTCATTGGGCAGTGCATGTTTTAACAGAAATTCTTTTAACCTTCTGTGCTATGAAAACTTAAAAAGAACTGCTTGATATTCTTGACATTTAATTCAGCCTATGCCAGCACAACATTGTGGTCTTCACAAAGACTTTTATTGCTGGTGATGAGAGGTCATTGCTTATTAGATAATCACATCCCTTCCCTGCAATAGTGGCCATACACATTTAATACAATTATAATGCTTAACACTTATATAGTGCTTTTCTTCCAATTGCTTTACAGACATTATGTAATTAAATTCTCAGCATTCTTGGGAAATAAGCTAACTCCTTATTACAAACAGGGACATTGGGCCAGGGGCAATAGCAGCATTTTCAAATATAGTCTTTAATTTTTAAGTTAGAAATTAGAGCTGAGCATGTCTGCAGATCAGGCTGCGTGGCACCAAAATTACCAGTCATTTTGAAATCTGTGGTATAAAATGTGCTACCACAGGTCACTGAATTAGCTGGGTTGAGAAATAGGATTGAAAATCCAGTCTTGGTTTGTCAGGCTTAGAGTGAAATACTAAAATCTTTCATGTAGATGGATTCTGCAGTGTGTATTGAGGCAAAATGCCAGCTGCCTTTGACAGAGTACACACAGACAGGCACTGTAGAACACATCCATCGCTTCCAATCTTTGGATGACACAAGCAGGCTTCTAATAAATAGTCTTAATGCACAATCATGCTTAAGCCATAAGTCAACTTATTCTGAACCTCACTGAATCTTTTGTGCCGTAGGAACACATTAGAGTGCACAAAGGAAAGCAGCAGGAGAGCGACCTGATAGCCCACAGGTGGAGAGAGGCTGCTCCATGGGAAGCAAGAAGAGGCAACAGCTGTCTGGAAGCCCATTCTCCACCTGAGATCACTGTCTTTCAGCATCACCAGTTTTGACAGCAGCAGGCACAGGAGAAAGCATTGCCTATTGTGAGAGCACCAGCACAGGGTGGCACCTTCCTCCTCTTCCTCTGCAAAAAACTGATGAACTGGACTGAAATATTTCATGGGACAGGTTGAAATTAATGGCTGCAAACTGAGCTACACAGCATGCCTTCACTTCACTCCCCCCCTTTCCTAACAGCTCAGTTTCCCTCTGTCTCTCCTCACCGTTTTTTACCTTCTTGTTCCCATCACAGCCCACCACTTCACAACCCACATGCGATGTTCCCTGACACTGTTGTTCCCAACTCCATAATAACACCCAACTCTGCATGAGCTATTGCTGTCTTTTAAATTCTCTTGCTCTTTTAAAGTCCTTCTTGAGACCTTTTCCATAATGCTAAAACTGGTTATACTTAAGTAACTAATGCCATCCTTAGAGTTAAACAGCACCTTCATCCTATTTGTCTTCTCATTGGATTTTGTCGTTATGGCAACTGCTTTGAAATATTACCTTCCCTTTGTTTTCACAGTTGAGTCTTCTTCTGTCTTGTTTCCACCCTCTGAATATTTATTTAGGTCTTTTTTGAGAAAGCTGATTAAATGCATTTCCGTTCAGGGCAATAATGAATCGTATGCTTAAATTTTATATTGAATACAGATGTCTTTCTGACCCAGGGCCCAGACAGCTGTTCTTCTTTGCCATTCTTGTTTTTTGGATCAAGAATCCATTATTCTGCATAATACCTCTCAGTATTTCGTCTTTAAGAAGTCTCCCTCTCTGCTCCCACCCTGCTTCCCTCTGTCCAATGCAGGTGTCAGAGATTGCTCATACATTTTTGTGAGTTTCCACTCTTGATTTAAATTTCTAATGGCCAAAAATCAAACCAGACCTTCTTCCTTAAGGCCTCATTTTCTTCCCTTTGATTTCCTCCGTGAAGTCTTTTCATATTCCCAAGCCACTGTGTGGGTGCATTCTTAGTCTAAAATCAATCTGTACTATACTTGAGATTATAGTAGACAAGATGATGTTCATCAGTGTTGATTAGTTTGAGGCTGTTTATAATGTTCTAGTGGTTCTGTACTGTGTTTCTCATTTGTTTCTAGTGCTGTACTGTAGGAATGTTTGAGGCAACAACAACAACAAAAACCTAAAAAAAAACCAAAAAACAACCCCCCTAAACCACAAAACAACAACAACAACAAAACCCCAGCAGAACAAAAATATGCATTCTGTCATCTAAAATATTATTCTTCAAACTGAATCATGTTATTAAAAAAATAACTCCTAGGCTCTACTGATTTTTTTTTTTTTTTTTTTTTTTATGTTTGAGGTTTTAATATGCATATAGATAAAAATTATGTTGGAATGTGGATGGGTTGGCAGCAATGGCACACAGAGGAAACCAAATGTCAGGAGTTTCAAATCCTGCTGAAACCAGGTAGCGATTCTGCTCCCTTCAGTAAGCTGTAGGTTGTGTCCCAAGAGAATGAGTCAAGCACCTTGTGTCAGAAAGTCTATTTTCTGACAAGCTAGCACCGTATGTAATGTAAAGGGCATGGAGTAATAAATTTTCAGAGGTGGTTAAGGATGGATATTAGGATAGTACTGAAGAAATTAAATCCATGTTAGTAAATTAGGTGGATCTGAAGCAGCCCCTACTATAAGCCATGGGTGTGTGTGAGGCTGTTGATGCTGTTTTGCTGAGTTTGAGGGAAGGAGTGGAAGGTGTTACAGACCCAGCAAGGGAAACAGGGAGCAGCTCTGGACACATGGAAATGTATTATACTCCACCACAGAATTCCTCTCAGGCATTTCTTGGCTTTGGTCTCTGCATGGCATCCAGTGTATGTCTATCCAACATAAGCAGCGAGGTAGAGATACTCCTGCTGGGTGCACCCAGGATAGAAAATCCACCTCTATGGAAAAGAAAGCACAATGAGAAGCAAATGAGTAGATACATGTTAGCTCCAATGAAGTCCATAGCAAATGAATTGCGGCCTTAAGCCATCCTGCAATGAGCCATCTGATGCCTCACTGGCACTCAATGCACAGTGCCATTGTGACTGGCTTCATCTTGGGAAAGGTGACTGACAAGACAGCTTCTGTCCCCTGTTACACTTTATGCTCCCTGGTAGTGTGAAGACCATGGCTAAAGTTTTTTGATACATGGTTAGAGATTTAAAGATGCCACTATGGAGTGAAATCTCAACTGTTTTTTAATATAAAGCAGTGTCGGTTATGCAACAGAACGCAATCTAAGTGCTAATAAAAATTGTAAACACCATTGCCATCTTGTGGCTTGAAGTTGCTTCAACAGACTTTTATGAACAGATTATATACTCCCTCTGATGTTCTGTAAACATAACACATTTTCAATTAAATAGACGAATCAAAGTGGCACAACACAGAAACAATGTCCAGACCTGCACATCAGAATCAATTACAGGAAGGGAGAAACAATCCCATTTGTCTAGAAGGCCTCATCACGTGCCAAGCCATCAGGGGCTGAGAGCACAAAGCATTATTGAATGGAATAGCACTAGGCATAGTTTGCTCTGTTGAAATAAAAACATTCTGCAAGAATAAAATTTGTGGATGGACATCCTTTGCTTTTTTGAGAGAAGATTACTCATGTGCAAAGTACGAGCCTGTGGTGATTAAAGTAAATACTGCTTAGACTCCCATCGGGAAAAGTGTGATACTTATAAAAATAAGTTTTACATTATATAATATTAGATACAAAGTCCTACAGGCATATTTATGTGTTTGGGAAATTATATTTTGATTCTTTGTTTCTTTGTCTTGCAGTTTTGGCCCTCTGAACACTGTTAGAAATAAGATACAGTATTAAATACAGAATGGTGTGCTAGATCAGATGAGAAGTCTGTGTGATTCACACATGAAGTTCATTGGAAACCTAATATTGAATGATTGTTTTACAAATAATTAATTTTTGTAAATTGCTTAGACAGATAACTTTTAGGAAACTACATCAGAGCATCAGATTTCATTTTCTATTTTTAAACTCAGTGACCAACAGCTAAAGAATTGAATTGGGCAGGGAACAATGTCTTTGTCCCGTTGAACTGTGAATTTTCAAGACTTCCTGCTCTATACTTGTCAGACCTCAGACCAACATAATTTTCTTTCAGACTTACAGGGGCTTGTCAGCCATGGGATGGCAGGCAGCCTTGTGCACTCCATCAAGATTCTTACAGCCAAGGCAAAGGTCCTCAATTATGTTCTCATGGCCCTGTATTTAGTATAACACTGCTTTCTGTTACATTGCTCACTCTTATGGGATTTTTATATATTTCTACTCTTGACTGGAAAGCCCAGCCTAGACAGAAAAAGCTTCTGCCAATAAGACATTCTGTGGTGTTTCCCATGCAAAATTTGGCTTGGGTTGGGTTTTTCATTAATTGTTTTCTTAATGCTTTTACTTAGGAAAACTTCTCAGCTTTAACAGAAATATTGGAACAAACAACAAGAATTTAAATGTAACACAAAAGACTGACGACCAATAGCCCATAACTATAATGTTCAAATAGCAGATATTTTGATCTGTTTAGTAATTCCATTTTTCTAGCTTTTTGTTTGGGAAAATATTAAAACACTGTTCAGAGTTACTTTAAATTTATACAAATTCTGAACTGTCTATATATATGTCTCCTGTTTGTGTGTATGATTTCTTGGAAACTATTGAAGCCCCAGTCCTCTAGATCAAACCCTTTTGACTAATGTGGATACATGAATTTGCTGTACTCTTCAGAAAAAAATGTTTTGGTTGTATAGTATCAAAATAATGTGAATTTAAACTAACGTAGAAGATAGAGTATTGTCTAAAATATATAATATTCCTAGACAGTTCTCTTTCAGAAAATATTTACATTGGTGTAATTAGCTTACATATGAATGCTACAGGGACTCTTGGTAAAACAGTTTTTATGAGAAAATTTGGAGTGATTACTTCATGGTGCATCAGAAGCTAGGGGTGAGAACATGCTTCTAGGAGCTAGATGTTGTAAATCAACATAGGGAAGGACATAAATAAAACTGGAACACTCTGATCCTAGGCTTCCTCTTTTCTGCTTTGCTACATTTAAGGATGACCTGTTAGATACCTTCTAGTGGCTAAAGTAGGCAGTAAGTGTTGAAGAACTGACCTGAGGTCAAACCTTCTGACCTTTGAGTGGACTGAGAAGGAAAACACCAGAAATGGACTTCACTGGTATTGAGATTTTCTAGCACTGAGAAGAAACTGCTTGCAGGCTTGGAGAAGCTTAATTTAATTTTTTTTTCCTTGCTTTATCAGTTAGTTACTTCACAAACCACATCTACCTGAACAAATATATAGACCTTAAAAAATGTATCTTGTTGAATTTTACCAATCCTTATTTTGATATTTCAACTATTTTCCATCATTCTCACTAATATTATAAACACTACACCTGCAATTTGCTCATGTACACAGGAGACAGTTTACCTAAATTCACACTGAAGTTATGGTTATAAAGATTTAAATGGATGCTGTCCTACATTCCAATAGACACTGATAACAGATACTACATGTACAAATCCAAAAATGGATAAAAATTACAGGTTATGGACCAGGCCATTAGATTGCAAATGTGTAATCTAGACTATAGCCTACAATTTTTGGTTCAATTTTTATAAGTAGCACATAGGTATAAAATCCCATGAGAAGAAAAAGACTAGTTCTAAGCCCCACTTACATTCTAGTTTCTTCCTTAATCCTCTTTCAGTCTCAGCTCTGTTGGCTGGTGTACAGAGAGCTGTTTTACAGGTCTTTCCTGTTGCAGATGATCCCCCATATACTGCAATATGAACATGCATTTATACAGCAACCCTCAGTCACTTCAGTGCCTCTCTGCCATTTGGTCTCTTTGCTTAAGCAGAACCTGGGCAGATGGAGTCTGCAACATTGCAGGGCAATGAGTTACCTGGCCACAGGAGACAGATGCCAGTGTATTTTTAGGGTATGAGGGTATCAATATTTGTAAATTTTCAAACATCACCCATTGTTGTCTTGACTTCATTTAGATAGATTAGATTAGATATATTTAGGGATATATTGACTCAGGCATATGCTGTCACAGACCTAACCTGAAGAGCCTGATTGCAAGTTTGCACCCCATGCTTATTTATCAAGCATTTGCTACACATCTTCAGATAAAGTTGTTAGGAAAAAAACCAAACCAAACCAAACCAAACCTTGTTTGGAAATCCGGTGTTTTTTTTTTTTTTTTTTTTTTCCATATAAATATTTCTACAATATGTACACATCTCTGCATTAACTTAGTATTACAGAATTAATCATATATTCTCTACACTTCCCTCTCCCACTTCCGCGCTGCATTTCTTGGTTTAGATATAACTGTGTTGCCAACCCAATGCGTGAAATTTTCGATGGGTTCTTCAGGAAAATTCACTACTTGGTGATTCAAGACAATAAGGATTTTGGTCCCATTTTCTAGTACCTAATAGTTTATTGCTGTAGAATATAAGATATCCCATATTTTTCCTTACATTAGTGTGCAGGAGAGAGTAAGAAAAACACTGCTGATTGTTTTCAATAGAATATCACCTATCTATAGCAAAAATATGGCGATGTTAGCCCATCTTTGAACACTTACAGATTCACCACTGATATATGTGGAAAAAATTGGCTTCAGTTTTGAGGGCAAACAGAATGGGCCATTCTAGCTACCGGCAATCCAACCCCATGAAATATACTAATTAAAATTTCATTATTATTTTTAGAGTTCAAAGGACATTATCTTGCACTCATGGAATGAGGTTCAAACTGAAGCTCTGATGACATTTTAATCCTTTTGCCAGTTACAATATTACTACTATATCCTAATATTACAACTAGGATATAATTTTTTTTTTAATATTAAAACACAACAAATATTTTTTTAATCTTAAAACAAACATCTTAAAACACAACAAATTTTTACTTTTACTGTGGAAAAGTAAAATTACTCAAATTTGTTAAGTACTGATTCTCCTAGCTGTAATACTGCACTAACAGTTTACTACAGTTTACTACAGTCTGAAGTTTACTACAGGCTTCAGGTAACTGTGTGCCTAATTACAGTAATGCACATTTTTGTAGGAAAATGGCCAAAAATAAAGTTATTAAAACTGCAGTTGTATCTGGTCTTTATAGGGTTAAAGGATTGTGTGTAGCTGTGCATTACTTATATTCATATGCAATAGGACTGAAAGAAATCAGTCAGCGATCTCTGAATCAGATTTAAAAGTGTTATGCTTTGCTTCAGGTGATAAAGTCAGGTCTACTAAATTTAAGCTATCTTTTTAAACTAGGACAACAGGAGCTCCTCCAAAACATAGAGAAGAAAAATCTCAGAAATACTGGCAGTATATAAGCCTTTCATTGTGCATTTAGAAACCTACAAAACTTAATTTCTTTCTCAAAAGATAACAGATTTTTCATCAGGTTCCTGGAAAGGTGCCATTTTGGAGTCCACATGCTTTTTCTTCCTACTTTATATCAGAAAAATAATTAAATATTTTTCTTCCCTCCCCCATTCCACTCAAGATCATACAGAATTTTGTTAAGTAAAATATGGTCACTTCTGTGCCAATTTGAAAAAAATCCAGTTTTGACATTACCAGGCTTTTTGTTGTTGTTGAAGTTTTTTATTTTTATTTTTTTGGTCTCATCTGGGCCTGCCATAAAATTTGGAAATGTGTGAACTTGTCTTTCCAATTAAATAACTCTTTTTTTTTTTCCTAATTGGGACACCAGTGTGGGTATGGCTATCACTTAAATAGCAAGCAGTCCCATCAATAGTTTCTCTATAGAGTTCACAACCAGATGGTGGCAAATACCCCACTTCACTCAGACTTCAAGAGCTAATCTTCTTCATAAGCTTCAGGATGCATTTTTCAGTGAGCAAAGGATGCTCATAGCATGAGTGAAAAGAGATTAAAAAGCCCTGGCTGAATCAAAGGGCTATTTTTTAACATATCAAGACTCTCCTACCCAGAAAGCAATACAAATGTGTACCTGGCCAGATATAATTCTTACGACAGCTGCTTCTCATACCTACAATATTCCCAATTGCAGCAAGTTAAAGCAGGCTTTCACTAGCAATTTGAAAGGGATTTTCTTTTGCCTCATAAGAAAACCTGCCAGTACCTTGCCTAAAGTTACAAAAATAAAAGTAGAACATCTTTAAAATGAGGTAGTTATGTGAAAGAAATTCAGGGTGAATGCTTAATCCAGAAAGCAAGGAAGATTTTTTTTTTTCCAAGAATCATATTTACTCAGACTTGTGTGCTCTGAAAAAAATCCTTTTTATGCTGAGGACTATATCTTAAAGACAGTCGGAGATTGGTGCAAGCTGTATTAACTCTTTCTTAGTTCTGTGGGTTCAACTCCTTCTTACTAGTTTTACCTAGAGAATACAAGACATTGAGGAATTATGAATATTGACCAGATCTATACAGATTACTGAAGATGTCAGTCTGGTAGATTTAGAAATTGAGACCAAATTGTTCTTCTGTAAATAGGGTTTGGGATCAAAATTGAATCAAATCAAAACCTACTTTGCTTAGAAAATAGTCCGTTTAGAGCCAAAGCAAAATTTACATCATTGAAAGGGTTCAGCTGCTGAGACAAAGTAGAACACCAAATTACCTTGGCCATTTGCAATGTTAGATCCCTCATGAAAGTCTGATACAAATAAAACAGAAGTCTTCATGTCTGCAAGAAACTGAGTCACAATTTGAAGAGGGAACTTCCAGAAACAATTTGTAATGTTCAGTTATCAACTTGAACCTTTTTCAAAAACAGTTCTTTAGGTTAAAATGTACATGGTTTTACTGCTCTGACAAATGGATCATTTCTTTGCAATGCATGTTCACAATTCAGATAGCAAATACATAATGTTTCCAGGCAGATATTCAATGGAAAGTGAAAAGTTCCACTTGACCAGGCTTTGGAAGATGTATATTAATTTGGCAGGCTGATGACATCAAAGATTCTGAGTCAATATAAAAAGAAAGATTTGGAAGAAATATAACTTATGAGCAACTTAGAGTTGCAATGCTTTTCCTATGTCTCTTTTTTTCAATAATTTGTCAAAGAATGACTTTCCTTTTTACCAACACATGATCAGAAGTGTATGTGTGATAGTGACTGCATGTCTTGTTCAGCCACAACTTTTGTGAATATATATGAATTCAGTGGGAGTAGGTCATCACCCAGCCAAAAGTCTAAAACATTTATTCATTGGCATATTTTATACCATTTGTAAACCATTCAGTTTGAAGTGTTGTTTGTAATTTCACCTATCTACAAGTTTAAATCAGATCATTAGCTGTTTCATATTGCCCATTTCTTATAGCCTTATCTTAAATTAACATCTTCAGCTATTAAACAAATTACTTTTCTTCAGTTTTGAGAGGGAAAAATTTGCCAACAAAAAGACACTGTTAAATGCTTTAGAGTTATTGCAGGCTCAGAGGTAGTAAGGAGTTCACTTGAAGAATGAGCACTGATTTCTTCACCAGTATTGGAGGTATAAACTGGAACAAACCCTTAGAGTAACAGCTGAGCCAAAACACTAAAATATTATATAAAGCAGTTTAATAGTGCTTATTAGCAGGATGCATATTGTCTCTTTATCTGAGCAATCATAATAAGGTAGAAATATATCATGGCTTGGGAAATAATTTACCCTTAGTCTGCCAAAGCCACAAGAAAACCTTACAGCCTAAGACATTGCCAATAAACCATTAAGATTTGTTATGCCATCATTTCTTCTATGTATGATACTTATTCTACCTAGCTCTAAAAATATTTTAAAGGCAGAAAATGTGTCTCAGTGCTAAGTGTACCTCTGTATATGGAGACAGTGACTTGCTTCCTGTGTTGCCCAAGTTTGTTGTCTGATCTTGGGAAAGGCATTTATGCTCAGTGGTTTGGTCTTTCCTTTTAACAGGTCCTAAATCCTAAGAGGTGACAATTAGTGCTTAGAACTGCAACCAGTGGCACATTTGTCATGCTACATCATGTGCAAGCCTTGTCTTGGTCCTTTGTTTAGCACTGTAGATATATCCTTACTACAGACTAAAGCTCTTTGCCTACTCTCCCTTCAGAAACTCTCCAAATTTGCACTAGAAAAGCAGCAAGAAAAATATGATTTTATTTTTTTGTCCATTTGGGATAATTGAAGGTCTATTGGGAAGGCTTTTCTGTCAAAAGGGAAGAGAAATGGTAACCAATATATTGAAAATGCTTTTAAACCAGGTCTATGAGAACCTATATGAAAACCTTAGATTAAACTCCAGTGTTATCAGCCTTTACTGACTAACAGTGGTGTGCACCTCATCAGCAGGCTGGCAGTCTCCTCTTTCTAACAGAAATGTCTTGTTTCCAAATCAGCAAGTTAGGAACGTCACTGATGGGGGAATGCTCTTCTTGCAGGTTGGCTTTTGAAGACACAGGAGCAGTTATCTGCATGGGGCAGCTGAAGAAAATGAAGAGACAAATAATCAGGCAGGGTGTGCAGGATACAGCCTGTGTGGATTTTTCTGTGTATTTTATAATAGTAATTGAATATTAATCTGTTGTGTGTTTCTCTGTGAGAAATGCTTATAGCTGAAGTCATGGCTGCATTACCTGTTATATGGATATCCTTAGTACATATATTTATTAATATATAGTGACTCTTAGGACTGTTTCTTAAGATACAGCTGTCTCTCCCTACTTTAAAATTAATAGATATAATGAAGGTAACAGATTAAGCATTATCACTCTGTTCCTAATGCAATTTTTGATGTGTGTACTTCTATAAATTTTAGTTCAGATTCAGTTTAGTTTCTCTAAAGAAACTTTTCTAACATTTCTTCTGATTCTGCTTTTGAAATACATTAGTGTGAAAAAGAGGGGGCAGCAGATTAATTAGTGAGTAAGTGAACCAGTTAATTAATATTACAATTAAATCTGCCTGAGGTATGCTTACAGCATCCTTGGAACTTTTTTCAAGTAATGAAAAAGTATTTGCTCTCTCTCTCCTTCTCAAATCTCCACTGAAAATATGGCTTGTCTGAAACAATGCTCATGTGAAGTTGGTCAGAATGAGGTAGACGAGTGAGTTACCATGGTGTCAGAATTACTTTGTGTCCTGTGATAGGGCTATTCTTCTACTGTTCACAGGACTGAAATAGAATAGAAAATTTGTAATTATATACAATATGCTGCCAAGAGATCAAGTTTGTTGCTTTTGGCAATCACTAATGATTTTTTATTTTGCAAGAGCAGCATAATGTTTTACTTCTGCCCCCATTTTTCATAAAAAGTTAATTTGCATACATTTCTGCAAGAGTGAACCATGTTACTATGGGGAAAAAAAAAAAGCTCTAAGGATCGTCTGAAACAGTGAGAATTTACTATAAGTAAAATGAAAAAAATGAAAAAAAAAAAAAGAAATAAAATCATATACCACATTTCAGGCCCAAGCCTTCATGCTGAAAAGAAGTTTTTCCTTCCTCTGATGGTAAATCAGGGTCCTGTTCTGTGTGTCTGGTCATCACAATGTCACCTGGGAGCTGAATACACATAGATGAGCTGGGATCAGTACTGAGCTCTGAAGAAATGCTAGAAATGCTCTCCATGGCTGATAATGTCCCCAGCATTGTCCCCAGGCTCTGTGTCCAGCACAGCCTGACCTGGGGATTTACTGAGGCCAGATAACAGATGCAGCAGTGAATATTGAAAGGGGTTTTTAAGATCTCTCTTTTCCTAAAATAGTCACTTCAAAATTTTGGCTTGCCCTGGATTTCAGCACCTCAATCAGACCTCATCTTTGCCAGCCAAACTACACACACAATCCTTGGGAGGCAGTAGCAGCTGCAGTTCCTCCTGATGCTGTAGTGACAGGAGTACAACAGTCAGCTGTGAGCCTGACTGTCTTGTTCTCCATTTCTGACCAGAGACAGAGCCAAATATTTGTTTCTAGACATTCAGGATACAACTTGGGCTCAAAGGGATTGCTAGTTATTTTTTAGCTATTTAGTTTTGATCTAAAGATGAGTGCAACGAGTTGCATTAAATATAACTGAAGAGAGTGAGAACAATGTGCTTGGTAGCCTCAGGAAGTTTACCATATTTCACATCTATCAGTGGCAGCACATTTTAAGCAGCAAATGAAGATACACATTCATTTGAGAAATGGGGAAAAAGGAGTTCAAGTGTCCTTCTCTCTTTTTTTTTTTTTCCTTTTTCTTTTTTTCTTTTTTTCTTTTTTTAAGCAGGAGTAAATGCAGTATCTAAAGGTAAAGCCCAGGTGAAGCTTTGTGAAACACGTTGGTGAACCCATCAGCCATCCCAGTCTGTTTCAGCATTCATCTACCCAAACCCAGGGTTGCCTGACAGAAGTTTGGGGCTGTGAAATCTGCTCAACCCTTGGGTGTATATAACTGACCAGGAAGTAAATTGGCCAGGGTTTTATGGCTGAAGAGTCTGAGCCCTCTCTTCTCTACAAACAATAAAGAGATCCTGCTCAAAAAATGTGTTTCCAAATTTGCCCTTCTTATATTTCTCACAATGTTTATGTAAAACAGATAAATGTAGGTATTGATGAGAGTGTTGAACTATTGTGATAATAATTATTTGCAATGCTTTTTTTTCCAGAGGTGGTGGTTGTGCTTCATATGAACATCTAAAATCCAGATATGAACAATTGGATACAGAAAGACTGAATTTTCACCCATTTCACTAATCTTGCTTCTGCTGCACGTAAAAGGCTTCTGCAATTTTTGCTAGAATGATGCACAAGTCACAAGAGAACTAGGAGCTGCTACATAAGAAGAGATTAAAAAGACCAGAAAACATATATTTAAAGGGAATCTGAAAACCTATTAAAAAAAAAATCCTTGAAATTTCTATACTTGGTGCTTTCATCATTTAGAGCAAAATTTTAATTGCTTACTTATAGTCTGAATGAGAGTCCAGAACATTTCCCCACTGTTTAATTGTGTGAGCCAGAGCATTTTCCCTTTGCTGATCCCTTTCGTTTTCCACTGGGGACCTAGAGCTGTAACTCATTCTGACCCTCAGAACAAAGCAGCTTGTCTTTTGAATGGGGAAACAAGTAGTGGTGAGATGCCAGTATTTTATTAAGGTTTTACCTGCAAAGTGTTATTGGGATCTCAGAGCATGAAAGAAAGAGCCCGTAGAGAGGAGAAGCAGAGCCTGTGGAATGAATTTGCTGTCTGAGCAAAACCCCTTCCTGCTCTTTTCCTGGGTTTACCCACACGGAGGAGAGGGCAGATGGGCACTGCAAGCTCCCCCCAGGATTGTCGATTCCCAAGGACCCACATGTCCCCTCTCCAGGACTGCCCAGGACCACCATGAGCCCAGAGCAGTCACAGTGGTTCTGCTTTAGTGACTGTTGAGCCTGAGTGGGCTGTCTTCAGTTTTACTGCCACTTCTGCCACTCGTCTTTTGCAATCTGAAATTGCTTCTAAGGATATCTGCTCTGACTGCTCTCATTTGCCTCTTCTACTTGCACTGGAAGGTCTTTGGACCAGGGACCCAAACATATGCAGATTTTTGGGCTATGTGTAGCCTGGTGGGGATACTTCTCCTTCTGTAATGAGATTTTTCTCACTCTACCTTTCCCTTTGTTCTAGTAAGGAATTTGGAAATTTTCCTTCCAGTCAGCTTTTCCACAATGATAAGTCTAAAAAAAATATACTCATAAAACAATTTTTTAGATTTTTTTTTCTTTTTATATCCATGCAGGATTAATATATTAATTCTTCCTCCTTAGTCAGCCACCAAAATAAGCAGGAACTGGTTGTTCGGAAACTGAATCCTTACATATTGTGTTCAACCCATTATGTTTCATGTATTCCCACTACTTGCCTATTGTTTTTCATATTCTAACACTATTTTAAAAGGAAATGTGCAATTTTTGACAAGTAAAAGGTGTGAGTGACTGAATCAATGCCATCATTGATTTCATTGAAAGCAGAACCAAACACTCAATGAAACTGAACACCTTGCAACCTAATCCTGCAGACTTTATTCAGATTAAATCTCAGATGAAAACACTGGGGAATTTGGCCTAAGCCTTTCATTATGAAAAACCTAGATTTTCATTGCAAAAGCCAATTCAAGACTGCTACTGGCAATTAAATCTGCTCTTTGCCTGGGATAAAGCCTTAATACAAATTGTTTAAACTGAGCCAGTTTTAAATATATGTTTGGAGGGATGAGGACAGCGAAAACAGCTCTGTGCATCTGAAAGACAGTCTAACTGATATATTTTTGTGCTATGTCAGCAAAATAGTACAACTAGAATTTGTGCAAAATATAATTCATGACTATTTTAACTACTCATTTTGGGGATCAGTATAGCCATATTTGATTTTCACATCCAACAGCCCATGAGACATTGATAACTAACTTAATGCATCTGCAAAAGTGTAAAGAGAACCTTTTATTCACACATGTTCCATTGGAGAGGTTTTGTATATTCAAAGTACTTTTTGTTAATTTATCGTTTACATTCTTGGAAGTATATTTACGTTACAAAAAATATAAGATGGCTATAAATCTTATTTGATGTAAGTGAGGAAGACATGTCTAGTCAGTTGGAAATCAGTTGTACTTCAGCAATAGCTCTGAAAAAACTGATTTTTGATTACCACAAATGGCATAGAGGATCTAAATGTTGTTCCTCTATTCAAAATCACAAACTATCGCAGAGACCTATACAGATTCTCACACCTTTAGTGTATGCATACTGATGCCGAGCATTTTTGAAGTAAATACACTTTGCATATGACATTTAAAGCAGCTGATTAAGGGAAAGAGATAATTAAAAGTTGAGAGAAGTGTTGTATTTCCATTTATGCACTTTTCATGTTTTATAATTGTGTTAGTGTTACACAAATATATTCCACCATTCCTGTAAGTATTAAGATTGACTGACTAGATTATTTGGACTGAACATATTTTATATTATCACTTGAAGTATGTTTCTTAATATGAAAGCCTAAATATTTTCAGAGGTAGTTTTATTTCTTAGTGTAGTGCACTTGACAGCATAAAGTTAGAATATGACTAAAGGGTATCCATGAAAAAGACATGGTCAGGTGCGTCCTGATGCAGTGAATGCTAATATGTCTTCAGTAGAAGCACATTATGCTTTTATTCCTGACTATACACTGAATTATTTACACCTTCAAGGCAGCTGATTGAACTGCAGCATCAGTCAATTAGCAAATCAAAAATTTATATGATTCCAATTTAGCATGGAGTCCTTCTCTCTTTTTTTTTTTTTCTTTTTAGATTTTCACCCTGACAGTGACAAATTACTCCTCTGCTGGCTGAGATTGGAAATTAAAAGCATTTAGAGTTGCTCATGCATTTATGCTAATGAGAACTTCTGATATGATTTGCATGCAAAAGAGGACGATCTGAAAGCTCATCAGTTTTTCATGCTTCCACATTTTGATGTAGTAGGATTTTTTCTGTTTTGTGCAGAGCAGAAAAAATTTTCTTGGGGAAACAATACTATATGTGAACAAAAAGTGTTTTTCTTTTAAGTCAGAAAGTTACTATTTTTTTTTTTACCCTCCAGATTCTTGTCAAATCATTTGCTTGCTGTTTCAGAACTGCAGCCCACATTCATTAGCATTTTAGATGTTTATCAAAGGAACGATCCAGTATCTGCCATGCAAGATTATAGCTCAAGCTTCATTTTAAATTCAGCAAGAAAAAAACACCCGAGGACAGACGAGAAGAGGGACATGCACTCTGACAGTCTTCTTCACAGATACACCCGAATTAATCCTATTTAGAGCAAAATTTGATTAATCACCAGAGGTGGCAGCTTTAAGTTTCGTGAAATGGTTAACTCTGACAAATTTTGGGGACCTCTTTGGCACAGCCTTTCTGGAATGCAAATAAGGCAGCCAGGCAATACAAGTGAAGCAGAAGATAATTTTAAAATTATTTTCTTTATAAAGCTCTGGTTAAGTATAGAGATTGCTGCCGTTTTTAGGGGTTTAATTTTACTCTCCAATTTGCTGTAAAAAAAAAGACAAGATGACAAAGAAAGATGTGGAGGAAACAGAAAACTTCGGTGTATTTATTTTGCTGTTGCAGTAGATGATTTTGTATATTACAAGTAGCATAATTAAAATAATTTTCCAAGTAAAGGAAGAGCATTTTTTCCTGATTGTCTGCCTTGCCTGAGAGGAGCAAGAGTTTATGTTTCAGAAACAATCTTTTTGACACAAATAATTTGAAAGACTCTCCATTGTCCTGTATTTATGGAAATTTTTGGTGCTATACTAGTTGATGAACATTACCATAATCCAATAATTCTTTCAGCCCACAAAACCTATTTAGAGTTTCAGTTTTAATTATTTTTATACCTTATTTTTTAGTTCCAAAGTATTTGTTTAGTAAAATGAAGGATAAATGTAGTGATACATATATTTCACACATGTAATAAAGATAAGAAACTAAATTCAGGTCATAACATATCCAAACTGTCTTCCAGAATATACTTTACACTTTGGATCATTCTTTTTCTCCCTGGGTACCTGCATAACCCCTGATAAATTGCTAGGTTTCGGAGGTGTTACAGAAGCAAATTTCACCCCTTGACTTCACTGGCAGTTCAGTGAAACAACTTACAACTAGCACCTTGTGTTCTCAAAGACAGCTAACAATGTGTGTACTATGCTTTGATTACATCTGTCTTAGAACAGTGTTCTTGCTTCAGGTACTTGAAAATAAATTATTAGTTTATAACTGCAGCAGTTCCCCTTTTTCTTTTGTTACAATGACCATGAAGCAAATATCTTCCTTCATCCTTAGATAGTAAACAGAGTGGTGTGGTAGGGTAAATGTAAAAGGGGAAGGAGAACAAAGAGTCAAGAAAGGAGGCTAGGCAAGTAAGGGACACAGAATAGTATAATTCAGCCCTGACAGTCATCTTAGGTTTATCAGAGTTACAATACAGTGGAAAAAAAGAAGCTACCTTCTTTAATACTTTATTTGCCTGCAACCACCGGTGTTTAATCAGACAAATGTCTTCTTATCTTTGCTTCAGAGCTCATCTTGGAATTACCATTCAGCCCTGCTTCTTTCAACAGCCAGCTAGATGGCTCTCTCATTTCATGCCTCTAAAGGTGTTAGGTCAAAATGTCTCACTGTTGAAGTTTTTTCTCCTCGTCAGGCATTTTGCAGCTGCAGCTCCTGATTTTAACTCTCCGAGGTTTTGAACTTATAAAACATCTGACATGACTACCATAGACAAAAGTCCAGCTTCCTTCTTCCTCATCCATTTCTGAGCTATGCAAACAACATGCCCTTGATTGTGCAGATTAGGTCCCAATGACACTGTCTGTCTTCTTCTTTCCTTACACAAACATAGGAAGCCCTCAGGCTCTGTAGATGTTTCTCTATGACAATAGATGCACACAAATTGCTTAGTGGCAGAATCATCAGGAAAGTAGAAATGTCTCTGCTTGCCAATATCTATTAAGACAGGGAACCCTGAAAACTCTATGAATATTATGTAAGCCTTACATGAAGTTCTTCCTTCATCCACACTCACCAAAGTATTCAGTGCAACACAAGTGAAAAGAACGTGACAGAAGAATCAATTATTTTGTAACTTTCCTTCTCTCACAACTTCGTTTGCCAGGGCTATGTTAGTGCTTCCTGACTGAACTGACTCTTGGATTACACAGAAAAAAGACTTTCATGTGTCTTCCTTTGATATCCTTCCTGAAACCCGCTGATCAGATAACCTACCAAAATTCTAAATTATGAACTTCATTTTCCCAACTTGACACCTCATGCAATGTTAGTTGTCTCCAGAGTCTCTTCCCTAATCTCTGTTGAAATTTTCTTTGCCCATAGAACCAGAGGTCTTTGGAACCAAATATCTACATTGTATGTATCCAAAAAGAATTTACAAACCCAGCATTTTCTTTTATCCTTGCAAAGATGGGTGTGTTCCTATTCTGAATGTACTTCTTTCAAAATCAGGATTTTTAAAGGCTTCCATTTGAAGACACTTGTAAGATATGGTTTCTTTGTGTTTGAGTATGTTTTGAGGTGGTCTTGCTTCATGGTTCTCATTGTTCATGGCCTGTGGTGAGGACGAAATTTTCCTCTTCAGCTTTTTTTTTTAAGATTACTTCTCTTTCATTCCAGTTTAATAACTGAGATCTTTGAAACCAAAGATTAGAACAAAATAAAATAATGATTTTGGAAAAATTTAGATGCTTTCTTAGTCTCTTAAAATAATAAAGTTAGCTTTTCATCCATGGTAAGAAAATATTAATCTTTGTCACTTACAGTTCATATATATTGAGATCTATCTGTTCCATGCTACTGTCAAAATTTCATTTCACAGGCTACTCATAGCCTGTTTTGGGGCACAAGCCAGTATATCTTCACCCTTCAACAGGCACCTTTGTAAATCACTTTTTGTCCTTGTATGGGAATTTGGAAGCCTCTGATCTGAAGGTGTCATTCATCTTGCATTCTTCTGGGAATAATTTTCTGTTTTGTCCTGATCATCTCTTTATCAGTACAGATTATAGCTTGCCAGGCTGATGAGTTCAAATGGGACATCTTTAGAGCCTTGAAGCTGATTCTTTTCAGGATTTACATGTTCACATGCTGGTGGACACAGCCTTCCTTGAATCTAGTTCAATGATCTAATGTAATTTCCTGAATTAAGCAAATGAGTAATAATTACATTTGTGAACAAAGAGTGCCTCAGCCATTAAAAATACTGTCTGATACTCTAATTTTAGACACCACCCTGTTTTCATCAGGGAAATAAGGATATTTGATAAAAATTTACCCGTCTATTTGCTCCATACTATCAGAAAATTGCTTTGCAATCACTTATTCTTCTTAGAGAATTCCCAAAACTTGCTGTTTGCCTTCTATAGACTAGTTTAGCTCATTATTGCTCTTTTTTTTTGTGTGACAAACCCTCAGTATATAGGTTTCTATTTGATCAGCTTCTGTGGACTTAAATGGCAAATAATCTGCTTTCTTCTGTTCTGGTAGGGTCCATAATATTGCAAATTCTTATTGGCTTCATAAAGCTCAAGTGTAGAGTATGACAAAAGGAATTACTGGGAATAATTTTCCATTCTTCTGTTTACATCTGAACACCAATGTAGACAAAGTCATGAATAGTTATAGGCAGTACTTTAGAAGTGTTGCATTATATTGCCATGTTCTCTGTGTGAAACTCCCCTTGAAGTCAATAAGAGTTGTGTATGCTATTCAGTGGCATAATCAGGCAATAAATTATGAAAGCTCTGCAAACACCAAACATAACAAGCCACAAACAAACGACATTAACAAGTGACAAAAATACCCAGCGTTATTCCAGTGAAAGACTTAAAGCTGATAGTTTAGGAAGTGGTAATAGTCTTATAGCTGGCAGGATTTGGCAGCCTCTAGCAAATGGGTTAGGAGGCAAAGTGTAACTTGTTTACTTGCCTACTTCAGAGTTCTCAGCCCCTTCCACTCAGACAGAGAATCTCAACTGCGGCTGTGATGGAAAGGGGGCTGAATGGAGATTTGCATGCTCCAGCAATCCTGGCACAGTGTTCTTGTGCCAGGGCTCCTCCTCTATGGCTTGGTTGGGGTTCAGATTTAATCTTCAGAAGTGACTAAAAAGATCTAATACAAGATACCATTTTAAGTCAGTTGTAATACTACATGACTGCAATCTCCTTCCAGAAACTGCTTCAGGAAAAACTGGCTACAAAAAAAAGTGTCTTTGAAAATATTTGTTTTTCATGGTACATTTTAAATAACATGTTGAAACAGAATTTTAAAAAATGACCACTTTAAGCCTGTAGTCCAAAATGGTATTTGCTAAAATATTCAGAAGATCCTGATGCTTGAAAAAGGGACTGAGAAATGTGAGCCTTGTGTTGACTAAAAGTGACATTCTGAAATTGTTCTCTCAGATCTTAAAAGCCAATTAAGAATAAACAAAGAATCCCAGAGGTCTGAGATTGCTCTAGGCTTTAGAGCTGAGTCTAACTTACAAGAAACAAGATCTTTGTAGAGTACAACCCCACTTCTCCTTGGAGTATTTGTAATCACAAGATGAATGCATGCTGAGATGCTGCAGCTGTTATCAGAAGCCAGCAGTTTATCACAAAGCAATAGAAAAACTGGATGTCTTTGCAACAGTTGTTCTATCTTCCCCTTGAGGGTAGGTACCCTTGGTACCCATAATGCTGCTTGGACAGTAGGGATTCTTACTACCCCTAAGAAAGCATTTTTTGCTTCTTGAAGTGTGATTCTGAAGCCCAGGCTAGAAATAGCAGTGTGGCATGCCAGCCAGCCCTGCTTTTAGAACAGTGCCAGACTGACTAAAAATCATGTGGGCTGTTCTACCCTTCTCTGAAAATTGCCATTTTAATTTTTTTTAGGTTATTTTGCTTGAAAGAAGACTCATGCCAGATTCCTGTGCACTCTTTCTTATTGGTTTTTTTTTAAAAAAAAAAAAAAAAAAAAAAAAAGCAATAACATTGAAGAACAGGTCCCAGTTTTTCAATATTCTTCACTCCTTCTCTAACCACAGCAATTGAATTACCAGGGAGGTGCTATGTTCCCTGTCATAGCTAAGGACAGCTGGCCAGTGGTGTCCTGATTAGCTCAGGCACTGAGTCAGTTTGATATAAGTTTGGGTACCACACTCAGCAGGAACAGAGGAGAAAGGGCTCTTTGAAATGGGTGAACAAATCTTATCTGGGCTTGTTTTAAACTGTATTTGGTACCATGTATATTGTGTAAGGCTTCAGAGCTGAAAAACAGGTCCAGTCAGCATTGTGTGTCCCATGCCTAGAGGGCTGTCACTCCAGAACAACAAATTGCACCATCGAAGACATAAGGCTCAACCTTCCTCCTCCCAAGCCTTCCTGCTTCTTCTTCAGAGAGAGCAAGGGAAAAGGTTGCTTTAGGAAGTGGAAGGAGGGGAAGAACCAACAGGAGGCAGAGAGAGACTCCCTGCCACCTGGGTATAAAGAGATGCCCTCTCATTGGCAAGGTCCTTATATGCAGCTGAAACTCCCTTCTTCACCCTCACTGACACATGGTTGAGCTCTCTATTTTCAGGACCTGTCTCTCCCATAGTATTTTGCTTTCACTTTAAAAATGAGATTTTCTAAGAAGATGGTAAGTATTTTTCATTTCTGGCAAAACCAAGGGCTCTTAGGGAAAGAAAGAGCTGTAGTAAATACTGCTTTCTGATCACTTATCTTTTCTGTGCAGGGAAAAAAAAAAGTGTATGTTCTTCATTGATATTCATTTGGTCTTTCATGAGTTACTTAATTTTCTTCTGAAAAAATAAAAGGAAGATGGAGGGAGAGGGGAGATATATTGCATAATTCCTACAAAATATTTTAAGATGTGTAAATTTTTCCACAATTCAGTGGTGTGGACAGCAAGAAAATGTCTATTACTGTGTTAGCAATTACAGAAACCTCCTTCAGTCTACAGTTTCAAAAAGACAGTGCACATTTTTCATGTCTGAAGAAAATCATTGTGGACATTTAGCCAGCAATAGTTTTAAATTTATAAGCAGGTGCTACATTTACGTGAATTACTTTTATGCTTGCCAAGACAAATATGGCTTGCCTTTATATTTCTGTTTACCATTTACTGGTTTATATTGTCACAGTAGTTGTTTTATGTGAAATACATGGAATATTTTTTCCTGTTCTACTACCTGTGCATAGTTGGCAACGGCTTTAATGCCTGTACTTTTTAAGCATTCCTGAACAGAGTGGAAGGCCAGAAATGTTGTGTAGCATGAGGACTTGAACACACATATGTGACTGCTTATATTTCTTAACCCATATCTGAATTAATCTCTGAATTTCTTAATTCTTACTTCATATTTGCTCCAAGGTAACTTCATGACTACTCCAAGATAGCACTTGTTAACATCTTATTTCCAGGGCATTTAGATTTATCTCAGTATTTGTTGTCAGTTGCTCAAGACAAGCTTTTGAAGCTGGTTTGTTGGTTTTTTTTTTACATATTTGAATACAAATGAGGTCTTCAGTACTCTCTTATAAAAATCAGATGTCAAGACAAGGCCATCAGTCAGTTACCAACAGTTCAAAGGTTTGTCCATTCACCTACTTAGAGTACTGATCATATTTTTGCCTTGTCCCAACTCAATGAAGGGGGAGGCTTGTTTCATCTCAGACTGGTGGATTCTTTCCTCCCAAGTAGGACTCAAGAAACTTCACAGAGGTTTCAGTTTGTTAAAATATCTCAGCTAACTCAACATCATTAGCTCCAATTTTCAGGGAGTCTTCCACAGAAGTTGTCACAAAAGTATTTAATATATATGTGTGTTCTCAGAAAGTGTCTGATAAGAAACTTGTAATGAAAGTTTCCTAGACATACTCAAGATCTTGGTTTTGATTAATACAGTTTAGATTTGATTCTGCCCCAACCATTTTCTAGGTATCCCAATAGAATAACCTTTTGAAGGCTTGCTCAGAGCATAATTTGTCATCTGGTTTCTAAATAACCCCATCAAAGATCCTCTGCACTCTGTGAGGTTGACAAGTAATTTTGCACATGTTCTTTGTCTAACTGAGATATATTAATCCAAGTCCACCTCATTGTCCCTGGTAAAGGGGTAAAGGTGATAAATTTTTATGTTTCCTTCTTGGATTTATGTAACTCTATAGTCAAATATAAGTTGCTGGTTAGTTTGTAGTGACTATTGAATGAGTAAACAGGTTAGCCATGAGAACAATGTTTCATCTGTATTTATTTTCTGACATAGCTTACAGCTAGAGTGATATCTCCTTCTTTTGTTCCAGCAGTACTTATCATACCACACAGAGGCACATTTGTCATTACATGTAATTATGTGCAATATATTTACATTGTAATATTTTACATTGGAGAGGCACAGGTCTCATAATATTTTTACTTCCTTTCTGCTACGGATTATTTTGGTTTATTCATATTTATAAATTATATTTAAAAGCACAATAGCCCATTAATTATTAAAAAATGGTGATTTGGAAATAGGAGCCACTAGAGAACTAATCTTGACAACTATCTAACTTCTGACAGAGGGGCAGCATTTTGTTAGTGCATGGAAAGGCTTCCTTTGTCTCCTTTAAATAAGAGAGACTACAAGTTATTAGGAAAGGCTGCAATCTCTTACGTGATTAAAACAGGTCTGAGCAAACCTTGATCTTTCAGAGAACTTGTGAAAGACCTGTTCCTCTGTGAACCTGTTAGTAATCCCACCAGCAATGTATTTTCACCCTCTCTCATCACTACTTCCCTTTTCTCCACTTCCTCCCCCCTTTTCTCCAACCCAATTAGCAGATTAGCCAGCAGGCTGTGAAGCCTGAAGAAGGAGAAATTAAATCGACTTTTATCACATGCCAAACCAACTGTGGAGTTATCCAAGAGCACAGCCATACCCACAGAGAGTCCCATCCTTAAGGACCCCCAAGGGTGGGTAAGGAAATCAAAGGTGCCATCAAAGACTCATTCTAAGTGACGGCACTATCCTCCACAAAAACACTCCCGGGTGGCATATGGATGAGGCTGGGTGGCACAGAGATGTGACATGCTGAGGGCCCAGCAGCAGTGGGGCAACAAGGGGCTGCATTAGCATAGCCAGCCCCTCCCAGGAGTGTGTTATAGTGCTGAGCAGTGCAGGTGAGAGGCAGCAAACAGCAATAAAGTCAGCACACATGCATGCTGCCATCAGCAGCAGGAAGATGATCTTTTGCTGTATTTTTTTTTTAGAGGTGTGGTTGCAAATGAGGGTAATATGACAGTGCTGACAAGGCAGATGTAGCCAGCAGGCTTTAGCATGTTGAGTTAAACTTCATTATTTAGTCAACAAAGGTATGTTTTAACTGTTGGTATAATACTATACATTAACTACCATTCATTTGCTAGCACATTGTGTTAAATATTTTATCTACCAGTGAAAGCATCTTCAAACATCACTTTTGTACAACCCAGGAAACTTGTAGAAGATATACAAAGCTACACACCACTTTATCCTGGTCTCAGTAGCTGTTTCAGATCTGATATGTGATTTTTGTAAACATGGCAAAACTCTGGACCAGGCTGATGTACACGATCTACTCTTACAAGTCAAAAAAACAGTTCTTAAGGTTGCTGAGTTATTCGTGTTTGGAAAGATTTTCAGATGTACTATATAAAGTACAACTCTGTAAGGTAGCTTAAACTCTTTCTGTGCCTAAAGAAATCAACGTGTCTGGGAAAAGCAACGATTTTACTTTTACAAAAAAGGAGTAAGGAAAAGAGGGAGCATCTCAGCTATTGGACTGTCATGGAGCCTTTCTGCCTTCCAGCTGATTGACACTCCCCCCCAACTTGGTGTCATCTGCAAATTTGCTAATGGTGGACTCAATCCCCTCATCTAAATCGTCAATGAAGATATTAAACAGAACTGGGCCCAGAACTGATCCCTGGGGGACACCACTGGTGAGCGGCCGCCAACTGGATCAGCACCATTCAGCATCACTCTCTGGGCCCAGAGTGGCGCCTTATCGTCATAAAATCAGAGAAAAGGAGAAGATGCAAGGCTTGCAAAGATTTCTAAGGAGCAGAGCATAAAAGCTGAATCACAGAAAGAGAAGACAACCATAAAACATTCTGTAGGAGCAGGAATGTAAAGGAAACATTTAACAAAAACGAATTTTCACAGTAGATAAGAGAGGGAGAATTTTAAAATGCAGCTATGCATATCTATAGTCCACTGCAAATTTTTGGGTTTTGTTTTTGCATTAATTTACTTTAATATTTTTGTACATATTTTGACTGCATATTTTCCAAATTTGTCAAAGACCATGTGGAAAAATTCAGAAGCAACACCATCCTGTAAAATTTCCAATGGTCCAAGTGAAGAAAGCACAGGAGGTCAAGATAAAGACACATAAAAAACATTGAATTGTTTACCATAAATAGTAATAATGTTATGTCACCCAGTTTCAGATATAAAGAACATGACATGAAAGTCTGGGAACTGTAAAAGATAAAAAAAGAAAAAGAAAATCTGCCCAGCCACATACCATGTCATGTTCTATCTCCCCTGCTTCAGACAGCCTGCTGTGGTAAATTATATCATGGATGCTATACAGAGAAAGCTTATTTTTAAATATATTTATAGCTTATAAAAATTAACCTTTAATGGAACATTGGTGTTAATTAGCTCTAAATGATAAATAGTCCTGTGATACAAAGAAAAGATAAAAGATAAAAGGAGAGGATGGTAAGGATGATTGAATTCATACTATTCTCCTCCTTTATTCCACTTGTTCTTTTCATTTCCTTAACACAATTATTTAGTAGTGGCCTCTGGTAAAGTTTTACACCTAAAGCATTGTCATAAAATATTTAGAAGCTACTATATTTTAATGCTGCTGAGTAAGTACTTTGTTTTTTCTCTGGTGATTATAGTATAGAGCTGTATTCCTGTATGAAAGGCTAAACAGCTGTACAAAAGATACAGACTTTATACTTAAAGTTTAGCATTAACATGCGCACACACTTTCGAGGGCATGTAGGTCTTGAAAGGCCAGGGATTGTCAGCTGGTACTCTGGCAGGCTGAAATCTCCAGGGAAGAGACTGCTGCAGAACAGAGAAAGGGGGAAAAAGTGCAGCTCAGCCTCTTTATAGCAAGAAGTGCTGCCTGAATCTGCTTGGGGAAGAGTTGCTCTTGCTGATTGCCTCCTCAACATCTTTACCTTGGCAGCTGTTGGTCTTGTCCCTTCCATGTGCAAGTGACACTGCCTGGGTGGGAGGATGACATGATGCTTGATACTCATACAAGCAATTTTAAACACTAATCTGCAGAAGTATTCCCTCTACAACCCACAGAAGAGGACAAGGTGGGAATTTCCTGTTAGATTCCAACAGACATGCTCAGCTCCCATACATCAATTTCTCTCTTTTTTTATGCCTCTGAATGCTGCTGCCTAAAGGGTGTTCCCAGACTTTTCCTTTATTTGTAATGGCTAAATATTTCCTTCCAGTAAACAAAAAATTCCTCATTATACAACAAATACTAGCTACAGGTTTTATCTGCAGCAAGCTGCACAAGTCTTATGGAGAAGAATATTGTTATACAAATCCCTAATTAGAAACCCTTCCTTCTATCAGGACAGATCTGGAAAATCAGGTGCTCCTACCCTCTAGTCAGTGATGAGGACACAACACTATTAGCTCTTCTTTGCACTGGCACTGGCACAAGCAAATTTCCCAGGTGATTCAGACAGAGTCCAACTCCAAATTGCCATGGGGAAGCATCAGATGGATGCTTCTGACTGCAGACATTAGGAGAGAGAAACATAATAGAGATTAATGGAAGCAAACAAGTAGATTTCAGATATCAATAGGAGTTTAGAGAACTGAGTAATCACACAACCCTCTGGTTCTCGTGGTTGGTATTGGGCTTCTGAGGCCAGAGGGCTGCTCTGTTTTCCATGAAAATTCAAATGACAATGAAATATTTTGTTTGGAGGGTTTTATGAGTATCTTCAGAGTTTCTTGTGGTCCTCAAGAAAAATTTCTGGATCAGCTTTAAGCAGATTAACTTTCTCTGGGAGGCTGTAGCTCAAGAGTGACCTTCAGAGGTATGTCAAAGCCTCTACAGTTCCCTTGTCCCCTGAATCCTAGGACATAAGCTAACAAAATCTGTGCTGAGAAGCAGTCAGGCCTGGGGCAGAACACAGCACCAGCTATGTAGTGCTTCATCTCTTTGTTTAATTGCCAGCCCAGGGTTAAACTGTGACAACAGACATTAAGGGAACAGGTATCTACAGTCCATTCTTCTAACCTCCTAGCTCTCACCATGCTATCAGGGGTACTTTTCATCAGTCCGAAGGTCTTTCAATTCCAGAAGATGCTGGACACAGATATATTCCTTTTGTTCTTAACCCAACACAATAGTTTAAACCTTTCACATTGACATCAACCATCTTAAAGCAGAATAACTTCCCAGGGAAAGTATAATATTCAGGTGTGCTGACACCTTGAAATAGTTATGAAAAAACATAAAATCATTTTTCAGCTGCATCTTGATTGCCATTAGATGTCATTAGTATCGTTATGTTTTTCAGAAAGAAAAGGATTTCACAGTAGCAAAGACATCTCTCCAAAACTGTATTTTGATTTCATGTCATTATAAAGTTAGGTAATTATGGTTCTTTGAAAAGAATGCAAGTGTATATTTTTCAACATATTTCATTTTTACCTGAGCTGAGCTGCCCAGCCTATCTAGGCTTCTAGAATAGAACTAATGCAAAGATTGTTTTCCCTAGTCTTTTAAGACTTGATGGTTTATTTCATCAGCACCTTCTATTCAAATGCATAAAAAAGATGGAACTAGCAACTACAGTATTTAGACAATCTAGAAATCAAAACATTTGGAAAAAATGAGGTGAGCTCTCAAACAGCATTATCTTTCTTTTTAGGTTATAAAGTAATTTGAAAAAGGATGTAATTTTCAAGAGCTCTAGTTTCCAAACTGAATTACAAAATAAAAAATAAATTTTGAAATTTGGACCAAAAATAAGACATTTCACGTACCTGTCCATATTACAAACACTGAGTGCTCTTTGTTTCAAATGGAATTTTTACAACATTTGTAAAAATAATTTTATTTTCCATTTATGTCCATTATGAAAAAAATATTCTGTTCAGACACAATACCGTTTGCAGATTGTTGTTTCTTTTGCTCATATTTTTAAGTGCCTCGGGAACTGGTGCTCATTGTTTTCATCTTCTATTGACTCTCAAGGAGCTACTCGTGAGTTACAGAAGCATACATAAAATTAATGATATACTTTGGGCTCTAACCTTGTTGCTCAAGGAAAGGAGAAGAAAACAGAAACCCTCCCAACCCTGGAAAGGTGATGATTATGTGCTGCGTGTCTACTCAAACCTTGAAAAGAATAATTGTTTTGATGCATGTAAGGCACCCTTGGCCAGAGCTGACAGCAATGAGGCAGGACACCAAACCACCACACTGGAAAACTTCTCTTTGCAGGGAGGCTTCATGCAGGGTGCCAGGAGGAGCTCAACAGGAACCCCTTCTCCTGCTGTGTTTCTGCAGGTTTTGTTGAAGGCTGGATCCTTGAAAGCCCTTCCAACCTGATATTCTATGATTACATCTCTACCACTCAGCCATGGCAAAGTTACAGATAGTGGTGACCTTAGAGACTCTGCCTGTCACCAGAGAGAAAACCCATCCCCTTCTGCAAACCACCTGCCTCTTGGGTAGGTGGGATTTTTTGACTCTGAGAAGGCAGATGCTCCTGGTGACTTGCCTCTGCTGAGTTCCCAAAGTCAAGGACTAGACTGTACAAAAGAAGCCATAGTACTTTAGTACTTGCCTGGAAAAAGTTGAGGTGAAGTAACAATTATATTTTCCTCAATGTAATTAAAAACAAACAAACAAACAAACAAAAACCAAAAAAACCCAAACAATTTTCACTTACTTTTGGGGAATGAGGCACTCAAAATTATGTACTTCCACATGGAAGTTTGCAGGAATCTCTGAGGAAGTTTACACTGATGTGACAGGAAACATTAGCTCTGTCAGATCTCATCCTCTGCAGAAAGAAAAGCCATCAGCCAATAGATTAAATGTTTAATGACAATCAAGGTATTTCTATAGAAAATGAAGTTTAAAAATTGAATGCTAAGAAAGTAAAGGAATGAAAGTACAGAGTCAGTCATTCTGTTCAGGTAAGTAACATCTTTATTTCTGATGTTTTTACTTCTTTGACTCCTGAAATGCATTTTTATTGTGTGTATATAACAATGTGTGACAACATTTCTCTGTGACACACATCAAGTCATATGCCACAAATGAAATGGACTTTCAGAGTTTAATTAGAGGATTTGTGATTAGTGTGTTCAGATCTTGTTTTTTGACTTCTTTAAGACCTGAGATCTATGAAAGAAGCAGCAGAAACTGTTTAAGAATTTTGTACTACATAGGGTTATTTTTCAGAAAATCCTGCTTTTCAGTACTGTGCATATCCTAGTACCACATGACCAAGTACCTATGGCTGATGGCTCATAATCCCAGAGCCCTTCTCATGCCTTCTGATAATTGTGCCTTTGTGTGTTTCAGCAACTGTGTAGCAGTGTAATATGGTGGTTATTACTCAAAAAATGCTTGGGATTATTTCTTAGAGAATTGTGGCAGGGAGTTTAGCTGTAGCGCGTACCTTTGTATGAAATCGTTGCTTAATATAATTTTACATGTCAATCAAAACCCAAATGACTGTAAACTAATCTGCGTGTGTGTATAGATACAGTTTTCCCACTTAACTTGATCACCTTCAACTGTTAGGAAAATATCAGATAATCCTATTTATGAAAGTGTATTTTAAAGCAGAAGATAAAAAGAACTTTGAGGGGTATAGAGAATTACAAAATGTTTTCCACAGAGCTACATATGAGAGTGTTTATTTTGTGGAAAGCTCCGATACGGATTACTGCCCTGTTGTGTTTAGCCACAGAGAACTAAGAAAAGAGAAGGTAAAAAATAACCATTTCAAAGGAGAATTTTAATAGGCAGAAGATGGCAAAGGACAATGGATTACCACATAATAACATGTGTCTTCTTAGAAGACATCACAGGGAAATAAATCATAAATGCATGGGAAAAAAAGACCTAAGATATGTTCCAGGCAAATGTGTGGCCACTGTGGTTAGAACAGAAAAGGCTGCGAAGTGTTAGAGGCTCCAAAAATTTTGTGTAAGACAGCCCACACGGAAATGGTACAGGACAACCTCAAGTGATTCTTTCTGCTGAGAAGGGACTTCCCTGCAGTACAGGCACTATGTTCAGGCATACTGGTGTAAGGGAAAACCCCTGTTAATTCCACAATAAGGGTATTCATATGGAGAGATTAGCAATTGTACCCATCACAGAACTGTAGTCCTAAGTGGCATTTATGAGCTAGAGTCCTTTAAAGCTTTTTTTTTTTGTTATGTGCTCTTTAAAGAAAGGCAACTCAGTTGGCCAGTCCAGTATCTGTGATGATTACAGTGATGTTTCCCAGGAAGGTGAAAATTTGGAGCTTTCTGGGTTGAAATGAGATATGTGATACCTTCTGCAACTACTTCTTCCTAAATATCTCATTTCAAAATGGCTTTATTTTTCTTAAACTACTCTACATCTTTCTTCCAAGTGCAGTTTTGCTACTGCATTGTCCAGAATTTTCTACTCCGCTCTTAATTATCCATGAGCCAGCTTCCCCTTTATTAATTAAACTCAAGTTTTAGCAGCAGCTTGAACCGGGTCACTGTTCACACATTGAAACAACAGATGTAATAGGTTTTGTGAGTGACAGGATGAAAATCAGGCACCATCTTGGCATGAAGCATCAGAAAGATGTTAAGGAACCTCTCTGCATTTCGTATTGGAATACATTTCACATCTCCAAACACTCTATATACTGTACAAATGCTTCATTTTAAGACTGCCAACATTGCCACTCCAATTTGTCAATCCTGGTATTCTTTTTAGTAAGTGCTACGAATGTACAACTCACCCTTGTTATTACGTTCCATTAGAACATTTACCAGTTTTGAGTTCTGTCGGATAAATGTGATAGCATTTGATGAATTACTGCTGAAATGATCCATGACAAGCACCATCCAATTGCTTGGAATGCCTTCTACCAGTACTGATAAGTATCTGGGATTTAAATGCAATGCTGTCTCTCAACACTCGGTCATACTGCTTTTTGCAAACATTTGGAATAATCTTGGTATGGACTCCTTAATTAATCATCTTAGCTCATTCTTTCTTCTGACAGCCAAGGATTCACCAATCTAATACTTCTTTTGTTAGGAAAAAGGTGGCACACTCAGTTCCATGAGTGATTTGGTAACCTATTTCCAGCATCAGGGTGCTCCAACTACAGCAAACCTAGATATGTACTTGGAGCTTGCAATTCTTTCATTTGTAGAGTATGTTCAGCATCTGGGTTGCTGCAGTAGACAGGACATGACTTTTTCAATATTCAGATAAACTCTCTTTAGCAAGTCATTGATTCAGAAAATATTCTGTAGAGAAAAATGTGTAAAACAGAATGCGTCACTCCATAAATATAACTACCAAGAGCCTTGAAGGAAGGAAAGAAGCAAAAAATTAAAAAACATAACAGAGGAGAAGGTACAGCTTTGGAAAAATTTTGGGATATCTCAGTATTCTATTTTTTAGTAGAGCTGAAAATATTTCAACTAAAAAGTAACAAGATTTTTTGGAAAGATTTCTATAAAGCACAACATCTTCTTTATAATAAAAATTTAGCTCCATAGTAAGCAGTTAGAGCTTTCTAAGGCACATATAAAGATGAAATCAAGAAAGAGTTGTATTCTGTCATATATTCTGAAGGCAATATTTTCACCTGTTTCCACTTGTAATTATACAGACAATGCATTTTTCTGCCACTTCCTTGTTACTAGGGAGAGCTGTCTTATTTTCAGATGGTCACTTATGCTTTTTTATTCGTTTCCCTTCCCGGTGGACTGAAAAAGACCTAATTCTTCTTATTGTTGTTAATTCATTGCATTACCAAAGCTCCTAGCAGATATAGTGAAGGACCAGTCTCCCAGTCAATGAGGTCCTGCCCCACAGGAGGTGAAAAGTGCAAGGACAGAAAAAGATAACAGTCAATGGACTCTGCTTTGTTTTCTGTAGGAGAGAAGGAAGAACCAGTCAAAGGATGAATAAGAATCCCTTTTGGTAGCTCTTTTGGAGACAGATCTTAGAGAGGTAGGAGAGCAATCATGAGAGGTTCAAGAGGCCAGCAAAGATGACACTTTAAGAGTATCATCTGTGTGGATAATACCTCAGCTGACAGAGAATGAAGATAGACAGAAAAATCAAACATTGAAGCTAAACTGCACCATTTTTTAGTAAATGTGTTAATTCAGTACTATGTGAAGCATGTTAGGGTTACCTGGTGTAAAAGAATAACAAGACTTTTGGCATACCCAGCAAACTCAAATTTTTCCATAATATTGATTATAAAAATATTTTATAACTTTCTACTTGTTTTAAATTCTGATGGTTTATTTGAATAGCTGAAAATCCAACCAAACGAGGCGTATTTGACTTAGATTCTGGTAAAATTACAAATCTTCTTAAACACTAAGTGGTCTTCTGTATTAAACCCCTAAGCTGTCCTAAACCTTTTTTATCATTAATTCTTCCTACCACCCATCATAGTGGTATCCTAGGTAACAAGCCTTACACTTCTTCCACCATTTTATTAACTTTTTTATGGGAACAAAACTATTAAGTTGTCTGCATCACGGAAGAACCTATTTCTGTTTCTAAGGTCTTGAAATGAGTTATAAATAAATTTGTCATATATCTATGGTGCAATTCAGATCAGAATTGGGACCACCTCTTCTAAAAAACATTTTTTTCCTCAGCTTCAAGCTTAACCTTATAAGTTTTTGTTTTGTTTTGTTTTGTTTTGTTTTTTTTAATGGACAGCTCTACTGCCAAGAAGTACTCACAATTCTTTTCAAGTCTTGTGTAACAAAGACTATAGGATAGAAATTTAGAGTGCAAAGGAAAAGTCTCCAAAGAAGCAATCAAACATCTCTTGTACAGCTACTAAAATATACTACAAGCTTCTACAAACTGTTCTAGCCGATTTTAAAGCTGCTGCCTCCCACAATTCAGCTTTGAGAAATTTCAACAGTCAAATTATACCTCTTTTGTCAGGTATAATTTTCACTCCCATGCCCCCATATAACTTAGTCATGCTGTGCACTCATCCAAACCACGTATGATGTAGGGTTTTGAAACAAGATAGAAATACAAGAGTGCTTACAATGTAAGTGTCTTAAGGCAACCTGAAGTCCCCCAGTAATGTTTTTTCCTTTCTACAAGCCTCTCACTGGATATGGTTCATTTGTTGACAAATGCTATGTTTAAAACAGGCACAGATCATTCAGTCACCTAACAGTCTATGTAGCCACAGTTCCATTTAGTTGAGGTTTCGTCTCTCAATTAAATATTTCTGGCTTGTACATGCAGCTTTTGCTTCTTCTTTCTCCTCATTCCTTGAATAATTTTTACTCAATTTCTTTTCTTCCCAATTTTTTCCTCAAATCTTTCAGTCTGGCCTCCAACAGCCTGCTGCACATTTCTTTGGGATAAGGCAGATATGATACAACAGTAGGGCAGCAAATAAGTGTGATGTAGTCAGTGATGTTAGCAATAGGGAGAGTCTTGGGAATCAAAGTAACTAGACCACAGTTACTGACCATCCAGGTCCTTGACTCTCTGTAGTTAGAGTAGCATATATTACTTCCCAGTGGAAAGGATCATAGACAAGACTTCTGAAAAGAAAGGAAGAGAAAAAGAAAGAAACACCATTTTTCTGGGTTTTAACTCAGGACAATCTTGACTGTTTCCAGGTCCGATCTAATTCAAAATGATAGGTCATTCCCTGGGAGCCTTCAATCCACCAGAGATAGCAAATTGTCAGTTTTGATCTTGTGCACTTTCACTCAGCAGGTACTGTTCTCTCCTTCTTGCTTTAGCTTTTTATCTGCAAAGACAGACAGACAATATTTTTTCAAATTCACTGAGGCAAATACTCTTATTGCTTGCTTGTAATTACAGCAAAGAGGATAGGAGCTAAATCAGGTGCAAGAAGTTCAATAGGAAATATAGCAGAAGTGTAGTTAAGAATTCATAATTTTCCAGTAAATGAAATAATATTGTCACATCTGCATAGAGTCCAAAGATTGTGGGATATGATAGGACATATCTCAGAAAAATCAGAAAATATATCTAAAGTATCATCTCCCCTGTCTTGCACAGCATTTCAGCAGTGTAAGGTCCTTGAAATAGCAGCCGCTATTAGTTTTTTAAAAGGGTCTTAATATTGGTCTGCAGTTGCCTGAGTTTTTGGACTTGCCCACCTATTCGGTTGTTGCAAGAAAACCTTGAAGCATGGTAACCCACCTTATACTTGCAGAAGACCCCTTATGGCATGCTGGTGGTAGTGTAACACACAGGAATTCCCTCTCAGAGTGTGAAAACATCATATACTTCACTAATATGAGGTCTTAAAAAAAAAGCATAGATAAAAGCATGAAAAAAAACCCCACTTCTTTGAGCTAGGTAAAGAAATGATCAAAAGTTCCCTGAACATAGAAATGGTTCTGTCATACCCTCAATCTCTGACCGAAAAGATCTGAAGGCAACAATCACCTATAGCCGCACAGAGGTTTTCATGGTCTGTTCCATTCAAGTACACTGTCTTCAAAGAACATTGAGTAACAAGACAGAATATTTAAGAATCAGAAACTGTCAATATAGTAGAACTATTGTTGTAAACCAAGAGAAAATATAGCTTCTATTGAATTATTCATACAATAATGACATTAGTTGAAGGAATAAAATTGTATGTGCTAGTTTATTAAATAGACTGCAATTAAGTAATGTTATCTTGCCAAATGTGATCACAAGTTAAAATTCAGCCAAAAGTAATATGTAGAAGATGCATAGGTAAGAAGAAAGAAAGAAAGAAAAAAGTTATTGGGACCATGTTAATAACTTAGTTTTTTCATATGGTGCTTAAGACCAGCCATAGAAGGAGTACAACCACCCAGAAAAACTTGGAAAGATTTAAGTTGGAAGAAGATTTGAATTCTGTCCCCCAGAACAAATCAAAGTCCTGTGAAAGATAAAAATAGAAATGAGAAGTTGCCTTCTGAAATTCAAATCTGTTAAATCTGTTGCTACAATGTGAATAAACAACATGGTCTGCCAATTTTAACTTAAAGGAAAAAAGAAAAAAAAAAAACACAAAAAGCCAACCAAACAAAAAACCTCACAAACAAAAATCCCCAAACAAAAAAACACCAAAAAGAACTCTAAAAGCTAAGGTGAAATGGTGAAAGGTACCTAAAAATCAATTACCTGACTGGTGATATATGAATGTGCCATACACTCCAGCTACTGCCTTGCTAACAACATGCTTTACAAACAGATCATTTTATAATTAAAATATATATTACGGTGTCTCTTGCCTCAGATTCATCTTTTAAAACATTAATTTTTCATCAAAATGAAGTACTTCACTGAAAAATTCTCAGGTGGAAAAAATAGGCTTCCATGCATAGTGCTTGACTCAGAATAATATTCATCAAATTTTATCATTTATGTAAACATGGTTGTTCATGCAGCATTAATCTGGACTACCACTATTTCAAAGGATTTATGAAGTTTTTATAAGTTTACGGAAGTTGGTTTCATGTCTTTAAGTCTTCTAATATCCTATAAGATTCCTCATAGATTGTTTTCTAATTGCAGTAGTTTCAGTTACAAAGCATGATGCAGAAGAGTGATACATGCATGATAAAGGTCCACAGGCATTTTTTCTGCTCAAAAGAAACTGCTCAAAATTTCTTTCACACAACACAGAACTCAGGCATTTAGTCTAATAGATGAAACAAATAATATTCCTTATTTTCAGATGTCAAATATTAAAACAACAACAAAAAGTTCTCATAAAACTTGGGTTCATTTGAAAAACACTTAACACATTAAAGATTTTCAGCTTGGAACCTGATCACAATATTTTTTTACACTGCTTGTATTTCAGCACTGCAGTTATCTTGCTGTAAAGAATGCAATGTTTGTAGCACCAACCCATCTTCAGAAGTTAGGAGCAGAGAGCAGATTGTCTCTATTTCAAAATAAATAGGCACAGGAAAAATTAATTGTATTTAACTGAATTCTATTATTAGCCAATGTATCACACTGGGAAAAGATACTGGCAATTCCCAACCTGTAAGATACAAATAGAATGGGGTAATATATTTATGTTTTGGAAAAAAAGGAGTATATAATTTTTCTGGGTCTGAGCCATCCACAAATGAGAGCCATATTTAATTAATAGTTCCTACCCAAAGCAAACAAAAACCCATATTCCCATGTCAGAAAAATTCCTGTCCAATTTCTTCATTTTTTAAGACATTTCTTAAATTTTTAAAAACTTTGGATTCAGGGTCTAAGAATTGGATGAATATTTTGATGCCAAGCAGGAAACTGAAAAGATGTTTACTTTTCCGCCCACTAAATAAAATAAAACATTGCTTCAGGGACAGGAACATGACTGTCTCACTTCTCTGATTGGTTTTGCACAGAAGTTTTAAAGCCAACCTGTTCATCAGTCTTTCTAAGCCATTGACTATTTCACAAGATATTCAAGGAAGAAAACTTTCAGACAGTACCTGCAGGAGGGGGGGTCTCAGGGTAGGCCTCCTTCATCTCAGATGAGTATCCTAAGGACGTGGTTTATAAGATGTCTGGGCTCACAGTTATACTCTCTCCCACCTTGCAGATATAGGTAGATTTTTTGTAGCACAAAACACATACCAATCATAATGAAATATTTTATTTTCAGACTAGATGTCAGGGAACTTTTATTGACTGAGACAGTGGTCAAACACTGGAACAGGCTTCCTAGAGATGGTCGATGCTCGAGCCTATCTGTGTTTAAGAAAGAAAACTGCTCACAATCTGTTTCTTTCAGACATGAACACAGAATCAAAGCATTAAATGTAATAGATGGGCATTTGGGCAATGCCCTTAATAACATACTTTAACTCTTGGTCTGCCCTGAAGTGGTCAGACATTTGGACAAGATGATAGCTGCAGGTCCCCTCCATCTGGCATCTTCCCTTTCCTTCTCTTCCCTTCCCTTCTTCCTATTCTATTCATTCTACCATATTCTGGTCTGGTCTGAGATCTGGTTGTTTGGTTTTTCAGTATGTTTAAATGGTTAAATCTTTACACTTCGGTACTCAATGAAATATAAGGGGGGGGGGGGGGTGTTGTTCTGTCTTTTTGTGTTTATTCTTTGTTCCACTAAAGCAGGATGAGCCTACATGTGTGGAACTGCATATTCATATTTCACATTTTAGGTCTGTGCAGTAATATGATATTGACTTTTCCCATTGTGTGCTGGCAAAACAATGCAGTGTCAGGCTGACAGATCAACTTGCAGCAGTCAAAAATTCAACATCTGTGGATTTGCGTTGCTAGTGAATATGTAAAATATGATAACACTTGTACTCAAATGTTAAATTCTGTCTTACTTAAGTATAATGACTAACCTTTGGCAGCCTTATTAAATTACAGTAGCACCAGTAAACATTAAAAAGCCTGAAAAAATGAAAATGAGTAAGAGCACAGAAGAACTGTTACAGTATGATAATAAGCATAACTAATAAGTTTCTTAAATATACTTTTCTTAATTTGTCAAGTTTTTATTATTGAAGAGCTGCTCTCATATTTATGTAGTTGTTTAAATCCTTTCGTAGTCATTAATTTATGTTTAAGTCATATGAATTATGTGATCTCTAATTAATATTTTAAAAGGAATTACTTTCTGAAGACTTGTCCTACCTGAAACATAGATGCTTTACATTGAATTCATAATACTGTAATATACAGGTCATCTACTTTTATTGATATAGCACATTTCTTCGGCAACATCTGGTACTTGTTAAGTCAGTGTTTCTCAAGAAAACTTAAAAGCTTGACTATTCACAAAATCACAGAATTGTGATCAACACTCCCACCCTACGTAGTGTTGTCTGCAAACTTACTGAGGAAGAACTCAATCCCCTCATCTAAATCATTAATGAAGGTACTGATCAGGATCAGCCTCAAAACTGAGCCCTGGGGAACACCAGTGCTGACCAGCTGCCAAGTGGATTTAACTCCATTGTCTACAACTCTCTGGGCCCTGTCATGTAGCCAGTTTTTAAACCAACAGAGTATTCATGTCTGCCATTGGTCATCAGCTTCTTCGGGAGAATGCTGTGGGAGATGGTGCCAAAAGCTTTACTAAAGTCCAGGTAGACAAAGTCCACAACTTCACCATAGTCCACTAGGTGGGTCACCTGGTCATAGCATGAGACCAGGTTGGCCAAGCAGTACCTGTCTTTCCTGAACCTGTTCTGTCTGGGCCTGATCCCCTGACTGTCCCACACTTGCCAGACTGTTCACCACTGAATTCTCTTATGCTTTTATGCACAATGAGTGACAGTGGAAAAATAAATGTTCATTATCTTCAAGCACAGGAAAGAAAACAGATCTTACATATCAGGTCTTATATGAACAAAACAACTCAAAACTTGTATTCATTTGCACCAGAACTGGATATGGCTTTGCAATACATTTTTCCATGGCAACTAATGGCATTAAAATATCCTACAAGCTATGCAGAACAGAAAACCTAACTGTCGACTTTAAAAAAAGAAATATTGCCTGGAAGTAGATGTAGTGTATTTTAGGCAATCTCTTGTGTATTTTAAAATATTAAAAATCTTTGTTTACTCCCAGTTACCATTAACTGAATGGGACAAAAATCACCCATAGCTAGAGTTCATTAATTCAAATACTCAAGTGTTAACTCAACTTATACTTGCTTGATTGCTTAATATAATTCTAACTTGATTTTTTACAAAAATCTTTTCATTGTGTTGTAATTTGAGCTCAGTTTGACTAAAATAAGATCTTTTTATGGTGGTAAATTTATTTTACTGATCTTGTGTGCTTGCTTCCAGTCTGCTTCATACTGTCATTTTCCTATAACCCAGCTGATGTCAAGATCCATTTGTTTTCCTATACACTCTCATCTCCCTTCATTCTCATGATTATTTTCATAAGACACTATCCGATCATTTCCATACCTGATGCATATTTTAGATCTTACTCCAGCTGCCAAAACCAGATCCCCAGAAGCCATTGATCATGGAGGTTATACCTGCAATGAACATCCTCAGGAAAATGCCTTCCCATTTCCATTCCAGACAAGAAGAAAGCCTTTTGGAAGATTTGTGCACCTTCTCTGAGCAAAGTGGATTGGCTTCTTCTGTGCCTCACTTCTGGCATCCCCTCAGCTGCTGGGTGCCACATTTGGAGTATTGTGTCCAGTTCTGGGCCCCTCAGCTCCAGAAGGACCAAAAACTGCTTGAAAGAGTCCAGTACAGAGCAACCAAGATGCTTAAGGGAGAGGAAAATCTCCCTCATGAGGAAAGGCTGAGGGAGTTGGGGCTCCTCAGTTTGGAGAAGAGGAGACTGAAGAGTGACCTCATTACTGTTTATAACTACATAAAGGGAGAGAGCCACAAGGTTCTTCTCAATCATGGACAAGAGGCAATAGTAGGTGACCCTGCTCTGGCAGGGGGCTTGGACTCGATCTTTTGAGTTCTCTTCCAACCCTTAAATTTTTGTGATTCTAAAAAAAAGAAGCCCGTTCAAGTTTGTCATGGTATTTTAGTACTTTCACTTCCTCTTCAAGAGTAACATCAAATACTTCTGCACATTGAAAGTGAAATCCAAACAGATTTTCACAGTATTCTCAGGAGTTCCATGGGAGATTGGGTTGATTGCAATTTTTTTTCTTGCCTTATCATGTTGTTTTTTTATGCCTGAAGTGCTTATATCACAGAAGATTATGTTTACACTGGAGTACATGGAAGAATTCTCGGAAAGCCCCACAAAAACAGAAAAGAAGATTGTATAATGAGAAAGAGGGGAAGGCATGAAAAATCTTGGTATAGATATGAATTTCTGACCAAATGAGGTCACATGTCTGGTATGTCTGGGATGCTTAATATCCAATCCACTGGGCAACTGCTGCTAAGGGGAGCATCTTAAACCGAGAACATCTTTATTACAGTAAGTGACCTTTTTCCAGTTTCTAGTTGGAGTACAAGCAGCAAAAATAAGGCTCAAGGTTTATTTATATTTATATTTCTAAAAGTATTAGAGTGCATGTATTTAGAAGTGAAAGCATATCCTGAAAAGTCTTTTTATTTTACAGTGCATATATTTCAGTTCTTTCTATCCAAGGTACATTCAGGGAATTGTCTGTACTTTTACAGGAAACCTCAGTGAAGCTGTTTTACCATATCCAGTGTGTATGCAGTAGAAATATATTTAACTACCCAGTATTATATAAGATGAATAGCTGGCTCATATGCTTTTTCTCTTTTTAAACTTTAATAATACACATACACACTATGGGTCCAGTATCAAATATGGATGTTTTAATGGGATGTTTAAATCTCAGACATGAATGCTCAAATCAGCACTTAGATCCACAGGGTGGGCATTTACACATCTAAGTGTCCATGTAAGTACCCAAATGTGCAATTTGAATATTCTATTAAGATGTCCTTATTTGAAAATTAGGCTGACTTCCCAGCATTTTTGGCAACATGTGATTCTGGCAAAATTGCAGGGCTTTAATTCAATGGCGCTAAGGGGGATTTGATTGTTTGTTTGTAAAGAAGAAAAAAAATTGCAGTTTTAGAATCAGGTTTTGCTCTGCCTTTACTTGCAGTGTTTTATTTGGTCTTGTAATTTCGTACTGAGACACCAATTTCAGGTTTCTGCTTGAAGTCCAGTTTCCTCTTGATAAAGAAGTTTGAATGGCTCAGGGAATATACTGAGGTTTGGCGTATTTTAATCTGAAGATTCGTAAAATGCACTAACACAGGGTGCTACAATTCAGTACCCACCGAAGCAACGGAGTTAAATAACCTCTCTATTTTATGGACCCTTAAATTGTGAGTCATGTTCTCTGTTGCACATTGAGAGCACAGCTATGAAACAATATATGTAATATTTTTCTAATTCTGTACAGAATCTGAGTAGAAACCTGAAAGCCCAGCAGTCTTCAGTGGAGCAAGAGCACCATAAAAGTATCTGCCAGATAACCGTAGTCAAAGTAGATGCATTAAGATTATCCACCACTTTGGAATATATTTACAGGAAAGACCACAGAAGTAACATGAGCCATTTTTAAAAGGTCTCCCAACTCTATTATTTTATAAGGAAATAAAATCTTTTTTGGACATGAAGTCTAAAGCTTTTCTCCTTTCTTAAAATGAGGAAAACAACTTAAAACACCACAATCCAAAGCAAAACTAGAAAACAAAGAAAATCAAGCTTGATAGTATATACTGAACTGTATTTTGTAACTTCTGTTTTTATAAATAAAACAAGGTTTTCAAAAACTTGTTTTATTTATAAAAACAGAAGTACCAGCTCTGTGACAGTTGTGCCAAGATATAGCTAGATTTCTGCTACTTTTAGGGCAAACCTGAGCCAATATGCCTCTTTGGGACTTTAACATTTTTAATGCCAGCCAGCCATTTATTACTGCAAGCTATAGTTTTAAGCGGCTGTTTCAGTCCTGGTGATGTACTTATGTGCTTGAGAGAGTTTATTTCTTTCCCCCCATATTATAGGTGGGTTAAAATATATACCTCCTCCCCACAGACCTTGCCTGTGCTAGAACTGTTAATTTCACAGCTTCTATCTTGTCAGTCTAATAAGTGTCTTTAAGATAAATCTCAGATTTAGCGTATTTTTCTATGTCCTAAACTCTATTTGGTCTTTATCAAGTTTCAAGTGTTTTCATCTCTCATTTACAAGATCATGTCATCCCTTTTGTAAGAGAATAATGTCTTTATCATTTATTTTGCTTTAGATAGAATTTTCTTTCTCAATTTTAAAGTAATTCTCTCCCACTGTTTAAAACAGTTCCACTTTCAATCATTGCTTTTCCTTCTTTATCATCCACAACAAATACCCCGTTCCTATAGCATTTGTCTTCTCTTTGACTTTCAAACCTCCTCCCTGTCCTATATCAGGGCTTAACTTACATCCTGATGAAGACCGTGACCTGTAAATTATGTTGAACTTTTCTTCTCCCATATTTGTAAAGTTTTATCTAGATTTACTGTAGAATCCAAACAAAAATAAAAATCATAACAAAAAGAACAATGTCATAGGTATGAAAGCTTTAATTGAGTCAAACTCTTGCTAGTAAGATTTCAGTGTACTAAAGCCTGTTGCTCCTGTGTCACCCGCCCTATGGTTTTTGTTCGCATAAAATGTATCTCATTCAAACAAACTATTACTATTCAGCTTTTTCAGTTCTAGTATTATACTGGGAAAATAATTAAGTTGATAGGAAAAAATACCTTGTGTTCCAAACCAGGGTTCCTCTGACCATAAATGTGAATACTCAGTTCTATGGTCATATGCAAACCCAGCTTCTTCCTAAGATTTTTCTGTATTAGCAATTTAACAGTTCTGAAACACACCAGATTTTGTTCTGAATTTGACATGTTCCTAAAGCATCTACCTGTAAAGCCTTATTTTCACTTCTCCCATTTTCTTTAATTTACAAGATGATGCAAATCATTGATACTGTTCTTCCTAACTTGTTTTATTATTTTAAACTCCTGAGTCAGAGAAAAAAGGACTAAACTACTCCAACGAGAAATAATGACATCCCCATGAAGGCTAAGGATAAACAAATCTGAAAGGCCCTTGCCCCTCTGCAGTTTATAGAGCTGGGCAGCATTGCTTTGTGCTGTGATCTTGCCAGGAAGGGCAAGCTGCTCAGAATCCTGCCAGCTCAGCAGCCACAGGAGTGCTTCCACAGCACACATTTGTGAGTCTTCTTTGTGCCACGGTGAGTAAAGAGTCAAATTCTCCAGCTGACTTTGACAAGGACAGCAATACTTTTGGTGCTGGATGAGCTGCAGAACCAAGTTCTCTGACTTAGAGTCACTTCCCTGGAGACACCTACAGTTTCCATCCCAGGTTATGGCCTTTATCCACTACAGTGCTCTACAGTTCACTTTAAGGTAGATATATGCTTTCAGATACAATAAAGATAACTTTAAAAATATTATATCAGTGAATGATCAGTGCCCAATTATGATGATAGAATTAGTACATGGTTTTTTTTTCTCCCTAAACCTCAGCTTTTCTAGAAAAGTTATGAGTTTTTCCACAAATACTATCAAAGAGAAGAAATCCACACCCTTTTCCAGAGAACACTATCTCTGTTTCCTGGATTTTGTTGAGTACCTTCACATATATATGTATGTGAAGTCAAAGTTTTACATATACATAGTATATATATATAAGTCAAAATCAAAACAAACATCTGCAAGACTTCTGTGTTTAGGTCCTTGTGTCCATGTGGTCCATGAAAGATTTCAAATATAAGCTGGCACAGGAAATATTCCATTTAAGTCTGCTTTCTAAATACATTCAAAGGCTTTTCTATGCCATTTTAAATATCTCTTTTTAAAAGCCTGGCTGGAATTTAATTTAAAAAATGCTGTAGTACTTCAAGTTCTTTTCACTCAGTTACATTGCTAATAATTGTGCCCCATATTCTAATTTTCTGGTATTAAATGGGGTCTTCTGCTGCAAGAATGTTGTATCAGAGTTGATCAAACAACTCACGATACTAATGCTTTTCCTCTATATAACAACATCATGGGGCAAATCCAGACAAAAATTCTGCAGTGACATAGAATAAATTAAGTATATGCTTTGGTCTTTCCATAACAGGGGTTCAAATCCTGTATTATTTAATATTCCCAGAATGCATTTAAAATTCACAGTGATCAATTAAAATTCAGTGCTGTACTGTGCTGTCAGTGGTGTATGACCTGCACCTTATAAATGTGGAGTTTACATACCATCACACTTAGGGAATGAAACCTTGTAGTAAGTTTAGTGCAATGGGTTTAAATAACACGATGGGAGGAATCATGTAGTTGTTCAGTCCACACACACCCCTTGCACCTAGTCCTTGTATCAGACTCCTAATGAACTCTAAAAAGAATTCCAGAAATACCTATAGAAATAACTGTGAACTACCATAAGGAATACACTGCAATGTGATCATAGATTTCTGAGAGAAGTAAACTGAACCTTCCCTAATATATTAAGGGCCAGTATATATTTAGACAAAATCATTTTGATAATTTTAGGCCCATTGCATTATAGTCTCATACTTCCCATTTGCAACTCCAAAACCTTCAAATTTTCCAGCCTGCTTTGTTATGTCCTTCTTTCTACATTCACCAGGGCATGTCATAACAGAAAGGAACAAGGTAAATACTGCTGTGGAAAGCAACATTCTAAAAATAGAAACTATTTCTAGTATTGTGGAACATTTTCCTTACATGGAAAATAATTCAGTATTTATTTTATTTGCTGTAGCATAAAGTCAGATTAGCTACATTGAAAAAAAAATATTCTTCTGAAACTAAACTTACAGCTTGCATCTCCTTCAGTGGTTCAAACATGTTTCCTACACCTCACAGACCATTTCTTTTTCCCATTCCACCTCACTGTCTGCAGAAACTGAGAGAAGGAAAGAAAGAAAATTTTGCAGAGCAGGAGATTATGAGCTGTGTTCACAATGCTTAAAGGATTACCTCAAGTGTAACAACTTTTTTTGTTTCCTTAAAATCTGGAAGCAATCTGTAAGGTTTTCCCCTTTAGCAATATATGACTATTTCCCACTACTCTGAATACAGCTGTAGCTGGAATACTTTCTACAAATCTGGTCACTACCTCTCTGTAGTCTTCATGGGAAAATGCTAAATTGCACCTAGTAAAGATTAACTTAACATTCCTTAAATGTGGCCGTGACAGAAAATGGGGAAATAGAGCAGAAAAGCAGACTAGAAGAGAAGACACAGGAAACACTGTAATTGGGTAAGGTGCCATGGGAAAAAAAAGGGAACAACAATGTGGAAAAAAACCTGAAAGACAACGAAGTTTTCTGTAAGAACTAGAAAACTGGGAAGTAAGGAAGAAGAGAGATGAAAACTGGAATGTAGAAGGATGAGGGAAGGGAGGGGGAAATGCTAGCTCCAAGGTTTACTGCAGAGCAGTTGATGGGTAAATTTTTCTAATGTTGGTTGGGGGGGGGTTGGCAGCCAGCAGGACTCCTGACTTTTAAGTCAATTTAAGACTAAAGGTAACATCACTGGGAAAGGAGACTCAGAAAGTCCAAGTAGCCCCAAAGAGCCAGATTCAACACTTCCTTTTATACCCAAAGCTAATATTAAAGAAAATTGGGAAGTACAAAAAATTTAGACACAAAGATAGAATGAAATCAATATTAAGACAAAGAAAGTTCTGTACAAAACACATTATAAGCTGAAAAATCAATTTTGGAACTTTCAAGTACACTGTAATGAAATGTTGCAGACAAATGGGAGAATACCCCCAACTATGAAAGTGTGGAATACCTCCTTTATAAATATATAAAGAGAAACAGTATTGCAATAACAGAGAAATTTTTACTTTATCAACTAACATTAAGGAGACAATAAAATACTTCTATACCGTATCTAGAAATATTACAGAGGTTGATAAATCTGTGCTTAGAGAGTATTCTATGAAATACCTACAGGAGAAAGAGAAAAAAAAATGCCCAAAGTGGAGGGAAAAAAAAAAAGTATACTTTATCAACTAACACAAGAAGAATTGTGAAATACAGTAGTAAGCATACAGATAAACAATGAACTAAAAGATATACAGAACCTAATCCTGCTTTCACTTTTGCTGAAGAGATACAGTTCAAGAGAATAGAGTAATTCTGGATCCACTCAGTGGTAAGCAAAAGAAGAATTTCTCCCATTAAGTAGATATATATAGTCTTTGAGAAACAATTAAAAAAAAAAGTTTTCAAAGCTAAAAATACCTGCTAAGAATACAGTGGAGCTCACTTTTAAATACTAAATTTTAATGGTCTCTCCGTGAATCTTCCTCTGACATCTTGACTGAGAAATATCTCCAGAGCAGCTGGACATATTCCAAATAGCAATTATTTTTCTTGATCAAAAGTTACTGGTTTTGTTGTTGTATACCAAATGCAGACTTTGTGAGACTGTTTTGTATGATCCTTAGAAGGAATTGTAGTGTCATATTTTGCTGCAGTGCAAATGGAAGTGACAATGAATAGTTTTCTTGCCCTAGTTATGAATTAACTCATGCATTCAAGAAGGGCATATTTTTGTGACTATTTCGTATGCTGCATTTAAAGTCTATATATTCTTCTATCAGGATATAAACATGCAGTGAAAAAAAATATAACTTTATTGTCAGCTCTTGTGATTTTTATCAAGCTTTGTGCTATGTAGTGATTTTCTCTAGTTAGACATGGATGTAGTTGAATCTATTTTACCTTCAAGAAATACAAAGCTCAGTGTTAGACGCACTTTCCCTCTCTTTACCCCATCATTATTGGTATTGAGCAATTTTGTGTTACAATTCAGTTCTACAACCAGACTGAAGGATATCTGAGATGGTAAGGGCAGCAACGTTCACTTGAATACCTACTAAGCTTATATAATCCACAAAATTCCACTGTATTTACAATCTTTTTTTTCTTTTGCCACATTAATGAGACCTTTCTAGAATAGATAGAAGCAGAAATGATCCGGACAAAGACAAGATTTTCTAAAGAAAGAAGTTATATCAGTACATTAATTAAAAAAAAAAAAAAAAAAAAAAAAAAAAGCTTATTTAGGAGATAACAGAAGAAATGAAAGAAGGCAGATTTAGTGGTAAAAAGAGAGCTGCAAGAAATAGTGCAGCCAATGCTTAATATAAAATGCATCTTATCTAGAATTGCTTTGCCCAGGCTTCCACATGTTGATGCTGGCAACAGACCTCAGCTCTCCCAGGAGCACCCAAGTACAAATTTTTTCCTCTCTCCCAAGGCAATAAAGTGGCTTTCTTAAAAAGAAATACTTCCTGGCACAGCCAGCAACACATTGTTTGTCACCTGAAACCTTTTCTCTCAGGTATGGTAGGGCAACACACCAAGGTTTCTCAGAGAATACATCTTTTGGCAGCTCAGGAGCAAAGACCTGCATGTTAACAAGGTACTGATAAATAGAAGTATGTGATGAAGACTTGCAGGGGACAGGAAATTCTCACCTCTCTTTCTTCAGCAGGAGGGGGAAGGAAGATGGGAAAGGAGCCAGTGGGTTCATGTGGATATGGGAGCTCCTCACCCTTGGAGCTCAGTCTCCTAGCTAGAGTTCTTCCCTTTCAAGTAGAAACCAACAGATTATCACAGGGTGAAATCACTGCACATTTCAGTATAGATCTGACCAGGAAAATGGAAAACCAAGGATCGGTTCCCTGATCATAGTGTTTTAATTGGCACAAAACAGAGCATCTTTTCCAAGGGAGAAAGAAAACCCTCTAGAGACGTCAGGATAAGCAAGCAACATGTGGAATGTCAAGAGCTGAGTCGCCAGCCTGAACCAGACCAGATGTTTTGGGTGAACTCCCTTGACATAGCAGTTGACTATCTTCCTGTCTTTAGATACTATTTCTACTCTAAGCATGCAATTTTTTTCTCCAAAAGGTAGGATGAAAGAGAAAGTTTCTACTGAAAGAATTAGGTTTGATGAATCGTTTACCTATGATGAAAAGCCATTTTGTCACAAAAGTCACGGCTAGTTCTAGTGACAATACTATTGTCTAGTATATATGAGAGAGTCCTCCTAATTAAGCTATTTTTGTACAAAATTCTGGGTATAGTTTGTGAATCACAAAGCCTGTGACTGGAGCTTCATATCACCACAGGGAAATTCTCCCAGAAGGAAACCATAGTGATGTGCTTCACAACCTAAAATGGTTATATAAATCATCTATTCTTCCATATTGGAACTGACTGTCCTAGCAGCCTTTCAATTCCTGAAAACATGGAGCAAAAAGGAGAAGTCTTTATATGCACAGAGAGGAATTTGATCAAAGCTTTTCTTGTGTTGCTGGACCTACAAGTATTTCATAACATAGGAGTTAGACGTATTCATGTCAAACTTCAAAAAGGAAAAAGTAAAATGAAAAGTAAGGAAGTCTGATGTTTATTTGAAGTACATACAGTAGATGTAAGACCTTATCAAACCTTCATGGCAGTACTGCCCAGGGGGTTAAAATTGTTCCCTGACTTCTGCGCCCTTTTTTCTTCATTAAAAAAACTTAATTGGGTGATGAAATAGATTAAAATTTTTAGTCAAAACTGAAGTACAGTTTTGCAAGAAGAGCTCTCTAAATCTCATGCAATAATTAATAAAATATTAGAATTTCAGCAGTAGCATCCATATCTACTTAGAGTGTCTTGATTTTCACAACACTGTACTATAACAATTTTCACCATCAAACTGGGAGAAGAATGTTTAATGAAACTAATATTATGCTATAGCTCTGGAGCACATCAGGAACAAGTGTTAGTTTGCCTTAATGTCATCTTTTCTAGATTTGCTTCTTGGTTCATTCTTGCTTCTAAAGTGTGTTTCAACAATATTTTAATAGTATTTTTACAATTTTTGATATTATAACTACTGTCTTTCCCTTCCCAAGGTATTTCCAGGGTCTCCTTCAGCCACCACATGGGTGACACACTGATTTGCTCAAGTTTTGAAGTGCAAAGTTTATGGGATCATCACTATTTTTTTTTCCTCTATTGTTTCTGTCTTTTTAAAGGTTGGAATGCACATCAAAGAAATAAATCAATAAAGCTTTTGAGAGGAGAAAATCTCTTAAGCAGACCTCTGGACAGATGTCTGTACCTTTTTTGTTGACCACTACATCTTAGTAAGTTCTGTTCAGCTGTCCAGCCGTGCTGGTACCAGGAACACAACCAACAGCACTGTGGAAGCAGATGCCTTACAGCAACAAGCCCTTTTACATGTTGTGCCTGCAGATGGCTCAAGAATTGGGCAAAATCAAGACAGATAACTTGACTCATTCCTTTTCTCTTTTTGCTCTCTCTTTCAAATACTGCTCTGCTGGACAAATTCAGGCTAATAATCCAAGATGTCAAAATTGTCGCACTAAAAATTGTTCCTTGAAAATAATTAATTATCATAGAATCATAGAATCACCAAATCATTAAGTTTGGAAAAGACCTTCAAGATCATCAAGTCCAATAGTAATCCAACTACCACAATCACTAAACCATATCCCAAAGCACCCCACCTAAATGCTTCTTGAGCATCTCCGGGGATGGCAACTCCACCACCACCCCAGGCAGCCTATGCCAATGTCTCAACACTCTTTCAGTAAAGAAATTTTTCATAATATCCAGCCTGAACATCCCTAAACTTGAAGCCATTTCCTCTTGTATTATTACTAGTTATCTGGGAGAAGAGACAAACACCAGCCTCTCTACAACCTCCCTTCAGGTAGTTGTAGAGAGCAATAAGATCTCCCCTGTACCTTCTCTTCTTCAGACTAAATAATCTCAGTTCCCTCAGTTGCTCCTCATCTGACATATCCTCCAAACCCCTCATCAGCCACATAGCTCTTCTCTGGACACAGTCCATGACTTCAATGTCTTTCTTATACTGTGGCACTCAGAACTGAACACAATGCTCAAGCTGTGGCCTCACCAGGGCGGGTACAGGGGCACAATCGCTCCCCTACTCGGTTCACTGAATCTCTTATTTCCTCTTCCTCACAGAGTTCCTGAGGTAGGGGGAAATGATGAGACTAACTTGTTAAAAAGGGAACACCACAGCTTTTGTCACCTAATAATGTGTGCTGAGCTTGGCATTTGACAAGGAGGAGAAAAATACCATACCCATTCAATTTCAACATAAATCTCCAAGTGGCTATATATATATACACATATATATATGATGTTTTATTGAATCTATTCATAAGACAACATATGATGCCTAACTTCAAATCACTGTGCTTGACATCTATATCCTGAAACCTTGAACTTTTCTACAAAAAAAACAAGTGTGGAGACCTGAAGCTATGAACCCAGTAAACCTTCAAGTGCTCATCATCTCAGCTTCTCTAGTAAAGAAACAACTGAACATATTTGTGACAGCAGAGGACTCTTATCAAGCTCTCTTGTTGGCAGTTTCTGCCACTGTGTTGTCTTCCTGTAACAATAAGCTTCCTTTCCAAATATATGTGTGACATTTCAACTCTTTAGCAAAAAAAAAAACAAAAAAAACAAAAAAAAGAAAAATAATAAAAAAGCAAGCATATATTTGATGAAAGCTATCTGTGAGTAAAAGCTGTGTACTTGGGTACACAATACATTAAATTATGTCAATAGCCTTTTTTTTTTTTTTTTGACACAGTAGCAGATATGTGTGATGAGAACAGCAGGTATCCTTCTATGGTGCATCAAAAGTTATATTGCATTTTAAGGGATCTCTGTTCCTATTTGCTCTCATTATAAGGAAAAACATATTTTATACAACATCTGCTATTGGTGTGCAGTTGCTGAAACTGTTATACAACAAATATTAGAAAATTTTGGACTGGAAGAAGCACTTAAGGAGTAGTGGAAAAAGGACTTAAGTGTAGATCTCTTAAATAATAAATCCCTTTCAAGTTGGAGGAAAAAATTCCTGGAAGTCCAGAATTGTCTCTGAATTTGACAATAAACTTGGGTTCTAGGTCTGGATACTAAGGTCTCCCACATATGGACTGGATCTGGGTCTGTGTAGAGCTACTAACAGGACCAAAATCTGCTAACCATTTGTCTTTTTTAATCCACACAGATTTCACCTGTACACTTTTTTAAAGGAACTTAAATTGATACCTTATATTCAAAAAATGAAGTATCAGGTTGTGAGTTCTTCTTTCCAATTTTGTGTCTACAATTTACCTTATTCTGAAATAAAATAAGGTGGGATTAATCCAAACAGGTGTTATCTGAAAGCACTAAAGTTCTCTTGAAAATGCAGCATTATCACAGTTTCAAGCACTCTTCCATAAGTATTACCTAATTATCTCCTGCCAGTCGATTTTAACTCATTTTTTGCATTGCTTGTCTCATAAGAGCAAAGTGAAAACGGAAATCACAAAACCTGGCTTCTTTGAGATACCACTACAGTAATGAAATTCATATCCTATGCGCTTTTAGAGAATCATCAGATGCCATAAAACTTAAGAGGCAGCCTGAGCCTCTTTTTTAACTTTGCAATGAATCGATGTCCCTAATCAGTGCCACTCTAGTGGTGGTACCAGGAGAATTTTGGCTGCTTTGACTGAGAGCTCTTTCTTTTTTTCCCTTTTTTTAGATTTGGTGCTTACTCCTCAGTGAATCTCAGGAGGAGGAGTGGGATGTAGCTTCACATGGACTACAGACCTATATATTTGTACACGTACGTGCAAATTTAAAACCTCGAAGTTTTGCAATACTGCAAGTAAAGCTTAGTTCACTCATTTCCCTAATATATGATCTGATGTAAATCCCAGCTGCTGCAGAACCTAAACCAATCAAGCTCTTTCCTTAATACAGTCAACATTATTTAATGCTATACAGGAAACATTACTTCTGCTACATCATCTTGCTCCCTGCAGCACTATACTTCAACAGACTTAGCAGTCTTGGAGCCTTTTAGCTCTAAGTCTTTAATTTGTTTATGCAGATTGCTTCACTCTGTGCTATGTAACTTCTGCAATAAAGTTCTCTAAACTAGACTTTGTAAGCTTGCCTCCCATAGCTGATGCCACTTAGCCTGCTGCAAATTGATGTGGATGGCTCTCTTGCTTAGGAGACTGAACATTTTCACCTTCACAGTACACTTGCCTTTCACTGGCCTGGGGCTTAGGAACCTGAGATACATTCTTAACTAGGAAATTCCACTTTACATTGCAACATGCTATAATCATACTAGTGGACTGAAATTTCAAGTATCCTAGAAAATTCCACCTTGTCACTCTTCAGAAGGGCAATGATACCAAGAATTAGCACATTTCCCTCATCCCCACTTCATATTAACACTTGAAACTAAGCGCAATTTCCTAACTCAATCGATGAAAGTCAAACAAGTCAAACAAGTACAGCAGTAGCTTGTGCGTGTTTTCTGTTATTATATTAATTATATGCATATTAATACTGTATTTATGTCAACATTTTCACACACCCTTTTGGCACTGCTGAATGCTTATCAATGTTAACATCATGACAAAAATTACAAAAGCCAGGAAATTCAATGGTAGGAGTGGAACTTTTTCTTCTTGAGCTACTGTCAAATAAAAGACAGGCTGTTACCTACGTTGCATTTTCAGCCTCCTGGATTTTGTCAGTTGATGCTACAATCTTTTTTTTAAGATTGCACGTTTTTGTCTGTGCATCCTTTTGGTTTTTCTCTTAATGACATTTTACAAAACAGGTTTTTGGAAAACATTTCTGATTAAGAAATGACATTATCCATTGCTTTGATAGGTGCTAAGACACCTTATATGTCTGGTAGTTATTCTGGGGCACTTTATGACCTGCTAGAGAACATAAATATTTATCATTCACCTAGGGTCAGTTATTGACCCTCTCATCCTACAAGTGTTGCTTTGTGCACAATTGACATCAGTGCAGTACAGATGACTGAAGCTTCTCCCCAAAGCATTTGTAAATTCCATCATTCCTTTCAATATCTAGATGCCAGCTATCAGGGGGAAATTCATGTGAGAGTTAAAAATGATAAGGTTAATTGAAATTAACCCTCAACTAAAAAAGGAATCTTCAAGGAATTTTTAAGTTCTATTAAGTATGAAAATAATATTTATTCCCACGTGGGAGGCAGAAATTAATCTCAGAAAAAGAGCTGTGACTGTGTTTCTGTTTTTCATTTCCCTTCCTGTCCTGGTTTTCCTTCAACACCCTTGACATGTCCTAAGAATTGTTTTGTGTTGCTTTCCCCTATATGTCTTTTTTTCACTTTCCACTGGTAGTGGATTCTTTGCAAGTCGCTCACGAAGAAGATTTTTATTCTCACAACTTCCTCCAACAGCCTTTTTGAGGTGTATGCTTCTAGCTGCCCAATAAAAAAAACAAAAACCAAAACCAGCTTCAGTTTTCTGCTGTGCTTTTCCCTTGCCCATGCATATGGATATAGACTTTCTAAACAAACACTGAAATTTGTGGATTATCTTTAAAAATCCTGAATGGGAAAAACTTATGTATGGTAAGATCAAGATCCATGACATATCAGGTACAAAAAAGGTGATCATATCAGGTGGTACAAAAAGCCTGTGATCATAGATTTGTATGGAGGGCATTCACCTTTGGGAGAGCAGGAATTGGTAGTCACTTGAGCTCTGCCACCAGCTTCACTTCTGAAACAAAGACCTAAATTCCTTAAGGAGCTTCATGTTGAAGAGTAGCTGCAGATGACACTTTTCTCTTTATAGTGCTCACTCCTAGAGGGTGGTTCCCAAACTGGTGTCTATGGACCACGACAATACATGCTGCTTGTCATCAGGACTGTGGCAAATCACAGGAGTCTGCTTTTCCTCTTTCTAGCTGTTAAATTACATTAGATGACAGAGAAAGGAAAAAAAATAATCAAATGCTCTTCCTTAACATTATGTTTCCATGTAATTTTCTGTAGTAAATACTACTGGGATGCTGCTCAGATAGCAAACAAAGGAAAAGATTATTAAATCTTCTCTCTCATAACATGACACCCAAACAATTGAAATATCTGAAAACACCTGTTTGAGGAGTAGCAGTAATAACAGCTCACTATGGGCAGTGAAGTTTTCACAGAGGCTTGAGTACCAGGGTCATATGCACCTCATGCCCATCCAGTGGAACACGTCAACTGCTGTAACACTACAAAACTCAGTATTCCATAATTGCAAGAAACACATTGACCCTGTTCTGTGATATTTTAACTTTAATCTTTGCTTTATATTATCTGTATATACATATATATATATACATATATACTTGTACATATATATATATATATAAATATATATATATCTTGTACTTCCTAACAATGTTGTGCATGATTAACAGATCTGGAAAGACAAAATCGATGGAATATGATGTAATCACAGATGGGAGACATATTTTCTGGGTGGGAAAAGCACTAAAAGTCATTATCATGAATAATGAGTTGCGCTACTGTAATGTTAAAAACGAGGATGGTATAAACACCAACAGTGCCTTAATGCCATCTAGGCATAACCTTGGAACAGCATATGGTCCAGAGATACCTGTCTCTGTGATTTCTGATAGGAAGGGAATGAAAAATAAAGGCAAACAAAATTGTACTGGGATACCTTAAAGCTATCTTTAAGCATATTAAAGTTGTTAAAATATGTCTAGACTGATTACTAGGGGTGGTTTAAAAGATTTTTCCACTGTTGTATAGAGATATCTGTCCTTTTCATTACAGCATTGTTTTTTTCTCCTCCCTGTTCCAAAATGTGATGTCAGTTCTCCATCCAACCTTCTATGTCGTCCTGTCTCTCACTAGATATGTATGTCCTGATTTGTCTCCTGCTCAGTAACTTACCTCTTTGTTTCCATCCTTTATTCCATTTGTCTTTCTGATGCCTGACATAATAGAATTTGACAAGACCGACATAATCCACAGTGGAATTCATAGAATTCACCTTAATATTACATTAAAAAAAAAAAAAAATCCAAGTGAAAAATCCTTTACAAGAGAATATTAATCACAATATTTTAAACTATGTATAACTCTGAAGGCATAAAATTTAAGGCTACAGAATTTCATGTTTAGTCTTAAATTGCTGTAACAGTTCATCCTATAAAGAGATAAGAAAGTGGCAGAGTATTACAAACATGATTTATTGGATCGATATACAAATAAACATTCCTTTCAGTACAAACAGATAGGATGGCCTAACCTCCACTTCTCAGATGGCTTTGCTTCTCTGCTGTGCTATTATTTGTCATTCTTCAGTCATATTCTTTGAGCTTGGGTCTTACAGCATTTGAAATCTTCTAGCTGACCTGTATGTTAAGGGAGGAAATGTCTTATCAGCATTTGTGTGACTGACCTACCCTCTTGTGATCTCAAAGCAAAATTTTCTGGTGGCTTAAATAAAAATCTTTGGAAATACTTGGAATTCAGCAGTACTTCTGAATTAATAGATGAACCAATGTAGTGAGAAGTACATTATCCCATTGCGAGGTATGTGAGACTGATTTATTTTGCTTATAACTCTTGACCTTGGGTTTATGAAGCCTTCAAAGATGATGTCTCATATATTTTTTTCTTATGATGGAGGAGTCAAGGAACACAAAATTTCTGAGAACATTTTTGTAAGACCAATATGGACTAGTCAAGCTGCAAGGGCAAGCTAGTACTTTGGAGGAAAAAGCATGGAACAGAAGTATCTCAGTCCAAAAAAAGCATTTCAATTTAGATATAGAAAGTGCATTTATTTCCATTTTTGTACACTGGTGGTTGAATTTGTCAAAATCCGTATTCATTACTCTCAGCAAAACCATTAATAACAAAGAACAAAGGTAATTCTTCTGTCAATTGGCTATTTGATTACTCTGTCTTTTCTTGTTCTCCTTACTGTGTCAGGACCAGATCTGATATAAAATAAAATTAGAAAATTAAGAACTCAGTTGTTATGAGAGAGATTGGCTGGGCTTCGATGTAGAATCATGAAACAGCAGTTCTAAAAGCTGATCCAGTACCTACTTGAAACAACTGTTTCAAAAATATCCCTCACCTGAAAAAGTAATATTCTATCCCATGATTCAACAAAGCACATACTGTCTGAAATCCAAATGCATCATTAATCTCTATCAAATCCCATTGAATCTATTGGTACTCAAGTTAACAGATACTAATTTTGAGAAATAAAGCTTAACTTTGTGCAAAAGTTCTGTGACAGTGTTTACCACAAAGCCATTACATCTTCTCTTCATCTTACCTAAGATAGATATGCCTGAATGTTACAGATATTTCATGGTAGGTATTAATATTTCTGTAAAGAGTATTATGATTAAATAACAACAAAAATGTCAAAACTCTTTAAACATATTTGTTTATGACAGACAATAAGATGAATGTAGATTTTGTTTCTTTTCTATTAGAAGCTACCATTTTGTGATCTTTTTTATTAATGCTTGACAGGTTTTATGGTACCTTTTATTGGCCAAGCCTCTGACTTCTCACAAATCAGTGTGTTCTGATAACCAGAAGAATCATGTTGGCAATACTGAAGACATTAAAACAAAAAATATGTTGTTAAACTTCAGTATTATCTCCAGTTCCAGAGCAACTTTCACATAGGCATGACAGATATATCACTCAAAAAAGAAAAATTACAGTCAAGAATTTGAAAACTCTTTTAAAATATTTCCAGCTCCTGGACAAAATACAGTACACAGTTATAGATATAACTATCAAATCAGAATAATTTCATGGCAATAACTTCATTTTTCATTATTCTTCTTACACACTTCGCATTTATTACTCAGTTCTCAAAATGCTAGATTTAATCTGTCGGATTTAAGTGTTAAAACAGATTGCAAACAATGCTGTAATAGCTGCTGTAATCCTTCCACAGAGTGGAGGGAGTTAAGTAGGATGAATCTGTTTATGCCTGAGTTGTGTGATTTGTAAGTTTAAGTAAAACCTTTTAATGTTATTTGAATATACCAGGTCGATTTTTTTTTTTCCCAGTGAAACTGCTGAATCTCAAATTGCTCCCATTTTCACAGGAACCATGCCAGGGTATTACAGAAAAAAAAAAAAGTGGCTAAATTGTTTCTGAAAGGGACCATAAGATTACATTTATTTTTTTAAACATCTTGTTTGTATGTATGCATGCATGATTTAGAGTGTTGGTATTCTATAATTTAACTCTGTGATTTTATGCCTGCTGAACTTTAGGATGCTCATGAAAATTAGGTGTCTGTTCCTCTTGTTCCTCTGATGAATGAAATTTCAGTAAGCATTGTTTTAGAGTCTTTTTGCCTGCTTGTGCTTTCATGCTCTAACCATTTTAAATTATGGTCTACTACCATATTTTCTTCTATTTAATTCTTCTATTTGCATGCATCTTTACATCCTCTCTTGCAACACTCTCTCTTAATCTCCGCATTATAGTGCTTATTTCTCCTCCACTACCTACTTTCTGTATGATACCTGCTAGAATAGCCTTAACCTTTATCCTTTTTGTATCAGCATCTCCACAAACTGCTGTCATGCACATTCAAAAATTGCAAAGGAAAGCATAATTCCCACGGAAGAGTGGGCAGTATTTGTGAGAGTCCAGGAAGGACTGGAAAACAAACTCTTCACTATGGGCCTGGTTCACCTCTCAAAATTACCTGCTGGTGGAGATTTTCTGCTTTACATCACTGTGTATGTTTGAGGGAAAGCAGAATCAGTCCTCTTGTCTTCTCAGCTGTAAAGACAAGCAGGATCAGGTAACACTTCTTATAGCACAAACACAGTAGCACCTGCCACAATTACACTGCACCACATCTGTGTTTAACTTGGAAACTGCATTTATCTACAGAAATTTTAGGCTAGATAAGACACAAAACAGGAAACAGTGAAATCACAAATGCTAACTGGTAATCTTGTGCTTCCTGCCTAGCATTACAATGTTGGAAATATTGTGGTTACAGACAGCAAAAACATAGTTTTAACAGCAAGGTAGCAAATAGCCCTTCTTCCTAGAAGTCTTAACTTAGCATTCTTATTCTGACAAATAAATGAAGGCTGTGCTCTAGTTGATCTTTCTAATGAAAAGAAGGAAAAAATGTCCTTCTCAAACAACTAGAGAATTCCTTCAGTTGTCTTGATAGAGTATCCAGCTATTTGACATACAAGGAGGTTTTTCCCCTGCTATAATTATGTATTTAAGATACTTAATTAACCAGTTTGTAAACTGATGTCTCAATTGAAAATCATGCTTACTGACTTCATAACATTTTTTTGATATACAGTTTAAATGATGACCCCAATATGTATTCTATTAATTCAAAATACACACATTTCCTTCTTAAGCATCTTACTTTAGACTGTTTTTAAAAAATCCCTACATTGGGCTGCACAAGCTTATGTGAATCAGCATACCTGGTATAAGTAATTAATTCTGCCAGACTAGAACTGGAAAATGTAAGAAACCCATAGTCACTGATAAGCAAGAAAACAATCAAACAAACAAACAAACAAAAAGCACAAACCAAAACCTAATCAAATTAAGCTGTGTATATGATCTGTTCATTAATTCTTTCAATATTGCTACTTACTTTCTAATGCAAATCACGAATTCATCTATTGGGGTTGAACATGGAATATTTCAGTATGAAGTTTCATCATCATTGCAATCCAGGAGTAACTAATAGCATCATATTGAAAGTGGGGTTTCACCCCTTCATAAAGCCTGACTGTTTCATTCTTTAAGGTAAGCAGGACAATTTTGAGGCTAAGGGGCTATGCATCTGTATATCAGCTCAAAATCAGAAGTCTGATGATAATTTTGGTAGTACTTCTGGATCAGAACCTCCAGTGATATAAGTGATATAAGCGATCATTGGCCCAGTAACTCAATTCTATCAGTCAAATTAATAGGAAATATTATTAAGAAAATTATGAGTGCCGCTGCTCAGACACTGATCATCAGAAATCCTCACTGGGCCTGTGAACATTATTAACCTATGTCTCATAACCCACTAAGTTATGTAATATCCCATACATACCTGTACCCACCTATACATGGGTAACGTGAAGCCCAGAAATAGTCAAGTATGAGGCAGGACTGAATCTGTAGTAGAGCCAAAACCAGATATCACACTTTCTCAATTCTCATCATGTAATTTGTCCTTCCAGTCACTCTTCCAACTTTGAAAACCAACCAACCAAAAAAAAAAAAAAAATCAACAGTGTCTGAATTAAACTTCTGAAAAGACAACCATTCTTCTCTATTGAAATACTTAAGAGATATGCTAAGATCAAGAGCATCAGCTAACATCACAAAGTGAAGTTTTTTCCATGTAAGAACCCTTTATCTACCTGTTATCCTCAGTTTCTAAACAAGGAGCTTACCTCAAAGAGTGAAAGAAGGAAGACGAAGACTAAGTGACAAGTGCTGAACAGGGGCAGCCACTACTGGAAGGATGAAAAATCTGTGAAGGGCACATCAACATACAGATAGTGTGTGTGTCTGTGTGTGTGTGTGTCCCACCCCCAGCTGCCACCTGCATTAGATCATAATTGCTTTTGTGTCTTGGCAACAAAATGTACATCTAGATAATAGTGATAATAGGTTTTTTCACCTTACTCGAGAATATTTTTTGAAATTATGTTATTATTTAGAACTAATTTTAAATTGTTTTGAACTAAAGAACACTATAAAAAGCCCAGGTTCTTATTTACCAAAACACCAGGAGTTTAACATTGTAAATCCTAGCTTTCTTCAGAAAGATATTTCAGTACAGAACTATGGCTTTCACCTGCTATCCAATCTAAACACTCCTTTTCATCTTTTTTACATTGCCCACTCACCCTGTTTTGCATTACTGTATTGATGTATACCCTAACATATACATATTTCAAAGTACAAAGGCATCTCTCAAATGTACCAGAAAACCCCAACACCCTTCACCTAATCTTTACAGTCCTAATCTATACAGATAAACATCACCAAGTGCCAGCATGAGATCAGTTAATAGAGCAGTATCTGAAGAATAAAGGACATACATTAAAACAAAATTGCACATAAAATACACCAACGAAAGATTCCTCCATGTAGGTTTGTTATTGGTCGTTATTTAGACTAATAATGTTCTAAAAGCATTAAGGCTTGTTTGTAAGCCCTCTATCTCACCACCTGGAAGAGTATGAAGATGCTAAGTCCTAACCTCATTAAATTAACTCACTCACTGCTGTTATCACAGAGGTAATTCAGCCCCTTTCAGATCACCTCCACACCCAACTCCCACACAACCTGTGAGCCAAGCCAGCATTGAACAGGCTGGCTGAAAATCAAGATTCAGGATGGAAATTCATACCTCATCTGTGTGCAAAATAGACACTTCATGGAATTAACAAGACAAGGCCTTAAATTTCAGGACTCACTTGAGAGGCATCATACACCACAGTGTCAGTAGACTTGTTGATCTCTTGTGGCTGAGAAGTCAATAACTCTTTCTTTATTTCACTACAACCCCAGGAGTCATGCTCAGAGAGGGCAACAGATGCATACCTAGACAGTGACTTAGACAATAAATCAGGAGAATGAACTTCTCAGCCTACCCATGGCCATCATGTCATGTTTGCACCATCTCTAACCCTCTGGCCATCTCTCAGGCACTCATTCTTTTCCTTAAACTGGTGTGTTACTGTGGATAAGCATGCCAGAATCTGTCTTAAATTCGGTCAATATGGAGTAAACTGCAACTACTCTGTGGATGTAGTGGACTCCTCCCTCAGCAACAATACAGGTGGGGCTAATTTTTGCCTGCCCAACACACTCAGGGCTCTGGGAAAACTGTCACAGGTCTCCTTCCTCACTCAGAAATACTTAGCTGTTCTCAGTAAAGACCATTTACAAAGGAAACAGAACCAAGGAAATGCAGAATTGGCTGTCCCCCCAAAAAGATGCTGTGGATCATAGCAGCAGAACTGTAGGACTAGTTCAGATTCACACACACGAGTGACAGCCAGACTGAATGTCTGTCCTGGAGCTACAGCATTAATATCAAACCAAAGAACAGAGAAAATTTCATACAAACGCCTTTCTTAATTGCTCATTACTACACTAAATCTTCTCTGACAGAGCATGGTGCAGACCAGGGATAACAAAAAACCCTAAATGGTTGTATCTTGGTTCTGTGATAGACTTGTATCTTGACAGAGTGCTCATGCTGAGCTCTTAAACTATTTTACAAATCCACAAAGGGCAGGAATTTTCAGAGTAATTTCTTAAGGCTGAAAATAGAAAATCATTTGATGATTTTTTACTCATTGAGCATTCTTTTAGGCTCATATTTTTTGTTTCGGGACATATAAGCACTTAGAATCTTTATTTTTGCTGTTATGAGGGCAATTCAATATATTACACACTTACTGATGATCGCCATTCATGCATTAAAAGCAGGCTTATCTTAAAGGATTTCCATTTTTTTGTGCAAATAGTTTACTTTTCATCGTTGATTTAGGTTATGAGAAATGGATTTGTTCAAAGAGAAGATCTTTCTCCTTTGGCAGTGTGGCAAATCCTTTATTCTTAAATTACTCAGCAGTCATTGTTTTTCATATATTTACTCCTGGTGCTTCATAACATGCTGGGGATGTACAAGGAGCACCATAATTTCAAATGTTATTTCTTTGTCCCATTGTACTATGCTCAGTAGAAAAGTTTTCAGTGAACCTCAAAGTGAAAAATGGTCAGGCATACCTTATTTAGCACTGAATTCTGTAGGTCTGATAGCATTTGTAGCAGAACTTTGTCAGGAACAGATCCCATGACCTTTCAAGGGTCTAAGAAACATTGTGAAATATCATTCCATGCCTAACACTTCAACAGAAAGTGAGAAAATCAGCAGTGCTTGTGTGAACTAAACCAAGTTTTTCACAGCTCAAACAATCCATAAACATTTCTCTTCAATATTTTAAGAACTTTGCACCTCTTTAGTAAAATAAAGGCTCAAAATGCAAGAAATTGAATTCCCTCTTTCTATCTTCATATTTTTACACCTCAGTGCTCTGCCAAAGCATTTTTGCACGAAGAGAGATAATCATGGACTCTCTAAGACTGCCCTCCTCATACCTCTGCCTACGCTTCCATCTTGTTTTCTCTTCACAGTCAACATAGTAGCTCAAACAAGCAATCCTTTTATCTGGAACTGTCTGAGAAAATACTCATTGGGCATCACTTTGGTGTTTGTTTATGTGAGTATGAGTGTGTGTGTGCATCCTGTATATATATATATGAGTGTGTGTAAGTTTTTTATAGGCTTCTGTATATGCAGATGTGTCACTGCATATGCTTCGTGCGTTCTCTTTGCCATGTCTCTGAAATCATCAGCATTTTCATCCCATTGTGCTGTGACTCAGAAGTATGTTACTATTGACCTCCTTCTGATATAGCCAGTCAACCACCACTCCTGCTTGTCTCAGTTCTTCTTCTCTTTCTCACATTGCATCTAAACTAAGGGGGAAACAGCTAGATAGAAAACAGATTAATATGGGGTGGATGAGACCTACTACTTAAAGGACAGCAGCCCCTTAATTCTCAAGTGTCTACCCAAAAACTCACAGGGTTTTTTACCAGTTTCTTTGTAACCATTGTAACAGGACAGCTGATACATGTTTCTTCACCAAAACAGAGTGAAATCTGCAGCTTTGCTCAGCCTGCTTTCAATCTTTGAAGCTAAACTGAAGAAGCGTGGCCTGGATGATTGGGCAGTGAGGTGGATCAGGAACTGGCTGAAGGATAGAAGCCAGAGAGCTGTAGTCAATGAGATGGAGTCTAGTTGGAAGTCTGTTTCTAGTGGAGTCCCTCAAAGGTCAGTACTGGGACCAGTACTATTCAATATATTTATTGATGACCTGGATAAGGGAATAGAGTGTACTATCTGCACGTTTGCTGATGACACAAAACCGGGTGGAGTGGCTGACACCCCAGAAGGGGTTGCTGCCAGTCAGAGGGAGCTGGACAGACTGGAGAGTTGTGCAGAAAGAAATTTAATTAGTTACAACAAGGGCAAGTGTAAAGTCTTGCATCTGGGAAAGAACACCAGGTATCGCTATAGGTTGGGGACTGAGGTGTTGGAGAGCAGCACAGGGAAAAGGGACCTGGGGGCTCTTGTGGGTGGAAGGATGACCATGAGCCAACAATGTGCCCTTGTGGCCAAGAAGACCAATGGCATCCTGGGCTGCATTAGAAGGGTTGTGGCTAGTAGGTCATGAAAGGTTCTCATGGGGATGACCTCATCAATGTTTATAATATATAAGAAGCAAGTGCCAGGAGGATGGAGTCAAGCTTTTCTCAGGGTTGACTAATAATAGGACAAGAGGCAATGGTTATAAATTGGAGCATAGGCGGTTCCATATAAACACAAGGAAGAATTTTTTCACTGTGCAGGTGACAAAGCACTGTAACAGGATGCCCAGAGAGATTGTGGAGTCTCTTTCCCTGGAGACATTCAAAATCCACTTGGATTCATTCCTGTGTGACCTGTTATAGGTGACCCTGCTGTGGCAGGGTGGGTTGGACTAGATGATCTTTCATGGTCCCTTCCAACCCCTAACTTTTTGTAATTCTATAATTCTATGATTCTGAGTGTAGTGATCTTAGTCTGTGAGGATCCCCATCCACAATGGGATCCACCTGGTCTGCACCCACTCAGCACTTAAGCCTCCAGGACTGAACTAAGGATGAAGGAGAGCTGGGAAGATGGAGAATCTTTTCTTCTGCTGTATGATAGGACCAAAACTGAGGAAAGATTCAGAAATTCAGAGGAATCAAACAAAGATTACCATAGCCCTGACCTTGAAGAATAGAGAGGTTTAGCCCTGTGCACAACCCCTCATGCTTTGCAGGCCATCTCTGTAAAGGGTTAAGGACAATTGCCAGTATCTGTTAATCTCAAAACAACAAAGTGATCTGTAGCTATCACATTCTGGTTTGGCTTTGACCTCTCTAATCTTTATCTCTCTCTCTCTCCCCAGCTGTTCATTGAGATTGAACTAAATCCCTGGGATACTTGAGACAAGACAATGCCTGTTGGTCCCTGGTTTGCAGAAAATGATAAATGACAGAGTAGTGATGCTCATATACTGACAAGGGTCTTTAAGAAGTGCCAAGCAACAGAAGTTCAGCTCAGCTTCAGTAACATTAATTGGCTGCCATCCATTTCACAATGAAGAGCAGAGAGTAGTGGCAAGGGATAGGACCACTTTCCTACAAATAGAATTGAAATAATAATAAAAAAGGCATTTTTTGCAAAATAATGGCAAGTGGTACAATCAGATGAAAGATAAGCTTGTCCTTGGATATTTTTTCCTTTGTATTTTTCCTACATTTGTTTTAACAGTAATTCTGTTTCTATCCTCAAACACAGAATTGTAAGTGTATGAACCTGGTCTGTTTTAGTATCTGATAGACAAGTTATTCCCTTATAATGAAAATCTTTGGTGCTTTCCAATGTTAAAGAAAATTCAAAAGTTCCATCCACCTGGTTGTATGAAACTTAATTCCTGTCTGACACTGTTCCCTTATTGCCCTGTGAGGTGGCTCTGAACTCTTCCTTGGCTCCTTACAAAACTCGTTTATAAATAAATTGCACAGTTAGAATGGATGTTTTAATTGCCTTGTTATACCTGTCAACTTGTTTCTATGCAAATGAATTAATTTTTGTTGTTTCTTCTCTGCCCATTTTCTGTCCTTCAGGCTTTATAAGAATGCTAGAGAATTTGGACTTGTTCTAGCCAGTATTTAGTCATCCTGTTCCTCAGCCAGGGAAGTGTGAGCTTCAAAGCTCACAAGTAAGAATGTAGCAGAAATAATTTCCTGGATACTAAGGCAAAGAAGAGGTCAAGAGCTGCAGCCACTGACAGACTCAAGAGTTGTTCCCTAGGGAGCTGTCTGAGAGGCCCTAATTCTAACCAAGAGCATCACAGTCTGCAGAGCCCAGTCTCCAAATGTATCATCTTCTGGCCTGCTGTGGCACCGCAGTCTCCTTTCAATACCAGCAGGACTCAGAGCATCTAAAATGAACCCTTGTATCCTGTGGCACATAGCAGTTATGATGTACCTCTTTATTGCATCCTAAGTGAAGTTCCCTATAAAGAAATATTGATTGAAGAAAAACCTCATAAGGATCAATGGTTTATGTTCCAGCTGTGTTTTATGTTACAATAACAGCTCTTTGGAGAGTTGGTGCTGAGTGAGTGCAAAGTAATACCAGTAATTCCCTCCCTTTTGGACCATCTTGTACCAAATTCTTCACTGTTCTCACCACTGACTCATGGGCAGAAAATAGCTACTGTGAGCTCAGGGGATACAGAGAAAAAAAAAAAAAAAAAAAAAAAGAGGGAGATTGGAGAGATCCACTCTGAAGAAGAGGAGGGAGATTGGAGAGATCTGCTCTGAAGAATAAATGCTCCAGAAGACAAGTGCCGGGGTGTGATGAGGGAAGCAGTGCCAGTCTATCCCCAGGAACTTAAATACAAAGTTCAGTAGCTGGTCTTTAAAACACTACTGACCATACCCATAATTGCATGGCAGAAGATGCAGAGGGGTACATGTCTGGATAGTGGTGGGAAGCAAAAACTCCATTGCTCTGAGCGTGAGATGTTTGCAAAACACAGCATATCTGCTATATCTCTGTAGGTGTTTTTACAACAGTACTGACTTCCTGTACTGTGAGTATGTGAATACAGAGCTAGTAATGAGTTGTTTACAAAGGGATTGAATTTGTATGCCTTCACTATTAAATATTATCCACATAAGACACATGATCTTTTCTCTCCAGGGAGGAATAGGATTTCTTTCCCTTCAACAAGAAACAGTTATATTTTCAAAATCTTTTTCTCAAGACTCACAGACTCTGTCCCTGCTTGCTCCCTCCCTGACACCTGTCCTTCCCTGAGGTCTCCTTCTCCATTCCACCAGCTGTTCAGACCAGTTTCTCCTGTCCCAAAAAGCGTGTATTGCCTGGTGAAAGCAGCCTCGGTGTTCGCCCTCCCCATCCTCTCACCTTCTGTGCAGTACAGGCATGCCCTACTACTCACCAGCTTTTCCTGTGGGCTAGCTGCATTTCTGATTGTCAGTCCAAGCCTCTTCATTATCATCTGTTAGGTACATGCCACCTCGTTTCGCCCAGGGGACACTACAGGATCTAAAGGATCTTAATGTCTTAAAGGAGTGATCTGTCAGATCAGGGGTGATGGAAGGACTGGTCTGCTGTACCCATTCAGTAGAGATGATTATGACTCTGGCACTGAATGCATTCACAAAAACCACATTTTGACACATTTTTTAAAATGTGCCAAGGATTTATAGGCTGCTGCTTGAGAGCACTTCAAAACAGGGAAAAAGCAGGACTCTTTTTAAAGTAAAGACATTGCTGCCTAGTAAGAAAACACTTTTGTATTAATATAAAGTATTTATTAGGTGTGAGGTTTTATAAATTGTTTAGTCCTGCAGCCTTTAAAAAGCAAACAAAAAAAAACAAACAAAAAACCCCAAACCAACCAACCAAGCAAACAAACAAAAAAAAACCCAAAAAACAGGTTACTGTGAATGCATTCCCAAGTATCCTGTAGAATAGTTCACAAAAAAACGAAACAGAAGATGTATAAATGTAAACAGGCTAATTGTATGCAGATATAAATTATGCATGTTGGTCTTATGAAAAAGCATCCCTGATTTGCAGGGGTCTTACTCAGCAGCTTTGTGTCTTGTCTAAGGGGATATTTAGTATGGCTGTGATGTGCAGAATTTAAAACAAAACTTTGAATTCCACAGAAGGAAAACATAACCAAACTGTGATAAGACTGCACTGTTGGGAGCAGCAGGGGTTTGTTTTATTTAATTTTAATTTACTTTTTAAATATATTTTATTTTATTTTACTGACTGTTCTACTCATTAGCCTTGTTAACATCTGTATATGCCTGGCCACGGGTACAGTGCCAAATAAAAGATTGTGTTAAGACTTAACGTTTGCAAAGGGATTAGGGTTATTCTGATGTTCCTTAACAGGGATATGTAAAATATTCTCAAAGTCACAAACCTTTTCATGGTTGAGGCATTTCTGATTAGTCCCAGACACAAGCAGCCTGGCCTGCAGAGGTGCAGAGCAACTGCAGTTCTCACCAGCCACCCTGGGGACCATGTGGGGCCAGAAACTGTGAGGAACCAAGCTAATTGGGACAAATTCTAACAGTGGTTGAAACAACCCCCTACCCAGACAAAGCTGTGTTTCTCACCATCTTTTCCACCCTGTCCTGCAGAGTCTCTTCTCCTCCAAAGAGTAGCAGCAGTGTATTTGAACTCAAGTTGCAATATTCGTGCTGAGGGATCCTTTATAGCAGGGGTAGGGTTATGCATCCCTTGGATAACCCCTGTGGGTATGACTCATGCCCATGTTTCCTGTCTTTCTGGTATGGATTAGTGAAATCCAGCTGAAAGTGGAGGTACAGGCAAGATGGCTACTGGGAACAAGTCTGCGGAAACACAAACACAGAAAGAGTTCACTGCAATCAAGTCAGGGCAGCCTGGTAATCTTCATCCTAAATTTCTGAAAGAACTGGCACATGAAATCAAAAAGGCCTGGAGCTATGATTTTTAATGAACCTATCAAGCCAGAGGTGATACTGTGTGATTAGAGAACAGTGGAAGGAGACAACATACTGATCCAGGCAATGACAGTCCCATCCATTTTCTCAGTCCTGCTTGGGATATGTATATTAACTAAAAGGTATGAAGGTCCTTCAGTGTTAAGTGACAGCACAAAAGCATCAAGACAAAGTATAAACACAGGGAAAGGAATTTTTTTTTTTTTTAAATGTCACAGAACAAAATGCACTCTTTATTACCACTTCTGGCAAAATAGATGCACAGTGAATGGTTCAGTAATAAAGCACCAACAGCTTCTGACAGTGTGCTGTGGTAAACAGCTCCATTAAGATATCCACCTAGATATTCCAGCCATGCAGACATATGATGTTGCCATTTCAGAAAGCTGGAGGAAAAAAAAAAAAAGAAAAGAGAGAGCTATTTCCAACTCCTTGTCTATTGCTTCCTCTGCTACATTGTGCGATGGGGCAAAAGGCACAGCTTACATATTCACCTGCCATGATAAATTACATCAATTTCAGTCCCTCAAGATGGAGCTACTGGTGCAGAGAGCCACTAAGCACTACCAGTTGCTTTATGACACTACAGACATAAGATAGAAAAAGGCACACTGTGCAAGTGAAACATAACCCTGTATCCTGGGACAGGCTGGACACAAGCTTGAGAGGGAAAGTGTGGTATTTTCTTCACTCATATATTTTACATATATACTCATCATGATGAGTCCTTTGCTAAGAATCTGTACTCTATTTGCTCAAATTAAAATAAGCCTTAAAAACAGCCATTGTTGGCTCTGACCCTGTCAGCTTTTCTGTCTCTAGCAATGGCCAATACCAGCTGTTCTAAAAGAGAATTAAAAAAAAAAAAAAAAAAAAAGCCTACAGGCAGCAGCTATTCAATAACAGGCCCTTAGGGGAAGTTTCTTCCCAAGCCTCATTAAATGTTGGCTTCATTCTTAAATTCCTTCTTAACTTCTCAGATTCTATTCTAGCCTCTTCCTTTGGTGTCTGCACTGTGGACTGGGCTTTCCAGCCAGAGTTTTCTTTGGCTGGCTCCAGCTCCTCTAGTGCCCAAAGTCCTGCCTGGTTCTGGCAGCGAGCAGGGGCTGTGCTCCTTGCTGTCTCCCAGTGCCTGGTGGGGACAGTCACCACAATGCAGATCTTTGCTTCTCTGCTTAAATGCAAGCAAAAGAGCAATTTTACCCAATTCCTACTGACTGCTGTCAGCATTTTTCTCTGTTTTCTCAGGATGAGATTCCTTCTTGAGATTTGGTGTGTGCATGAATTTAGAAAGCCCTCCTCAGACTCTACCTAAAGCACTCTGTCCTATAGCAGAGACAGTGAGTGTGTGTCCCCAATTATCAGTTCAGTGGACATTTCACAGCAGAGTGCACCTGGGCATTCAGGACACAGAAACAGTACTCACGTTTAGGGTGGACCATAAATTGTTAGGGAATTAAGGGCCCAAGGGTTGTTTAAATATTGCAGTAATCATCTTGTCAGACAAAGTCCCACATTCTGCGAAGATTAATCTGACATTCATCAGGAATGGCACAATAGAAGGTTATTTAATTTGGATCACACACTGGACTGGAAAACTGGCAGGAAGACAAAAATGACCCAAATTGGAAACATTCTGCAGAGAGTGAGCCAGTCAAGAAGAGCAAGCAGAGAGAAAAAAAGTGTGTACATATTTATTGGACACAGATACATTAATTAAGATTTATATATATAAAAATAAAATATGTGCACACAGGACAGTGGAAATTTCAAGAGCCTTTACTGACTGTCTGACTGGTTTTGTATCCACTCTCTGGGATTCCACTTCATATTTAAATGAAAGTAGGGTGAGACTACTGATGATAGATTTTGAAACACCTCTCCCAGGATCTCTCCTTTTTTTCCTTCCTTCCTCACATTACTGGAAAGAGAAACAACCCCAAACATTTAACATATAACCTGGAGTAAATACTAGCCATTACGTGAACTGCTTTCAGGACTGAAGTTCTCTCTTGATAGCACATATTTAATTTTTGAGCATTTAAGTAGTGAAAGAAATGTATCTCCTCTTTTGGCAAATTCACTCATAAATCCTCTGTACAGATTTCCTAGCCATTACAGAGTTTTTCCATATGTCTGTAGTCTTCCTGTATATTCAAGACAATGACAAATCTGCTAACAGCTGGATATACATTAATGCCCTCCAACCCTGGGAGAATAAAAAATAAAAACACATTCAGCTGGATCATTGCTGTTTTTTACTGAACAAGTTACTTAGCTTATTAAACTTGTCAAACAGCAAATACAAACAAAATTATGGTTTAGCTTGCCAATTATTCAGCCACCGCACACTGGTATGGGTAAGCGCATGACTAGAACATTCATCACTCCTCGGGAGATATCTGTGCTCTGTTTTTCCTTCTTGCTTCACTATCAGCCCGTAATGCAAGGGCCCCCTCTCCCTGCCCCCCACTCCCTCATCTCTCCTGAAGAAGAAGATGGTGCTATTCAGAGAAAACAAGTTTTTTAAAAAAGTTAAAAATATTAATTGTGCATCACTCAAATGGGCATGTTTACAAAGGCTTTCAAATTCCCTAAGTTATCTACTGTATTTGTAAGCTAGCAAACACTGAAGATAATTTAGGGCTTTAAATACCAGCACTGAGTGGAATCAATGTCAATCAGACACACATTACCAAACTGAAGACATTTTATGTATGCATTATGTCAGTTCATGAATCACATTTCTGTAAACTGAAATGTTGGGATACAAAACCATTCACAAATTCAACTACAGCCACACCAGCCTATAATTATGTTACATATCAAACAGCAATACAATGGGCCCAACTATCACATTGAAAGACCTTTGCTGCTTTCAGAACATCTACAGAGCCAGGTTTATATGGCACATTACTGCCAATTCATCTATACCCATCTGAGTAAATCGGTTGGCAGAAAGGGGCAAATTACCACTAATGGCTCTATTATGGAAAGAGGCTGCAACCATTAGCTATTTTACATATGGACAAAAGAGAATTTAATTGATGGCCCATCGCCCAGCAGACAGAGAGAAATTATGATTTTCACCTTAATGCCAGGCATTAAAAATTCACAGGGCTGTGTAAGAGAGAGATGTTCATCTAGTCTCACTCTGCTTATGGGCCATTTTAAGCATAACTTGAGAAAATAAAAGCAGCACAAGGTGAGCTGTTCTGCTTTGAGAAACCTTGAGCTAGTCCTCTGGGGAAGAAAATTCACAAGTTGCAGTGTTAGGATGTTAAAAAGCCAAGACCATGATGCTCTTATTTTCCATGACTACAATTTTATTGCTCCCAAATAATATCCATGACTTAAGCAGAACACTTTGTGTTTATATTTGCAAATAGGGGCAAAAAGGCCCACTTTTGATACCATACTACATCACAGTAATAATAAAGTTTATTTTCACATATTTAAATATACAAATGGCTGTTCCTGTCTTTCTACATTTACTTCATTTAGCATATATGTTAAGCTTGTGTGTGTTTGTATGTCTTTGATTTTTTATTTACACTTATGCAAAAAGGCATTGCACCATAGTATTTTACACAGCATTATTTTGTTAAGGGCAGTTTTACCTTCAGTGTTCAACTGAGAAGCTGTTTTTTTATCCCTCTTTTTCTGCAAGAGCCCTACAGACTTTTCTGCTTCCAGGATATCTGCAATTTTCACTTTGTTACCTACATAATTGTGAAGCATCAAGTTACAGGGGACTCCAAGTAGTGTCTTAAAGGAGAGGCACTAACCCTGGGCTGCATCCTATATTTTAATGCTGGGTTCTCTCTCCTGATTTCTGCCTCCTTTTACATCAGTGAAGGAATTTTCCCATAGAGACTGCCTAGTCTGCACTGATTTCTAAGATCTTTTAAGCTCTCCTCATCTCTCCAGTCTGAAAGTGCTGCAAGTTATTAATAAACGTTGAGATTTTTATGATAGCAACTAAAGACCATAGTGGCATAGCAAACTATATGCTCTGCAAGGCAGAGACTATCCAAATGGAAAACAGAGCTGCTGAAAAAGTTACAAACATACATCTTGTGTACAGTGGCAGGAAGTTTTTACATCCCCAATTGATGTAACAGGATAAACTTAATCTGTCATGTCTGTAATTTATATTTTATATGAGCAGAGAGGGAATTGTTAAAATATATGAGCCCTGTCACTTTAGTGCTCAGATAGCTAGAGCCAGGCTAAAATTCTCCAGCCAGGTTGGTCTGCATACAAAAACAGACTTTTCAGGCTAGAACAAAGAGCAGACAGTTTTAGAACTGGAGACTCAAGAATAGAAAAAAATGTAAAGAGATGGAAAACACTACTTAGGTTTTAAAACCTGGACAAGGTAAACAAGGAAGAGAAAGTATCTGTACGTAATACTGGACACAATGTTGGATGTATTTTTTTGAAACATGCACAGCATGCAAATGATTATACATTAAAATACCCTGGTGAAGAAAGACTTGGAGGAAACGGGGTGGTAAGCCATCAAAAGTGACTTCAGAAGGTATTGCTGGTGAACTTTTCAGACAAGTGACGGGATGTGCTGAGGCAGAAAAAAAGAAGGCTGACAACAAACTCTCCCACTTTATTATCTTTTTGCCAATATTTTGCCATGGCAGCAGGTTCTGGAACCGTAAGTTTCCCTCCTGAGTCTGGACTGCATTGCTTTAAGGGATGGCACTAGCAGACCAAAATTGGGCAACTGTGTCTGTCGATCAACTTTTTTCCCAGCTCTTCCAAGAACCCAGGAGAGTCGCTAACACTGAATAGGCAATGTTGGTAATCCACCACAGGTCTGTGGCAAAGCAGAGCCTATAGCTTCCACAGTGCATCCTGAGGGTTGTTTAGTGTCCTCTACACTCCACTCCTAAGAGCTGTGTGGAAACAGATCTTCAGGGGACAGTTTTAGAGAATGATTGTGTGGGATTTGTCTCTGTGATTCTCCAGTGGCAGAAATCAGAATTTCCTCAGTTCTTTTAATCACTCTGGTCCTTTGCCATAAGAAGAGGTTTAGATCAAGGTGAAGATTTCCCCTCAGAAGTAAGAAAAACTGTGCTTATTCCTTTGAGGTAGCCAGCTATTGCTAACCCCCATCAGCTGCAGTGGAGACTGAGATGGTGACTACAGAGAGTAACTATGGAGACCATTGCCTTTGTCAGAACTGATTTCTCTACCCAAATTCATGAGCATATTCACACATAAGTGTAATAGGCGAGTGGATATTTGTATGACAGGACCAAAAAACTATCAAACATTTAAACCTTCTGATAAGGTAGGCCACATTCACTCTGCATCCAGCAAGAATTAGATACAGACGGATGCAGGGAGTTTGTTCTTTTCTAAAGAACTAAGGCACACATAAAAAGGGAATCTGTGTATTCATTTTAAAACGACTGACATCTCTAGAGATTTTTGACATGTCAGCATCGGAAACAGGAAGGCTGGAGAGAACAGCCAGAAGTAACAAGGAGCAATAACCATGTGGCCTTCTCCTTCCACTCTTCCTTTCTTCCCCTAAATGAGACATCTGATCAAAGGCTCTTGCACAAATGCTAATGAAGACTCATTTTGTTATTTCCATGGAATCCAGCACCCAGGGGAGGGATAGATGGGCAAGAAGATAGATGGGTTTGCACTTGCAAGATTATATAAGAGCAGGAGTTTGCTGTGAGAACAGCACTGGGAAAGCATCTGCCACAAGCCAGTATAGCAAGATTTTTTTCAGCTGTTCAAGTTTTAAACATCAAGGCTTGTATTTTGCACATGCACATTTTCTCAAGGCTAAATTCCTTCAGGAGCTAGTAGAGATAGCTAGGACCTACCGCTAAAATAATTGTAATGAAAAGGAATCTGAAAATAATTTCAAGTTGCCCTGGTGAAAGGAAGAATATCCTCATGAAAAAAAACAAAAAACAACAACCAAAAACCCCTCAGCTAACGTGTTACATTCTGCTGTAAGCAAGAAAGATGCAGTTTCACTTGAATGATTTACTCTTGGCCTTGGATGCTGCCATCAAAAATGGTGTAAATCACTCATGTTCTTAATCAAAATCTAAAGGACAAGGATTTCCCTTATTAAACCCAACTCTGTGGTCCTCAGAATGTATAAAAATTTCTTCTAATTTTCTACATGTTTAAGTGCAGGCTCATGAGAAGCTCTCCTGAAAGTAGACAAAATTATATAGGCACACAAATAAGAATTAATAAGATTAGATTTTCTGCATTCATGGAAAAAAGAAGCCTTTTTATTCTATGCAAAATGTCTCAAGTGTTCTGTGTTCTTGTTTATTTTTCTTTAATAATAAGGGCAGAAAAGTTAAGTCAATAATTTCTGGTGCAATATCAAGCTTATGCATGTTAAACTGAAATGTGTTAATATATTTCTCCAGGTAGTTAATGGACAGTTTGTGCAACCATTGTTTTGCATAAAGCTGTGATGCTTCTCCAATATTTTAGCTTGATACCAGCTGATTGCATTAATCTAGGCTGAGCTGTTCACTTATTTATTCCTAGGATTTAATTGTTTATTCCTTCATACAAAACATTCATTCATATGATATTTCATCCAAAAGCATATTAATTTTTCACTCTGTCTTTTAAGTATTACAACAAAAGCTGCAATGGAAAGTACTTAAGAAGATATCAGCATGAAGTCTGTTTAAGTCAATATTGATTTTAGATTAAAATTTCATAAATGTTTCCAGCACTGAATTATCCAACATTGCATAATACAGTTTCAAACTGTCTATTACAGGTTTCTCTAAAGCACATAGAGATAGATAGCTAGTGATTAAAGGCTTTTTGTTCAAATCCCCCATTGGCTGAAGAAAACTGAAAAAAATAAGCATTTTGAAGAAACATTGCATGGTTAGTCCGAGAATGAAATGCTAATGGATATTGCTAAAGCAAAATTAATACTGAGTTTTTGTAGGACTCAGTTGACACACAATCATTCTCATACCTGTTGTATCTGTTTTATAAAGCGCCATACTCAAAAAGGTAAATCAATGCCTAGTCAGAGAGTCAGGATGAAATTTGTACACTTGCTGGATCATTTCATGTGTTGCCCATTGCAGGGATGTTTTCCTTCCTTCTAGAAAGCTTCATTGTGCTGGGCAGACCGAGGCAGAGATACTTGCCTTACTTGATACTTAGAGACCAGTAAGGCACAATTCTGCTTCAAAAGTAATTCAAAAGACTAATTTCATCTCCTTCACTGAAGAAAATAATACCAGTCCTACTTTTTTTTTTTTCATGTATGCATGCAACTTTAAGTTTTCTATAAAATACCATACTGACTTTCAATGAGCTTTGTGCTAGAAAACCTGCTGGCAGAAGGAGGTTGGATGTCCTGAAAAAATGATTGACTTTAAAACTTGACTTGTCTAGAGCCACGACAGCTGAAGGAATATATCAGACTCCAACACTATTTTTAAGTATTCCTATTGAAGAAGGGAATCTGCAAAAAATATGTGGCTCCTGAAGCCACAGCACCTCCCATCAGTGCAAACTTCCTTTACAAGGACACCAGGGAACTCCTCACAGGGCATGTTTGTACCCTACATTCTGACAGCTGACAACGTGAGCTCTCACATCCCCTCTAGCAGACAGGGACCTCCAGGTTTGCTTGGGTCTCAGAAAGTAAAAGTCTTTATCTATAAGGCTGCCTTATGCAAACCCATTATATCTGGGGAAAATAAAAAGCAGGCCAATTTGTCAGTTCTAGTTAATTATTTTTTTTTAAAGAGTAAACATGGTTAAAAAAGGGTAAAAGTTTGTTACTTCCAGCAAGGCTACTTACCTTTCCAGCAAGGGTAAGTTCCTGATTACAACCTGGAAAATACAACTCAGGAGAATAGCAGGGCAAGGGAATGCAATCCCGCAGCACCCCGAGCATCAGTCCCTTGTTCTAATTGTCATTTAGGACTTGCTGTGCAATATTTCTTGTCTCAGTTCCTCCAGAGCTGGGTTCTTCTGGCTTTTGCTGCAGTTAAAAGAAGGTTTTCATTGTCATAACTCTTTTCAAAATCCATGCCTTTCTCTAAATACAAGTGTGTTTCTCTGTGGTGTTCCTTGATTCATCTGGTTTGTACGTGCATGAATAGAAAACCCTTAGAGCCTCTCTAATTTAACTCCCTTTTAAACAAAGACGAGATCTTTGAAGAATACATTTCCTTATTCATATTTACTTTTTCTCCAGAAAATAAAACTGTAATTATCAACTCACACTGTATTATGATTTTTTCAGTAAAGATGTGGTGTTCTTGGTTTTTGGTTTGTTTTTTTTTTCATTGTGAAAATATGCAACAGAGTTTACCAGTGTTTTATGTAGATCATACACAATACGTTGAAATCCATTATTAGTTTGAGGCTTAGTCACACATAACCAGTCTGAATGCCCCAAGTTCTAACACAATGTTAAAAAGCAGAGAATTTCATGACTGCCTGTTCTTTAAAGTAAAAATGTAAGTGAAAAGCTATAATGTTCTTTAAACATAATTTAAACAGAGTTTTGAGACTGAGGTTTCTTAACAAAACAGGCATTTGTCCTACATCTTTAAGACAAAAGCATCAAATACATACTAAGAATTTAGCAATATAGAGATCCTTATATCCTCTTACAGTATCTAAAGAAGTGCTGACAATTTAGGTAGATTGTTCATAACTAAGTGTTGATAAAAGAGAAATTACGAAACATATTTTTACGGGTATCAAGTTTTAGGTTTGACAGTACAAGTAAGAAGCATATTAGCTGCATACAAAAAAAAGTTATGTGTAGGAACTACACCACACCCTTCTAATGCTTCAGCTATCAGATTAAATCTCATTTCAATTACATGTGGTCCATAGATAAAGGAAAAAGTCAAGTGAAATAATTTAGTTCATCAAAGGCTTCCAGTGCATAAGATAAAGCCCAACAATTCAAGCTATTCAGTTTTAAAAATTTGGGCTACTGTTTAAAATATGCAGTAAAAAATAAGCCAGTACACCTCTCCAGTTTTTTAAAGCTGAGATGTGAAAACATCACTCCATATGTTTATCTAGAAATGTTAGTTCAGCCTTTTCTTCCATGCTTTTGTTCTCCTATGAAAACAGTAGGACCTGTGCACACAGGGCCAGGGAAGTCTCCTTTGTGATTTGTGGATCATCTTGTCCTTACAGATGAAAAGATATTAGTACTTCCTCGCATGTAGTGTCTTTTTAAACTGTCATAGATGCTTGATTAAGTCTCACTCAGTGAAAAAAACTTCATACTCTGTTCCTCATTTCTGTGGAAGCTAGCTTTCTGCTCCAGATCCTCTTTTATTAACCCTGATCTGACTGTGAAATCCAAGTTTTTGCACTTCTGGAACTCTCAAATTATTTGCACACTGTGAGAAAGCTTTCATGCGTGATTGAGTCTGTTTACATTTTCCCCATCTGATTTGAACAGCTCAGATTTCATAGGTGCCTCTGACTCAGCTGAAAGAGATAGCTTGTCACTGTCACATTAAGGCTTAGTAGCCAGAAGTACTAAGAGAATGACAGAGGAAACAGAGGGAGCTCCAGGGGACAGATTTCTTCTTAAACACTTGAGTTAAATTTCTGTCAGAAGTACCATACAAATGGAAACAAAGCCAATCTATATCTTTATTTGCTTCATTATTACAGATCTCATAAGGGGCCCTGGATATTTGATATTTTTAATTCACATCTTCTTGTTTGGGCCTTTATTTTAAAATTAATATTTATTGTAATAGTTTTTGTTTTGTTTTGTTTTCCTAGGAAGACTTAAAATGTGGCAAAGAATCAATCTTGTTATGGCAGCAAAACGTAATGAAAACTGGTTGACTGAAACATTGTAACTTATCTAAACAAGTTGTCCAAAATACTTAGCTTTATTTAGGCTAGAGAAAAATAAAGTATTTTCTTTACTTTTTTTTTTACCATTTTTTACTATGTATTATTTTTTACTATTTATTTGCTTTACTATTTCTTTATTATTTTCTATCGATGACTAGCACCTCTTTAGAGAAAGCTAAAGTATATGAAATATTTGAAAGTCCATTATGTTCACAGTTCTAAAAACATGTATAGAAAAGTTATTCTAATAATAAATAATGATATACTGAATGCTTTCCAGAGTAACCAACATCACATCAGGCCAAGCCAAAATATTTTCTGCCCCCACTGATGAAATAGCAAAGGAATTTTGTTTTCTCTTCTTAAATCAAACACTTTGATTCAACAGCTCTACCTAAAAAACCTTGTAAGAAAATATTCCTTTGTTTAAGATTTAAAACCCACAGAGCTTTTAAGAGCAAACAAAGGTTGTGCCAGATGCTGTACAAATCACACATGCATGGTGCAGTACTGGTCCCTGTTCAGCCATACCTCAGTACAAATAAATAATATGTGGAGACAAAGCCTCCAGAGTTCCCTAGCAAAACGAGGAAAAGCCTGATTTTATATTACAGATATTTCTAAGCCCATCACTTAAATAAAACAAACTTCAACTCAAAGGGAAAGATTTTCTAGCCTTCCTTTCACATTATGAAAAAGCAGACATGGCAAAATTCCAGTTTTCCATCCCACAGCTAGTCACCTTTAGAAATGCTTCTCCACAACCTCAGCTCCTATTTGTTTAATTAAGAATGACAGATGCTCAACATCTGGAGAAAATAAGGTCTGATTTAGTGGCCAAGTTGCACTGGTGGAAACTTCAGACTGCAGGTTTGGAGTTACAGAAATTTTGAAGTGGATATTTAAGCCAGTTGAGATGCTGAAAGAAATCATACAAAGTGATGCCTAAAGGAACAACAGTAGAAGCAGCTTTGATTTCATGTAAATAGTATATTCCTATTTTTCATAGTCATATGCAACCAGCCAATGTGGTTATATCTCTGTATCTGCTTTGTCCCTGCACATGGCAGAGGGGTTGGAACTAGATGACCTTTAAGGTAATTTCTAATCCAAAGCATTCTATGATTCTCTGTCTTATAGCTACTCACCTGAGAATCCACATTCTAAGGCAATGGGACCTCAAGGGTCTTCAACCTACAGACACTTCTGATTACTCTGCTAAAGAGATACTTTGCCAATATATGTGTATTGGATGCTTATGGTCAGGCTTGGGGTGTGGAGGGGACGGAGAAGGGGGCAGCAGTGGGCTGGGTATCCTGCAGGAAGGCATCATGCCAGATAAAGTTCCAACATTGCCAGATACACTGGCAACACTTTTCCACCTACACCCAATTATAGTGATACTTTATATATACATACATATTCATACATATATATGCATATATATACAATTATATAGTGATACTATATAATTCCCACAAGTCAAGTCTGGTTTGCTCTTGACAAGAACTGGTAAGTAATGTCCCTGTCTTTATATCAAGCCAGGAGCTCTTCCATAATTTTCTCCCCCATCTTGTTGAAGAGAGAAAGAACGTGTCCAGATGGATAGCTGGAAGACAGACAAGGTCAACCCACCACAGCATGTAAATAATATACTGTACCATCTAATTGAAAGGTAGCCGAGGTGCCATGATGCCTCTAGTGGTTATTCTCTTTTAGTATGATTTTTCCAAGGAAAAAAGCCCAAACACAAACCAACAAAAAACCCTCTTCACTCTAGCGAAGTGATCCACCAAAAAAGTGCTGTAGACATATTTGTAAAATATGTTGAATAAATATATTACAGATTACAATTAGCCATGGGGCATTAACAAGTTACTGGCAGTAGATTTTGTGAGGCTGTCCAACGTTTTGAAAAAGAGAGAACTAACTTTATTCAGACAAAATTTTTCAATATTGTATAAGACTAAGCCAAAAAATAAGTCTTTTACAAAATATGCACATAGTCTTTTATCTCCTGTAGACTCTTCTGCCTTTCTGTAAAGTATTGTGTGCTTTTTCCATCTGCCTAGAAAAATGATTCTGGAAGCAGCACTGGAAAAAATAATCTTCTGATATTTCCAGCCTAAGTACTAGTCCAGGTCTCTGGACCAGTGATCATCTGAAACAGTCCTCCTACTACAAATATTTAATTTTTACTTTAGAAAGGGAGTCTGAAACCATTGCAGTTGCCAGGAAAAGTATTTTGCATCCCCTCGTGCTCAACACCAAGCACAGAGGCTGTGGGGAGAAGGTATACATATATTGTTTTCAACATTATGTCCACAGATTAACCAGCATTCACTATAAACTGGTGAAAATTATCAGCCCAGAGGAAAATTAAGCATTTCTGCCCTTTTGGAATAGATCTTGCTGCAAAATAAAGAAAAGCGTATTTGGCACAGATTTGTCTGCTGACAGTATTAAGGTAATGGACTTTAATCGAGATTTCCTTCCACTGCTGGTAACATCTATTTAATCTGTGATTTGGGAGGTGGAATTTTCTGGGTAGCAAGCATAGTCCAGCAGTAGAATGAGTCCTGGGAATGCCATGAACAAATTTCTGCTTTTATGCTTTCTGGGATTACACACTGTTGTTCATTAAAAAGGGAAATTTTGGGGCTTTGTATTTTATTTAATATTCTGTTTCTGACAATGGAAAACAGTACCTGTTTCTGACAGGTACTTTAAAAGACAAGCTTTCTAGATGCACAATATCCATTTAGATTTTAACTATTACCTGTTAACTGTAATTCCTACTAAGAAAATTCTAAGAATCTGTTTCTTTAAATTTCTCAGATTAAGTGAAGGCAAAGCATTTTGCTATCAGAATTTTAAATGCTCCTCTACCCCTCCTTGCCAAAAAAGCAGTGACAATTTACAACTAATTTACAAAACCTCTTTTGCTAGACCAATTCATAGCATATCTGTTATAGATAGAGCAAGACAGAAAAGAGAAATGACTCTTTGGAAAAAGCTTAAAATATGATAGGTGTGTCAAAGATCTTTGAAGCTTAAAGTACTTATATAAGAAAGCTCTAACGCAAATTAGATGTCTTTGAAATAGTTATGTTAATGGCATCAGGAAAAAAGAGAAAAGATTGGACAATTTTGTATAGGTAAAATTTACAGCCTGAAAAGTGAGGAAGTTGGGAGACATTTTAAGGGAAAAAATAATTAATTTCAACAACATTATTTTTCCATGAAGACTAGTTTCTGAGCCTTATTCTCAAGTTTCATCTTTATTTTAAGAAGTTAATTCCCTCATCATAGAGAGAGCCTTGCCCATTCTTCACATCCCTTGCAAGATCAGCTGTGCTTGAACTGCTGATGATGATTTGTCTAACCTGGCCCTGGAAGCTACCACAAGAGGGAAATCCCACATCCTCCCTAAGCAATCCATTCGAGGACCTGTCTTCACAAATACAATTTCCCCCTTATTTTTCAATGTTTTTTTATAATTTTAACTTTTTAATTATTATTTATTAAAGCTAATTTGTTCTACTCAGAGAGGATATAAAGGATTACTTTTTCTTCTTCACAAGGTCTTTTGCACATGTCAAGCTGACTGTCCCCAGGAAGGCCCCTCTTTTCTAGATTATTTGAACCCCTGCTTCAATTTTTTCTCAAGGCTGTGGGTTGCTTTCTTTTTGTAGTCTTTTAGGTTTATTCTGCTTTCTCTCACTTTTTACTCCTAAGTATTCTGCCCTCTGTTATTTCACAACTATTCTCACACCATGCCTTTCTGTAATGAACTGCTAATAAGGTCTTTGGAGGTCGGGTAGGATCTGTTTGACAAGCTGTTTGTCACCACACAAGTTTTCCAAAAGATACTTTGATATTTAAAGTCCTCCATCAGCACCAAGTCCCTTATCATACCTGATCACCCAGGCTGGGTGTTCAATGGCAGACTTCAGCATCAGGTCACTCCTTCCAACCTTCTGTCATTGCCCAGAGATTTCAACGTGTCTGTCATCCTTTCCAGTCTGGACTTCAAAGCATTCATGCCCGACCATAACATTGACAGATCTGTAAAAGCACACCAAACCAGTACCAGAAAAGACCAGTATTTGTCACAGACATCATCCTGACATAAATAGATGTAGCTGCAGTATTGATGCCAGCCAGGTTTGGGATTGTATCAGCGTAAGTCAAAATAAAATGCATCTGTGACAGACTCTCGTTTGCTGCTTTACTGCTATCCAGCTTCCAGCTCCCAAGTACCACACTGCCTGCCATGTTTATGAGGCTCCTTTACATACCATAGGCTGTTACTCTGGTGTAATTTATAAATCATCTGGTTTACAAGCTCACAAAGTGCCCCATTAGGTGGGAGTCATGCTGCCTTTTATTTGGATCATTTTCTGACTCGTGCATCTGTGTAATGTATTCCTTTCCAGCACTGTTGAACTCTGCTTAGCCATGAGAATGGTGCTTGTTCCAGGTCATCTTATTGTACAATTCCTTTTTTTTTTTATATTGACAAAGCTCAAGTTAAATAAATATTTAAGCAGGCATAGTTCAGCAGCACTTCTTTCTTCATTATAATCACATAGAAACAAGAGCTCTACCTTTCTTCCCTTTTGCCTAGATCACTAAAAACATGCATTTCAGTGCACTGAAAAACTACAAAATTTCTTTACTGTCCATAATGATACTACACTAATGTCTGTTATCTGTAAGCAGGTTTGTGTGCCTCCTGGCTTGTGAGGGTGCACAGTAAAGTATTGTTCTTTCTTCAGAGAGGTGATTTACAGAATGTACCTTATTCTCTTTTAAGATCATATTCACACAGGACAGAACCCAAACACTGAAGCTTGGCAGAGTTGTGTCCTTGAACAGGGCTGGTGGAAGAGACCCCAGAATATGGGCAGATTTTACTTAAAGAACTGATCAAGTCAAAATATTTTTACTGCAACTTATCTGTGTGCAAAACCCTTTGCCCTTTAAAACAGTGTATGATATAAATTGAGCATCTCCATTCCCTCAATGAGGGTATTTCTTTTTTAAAAAATAAGATAATTTGTAACACAATCTTGTTCAGTCATTTATAAATAGTCACCTCTGTAAACCAAGAAATAACCTTGTTTAAAAAAGAACCAACATTGTTGTTCTGTTGTCACCCACTGGTAATTGAAAATGTGTTTCTGTCAGTTCCCCCTAAGACAGAATGTAATTCTTTCTAAGATCTTGATCTTAAATTGGAAAAAAAAAAAAAAAAAAAAAAAAAAGTCAGTGATAAAGCAGCCAGAAGCTGCTTCTTGTTCTTTGCACTGGTGATATTATTACTGCTCCTTCTTATAATCTAAAACATTATTCTTACTGGCTTCTGGAAGGCATCAGTATAGTCCTATTTTTGACTACTGCTTTGTACTGAAATGCAAGGACCTGGACTACAAAAACAAACAAATAAACCCTCAAAACACTCAAAATCAGATGGGGCCAAAAAGTCTTGCCTTAGCTTTTAGCTTTGCCATCATTCATAATAACTCAAAAATGTTTTTTCCCATGCAGATCAGACAAAGAATTAGGAAAAGCTCTGTGATTACGGCAGGGCTTTATAGTTAGAGTAATAATGAACCCTCTGTTCCTCCACTTGTGCTTCATGGACTTGATCTGATTTTACGTTGTCTGGTCTTGTGAAATAAAATAATAAGGGTATTCCTCACACTGTCTGATCCACTGTTCTGAGAAAACAAAGAGGCCTGTAAAAGGAGCACTAGAGATGAGCTGTGGAAGCACTTAGAAACACAGCTTTGTAGTTTCTGGATTTGAGGTGCCCCATGTCTGATGAGACAGATGAAAGGTGGCATTGTAAGCATGGCTTTTTGCATTAAGTTGTGGCCATATGCCTCTTGTGGACCACTAGAAACAGGCTCAGGTAACAGTAAAGAATATGGTTTATTCCCAGAGCAACCCCATAGATCCCAAACAGCTGTATAATGTTTTCTAAAAATAGCATTTCCTCCCTCTGGTGTAAATATGTACCATCTTCTCCAGACACATTCCCTTTGAGCTACAGACAGTGTGTAACGGGCAACCATGTAGCTCAATCCAAAAGAAGTAAGGGAAGGGAAGCCAAGGGAAGGACCATAGTTAAACCACATTAGTTTAGAGGAGCTGAGATTCATCACCTGAAACCCACCCTAAAATGCTGGTTTTGCTTTACCATTTGTGGCACGTGGTACATTAGCCAAGATAGAAATTCTTGGTCAATAACATTATGGTTTCAGTTATTTTTTGTTTCTGTATGACCACTGCTGCCTCTGCCTGTGTTTTCTCCCATTCTCCCTTATTCCTCACACAATTTCTAATTTTTTTCCAGATGCTTAAATCTTTGCCTAAATTTTTTCTTGATCGGTAGTGCAAGGTAGTCACTCCCAAAATACTTCAACTATTTTGGAAAGTTTATCAGTGAAAAAATATATGACATCAATTGACTTGGAGGCCTGGTTTTCTATCTCTCTGCAGAGTATCATGCAGGCAATATAAGCTTCTCCATAACTCCACCAGACTATCTCACTTATGTGAAAAGTCTACCTCCAGGTCATGAGGGTAATGCAATTCATCACTATCACCCGTTCCACCGGGGTCTTCTCTCTGTTGGGAGCACAAAGAGGCTAACTACAATCTGAAGGAAGATTTTTGATGTGGACACACGCCCTTTATGCTCTAAACCAGGACCAATGGTTCAACTCCATTAGATCAGAAAAAAAAAAGCAATCAGATGGCAATGATTTTCAATCACTACTGGTTCAGGGTTAGATTCAAACAAGTAACCTGGAGGTGAAATGTTCCACATCCCATTACTGATCCTCTAAAATATTCTTCCCCCACAGATGAGACTTGACACACATAAAAATGTAGCTTGTGAGGAACTGCAACAGAAAAACCGAGGCAGTAGTTCATAACAGATGTGGATTTTGTTCACCCTTTATGCCTAGTCAATATTGTTATGGTACAATGATAGGGCAGAATTATTGATTGTATTTAGCAGCTCATAACTGAGTAACCACACACAGTATACCCAGTTTATGAACTAATTAAACTGCTTTACAGTGTATGGTAATTTATTTTTGTTTTATATGAAGAAGCAGCTTACAAGAATTTCTATATTTTGTAACTATTTAAAATTAGGGACCATCTGAAAAAAGCTGCTTCCTCAAAGCAGAATTTATTCCTAATCTCTTTCTGTCCTTTTCCACTTTCTCCAATAACTTACCAATAGAATAATTTTTTTGAATACTCACTGCTGAGGTAGAACAAAATCTGAAGGGGAGAAAATGTGCCATAGCTCACAGAGGCTTTCATGGGAGAAAAAGAATAGAAGAAAATGAAATTAAAAAAAAAAAAAAAAAAAAAAACAACAACCCAAACTGCTATTATAGATACCTGGGAGGACTGGGCTTACTAAAAGAGATAGGAAAAACTTCACTTATTTTTCTTTGCTCACTGGACAGTTATCTGCCTCATTGGAGGGAATATAAATATTAATGGAATGGTGTCCCAGGGCAAATGGTGGATTCCCCCACTTTGGAAAATTTTAAGTGTCATCTCAAGAGTGTGCTGAGACATCTCATATAAAAAATAATACTTGAAGAGTTGGACCAGAGGATCCTTGAGGTCCCCTCAAACCTGACATTCTATGATGCTGTGATTAAACGTGGGAATTGAGGCAAGAAAGAAAAACAACACTTCAAAGGACTTGTAGCATTCTCCTTCTTCCCATTCTATCTGCCTTTCTGATGCTATGAGACACTGAGTAGGTAACTCCAGGGCTCATCCTGTCCTATCCAGCAGTGTTAATTAACTCAGGCACACGCACACCTACACCAAAGGTGTTACCAGTATAAATCATGACAGATTGCTCTGTCTTCAAACGGGAGTCAACAACTTTGTGCTTGTCCAGGCTGGAAATAGTTTGAACCTCTGAGGGTCTGAGTTGAGCAACTTTTTGCAGACTTGTGGGTTTTTATGCTTGCCTAAAAGCTAAGCAGAAATTTTATTTGGTGAGTCTTTTCCTTCTAAGGGAGTGGGCAGTCACAAGACGAAGCAGTGAAGGTCTGGCAAAGGGCTTTTTCTCTGTGATTCCCACCTCTGGCAAATAGCTCAACGCAGCAAAGAGAAAGCACACATCTGAGCTGGAGAAGCAAAAGAGCTCTGCTTTAAAAATGTGACAGTGAGTGATGCAAGAGGAGGTAGGCAGGGAAGTGAGGGCTAGCAGCACTTCAGAGGTTCTCTTCTTTGATGTCCTTTGGTACGTGATGCCACTTGTAAAGATCTTTTGACAACTCGCTTGCTGAAGCACTTACAAAATCCAGCAGGTCCTCTTTGCAGGTATGCATGAAAAATAGCAAATAGGGGGAAAATAAATTGCTCATTCCATATAAGAAGGGCTGCCTGAGTCTGGCATTAAATAAAAAATTCCTTATCATAATGCAAGATTGCTAGTCCACTGAGAAACCAGATAGGCTGTCAGAATTTAGATCCAGACTGACTTTGAGGTGCATCGAGACCTCAGTTATAAAATTAAGTTTGAGGAATAACACTTCTTCACAGTATTAACCAGCCCATATATAACCTTAAGTTTGTCCTCTTGTCTAGGATGGGTTAAATCATTTATCTTTCCACTGACTACAGAAGGAACCTGGACAAGCTAACTTAGAATAGACAATTTTTCGATAACTTACATTAGGGGAGGTGGAACCAGCCTGTAGTATCTTTCATATGACCAGTATCCTACTAAAACTTATTTTCCAGAATTAAATCTAAAGAGTGGAGGAGGAGAGTTTTGCTAGTAAGGTTTGAAAATAGATGGATACTTAGCAAGACAGAGACAAAAAATGTTGTTCCAGACTGAAAGGTGACCCAGGGAAGAAGGCTTGCTTTCAACCACAGCCACATTGTATTCTGAGGGGTGAGGAATGGAAAACAGGCTTTTAAAAGACTTATTCCATATGTGACTGAATAGTAGAAAGTATGTCAGGAGAAAACAAACCCAACTATTTTGACTGTGTTATTTGCATTATTATTATTTAAGAACCAGCATGGAAGCTGTGGGGGTGGGGAAGATGCTACCAGGGAATTTAAAGAGATTCAGTGTGGCTGTGGACAGGAGGTACTTTGCCTTATCTATCTGTACTCTCCAGCTGACTCAGTGAAAAAGTGGGAGCTTTTTTAAGCCCAACCTGCAAAGATTCAGCAAACAGCATCTTGGACAGATTCACAGTAAGAAGTTTACACCTCTGATCTCTAAGCTAAACTTAAATCTGGCATAAACACACCAGAGTTTTTTTCATTTTTTCAGAAATGTTGCCACCAGTAGCACTTCTCCTAGTAGAATAGGATCTATGGTTATATTGAGAACCTCTGCTTATCAAAAGATAAATATAAATGATTGAAGGCTAGGAAAGGAAAAGTGGATGAAAAACATTGTTTAATATACTCAGTCACTCAGAGCATAAAAATACCTGGATGTCCAGAGGGCAGCTATTGGTTTAATTAGCGTACATATCAGAAAATTGTCACTTACTTAGCAGGTAAACATATGTCAGAAGCAGAATGTGTCTTGGGCTGATGATGGGGAGAAAGAACGGTGTAAGGAAGAGCCACAGGAGAGAAGACTGAGAATAAGAAAGCAGATTCAGCTCTTGCAACCTAGAAACTGGCTATCAGCTGCAAAACCCCATTGCCTTGAAACAACACTACACAGTGATGGTCCCTCTTTTATGGAGACTTAGGCTTCACTTATGGCTGCAGAAAGGAGGGGAACTGCACCACCAGAAAGCCACCTGAGATACATGGGACAGCAGACACTATTCAGATGCTGTACTCCCAACTCTATTCCTGTTGTAGCATTGTAGAGTTAGACTGAGAGATTTTATTAACAACTTTAAGAATAGCTCCAGCTTTTCACTCCATAGTGCAGAGTCTGATAGGGATCTTGGCACTTCTGTGCCTGAACTGGACAGGATATCTGGAGGGAGAAGACAACTTTCAGACTTCAGTTAGTTCAAAGATTAAACTATGTGCAAATCTACACACATTGTGGCTGAGCTTGGCCCTGAGGGTGTGCATTGGCATTGCTGTTTGTGGTCAGTCATTTTCAGAACAGTCTATTCAAATTCCCTGGGGGAATCTGCTCAAGATACACTTCAGTACAAGGGGAAAAGCTAAATATTTGGAAGTATTTAGTACAACTCCTTCTGTGCAGGGTGGCTATCTGTCCAATACTGCCCATTTTTGGCCAGTCCGTGACATTATCACACTATTTCTTTAAGTGCCTAAGAGCGAGTTGATGAAATATGCAGAAGTGGGTAGGTTAAACATTACATTAAAGATGTTATACATCATGTGCTTGCCACTGACAGCTCTAATTTTTATGTCTATGAATTTTGTGATCTTGTTCACCATAACCAACATGCAGATATATGAAGAGGAACTAATGCATGTTTATTTCCAAACGGATGTACTATAGCTGAATGAATACAAGTAAGCACGAAAAACCATGCCATGAGAACATCAAATCACACACAAGTATGCTATGAAATGAGCAAGTGGAAGCACAAACAAGTTTTGTGTAATCTGTACTCTGTTAGCACATTTTTTTTCAGTAGAAACTGGGGTTTCTTTGGAATACAAGCAACATGAACAACTGAGGGAAATTTTTCAAGGCCAACAGTTAAAATGTACCACACGATCATATCTTTGCTTAATTCTGACTCACAGAGTTAGCACAATATTTGCCAAGATCATGGAGTGCCCAGAACTTAACAGCTCAGAAGTCCCTAAGTCCAGCCCTCCCTCTTTCTCTGCCACACTTCTTGCTGTGAAAAGAAAAATAATGGAAGGTTTTGAGAGGCTTCCCAGATTGACGTCTGCTGTTCGATACCCACCTAATGAGCTGCTTAACAACTGTTACCAAAATTAATGAGTCAAGTCACAGTTGTAATTACCATATTGCAGATCACAGTATTCTATTAGATTACCATGGACTTCTATTTAGGGATATTTACACCATGACGACTGTTTAAAATGTGCACCAATGTTTCAGCAGATTGCATTGCCTCATAGCCCATATTTATTAGGCTAGGCAGGAGTCACAGACATCTTGTCATTGAGTTCTTTGATTCTGGCTTGCGGGGATCGATGAAGAGCCAGTCTTAATGTAAGGACATCCAGGTAGTGGAAAATACACAAATGTTGAAAAACCTTAATTGTGTATGTAAGCGCACACAGCAAGGGAACAAATATCTCGTGATGAAAATTAATAGGGATCCAGAACAAATGCTCCAAGACCAGGATATAGTAGTGCAACTGGATATAAATTATTCTGATTTAATTCCTACTTGAAAATAAAAGTGGAATGCCCAGAATTCTAGGATTTTAAGGTAACCAAACATAGTTTTCTTATGTAAAGCCATGCTGCTCTCTGTGCAGAAAGAGGTAAGAAACAGAGTTCCACACAACAGCATTATCTTGGAAAGGCTGTAATTGTACCTTCCTCCTATTCCACTCTCTCTGATAAGGAAGAAATCTTCTCCACTTTATTAAATCAGACTATGTGGAAATAGTCAGGGTTCTTCTGCAATTTGGTTCAGCTCCTGTTTATCATCAATAATGCTCCAGTCTGGAGTGGTATATATGCACACGTGTACATATAGGTAAATATATATATAAAGCACATGAACAGCTGCAACTAGGCCAGCTGTTCAAGGGCTGCTGCTGTGCCCCAGAGCCAGATATTATGTCAGGGAGGCACTGCCTGAGGCCTCTCATCCATCTTCCCAGTCCCCTTCACCTTTCTACAGCCCCCAGCACCTTACCAATTGTGTGGGAGAGAGCTTGCCCATGCTGCTCACTGATCCTTTTCAGGCCATCAGCAAGCTGCCAAAACCAGGAGGTGCATATGTTGTGTAAATTAGAAGGACTTGACTTGCAATGGCTGAGCATTTGGATTACTTATTTTTGAATCTTGCAAGGGCAGTTTCAAAATGGTTTGTCTCACTTCCTACTCCAAAGAGAGCCTGTTAGCACAGACAAATGAGGCAAGTCAATAACATCCACCCAGACAGGATATATTGAGCCAATTCAAGGGTAGGTGGATAGCAGCTGCAGTCCTGCCTGTGAAATACTATAGTTGTTGCCATTGTGCAGTGAGTCATCATGCCCTTTTTATTTACACTTTCATATAAGTGCTGGCAAACACTGATTTATGTGCTGAAAGCTGAGAAATGGGGTATGGGCATATTAAAGAAAAACATGTACACATTCACAGACCAGCAACATATCTGCAGCTGGTGCAGGAGAATTTTAAGCCACACAGACCTGAAATGGACTGACCTTTTATTATTTCTGAACTGAGGACAGATTTCCCCTTTAAAGGCTCAGTTATGTTGCTGGGCTTGTTTGCTTTTTATGATTCCAGAAGATGCCATGGTAACTTGGGCAACGAATCTGAGCTGAGGTGGTTTCATGTGCTGAATTTCAAGCTCTGAATTGTAGTTTGCAATTTTAAACAATCTCGTGCCTTGAAAATTATTATATTTACTCTTGAAGAACATTTATGACAGAGTTATGAGAACTGATATTTGACCACACGGCTAAGAGTTGTGCCTGCTTTAGCCCATTGAAGAATATGGAGTTATTCTAGCAAGTATGTGATTCTTGGCCTTTTTGGAGAGCTTGATAGATTTATAAATTCTGAAACTCAGCTATAAAGAGCTGCTCTTCTGTCAAATTCATTCTATTAAGCATCCTTGAGGTGGGGTATATTCTCTCATTTTTCTAGGAAAAGTTTGATTCTATTACATGAAGACTTTTATTAATTTTTCTCCATGCCCAGAATTGCTAGTTTTAGTTTTCTAGTGCTTTCGTACACTATTGACCAGCTCAAGAAAGAGGAACCTTGGTGCTAAAGATCATTCATGGTGCAGTTACAGAAAGTTTCTGAGGCAGATGCTTGACAAGAGCATATATGTGATGGAGTCAGTGTTTACCACTTTATGTGTTTTCTCAAAATGTAGAAAAATATGAGTGAACATTATATATCCAGGTCTGCATTGGAAACTATGACTGCCCAGGTAATATCTTTTCCTTAACTGAGCAGCTTTCAAAGCTCTGATTAGCATATGGACCCTTTGCTGGATGAGGGAAATCAGATTTATTTCAAAGTATTATTTGGTATTTCCCTATGACAAGAGGGAGGAGGGGAAAGAGGGCAGAATGGGAGGATAGATGGAAGAATAGGAGGAAGAGAGAAAGGGAGTATGGAAGAAAGGGAGAGTGGGAGAAAGAAGGAATAAGATGGCAGTGAAAAGGAGGGGAGCAGAGCTCTGCATAATCCACCAGTCCATGTGTGCTATATCCCTATTTTCACCAGTTTCTCCACCCAGAAGGTTCTTTTAAAATATTTTTTTTTTGTATTCGGGATATGAATCTATTGATTGAGTCACAGAAATCTCATGTTTTCCAAGTCCACAGTGATTTTTAAGAAACTGGACTGCCAAATGCTCTAAAATATGCCAGCCATACAGATTTTACAAGTCTGCCTGTCCTTCTCTGGTTTAGAAATGTTTTTTTAAAAATCACCCCATTTTTTTCTTATCTAGGGAGAAAAGGTTAACAATTATCTGACCAGGCATTTTGTGTCACTGTGTACAAGCAAGTCTGGCATGTGAATCCTCATCCTTAATTTTATTTTTAGCCTTCTAATTTGTTTTCCCATTTGATGGTATCTTCAGCTGAAATTGTAGGCTGCTGATCTCTTGTTTTTTTCTCCTGCAGTGAATGTAATTGGACACTCTTAACCATAGCACAACTGTTCTAAATGACACAGAAAGTAAACGAACGGCTGCTAGATTAAAGAGAAGTCTCTCAATAGATTTGTGATTAACTCGCAACTATAATAAGAAATTACATGAAAATAGAAACGAGTAGGAAAGGTTAACCAGCTAAGACAGGAAATTATTTCAACAGCAGGGGGAAAAAAAAAAGAAAGGAAAGATAGTCTCTTTATAGATACACTTCTGACATCAGCTGTTTCTCAGAGCAATAGACTAGAGCAAAGAAGAGGAGGCTTGCCGGGCTAAAAGATGCAGTTCAGACCAGAGATCAGGATTTGAGCCCTGTTTCTCATTCCTAGCTTTCTGCCTAGCTCTGAGAAAGCCAAATACTTTAATTTCTCATCCTCTCTGTTTAGTCTATAAACTCACTCAGGGGTTTTATAATGCTTAATGGCAGGTTTTTCAGTCTGGAAGCAAACATATAACTGGACAACAGACAAAGTTTTCCATTTTACACATCTCATCTTTGTACTCACTTTGACAATGATCTCTCAGTATGGCAAAATGCACTTAAGATGAAGTCTATGTCCAGTCACTCTGAACATAAGGTTATATGTGACTCCCTTAATTAAGAGTAGAACATATGCCCAAAGATAGTTAAGAGTAATTTAATGTTTCCATGGGGAGCTCCCATGTGAAAAAGAAGAGGGATGGGAAGTGAAACAAATAATTCCTTGAGTAGCAGGATTAATGAACCAAATCTCTTTCTTGGGTAGATCATCTGTTATTCCAATAAAAGGTCAGATTATCAGTCTTTTCACTGATAAAGGCAGGAAGGTGGGTTTGAGAGAGATGTCAATTTTTACAAAATTTGAAAGAATTAACTATTTTTTTCACCTCTATTTGTTTGTTAAATTTCCTTGAAAGTAGTCAACAGATTCAAAAGTTACCAGGAAACAACCTCCTTTGAGACAATGCAGTCAGCCAGGGTGCTTGTAAAAGGCTTGTTTTTGTGGGAAATCAGGTTGAAAAAACCTCATGCTCATTATTTCCATTAATGTAGCTTTCACAGTGTGTAGCATGCATTCCGGAAGAGCCAGTCAGCATAATACATGGCCAGTTCTTGCTCTGTGTAGGCAACAGTTACAAAATGAAGAATAATTTCTTTTTAAGACTCTGGACATCCCTCTTTTAGAGTAAGATGACCCATATAGGTCAAGTTTATAGCTACCGAAGCTCTAGTGAGAAAGGAATTGTCTAAGAGATGAGTTTACCCAATGAGCCTTCTCTTGTTATTGTCTCAGTTTGGGTCAGCTATCTTCTCTGCCCCTAGTGGTTTTGAATTGTTAAATCGTCTCGGGATGCTCTTTTTTTAATAGCTTAATTTATTTTTTTCTTGTACCATTCTCTCATCAAAACACTGGCAGCACTTCATTCTTCTTTCCTGGGCTGAATATAACTTCAACCAGTAACATGAATTCAAAATAAGCAGTTATAGCCATACATTAATACAGGAAATGTAATACATTTATTGTAATACTTTGTATACATGTAAGTATAATATTCACTGTATTAATCCTACGCATTATATTTCAGATAGTTACATAAAGTCAGATAGGAACTCTTTGCCCCTTACAGCCCCCGTGAACTGGAAGAAGGTTACAAAGGGATAACAAAACACTGTTTGACTTGTACTGTTTTACCTGTTTACAATAAAGAGTGCAATAATGCTGGGCTGCAGCCTGAAGGCATGTTGCTATTTTATCCATCTCTCCATAGTTAAAAATAAAATAAATATTTTTTAAAATTTTGTGTGATTTAAAAAAAATAGAAAAAGGAAGGAAAAGTAACCAGGACAGGGCTACTGTCTGCTCAAAATAAGTGTTCTTAAGTTTATTCTGCACTTTTTATATGCTTCTGTTCTTATGTCCTGTCAGAAAGATCAATATAAGCATCAATTTGTTTAAGCAAAATGAATTTCAATTATTCACATTAGAGTAAATTAGATACTAGGTTTCCCTCGTGCAATACAGAGAAAGAGAATAATATAAGGGTCATACCAAGGAGAGGGACAAAAGTTTACTAAATCCCTGTGGGTTATTGCAGGGGTTTTCCTGCACAGACACTGTTCCATCGACTAATCTGCACCTTCTTCTAATCACCACTTCATCTGGCATACACATGAGGTCTGTCCTATGCACATTCATAAATATATGCAAACAAAAGATGTTGTAGTATTCGAGTGACACAGGGTCACTGAGCAGATGCCTCTGAGGGTAGGCTCAGACAAGAAGTGGTGTTATCAAGTGGGCATGATGACTGGACTCTTCTAACCATAAAACAGACCTTGTGGCCAAGCTGGAGTCAATACATCCCCCACACTTCCAAGAAAATAACAGTGTAAGAGATGAGAATTTCAGCTTATGGGCCAGCTTGAGGGATCAGCTTGGCATTCCAGGTGTGTCTCTCTGGGCATCTTCCTAATGCAGATCAGGGTGAGCTTGTGGCCACCTTTGCAATAAGGACACATTGATGGCTCATGGTTAGATTACTGTCCACCAGGACCCTTTGGTCCTTCACTCCAAGCTGCTTTCCATCCAGTCAGCTTCTATTCTGTGTTGGTGCATGGGCTTATTCCTCCCCAGAAGCAGGACTTTGCATTTCTTTTTGCAGAACTTCATGAAGTTCCTATGTGCTCATCCCTCCAGCCTCTGTAGATCATTCTGAATAGCAGCAGTCATCCACTGTACCAATAACTCCTCCCAGTTTTGTATTATCAGCAAACTATTTGAGAGATTGCTCTGTCCTATCATCCACATCATTAGGGAATATTTTAAATGGTGGTAATCCTAGTATCTACCTCTGGGATGCACCACAAGTTACCTGCCTCCCATTGTCCTTAGTGCTGCTGGTTACAGCACCCTGGGACCAGCTATTCAACAGTTTTTCAACCCACCTCACCGTCCACTTCTCTAATCCATGCTTTGTAGGTTATCATATAAGGCTGTTATCAGAGACAGTATTGAAAGCCTTACTACAGTTGCAGTAAAACACATCCACTGCTCTCCCTTCATCCACTGAGACAGTCAAGTCTGTGTAGCAATCTATTGGGTTGGTTAAGTGTGACTACTCATCATTCCATGCTGACTACTCCTGATCACCTTCTTGTCCCTCACATGCATGGAAACATTTTCCAGGATTAGCTGCCTCACCATATTCCTAGGAATCGAGATGAGGCTGATAAGCCTGGAGTTTACCAGATCCTCATCCTTGTTCTTCATGAGCATATGAGTGACATTTGCTCTCCTCCAGTCCTCAGAAACCTTTCCCAGTTGTCCCAGACTTTCAAAGGTAATAGAGAGTGGCCTCTCAACCAGTTCCTTCACTGAGTGCAACCCATGATACCCTGTAGACTTGAATGTGTCCACTTGTTTACATGCTCCCTAACTTGTTCTTTATCCACAAAGAAGAGTTCTTCTGTGCTCTAGACTTTCTTTCTGGTCTTGGCCCTGAAATCCTGAAGGCCAGTCTTACCAGTAAAGACTGAGGTGAAGGTGGCAGTCAGCACCAGACTTCTAAGTAGGTTCTATAAACAGTTTTCTATAAACAGATGAATGCCTTGCCCTGTATCACTGTTTATCACTATCTTTAGGATCAGGCAGATCTTGATCTATGTGTTAAAAATTGATCACCTCAAGCTATCACTGCAGCCAGAAACATACAAGAAATATGATAAGAAAACCAAACAAAAGAATTTTCTGGAGTATTTGAATATGCCATCTAGAACACATGAATGTGTCCTGAAATTTGCATTTTCCTTCAGGTCTATTCAACTCACCTGTTGAAGGTGAGCCTTCAGTCTCCAAAACTGTCTAGCAAACTCATAACATAAATGTGGTTCGTATGCATGAGAAAAAACACTAATAGAGAGGAACTGAAATAAAACTACACTAACTTCAAGGAATAGGCAGACACATAGTATATCTGTGTCATGCTGGGAATGAAAAATCTCCCTGGTAGGAACCAGTGTCCTTCCACAGAACTCTGATACTGCAGCACAGATCCCAGTTGAACAGAAGATTAGAAAAAAACAGCTAATCATCAGGACTTGAAGGCAGTACAAGATGGAGATTGCGCAAAAATAAAAGTAGATAGAAAATGCTGATTTTACTTAGACAAGCTGCATCACTCGCTGCTCAGATCAGATTAGTGCATTCATGCAGAGGAGAGTGGAATACTTGGAAATATCTCAAAGCTCCAAGAATTTTTCTGCAGCCCCTCAGTCATCTTCCTGCTGTTCACAGGCATCCTGTGTCTGTAGACTTTTCAGATGCTGCTCCTCAGAGACACTTGCATGGCTCTTGGCTAGAGCATCACTGCATGGCTAATGAGCAGACTTCCTTCCATACAAGGCACTGTACTCTCATCTGATCCTGTTTTCTACCAGTCATCCATTCAATCATATCCTGCTTTGAACTTTTGCCCTTTTTAACTCTCTATGCCTTCTTAAGACCATTAGATATAAAAATACATATATGTAGTTACGTTTATCTACCACTGACAGAGCATCCTCAGGGGTAGTGACTTAATGGCTCGTGTTCTGAGAATAAAGTTGTTTATAAATATGGATGTAACTAGGCATACCTGTGGGAGACAACTACACATTATCCCCAGGTGTCTCTCTAGGAGATCCAATTCATTTAGTAAAGCATCTTTCTAAATGCGTACACACGCACACATACACACACAGCAGCTCTTTTTGATAGACACAAAACATGGATCTTTTCCATTGATATGAAAAGTTGTTAGAATGGCTTAAGAGTTATAGATGCTGATTAATTTGGTCTGTGCTGCTATCTTCCTTCCATAGGAATATAGATAAACACAAAGACAGGACCATTTTCTCACACAAGTCCATTCCTTGTGAAATGGGTAGCCTGCATCTTTCAGGGAGGCAGCCTGCAGAGAACAGTTTCCTCCATTTAGTTTTTGGAGGTTTCATGCAGCACCTGTTGGGACGGGACATCTTGGAATTTCCAAGCTCTGTCAAACCACAAAGTCCTGTATACAAAACCAACACTAAAAAAAGAGCACTGTTTCTCACATAGATTTTTTTTTCTCTCTCTCTAAGGCTGCCGTTAATATCTTCTGCTAATACTAAAGCATTCTTTTAGGCTATATGTCAGAACTGGGAATGCTTCTTTACTCCTAAGACATGACTCAGCAGGCAAAGTTCACACTTGATGCTCCAGAGGGAGTCTGGTGGGTTTGCAGGCAACAGGAGCAGCTATCACTGCAGAATTCACACCTTAGCCTGTAACTCTTGTTTAAACAGGATATTTTGGGGGTGTGCTAAAGGGCTTTGCATCCTAGTGTAGAATTGTGAATGCCACTGAGAAGTCAGATTAAATAAACAACACTATAAAAATTGTATCTTAGAAGATAACCAGTGGATAAGAAATCATCTAATTACAGAACCTTTTGAATGATCAAAATACCTGGTAGAGTACAGAGAAGAATAGCCTTTCAAAATCATTATATTTTGTAAGGATCTGTACAATTAATTAACTTCAAATTATGTTGCCAGGAAATAATATAGATTCCAGATTTCAAAGACAGAACAACAAGAGTTACACAGGCAAGCAAATGAGCCTTAGAGAAAGCAGGCATCTTCAATTGATTTTCAGGTAAGCCAATCAGAGCAAGACCAGCATACTGTACTTCTTGTAAAGACAGGACTCAGAAAAACAGCAGGACCAGTACTTGACCTTTTTCTGTCCATTCTGTAAATGCTCCTCCTCTCAGCTTCTAAATCATTGGCTTTATTTTTATCTATATGATAGAAGTTCCCATCATGATGCAAGGCAGCTTACTGGCACTAGAAATCAAATAATCTCAGATTTTAATTTTTATTTATAAAGAGCAATGTTAAAATGTTCCTAGAGAGAAAGAGGAAAACTGATAAAAAGTCATATTATTTTCTTTTGCAAAGGTTGGTAGGCACATACAGACACAAGTGAAAGGATGCAAACCTGAAAAGATTTTTTTAAGTTATAAGAAGGTGCTGTCACTTGTGTATGAGGAAAAGGGAGTGAGAGGAACAACAACCTTTGTGCCAAACACTGGCATATGGATAAACCACTTCTAAAGAAAACCTCTCTGTTACAGGAATCTATAAGAGAGACAGTCAAAGTTGGATGAGGAGAAAAAGGCCATGCAAAAGGGTTGGATAGAGAAGCTGAATGAGTAAGAAATCAACAGTAGCGTGGGAATGACTGAAAACCAGCATCTGGAAAAAATAGACACTCTGAAAGTGGCCTTTACCAACAGAGAAGTAAACAAGTATTTTTCTCAGTTTCACTTATGTCTTCTTGTCATTCCTGGCTCAGCTGAGATTACCTCTGCCCAGTGATTAAAGGCTGCTCTCTTCATTGTTTCATCTGTCTTGCAGAGTGAGAAGGATGGAAATTCCATGTGAGGTTTCAGACTCTTCCTCATTGCTAGAAAGGAATTTGAGACTTTAAAAAAAAATTAAAAAGAAAGGCAGAGGAGTCCTTCCCTCCTATCAGTTGCCCTCATGTCTAAATTATCTTCTAGGCTCTGTGCCCAAAATCTTTATGTGGTGCTACAGAAATTCAGAGTAATCTTTCTTTACCAGAGAGTGAAAATCGGTATTAGTATAAAGAGAATAACCACTCCAGAATTTATTGTACTCCAAGGACTTGGTTAGTTGTGGCAATTTGTTCCATTATGACTTGTTTCCATATCACTGCAATATGCTGATGGATATGTCTCTAAGATTAAAATCTGCTGCTACATCAGTGTAAAGCTAGCACAAGGCAGATACATAGATTTATTTTTCATATCTGTCTTGGTATCTAAAATGTTTCTGCATTTAAAACATTTCTTGCAGTATGCCATTATCTATTTTGGGTTGTATTTACATGGAGCTTAACTTACTCTCAAATTTCAGAAAAAGTCTTAAAATGACATGTGGCTACATAGAAGATTTTTAGCTGACTTAAATCTTGAGTGCAATGCCTGAAACATAGCACTCATTGACAGATCAGCCAGGATTCAGATACAAAGTCCTGGCTTTCCAAAGCAAACAGTGTGTATGGACTCAGTCCTGAACTAGTGCAGTTTCTCCCAATCATACTCTTACCACATCAAGGTGTGCTCTGAAAAACAAACTTTGATGTCCAAACTGCTCCACCCATCTTTCTGCCCACCTTTCCGAATCCTGTAAATGATTCAGACTTCCAGAAATTTTCTTGGGCTGGCTCTGTTTGTCTCTAGCCTTTCTCTCCAAAAGTGGTCAAAGATATTTCTCAGAAACTTTTGATACTGTGTGCACTCAAGGCCACCAGAAGCAACAAGAGGAAAATCTTCCAAATGGAGTATTTCATAGCACCTCAATCAACATTCTATAATAATGCAGTTGACTTTTTTTATCTTCTCAAATAATGGAACATTTAATTTTTTAAATTTTCTTTATTCTTAAAAGATTATTAGGAAGGTGTGCCTACATTTTCCATGGAGATTAGTTGGAGAGGAAGGGTGGATTCTTACCACCCACAACCTGTGGAGGCTAAATATACAAAAAGACATGAAGTTTAGTGTAAAACTGGAAGGCTTGATTCCTTATCAAAGTGGAGCTTGAACTCATTTACTCAAGGTCAAGCCAAAGTTGACTTGAACCCCTGCTACAGTATGAGCTAGAAATGGAAGGAACACTTGCAAAATAAGACTGAGGAGGTTAAGAGGAAGAAGCTAAACTTGAGAGGGAAGTAACAGAAAGAAGTAGCAAAAGACTACAGTGATAACTACTATTTCCCAATAAATTAGCATGAAAGCAAGCAAGAAGTTACCCAAAAATAAATTAAGATGGGGATCTCTACCACAAACAAGATAGCTGATTGTGATTCTGATTGATGGCTTGATGTTTGAATTTCATAAGTATATCCAAAGATGGAAAAACAGCAGTAATGAATTCTTGTTGTCCTGCTTATTTCCAGATGATAGGTTTCATGAATATTTCCGTCTCACTAACAGTTCAAGTAAAACATAAACTGCAAGTGCAAAACACCATGGAGTTAACTAATCTCTAGGAAATTGTGTACAGTGGTATCCATACAGCAGTTTCTTCCTAGTTCCTCTTCCACCTAGTATTTTTCATTGATGCATTTTTTGTATAGAGAGATCATCAGTATGTGCTCAGAATTGTTTCTAGATAGACTGTCTGAGATTGTGATAATGAAAAAAGATACTCATCTGGTTTACCAGCACAACATTATTTATTACTTGGAAGTAACAAAAACATCATTCCAACTGTGGTTTTACCAAATCTGTGTTTGTTAGCAAATATCTATCTCTCAGGTTCTTTGATAAGCAAAGAAATATGGGTTCAAGATGAACTCCCCAGTTGTATATAAGTAACTTCTGAGAATTAGAATTGAAGTACTAAGCTGAAGTACCCATTAACCAAGCTTAGTGTGCTATGGAGATGAAGTGTAATCCAGAAAGAAATGACTGACTGATGAGAATAGGGTTTCCTTACTAGATTGTTCTGTAATGCAGAAGTAGAGCTCAGGTAAACAAAATTGCAAACATCAAACTGAGAAAAGATCAACTTGGTGTCAACAATGGACAAGCAGATGATAATGGCTGCTCTGCCATTCCTGTAAAAGCTCTTCTTCATAAGAAATAATGCTACCTAAAAATAAATTTAAAAGTGCTAGTGATGCAGAAGTAGGTCTGTAGCAAGTCCCCTGAAACTCTCTGAGGAGGGTTTGCATTGGAATTAATCTCCAGAAAAATTATATTGCTGCTTCTACTGCTATTTAGATTTCCTCAGCAGTTAGAAATCTGACTAGAGCCTCATTTTAGCTGGCATCATTCAGTTTTGCTTCTGTCAAAAAATGACCATCTCTAACACCTTTTATGAAGGCTACAGCATCTGGAGATAACTTAAATGTTACAGTTTCTAAGTTGCACAGAAAGAAGAGGCAAAATGCTACTTAACAGCAGGCAATAGATAAAATCCATTACCTAACTCATGTTAAAGTTCCCACCTTTTCCTCAGTCTCAAAGTGGATGCCTGAAATAGAGTACTGCTGTGATGGCTGGCACTTCAACTGCAGGAAGTTGCACCATGTAATCATTATACTAAAATTCATGGCTTAAAAAATATAATGTACACTTATTATGGTCTGTAAAATAAGTTGTGTAAAACCAATTCTATAAGTAACACTTTTTAGCTTTCAGCCTTCTTTACTTTCTTATCCTTACTCTGTTCTCTTGTTCTACACTTCATTGTGATAAACAGCTCCTAAATAAGCTCAGATGAGTGTCTGATAAGGTTGAATTCTCTACCTGACCGGCGTTACTACCAGCTAGACTTTGGGAGAAAGGGTGCATCAGTGTTACATGTATGTTTTATTTAAATTTCTCAGAGAAGTGAGAAACAAAAAGTGTAGTTTGAGCCTTTCGTTGGAGTCTTCACAATGAGTTCAACTTTGGTGGCATATGAGCCTCCTGAGCTACTCTCAACACTTCATAGTCTCCTTCTGTTTATCTTCATGAAATGTGTTTTACTGGGCTGAACAACACGGTGATTTTTGCCACTTCTCACATTTCTAGATTGAACCCTTTCTTCAGTCAAATATGATAAAGTGAAATGAAATTATGAAAGGCAGAAAACATAGAGCTCAAAGTGTGACCTAGGAATCTTAATTTTCCTCAATCATTGCTGTAACGGAATGCAAGTCTGTAGCAGCAGGGGTGAAATTATAGTACAAATTACCATGCTATGCCAGATAAATTATTCTCTGCAGCATGGTTATTAAGTGATAGATAAATAACTAACACTGTAGGACTGACTGACAAAATATAAGTGACCTGGAGCTAAGCAGGGCGCCATGGAAATAACATTGCAGTGCCACTAATATTTTAACACTGAAATGAGATTTTCCAAAGCAGAAAAATCTTAAAATAGTACATGACTAAGCCAGCTAGAAGTTAAGCCTCTTCAGTTGAGAACTCCTAGCTCCATGACATGTCTCATGAAATATTTCTTAAATGCAAAATTGAGTACTGGTGTATGCTCTCTATTTGTGAAAGACACAAAACTAAGCTTTAGTTTTCTGCTATGAGAGAGTGATAGGATTTTACCCTGCAAGAAGAAATTAGTATGTGGTTATTTTCTTTAACAACAGCTTCAAAAAGAATGTGGGACTTGGGCTAAGAGGTGACATAGTGTCCTCTGCATTAGAAGCAGAGCTAAAAAAGAGAATAATGATTAAATGATTCAGGGTATTATCACAGAGAACCCAAGAAAACACTGACCATATGGATTCTCTGAAGAATTATCACCATTATTTCTGCATCTGGGACCTGTTACATTTGGAAAATTTATTTGCAAAAGACTATTCCTGTAGAACAACTTGTGTCATGCTGTTTGTGATTTCTCAAATTTAGTGGATGCTTTCAGAACTTGTGATATGTTTATTCAAAGGACGATGTTTGCCTTTAAAGAAAACAGTTCTGCCCAGGTCATGCCTAGAAAAGAAGAAAATTTGTATACAGTCAAACACAAGGGCACCACTCTCAGTGTAGGATTTTTGACAAAGGAAGCAAGCTGAGTTAGTAGCAAGGACAAGAGCAGTTTTTTCAAAAAAGAATATCCATCTGATGTTGGGCAAAAAGGCTGGCTGGGAAAAAGACAACATATTCTATATTCTAGGGGGAGAATCATGATTGACCACTGTCATGAAAGTGCATAATTGCACCAGAAAAAAAACATCATGAAATAAAAGCAGTGAAAAGCATACATGTTTTCAGCTCAGATTTTTATATATTTTCTACTAACTAGAACAATTTGTTCTCAAATCTTTGTGTTAGGTCTTTCATCCATAGTGTGCTGTAGAAGAAATAAATTATCTGAGTCCCTATGAAGGTGAAGTATAGGAAAGTGAATTACTGTGGAGACAGAGAGAAACAACCCAGCTTTCAGGCCAATGGCAGCTGAATAGAGAGAGGTCTCTGGCCTCATAAACATATGCTACCCATAGGATCTGATATTGAAGTATGTGCTTGGAACAGTATCCTGGCCCAGGGCTAGATGAGGAAGCATGACATATCTGTACAGCTATAATAGGTGAGGAAATGAGTCCATATTTTTATACTGCACTTTATTTCAGTGAAACACCTGCTGTCTGAGGATCTGAAAATATTTCATAAAGCAGTCCTGGTGTGATTCTTATAATGACACAGGGACATATTTTGCTTGTGTATATATGTCACTACCCTCATCAGACAGAGCATATCATTGGTAGAGGGAGGCTACAAGAGGCTGAGTAATTATTGCACAAGTCATGTGGATATTTAAAATCAAGTTAAAACTGTTTAATTAAGTATCCAGGTAATTTAATACAGAATTCCAGGAGAAATAAGGGATTTCTACTATAGATTAATAGTGAGTATCTCACTAGAGAGGGGTCCTGTATGATGTGTCTCACACAGTTATGGCCTGTAATCATTCCCAAAAGCAGAACAAACTTCCTCCTGAGGAAGTAGAAAGAAAGGCAGAGAAAAATACAGGCCATTAAAGAGACCCATCCATGACATTACATGAATGTTCTGGATGGAGACAAGTAATCAGACTGGGATCAAGTTGAGGACCAGATTCAGATACACCTAGCAGAAAGCTGGTTTGTGGGTAGAAGAAGCCACAAAAAGGAGGCAGCATAGCCAGCTTACTGTCTCCTTAAGGCAGAACAAAATGCTGGCAGGTGACAGTAAAGACAAGGAGACGGAAGAAGATGGCTCTCTGGAGAAAGGCCCCTGTCAGAACTTTAGAACACAAGAAAAAGAAAGTCAGATTTTTGTTTTCTTGTTTTCAAGTCAATTTTGAAACTGAGTGTAGCTCTGTAAGGAAGTGAATTGTTCCTTGTGGGAATTAGGAAGTTCAAAGAGAATGAAGAACAGGAGAGGGGGCAAATCAATATCTTATTCTCTAGAGGATTGCTTTCAGTAGTTGGTGCTCTATAGAATCAAGGCAGAAATTAAAACAAACAACAAAATCCACCAAAACCCACAACAAACAAAGAATAAAACCCCAGAAGTACCACACCTCTAAATTCTTAACAACTGCAAATAAATTACAGAGGCTCAATCATTCAACAGTGAGACTTCTGGAGCTTTGGACTAACCTTGATGACTAATATTGCAGGACTAATCTGGGAAATACTCAGAAATAAAACCTCCTTGATAGGATGGCAGGCATTTTTCTTTCCATCTCCCCCTCGTCCCTTTTTCATACCCCTCTCCTCAGATAAAATCTTCACAGTGGGAAAAAAACAAACCAAAACAAAAAAACAACCCAACAAAAAATCAGCTGGGAGCAGGTGGTTTAAGCCAAGCAAATTATGCTTTCTGCTTCACTGGACTATCTTCTGCCCTGCAGAATGGGAAAAACCACAGAATGTGCATGCCAGGCTCAGAGAGCTTCCATCAACCAGGGATGTTTCTGAAAGAGAGCAAATTGCTAAGAATACCAAGATGAAGACTTAGTGCCCTAACCTAAATTTAACAGGATATATTGTACCCTAGATTGTTGCCATGTAGGTTTAGTGCTGTTTTGGTCAGACAGCTCTAAAATCTCACTGAAGTAACTTCTGCAATGACAGTGATTCATAGTTGCTTTCTTTTGACACCAAAGGAGGAAATGAAACTGGAATGAGAAAATGGTATTTTTCCTCAAGCTCTCCTCAATTTCTTTTACAACAAATCTTCGATGTAGACAATCTAGGTGTAGACAATCCTCCAGACCACTTTCTACAGCCGCTTATTGAAAGAATCTGTAAGCCTACTCTGAGACAGAACTGCTTAGATGAAAATATTTATCCTGAAGCCCCTGCTGAACTGCACACATCCTCAGTGATTTGTGCATCCTTAGTGATATGCAGGCTTTGAGTTGCCATACAGATTCAGTATGGTCAGTGTATCCCATTTTTATAGTACAGGACAGTACCCATACTGAGCTGAACCTGCATGATGCTGTTGAGTCTCTTGGGAAATATGACAATATCTGGGAAAGGACCAAATGCTGTTTGGACCCTGCAGCATGTCCTGAAAAAGCCTGGAAGTGCCAAGAGTCCCATTGCTGTTGTCACAAGAGACTAACAGCGAGGAGGAGAGGGAAGGCAAAGACAAGAACTTGAGATGTTCACTTTGCTCCAGGGCAGGGAAGATACCCTACATGACTGTAGGATGTGTATGCTGACTGTTTCTGTTTAGGATAATTTTGATGTCAGGGAGAGCAGAAATACTACTTCTCCAGAAAGTGACAGTGGTTCAAAGCAGCATCAGAGAGCTCAGACCTTATCCTCAACAGTAGCTTTATGACTGGAGTAAAGCAAGAATCCTGAGGGGAATACTGAGCTAGTTAAAGTTTCTGCTAGAAGCACATGTGGCAAATTAGATGCTGGGCAGCATTTTGGAAGTATATGGTTCATTTTCACTCAATAGAGGTAAAATCAGACACAAGTCCAAAGGTCCACAAGAAGGAGGAAAATAGCTGAACCCACGTCAGATTTCTGTTCTCAAAAAAACACTTGGTATGTGGAGTCTTCCATCTATGCTCCTCAAAACAATTTGCAAATGTTGTTCCTCACAGCCTATTCGCTGATGCTTTAATAAAGCTATCCATTCAAGCATACGTTTCCCATACAACTAACTACTTCAGCTCTCCTACCTGCTTGTCAGAAAAGCTTACTGGGATGATGCTTTCTTATGCTTGCAACAGAATTTCATCATCTTTACTTGAGTCTCACAAAAGGGTGGAGGCTAAGAAACCTTTCCTTTCCTGTCGAGAACTGGAAATTGCCTCTGGGGATAAATATAAGCATGACAGAAATAAGTAGGTTCTTTCCCAAATCTCAGCTTTTTGCACTCATGTCTGCTCTGAAGGCTCACCTCGGTATCAGTCCAACTAGTCCCTAAATACTTAAAAGACTACCACAATGTTCTCTGAATGTTTCAGAACCAGGATGACCTAACCTAAATATTTTTTCTGTGTTGATCACAAATTCAGACAGCATTTAAGCTAATTACTTGAACATGAATATGAGCATTGCTGTATGTCAGTGTCTTGAAGATACGATGAATTTGGGGGTTGTGTGCACTGAAGGGTTTTTCTTGTATTGCCAATTACTTCATGAAACCTTATTTCAAACAAAAGCATTGAAGGTAGTCCAAATATTTCTGTAAACTTGTCCTATTTACTGTCTATTTGCTAACAGTTTAAAACTGATCCTGACACCAGACACACACTCATTTTCTGAGGGTGGATTCTGTGGTCAAAGGCACAAAGATTTGGAAGATGCAAGACAAACAAACCCATGTCCACATCCCAGCCTAGAAATGGGTCAGCTCCAAGCCCTAAGGGAACAGGCACACCCTGTGTGATCTGAATGACTGCAGTATAACTTCAGGGCTAGACATCTGCGTTCAGGTCTTTCTCCCCAAAATCCATTTGCTTTAGAAGGTGGGATGTTGGGGAGGAGGGATAGGAACTGTAAGAAACAAATGACTAACTGCAAGAGGCAGCAATTGGACTCAGCATGTTCTGCTAATACACACCTGATAAAAAGCAATTTTTTTCTCCTCACTGCAAGCAACCAGTTTTATTAACATTGAACAATAATGTGGAATGACTGCGAGAGAAAAAAAAATGTTTAAAATAATAAAAAGAAACCCTGCAGGTGAGCAAGATTGATTTTAATAAAAGCAACAGAAGAAATATTTCTCTGGGACATTTGTTTCCCCCCTCCTCCTTGGAGGGTAAGATGTGCCAAGCCTGGCGTTGTCAGCCTTACCAGCAGGAGGCCAGTGACAGGTTGTGCAGTGAGGCTGACAGCAATGAAGTCAAATCGTCAAGAGAAGTAGGGCAGTGCAGAATGACCAATACTACAGATTATGTGGGGGAGAAAAGATGCACCGGGGTGATTCAGATATCATCACACACAGCAAAATATAAACTCCAAAACAGCAACCCACAAACAAATCAGAATGACAGCTCTGCAAAAAAGCAGCAAGAACTGAAGTCCATCATATTTAAATTACACTGAAATGGAAAGAAAAAATCACGAGCAACAGACATCCATTACTTCTCACACTATTTGAAGAGGGCAGATAGAGTTGCAAAGGACTCATATTCTTGTAAAAATACAAGTCTTGTTGCCTTAAGGCTACATCCAGGCTGAAAATGATGGCTATAGTCCAACATGATACCTGCTTGGCATAGTGACCACATCACTCCTGCTCGGTGTCTAACTGGCCAGGACATACCAGGTAGCAGCAGCATCATTCCCCCAGTATTTACTCAAAAAAGTAACAGCTACATGGATGTGGAGCACATTAGATTTTCACAGTGTGTGACATTTTTGCTAGTATGGTGAAAAATCAGCATTTATGTTTAAAACTTTGAAATTGTCTCTCTGCAACACGTTGTGCTAAGCTTTTTTTTTCCTCCCACATCTCTTCATACCACTCATTCTTCAGGATGGCAGCAAACTGCCTGCTGAGCTATGAAGTCCTATTATTTATAGGAATTCTTGTAGTTTGTATCAGTATTCTGCAGCAGCTCATCTTATCTAACACACTTCTTGTTGGGAAATGAGAACTTGAGGGCTTTCCCAATATGGCAGCCCCTATCACAAATGAATAATGCTTCTCTCCTCAAAAGTAAGTAGGGAAAGGATTCTTTGATACTGCATCTTGTGAACATCGTATTTTTGAGAAATAATCATAAAGTGTCAACATTGATCCCTATTCCAGAGGACAGACACATTGGATCTAATCAGTCTAGTAGGCTGGTCATTATAGGATCCCAAGGGCAGAGGTAGGTGAAAGAGCTCAGTGCCAGATTACTCAACTGAAAAAAAAAAAAAAAAAAAAAAGCGCCAAAAGAAAGAACAACAAAAAAACCAAACCAACCAACCAAACAAGTACAGAGTGACAGAGAAGAGACACCAAAAAGAAGCAACAGCAGATTTGGGGCAGGAGAGTGAGATAAATCCTATTTGCAACTGTTGATCATATTTGGTGATTAGTCTCAAGCCAAGAAAAGTCAGAGGGTTTTTCATAAGATTTCAAAGTGATTCTGTATTTCTGCTCTGAAAAAGAATTTTTATTTGGAAAAAAAGAGCTAAATAAATAGACAATGAGAAAAGTCTAGCCTCAAGTAGAAAATGGGAATACTTGGTATTAGCCTGAATAGAACATTTCAGTTCAAAATCTCCTTCTCACCTTTCCTCTTCCCTCTTTACTTTAACCATCATAGATACAATGTTCTAATTTATTTTAAAACATACTTCTCCTGTGAAAATGCATAAAAATAAAATAAAATAAAATCACACCTCTCTGTTTAAGGGAGGTAGATCTGGGTCTCACAGAGATGTTTCAAATGTACACTAAAGATCATGGTTGGGTGGACTTCCAGGTAATCCAGTGGTGAATTTACCCAGGGAAGAAGACTGGAAGAAGAAAAGGGGGAAAAAAGTTGCATTTCTTGTTCTTGCCTTATGTGGGTGACTGCCCAAGGCAGGTATTCCACTGCCCTGCAGTAGAGCATGTTCAGAGACAACTTGGTGAACTCCCATGGGACACACCTGTAAAAGATGCCAATAATGTCAGCTGTCTGGTGAGAGCAGCTTTCACACTGCTAGTTTATGGTTTTCCCTCTCAGCAGTAATTTTGAATTTATCAGAACAAGCTGTACTACATATATGGCTGACATTGCAATTTATTGTATCCCAAGCATTATATCCAAGCATATGTCCCTATGTGAAATGCTGTTTTACTCATTCAGCATTCATGAGTGGATGACTTCTTGTGCCTAAAGTATTTAATCTAATGGGCACTTTTAGTATACACAACTACAGGCGCTAAGATTAAGGATTTAAAATACTAGAACAATATATTATATAAATGAAAATCTCTTTGGCACCCACAGATATAATATAGTATTTGGGCTTCCTGACCTTGAGTACAATTTCCATATACTCATAAAAATTTGATAGTGCCTCTCATTATCCATTCCCCTTTCTTCAGCCCACCCGCCCTCCTCTCCCTCATCACAGCCACCACCTCCAAGGCCCCCAGCCCTGTTCATCAGCCTCATGGTCACCTCCAGAGGTCTCTGTGGACAACTCTCGCAGGCTCTGCAAGGAGGCAGCTGTGCTCAGGAGAGCACGAGGGAGCACACATCTTCACTTTCAGTCAAGAAAGCAACACACATCCCTTCCCAAACCGGAGCTGCAAAGCCAGCTTCCCGCAGCTACCCCTGTCCTTAGGTGGCTTTCAGCACAGCTCCAGATTTCTCAGAAAACTCCTTCCCTGAGACACCAATCAAGCCACAGCTCAGGTTCTAGCCAGCCCATGGTTCAGGCACTGGCACAATAGTCTGTTCCTAGTATTACCCGGGGGGGGTGGTGGTGGTGGTGGTGTTATTATTTCTGTTTTAAAAAAGGCTTACCCATTCTGTGATTGAATTAATAAGAGAAAAAGCTTTAATGGGGAATAATGTGTATCTAATTATTAATGTACTGTAGAACTTAGCTTTTATATTGCAATTTATATTGCAATTACCTTCTTTGTGATATAAAGCAGAACAATACAGAGGAAGAACTTCTTTATTAATGCCTAATAGCATGGTAATTTAAAATATTCCAGTTTCTTTAATAAGGTGCTATATGAATGTTACCTAATTTGACAAGATTAATTATACAATTAATTTGAGACTGCTCTCAATTAAATTAGTAAAAATTCTTAAGAATACAGGAACCTAACATGAAGTGAGATACCTATTAAACAGGATATTAATTAGACAGAGACGAAATAATGCATGCTTTGTTAATATAAAGGGCATTGAGAGTTGGTAAAGATGTATTATTTCATTACTTTAATAAAATAAAAGTAGTCCAGGCACAAAAAAATATCAGAGAATCTTTCAGAAGACTGTGTTGTAGGAATTAGTGTTAGTTCTGCTACAGGGTCTGGGGGGGCTGGTTCTCACCACTGCCTAGATTTATTCCAAGTGTTTTGATCCAATAGAACTACTCCAGTGCTATTGCAGAGTAAATTCATGTACAGTCCCAATGGAGCAGTGGGAGCAGGAGGTGGAGGTCAGTCCTGAATGAGAAAATTTGTTCCAGCAAAATTTGTATAAAAAGACCTCCAAAAATTTTGATGCACCATAGCATCATAAGATCATAAAATGAGACCACAGAGCATATAGAATGCAAGTAGAAAGGAATAAGGCAAATGGCAAGATCACAATTGTGGACTTCAGCAGAGAGGATTCAGGGACCTGCTTGGAAATATCCCATGGGCACAGTCCCAGAGAGAAAAGGGAACCAGGACAGCTGATTGATTTTCAAAGCTCACCTTCTCAAAGATCTAGAATGGCCCCTGCTGCCCTTGAAGCAAAGATGGTAGGAGGGCTTCATGAATGAAAAGCTGCTCCTGACAAAACTCCAACATAAAAAGAAAGGGTAGAAGACATGGAAACCAGAGGTCTGGCAATCCAGGAGGAATAAAGACATTATCTGGATGTGTAGCAATGAGGTTAGGAAAGCCAAACTCCCACTGGGAGTTCCATCTGACAAAGGACGTGAACGGCAACAGGAGCTGCTACATGTACAACAGCAGCAAAAGGAAGGCTATGGAAAATGTGTGCCTTCGATGAATGGGAACAAAGACCTTTACAAAAAAGCCATGGAGAAGACAGAGGTTCCCAGGACTTCTGTATCTCTATTTTCACTTGTAAGACCAGACTTCAGTACCAGAGGCACTGGAGAACAGAAGGAAGGTCTGGAGCAAGGAAAACTTACTCTTTGTGAAGGAGGTACAAACTGAACATACACAAGTCCCTAGGACCTGATAAGAGTCACCTACAAGTGCTCAGGGAGATGACCAGTGTCATTGTGAACTCAGTCTTGAGTACTTTTGTAAGATCATGGTGAACAGAGGAGTTCCAAGTGACAGACAGCAGTGGGTGGTAATGTTTCCAGAGTGGACCACTTTTCTTCCTTCCATTCTGAGATGGCATATACAGTGTATCTCAGACGTGTGGTTTCTCAGTTCTTGCTGAGTCAGATATTCTCTGCGGTCAGCTGTTGCCACAACACAGTTGTGGTCTAGAAAGCAAAAAAATCCTACACCAGCTGTGGCTTCTTCCCTATTGTCCATATCACTATTGACACCAAGTCCTTTTTGTCACATCAATAGTTAGGCTAAAATATTCTCGTATGGATTATTCTCTGAAACTCGGGCTGTGAGTAGTTCCTCACTCATTTTTCCTTGTGAAAGAAATCTTTTTAACTCCACAAGCACCTGAGATTTTAAAAACTAATCTGCTCTGAGTCATCTAAGTAGAAAGTTAGATAAATAGGTCCCCTCACAGCCTCCATTGTGTTAATCACAACAAAGTTCTTGTGAGACAGAGAATCTCTGTCAAATGCTTCTTCCTTTCCAGAGAAACAGACTTCGTATGACCTGCCTGAGGCCAGCGAAGAAATCTACAGATTTACTAGAACTCCATCCTGCTGAGTGCTAGTCTACCTGTCACACATCACTAGAGAGTTGTACTCTACTACCCACCAGTTAAAATTTCCTTCATGTTTAGCTTTTAAGAACAATAAGGGTGCTGGCAAAATAATTTTACAGCACTGTCTAGGACAAACATAGTAAAATTTTACCCATCTAGAGTGGGCTTCCCCTCAGCCAGCTTCAGACCTTCATAATGGGAACATCAGAAGCCAAACTAGTAACCCTGTGATGCCTCTGTAGCTAGAAGAGAAAAGAAGACTATGTTAGATGTGATTCACCTGATCTATTTTAGATATCTGTTTTAGGACGTCATGTTTCATATTCTGTAAGTGTCTATGTCTGTGTAGAAAGGGAGCCTAGCATGACTAGCTCACATGAATTTCAACCCAAGGATCTCAGATAAAATTTGTCAGTTCCTTTCATCTGGGAAATAGAATATATGATATTACTGATATGACCAATGAAAACAAAACCTAAAATTGCAAATGTCAAATATTTGGAAGGTATCCACAGAGTGAGCTTCAGTGAGATATTCCTCAAATAAACTGCAAGAACAAATAAAATCAAAACAGGCTTTCCAAGAATAGGAAGGTTCTTAATTATTTAATAGCTTTTTCCAATGAACTACATTCTCTCTGTATCAAACCCAGACAGACAACATAAATTTAGGTATTTAAATCTATGCAAAACAGTATTAGTTTGTACTGTTATCATTAGTGGTATATTATGTATATCAGTACGTATTGTCACAGACTTTTCTCTGCTATGACAAGCTAGTCATCACTGCTCTGAAGATATGTTAAGGAATTGCCATATATGTGCTGAATAGTTTAGCTATATGAATTATAATGCTTTACACAGTGAGACAACTTTAAAACCCCAAGGTTTAAGGAAATTTGAAACTTTCAAGGCTCCATTTTTCCCTCAAATTTCTTATTTGTAACAATGTGTCTTTAAAATGACTTCTCTGAAGCAGTTTTCAATTAACAGAAATGTGCAAAGTTTTGTCATCTTAGAGTGAAACATAACCAGCCTCTCTGCTCACTTGTCCAGACTGAGCCCTTGAGACACATAAGGTGAATTCAAACAATTGCATTCTAGTCTTAAAAGCAATCAGAATTTATTTTTGCAAACACGAATGGTTCTGTTTCTTAGCAAAGCAGTTTTGCATGATTTTCTGCAGTGGGTTGATAGATAGTCTACCATGACAGCTTCAGCCTTTCTAATATGACACCTAGGAAACACAGTGACAATATGGTGCAGGAAGCCATTTCTTTTCACAGAGAGCAATTCCCACTCTTATTCATCCCTGCCGTGTGCCTCAGTATAAATGTCAGCTGCACACGGTGCTCCTCAGAAGTTTCTTCAAAATGGTGAAAGGTATTCTGCAAAGCCCCATTTCTTTGATCTGATTGCAAGAAACTTTGAGTAGACGATTGAAGAGAGCATGGCTAGAGGCAAGCATTCAAACCAATTGTTCTGCTGTGTCAGAACAAGGGCAGAAGGGATGACACATACAAAGGGTCCATTTTGAAACAGAATATCTCAACATTTCAACAATAGAAGGTAAGAATCCAAGTTTTTCTATCTTCTTAAAGCAGTGATACCTATCCATACCACCGCTAAAGAAAGCAGCAATAGCACAGGCAAAGAAAGGAGGTATTTATTACATTCCTTAACTGCAGGAAACTCATCGTCCTTCATCATCTTTTAACCTGTTCTGCAGGCCAAAGTCTTTGCATGAAAACATACCAGTTTGTTGGATTTTGACTTGAGATGCCAAACCTTTGGCTGTCACAAAGCTGCTCCATGCCAGTGACAGCCACAGTCTCTGCTTACTCTGCTCATGTGTGAAAAAATAAACTAGACCTTTCTGCTCACTAGACTGAAGGTATGGAGCAAAGCAGAAAGCTGGTGTGCCCAGACCCAGAAAAACAGAACGAAAGAACATGAGGATGTTTCTACATTGTCATCCAGAGACAGTCCTAGTTCTAAACTAAATAAGAACTTGCCAGCTTTAACTGAGATATAGGAATGTGCTTCAACAGAGCCCACTTAGATGACAGAGCTCCCAACCCTCGTGGCATATCAGAATCTTTCCATTTTCAGGAAGATCAAGCAGACACAGGTCCACCCCAAAAGCTGTGATCTACTCATTCTATGAGTTATCTCTAACTTTTAATTTGGCTCAAACAAGTGTCACTTCAGAGGACTGTATGAAAGGAACCAGACTGCATCTCTATCTACAGTCTATGGAGTATACCACTGTAGAACTCATCTTTCTTCTCTGACATGTAGTTAATGAAGTGCAGGACAAAATCTTGTGGTAAGTTGCTTCATAAATACCCTGTACTACTTCATTTCAAAACAGAAATTTTGCTTGCAGGGAAAACTTCCACTTGGGAACATGTTGCCAGTCAGCCTAGCAATGTGCCCCTCAATCTGAAGCATATGCTGGTCTCTAAAGGCAGCACCTGGGGACTGTCTGTCAAAACAGCAACGTCCCATTCAAGACTCTAAGTGTTAAGGTCATCTTATGGCTTTTTTACAGAGTTATGTTTAATCTAGGACTTTTCTTTTAAAGAAACTTGCTGATTGAGATTATCAAGTCAGGTAATCAATAGCACTGAACACTTTTATCAGCTCATCTTGGTAATTATAAATTATTTGCCATTAGACAGTATGCTAATTCTTAGACTCCTAAATAGAGCTTAATCAATTAAGTACATTTTATTATTTTCTAGTCTAAACATCATGGATTCATCCTATAAAATATCCAATAACACTAAATTATTCTAGATAGTTAATCTAATGTTAGACCAATCAGAAACATTATTTGAATATATTAGTCTTCCTGCTTTATTTAGCCAGCACAATGAAAACAACAGAAACAAAATACATGCAAGAGGTGAAGTGCAAACTGAGTAAGGAATAAAGCTATGAAGTTACTGTATAGAAAAATGAAGCCAAATGTGTGATGAACTTTCTGGAGGGGGGTGGCAGGAGAGGTACAAGAGGCAGATCTGTACTATGCAGTCCTTTGGGTCACATTATTGCTAATTTGGACCTGCACAGGCATACTGACCTCAAGGAGCACTTCTGTATATGAGTCTGTCTTCCCCATATCAGAATCTCCCCAGTTACTGTCCTGTAGTTTTAGAAGGAGATCCAACAAAGGAACCTAATACCTATCCAATGGCAGGAATTTGAATTCAGACCTCTGATTCTGTAAATTCTGTCCAGCTTTCACCTAACTCTGGCTCCTCTCCTCTCCTCTCTTCCCCTACCCTCCCTATAAGTTGAAAATCACCTAATAAACCCTTTTCACTAAGAATAGCTGATACAAAGAAGATCAGTACTCTAGTGCCAAGCATTTTCTTACAGATGTAGTAATCCCCCTGTTAAGTTACCTCTGCTTTATCTGACTGGCAAAAAGCACTTTCCTCACTTCTCACTAGAGGCCCACTTGCAAGCAGATGATAGGTGTTACTGTGAACCACAACTGAAAGCATTTTCCACAGTCCCAGCTTTCCCATGAAACCCTGGCACTACACTAAAAAGGCATCTTGTTGGATTCCTTCTGGAGTCCTTATTATCCTCCTGCCAAAAGCCTGTTCAGTCTTTAAAAAAAAAATAAAACCCAACCATCAAATCTCTATCAGTCTAAAAAAAGGGTATTTGTTTAAATACTGTGTAATAGCAGTATGCAATACTTCACCTTTCCTTTTTCGTCTGCATTAGCACAACCTTTGAAGCAGGAAGCATTCTGGCATTAGTAGATACAGCCTTAAAAAAGAATCTCCCACACAGGAAAAGACTCATTCTGGGCAACCAGAGCTGGCTGCCCTCTGGGAAAGCATGCCCTTTAATTTAAACTGAGGCTACTTTTAGCTGCTGTATGTGTAATTTAAGACTGCATTTGCTTTTAAGTGAGTTGCAACATGTTCTTTTAACTGGGTAATGGATCAGGCTACAGGCTGAGATGTGGCTCTAAATAAAACTGAAAGAACTGCCCTATGGGGTCAGAGCAGGGGTTCGTTTAACTTAATATCCTGTCTCCAACACCTGCTAGTAACTGCTGCCTGGTGAAAGCATATAAAAACCACAGCAGAAAGGACTGAAGGATTCTTTCCTCTGTGGAGAGTCTCAGCTCCTGGCAATCAGCAGCTTTAAAGCACTGCTGAAATTAGCTAACAAAGTTGACTCAGACACATAGATTTTTAGATCCAGAAACCTTTACCAAAGTTATTCCCACCTCTGACATTTTTCAAGTAGCAAACTAACTCCTTCATCCTCATCACTGACTTGAGAGATGGTTGAGTGAAAATGAAGTGGTGCTAATAAGCCCATCATCTGATATTCAACAGAGGCAGTCTCATATAGGAGATGCAAAGGGGTAAAAGCAGGCCAGCTAAATCTAAATGTTTAGGTAATACGGGAAAATATCTATAATTCACTACAAATAGCCATAAATTATAAAGCAAGTGCTTCTATTACTACCTGTTATTTAAATTTCTATATTCTGTTCTTTCATAGCAAAGAATTTTTTCCAATCAATGCATTCAAACATCTTATTTCTTGGTATTTTGAATGCATGTATGCATGGTTATACCTTAAGAACTTTATATTAATTCTATTTGAATATGGACTGAAGTTATCAAAGAACACTTATTGCAATATGGGCAAAGAAATAAACATTGATGGTCCAAGACTATTTCAGAAATTCCTGTCTAAAGCCATTTTGGTTGGCTTTCTCTGCTAACAAAGTATAAACAGCACTGTGAGAATCAATCCTGCACACCCCTTTCACACCACTGGCTGAAAAATATTTGTTGGCCACAGCTCCTTAAGAGGAGTTTCTACACTCTCTGCGCTGACATGCATAATACAGCCAGCCAAAGGCTCCCTATATAGACACTAATGTGCCATAGCATCATTGTTTTTTTATTTACTTACAGAATTCCAAGCTTGATAGAATACTAAACAAACCAGACATGGTCCTGACCCAAGGAGTTGCTGTGCTTTCAGATCTACCAACTCAGTGCCACAAAACAACTTAAGCTTCAATTGCTCCTGTGAACTTTCTGTTTTTACTTCAGAAGGTGACAAGTTCATACAGAAATGCCTGTGCCGATATCAGACAGTATTACCCCACAGTTGTCCATTAATGTCCTTTTGCTGTCATAGGCTAGTTTAATGTTTCTTATTGAGTTCAGTACAAAGTCAGTTTCTTCCCTGAGAAACCAGCCAGACACAGGTAGTGAAGGTAAGAGATAGGCCTGAGATTGTATAGTTTATTTAGCTCAAGTGGTTTCCAAAAAAATGCATGAAAAAACACTTATTGCCCCAAAATCTCCCTCTCTTCCTGCATATGCCATGAAAGGGAAGTGTAAGTCAAGGGCTGAGGAAGATGAAGTTCTCTTTTTATCTTCCACAAATCTTCACCTGCCAGGGGGAATAGACGTGCAGACAGGGTGCAGGTGAAGGAGCAGGCAGGTTGAAAAACATACATCACAAAATGAGCGCATTGCATAGTGCACAAGCTTCATCACAGCACATGAACATTTCCACCTTCAAAGCAAGTAGTTAAACACATAAAGAATGATAATGCTTTTTTTCTTTTTTTTTTTTTTTGCTATAGAAAATTTAAAGTCAGATCATATTTTAGTGTTTAGAAAGCAAAAGTTATGAGAGAGACATCAGCTAAATATTAAAGCCTACATTTTAGTGAATGCTTCACAGCATTCCTCCTCCTCTCCTCACAGTAAGTTTTCTCTCCTAAGTGTGCATTCAGTTGCCATGTATGAGTCAGAATGGAAAGCAGTCATTTGGGTCATGACAGTGAAGAAAAGGGAGTGAGGGCATCATAATTGATCGATAACATTTCATTAAAATTGTGGAGATAACACTTGAGGATGAGCACGTGAAAGCCCCTAGATTTGACATCCTTCTGTACAGGCTGCTGCTGGGTTTTCTGAAGCTGTAGGACATTCTTTATGAAAGGCTATGCTGGCTAGACATAGGGCTGTAATGAAGTTTCAGGTAACTTCAGTTAGGATGGGCCTATCAGAAGGACCCTCTTGGTATTTTGTCCTCTGACAAATCAAATTCTTGACTGATATCAACTGCCAAGTGGAATATTATGGAGAATAATAATTTTTATACTACTGATAATTCTGCAAATATTTTTATTTCCAAAGATGAAATAAAGAACAAAGATAAAATCCTGTGGATTTGAACCAAGGTACAATTTGTGCCTTAATTTTTTCTTGGAAGTCTTCTTAATAACAGAGCCTTGAACACCAGCTCCTCCCTTACTCATATGGAATAATATGAACATTACTCTTTCATGCTTATGTCAATCAAACATGGCTGTGCATTGAGGAAAGAGACCCATTTATCCTCTTTCACTGAGAAAAAAATATGCCACTCTTTGACATGACACCAACTTGAGCTTTGTACATTACAGAAACTTGTTCAGTTTTATTTTAGCCCCCCTATGTTGGTTTGCAATAGCAGTAAAATATGCATGCATCTGTTACGCTCACCATCTCACAACACGGAGAACTGGATAGTCATTAATGTTTGTATCTGAGAGGGGGGAAAAAAAAACAATGAATGCAAAGCATTGAATTGCATACGTGTTTGCTCTTCATCCCACATTTATGTCAGTAAGCCATGACACTGCTTTTTACATACAATTGCAATTTTTCTTTTTTCTGGCTATTTGTGATTTGAAGAATGCTGCTTTAGGCAGTCAATAGCAATTATACTTGGTGAAAAGAACATACAATACAAATTAGAGTAATATAGATTTTCCCCCCTGTTACTTTAATGTTTAGTTACCCTGTTAGATTTAAACTGAGTACATAATGTTTAATAAATTGCTTTCACTAAAACCCATTAACTGATACTTAGAAATAGCATTTTAATCCAAAGGAGTGCAGCAAAACATTACTGCAATTAATAGGTATATTGCAGCAGTGAAAAATCTACTCTAAAACAAAGTATATCTGTGGTGGCAGATTGTTTGTATCCATCACTTAAAAGCATCTTGAAAATTGAGGGCAAGATCCTTAGCCAGCTCCAGTGAAAGCTCTGGAGCTACTCCCATTTACATTCAGTGAGGGCTTGGCCCTGTGATTTAAACTTGTATTTCACTGCCTTGCTGGTGAATGGGCACAGGATGAGGAAGAGGTTTAAGGCAAAGGCTTTATGGAGCTGTGTGCTAGCTTACTGAGGGGCAGGAGAAGCTGGGCCATCATTCGTACTTATGGTTACTCCTACTCTTCCTCCTCCTCTTCCCTTTTACACCTCTTCCCAGAAAAGGTATCATATTCTTTCTGCACTTGTTTCTTCCCTCTCACTCAATTTGAGCAGCAACAGGAGTGACAATACCACATGTCCTCTGCAGAGGCAGGACACTTTCTGATGCAGGTGAGTCCCAGCAAGCAGGCTGCTCTGAGGTGAAAATTCTGTCTATGTGACTTGTTTCTCTGCCTGGCCACTGAATTTTTCTAGAACTTTTTAAAAGATGTAACGAATAAAAAATCCTTTCCTTGTATGACTGCCTCAGATCAACATTTCTCTAGTTTTGCACAGAGCACAAGTAATCCTTTTGTAATCTAGAATTTTCATACCAAAAGTACCTGCAGTGCCAGTGTCTGAAATTATGAGAAAACTTTTCTGGTGAGATGATCTGCAAAAATAATGTCTGAGTATTACTTGACAAGAAATGTGGATACAGAAATTTTACATTTTTAAATAAAAATTAAATAATTTGTCTTGTACCAGAAATTTTAATCTGAAATGTAGTTTAGTAGAAGCACACTCTAAAGAATTTTTTTATAGGATCAGTAAAGAGAGCTTTTCACTGTAAAGATTCATCCTTCATTCTGTTTCTCTTGAGAAAATATTTTTATGAATATGTAGTAAATATGTTAGTACTTCATATATGAAGTACTACCAAAATATGAGACTGTCTCATTGCAGTCAAGTAGAAGAAGAAAGATACTGCAGTATGTTTTCTTAAAGCACAAAAAGTTGTTGAATCTCTATTCTGTAAGCTGTCAGTTGTAGGATATTCAATTCCTGGGATACTTCATGAATCACCAAAGTGATGCAGGACACTTTAGTGGTCCTTACAACCGCACTGATGGCTGACAGTCATTCTGTTTGTGCATATGTTTGCAACAGCATTTGCACAATGCTAGAGACATTTAGGTAAATTTTACAGAGTTCTTCAAGAAAATTTTACCGAAGCCTCTAATTTATAGTGGCCTCAGTCAGGTAATTTTAATGAGATCTGTTAAAAGGGATGGTGAATTAGCACTAGCTCTTCCAGACCCCTCATGTTGTCTGTGATCCTGCTAAGTGTCAGGTTGCATCACACACAATGGCTAGGGGACCCACAAAGTGGTTCGAGTCATGTATTCCTCCAAAAATACAGAAGATCCAACATATCTTAAAGTTTGGACACTAATGGAAAAATCTTCCTCCAGACTGCAAGCCATCAACGAGGCCAGGAAACAGAGAGATAAGGAGGGAGCCTGCCAGCCCAAAGATCAGCAATTACTGTTTAAATTCCCTCCAAGGCTCCAACCGTTTAATATTTGGGGGACTTTTAGTAGCAAAAGATCATTAAACTTCAGCTCCTAACTACTGCAGAAATTAACATGCAGTAAGTACAATTTACTTGTTTTAGTAAGTGTGGTTATATCTGTTATTTTGAAATCATTCTCATCAGTTATGGAAATAAGTATTTTGCATTCCCCACCTTTGTTAGACAAATCATGGATCTAGGAGTCAATAATCCATCATGTAATATTTTCCACGTACATCGGTCATTGGTTTCAAAGAACAGCATTGACTCCATCTCATGCCCTGTACTTATATTTTATACCAAAGTGACATAAAAATGCTTAGCAAAACAGTTTCCTTAAGAAAGTGGTTTAATCATTACAAATTTCTACTGACCCAAAGGCACTACCTGACATTCAGCCAAATTGCAGTTAACTATTAGGCTATTCTTCAGTTTTACTGAGCTCGCTTCAAACCAAGTTAAACATGGAGAGACTGACAACAGCAGTAACTCCCTTAGCAGCAGTACTATTGATGTTGTGCTGTATTAGGGACAGGCACAGCTCCTGTTGGCACTGTTGAATCCACCTGCAGCTTCTGCTATACAGATGGCTGACAAAACTTCAAAAATTCTCAAAAACATAGGCGAAGACAACAAGACCAAAACCAGGCTGCTCCCAAAATGAGAGAGGCACAGGAGGAAATAGAAGAGATGAGACTTGAAGGCAGACCTTGAAAAGACAGTTTGGCTGTTTCTACTAAGGGGGATAGAGAGCAGGTGAGGAGGCACCCCCAGCTTCTGGGATGCCAGCCTGGTCATAGCCAGATGCCACCAGTGTCCATATCTGGCCTATCTGTCCCTCCCAGGTTCTGCTGCAGGAAATATGGATCATTTCACTTCTTGCAGCAGCTGCTTGTCTTGGGCAATTCCACATGGCAGAGCTCCAAGCCTGGCAGGGGTGTGGGATAAGTGGGGAGGAAAGAACCCACATCCCATTCACAACCACATGGGGTGGGATGTGAGAGACAGCTAGCTGTCCCATTCATAAGTCTGGGTGGGCACAGTCTCTTCCACCACTGCCCATGTTTCCTCCCATACCTGCTACTTCTTCAATAAGGGTGGCAAAGACTGGAGCAGAGAAAGAGGCAGCATTCTCCCACGGGCTGAGCCTCACTGAGAAGTAACCTCGCAAGCTTGCACAACTGGGGACAGGGCACAAGAAGTTGCTTCTGGACACAAGGTATCCATCCCAAGCAATATCTTTCCCATGCTCTTCCAACTCTATTTAGGGTGGGTGCCTAATCTTGCTTGAACTTTTTAATGATGGAAATTAAAAAGCAGAAACCTCCTGGCCTTCAATCCAGCCTTCCATTAATTACCTGACAAAAATAATAGAACTGATGAGTCTTGAGGAAGGGTAAGAAGCAGAAGAGCGGAATGGCATTACAACTATGCTAAAGCAAGAGTTTGGCAACATCAACCTGTGCTATTTCCATTTGCTGCATTGGGTTTTGAAAATGTAATACGGCCAATGTCAATATGATCCAAATTGGAACAATAATTTCAAATACCCCATTATGATTTCCTTTTCAGTGTTTTGGGTTGACCTCAGACAGCAGGTATTGCAGATCACCTTGACCACCTGGCAGACCATGAAAGGCTGACCCATTTGATTTTGCAAAAAGGGAAAAAAGTTAAAAACCTGGGAGAATAGAATGCTTAGCCAAAATAGAAGAGGGACAGCTTTGTTATACAATGTATGTTTTCAAGGGTTTTTTTCAGTGGTCTTTGCTTATAAAGTTTTGTCCACCAATCATATATCAGGATTAAAACCCATAGAGCAGGTGAAAAAGTAAGCAGAAGCTGCTAACAGAGATGAAATTTCATCCTTTTTAAGAAACAAGCTATAGGAAAAAAAAACCAAACTGTTTTGTGGATAGACACTGCAATAAGTTGTTCATATTTTCTTGCTGATGGCTTGGAGATCTCCGCTTGGCAGTTCTATAGCAACATTCAAATGGAATCAATTGAACCAGCTCAGTAGAAAATACAGAATGTGAAAAGCTTTCTTAATACATAAAACCCAAAAAGCCTTCCTTTAGTCCACACACATAAGTTTTTCCTCCAAATAAGCATCCTCTTTTCCTGTGGTAGAGAAATTCACAATACCAACCACAGTGAAGACTCCCAAGGAAATATCTGAGAACTGAGAAAGATGCAAGAGAAATTTTCTGAAAAAGATGGGACTCTGGGATTGATAGGTGTATTATGTCTTGTCCTGAGCCAACTATTAGCTCTATTGAGGGCATTTGTCACCCCTAGGAGGCCTGAGAAATACAGCTGCTCTAACAGCATATTTCCAGGAAACTGTTCATCAGGGAGAGACTGTGGGACCATAATGATTAAGAGTCATCTGTGGTTTCCCACAGCATGCCAGTGGACTCACTTGGAAAAGTCTTGGGAAGCTCAAACCTTCCCAGGCCACTCTTTCACAGCGCCTAATCACCAGAACTCTGCTATTTAGAAGAGATTTTCATCTACTTTACCAATAACTAAATGTTAAGCAGGGCAGCGAGGCTTAAGTCTATTTCTAGTTCGTTTCACATGACTGCATTAACCGTGGGTCTATAAAGCTCAGTTCTTGAAATGCTTGAATGTTTCACAATTTAGTTTGTTTCAACTGCTAAAACTGAAAATAGCCTCAGCTCAGAACCCTAACAGCACCATCCTCTGACATGCACTTGAAATGTGAAAATATCAGATTCTGTTAAGAAGACTGGTAGCAAACAGGCATTCCATCTGGAAAAAGATAGAAAGAGGAGAAACATATACCTGTGTAGCCTGGGGAATGAGTCAGCTAAAAGAGAAATAGCCTAGACATGTGCATACAGTGAATGAGATTTCTGAGCATTATCAGAGTATGGTTTTGAAGAAAGTGTCCCGCTGGCATAGCAGGGGCAAGACTTACGAGGGAGCCTTGGTCACTTTATGTGAGGCTATGAATGGCAGCAGTAGCAGGAGACTGGAATGATGATAAAGGCAGGTCTTTTATGATCTACCTGCAACAAGTTAAGCAAAAATCTACATGAACTCAGCTTATGTGATTATGAAGGCCAGTCCTCAGAGGGTATATTCTTACTTCCTTGAGTCGTCTATGTATCATGAAGAACATCAAAATGCATCTGTGCCCACATGTCCTAAAAAACATACAGCTGATGTAGAAAGCAGGTCTTCCTCACCAGCTTCCTTAGAACATGAACTCTACACCTTAACCTTGGCTTGATGCTGCTTCCTCAGCAGCTTTTTTTTTTTTTTTTTTTTAAATATCCTGTTTATTGCTACAGACCACATTTGTTAGTGCTTAGTCAAAGAGCTTATGTCTATACCATAAATGTAGTCCACCAACAGGCAAGGCTCTTAAAATGCCACATTCATGTTTGAATAGGCAGTCCCTGAAAGGATTTCTATAATGTCTTAAATAGATGGAATGAAGTAGGCAGTCTGAAAGCTCACTAAAAATGACAGTTTTCATTCACTTCCAAAATCGAGACTACATCCTGAACCAGAGCCTTTGAGGAAAAAAAGAGTATTTAACCAGGAGAGTGCTAAAATCCCCCCAGATGTCTGACAGCTACAGTATCCTGCAGGGCACATTGGAAGAGCATCTGGATGGTAGTCTGGAAGTAAGCCATGAGCTGGCACTGCAAACAACCTGTGTTCTGCTGTGAACCTTCTACCTCTTTTTCATACCACCTCCCAGAAATTTTTCACAGGCTTAAAATGTACACATGATTACAGAGTCTGAGCTTCTCTTGCCAGCCACTGAATTTCTATCTGCTTTCTTCTCTTTTTGTATGTTGTGGTCTCTTTTTGTGTTCTTTCTTTGATGTGTACACAAAGACCTTAATACCAAGCCACTTCTCCAGAACAAGTGTCCCTCTGCTGTAGCCAGAAGCAGCCCTCCTTCTCCAGGTGGAGGGTGTTAGTGTTCACTTTTCTGGGATGCCAAGAGGAACTGACAGCAGAGAAGCACATATGAGGAAGGAAGAGGCTAATAAGTTGAAAGTTCACCAGCCACCATATGCCACAGACTTCAAAAAATATCTTGCTTCACCTCTCTGCTCTGCCAAAAATGAAATCTAGGGGCAGAACCTTGGGCTCCACTCATTTGATTGCCCTCTGCTGTGACTCAGGGTAAAATTTGCCTTCTAAGCAGTAGAAGAAAATCAACAAAGGGAAAAAGCTTATCTACTTGTAAAACGACTTAAACAGAAAAAGGCAAATAAAAGCTGGTCTGTGCTTGGAGGTTTCAACTTATTTTAGATTGTGATAACCTGGGGTTTGTTTTCAATACAAATTCCAAGTGAAAATATAAGTCTTTTCTGACATTACATCACAAGAAAAAAGAATTATTTCACTTAAATCACAACCATTCATTCTTTTAAAATAATGTTGTGTCTTGATTTTGATCTTATCAATGTCAATTTATGGAAAAATAGGAGGAAGCTGTAATGATAAAGGTGATTTGCTCTATTATAAGCAACACGTTGAATTAAATCAGATAAATTTCACAAATCAATGAAGTGATCTTCCTTGTCCCAGGAAGGTTGCTATCTGGTGTTTAAACCTCAGATGCTATTTCATGAAAAATAATCATAATTGATATTTTGCACATGAAAAATTTAGATTTTGGTGAAACTGGCTTTCCACCTCAAAAATAAATTATTGGATAAACTGTGCCAAGTTTGAACACCCCCAAGATTGTTTTGATCTTGGGGTTCAAATCTATAGGCATAACTCAAAGTCTCAGTCAATCAGGGGATGGAGTGGATGCTGCTGCTGACTGCACTGTTGCCAGAGGTGCCTGTTGGAAACCAGGTCATTCCAGTGATTAAACTCATTTACAATACTTCGAACAGGAGAGATATTCTGAAAGGATCACAGCAATATTGACTAAAAAGTCAATGAGATGCTGGGGAAATTAACGTTGCACACTTGATACACTTAGAAATGCCATTAGCTGGAAATTCAGCTAATCCTACAGAATGGGGGCATGGGGACAGTGTGAGTTATAGGAGCAAAGAAGGCATTTGACAAGGTGGATGAGTAACTCCAGCTGCAACTGGGTTTTACATAATGCACAGACACTGAGGCAGTCTGGCCATGAGCCCCAGTTTTGCAGTAGCATTTCTGTCAGTGAAAAAAAATGCACAATTGGAGCACTCACTGTTGAAAAAGAAATGGTTGGAGGGATCATTTATTGCTCTCAGGTTTACTTGGCAATGCTATTGTTTTCTTCAATGTCCTGATATATTTCATAGCTGATGCTTACCTAGACAACAAACCCTTACAAAAAACAAGCAGCCATCCACACTTCTATTTTTGTTTGTTTGTTTGTTTCTTCCTTTTTTTTTTAAGCTGGAAGTCCTTCTTGGGAAAAGCTATTTCATAGCTGTCTCCTGTCTTTCAGGGGAGTTTATAACTGATCTCAGGAGATGTGCAGTATCTAATTTATCAACAGATCAGAAAAAAATTGTAGCCAAACAATACAACAGTAAACCATTCTCCATCAGAAGAAACACTTTCAAGATAAAGGAAAATCCTTTCACTCATTTTAAATGTGACTCAGTGACAGAGGCAAAACTAAAGTTACAGAGCTTACAATGAAAACCTTAGATCTAATTGCTAGTGTATGAAGAGGAATACTGCCTTTATGCAGTGACTGCATGAACATGGGATGATTTTTCTTTAGTGCTTTTATGTAGGTGGTTTAGGCCTTGGTGGATCCTTCTCAGTTTATTTGTCAATATTCTCAGCTGTCAGTATTCTGTCTTTGGAGCAGTTCCTCTCACCTTGTGCTTTTCCAGCCTTCTCTTTCCTCTACAGCACAATTACTCACATGTCAGGGTAGGCAACAGGCTGAGCACTACAATTTTTTTCTAAGCCTCTCTGTTCTCTCATTTTCTGACATTCCTAGCATGAGTAGGTGCACTAAGATAATTACGTTAATCCATCTAGCAAAACACCTAACTTACACATTGGAAGCTAATTAGATAAACTTCAAAATGGGTCATTTTTCAGCCCTTCAGCCTTCCCCTGCTTATGAGCCTTACCCCTGAGGGGACTCTTTCTCAATCAGGTAGACATTTCTGGGAATGAGATCTAATGAATCCCGTTACCTCCTGAACTGAAAACCTCTTTTTGTTGAAACTTAAGCAACTGAGGACAAATTCAGGAGTGGTAGAAGTAGGAGCTCTCCCAGGGCAACAGTACTGCTTCTTTCTGCCTAAATTAGGTCTGACCCAATCTACTAACAGGAGGCCAAGAGCTTTCTGTGAGCAAAAGAGTTGTGGGATCCTTTCTTCTCTGGTAAAGAAAGGAAAGATAAGACTATAGCAACTAGATGCCCTCATTGACACTAGTTTTATATGGGGATATGTATGCATAATAACGAGCCTTGCCAGAAATGGGCCTGCTCTCTGGATCCTGGATCTGGAGGTAGTACCATTTTCATGCTACGATTTTCACTGGTAGCAGAGCATATTTTTCCTCTAAATTTTTCAATATGTTTCAGCCTGATGCTCTCTAACTAATGCTTTTTGCTCTTTCAATGTGAAATAGTAAGTACTTTGTGTGTTTTAAAATTATGAAAAAATATTTCAATTTTTTTTAATGATAGTTGACCACACTACTCTTATCAACATCCATCTAGAGTTACCATAAGCCCTTGTTAAGTGCCGGGTAAGAAACAATTCTAAGATCTCGATGGAACATGCTGTTTAACTGAGGGAGACCAACAAAAGGCAGCAGGGAAAACAGAAGCACTGAGTTGCAGCAGGTTGAACAAAATGAAACAGCAACTCGGTGACAAATCTGGGATTCAGTCAAAACATTTAAAAGACTCAGAGTCATGCTTCTCCTTTTACATTAGCAACATTAGAACAGAGATGAATATCACTGTTGACTTTCAGGTTTTTAACAAAGAAATGAGTGCCTGAGTGGACTGCAATTTTGTGCATCAGTGGGAAAAGAAGGCAGACTTTGCTGGAACAGAGAAAAGGAGAAAACAGGCAAAAAGCATGCAGCATTACTCATAGCAAATGTAGCTGGTGAAGTACACAATCAGAAACTTGTGCTACTCTATTTCCTTTTGTGGACTCTGTCAACTTAAAAGGCAACGATTTTTGGCTTGTTTTTTTTTAAACGAGTGTGGTGCTAAGTGTATTTCCAAAGCACAAAACGTGAGTTTAATCAGAAAGAGTCTTACATTATTAGTTAAGATGGGATATCTAATATACCAGGCCTACACAACTCTGCTAGAGCAGACTTGATTTTTTTCTTCTGGACCTTCCTATATACCTTAAGCAGAAGAGAGGAGATGCTGCCCCTGGATGACACCATTTGCAGGGCAACAAACAGCCCTGCAAGACAGAGCTGTGATGCTGCTTGTCAGGCTGCAGAGGAGCAAGCCTTGATGCTGACACTGCTGTGACCGCATGGGAATGGATTTGCCATAAAGTTGGGTGTGTGAGGCAAAAAAAAATCATTGAACTAGTAAAACTGACAGAGGGCTTTTGTTTTCTCTCACTCCAGAAAAAAAGGGTAATATGCTGCTGTGCACTACCCACTGAGGCTCAATTGTTCCCCAAGACAAGCTTCCCATACTGCTTCCCCCATCTCTTCTGCTGTACTGCCACTGTAATTTTGAGGTGGAAGCAGATGAAAAAGGTTTTTCCATTGTAACACAAGGTCTTTTTTTCTCTTGCCTGTCACAAATCTAATGCTTTGTTATTTTCTGTTCCTTTTGCTTCCAGAATGAGCTCTGATGGAGCTCCCTAATGATAACAAACCATCACTGCAGTAATATTGATACCTGTTGTAATCACTGGCATTCTGGCTTTTCAATTTTCACTATTTGCCTTGGATCAAGTAGCTCTGTGCTAATGCAACAGAAGGTCACCAGATGAAGGGGCTGATAACTGAGACGGACTGTTCTGCTTAACATGCATGGAGGATTATGCTTTTCAGTCGTCCTCGAGCTAATCTTTCAAGTTGTCCTTTTTTGACTTTCTCAGTTTAATCAGTTTAATCTCATCTTCCCTCTTTTCTGATTACAAGGATTTTCTGTAGAAACCTTGCCTCCAGAATAAGGACCATGTGGCAATTTATTCTTATATTGATTTCAACATCTGCTTTCCTCTACCAGGCCTCTGATATAACAGGGGAAGGTGGGAGCCAGAGGGGACAAAGAGGGTCCCTTTAGTGGCTCCTGTCTAGCAAATCCTCACACTTTTGTTATCTGGGAATCTGAGTACTCCTTTAATACACTGTAAGTCAGAAGTGGCAGCCAGACTGGAAATACTTCACTGTGATGAAAAGTTAGTGGAGACAGTAAGAGCGATAAAGCATAATCACAAGACAAGCTAATTCTTGAGAAGCAGTAATCAAATTGTTCAGGCCACATTTTCCAAGGGTCTCTTTCATGCTTTTACACTGTAGACACTACCTACCCCTTGAGTCAGGATGTCTGGAGAGCTGTAGAGGATAACCAAGCAGGGAACTGTCAGCCCCACTCCAAAAGTGAGCTGACCCTGTCCAAAAAGCAAGTAAGAGGTCCAAGAGATGAATGCCACCTTGCAGTTGCACCAAAGAAGTAAGGGAGGAATTGTATCCACCTCCTACCCATTTGGTTCCTTCTGCTTTAGACACAACCTCTTAACCACATTTTCATAGTTTCTCATTCCATAGACATCTCAAATGCTTATCTGCAGTCTCACTCTCCCCAGACACAGACAGTTCCTGATCTGTGAGTACCACAACAGCAGCAAAATGGGATTTGCTGGAATGGGCTTGTGAATCTGGTTAGTCCTGTAAGCCTGCTATATTTTTTCCTACAAGTAATGAAGGATTTTGCTTCCTCTTCAGGGTTCCTGGAGATAATGATATACCATAGCCAGCGGAGGTGAACATCTGTTTTAAGAACTGTGAATTTACAGAGACCATTTGTCTATCTGATTTTCCTTTCTTGTTTCTCAGTGCGCCCTATTCATTTTTCTGTTAATTAAATAGATGTGAAATCACTAAACCATTGGGTCGAAGAAACAATTAAACAACAACTGAAATAAAAAAGTGGGAGGGAGGAGACTCTTTTCTTTTTTTCCTCTCATCTGATCCTGCTTTGTAGAAATTGCCCTACTTTTTGAGCATGCATTTTCTTTTCCTTTCACAGAAAGAAGACTTGTATTCATGAGGGTGTATCCACCTAATGACAATATGGTGGAGTTAACACAAGAGAACAATGCATCCCATTAATCTGCTCATGCTTAATTGGTGAGTACAGTATGGGGCTGGCATTTCAAAGGCAGACTCTAAACGTGCCTGAATTGGTTGCTATTTAATTGATGTAACTAGTGCACATAAGTATGTATCCTAAATAAGAAAGCAAGTGAAAGCAAGAAGTTATTATGAGTCACCTCTTCCTTTTTAATATTACCTTTATCGGATATAGGCAAAAAACAGTAAGCATGACCTACTGTCATCGACTTCCACATATGCTGCTTGAGGAGAAAAGGTCTTCCCCCACCTGTCCTTCCCTGTGCCCTGCAGTAGCCTGGAGCTGTGGGATGTGGCAGAGCGAGGAAACACCACTGCAATCCCCTCAGGTTACTTCGCTTGCCCTGCTGCACCCCTGCCTCTGCTCTCTGCAGAGGGTAAAGCAGGGCACTCAAGGGTTTCCCAGGAATGGCAGGAGGGAGCAAGGGTGAAGGGCACAAAGACTGATGAGAGGTGACACTCTACTGCATTGCAGAGAAGGACAGGAGCAGAGTGGCTCCAGTCCCTAAACAGAAGAGCACAGGCCAGGGCTGCTTTCCAGAAGAGCAGAGGTCAAGAAACATACTTATGTTTCACCAGCTGAATTCACCTCTAAATAGTATCAGAGAATGTGGGATGGCTTTCTAGGAAGTTGAAAAATCACCTTTTCTTAAAGCAGAGCCCACCTTCCCCTACAGGCATGAGAAAAGGGAAAACTGTTAGAATATAAGTTCTTTGGGAACTCAGTACTCATCTGACTAGGATACTGTTTATATGAAATTGCTTCCTACAAAAACATAAAATGCTTTGATAAAAAGTCCTTACTTTTTTACTGTTAACAAAACCATTAAAAAAGCAATGTGAAAAAACTAAGATTTTTTTCTCCTGTCCTATCTCATTCTCACCACTGCCACAACTCCATACCATCTGCACATGAAAATGTTAACTTTAACCTTCCAGAATCCTTTTTACTGAGTTGCCTTCTGAAAACACAATAGGTTAGTTCTTGAGTATAGTGACTGAATAATTTTTCACACACCAACACTATCCATTGTGTGGAGGTTGCAGTCATAATCTGTGAAATTAACAGCACTTGTTATAGTTCTTACAAACAATCTTATCATATGAATATGGCCCAGTTGAGAAATATGCCTCATGAGACTTATTTCTTGAAGGATAGTAGCCCCTGCAAAAGGGTTTCTGCACAGGAAAAAAAAAAAAAAGCACAAGGGAAATGACAGACTTACAGTGTCCTGTGTCTGCACTCTCCTGTTAGAAGTCACAAGGGTGTAACAATCTTCCTTTTTCTATATCAGCAGCACAGCTGGTCTGTGCCTTATCTGGAAAAGACCAGAGACCTTCCCATATGTCTTGCACTCTATAAATTCAAAGGCAATGTTTTGCAGCTGGAGCTCGGAAGGGAGTGCTAAAGTGGAAGAAATACAGGGACACATCTTATGTACAACAGGGACATGGTAGATGTATAAAAAGATAGTTTGAAAGAGAGACAGGAGGAGAGAACAAGGTGGGGCTGTCATAGAAGAAATTACCCACTTGTGTTGTTTCCAGACCATTACTATCACATCATCAGTTGCCTTGACAGATGTCCTCTACATCTGAAAACTAAGAGTTAGACGTACACATTTTTCTGGTCAGGTCTATGTCTTTTCAAATGACATTTTCCCCTCCACTAAACTGAATGGCTCGAGAGAAGGTATCCATAAGGCTAGAGCAACTGAAATGCAGAAGACTCCAACAGGAGAAGGCAGTGCCCACAGCACTGGGGAGAAGTGAGGGAAAAGGGATGCGTGCAGAAGGCAGGGAACTTTTAAATTGCTAAGCACAAGATAGTTCTTTCCAGAAAGCTGAATTAACAGTAATCCTGTCTGTAAAATTGCTAGAAAAAAAATAAACAGAACAGATGACCTCACTTAATTCTCACGTTTGAGGAGAAAAAGAGCCTGGAACAGTTCTAAGACATTCATTTTTATTCAAAAGAGGTCCTGATGTAACACCTGCATCAGTATCCAACCTGGATTTTCAAACGAAATCAGCTTTGTGAATCTATTTGTGAACTCACAGTATAGACAAATGAAAACATCACGCAGCACAAAGCCATACACTTTTCCCTAGTTGCCCTAATTGTATTCTGCTATTAAATGATCATCATGCAAATGTTGAAAGGAGAAGAACTTGCATGGTAATGGAAATCCTCTCCGTTACTGTAATCTATTTATTGAGGCTTTTCCAATTATTTTTATATTAAAAAAAAAAAAGTAAGAAATATGAGTACAAAGAAACTACAGAGAGAAGGCATTTGTGATTGGATTAGTGAATCCAGAACAAAATCATCAATAGATGTCTTTATTATTAAAATAGAGTAGCAATTGTGGCTGAATAATTAGCTGAAGTTTCAAAGCCTTGCAGTTGTTCCTATTTGCATCAGAAATCAGCAGTCTAAGTCAATTGTACTCTTGGCATAATCTTAAAATAATCTTGTTTACTTACCCCCCAAAAAAGGGAGGAAAATTTTCACCCAAGGCCCATTTATTTTGAATGTAATAAAAGCAAAAGCATCAGCAAACACTGTTATTCTCCTTCAGGAATTGTCAAATCTGTCACCCTAGAGAGTTCAGCATCCAACCCCTACTTGCTGGTTGCTGCCTCTCTACAACTCGTGGCCAACACTTCCTGCAAGATTTCTGCTCTCTCACTAGCAGGCTTCAGCCAAGAATCTCTGTTTGCAGCAACGAGGTTTATCTAAGGACCGCAGTTGTAGGGCTAAGCCATTGGTCATGATTTGTTTCTTGCAGTCAGAGGTAACCTGACATAGTCGGTGAAAGTGTAGCTTAACATTTCAACCATGCCCAGAGATAAGTCACTTTGCAGCAGGTGCTACTAAGTGCCTGACGAATGCTGCAGAAAACGTGCTGGGAAATGCTGTCACTGGTACAAATCTGGTGCATCTTTATTTCCCGCTCCACTCTTCTTACAAAGGCATTCTTTGTGATAGATGTATTAAACCATATCTCCCCATTACAACAGCAGTACTTTTCCATCACCTTTAATTATGTCAGATGCAGCATGCAGCTCAAGCTCACCTCCATTTACCTGATGCATTACTGTCATTTTGAAGGGCAGATGTTCTTACATCCCATGCTTCAACAAGCTCAGCTCTTCTCTATTTCTTTACAGAGACGTGGCTTCAAAGAAAGGTACCACTTGTGTGTGACACACTGACTGGATCTGTACTCCACATCACCACACGCACAGATGCTTCCCTTAAACTGCTGCTGTTTGTCACCATTCTGCTCCAACACATCCACTGTACATTGGTTTTACGGCTCTACTCGGGATTGCTATTGCAATATTGTGGAGTATATAACTGTTCTTTTGTAAGGGAAATACTCATCACGTACTGCTATCTGGAGACCAGCAACTCCAGTTCATAAGCTTTCAAACTTGTTTTCATTCTGTAATGGAGTGAAAATCTCATCTTTTGAGAGGCTTCATATTCTTGACTTGCAGAAAAAAGAAACTTTCAGACTTTAGCTTATAAAAATTGAGATTTTTACACTTTTGAGAGTCTTGTCCCTCAAAAGTTCTCTTCTTCACACTTTCCCTCTGTTTGGCACCCTTCAGCAAAGTATTTCTGGGAGAAAGAAAAAGTACATTTGATGAAAATCCCTATAAGATCCAGACAGTGCTCCTCACACTCTGCTGAATCCCCAGACCCCAGACCTTCACAATGCCCTTCAAAATTTGCTTACCCCATGCTGTGCTTTTCAGCCTTTTTGTTTGCATTCCAGCAAGAGCAACTGTTCAAGAAGGCAACAGTAAAAGGTACAGAAGCATCATAAATCTTGAAGAGACCTGATAAAAGTTTTAAGGCAGCTCCTACCTTGCCAGCAGAAAGTTTGATGTAGCATGTACACTGACTGGTAACATCCTATCATCCTTCCAGCAACTGTGGTGGCAAGGTGTCTGCACAGCAAACCTCAGTGGCTTCACCATCCTCAGATGCAAAGAGGGAGACAGCAATATTACCTCCAGTAATTCTCACCTGTCCTGGTCCAAGGGCCCTCTGGGGGTATGTACAGCTCAAAGGTTGGTCTTTCACTTCTACCTACAAGAGCAAAGGAAATGATTTTTTTCTCAGACCTCTAAAGAAAGTTTACACCTTTATTTCTGAAACACCAAGGAAGGAATGCTTTAAATAATGCATTTCCAGAGTGCTTGTGTGCAGGTGGCAGGGATGGATGAACTCATTTGAACCACGGAGAAGTAGGAAAAGTGGTATTCAAACAGCACACCTGAAGTCAGCTGTGAAACCACTCTGCTGCTACTGGAAAGCCATTGAAGAGCAGGAGAGATGCCTTGGGAAGGGAATTGCCACCATTGAAAGCTTCCATTTACAGTGTCAAAGATCCAGTATTCAGTGAGAGACATAATTCCTGGCAGAGGGAGAAGGACAAGAGCTGCTGTCTCCTTGCCTCTTCTTGTAAACAAAGAAGAAAATAGGATTTTGTTTAAAGGAAACAAGACTGAAGCAGCCCTTTGACCAGTCATTGGCAAGCTATTCATGATTTGCATGTAATTTTTTTGGAAGCATTTGAAGACAAAGTGATTAGGACAACATGCTGAGAAGAGTAATCAGTTTTGTGACAGAAATTTTGTATTTGCGTTTGCAATAATGACCTGAAGTAGATTACCCACAATATTTTTCCTTCTTTTACTTATTGCAAACAAAAGATACAGTGCTTGTAAGTCTAGGCACAGGCTGAGAAGAAAGATGAGATATTAGTCAAGCTAGGGTTACACCTTGCTTACAGGTGGAAAATTAAAAGCTCTTCTCACATGACCATATGGATGGAAACATGTAATACATGCTCCAAGGCTAGAACCTGAAGCTTATGTTTTTATAAGTCCTTAGGACTTCATAGTCTGTTCAGGCATCAGACAAGAAAATTAAATGAACAAATGTTCTTTCTCCTTGTTCTCAGTGGGAACTCTTGGTGCTAACCATTCTGAAACAATGCTCTTAATATGCTGATTTCAGAGAATTTACACCCTGAAGGATTTTTGTCCTCTGTCTGTGTCAACTCTAACTGTAGTGGATGGAAAACTGAATGAGTTGTAATTGGTTTTATCAACTGAACAGCAGAAACAGACTGATGAAAAAAAAATTCACAGATTCATCAGAAAATGTCATGCTCTACAGCATTCTGGAACTATGTGGATTTCTCTGGGACCATATGTATCTTTTCCAGACCCACAGGGCAATACAAGTATAATGTGCTCAAATTTATGAGGCTGATATTTAAAAAGAAAATGAAGAGAAATATGCAATTCCCTTTTAGAATCTTATTAAATATACCAGAGTCTGCAGCTTGAACATAATGCCAACAATGATCTGTTTGCTCCTCTCTGAAAGGTAATCTGTTGCTACACTGAATGTTATCACCATAGAGGGAAAAATTCAACATCTGACATTACTCTGGAGTGAAGTTTCTCTATGATTTTCAGAAGAAATTCCACTCTACATGATCAAATACCTTTCTGTTGAGGTTGAGTTAATTAATACTCTGTTGACGTTTGTATTTTGCTTTTGTTAAAGCAATTAAATTAAATTTCTTATATCAGAAAATATAAACTTCTTTTCCAGATTCAGAACCACCTCACCTTTGCAGATTATATTTATTATCTGGTGTACTGAAAAAAACCTGAGGCCTTACTCTTGGGAATCTAAGTATGTAAGTAACCTGAAATATGCAAAACACTAACAAAGTCCAGTTTCATTTTGCTAGTGTTTGGTTTCTACTTCTGTCCATTGTACACTATTCCTAGCTGAATACTGTTGGTTATTTATGTATGAAATAATGTCATTAAAAGTGCAATGGTAAGAGACTTACTACAAGTCACAGGATTAATTTTTAGTGATGTAATGATAAGGCAGAAAAATTGTCCTTAGTATCTGAAGAGCACTGATAAGATGTTTACGTCAGGCAATTCTGGAAGTAATTCTGGAAGTAAAACCATGGGATTTTGGGGCACCTGATAAAAAGCTGGAAAGACAGATCTTAGTCTTCTCCTTTTTACTTAAGGGAAATCTATGGCAGCCCTGAACACTAGGTGGAAGCTTCTCTTGCATAATGTGGTGGAGATCAGCACTGATTCAATGACTTTGTCCCTTTGAGAATAGAATCAGCAATGAGCATTCAAAAGCTGTCAATACTGACAATGGCCTATGGAAACTTTTCACAGGTGCATTTTCAGGTCCAGGGACTGAAACTAATTTTAATAAAGCCAATAACAATTTTTTTAAAAAAAAAACTTTAAATAGGACTTTAGTGATGAATAAGACTTCAGCAGCTCCTGCTCAAGGCTATCTTTCTCTATATATGTAGTACACTATCACCAGACTAGGTTTTAATTACAGAAGCCACAGGCAAAAGTAAGTCCATTTTCTAATAGCATCTTGATGTGGTATTCCCTGTATCTCTTGGAAATTAAGGTCCCTGCTATGCTCATCCTCTCTCAAGCATTAATTATCAAGTGTCGTTGTCAAAGACAAGAGGTATGTTCCATATTGGCACTGGGAAAAAAGCCAACTTCCCCCCATTTCACCAAATTATTTAAATCCCCTACACACCTCCAGTAACTCTCAGATAAAACTTACCACTTGTGCCATGACAATGAAATGGAATAACCCCAGGACATACCAGACACCAGTTGCCAAAATGCCTTCCTATTAATTAGTGCAGCACTTAGTTCAGATTTCCAGTTCTTTTCTGGAGCATAAAACCTGCAATAGCACAGCATGGGATGAATTTGCTGCTGCAGCTGCAGCACTCAAGTCTGTGATGAACTGTCTGCCTCCTACTTCAGAGCTGTACCACCACAGCTCTCTGAAATGACCAGGTATAATTGGGTTCAGTGGAGTTCAAAGCTATGGTCCAGCTTCTTCATATCAAAGTCTGTTGATTCAGTAGCAGCCAAAGCACTTAAATGCTGGGAGCGTGGGAGGGAAATTATGAGCAGGGCTTGTTCATGTCCATCCCGTAATAGGCCAGGATGCAGCATACAACCAGCTTCAGATGAGCTTTCAAGTACTCAGGTGTGGGCCTTTGGAAAAGACTTTACCTCCTCCTCTAATTGCTGCAAAACATATCTCACTTTTGCTAATGCACTTTGCCTATTTCATGGCTTGATACTTCTAAGACTTATTTAAACTTTTTTTTTTTTTAATGTCAGGACTTTCTCCTGAGATTGTTCATTCATTATATATATTTTCTCAAACATGATTTAACAAACCATCCCTGAAGAATTTGCAGCTATTTACTTTGTCGAACAGAAGCTCAAGTGAGAGTTAAAGGCAAATGGTCTAAAGGAAAGTAATGGGCCAAAGCACCTCCAGGGTATTCATCTGCCCCAAAACTCATTTCAGGAGCTCTTTCCCACAAAGATTTTAAAAAAAAAAAAAAAAAAAAAAAAAAAAAAAGAAACTTCTGTTTTTGATATGAAAACATAAAGGGCAAATAGAAATAAGCGTAGCGGGATTAGAGTTCTATTAGGGTTCTTTTGTTTAGATACTCAAGAGAGTCAAATCCTCACCTTCACTCCCACATTGTCCACTCCTGCCTCTCATTCACCTCTATAGGCTCCAGGACACCAATAACAACTGTGCAGCTTCATTGTCGTGGAACAGTTGTGAGGCTCACCTTGCTCTCAGTGTCATCTCTCAGGTTGTGGAGACCAGGGCTGATGTTCCCTAACAAACTCATTCTGGGAAAAAGTCCTTCTTGATGCCACTATTCTTCAAGAGGCAGTGTAGTTAACTCACCTTGTATGCTCTTCAGAGAAGCATGTGAAAAGCATACCATCTAATGTAACACACTCATGCAATCTTGGCTATATTGCAGGCTGTAACTGTAAATTAATTTCTGATGAACAGAACATGGCGAAGGGTCTGAGTGCCCAGAAATCCATCTGGTTTTCTCCAAATACACCAGCTGTACAGAACTGAGAATGCACGTCCATTAGTTCTGGACACATAATTCCAAACAGTAAAATTTTATACAAAATACTATTTCTTTTCGCAAACCCTGCCTTATAATTGACTGTGCCCATTCTTAAAAACCCTGATTAGACACAAATACAGATAAAGAATGTATCTTTGTCACTGATGAACACCCAATCATTTGGTCGTTGGGTATGAATATTTCAGCATTTGGAAAAAAGGAAAGAAAAAGTACATCTTCAAGTCACCATAACATCCTGGTACACTTCAAGTTAAAGCAAATTAAATTTAGTGGGTTTTTTTAATATTTTGTTTATGTTATTTTCTATTCTGCAAACAAACAGCAGAAAGGGAGAGCCAAAAGCACTGGGCAGCAGTATCCACCTCGTACTTGAAGACTTTGAGCAAGCCATAAAGAGACACATGCAAAATATGTTATCCAGTCTTTTATGGTATTACTTTTGGTCCTGGAGTTAGTCTCAATGTCTTAGGTCAAAGTTCACTGCTGTATGTTAAATTGTTTGGTATGGACCTATATTCTTTTTTCTTTCAGAAATGTTTGTTTGTTTTCATTGTTTGCTAAGAATGAGGACACCTTTTTTTAAATAAATTTCAGTATCTAGCATGCAACAAGGAACACATAGTGAAAACCCACCGAAGCTGGATGAAGCATCTTCATTAATAACTATTATTTTTTAATCAGGTCACCTACCAAGGGCTATTAGGATCTCCCCATGCCAGTGCAGATGGGCCATTTTTCTTCAATATGCTATTTTTAAAAAATAAATAAATAAAAATTGTTCTCAGTCAGCCTGAAACAATTTGTGAGCACTATAGCTGCAAAGAAATTGTAGATCTGACCAACAGGAGTGCTGGGTGACTGGCATTGCCATCTTAGCAAAGGTCCAAATTCATGATTAAACCCCTACCTCTCATATCCAGTGTCAAGCAGGTTATTCATTGCAGGTCTTCTGGGACAATGCTCTCAGCAGCCAAAAATTCAATGAACTTATTTGTGTAGCTGCTGGGTAAAAAAGGAGTAAGAACATTGTGTGTGTTTCTTCTGAAACACAATTATTTTTTTCTTTTTTTTTTTTTTATTTTTGTTAAAGAAAAGACTGCTTCAAGTTGCACTGAGTTTTTTCTTTATACTTTGCTCAGTAGCCTGACAAAAAAAATTCTATTATTTCCACTGTGCTACTTCTAACCTTTCTATTTCGTTCAAACTCAGTTTACACAATTTGCTTTCTAAAGAACCGTGGCATAAGGATCTGCAGAACAGTCAGGGTCAAAATTTCATTATTTTTGAATACACCTACAATACACACAGATTTGCATAATAGGCCCTAATGCCTCCTTCAGAATCATTATGGTCTATTGAGTAAATAATGTGTCTATTGAAAATAGTTGAAATACCCATTTAGTTGATAGACTCTATTGACTCCTAATAAGAAGCTATTAGAGCTGAATAAATATTATGCATTTTAAAACTTGCCTAAATATATTCCATTGCCACATATTTTCATATTTACACAATGGACTATAAAGAACATGTTGTATCTGCTCACAGACAGCTCCAAGAGAGAGCTTACCATTTTGAATGTTTTCTTCTTAACTTTGCAGGTGATAAGGTAGGTTTTATTTGGGTGGTCATTATCTTTTTGAACAGACTGACATGAGAGAACAAAATCAAAACTAGAAAGAAAATTAAACTACATGAGACGATACTTAAATAACATTGAGCTTTGTGTTTTCAAAGAGTTAGAGAGGATTTAGCCATGCCCTCTTAGGCTGACATGTGGGATAGCGCAACACATTTTTTAGAGTCAATTGTTTAAATATGCAAATACATAGAAAAGAATTAGAGTAGCTAGGCAATGTGTAAAATGCATATTTGTATTTACTCAGCCTTAAATGTTTTCTTGAGAGCTGAAAGAATTTCTCAAGTTAAGCATACTTGGGTAATTATCCACATATACATTCTTTTGCTAATCCATAGCAATTCCGAAATAACCACAAGTAGCTGTGCCTGTTCAGCATAAAGATCTCAGGCCCCAGATGTGCTTTATGCTGTCTGGTGTCTCATCTCAAAGATTCAGATCTTGAATTCTGGATTGCACATCCTGGTACTCCATTTGCTGCTACACAGACATAAAAAATATCCAGGATTCAAAGGTGGTACTGGAGTGTCTCCTGTATGTGCTTAGTTCAAGAGAAAGCGACTACTGCCAGTCTGCTCTAGCAAACACTTCAGCTGCTTGTAAAGAGCAAGTGCCTTTTTCCATTCCCTCCTTGAGGCCTGAAAAGATACAGGCAGTGACAAAAGCAACCACTTTACCCATTTTCACACCAGTCAACTCCATGTTCTCCAGCAGTCACATATTACATATACCATTCTCTTGTTGCTTTTAAATGGTTCACATATTTATGCACATCTCTGCATTTCATCAGCCTCTAGAAGACCACCAGGAAAACTTACCACCACTTTGCATCAGAGGTCAAGGGGACAGACTATTCCATGGCCCGTATGAGATCCACAGGAGTCTGGCACATGAGGGTTATATATAGATGTGTGGAGCTTACCTCCAGAGGTCAAGCTCTGTCACTCGTATTTTTGACCACATAATCATTGACTGTGTCTACTCTACTACACTTCTTCACAAGCCAAGTTTTTCAAAAGGTTGCCTTGACTGTATATTGCTGTGACAGTGTTACGCAAATTGTTTTCTCAGTTTATTTAATTTGATGTTGGCAAGAATAGAGGGTTAAATGACCTTGGCAGAAACACATCTTGCTGCTATTTTCCAGTCAGCTCTTTGAATATCTGAACATTAGAAAGTCTTCAGCTGCACACTGCCAAAGAAACACAAAAAGGTCTAATTTAGGTACTAGCCCTATCCCCATTGTGAATCACAGATGCTGAGAACTCCAAACGGTAACTGATTTATCCTGTTGCTTGACACAACTCCTCTGGTTGTTTTACTCATCTCTGTCCTCTGCAGACTACTATTGTCTTTCACATTTTAGTCGTCTTGTGCATGTTGTAGAAAGTGTGGTGAAAAGGCAGTTTTTCCTTTCTCCCTTTCATCCAGCCACCTCATCCCACTAGGTCCTTACCCAAAGAGCACCGACACATCTGTGGTGGACAGAGGTCTTCCAGAGCACTGGCTTGAGAAGAAACCACAATGCAGAGGTGATTTCTATATCCTCACATCCTGCATGTTCTAAACAAGTCTCTCTGTTCAAGGGGTACTGAACTGCCAGTGAGAATGACTCCTAACAGACTGGCAAAGTCACTGCAGATGCCCCTCAGCACTCAAGGTGCAGCATTGCCCCATCTCTCAACTCCACAACCAAATCCCTTGTCTTCCCACAGCCACTTTCCCCTAGAGGTCAGATGGCAGAAACAACAAGTGCATCCTGTGTACTGCTAGTGGTAGGTTATCACACAATCACAGAATCATCCAGGTTGGCAAGGACCTCTGAGATCATCAAGTCCAACCCTTAATCCACTACCAGCGTGGTTACCAGACCATGGCACTGAGTGCCACATCAGCCTCTTCCTAAAAACTTTCAGGGATGGAGAATCCACCTCCTCCTTGGGCACCCCATTCCAATGTCTGATCATGTTTTAGTGTTTCATAGCCAGAACACTGAAGTCTGTCCTTTCTGGAATTTCTAACATTCCTCTCCTCCCTTTCTTGCCTACTCCACATAAAAAAGTTTAAGCACTTCTCACTTCCATATCTCTGGCTCAACAGTAAGAGGACTGGAAAGCATAGAAGCCAAATAATGTTAATAGGGCAAACAGAATGTAATTGCTTATGTGTGCTGGTTACATCCTGAAACAAATTGTTTCTTAATGCTGAGGTCAGACAGGGTTTAATTAGGAGAAATACAATTGGTGCAAAATTTTGCAGCAGGCTGCTTGTTTGGTGTCATGCCAAGTCAACATCAAGCCTTTCCAAATGGAAATTTTCATTAGAGGCCGTTGGCAGCCTGGTTAGGCTGAGTTTCAACTTTTTCAAATCTCCTGGTAATATGAACTTGAAACTCAGCGTATCTGCTTCCTAATAACAGGCTGTCCCTATTACAACTGTTCTCACACATGCACATAGCTTCTACATATGTAGCAACACGTGTGCCCAAGATCTACAGTAGATGCTTTTTTCTGGCCTGCGGCTGTCAAGATCTGCATGCAGATAAGACTTAAATTCAGATCTAAGGCTGTGAATAAATTATATTTATTTAGGGGCAGTGGCCCCTTTTTTCCTCATTTGTACCACTCTATGCAAAGTTCTTAAGGATTCTTTCTAAGAATCAAAGCACTGATACTGCTCTTTACATTGATTATCACAGCCCCAGAGCTCGTGCTAGCAAAGATTGTATCAGCATTTGCTTTAGAGACTCTGCTGTTAAAGAGAAAAATGTTTAACTGGACTGAGAAAATTTGCTTTAGGGTGGAAACTTTTTTTCCCTTTCCCTCATTTTTTGAGTTAAACTGATGCTCATAAAATTAAGGGATGGGCATTCTGGCTTACAGCAAGCAGGCAATGAAGGCTTCTTCCAACCCTTACTATACCTCAGTCTCATTTTGTATCTTTTCTTCTTATTCATATTCTGATAAGGAGAACACTGATGAATAGCCCCCAGAGGGAGTATGATCTGGCATGTGCCACAGTCTGTAGACTTTGAAGATGATCTTCCAGAGATACTTACTCCAGAAAGCCCTGTCAGCAAAACACAGGAGCACTGGAGGATTTGTGGCTACTGTGAAACATGTCTGGGGTGGCAGGTGAGCTGACAGAGAGGAAGGGAGGGAAGGATTGTAAGCCAACCTGCCCCAGCAAATATGGCAAGTCAGGTTATAGGAGAGAGAAATTGCTGGGAAGAATATGGCAGAGACCCAAGTAGATTGTCATTGTACAGCAATTTGTTAAAGTAAACAGGAGCCTTTTCATTTCAGTATCTCCCTGCCCTGGTTCAGACTATACCTGAATCAGCATTTACAGAACCACCTCCTCCCTGAAGGTGACACTTTCTCTTGTTTTTTTAACCAACCACTTGTATGCAGTCCACTATTCTCTCCCCCCTTCTGCTCTCAGGATCTTTTAAGTAAGTGGCACGTTGTACACCCTTTCCTCTCTTCTATCTGTGGGCCAACTGAGGTGCACTGTCCTCCTTTCCCCCTGGGCCAATCCAGATCTATTTGTTGGATGAATCCTTATCCCTGGCCTGCTGCACCTGCCTGGCTGCTGTTCACATGCACACCTAATAGCATCCATGACAGACAGTTGGTTGTATTCTCTGTGGATAGGTATGTGAGGGGAGGAAACACAGTTTTAAAAAGTTGCATGGCTGTTCCTCATCTCTGCCTGCATGATCCAGTTAAGGTCCTGCCTTTATAGCAAGTGAAAATAGGGCCATTTGGGTTTGGCAAGATAAGAATGAAAATATGGGAATATCCTCTTCATATGTAGGATCTTCCACACAACGTGGCCTTAAAATATGTGTGTTATGAAAGTTATCAAAAATCTCTGGGTAGAGATTTGAAGATTTAACAAGATTTTGTGGGGTTTAGGGATGAAAATAATAATTTATATAGAATGATAAAATCCTTTTTATTTTTTTTTCCCAATAACATGCCAATAGATACTTCTTAATAGCTGATAGCAGCAGCTCTTTGGTGAATGCCATCCCTTTATAGTTTCACTTTCAGAGCTGGCTTGAAAGGAGAAGAAAATCCCTTGCTTTGTATGAAAAGGACTCTCAGCATTATTCAGTGGTACTAGCTAGTTATATTTCCCAAGCTGGTGAGTGAAGCTGTCTTGTGCATCTGAACCTGAAGCACTTTTTCCAGGAAGCAACAATGCAAAGTTATGGTTTGCTTGTGGCATTTCTCACCATTACTGCAGATGAAGGACTGTATGCATCAGCCTCCCTTATCAATTCTACTAGGGTCCAGACATTCACATCACACATTACAATCTTCTATCCCCAGTTTGGAGTCAGTTTTAAAAGAAAGATATGTAAAGGTATGTTGAGTGCAACATACAGCAACAGATTTTGACATGACTAAATGGAGATTTCACATGTATACCTCATGTTTCGATTTCTCTGATTCTTGGGTGCAAACCTAAGGCATGTTTCATGGTGCCATCTGGCTATGAGTTTCTTCCCAAGCTATGTTGCTGGTAATCTCATACTGGCACAGTTTTTATAGTTTCAAATCCCTAGCTGGGGGGGACTGAGCCAGGTCAAAAATGAGATGTGGATGATAGCCCATACCTTGGCAATCCAGAGATGCTGCATGACCCCAGGAAAACCACTAAATATTTCAACACAAAGATCACTTTGACAAACACCCTGATAACCCACCTGGACTCCAGAGAGTCTTCTTCCCCTTTAACTCTCCTGGGGCTGACTGAGTACTTGCCTTCCCCTTCACAGAGGGAAAGCAGCATCACTTTTTCCTTCATAAAAGAAAGAAACAAATGGCAAGGTAGAAGAGGGGAGAACCTTGACTGCCTTTACTCAAGGTTTTCTTAATTTGCAGTTTAGAGTTTCTCACTTTATTAAACATATTTTCATGCATATGTGACTATGAAAGTATGTGTCAGGCTCTGGTTTTGCTACCATATGAGAGGATCAGGTGGTGAGGTGGGGTTTGGAGGAGAAAATATAGTTTCTGTTGTGTGATCATCTCTCCTTTGCTTTTAGAACCTCCAGCCTTTTCCTGAATTACCCCGCGGGTAGCTTAGTAACGGATATGATGGCCCATTCTTTAGTGCACTTAAAAAACTAGAACATAAACTGCCATTCTAGAAAGAAACAAACAAAACTAACAAGCTGAAGGTGTTGTCATGGAAGTGCTACTTACAAGCATGGAAGGGGCAGATGCTGTTCTCTGAGCTCTGCTGAACACCCAGAGCAGAAAGCAGTGCTCCCTGTCACGTACAGCCAGGAGGCTGCGGGCTCTGCAAATGCTGTTTGTACAGACAACGAGTCCCCTGCTGAAGCAAGTGATCAGTGGACCAGGGTCAGAAACATTAACACACTCAAAGACATCATGTACTGGCCATTGCCATGCAGAAGGCACATTAGAGGGAAGCTTGGCAGAGCTGGGTTAGGACTGAGTCTCTCTATTTGCATGCAGTACAAGAAAGCAAGAAGCGCTCGTCTCCTTTTTAAAGGCAGCTACTGCTGCTTCACTGGGAGCTCTGGCCTTTTCAGTGGGGAACCCAGGAGACAGGTTGTCAAAACAGAAGTCTCTTGTTCAAACTACCAAGCTTAGGAAGTAGAGTTAGTGGAAAAAAAATTAAATAAAAAAAAAAAATTTAAAGGCTCATATCAGTCAAACCAAAGAGAGTTGTTGTTTCTTAGTTGTTTGGGATGTTTGGGTTTTTTTTTCCTTTCTGAGGTTATTTGGTTATTTTTCATTGGCCAGATGCAGAAGCAAGTAGTGTGGAGTTCCTTCAAGTCCTTGAAGATAAATTCATAACTTAGTTTTGCAAACAGACAACAAATAAAAGTTGACTAATATGGAAGAGGTTTTACATTTCCTCATTGTATTTCCTGAGCTTTGTACTAATCTCCTTGAAAACTCTGTAATATGTCTCACTAACTGCTGTGATGCCTACTGTGCAGGCAAAACTGATCAACTGCAGGGAATCCTTTTATTTTCATCTTTTTTATATATTTTTCAGTCATGTCAAATTCTTTCCCCTTAGTAATCCCCATTATTCCCTCAGGAGTTGAGAAAATATTTAATTGTTAGATTTGCATAGTAACTCAGCAAACAAACTCTGCAGTTGCATGTAGACCTTTAGCCATTGCATGCTTTATTTGAGTTATAAATCACATCTCTACTCTCAGCCCTGATGGCATTTCATTGTCAGGAAGTTGGTGAAGAGAAATGATTGAGGGACAGTCCATGTGCGGGCTTTTGCTTTTAGGGTTGCTCTTCTGTAGTGTAGCGTATTGCAAGATTTTTATGAGAATGGAGCTTTCCAGGGGATTGTGTTGAGGCCTTCCTCAACTTATCCATGTGTTAAAATAATCCTTCCACAGTGGCTTCTGTCTGGTAGACATCTTGTTGATGTATTAAGTCTGAATATGAGTAATAATTTAAAACCTATTTAATGCAATGAAACACATAAATAATAATAATAATCATCATCATCATCATCATCACTACTGCTGGATTATAATGAAATTGTTTGATTTTAAAGATGATATGCAAGTATGGGAGTTTGCAAGGTTTCTGAAGGACATAAGGTGTGACACTGTTAAAGCAGAAAACTCTGTAGTTACTCCAAGTTTCTAAATGCAGTCCACAATAGCTCACACTAACATCTAGAGTCATTTAAAATCATGACACAGACTAGACAGTGATAGAATGGACAACAGACAACATCACAGTAGTCTTGCAGTTGGATTCCTGGGCTATGTCCAGAGGTGTAGTGGCACAATTTGGTTGTGCAGCTTTAGTATTTAAGATTTTGATCCTAAAACTGTCCACAGTTCTCTCTGCAAGGGAATGGATGTCTCTCTGCAAGGGACAGAGTCACTACTTATTCCTAGGAATATATAACATCAAATATCTGATTGAAATAATTGTTATTTTTGAATGAAATACAAGCCTCATATATCACTTCTAAAATGTCCTGTGTGAGAGTTAAGTCCAGCTCACACAGAGGTTACAATAGGTATGACTGACTCCGATGGCACTGTCCATTTTCAGTTCCAAGGCTACTCAGCCATTTTTTCCAGGAACACTTGGACATACCAATTTTGGGATGTTTCAGATAAATGTGTGCTTGTGATTCTGAAACTTATGCTCCATGAGCACTGGGGCTTTTAACTGACGAAGGAAATTTTGCAGAAGTAGGTTAGCAGAATGGAAAACTGCAATTTATGATCCTTAAAATGTTCTAGGGAAGTTCTCCTACAAGGAAAACAGCTCAAATGGTCCTTGACTCTTTCCCTCAAAAACTACAATGTGATGTTGCAGTTTGTGATGTGGCTTCTTCTGCAGGGAGCACACTCAATTTTAATAGCATCTTAAGGCAGCCTTGTTATAATGAAGTGATGCTGGATGGTGATCTACCTGGTACCTCCCCTACAGCTGGCTATATTTCCAAAGGACTTACAGAAATTCAACTGCTCTCAGCAACTTAAAAATACTTGCTGATGCATGTGCCCAGAGGTAGCTGTGGGAATCCTGTGTACTTACAATTTTTGAACTGTGACAACTGCCCCAGGCTCACCTTTCCTCCAGCCTTACCCCTGTTGCTATTGTTCGGGTGTGAAAGGAATACATTTCTGTACTGACCTCCTAAACCCTCTGGCTGGATATATTTTACCCCCACTGGCAAAGAAAACAACAATTTATCTACTTTCTCAATGTCAACTGCTGGCACTGAGTTTATCATACTGAACTCTATAACTATATTTATCTATTAAACACCAGTCAGGAGAGATGTGAGGCCCCACTTATCCTTGGAACATGTTGATATTATCTGTAAGGTAAGCTATTCCCCAGGAGTGATGAAATCAAACAGGGAATTTCATTGTTAAATAACTGGTTGTCTCAGATTCTTGTCCCCAAGGAATAGGAAAAAATGGGTGGATTTCCTTGGGATATGAGGCTACATGAGCTTAACAAGGTAGTTGTGAATGAGAGCAATTTACTAGCATTTCCTCCCAGTGGGGCAGTGATCTTGGGGACTATGAGGAAACTTAACTTGGATATCTGAGCAAGCATTTGCATGCACCATGACTAACGAGTAGATGGGATACTGCACGCAATATAACACAGGCATTCTACACCTTTTTCTCAAAAAAGACTCATTACATTATCAGTCTAGAGCTTTCCCTGCATACTGTCTCACTGATCTTGAAAGGATGATCCTGATGCTGGGGGAATGGTTACCTGAGTGATAATCCATGCTGAGATCCCAGAGCAACACCAAGAAATATGAGCACTATATGAACATGCAGTTGGAATTCCTTTATGCAGTCAATTTTCCCTCCACTAGTCATTTGAACTCCAAGCAAAGCATAAGCCCTGACTCAGGCAATGTGGAGTGTTTGCTCTGGCACCCAAGCCAGCAGATGTGACTACTTGGCATCCTTTCCCAAGACTTGAACCTCATGGTATGACTATGCCAAATGTATCCACATTATGCAAGAGTAATGGAAATTCGCCAGGCAGAGCAATGCTATGTTTTCCCGGATAAATGTTGCTCAGTTTAATTTTGAGGAACTGACTGATAATAGCCTCAGTGATTACCTTGTTTGCCTAACTGACTTCATTCTATGAGATTCAGTACTTTTGCTAGCACAGAAAATGCATGAAAAGCAGGAGGGAACAAGTGCTTCAGAGGAGTGAAAGACCTCTTGGTGAAAGCAAACTTCTTGGTGAATGGTGAACCACCCACCCAAGAAAAAGGGTTTCCCTCCTCTTTGGAAGTGTCATGGTTTAACACTGGCCCAGCAATTAAATCGAATGACAGATTGCTCTCTATTAATCCCCCTCTCCTCCCTGATAAAGGAAGGAGAGAGAATAAGGGAGAGAGACTTAACGGTTGGAAACTAAACTACACAACTTTAATGAAACAGTAATGATAAATAGGAAAAATTACTAAATATATACAAATATACAAATATACAGGAAAACTGATACCTCCACCCTTCCCCTAATAACTGTCCTCCCACATTCCTTCCCCCTTTCCCCCAGTAACTCTCACGTCACCACCGAGGCTGCAGGGCAGCCCTGGGAAAGTCCAGGCTGGAATCCTGGGGTCAGCAGCAGTCGGGAGCTGGAGACAGGAACACACAGATTCAGGCTGGCATGGATCAGGACCACAGGCAGAGGAACGGATGGAATTCTCTCAGGATGCCAAAGCAAAAACTGCAAACAGGTGAGGAAAGGAAGCAGGAAGGGCAGGAAGCAGGGTTTGACCCTTGTGATCCCTCAAATTTATACTGAGTATGACGTGTATGGGATGGAATACTCTGGTCAGTTCTGGCATCTGTCTTGTCTGGTGCTCCCCAAAGGAGCGGCTCAGGTGGGACCTCTTTACTCTTTCTGGAAGGTAAAATGTTCCTCAGAGCTGAGCAGTGTCCTTGTCTCTGCATACCAGTCTCTGGCAGTAACTATAAACATGGAGTGTTATCAGTCCTAGAAGCAGACACTGTCTGAGAAACTTGCTGTTAATTTCAGCAAGTGCAGCTACTTACAAGAGACTTAGCTGAAAGCAAAAGTACAAACCAGAAAATCACCTTTATCCTGGCCCAAACCAGGACATTCCACCTCTTATTCCATACCATTTGCATCATGCTCTAATCATTACTATCTCTTATCCCTAAATACATCCATACACAAATTATTACTACCTCTCTATTCTAAAATTCACTAAGTAGTTCAGGCAATGATTGCAGATGTTCATGTATTGTAGCAGATTCTTAAAACAAGTTCAGCAACTTTCAGCAACTGAAAGAGGAGGCAGAAATGTAGCAACTTGTGCTACACAATATCTACAAAATATAAAGAAATAGAAAATGAAACATATTTTAGAAAAAAAGTGCATAGGATTAGCCAACTGGAAGACATGCATTAAAATGAAAAAAATATCTTGATTATCGCCATCCTGCCCATCATTTGAACAACAAGTAGCTGCCTACAGCCATTGTCAGAAGACCTTTTATTTCATATTTGTGTAGTTCACATAACGACACAATCTATTTGTGGTCATGGTCTCTGATCAATAATACACCTCCTAAAGCGTGATTTTTTACTTTCAACAGCCAAAGGCACTTGCCATAACCTGACTCAATTCAATTAAACCTGCTCGTGACATTCACACACAGGGTATCCCAAGTCAAAGAGTTAAGGATATGTGCAGGGAGCTAGTGTTCATCTCTGAACTTGAGGAAATCTGTAAATATCCCCCAGAGCTTGTCTGAAGTGTAACAAGGCCCCTGTCACCCAAACACAGCCTGAGAAAATGACTGGAGCACACAGTGCCTTTTATTGCCAGATCCTTCATTTTATAGTGGGAAAATGCTATTGAAATAGGAGGAACAACTCAAGTAGTAATAGGGGATTGCTGCTACATTATTAGTGCAACTGATTACTTCAGCAAATAGATAGAAGTACCCATTACTTCCCTTTACTTTTCCCATTACTTTTCCCTTCATTGCAGATGTCCTATCTAGCCACTAGTCTGACATGCCACAAGCCACATGTTTCCTGCAGGGCTACTGTGCAGACAGAGCACAGAAGACAAGTGAGGTGCTAATGTTCTCTGAAGCCCCATGCAAACTAGAATTACTGTATGACCATGGCTGGGTAGATGTTTCACAGTGAATAACTTACTCAATTAAAATGTCCTTTTTTTATCTGCAGATATTGTTGTGAGTTTCTCAGTTATTTATTTGAAATTACTCCTCGTCCACAGCAATTCATTGCAATAACAGTCAAAAGAATGCTGAAACTCAGAATACCAGACAGATATCAGATATTTCTTTTGCTTGATTAGCTAAATGAGACATTCTGAATCAAGTTTCTGCTTCAATACTTGCATTTTTGAAACAGAAAATGGTCTTGTGAAAATACTGTGTAATGTTTACCATTTCAATAGCTGGTAGTAAATTAATTCAATAGACTATTTGTAAAAGTCAGCATAAAAAAACCATGAATAATCAAACAAACTATTTATATGATTTAAACACAGCATTATTTGAGTGTTAAGTAATGTTTCTCTACTTGCAAAATGCAGATGCCAGATGACTGCAGTAGACTGTAGAGGACATACTTTCAAGTTCAAGATAAGCGAGTGGTTTCCATATACAAGCTAAAACTAATTCTACTACTTCTTTCATTCAAATTAACAAAAGTGGAACTTTGAACATGGAACAAGTTCAATTACATAATTCATTTTGATTTGTGAAACACAAAGGCACAGCTACACATAAAAATCAGCAGTGGTAACCTATAGGATGCCCTGACAGCCCTAATCAAGAATAAAAGGACAGTGCTCCCAACTCCCCTGACAGGACGAGTTGCTTTGCCTCTATGAACATTCCCCAGATAAAATTAAGTTGTGCTAAGCTACTAAGTACATTGTCAGCTTGTAACAACAAAATCTTTTGCATAATAAAGGAATATTGAAAATACATTAATAGTCTTAGGCTGTTCTATATTGTTCAATGGTCCACTTCGTATGTTAAACTGTATTTTCAGACATTACTTTGGTTAAGTCCAATTTCTACTTAACACATAAACAATTTAAGAGAATTAAGGTATTTCATACAGTACTTGTTATTCTCCCTGCCAAAGGGAACAACATATTCCACAGAAGGGAAATTATAGAGAGTTACTATAGTTATTATAGTTACCCAGGGTGACAGGGAGATGGAGTAAAGCAACACTCATGTTTCTTTTTGCTAATGGATTACAAACCTCCTTAGTTAGAAGCTTACAGATAAAGTAGATGCACACAGTCTTTGGTTTTTTACTGTAGTCCAACAGGATGCATTGTAAGTTATTCTTACTAAGTGTCAAAATGAGTCCAAGTGACAGATTATGTATTTGCTTACCTACATTTAACACTGGCATCTCTCCATTCACTCATACTAGGGTAAATAAACTGAGACTCTGGCTCTGTATTCCCCCTTGTTTGATCTCACTCTAGATCAGTGATGCCAAACCACGAGCACTGGCAAACGGAGATCTGGGCTGGCACCAGTGACAATAAGCAAACAACACTTTCAAAACACATTTGACGCCAGATAGCAAAGAGCACCCTCCCTGCTTCAGGAGCTCATTACTAGAAAGGCTTTCTGCTCTGAAATCCAGAATTACCTCCCACATGTGGGTGGAAAAGCCAAGACAACACTTCTCTTCCACAGACCCCCCCCAACATGCAGGTTGCTCCTGCCGCCCCAGTTTATCCAAAGCTGTGTTAAAGCATGAACAAACGCAGCTTAGTAATAAACAAGAAGTGGAACTGAACCACCTAAAATTTGTAGGTCATCAGCCTGCACTTCAAACCTTCCAGCTTCCACTGCACTCCTTCAGGAGATCACAAAAGTACACCAAACCTCAGCAGGGCACCTGTGAGGGCAACCAAGCTGGTGAAGGGACTCAAGCACAGGCCCTATGAAGAGAGACTGAGAGAGCTGGGGGTGTTCAGCCTGAAGAAGAGGAGGCTCAGGGAAGACCTCATTGCTCTCTACAACTACCTGAAAGGAGGCTGTAGTGAGGTGGGAGTTTGACTCTTTTCCCAGACGACTTTCAACAAGACAAGAGGACACAGTCTTAAGTTGTGTCAGGGGAGATTTAGGTTAGATATTAGATATTAGAAAGAATTTCTTCACGGAGCGGGTGATCAGGCAATGGAATGGTCTGCCCAGTGAGGTGGTAGATTCTCTGTCCCTGGAGACATTTAAAAAAAGACTGGATGTGGCACTCAGTGCCATGGTCTAGCAACTGCTCCGGTGGGTCAAGGGTTGGACTTGATGATCTCTGAGGTCCCTTCCAACCCGGCTAATTCTATGATTCTATGATTCTATGAAAAGGGGGGAGAAAATTAAGGCATCTTCCCTCACTAAACTGCCTGCCAAGGGGGTTCGGGACGATCGCTGCCACCTCTCCTGCTCTCATGCCACGTCACACTCCAGCCTGGAAGCGTAAGAAGCTGTACATGGAAAAACCCTTCCAAGGGGGCTCACAAAGCAATTTGCTAGGACTAGACCTCAAATGTCTGGATCACGGACATGGCCTCCTGTCTCAGCCCCGAGGGACAGAGGGGACAGAGGGGACAGACCAAGCTGTCTGTGCCACTGGGACTCAGGTTCCTGCTGAGCTGCGACACACTTCACCCCACCCGGGAGCCTGGATGCCCGAGTGATTCCCTCTGGCGTGACACCCATCCTCACTGCCACACCCCAAAGGGATTTAAGAGGCAGCAGATGCCAAGCATGACGGGACCATTCGATTATCCGCGGGGCTAAAGCAGCACAGACTGTACTTGCTTTGCACCATCACCTAGCAGACAGAGGATTCCCCGCCTGGCAGCCTTCGCACACCCGTGCTTGCACCCACACCCTCTCCACGCCAACACAAACGCCTTGAGCTACGCCCCAGCACCCAGACGGGACCGGGACCTGACACCGCCGGGCCGGGCCGGGCCGCGCCGCCCGCCTCCCCCACCAGAGGGCGACGCGACCCCGCGTTCGGGCAGGCAGCGCGGCCCGCCCCGGCCCGACACCGCCCCGCGGGTCCCGACACCGCCCTGCCCCGGCCGGCCCGCTGGCACCGGCCCCTCTCTGGACGGCATTTCGCGTCCACATCCAGCAGCGGAACTCCCTCCGGACTGCCCGCCCCCCGGACCCTCACCCCTCGCAGCCCTTTCCTCCCGGCTGCTCCCGCCTCCTGCCTCCACATCCCCTGCCCACGGTAGCCGGGGCCCGGGTTTACACCTCCGGGCATTGTTTTTGGCTAGAACTGGTGCTGAACACTATTGGGATGCCCTGTGTGTGCACATCCTCTCCACAGCGGTGGCTCGGGTTGCGCTGGGAGGTGCTCCCAGTTGAATTTGTTTCCCAGATTAATGGTTGATACCCGGAGGGTTCACTGGCTGGGTGGTGACCCCCACTTTTCTTGAGGAAACTCCCATATCAAAGAGTTTTCTTTGTAGTTTTCTTCTCGGCCACAGCCCATCCTCTGCTTTCTTTTCCTTGTATGTGGGAGCTAGCGACTGATGTGGTGGGGAAGCACTGGAAAAAAAACCAGTTATAAATGTGAATAATCTGAGTTGGTTCTTTCAAAGTTCACACCCCACGAAGCTGCAGAGCAAAGCCAAGTGGATGGGAGAGGGATATTTCATAAGAATCAACTGGCTGTTGCAGAGCCAGAGGAGGGGGGAAAGTTATCCCCTCAAGACAGATTATCATTGCCAGACCATATTGGTAAGATTGCAAGTTACGAATGAAACTGAAGCCAGAGAAATTGCCAAAGGAAAAAAAAATAATGACAGAAAACAGATGCAAAACAACAAAAAAAGCCAGAATAAAATGATTCTTAGGCCAGCACTGGAACACACCGCAATCTCTTACAGTTCAGGATGATTTAAATGGATGGAAAAGGGATTAAGGTCTAATCCAGCAGTTGCTCTATTTGAATTAATCTCAAAGGAGTCAGTCAGGATATGTATATTTGGAGAGAGAGGAGAAGAAAGTACACAAGAAATTGCAGGATCAGCCCCTGAATATAATCTGAGACTTGAAGTAGATCCTCGAGCCACACTGTCTTTAAAAGCTGATTATCTGATCCAAACCTTCCCAGAAAAGGCCGTGTTGTTAAATACACAGTTCTTTCTGAAATGCTGAACCCCCAGTTTCCTTGCCAGTTTTTGGCTGCTGCAGGAGCAGTAACCATTTCACTCACCCTGTCTGGGGCCCTCTCCAGCACTACAGTGCCTTTCTTGGCTGTGATCTTGCTTTCAAATGACACTGATTTTCTGGGACAGTCTTGACTATGAGGAGACTGTCCCACTGGGTCTTGGGTTTCCTGAGAGCCTGAGTGATTAAAGAGATTCTTCTTCCTTTTGAACTCAAACATTTTCCAGAGCTGCTTTCTCCTTCCTGAGTAACACTATCAATCTGAGGAAGGGCACTGAAATATCTACACCAGCACTGCCAAAAACAGCCTTGCATATTTCCAAGCAGTTATGCAGCCTTTAGTAAATCACCTAAGCATAAGCAAAATGTGCTTCAGGCTGCAAAGAAAAAGACAAATCCAAATGCTAGGGACTAGGAGTGCCCAGGGATGCTTCTCTAGACACACTGGAAGGGAAGACAAAATAAAGTGCTCACCCCAGTCCCTAATGCACAGTATCAGCAGCTCGCTTCTGCATGTGTGGGTACCCTTTACATGTGCAGGTGGGTGTATCTGAGGCAGGAACCAGATTACAAAAAGGAAATGCTATAAATTGCAGCCCAACACTGCAGCCCAAGAACTATATACTCAGTTTAGTAATTCTGACTACAAACAGTGCTGGTTTTATAGTTTTCCAGAAGCTCTCAGAATCTCCAGAGGGACCAACAGTTCCTTGCAGAATTGAGATGATTCTCAAAGACATTGTAATATTAAAAAATAAAAGAACCCACAAATACAGCAACATTGAGAGCTGGCCTTAGTCCTGCTTCTTTTCCCAGCTAACAAAGCAACCCCTTTCATCAGTTCATCAATATGTTTAAAACACCACAGACACAGATTCCAAGAGAAAGGAGCCTTTTGAGGAGTCAGAGAAGTGCACATGACAGTACTCTACCTGTTTGCTGGGATCTCAAGGGAGGGAGTGAATAGGATCACTCGGGGACAAAGAAAAATTACAAGATGAGAGTAGGTAGGGATATGAATCTTTCCTGTGTCAGAAACAAATCAACAAATACATTCTCCTGCCTTTGTGGAGGTAAAGAAAGAAATGAAAAATTTTCAAAAAAATTTAGCTCAGGTAAAATGAATGAAAAATTCCAATGGTCCCCAAAAGTAAATACTTACTACTGAGTTATCTGAGCTGGGCATGTGCATACACCCACCAGCAGTACAGAACAGGTGTTGGGACCCTGGGATACAGATAATCAGTGAGAAGAACCAAGTACACTGGTAATGGTGCTTGCTTTGCAGGCAACAGGGGTCACAGCTGGGATCCCAGACCTCCAGTGGGAGCCAAACACTGAGGCCCTGGTTTGCTTTTTTGTGCTATTTTGATCATTAAAAAAAAAAAAAAAAAAAAATCAAAAACCAAAAAACACCTACCTTCAAACATCACTGTCTGCATTCTCATTTTTGCAGGAAAATGGTTGGCAATTATATTACCCTTCCAATATCAATTGTGCATTTGCGTCTGTTTCTGTACAGCTTGTGCACTGGAAATGTGTTTTGGCTTCAGTTCAAATCCACTTTAGTGCCCCCAAAGAGATCTTCATTGTTATAAAGGCTTGCTGAGACTGTTACCAGTTTATACACAACTGTTTCTAAACCCTGGGACCCATGCTTTTGCTTGTCTATCAGGGACGAGTGGCAAAGATTAAAGAAGTACTTGCCTTTGGCTGCATAATTTAAAATAAAACAGCCGTGGTTTTCAGAAACCTCTTTTAAGGTGTAGTAAATCTGACTTTCTAAATGCCCAAGGCTGTGTTTATCTAAAAGTATCTTGGGGGAGATTGCTATGTCTATTAATCTATTTTCCTGTTTCCTTACCTCAGGGTTTAGAGGCTACATAAACCAACCAGCTAGAAGGCTGTTGGGGAGAGTCTCCACAGACAAGTATCTCCCTCTGCTTTCTGCATGCCTGGTGCAGGGAAATCATTAAAGATTGTTACAGAGTAGAAGCAGTAGATGAGGCTGAGATGACAGGGACAAAGCAGCATGAGCTCTGTCTTAGAAGAAACCTCAAAAATTGTTCAAGGCCTTTAAAAGAGTTATCAAACAGTGGATAAAGGACAACCAATGGCTATATATTATTTAGACTTTCAAAAGGCTTTTGTTAAAGTTCCTGAGAAGAGGCTATAAAGGAAACTTAGTAACCCATAGGTTGAGAGGTAAAGTCCTATATGGGTGGTGGGGTGGAAAGCCGATGGCTGAGAGTGTGAAAACAAAGAGGAGGAATGAATGATCCATCTCATCATGGAACAGTGCACAGGTACACAGGTAGGGTGCCCCAGGGATTAAAAATAAGATGTATGCGTGGGATATTTCTCAATGATTTGAAGACTCTGGTAAAAAGCAAAGGTGACAAAGTTTGTGTCATGCAAAATTAGGTAGGTGGGTGAAATAGAGAAGCATAAGAAATCGCGGAGGATGAAAAAATGAAGAAAGCTGAGATAGTGTATGAAATTAAATACACATAAGAGAAGAATGATGTGTAGAGAATACTACAAACTACTATGCATATGGGTAGGTTTTAAATTTCTTTTGAACATCCCAGAACACATCAGACAGTACAGCAGTACAGAAAACTGAAGGAAAGCTGGCTTCTCACCATGCAGTCATAGTTGAGACAGAAAGAAAGCATCAGTCTTTATGAAAAAGAGATTTTAAAAAATATAAAAACAAAATAAAATAAAAACAAAAACAAAACAAAAAAACAAACAAAAACCACTACAATCCTGTATATCCTATTAGCAGACAACATGATCTAATTTTTGCCTTGGCCATTACATTCAGGTTTGGACCACCTGTCACAAAGCTAAAACTAGGCAACAACCTGCTGAAGTACCTGGTGAGGCTGCACATCCTCTGTCTCTGCCCCTCACTCTCCAGCAGTCTTTTCTCAGCTACAGGTAGCCAAGGCAACTCTCTTGTATGTGGGCTCACTGTTACCTAGAAGAGATGAGCTTCTAGGAAACCACAGCACCTCCTGTCAGCAGCTCACTAATAGCTGCCTGGTTTTATTTGACTTTTGGGAAGTTAATGCATTTGAGACATTTATCCTTCCAAACAGGTCAGAAATGGCGCACACGGACACATACTTAGAGACAGCAGTTTTGAAGCAAAGCTGAAGAAGGCAACACTGTAACAGCCAGAAAAGTGAAGACTGAAGTAAACTATGTTAGAAATACAACACACTTGGCTATGTTGCTACAATATATATCAGAGAAATTTAATAAATATCTCTAGATATATTGTACTGAGAAGGCCAGGTGGATTCTCCGTCTCTCCATGTTACACTATAAAAGCTATGGCACAGATTTTAAACTACAGTTATGAAATATATTTTATTGCACTATAATTGGGTTTGTTGGGTTTTGATATCTATCTTTACTAAGAATTGACACTTAAAATCAATATTTCTTTTAGGAAGACAGTTATCACAAGTTAGAGCTCTTGTTCAGTCTCAGGGTGTTGGTCATTTTTAACAGCAAACAGAGAAGCAGTGCTCTGCATCTGAGAAAGTAAAATCCACAGTTGGGAAGCACTCAAAATCAAGGCTTCATCAGTAAATATATTCTACAAGGACAAAAATACAGGTCACTAAGCTCTGGAACTCAGTGCTGAAGAGAATTATCAGACAATCACAGAATGTTAGGGGTTGGAAGGGACCTCCTATTCTGTCCCCCATCCTTCTGTGGGGGCAAGGGTCAGTAAGCAGCTGTGCAGGAGCCTGGACGCTGGACAGGGTCAGCCCACCACAACTGCAGTTATCCTGTGTTCCTAAATGAAACAGCTGCATGTATGAAAACTGAACCAACCCAAATTTATGCCTCATAAAACAGGAGTAAAACAATACCAGAATGCTTACTTTTGAGTAAGTCATAGAGAAATGAGGGTTTAGTTACCTATATTGAGTAGAGATTTCTTCAGAGCATCTCAATACTATTTTGCTGATTCTAAAAAGCTCTGTATCAGACTGTAGATGCTATATCAGTGTCTATATCAATATCAGATGCTTTGCCTATCCATCCAACATGCATGGAACAGACTCCTGTCTAAAGTTACATCTAAGAAGCAGTATTTAATGTGCTCCTGAGCAATCTATCTGAGCCCTGCACCTGTGGCAATAACGCAGGAAATGCCAACACACAGCACAGAAAATGCCAGCTTTTCACAAGGCAAGCAAAGAAATACTATTTCTTCATGCTATAATATGATGCCTCATGTAGATTTCTTGAAGGTAGATGTTTCCTGGTTTATAGTTTATATTTTATTTATTTGGCTTGCCAACATTTTTGAAGCTGGAGCATACTATACTCTGCTCCAGAGGTCTGTGGCACCTAGTGGGATCAGCATAGTGAGGGAGACTAGTGTCCCAACTTTGATCTGCTCTGTGTCTACAAGTAAGTCACTGACACCTCTCTGTACTTTATTTTCTCCTGCTTTCCATCACATATCTGTATTATTAATTTGGATGCATCACCTTCAGAGAGAGACACTTTCAAGTTTTCTAGTAGCTATAGCAGAGATGGCTGACCTTTCTGTGAGGCAATGGCCAGTTGCTGAGACACACATACAGGCAGTGCATTGCAGTGATCTGCGGTGGTGGGAGGTCTGAGACCTGTTGACTTCCTCATGGTCCTTTCCCTCTGTGGCTAGAGAACTCTGACTGGGCTTGCAGTTGGATCCCATGGCAAACCGTTGAGGTTTGTCTCCACAGGTTTTGCTTTGTCCCACAGTCTAGTCCTAATCCTAGGATTAAGGTTACCTTCATACTGTCTCAGCCTTGTTACTACTGAATTTTTCACAAGCCACCTAAGCCTCAGGAAAGACAAGCTGGAGACCCGTGGCCTACTAGGGAGATCTCAGCCCTATCAGGTGTACTACATAATCATTTCTAGCTGTTAATGGAGACGACTGTCAAAATCCTGTTTTCCATTTCTGCTGTGAGAGGTTCTGCAAAGTCTGTAGCAAACCAGGGAGGAGGTTCTGGGGACTGGCAAGCTGGTCTCAGCAGAAGTCACTCCAATAAAGGTGAAAAAATAACTTCAGGGAAGCAAGTCAGAAGAAAAATTATTTCAGGGCAGAAGTCCGAAGAGAAGAAGGAGTGGGAAGAGGAGGATTCCTGCCGTGGAAGCAGACAAGCAGAGCAGTGTGTCCCTGGCACAGGAGGAGTGGAGGACATGCCTTCCGCAGGGATTATGCAGAGTTGTTAGAAGTGAAGCCTGAAACCCAGCAGAACGGAAGCTTGGAAACCAAACCCTGGACTGAAGCGGGTAATTTACCTTATTTGAAATAAAAACAGCTTAAGTTGAAGCCAGCTGGAAATTCAGCTGAATTGAGGCTGCAAGCAAAATTAGCGTAGCACTCTGCAGGTTGAAACATGGGGGAAGCAGAATGAGGGATTGAGTCTTGACGGCTGGCAGAGGAGGGAAGCTGCTGCTGCTTCTGCAGTCCTATTCAAAATTATCCCTTAAAGCTAAAATCATTGCAAGACCAGGCTGGAAGACCATAATAGTGCCTGCTGGCCTTAACTGCAACAAGCTTAAAAAGACAACTGCAGCAGAATCATCATCAAAAGGAATAAGAGTATGAATACCCCCTGAGACCAGTAGAGCATGGTAAGTGCAAATGACAGACTGAAACATCTTGGCCAGGAGTCTGTCAATGTAAATCAATGTATCTATGCCACTGACTTCCGCAGTGGAGCTGGGCCAGTTTATTCCATAATCCATATCTAGAATGCAAGTATGTATACCCATGTCTGCAAAGTTCACTGTGCTGCTTGGGGCCTGGGGAAGAGAGGGCCATGGTCTGACATATCATGTTGAGAGACCCAAGACAGCTCTCATGATGTTTGTGCATCAGAAAACATCTAATCATAGTGGTAGCCAGGCAGGCTAACTCAGCCATGTGAGCTAATGTATCCTGCTACTGCTGTTAGACTAATTCCAGTCCCCAAGCTAATTCTTGTAGAGCTAGCTTGTAGAGTTAGCCTGTATAATTCAACACTACATTGCATTGTCAAAGCCTTAAGGAGTATGGCTGTATATATGTGCAAGCAAGAGTGCACAGTTAAGTGCACTGCTGTACTCACAGGCTTGTGTATATCTGGGAATTTTATCTGCCTCTGTACTGATGATCAAAGATCCCGTTCTTTTCCAAATGTTCACAAAGCAGTCCCTGTGTCAGCAAGCGGCTTAATTTGAAAGACATAGTGTTTAATGTAACCAGCTATAATAGGGCACCAAGGATTCTGCTTCTGAGTATTTTCCCTGCGCTTACACTAGAAGCAATAAAGGTAACCACTCTTTAAGTTCTTTCTCAAGAACTAATATTTCATACCAGTGTGCCACAATGCAATCCAGTGTCATTACATTCAGGGTAAGATAGTATCGTGACTGAACAACATCATATTCTTACTGCAAGTTAATATTTTCCCAGGGTTTGAAGTAATTTTTCTGGACTTCCACAGAAGTCTTACAGAAGCAATTTGCTATAAAAGGGAACCAGAATATGTATTTTAATGCAAACGATGCAGAGTAGTCAACATAACATCTATCACCATTTTATTGAGTTAATCTGAGTGTTGTTACAATATCCCATTGTCTCAAGATCTCTGCTGCATTCATGGGAACAAGCGGCTGGGTGGAATGTGTAATCAGCAAGTTCACCAGTTTTGGCAATGAAATATAAACATGAATGAGCCTAGACATGCTTGGAAGCCCAAGAAAGTATTAATTGCTCGGTGTTTTCTAATGAAGGGGTTTGGAGCAATAAGATAATAGAAGTCGACTCCAACTTGAGGAATAAGAACATGTCCATGTTGAGTCAGCTGAGAAGTGACAGCAAACACACTTTCTAAAGGAGACATTTCTATGTTATTATCTTCTGCTTCCAAAAACAGGCCCTAGCCCTAACTGAAATTTTGAGACGAGTCATCTTCTATATATCATGGATTCCACACACATAAAAAGAGAAAAAATTACACAGTGGGCTTTTTTTAAAATCTGTTTTTCCAGAAAGAAATACTGTTGCAGACATAAAAGTTTTTTCCAGGCTTGCCCTGGGCACTCCTTGAAATACGCTGTATGGACAATATGCAGTCAAACATCTGGCTGTCTCTAGGAGATACTCATCCTGTCTCTCCTTGGCAAGCTGAGTTTCCTGTACAGCCTCACTGAATTTATTGCCTCATTGTGGTGGAAAAAAATCGAGGCTAGTGACAGACCATGTATGGGTATGAAACAACCAAGATGAATGAGAAGGGGGAAAAAAAAGAAAAGTGGGTATAATTACAAGTCAATTAAATATAAATCATTACAGGCATAAGAGGAAAGGAGCAGCGTGCAGAAACCTGCAAGAAATACAGGTGTTCTCTGACTTTCTTCCTCCACCCTGCAGATTAGCAGGACTGAGGAGCAGTGCCTGTACTGGCAATCTTTACATCTGCTGGGTGGGATTTCCAGCCATAGACAAGCACAAGGTAGATTAATGATGCAGCAGCACCATTAAAGAAAGCAGTGACAGGGGGCTGAGATCTTTTGGCCGGGTTGGTTTGTGCTTCCATTACTGCCTGGTAACACATAACTCTTTACGAGGGCATAAAATTGCTCTTTACTAATGTTTTTCTCATTCAAAGGTCAGCAAAGCCACAGTGAAAGTTAAAGAGGAGCAGAGCATGGCTCTAATGGGACTGCTGAAAGCAGACAGCCACCTTCAGAGTATCAGGACTTAATCTCATAAGGTGAAAGCTGTGCCTGCTCTTCCATCAATAGAGCTGTTGCCTCCACCATGGGCCATAAGAACATGTGGCAGGCAGGATGGCAGCTGGGGGCTGCTTTTACCACACTGCAGATTTGCCCAGCTCATGTGTGGTTTGTTAAAAAAAAACAAAATCACAAACCTTTCTTTATTCGGATTGGAGTACAGGCCAGAGTCAGACCATAGCAGGCCAAGATAACCTAGTCCTGTCTGGAGTAGAAAATGGCCTCAGCTCATTTAAAAGGGTCACAAACCCAAAGAGTGCTTTTTTTGCAGAGGCACCATTCCAGTTCTGACACAAAGACACAGGCAGTGTAAAGCAGTGTGGCTCCACAGACAGTTCACACCAAATCAGCTGCTGGCCAGCATGTTAAAAAAAAAGCCCTTGAATTGTCAGTCAGTCTGTGCTTAATTATTTGCTTCCTACCCATTTCCCGTGATTCTATACCCGCTCCGACAGGCAACAGTGCCATTGAGAATCTGCTGATTCAAATCCCTCCCTCCCCAGCAGAAAGCCAGTGGGAGGAAGGAAGAAAGAAACACAACTCGACATTCTATTTTTCCCCCTTCAAATAAACCCCTAAATTGCTTCTTTAATGCACTCAAGGTTTTGAGCGGGGTAGGAAGCTCTGATACAGAATGGGGCTACAATTTTGTTAAAGCTAAGCTCTGCAGCAAGCCTGTGAACTCCAATAAATTTGTAACTCAGTTCCCAGTCAGAAACAGAACAATAGCCTCTCCTGTTTAATTGTGGATTGCAGCGAGTGGTTTCATGCTCAAACCCTCTTGTAATGTAGTCCTCTCCTTTTAATCATCAAAGGTGATCTCTGCCAAAGCAGCTGACAGTTGCATTTGATCAAGTGTAATAGGAACAGTCAGATCTTCCAGGATCCTTGTAGTTACCCATTTTCTATGTGTAATTCCAGTCTATTTCATACAAGTTTAATATGACAACTGTATTACAAAATTAGAGGGAGGATTTGGAGTGAGGTGACTCACTGGTTTTTTTTTATTATTATTATTATAAAATCTGAACTCAAAAAAAAAGCCATTCGCTGTTCCGAGCCCTGCTGCTGACCTCCTGTATGACCTTGAACAACCTTGATGTCGAGATTGCTTCTTCTGCTTTGCCTGTCATAGCTATTTAGACTGTGAGCTGAGCAGAGCAGGGACTGCCTGGAGTGGGTCTCAGTTTAGTAGCTAGCACAGAGGAGTATACACTTAAGAGTTGATGACACCTGGACATTAACACCACCTGCATATATATTAAAAGCTATATAAATATTTATATTTATCACAATACATATCTATCTCTATACATACCTCGGCCAACATGCTTCATAGTGGTTTTAAGTTTGAGAAGTAATACTTTGGGGGTAAGGAATTCCATTTTCAACCAAGAAAGAAGACCCATCCTCCATCCTTCAATACAACTGCACTTCAAATAAATTTACCAGGAGAACCTCTCTTGGACTTTGCCCTGCTGTTTTCACAGTTCAGTTTACATTGGCCCTGGCAAAGGAAAGCAAAATGTCTGTTATGTGTGCCAGCTGCATCTACACCCACCAGGAATACTCAGAGATGTCCATTGCCAAGGTGTACCACATCTACTATGCAAAGAGTCCGTTCTTTATGTTATTACCATAGGTCAGGAGGAGCATCAAATCTCTTGCACTTGTATCAGATGTCAGCATTTGGGAAAGTGGTTGGTGGCAGGTAGGGAAGGGCAGAAGTCAGTCAAAATGAAAATGGTTTGGTTTAATTAATTGCAAGCACTGCTTGAAGGACCAGCATGTATATTTAATCAGTTGCCTAGTAACAAACGGCGTATGATGTGAATGCTATCAGCCCGCGGCATGAGCAAAGGATGGTCCCTTTCTGGTTTTATCAGCTGCCAGCATGCATACTCTGGGTGTTGCACACCCTTGCCCTCACAAGGTCTGCTCTGACACCTCACAAAAGCCATGCAGTGGCAAGAAGCACCCCCCATTTTGGCGCTGCCTTTTCTGCTCCTCCCTCAGACATCTCAGAGAGAAGATTGTGTCTTCTTACAGGGAGTGACCTTTGCAGTGGCGATTCAAATGACAAGAAAAATTATCCAGAACTCCCCTCCCCTCCACCCAGCTTTTTTTCTTTATGAAGTTATATACACATTGGGAATAGAGTGCAGGCACTGCTGCTGCTCACGTTCTTTTACTGACACCAGTGTCACCATTAACAGTATATATCTTCTATAAAAACCTGTGCAGAGAAAACCAGAGAATCATTGGCACTGGGTCAGAATTAATAAGAAAGTGGGTTCTTGGTTGGTTTTGTTTTTTGCAAATTTTATTTTTTTTTTCAGTGACCTTAAAGAAAGAAGGGCAATGGATGAATAGATGCTGCATTGTAGCACATAAAACCAGCCCAAGACAAACTGTACAGTTCTGTTTCCTGTAGGTGAAAAAATAACTCATGCCCTGACAGGCAACTGAACATTGAGTACTCCTTTGGTGCTAGTTTTAGGAGAGAATTTGACAACAAGAATTTGCTTGCAGTTTTCCACCACACGTATGCCATTATGTTAGCTGGGCCTGATAATGCAAGGACACAAAAACCACTCACACCGCCTATCCATATTGCAAAAGAGAAATAAAAAGGGAACATCAATAAAATAAAAGTTCCCATTTAGGTTTTAACATGCCATGACAGTGTTTGTGTGTCCTTATCAGGGCTTCCTTTTCTCCATCCCCCCCTTCTCAATTTGTAAATCCCACTGGATAAAAGACTACATCTTCCATAAAGAATTCCCACCAGAAATCTTTATAAATCCTCCATCAGTGAAATACTCTGCTGTCATGCTGAGTAGAAGCTAATCTAATTAAGACGGGATCTGCTAAATTTAATAGCCTGCTATGAATTTTTACGGACATCTGGTAACTGGAAGGTTGGAACGGCTCTGACACATCAAATACACATTGTCCAAATGACCAGTATCAGTCTGATTATTTTCTCTTTTTCAGTCACTTGTAGCTGATGTAGGATGCAATCACCCCCTCAGGATACACCCACATGACTCCATCTCAAATTAATGGAGGTTATGGTGTGTGCATGTTGGCAAGCAGAAATGGGCCTCTGATGCTTCTTCTAATCTTGTTTTTTCTCAGTTAATGAAGGATCGGGATATACCTGCATTATATTTCATTGTTTACAAATACTGTAAATGGTATAGCACGAGCTGGAGCATCTATTAGGACATTTGTGTTTGGAATCTGCAAGTTACAAGCACAGACTTGATGGGCAGCTTTCCTCAATCAAAGTCCTACATCTTGGCCTCTGGCAAGGCACAGTATTCCCAGTGAGGATGAGAAGCTCCACCATTTTAATCATCTCTCCTCAGTCTAACAGAAAGATGTTAGCAGGGGAAGATACAATTTGGAGGGTAGGGCTGTTGGGGTTTTTATCTCTCACGTTTCTAGTACCAAAACCAGTTGAAACCCTCTAGTGGACCCCAAGAAATGGTGAACTGAGATGCTATAGAGCTGGTCCCATCTTATGAGCCGTTACCACGAGAAGGGGTCATGTTTGCAGAAGTGCACGTCATTCTCCCCATCCTCATGAACCACAGTCTGAGAATGCTACACTAATGAGCTCCTGGTATTTTTGTGGTTGTCTAACTCATCAACAGAAGAAGTGCATGAACATTATTTCCACCTGGCAGATTCCCCTAGTGTTTAACTCTTCCAGGCATCACTCTTAGATGCTTATAAGAAAACCACAAGCACACACATATACATAGTGTACACTCATAGTTATGTAATTTTTAGATGGGACAGACAGAATAGAAGGCACAATGCCAAACCTTTCAGAAAAGATAGTTTACACTTTAAAACACATTTCCTTTTTTTCTGTCTTGGTAAAGAAACCATTTTTCTTAGACTTCCCTCAGCCATCTCTCCCCACACCCTTAATAAAGGACTCCAGCACATTCAGCAACACAGTGGGAGTTGTGTCAACCTGATGTGATGAGTTGGCACTTGAAAATTTAATCTCTTTACCATCCACTAGCATTAAATCTGTGTAGTGTGACTTTTAAACACATGCCAAAGAACAGGGAAGTTGGGAAGTTACAGTCCTGGCTTACAGATCCCTTAAGCACTGGATTCATGAAATGGGAACAAACACTTCTGGGGTCAAGTGGAGAAAACTGGGCTCCGTGTAAATAGAAAAGCCTCACTAAAGTAATGTGAATGTTGGTATAGTTAAACTGGAGCATCTGCAGTGAGAAGAGACAGGAAATCCAACTGAAAGGTTTGGTACATGCACAACCCTATGTACAGGATAGTCTGTGTGACAGTCAGTGAACATCAATGTCGTGTCAGTGGTGCTGCATTGGCTTACTCCAGACAGAAATTTTGCAGGCAGCTCCAAAAGCTGGCTTGGAGCTTTGATGCTTCTCTGCAGCCATGAGTAAACCCTGAAACACCAAACAGCAAGGTGGGCACTGCCACACTCTCTGGGGCAAAGGATGGAATAGCACATCTCCCTCTCCTTGGATTATACCAAATGGGCCACCCTTGTTCAGCCATTCCTAGGGACTCTTTGCCTGGCATCAAAAAAGCTGGAGGGTCTCGCGGTCACAGATTTGCAAGTCAGGGCCCAGCCTCTCTTCCTCGTGTCACACTGCACTGCTCCCTTCTAAACATGGACCTCTGCACTCACAGAGGAGCAGCTTTACTTCACAGTTAGGACTTTTCATATGTGCTTGGCAAGGCAAAGTCTTGACCTGCTATGGATTAACTATCTGAATGAACAGAAACAGATACAGTCTGCAGAAGGACGTCTATGACTTCGTTACGGAGTGACATTGAATCAATTGTGTGGACTGGGCTAATGTTGGTTGTTCTTTCTAGGGAAAATGTGAAATTAACTTACAGTGGTTTAATGTGATTCCAGAAATGAGGTATACGTCTTGCCTGTAATAGCTTTTGATTGTCAATATCCATGTTTGTTGTTATCCTCCATTCAGAAACAAATGAGAATGTGCAAAGGGCATTAAGGGTGTACAAATGTTGTTTTCTGATGGTAAATAAAATGGAATTTAAAGTAACACTATCAAAGCATTAGCTAAAAAGTATGCGTACTTATATTAATTGTAGGTCATTTATACACATTCTAAAATAATCTTAAAGGACCTGAAAAATGCATAATATAACGAGCAAAAAAGTTTTGTCTATGGCATGTAGTTTGTTCTTTAGATAGAGCCATACAGTAAAAGGGTACTGGTACTTTTTAAAAAAAGTTAAATTTCAGATAGTATTTACAGACATTTTCTGAAATACTTATGTGTGCCTTTAAAAGCAGAACAGGGGTAGGCAGGAGGGAAGGTGGGAAAGAAAGCCGAAAGGAAGGGAAGGGAACTGGGAAGGAAGGAAGGAAGGAAGGAAGGAAGGAAGGAAGGAAGGAAGGAAGGAAGGAAGGAAGGAAGGAAGGAAGGCAGGCAGATTTTGTAATAGTATCTAGACAATTTAGGGACCTATGTTTCATAAAGCAGCAGAGAAAAGTGGAATTTTAAGTCTGTAGATATCTGTGCTTATTTACTACTTCAGACACCCCACTCTTAAGAATCAAACCTGATGCTTTGCAGTCACCTAATTTAAAAGCTGTGCATATTTTTGAAATTAGACACGTACCAAGATGCTGAGGCAGTGACAGCATTCTTCATGGGTGCTCCCCAGAGCAACAGGAACAGAAAACAATGGCTGGTACAGAGCAGAATTGAACATCCACATGCCTAGTGAATGCCACTTCCACCAGTGACTACCTGGTTTGTGTTGTTTTTCAGCTTCACTGAAAAAAAAGGAAGCAAGTCAGCCTGGGTTTAACAAGACAGTTTTCACGACACAGTTCCTTGCTCAAGGGGCAAGTAATAGCCACCCAGGAGCTATTACCACCAGCAACAATCAGCCAAGCTTCTCATGTCTAACTCTCCCCAGCACAAGCTATACTGGAAAAGCTCAGGATCTCCTATTCTCAACATATACACAATATTTACATATACACTCCACTCTAAGCTTCCACATGCAAAACAAGATCATGCTCTGGTCTTCACTGGTAAAGATCTATTGACCACAAACACTCAAGCTAACAAGCATTGCTAATTTAATCACACAGTAGCCAACTCTTTTAATAGGTATGAGTAGAAAATCTAACAGATACAGAAAATTTTACTTGTAAAACATCCAAGTAAGTCAGATGTTAAGAGATAATCTGTAGATGCAATGTTTTCAAAATTGTATCTGGGTGGACTAAGTAAAACAATCCCTTGAAATATAAATTATCTTGTCTAGCTGCTAGAATTCCAAAGTTTTTTTGTGCTGAATTTTGTTTGCATGGTTGTGTAGTAAGAGGTGTACAGTCGTCCCTTTTCCAGAGATTTCTTCATTTCAGATCAGCAAGTAAGAGATACCAAGTACACAGTTTCTAAGTGTGCTCACAGCTGAAGCCAAAAATTTTGCAGGGTTTCATGTACAGATTAAGAGCAACATACTATCATGTTCATTTAGAGTGATAAGTCCCATAAACTAGAAGCAAGTGTTGTACCAGGAATCCTCATGGAAGGCTGAACAGGCTACAGATGATAGCTGTTTCTGCAGACTGTCTGTGCCTACACATTCAGTGTACAAGACCTGCAGTTATACCATTGCAGTGATCTTTTCCAGCCTGAGAGCTGGCAGCTCAGATAAGCATTTATCTTGACACCACCAAAACAGGGCAGTGCTGCCCAATGAGGAGCACCACAAGGTTGCTCCTTCCATCCCCCCAGTGGTTTAGAAAAGTGAAGCAGTGACCAAAGGAAGGGTAAGAATTGTGTGAAGTAGGTCCAGCATCTGCTAACAGCATGGGAAACTTCTCTTTCCACAGGTGTAGGAGCACATTTCCTCATCCTGATGCCTCCCCAGACCCCAGCACAAAATGTGTCAAAATTCTTCTCACCTTCCCCTCTCAACTTACAGCACACGAAGACTGCAAGGGCAGAACCTGCTCAGCTCCATGATGTGCATGAAAGCATGTTGGCTCCGTAGCCAGAAATCTTCTTTTATTAGCTCAGCTAATCATAGTCACAGAATGGTTTGGGTTGAAAGGTACCTTGAAGATCATCTAGTTCCAACCTCCCTCCCTTGGGCAGGGGTACCTTCCACTAAACCAGGTTGCTGAAAGCATCATCCAACCTGGCCTTGAACACTTCCAGGGAGGGGGCATTCCCCAAGTTCAGCCTGTGCCATCCTCATAATGAATGTCAGCCTCAGCATCCACTGTTTACACTGGCCTTGCACTTGAGATCATGGATTGGGCCAGGGTGCCTGTCAGCCTGAAGCTGGAAAGCCCACAGCTGCCACCATGGTGCCAGGGGAAGCAGCAACCTACAGATGCTATTTGAGGAATAGTGTCACAGAGAGACAGGCCACGGGATCTAGCTCAGAACCATGAATCCTAACTGAGAAAGTTAAATACAGACAGGCCAATGTGAAGATATCCAGCCAGCAATTGCACCTGCACACTGGTTAGGGCAATGGTGTGCATTAAACACTCACTTTCATCTCCATAGGAATTAGCAGATGTGTTGACTTCAGCCTGCCCAAGTGGAGTCAAAATCCTTTGAAGTTCCTTTGTGTTGAAGAACAGCTGCAGCAAACCTCAGCTTAATCCCAAGTCTACCTAAACTGCTCAGGGCATATATCTGGCAATATCAGCTCCAGGTGGCCCACAATGGGGATTTAGGGTTTTGCTCTGTTTATACAGCAAGGAAGGTGGTGGAGCCAGCATTTGAATACACTTAACAGGTACAGCAGCACAACTAACACACCATAAATAATCTAGTTTTAAAAACCCATTTAAGAATAAAAGATATCATAGATTTTACTATAAGCACTAAGCAGAGTGACCAACACGAGCTAAAGATTCTGGATCTGCCTTGTCCCTAGCTGGGGTTTCCCAGTGCAGTAGTGAGCATAGATTCATGCTCTCCACTAAATAAACAAGCATGGCATCACAGCAGTAAGGACAATTCCAGTATTAAGAAGAGAGAATGAGGCCAGGGCTAGTCAATACATGTCATCACAGTCATGAAGATGAACCCAAAGGCAATTGCAAACAGCTAAATCTAAAGAAGGAAGGAGATCTTGCTTCACAATGCAAAAAGGTCCAAATTAGGTCAGGAAAAGTCAGCCTCAGCCTAGTATCAATCGTGTCCCCTAATCTAGGCAAACCCTTTAGTGTTTCCTTTCAAGTCATCCACTTGCCTCCCTCAGGATTCGGGCTTTGGTTTTATAGCTGCTATTTTCTACATCAGATATAAAATGCAAATGCATGGGAAGGCACAATAAAGTTTGAAACTGGCCCAGAAGGAGGCTAGAAAAATGGAGAACTCCTTGTCTCTGTCTGATGAGAGGGAAGGAATCAGTAATGCTGAATGTAAGCTTAGTAGATAAACACTGTATTAAATGAGCATATCCATTCTTAGCCCCTAAGCTAGCAGAGCACAGAAGCAGATGCAAAATTAGAAATGTTTGAGTAGTCCTGTTTATTTCAATAGAATTACTCCCATGTTTAAAGTCATGCACGTTTAAGTGTTCTGTTGTACCTCAGTCTTTAAAAAGTCACTTTTTCACATCCAGGACAAAGGTGTTCCAGAGATAAGTATTAATTTTGTGATTATTACAAATAAGAAACTGAATAGTACTGTGAGGGAAAAGATGGGTCACCCATTGCATGAAATAATTGAAATGAGACTGTCATTCCTAAACTTTGCTGTCTCTGACCCTTTGAGTTTGCTTTTCCTGATAAACATAAATATTCCTTTCTTCTCATAGGGTAAAAAATAATTGCATAGTGAATAATTTTTTTTGCACTTTACTTAAATACTTCTACAGATATCTAACAGCTAAACCCTCAAAGCAGTTTTCACAAAACACTAGAAATGAGATCCATTCTTGCCTAAAAGTCAGGTTAGGTTATGGCACTCCAGAAGTGTTCTTTACAGTTTCAAATGGTCACAACGATTCCTATCTGAAGCCTTGACAGCCCTTATATGTTTGATCATCTGTTGATTCACATTAAAGAAATGACACATGAGTAGGTAAACCTCTTCCTACATAAGGTGAGCAGGACTTATCTTTGTTTCACAGGAATACTGGGCAGAGCTATATGGAAATAACAAAAATTTTTAAATGGTTAAGTCTTTCAACAGAAAATGCACATGATCTGTTATAGTCACTTGGACTTCTTCTATATTTATTTACAAAGCCTTTTTAACCTGGGGTGATACAATCCAAAAAGCTGGCAAGTTTTCATATACATTTATTATGGGCTGAAGATACAGTTTTCTTGTTGTATTGACCTTTAAAGATTAAGTTCATAATGGGCTGCAAGCTAAATCAGATGAAAGGAATAGTTCCCTCACCACCGTGCTTGAAAATTCCACGAGCACAAAAAGCCAAACTTCCTTTCCTCTTTAGAGGTTTCTCTCCAGGATTTTACCTTGGCACTTCTTGAACAAACTGCATAAGAGAGATGTCTTGTCTTGTTCTGCTGGTTATCATTCTTACTTTTTTTTTTTTTTTCCCCCTCAGAACAATTTCAGCAAAGACCATAAGCTTGTGACAGAGTGAATTTGTGATCTTATCCAATCATCTGGGCTGTTTGCAAAACTTCAGTAGGTGGCAGCGTTTTGTTGATAAATGTTTTGTTATCCAAGTGATCTCATTTAGTGCAACTGTTGCAATATTAATAAACTGAACTTACGATTGCATTTGCCAGGACTGAAAATATTGCCATCCTATCTGGCATTTGTTCTTATCTGAACTGACAACAACATCCATTGTATTTATAAAAGGAGGAAGTCTCTGTGCTTGTATGTCTTAGGGGCAGAGGGGAAAGGGAAAATTAGGGGAGAAGCAAAGGAAGATTAAGATTATATCATTTACATTGTGGGCCACCTGATTTATGGTTGTAATACACGACCTTTCCGGCAATTTGGTTGAACTGTCACCACTGGGGAACATATAGTTCAAAGGAATGGTTACCTGGCTACTCCCTCACCCCTAGCTCACCAGTTCAAACCCAGCCAATATTGACAACATCTGAAAGCTGTTACCACTTGGTAACTCTTTGATGATATACGTTCAGTTCCTACTGGATAGATGAGCATGGCATGAAAAAATCCCATCATAACTACAGTTTGAAAAGCCCAGATTATAAAGGACATCAAGACTCAGGCCAATAAGGACTCTAGTAAGGATGAAGAGGGTTAGTGCTTTAGCGCCCTGTTATCAAAAAACTTTGAACTTAATTCATTAATACAGGTGCTGTATATATATAGATATGTATGTAGATGTATTGACACACATATGATTAAAGTGGATATTTTTATTGTTAGGTTTCTATGTAACATATCCCCAGTTTTGCCTCTTACGAAAATAACATCCTTCTTAGTCCAAAGTCCAACACAGTCCAAAGTCCAAAGCATAAAGAACAGCCTGTTCAGAAAAAGACTGTCCTCACAGTCATCCACCTACTATGCAATTACTTGGGGTTAAAAAAGAAAAATCAAAGTCTCTGACTCAGTTACATCCTCAGAAAAGAGAATCAAAGTCATTGGTTTTATTACAGACCCTTCAGATGAAAACTGATTTAAATAGACCAGGATTTGTGCTAAATCCCACTACCATTAAGATCCATTACGAGTGCCATTGACTTAAACAGAAAGAACACATTTGGACCAATACAAATCCTCTAGAACTTAGATATGATAAACAGAGAAAAAGTGCTGAAAGAGGCCTTATGATCACATTTGCATGTACGAACGTAATTTTTTCCTATTCAGGAAATTCCCTAAGATTGAGAAACTAAGAAGGGAAAGACAGAAACAATGTTGCTAAATATCAAGGTGATTGAGACCTTGCAGAAGAACTTGCATAAAGATTAAAAGGTCTTTCAGACTTATGAATAAAAGAGAATTGGAAAGAAAAAAGACACAGCAATTCTGGGATAGTGGCATTGAGATATGTCACAGTTTAACACTGGCCCGGCAATTAAATTGAATAACAGATGCTCTCTATTAATCCCCCCCCCCTCCTCCCTGGTAAAGAAAGGAGAGAGGCTTACGGGTTGGAAATTAAACTACACAACTTTAATAAAACAGTAATGATAAATAGGTAAAATAATAATTAAAAAATCATTTAAGTATGGCTCAAAGCCTACATAAATACCCGCTCTCAACTTTCAACACAGATTCCAGTGTCAATCCTAAGGGCAAAAGTACTACTCACTACACTCCTCAACACCTACCTCTGTGATTTCACTTTTGCTCCCTGTCAGAGTCACAAAGCTGCATTCTTCTCTGTGTTTTAATCTGACCCACAAGAGGTGGGAGTGGAGGAAAGGCAACATTCTTATTGCTTAATTTCAAGCGTCCAACTTCAAGTTACCATGTTAGTAATCTGATTTCTATATTTAATCCATAAAGAGAGACAGGACCTTTAGAAGGATGATTAGAATGGCTCTGAACTGTACCAATAGAAGCCTGATTGCAAGGTCTGTCTGCACAACTGAATTGATCACAGTGGCACATAAATCAGTTCCCTAAAGTTAAACCAAATGCACACTTTCTAATTAGCCCATTGCTTCCCTTATCTGGCAGTATTTCCTTTTATTTCAAGGATAAGTTCTTTGGGACAAGCATCATCTTTTTGTCCTGTATTTGTTTAGCATTTATCCCCATTGGGTACTAGACCATGCCAAGAAGTAAAGAAGTGTGTGCCTGCTTCTAATGTACATTTCAACCATACCTTGCCCAGAGAGTGCACCCTCTCACCTGGCACAGGAGGACACAAGCTCAGTGCCACCAAGTACTGAATTGTTCTCTTACTTCAACTGCTTCTGAACCCTCAGCATTGTGGTATCATAAATAGTAATAAATATCACTAATCTAGGACAGAAGTAGGACTCTTCTAACTGCTGAGAAAACTGTGTTTTATGACTAGGTTAATAAGCTTCAGACTTCTACTCTTCTGAGGCCTTTGGTCTATGAGGAGAGATTGTGTGGCTGTAGCATTAAGTGTAAAGGAACATGTACAGGTAAAAAACCTGTAATCTGAGACAAGAAATTACTTTGTAGCTGCTGAATCAGAATTAATGATGAAATGCAAAGAAGCTGCAGACAACTCAGCATAGAGTCCAGAAAGCCAAATGATACAGAAGTGAAATTCAAATCAAATTAATTGAAACAAACGATGTAAGCATATATTGTCATCAAAGGAATATAAAAACAGGAATTCCTAAATACATGAAGCATCCCAGGGATGGAAAAGAAGCTAAAAGTTAATAATGATGGAATATTCAATAACAGATTTGGATTCCCAATCTGCAACGTAATTAGGTCTGTGATTATTTCTATTGAAATCAATGGAAATGTTTTTGTTCAAGTGCCTTGTTTCTATTAAAACGGCTCATCTTCATGGTACAAGGATGAACAAGATCAGCTGAAGCTGAGGTGATGAAAGGGGATTGATAACTGGATTAGTTCAACAGATCCTCGCTGCACAGACCAATTATAGGTGCTGTGAAAAGGGATTTCTTCTTTATGAAGGCTTTTATATTGCCATTGGTATTTATTTGCCTCAATTTGTCGGCGAGCTAATACTCTGCATCAGCACCTTGAGACTGAAATGCTTTCTCTCTGCAACAAGACTACTACCTGTTTAATATGTAGTGCACAAATATAGATGTTAGTGTGTGCACAGGGTTCAGTGAAGAACATAGCATTTAAATGGGAAAATTCTACTCTGAGATATGAAGGATTGTATCCATAGATGGCCTCCAGAAAGTGTGCTAGACAGAGCAGACTTTTTCAAGATGGAGGAAGATACACCATTTGCTATGCCTCAAAGCAAAAATATCCCAGCTTGTTCTGATTCAGTGCTTTTGCTAACCACAGTTTTAATCACAGCTGGATGAGAAGACCAATTCCTTCTGCACTACATAGCTGCTGGAGTCTGAACACAGGCCAGTGCATTGGCCAAATTACTTTCCTATCATCTTCTGAGAGCCTTGGAGATTTCCCACTATCTTGCTTGCACAAGAAGGAGTAGGTTGCCTCTCTTTTACTTCATCTGCACGTGTAACAGCAAGAAAAGCCTAAGACAGGTGAAGTTAAGGTAGTGCCTAGCTGCCTTATTCCATACACAAAGGCAGACACTTGGCAGAAAACAACACACACTTTTGAAATAGAGGGCTAGACCTCAGCTACAGTAGCATAAAATCAGATTAGCTCCACAGAAACTGAAGTTATCACCATCTCACAGTGGTGATGCAGTTCTAAGTCTAGCCCACAATGATGTATCGAAGCTAACTTCTGTCTCTGTATTATAGTACATGAATACCGAAAAGATTTTACAAAACTTCAAAAGAAAGGAAGGGCAAAGAGTGCTGGGTAGATAAGCAGAAAAATAAGAGTTTGCCACTTAGTCCTCATTTTGAAATGTCTAATCCAGGACATGAAGGACCAGGCTAAAACTTCCACACATGTTAAGTATGCAGTGCCCTAAGGTGTGTGTCAACAATACATAAGTGCTTACTGACTAATCTCTTGAAAAGGAATGGAGGTTGAGGAAAGCTGTGGCTTTTTTCTCCTTAGAGAAAGAAATGCAAATGCAGATCGACCCGTAATGAAAAACCTTCTTATTAAACTGTGTTTTATCTTGAAGCAGTCCTTCTTTTCGGAACACATCCAAGCAGAGATAAAGGCATCTTACCATACTCATTAAACTGTGCATGGTTTGATGCAATCAGACTCAGATCATTTGCATATGGATCAGTTTAATCTAGTTCTTCCTGTCTAGCACCTATTGTTAATCATGCCTAGACTCCCTCCCCCCTTCCCAATACTTATTCCCCCCCCTCCTCCATTCCTTTGATTCAAGTAGATAAATGAATAGGCATAAGGACATCAACATCTTTCTGAGTGATCATCTGCCTTGTATGCTCAGAATGTCCCATGTTTCTCTGATTATGTCCTGGTTGGCATCCCTTATGTTCTTGTGAGTCTCTGTCTTTGATGATTTAGGAAGAACAAGGTAGACAGAGGAAGAATATTGATTCAGGCTGTAAACCCCAGCTTAAGTTTACCTCTAGTCACAAATTAAGTAAGATTTGTGTTCTCAGCTTATTCTGTGTCATTAGAAAATATGTCTCTGAGTAGCATGTTAAACTGAATAAAGTGACTCCTTTTCTTTGAGGCGCTGAGTACTATTTCTGCATTTAGCCATCAGTGGTGATAGTTGCTTTTACATAATTGATCTACAGTGATAAGCTAACCTTATTTTGCACAATTAGAACTTTTTCTCTTTTAGGAGCAATACTGTTTGGGTCTTTCAATAGCAGTGGTCTGTAATAGAGGTCTGTAAGACTCTTCCTCTGAGTGGCTGAGTTTGTGCTGCTTTTTCAGAGAATAATTACAAGCATAGGTTGAATGACTTTGCCACAGATTTATTGCCATGGATCCCCAACCTTAGCTTTGTGTTTCACTTCAGGGTTTTCATTTCATCGTTCAAGATGTTCTGTCCAGCAGCATCACAATTACTGCCTTCGGGAGGTAATAGGCTTTATGACTGTGAGGAATGCAAGAGAGCAAGAGATTGGGCAGTTTATACAAAATGTCTGGCATGGTGATTTTTTCACTCAAGGTTGATGCTGTGCAGGTGTGTGGAGGAGATGTTCATACACCTATATTAAAAACAGGGTCTTTGTTTTCAGTTGTTGTGTTGTGTTTGTTCATAGCTCTTATATAAAGGCATCTTTTCACATGACCAAACTAAACAAGTCCTTTTTTACTTTCTTTCTGCAACGGGAATAATACATCCTCTGAAAAATGTTCCTTTCAAAAGCATAATTTCTTCTCTGGCATAAGGACAATGATATAAGTGTGGCTGGTGAATTCCCAAGTCTAGAAGGGATTTTGTACAAGACAGAAAGTGTGTATAAACAGTGCAGGGGCTGAGGAAAGGGGTAAAGCAGAGCATCCAGATTTCATATCTCTAGTATAATTCTCCAGGAGGTGTGCATGTGTATTGCAGTTGAGACTGCTTTGATTGCAGGAATACATCCTTGATGGACCTCCCACTCTGTGATGCAGGGGAAAGAATGGGCCAGTAAGATCTCAACAAAATGGGGCAGATATAGACCACTAATAGAGATGAACATACACATCTTACGCATTAATATTCAAATTAATTTCTGCTGATTATATTTCAGTTTAGGGTGATGCATTATTTATATTAGAAGTCCTTTTATAGTATCTCATGAGTAAGGAAGTCACAGCTCATGAGGTGAAGATGAGCTCTTCTTAGCAAGGGGCAGTGGCTGCTGTGTCTTCATTTAGTACATTGTGCTGTGAGCTTATTGAGCACCCTTGGACATTGCTGCAGTTCCAGCAATACGAGAACAAAGACTTAATCTCTGACAGTTTTTTTCTGCAGGCCATGGAGAACTCCATTTAGTCTGCCTGCTTTGCTGCAAAATGGAAAGAATTTTAAAAATCACGCTAAAATTTTTAACTGAACATTTTTAAACATCAGTTTTGTGTGGCAGGGGGAATGGTTATATACAATTTCATTTCCTGGGAAGGACTAAGTACCAGGTCAGCACTACTTTACACAAATTTGCTTTACACAAAATTTCTCCCTCTAAAATTGTATGCCTGAAACTACAACAACCTTACATTTTTTCCCTTGTTTGAAGCACAACAAAGGTTCCTTTTACAGAACTTGGTGATTTCAACTGGCTGAATCCAATGATTCACTGTCAGCAGGAATGTAAAGATGACTATGGCTCCACTAAGCCCTTTTCTGCTGCTAAGGTAGCAGTTTTAGGTTCCTTGTCATGACGTAAGTGAAAACAGCACAGGAAAGCATGCACTGAAAGAGCATGACCTAAGGTTTAACAACCTTCAGAACTGTATTTGCTGATTTGGAGCAATTGATTTTTCTCAATCTGCATGCTCCTTTTAATTTAATTTATATTCAGTGTGCATTATTTTAGAGAGGAGAGGTGAGGTGAAGTGAGGAGGGGAGGGGAAGTAAGTTTACACCCTCTGTCTCCATATTAATGAATCAACATCCTTACCGTAGCCTCCATCCCTGGAGCTAGTGGGGTTCCTGAGACTAGTAAGCTGCCCTCTGTGAGGCAGGTAAGAGGCAGAAAAGAAGGATGCCCATGGGTTTTACCTGTATTTAGAATCATTGAATATTTTAGGCTGGAAAAAAGCTTTAAGATAACAGAGTCCAGCCAGAAACCTTTCACTATCAAGTCCACCACTAAACCATGTCCCTAACAAAATTTGCTAAAAAGAGAGGAAGGCTAAGGTTGCAGTACCTTGAGCTTGCTTCATATTTTTATGGAAGCATATTTATGCTCATAGGTGCAGACTCACTTGTCCCCCTTTCTGTTCCAGTCTGTCCCAAGATGGGTCTCTGATACCTGGGCCTTGTTCCTCTGCTTTCCAGACATCTGAAACTTTCATTTAGCTCCATTGTACAGTGGCTATTTCTTCATCCCATTTTGATGCCAGGACACTAGCAACAGGCATAGCAATGGGACTTTTCTTTTCACTCAGTCCCTGTGTCCAGAGCTGCATCAGCTGCTGGAACAAGGCACACCACTGCTCTGAGGTCCTGGGATACATCCTAGGGGCAAATTACAATTTTGGGCAATCATTGCACAGTACAAGCAAAACAAAAATCAAAAAAAAAACCCTGATTTTTTCTTAATTGGACCATAGTTTTACAATGCTAAAAGAAAACACCTCTTCATACCACAGCAAAAAGCTGGACTTGATGATCTCAGAGGTCCTTTCCAACCCAGATGATTCTGTGAAATTCACAGCTTTCCTTCAGAAAGTGGAGGACCTTGAGACAAACTTCATCCTGCATACCGCAGTCGCAGGCTAAAGGAAGGCAAGTGACCGAGTTGGAGCTAGGAAAAAGTGAGGAACTATTAGTATCACCACTGTATATAACAGCTGTCATCTGCATGTGAATTCCATCCATGGAGTATCATTTGCTTTTGGTGTTCTTTTTTCTTTTGTGCATGCTAAATTCAGCACTCATACATACAGAAGGAGAAAAAGCAAGCGTAAATATTCAGTCTTCAATGAGTAAGGATTTTACAAGAAACTTAATATTGTTTCCTTTTGTTTTCATTCCTGACACATGTTCTCTGTTCTTAGAAAGTCTGAGAATTCATTCTTCATAATGAACTTAATGGTAGAACTGAAATATAGCAAGATTGGGCTTTTTCTGCCAGGGAATTACCTTGAGACGCTGGTATCACAGTAGGTTGTGATATAAAGCGTTACAGGCACATGTCTTAAAAAACTCCATCACTTCCAACAAACTCTACAAGCCAAGTTTCTCTTTCTATTGACATTTTGCAAACAAATGCAAACAAATAAGCTTTTTTACAGCATATGAACAATCAGAGAAAACTTCATTTAACTCAGTACTGCTATAGAATAAAGTGGAATTGAAGTGAAGCAGTTCTCTTTCAGTACTCTTTGTTATAAATCAAATTAACTAAGAGAGCCTGAAACTCATTACTGAATGGGCAGTCTTTATAATTGTTGTTCACTAATACAGATTAAATGGTTGGAAGGTAATAATCATCCTTTCTACTCTTACCTCTACAGGAGTACCACTGTGCTTTGCACTTAACATAAGTCACGTATAATATCTACTGTTCAAGAACAAGTATCTATTTTGCCTGTCTTATTTCTTAGGTCACCTCTGCAGTATTAGAGTATTTCACAGAAGTGGGGCTTAATGATAGTGCTTTCCATTTTTTTTCTTCTTCCTTCAGTGAACAGGTGCTGGATTATGACCAGTGCAGACTTCCTCAGTTTAGTGTAGAAGGACTATGTCATTAGCACTTTATTTGTCATTTGCCTCTGAGGTTTACTAGCTATGTTAAGGAATCAGTTCTGGAGATGTAGGTTTGTGACAGAATAAACTCAGTTTCCAATCCTCAAGACCTGGGCTGTGCTTGGCTGTGGCTGGTGACAGCCCCACTACAGTGGGAGGAATGGGGACCAGACAGAGCAGCCTGTGGGATGTGGGTGGTGTAGGCAGGGGGCAGGAAGCTGTCAAGTCTGTTCTGGGTTGTGAAACTTGTGCACCTACTTCTGCAGAAATAGTAATTTTGCCACAGTTGCTATGAGCAAATACTATCAGTTTATATAAAAGCACTTCCCAGCTAATCAACAAATTCAGAATCTACCCATGCTCTCTGATCAAACATGAGGTCAGTAACATGAAAAGAAAAATGTGTGGAAAGGATCTCTTTCCTCACTGACCCCACTTTTTGAAGTAATGAGCAGAAGCATTATGTAAAGGACTTTGCAAACTGATCCAGTATATAACAAGCTTGGTTCCTCTTACATTCTGGGCTTTCCAAGTCCTGATGTTCCCAACAGATATGTACTGGATGTGGTTCAGATTCATCTTCATGAAAAGCAGATACAGTGATATCTTGCACGTCCTTATCAGAAATACTTTGTGAAAGATATCCTGTACAAAATTTGCCTTTACATAGCCATATCAGATCACATACTCATAGTAAACTGTCTAGTTCTCAGATATTTTTCTTCCCCTCTGTCATTTCTAGCCAATAAACTCTTATAAAGAGTTTTACTCCATTACTTCTAAGGCAAATTATACTTCTTTTTACACCATAAGTGTCATCTTGTTTCTTTCTGTCAAAATATCAGACTTCTAACATCTTCTTCTATACTATAATCTAAACTTCATCTCTGTTCACAGTGCCCCCCTCCCCCCCACCCCCAGACTCACACCTTCAACAAGATACACTAGCACACCTTTACTTTTTTTGTCAAGGTCATTAATGAAGATAAGACTGGTCCCCAGTTCTCATTCTTTCTCCTGTGAAAAGCCATGCACTGTGGCACTTAAAAAGCATGTTACTCATACAACAGGAAATTTTCATGTTTTTGATGAGGGAGATTGGTGCATCCTATCGGTGAGCCAACATAATTTTCCAGGTCAATTAAAAGAGATGCTTGGTGTTTGCATGTAAGTTTCAACTATAAAATTTATTCAATTTATTCTTCATTTCTCTCAGTGTCCTGATGTGCCGAACTCCTGAAGGAAACAGGAGACTGTCTACAGCACATCAGCCAAATCTTGTAAGCCTCAGACTGCCTTCTTGTCTTGGAGCTGTAAATGAATGTAACACTGCTTATTCATGTGCATAAATGTTTTAGAGATAAATAAGTGAAGAACTTACTAGACTACACAGGGTGCATTTCACTGCCCATTGATTTCCAGCATGCATATCTGAAATTGCAGCAAATAATGATCACTTTGACCTAAGTAGTGTCCACACTGTCTTCTCAAAGTCTTTGAAGAGTAGGCTTGTATTTGAAAGTCATAGACAGAGCCCTGTGCCCCCGTGCAGCTTGAAGTTTTTGCTGGTAAACTGATACCTACATTATGTCCATACAGATTACATCCATAACAGGTACATAATACAAGAGGAGAAAAAAAAAAAAACAAAAAAACAGTCTTTGTAGGAACAATATGAATAATATACACCTCCCTCACAACCACCTTGACATTATTAATAGTCATTGAAAAATTAGTTTAGGATTGAAAGGAATTATTTCAAATTATGAGTGTCAAGAAGTTTTGTTTAACAGTCAGAAAATACTACACAGTCTGTTATGAGTTTATTCCAACCATGAAAGCAGTATCTTATGGCTATTCTGTGACGAGGAACACCTAAATTCTTTCAGTTCAATGAAGCAACTAACATATGATATATAACTTCACAATATAACCAAGGGAAATTTTCCTTTTTCCTAATTCATAGCACTTTTTTTTCCCTACAAACTCACAAGTAAGTCTCACATCAAATCAGGGGCTATCTGCACATCTGAGCTGAAGTTTCTGGGTAGAAGGTGTAAATAGCTGTCAATTTTTTCAGAAAAAACTGTCTCTTACTGACTTCTGTGTACACTTTTCTGCAATTCTATATCTAGCACAAGCTAAGCAAGGTCAGACAAGGTCAGCTGTTGGAACAACAGACTTTAAGGTAAACTTGCCTAGTGGAGGAAGCAGTACTGGTAATTCTAGACCTTTTTTTAACTTGGTATTGCTAAAGCAAGAGTCAGGGCACTATGAAAAGTCAGTGTTCTATTAGAGGACCCAGTAGTTAGAATATTTGGAAAACAAAAAGCTTTTTGGCCACTTGTGGTAATAAAAAAAACCTGGATGTGTACAGGGTATAGTGACGATCTAACGTGAGTGATCACACTTTTCCTGCCCTGTGATCCTAGCAGTTCTTCACGACTCACTACCACTCATGAGTCACTACCTCTATACTAGTTCGTCTGCTTTTCCAGGAAAACTCTCTCCCAGATCTATCCTGGAATTGCTGTGAAGCAATGCAGAGCACTATTAGAACAGTTGCCATGTTATACCATGTCTGCAGCCATGACTCGGCTGTGGATAACATCGTGCATATTCCTTCAGTCACTACTCAAATATCCTTTGTACTGCTGTGGGGTGAAAAGCACTAAGAGGCTGCAGGATGTTATGAGAAATGCATTAGCCCTTTCATATGGCAAGTCTAATACAGTATGTATCTTAAATTATAGAACTATTCCATCATAGGTATACATTCTCTCTTTCTCTCTACCTTGGTTGTTGCTGTGGTTCAGTTTAATCTAAATCATAAAAATCTGAAATCATATTCTTGTTTACTGCCTTTTTCTCCTCCACGTCACTCCCCTCCCCGTTTTTATCTCTAAGCTGCTTGAAAACAGTTAGTTACCCAGCCCTGGAGGTGAAACTACTCAGAGAACTTCAAGGTTATGAAATGCAAAAGCTTGGCTTTTATTTGTTTCACAGTCAGAGAAAGCAGTGAACGGGATGAAAACCTCTGTTGTGAAGCTCTGCTCACACATAAAGGAAGCTTTAACTGAGCTTAAAAAACAAGTGTGTTTCACACAATTAGGGAAAACAAAACCCCGTACAACAATGTTGAACAAATAGTGATGTTGTCTATATCAATTAAGTTGAAAATTTAAAATAATTTTTTAAAACGTTTTTTTTAAATGGCAAAGAATGCAACCGATGGCCAAAGAAAGCAGATAAACAACATTCAGAGTGCTACTGCTATTTTTGATAGAAAAGCAAAACCAGCCATTGATGAGAATTAAGTGCTCACTGCAGAGAAGAAGAAGCATTTGAAGTTATCAAAGAGAGAAGTCTGGATGTCAAAAAGAAAGGAATCTTGGCTGAAAGGACATTTAGAGCTTTTGCTTTAGAATGACATGAATTTTGAAAAGTCACCCAAAAAAGGCATAGAACAACCAGGGAGTTCAAGAGCTAATAGTTGTAAAACATAGAATAATTGGTGGGATCTGAACATAGGAATGTTTTAGAGTTGAGGTGCTCTGTCTTGAATTGCTGGTTAAGTCATTAGAACCCCCACTTTTCTCTGTAAGTCTTGTAACAGTTTGCTGAGACATTGCAAAAGAAATTAAAATAAAAACTCCACTTTTCTTTTGCCTGGAAAACAATACACATTTATGTGTGCAGAGCTGTCAATGCTTTACACAGCACTTGTAAGCGTTATCCATATTCAGTGATATGGTTGCACAATTACAAAGCACAAGAGCTTGCGTCTCTCTTGAAGATGTACAACAGGAAGCTGTTTGAAATACCGCCACAGCTATTGCACCCAGGTGCATTTTTACACAGCCTTCTTTGTCAGAAATTTGTCCTTGTGCTCTAATAGTGACAACAATTAGATGCACTGAGGTGTGCCAGAAATTGTACCCTATTAAACCAGAGGCAAACTGGAGGTGGATTCAGAGACTGTTGGGCCTGATCCCCACAGTGCACATCATGCAAGGTGACCTTGGCTTTTGTAGGGAGGGCTGGGAAAGCAGTCGTTTCAATACCCAGGGGCAATCAAGTTGCAAACTTATTAGTGGTAATTGCCACCTTATGCTCCAACTTCCCTCAGAGCTGCTCCTGTTGGTCCCCAGGCATGAGTTGCCTTTGCTGTCAGCACAGCCTGCTCCCCAGGAGCAGAGCCCTCCTTGGGAGGCAGCTGCCAGGAACTCCTGCAGCACAGGAAAATAAATAATAAAGCCCTGTTCTGGGCAGATGTTCCAGCTGCTGCCCTCAGATCTGGGTGCAGACCCTGAATTGCTCCAAAGTGTCAGGTTTGGTTCAGGGCGTAATACAAATAAAAGCACAAATGACTGCTACAGTGAAACTTATGACAGGGATGGTTTAAAATGGCTGCCAGCACTTTCAGAGTGTTGGGCTAGAGCCAGGATATGTTAAAATATTTCTGGTAGTCTCACTAAAAAACAACCTGACTTTCATAGGATGGAAAAAGGGATGTGTATCTGTATGTTTGCTTTGTGGTGTATGTATGTGTTCATTTTTAGTGAAATCATGTACTTCCAACATTTCCTTGATTTTAGGAGGATTTCCTCATAATTTGCGCCAAATGAAACTTCCTTTAGTTATCTCCCTGCTGTATCTTCTGATAACTTGCCCTGTTTTCTATTTCCGGTCATGGCTGATGAAACCAGATTAAGCTTCCAAAATTACACTGCTGTGAATCAAAGCTAGAGAAAATGGCAAGGAAGGATTAAATATCCCTGTGCTGTGCTTCAGCCAAACTGAGTTCAAATCACTGAGGAAACAGAGCTCTCAAAAATCTGTTCTTAAGGTGCGTGGGGGAAATGTCATCTTCCCAACACGTAGTGGTTTTGGTTAGAATGGAAAGTAAAAATCTATTTTGAGACAGTCTGTTTTCCTCATATTCCCAACTATCTGGAAGAAGGAAGCTTTGCAAAGCACATGAAAGTCTCTTGCCTGACTGCCAGCCCATAGGAATGGCTGGGAGAGGAACCACACTTGAGGCTTTCTATAGGAAATACAGGAAAATGCCATGGAGGTGAAGAAAAGAGCTCAAACCTCACTTAGTTCTAACCAGACTTGGGTTGTGTTTATGTCTAGCAAGGAAATTAGATTCCTTGGGTTAAAACACTGGATTTGTTACTGATTCAGAAAACACTGACATCCCTAAACAACTCCATCTACATGGTCCTACGTACTGCCCTATGAGGCATAGGGCTAGTAAGCTGTAGGTGAATTAATTCAGTCACCAGAAGCAATATTCCCACCTCAGACTCTCTCCCTCAGGGGGAAAGAGGGGACTATTCCCCCTGAGGGGGACTACTTTCCCCCTCAGATCAGGTAGCTTTCAGCAAGGTCTTTCTCCTCGACTGGTTGGTACAGAGGTCAGAAGATATCCAAGACATCCCTTTATCATTGCCTCAGGTTGCAACACAAGCCCAAACTTCCTGTGTGGACTGCTATGAGGAAATCACCTTTTCTTTCCATGATCTGACTCAAGAAGCTCCTAGGCACACAGAGGAGGGTTGAACTTCCTCTGAAAAGCTGTGATGTAATTTTGCCTGCAGGTTGATACTTGTCCTCTCCTGGTACCAGCTCCATCTGGTGTGACCACCAACAGGGGTAGTCAGAAAACCCACGCCTTAAGGCTTCTGAACTGGTATTAACACCCATTGTGAGTAATTTTTTTTTTTATTATTATTCTCTTCATGTGAGGCTATTATTGGTTCCAGGATTTAGATTAAGCATTTTAAAGTACCTTAGGGAACCAGTAGAGAGGTTAGCACAGGTATTGATTGCTGAAGGGGATATGAGATTTTTAATTCTGGTCACTCTTAAGAGCAGGATGCACAAACATTTTTCAAGGGTAGTTTACGTGGAGTAGGTCCAGTCTAGATGATCTCTTTTGAAGTCACAGCTGTAACTGGTACCAATGCTCACAGCATTTGTGCATGTGCCTATATAATTCATCAGTAGTTTAGTCATAGGGTGAACCCACTTCTTTGGAAGAACTGCATCTCACTTGGGCTAAGCTGACATAAACAGTCTGGGGAGTAAATAGCAATGAGCTGATTATATCTGGCAATTTTAAAACTTACCACACCTGCGTGGAGATGTTGTGAGCAAGCCGTGTCCAAGCAGAGCACTGGAGCGAGCTCCAGGAAATAGCAGAGTGATGGTCTCAGGGAGGATTATCTCATCTTCCTTCAGCTCCCTTAACAGCTTTGGCCAAGCCAGAAGTCCTGCCATATATCTCAAAAAGTTTAAAAATGAACTTTCTTCCTCTGATGAAAGTTAATTGCTGTGCAATGGTACCATACGAGGTATGTGTGGGATGGGGCTGCCTATGTGGGCTATTTTTTTGTGTAGCAAAGTTTAGAGTTAGGATGATGTCCAGCAACTATCTGAAGCCTTAAACTCCATTTTCTCTAAATTTCACATTCCTACAGGAAACAAATCCCTCTTTGATTGGGGGTAGAATTGAAAAGCTGGCAGGTTACTGTCTTCATTACTGTCCCTGCAGATATAAATTTGCCCAGTCACTGCGTAACCATGGGTGACACAGGGGGCATCTCAGGCCAGAGCCCAGTTCAAATGTGAAAGAATCACATAACTCCCGGTAAGAGTGACAATAGGCATGATCTTGCTGGTGATATACTCAGTGAAGATAGAGGGGACAGAGGTTCAGTGGCAAGTACTTTATCTTGGTCTCAGTACTGATAAGGCCCTCCTTTAGCTCCTTCCCTATGTAAGAGCGTCATTCACTTAATACTGACAAGGATTTTTCTTCTAACACCACTCATCTACTCTTTCTAATAAAGGAAAACAGTTTTGCTTTTATTATGTTATGTCCAATGAAGTTAATGAGCCTCTTAGACTGCAACAAATCCTTTTTCTGTTTTGTGGGGCATCTAACACAGCTTTTGGCAGTGACACAAACAGCAATACTTCTCCATATGTCCAAGCCTTTCCTGACACCTGTATTCCAGGAGTGCATTTGTCTGACACAGAATCCTGGTGAGTTTTCAGTGAAAACACAGTCACACCACACAGTCAAGCCCACAGTGTCTAGGTTTGGCTTGGCTCACTAACAGTCAGCTGTTTCCAATCAGTTTCTGTTCATCCAGTGCCAGATTGAACTTTCTAACAGTGCTCTTGGTAAAAGCAATTAAAAAATGCTCTGAGTAATAACTACTACATATTACACCTACTCCAGATTAACTACCAGATGATCCTTGGAAATATTCAATTACAGTTACCTAGTGTCTCATGACAGAAGCTACAGATGTTTTATATGCATTTATTTTTTTCATTGAGTGGCTTTATGTATTTAAAGAAAAGAGAAGATAAAAAAGCCTTGATTTAGATTTGAACTTTTCTACATTTCCAGATTAATCACAATTAGGATTCTGGTCCATACTTAGCTCAAGGCTCTTCAACTATGAAATGTACTTAGATCAGTTGGGCATCTTAACAATTGTTAAACACTAATTTCTTCTTTTCTAGTCCATTCCACTTCTGTCAATGTACTGAGTCAATTCCTGCTCTGGTCCACTAACTTCACAAGAGAAATAACACTCATGAACAAGATTGTAGCTTGTTCCAAAGTTGGGAGCAAAGTGGGACAATGGAATAACACTGTACTTGCATTGGATGGATGGCAAGAGACCAGCCAGCTGTGAAGAGGTAAATTTAGACAAGAACAGTTCTTTGCAGCCACATTAGGGAATAAAACCACATTTGGTTTAAAGGACTTTTAAAAGAAATCAAGAGAAACATGCAGTAGTAAGAGAGGAAGAGGAATAAAGGAAAGAGTTTCAGGACTGAAGGTAAGTCAAGAGGCCAGGGAAAGTGAAGTGCTATCATTGATGACCATTTACATATATATCCCTTTCCACATCCTGGTGGAACTTCAGAAGTTTAAAATGACAAGAAGCTTTAGAGATTTCTCACAACTTAGCTTCCAGTGGATCTGAAACTAATGTTACTCATGCCAAGGCACTACAGTGCTGTTTAGCAGTACTAAACAGTACTACAAGTAGAAGCAGCAGTTGGTGAAGTATAACAGCTGCTCAGATTTTCTACTTCAAGATTCAAGATTAACTCTTCTTCATTAGAGAATTTGGTGAAGATGGATTTTTTTATTACTATATTTCTCAGATATTTTCTAGCAAGTCTAGTGGAAAATACATGAGTTTGAAGAATTCAATATATCTCCACAAAATTAGCATTGCTTTCTTCTCCAGGTTTTCTCTCCTTCAAATTTGTGCTATGTTCTGCCTTATTGAAAGAATGAGACAATGATCATTATCCTTCTTGTCAGGTATTGTCAATTTTGGGTGTCAATTCAGAGTTTTGTGGCAAGAAACTCATGCAGAATTCCTTAAAATCTTTTCCTCTGATTCAGACTCAAAACTAAAGTGGAATCAACTTACAGGAAGGGAGGAAATGAAGAACAGTCTTTGTGCCTGTCCCTTACCACACAAATGAGTTGTGCATCTTTGGAGGAACACTTAAAGGTCTTAGAGATTTGTTACACTGTCTGCTTACTTGAATATTAGTTTTGTTGGAATCAGTTTTAATAGCCAACAGTTTCATGTTTAGTTTTAGTGACTTGGTCTTGAAGTTAGCTCAGAAAATCTCATATGCATGGAACATTTCAGAAAATTTTCCCTGTACTGACAAATATGCTACAAATATCCTAATATGGGGACCTCAATCAGGTAGAAATTCTGAATCTCTAAATTCCTTCTTAATCCTCCTACAAACAAAATAGCTTTTTTATCCTCGGTTAGCCTCTCAACTCTTCCTGCTCCTGCTACTTTAAATCTTCTGTTGTCATTCTGGGCTCTCTAACATGATACGCATACTTACCCCAGACTGGTAGAATTTCTCTCAGATTGAGAAAAGTATGTGTCTTTAGCTTTCCTAATTGAGCCTAAGAAAACCCGCATGCCATGTACTTCTCAGAGCAGAGGATTTTCTCTGCTTCCAGGACTGGACCATGCCAGTCTCAGCAGCCTCAAATAGCAACTGCAATTGGTATGTAAAGCTCTATCATGGAAAGCTGCATGCTGGAGCAATTTGGGTCTCCATGTGCCATATGTTTAAGTGAAAGAGTGTGACAATCACAGCAGCACACTGTCCAAAAGTCATAACCAGTTAACAGAATGCAACATGATTATTGGCAGGCCTGCTGGTCTGGGTCATGCAGCCAAAGCCGAATTTATAAGACGCGGTAAACAGGATGGGTAGAAGAAAAGGGCCACTGGCATTTGAAACTATGAATCAGCCTGGTATGAATGCTCTCCGACTGCCTCCCAGTTCTGCATTTCCATTTCTTTCTTCCTGACTGGCCCAGATGAGGACTCATCTACCCGCCCTGCCACCAGAGCATATCTCTTGAAGAGTGAGCCAAATTTAGACAAGGGTACTCCAAATTTTTACTCATGAGAAATCCTAACATCCAGAGGACATCAAGGATACTAGAGTGGGACTTACATGCCAGAGGTAGGTCATAGCTGTCACAGGAGAGATAAAAACAGGATTTACAGTAAAAGTGAAGCCCTCTTCCAATAACGAGTGCTGATGAACAGCCCCACATCCAGTCCATGCTGCATTGCTCCTGAAGAAGACAGCTTCCATCTTCCTATCCTGGGGAAAAAAAAAAAAATTAAAAAAAAAATAATCATTTTTTAAAAGTGTATTTGAGGTTGCTCTGATCTCTGCCAAAGAAAAGAATGAGACTCGGTGTTTCATGCAGGGAGGAGGGAGATGTTTGTGTTCAGGCAGCAATTATACCCTGAAATCCAGAGGCTGACGGTTTCTGCTCCAGGGCAGCCGACTCTGCTTCCTGCAGCTGGCTGCTTAATACTGCAAAGGTGATGAAACCTGAAGGGAGCCACTGAACAGGTGGTAATTATGACTGACACAATGACGCCTTGTGCAGACATGTAACCATAGAACAAAACACCACAGTTAGCTAACAAGGGATCCGTATAAGGTTTTTCACTGCCACTGTGTCTCCTGTCTGACACTTCTGAAATTGGAGGTAAAAAAAGCTTTGTGAGCCTCAGCATTCAGAGACATAATAGACCAGACAAGCTGAGGGTGGAATGCCAACATCTGTCCCTTTCAGGATGATTACAGCAGGTTCTGTTTCCATGTTGTTTTCTGTAAAACTCCTTTTCTCACTTGCAGTTTTTTCCTTCATAAATGTCTCTTCTGGGTTGTCTCCCTGTGATGTGGTTGATTACACTACACCTCTGTCTCCCTCAAGCACACAGTTTTCTGAAGGGTTTCAGATATCTATAGGGAGGCACAAGTGTACCCAAACCCACATTATCAAATTATTCACTTTCCCTTCCTTTATCTAGGGGGACAGAGAGGCTTTCTTCAGTCATCAGTAATTATTCTTCTAAAAAGAGGGCTGAGGAAAGGACACTGGTTCATCCTTGTCAATCAGCACATCTCTGGAACTTCTTCAGATGTTAATGGACAAGAAAAAAATTTCCTGCCCAGTGAAAATATCTGAACTAAACCAGGAATCTCCTAGGTTTCTATAATAATAATAGTAGCTAGGAAACAGGAGAAAAAGGACTCATATTCATTGCTAACTGCATAACTGCTGATCTAAAATCCTTTTTTCTTCCCCCCTTCTTGAAGTGAAACATATAACTGCCATGGCAGAAGACCTACTTTTAATCATGCATGAAACCAGCAATGAAAGTTCAGAGCTGAGGTGGGAATTAGGCAGAGCAGGAACCTGTACTAGATGAGAGCCCTAACAGCACATGAGATGAGGGAGGAAGAAGGAATTGTTTCTGTCACTCCAGTGGTAGAGACAAAAACTTCCACTCTTGTTGTTGGAAATTTTATGCAGTTGAAGCTTTATCAGAAGTGGTGCAGTCCCACAAAAGATGTCTGTCTCAATCCAGCTTCACATTTTTAATGAAAAACATTTTTGTAGGAAATTTTCCAGCTGTTTGTTGATCCTGCTGACAGTGCATTTGCTTTCCATAGAAATTCCACGGAGTACTCTTCCCCAGGGAACTCATCTGAAATTACCCAGTTTATTCACCTCTTAAACTTCATTTTCATGGTTCAACTTTTTCCCGTGTAGAAAACTGAAAAGTCCTTGCTTCATCCAGTATCCATGTCATTCCTTGGAAAGACCCTCCTAATCCCCAAGTCCACCAGTCAATGTGTAAATCTTGAGCACTTTACTAAACATACCAGGCATACAGAAATCTTCCATTTTACTCATGGCCATTGCAGAATGATCTGGTACTTTATCTATTTTTGTCCCATTTCTGTGGGATTTATTGTCCCAGATTTTTTCATATTGTTGTCTAAATAACTAACTCTACAGCTCAATAACCATACTGTTTAATCTGTCATTGATGCTAAGTTAGCGTAATGTCATCTACACAAATATCAGTGGCAAATGCTTCATTTTAATGCAACTACGGTTTATCGTTCAATGGCCAGTGCATTTGTCTATGTGATTTCATTCAGAAGATGTATGTATGTTTCAGATTTGGGGCTAATGACTTTAGGGATATAGTAGTTAAAGAAAAACTGTAATCGTATTTATATTTTTCCAATTATTTCACTGTGTTGAAACAATGTGATTCACCCACCTTCAGATGTGAGGCTGGAGAGTGGCCTATGGAAAGCAGTTGCTGTATAAATAAATATATAGAATCATGTTTGTGTCCCTTTGTGGCACATGCTGGCACTGGTTACTAGTCATTTATTTCTCCTGCTGTGCAAAACGTTGAACACTGAGAATTAACTGAAAGAAGGTTTTCCTTTTCTGGATTTTAATAGAGAAAAAATACCAAGCGTGCCTTTAGGGCTGCTTTCTAAATTCTGCTTTGGATTCAGTTCTTACCTAGATCTTGTTTAAATGTATTAGGCTGTCACTCATCTAGTTTAGCATCCTGTCTTGGGCAGTGGCCAGTGCTTTCAAGAGGGCTTTACATGCCCGCAGGAGAAAGGGATGGTAGGAAATTAGCAATGTTTATGATCAGGAAGAGGAAAAGACTGAAAGTTATTTCCTCTTACAGCTCTCCTTACATCACACAGAGTGAGAAATATAAGAGCAGGTGCATGTAATGTCAAATTATGGCACACATACCACTGGAAATGCAATGCCATGAGGAAGATGTTGGAATTTATCTGCAGAACGTTGTCAATGCAATCAGTTGCATCCTGTCTTATCCAATGAATACAGTATCAAAAAGCAACCTCATCATGCCTGGGGAGAGAGAGAAGAGAATCAACATGGAGCACCTTAAGTCCCACAGTGATAAGCATTACACAGGTTGATAGACATCACAGATTAGACAGAGATGTAAAAAACAGGTTCATAAGCCTGCATAGCACACACAGTGGCATTGCATCTGCAAATAAGGATAGGAAACATGGTTGTCACAAGATTTGAACAGAAGACATCATGTGCAGTGCCTCATTAATAACAAAGGTAGATTTTTTTAATTTTTTTTTTTAAATTTCTGCACATTTTGGATGGGGTTTAATGACATTATCAAATTCTTTATTTCAATAATGGGGGACTAAATTTATCTTCCCCTCTTTTTAAATAAATATAAAATGTGGCTGTTAGAAAATCCTAAAATTCCAGATCAGGGAGTTTTATATACATAAACTGCATATACGATATATTAGAGCTCACAAATTAATCAGCAGAAGCTAGTGACATCTGAAAGTGGGCAGGGAATCCTAACAGGCCCCCAAGAGGGTCTATAAGGAGACACTTTGGCAGAAAACTGTGCTGACTTTCTATAAAAAGAGTGCAGTGTAGTTAATTTTAACCACAGATTATGCCTAATTAACTCATTATGCAAATATGTACAGAATAAGACACTATCATCCAAAGGCCCAAAAATCCAACAACCATGTTCTGAAAGGTTACATCCTAACCCTTTAATACAGAGAGTGAGAGAAAGGGGGAAAAAAGAGTCAGGCGAATGGAAAAAAAAGCTCAAATAAAAGGCTATACTTCTGCAACGAACAACAGCAGGAGCTTTTCAAAACATAACCACTTACCTTTTTAAAGAAAATAAATACGTAGTCTGTTCTGTGCTTGCTCTGTCTCTTTTTCCCACGCCCACTCATCCTTTCATTTCTCTCCTCTGTTCCTCTCTTTCAATGTTTTCAGCATGCTTTTTTGTTCCCCTTTCTCTCTGGGTCAGATGACGCCCTGAAGACCTTGAAAGAAGGATGGCAGAGCTGTAGACCAAAGAAGGAGCAGAATGATGCAGAAAGCAGAGGTGAGGTGCCAGTAAGAGGGGGTAGAATCAAGATGGAGGTGGAAAGGGATTGTTTGTGGTTTCTACCTGGCAAGAACTTACTAAAAAGCAAGGACTTACTAGAAAAAAAACAAAAAACCCCCACTCTTTCATTGCATTCATCCTAGCAAGAAGAGTCCTAGAGCACTAAAACTGATGATCAAAATGATGCCAGAAATATGTCCAGGGAATACACCAGATATATTCCTAAACATGTCTGCAAGCACATCTTCCACTCAGGCTTAAGAAGGAGACTCTAAGAATTTTTTAAAACTACAGGACATAGTTCATTTCCTTGGGGGTAAACTACCAGCTAGCTCTATCCAACCCTTCCTTTGTCTCTTTTCTTTCTCTTGCTTTGAGGAACAAGAGTCAGGACAGTCATCCCAGATATGTCACTCATGCACTCTAAACTGGGTTTGTAGTCCTGCCACCAGTCTCCTTTTGCTGCCACTGGCTTCAGTGAGCAGCCCTTCCAGTCCCTTTATCCCACAGCCCCCACAGCTTTGTCACTGTTCAGTAAGTGTTCTTTCTGTGCAATATTTCCTCTTACCTTACTCATTTTGCCCCAAGCCTCTCAAGCCTATAATATGTGTTGAGTATCCTACTTAGTCTGATGTCTTACCAGAGTAATGGTGAGAATATTTTCTCTGTCCAAAGAAGCTTGTCTGGCATCCTATACCATCCAAACCAGATTCTGAATTGTATTTTCATTGGAGATGATACCATCACACTTTTGACCTACTTACAGATACAGGCCCAAGTCTTATCTACCAGATCCATCTGCAATTCCCACTCCCATTTCTCTGTGCATTTACATTCATGTTCTCCCTCTGCATTCCTCAGAGTGCAATAAATCCCACCTGCCAACCCCTTCGTCACCTCCACCTCAAAAAGGCTTGCTCCAAGGTCAGGCATTTCCCTTGTAATGTACAGTTTAACCTGATTTGTGGAGGCAAAGCTTTGAAATCTTTAAAATAAGGCTAAGGTAAAGTAAAGCCTGCAAATGAAACCTTGGTGGTAAACTGGAGTATTTCCCCCTCCAAAGAGCTGGAGCAAAGGGCACTGTGCCATCTGAAACAATAAGAGCTGTAATTATGTTATTTATTACTCTACATATAAGATGTGCCTCAAGTAGAAAAGAAAATAGATGCAAATCAACAGGAGAGCAGCGGAGGGACAAATTCTCTCCCAGTCTGTCTGCAAGCTTACACCAGTGAATAGCATCAGCCCTGGCATCTTTAGAAACCTCCACTGAAGAAAATAAAAAGGAAAAAGGAAGGGTGGAACCCTTAAAAGTACCAAGAGGTGACAAAAAATTGCAGGGTATATGCAAACAGTCTTTACCATTTTGCCAGTTTTTTACCTAGATTAGGCTGCCACATAAGGGCTTCTCCACTGCTGAGGTGTTGACTGTTCTTTTGGGACAGCCAAGAGTGAAAATGACAGAGAAAATATCAACATGAGGATCTAAGATGTGGAGGTAAAACACAAATGTTAATAGATGGGTGTCCTACACACATTGACCTCATGTACCTTCTTCAGTGCTAAGAGTGGATGCTTTATGCTTAAAATAACAGTCTGGTAAATATGCTGAGGCAATGTAGCCCCTATCATAAATAACTAGTAATATGTAAGGCTATGGCATAGGTCAGTAAGATTTGAACAATACTGCACAGATAAAATATAGCATATTAAAATTGTCACAAAACTCAAATATTCAAAAACCTTTGGCCAAACACAAAGTCAAGGGAATAGCTTAAAAATCATGTCCTTTTTTTGAGGGAGAAAAAAATATATATTTTTTGTACTTTGCTAACACTCTTTTTGAAGCCTAAGACAATTTAATTTTCAGATTTTTTCTGTACAATGAAAACATTTTTTTTTAAATAAAGATTTCAATTTCCATGTATTCACCTGACTCGAAGAATCAAGTTTAAAATAAAATAAAATAAAATTTCCAAAGATGATGAGAAAGGGCATAAGAACACATTAGGATCAAGTTGAAAAGACCGCTTCAAAAAAAATGAGATTCCAGCAAGTTCCACTTAGCATTAACTAAATGGATTAAAAACTGTCAGTCAACTGAAGATCTAGGAACAGATGCCCATACTGTATCATTTTAAAAATTTTTTTAATGAATAGTTCCAATGATAAATAACAGATTTCCCTATTTATAGAAAACTGGTGTTACAAGAATATCAGATTGTGCTATTACACCCCCACATGCATACCAGTTTGCTATATGGAAATTTGATAATTACCAGAATTGTTGCTTTTAGAGATTTGGAAACAAAAAAAAGAAATGATTTTTTGTTGTTTCTAAAAAGCAAAAAAGCTACCTATCTATGATAATCTATTTATTTATTTATTAATCTGGAACATGAGGATAATTATTTAATCAGAGGCCGAATTTAAAGGCTAAGGAAGGACCATGAGGAAAAAAAAAAAAAAAAAAAAAAAAAAAAAAAAAAAAAAAAAAAAAAAAAAAGAGAAAACATCCGCAAAGACTGCACTCATTTTTCTTTGATGCTTTCAATTTCATTCTTGCAAGGAAAAAAGAGAATCAGAAAATTTGTAAAAGTAAAAACCAGACAATTGATTGTCCTTGTAATTTTCAAATTTTCTGGGCTGCTAGCCTTCCTCACACATTTCACAAAATGTGCCACAGTATTTGCTAATATGATAAAAAAGCACCTAAAAACTAACATCTCGCTCTGTTAGGAAAACTGCCCAAAAGAGCTAGCATCGAAATGTCATGTAAAATTCATGCACTAAGAAAAATTCCATTCAGACTGAGTCACAGAGCCTCATGCTGTATTTGTAAAATTCTCAAACATGATATGAGAGCATTATTGCCTTCAGGCTTGTTATTTCATCCCCTGGACACACACAGAAGCATATCATCCTTTCATAGGATTGATCAGCAAATATCCTCCAGAGCAGTTAGATAAGAAGGCATTCCCTTCTGCTGGCTGTAGGTTTTTTGCTGTGTTGCATTTATTACTGTGGCGTGAAAATCTCCCACGGAGTGCAATACCTTTAAACACTTCTCTGGGTTTTTTTTTGTTGTTAGGCTCTTTGCCAAGTGGTGTGTTGTGTTATTTACCTTGGAAAAGAATCGTTGCGGCATAATTTATTTTGGTCTGGGCAGAAATTAGCTATGGAAGAAGTTCTGAGACCTGCTTTCTCATTACCAGCAGGTCTTCCATCTGCTTAATTAGAAGCACAAATATTTGGAAATCTGAAATCCTGCAGCAACGTCTCAGAGAGCATTTCTTTGTTGCAAGATCTGAAAAGTGATCACTGATAATTGTTGATTGTGCTCTGTGTGACTGTAATTGCATGGCATTGATCTGATGTTCAGGCATCACGGTGAGGAGCTTACTATAAGAACCTAAATAGACTAGATACAATTAGACCAATATCACTGAGAAGAGCTAGTTTAAAAGGGCAGAGGGAAATCACAAACAAATGTGAATGACTGAAAGGATTAAAAAAAAAAAAAAAAAAGACTCAAACAAACAACAAACCCCAACCAAGTGAAAAAAGACCCTGCTGAATATTTTATCCAGGAAAGTCTATTCAGTCATTTAGTCATTTCAGCTGATGATCAAATACTGAACACTTGCCTCTTTTTGTGATCAAAAAAAGACTATTTAATTCCTTGCCTGCCTGCAAAATAAAGAGAGTGCAGCAAGCCTGCTCTGAACTAAGCAGGTAAAGCATCAGGCTCTCTGCAGGCATGGGCGGCTAGCCAAGTATCTTAAGGATTGTCCCAAAATACCAAGGGACAATCAGATCAACAGAGTAGAGAGGTGAGAAAGCACCAGACTAACCTGAGAAGGGAGAATTCAGTTCCACAAGAATGTCTGCTTGGCACTGGATAAAGTACTTTCACATTAGCATTTAGCACACCAGCCACACAGCTGTAAAAAGGGTAGAAACCTGAGAAGGAGATGAGATAAAAGGGGAATATTGCTTCTTAAGTGGGCTGTGAACTTTCTCACTCTGATTGATCTCTTACCATCCTACGTAAAAGAAAAGCAACTGGCACGTTTCGATCATTAATCGTGGGTACACAGGAAAACCTTTCTGTTCCCCCCTGAAGCTGCTGAAATTCAGGTTCACCCTCAGGCCAGCAAGAGCACAGCTGTTCTTATGTTAAGGGGAGGGAGATGTGAGCACTGGTGGCACAGAGACAAAATAAGAAGCTGGGATGTGGGCTAGCCACACGGCTAGTGGCTCTGCTAGTCTTCTCTCATATTGTACCATAAGGGATGGAACAACTTCAGCTGACAAGGATGAAGAACTTTCTATTCAAATGTTTTCTCCAGGATGATCAAACCAGCACATTCAATGATACCTATATATAGCTCAAATCAATGTTAGGTCCCCAGGGACCAGAAACCTCCCCAAACAATTACTCGTGGTACGGGTAAAGGGATGGTGAGAGAGAGCAGAGTGACCAGGGAGGGAGTGGCTGTGGCTACAAAGGCTGAAGGTCTTCAGGAAGGCACAGGCTGGGAAAAGGAGGATTACACTTCTGTCAGAGCAAACGAAATGGCTGGAAAAACAATTTTTCAGGCAGGAGGCTTTTTAGATCACTCTTGTGAAAGGTTAAAAGAGCGTTGTTTCCCCTGGCTTGGCAGAACATTAAGAAACAACATGGTCAGGAATTTGGACTCAGTGCCAAAAATGCTGATTTAGCTCCTTTCTGGGAATCTGGCCCACTGGAGAAGGACCCAAACCTGCATGGAGCACTGCAGTGGCAGATGGGGGCAAGGGGTAGCAGTATCCCTCCAGTCAGCTCACCAACGCATTCTCTGTGGAGCATTTTTGTCAAATCAAAAGCATACCAGCTTTCTACAATTTAAATTCACAAACAACTTAAAAGAATTGTTCAGTAAATAATTTCACATAACAAGTGAATTTGAGAAAACAGCAATCTGTTTTAGGATAATTTGTGAAGAGATAAGAGGAAAATTTTGTTGAATAAATTATCTATCTTAAATTATTCTCCCACCTGCACTTCCAACCATCCTGCTTCAGTTTCTGCTGTTACTTTCTCCATATTTTAAAGTACAGGGAATATTCAACTTTAATGTGCTCAGCAGTAGGCAGAAAACAGAAACCGTATAAATAATACAAACTCAGCTCATATTTTGTTCGGTGCTCAGTGGCTTTTTACTTCTCCTTCCAACATTTTTTCTACCTTGCATCTTTTTTTTTTTTTTTTTTTTTTTTTTTGGTAGGCTGAAATTCATGACCTCTGTCTCAGCACATAAACTGTATAGCAAGGAAAAAACTATCATAAAGAATGAGAATTAAGAGATATCCTAACACTGTAGATATTGTAGAGTTTCAGTGATTTACAAAGGCAGATGCATTTTATTATGCCCAACTTCACAGGTGGAGAACCGAAGACATTGCATATATGTATATAACAAAATCTTCCTCTCACTTCAAATGCACCTAGGTTTTGCTTAGAGAGGTTAGCTGTGCTTCTCAGTGTGACAAAGGTGACAGCTCTGCCATTGTGCAGAGAGGCAGAGGCAGCCAGGCTAGCTCAGAACAAGAAGCACCAGAGCCATGGTTAACCTGTAACTACACCTGTGCTCATTAGAAGCACTGCTAATTAGCTTGACACAGCAACATGCTGCCATATCTACATTGCTTCCAGGACCCAATTAGTACCTCCATGAGGCACAGTACCAGGTAATGGAGACACACAGCCTGTTCAGAGCTGCTCTGAGACTCTAGCCAAGGTCAGCATTCATCGTGAGATATGCCCAAGATAGGCCACTGGTAAGGCCATGTAGATCCTAAACCTCCCAACACTTGCTCTTGCATTAAACTCAGTAGATGATGAGGTATTCCCCATCTCAAAGGTAGTGTAGAGCAGAGAAAAAATGAGCTTTTTTTTTTTTTTCATAGAATTATAGAATGTTTTGGGTTGTAAGGGACCTTGAAGATCATCTAGCTCCAATACCCCTGCATGGCCAGGGACACCTCCCCACTAGACCATGTTACTCAAATTCCCATCCTGGCCTTGAACACATCAAGGGAGGGAGCATCCACAACTTCCTTGGGCAACCTGTTCCAGGTTCCAACCACCCTCCCAGGAAAGAATTTCTCCCTAATGTCTAACCTAAATCTCCCTTCTTCAAGTTTTAAACCATTTCCCCTTGTCCTCTCACTACACACCTGTGTAAAAATCCATACCCCAGCTTTCATGTAGACCCCCTTCAGATATTGGAAGACTGCTATAAGGTCACCTCAGAGCCTTCCCTTCTCTAGGCTGAAAAACCCCATCTTCCTCTTTTTTAACTCAAATAATAATCATATTCTCTACAAACACACCCCACAAGGTAATGTTTTCGCTCTGGACAGGTTTACACAATTCACTTCAGTTGCAGTGAGCTGTTATGGAGATATGCCAGCTGAAGCCATTAAGCATAAAATTCCTCTGAGGATCCAAGGTTGGGCTAGGACCATGGGAGTTCACCAAGTATGAAATGGAAATGCTCCTAGGATTTTATGGATGGCATTTGCCTACTTTTACTTCTTGCTTTTGGTGTGGTGTTCCTGTAACAAGCATGCTCATGACCAGTACTGGTCCCAGCCTTCACAAGAAAGAAGATGGACTGAAGTCACTCTGACACCATTAGAGGTTGTATCAGGGCTAAATGTAAGCAGTAATTATCCAGTTTGCACATCTCTGAAGCTGGCTTTCGTTCCAGGTCAGGTATCCCACAGAGATTCCACAGACCAGTGAATCCACATTTTAAAAGTGAAATTTACCAAAGTAGAGTCATAGAAACACATTTGCTCTTTTTTTTTTTTTTTTTTTTGCTGACCCACATTTGTCTGGGTCAGCTCTTGACTCCTCAAGCTGTTGATCTTTATCACAGACCAGAAGGGACTGCTGGAACAACCCAAGGCTCACAGTGGACAGGGCTGCCTGGGCCTTTGTTGCACCCCAAATGACAGTGGGGATATCAGCCTCAGTGTCCCCTCTGGCCAATTTTCCCTCCAGCTGGGAAGCTCGAGGGGGGAGAGATTCTGCACTACCTGTATAATGGAGTACTTGTGCAAGACCAACTCTTTAACTGCTCAGGAGCTGTGTGATATGTGCCCTACTCTCCTCATTACCTTTTTGTTTAAACTTTCAGGATCAGTTGGTGTCCTGGATGGCTGTTGTCTAAGGAACTATGTACATAACATTTAATTACAAATACATCTTTATGATAGGTCTTCTCCTCTTCAAATTGTCTTTATGGGAGAAACTAGGACTTAATTTCTCGCTGAGTGTTCCAGTCTTGACAGTGTTCATATTCAAATCAGTCAAAACACTTGGGAAATGAACACGTGGAACCAAGCACATCTGCAATGTTGGCTGGATCAGGCCACTTCAAGGCTGAGAGATCATTTTCATTTTCTCATGGAAAATGTGGAATCTTACACCCTATTTCTGAGACAGCTGTAAAAGTGAAACATTTTTTTGAAGTAATTAGATTTAAAATGCACTTCTCTGTCATTTTCATACTAAAAATTACAAGCGAACTCACACCAATATTGTGTTGTCAATTTGGCTTCCTAACATGTGTTTTTACTATTTACCAAAGCCTTTTCTGTTCACCTTTCAGAAATCTTCTCTTGATTTCATTTCCTTTTCTAATTACAATCCTATTTCCTTAGTAAGTCCTTGAAAAAGCTTCCCCCATGCTTCTAATCATCTCTCCAGTTATAATCTCCAAAATTGCGTTCCATTCAGTTTTCAATTTGGCAGCGCCCAAAGACAGATCTCCATGTGGTTAACAACCTTTTATTTGCTACCAGTTAGGGCTGAGGTTTTTTCTTCTTCTCTTTTTGGGCTGCAGCGATGTGCTTGATGCTATTTAATACATCCTTCTTCAGAACACTTTCGTTATGCAGGTGTTTGCTATGTCGTGGACTCCAGGGTTTTAATTTTTTTTCTGGCTGTAACCTTATCCTTTGTAGGAACCTATAACCCAGCCTTTCCTATTTATTCCCCTTATATTTCTTCAAGGCCTGATCTGAGGCACAAAAATTATTTTATTTTAGCCTTGAGCCAAAATACAAGAAAATGCTTTTCAGGAAATGTCTGCTGGAAATCAGGGAAGCACCACTAAAATTAAGTAAGCTGTGCTGACTAGCAAAGAGCTCTGGCTGGTCCCTGTTAATACGATACGCAGCTTCCTTCTGCATTTAAAATTAAAGTTCCTGTCCAGTTGTCCCTAGGATATCATGTGCTTGGGGTCAGGGCTGATTCCTGAACTGTCCTCCTTGGTGGTCCTCTGTCTTCAAGAGTGTGGGCAGAAGCAGGAGGCTAAAGCAGATCTCTGCATTCACTATGGTGGCAAGGTATCTACCAAGTAGATGTGACACACAAAGCATTATGACAAGTGACTCCTTCATCAGAGCTTGCCTCTAGCTTTAGAGAGAAACATAAGGCCATAATGGAAACAGGAAGTGGCGGATCTCTTTGCAATGTCTAGGAATAGAATTTCACCCACCTCATCAAAGTGTAATTTTAAGTGGTGTTTCTTTACCCAGTCAGTTTCTAAGTACATTATGTCAGCACCAGAGAAATGAAATTTTTAAAAAAGAATGATGGACAGAAAATTAGCAGTCTCCTTTCTCTGATCACTTGAAACAAAGTGCAAAGATTTTTTTTTTTACACTTATTTCCCCTGGAAAGATGGCCACTGCCATGGCAGCTTTCTAGGAGCCAGTCACAGAATCCAGAGGAGGGTGCAGCCCTCCTTAAATGCCTCAGACCATAACATCTGCAGACCAGATCAACTCTCTGGCTGCTGGCCATGGAGTCGCAGCTCTTCCCATGTTCATCCTATCACATGTGGACAAATCTGCTCAAGTCCGGTGCCAGAGAGATGTACCTGCTGCTGTCATGTAACACTCGTGCCTATGTGGTGCCTACAGCCCTGTCAGCAATATGCAGATGATCTAGTCCCAGGGGACAAAAGGCACCATCAAACATTTGCTATTATATATGTATAAATACCTTTGACAACTTTAGAACTGTGTGAGCAAGTAAGTGTCTGAAGTAGAGGGCAAATTCATAGCAATTTTCTCTCCTTGAGTATCTTCCCGTGGGAGGGAACTTTTTGAGAGGCTGTGTTCATTTTCCTGTGACTATGAAGAACAATAGAAACCAGAATGATCTTTACAGAGCCCCCACCTCCTTCACAGCATTAGTTAGCATGCAGAGAGCTGCTCTGTGGACAGGAGAAAGACGCACATAAGGACTCCAAGAGAAGGCTTCTGCTTTTCTATTCTGAAATTACTGTTTAGATCCTGCAACATACATTACAGTAGGCAGGAAGATGCTAAATACAGCTTTCTCATATATTTTTAGTAGCAAGGACACAGGTATGCCTCTGCTGCCTTCCATCACTGGATTATGCTTTTCAGCTTTTGAGGTTGGGGCAGGAATATCTCCTTCTTGAATTGCAGATGGGAGTAACAAGGTTTGTCTGCCACATTTGAAAGAAAAGAGACCAGAGGTGTACGTCGCCATTCTCTCTTTGCTTTGTGGTACCTTTGTATCTTACTTGGGCACAGAAATTAAGAGATAGTGAACCATTTTCTCACAGCACTATTTTTTACAGTGAGAGGTGCTTTTCAGGGAGCCCAGTATTGCAGCAAGAAACATTAGCATTTTGTGGGTGTGAAGAGCAAATGTGTCCACTTCCCTCTCCTGGAAAAAGGCATGTGTAATATTTCCTTCTGATAGGGAGATTCACTTTGGTCAAAGGAGCATGACTGTGAGCGTTGAGGATTAATCTAGCATTTCATGTAGGTGAAACTTTATTTTTAAAAGGTACGTTGTCATTAAAACACATGAAAAAACTGCAAACTGTGGCAGAATGAAATTCAAATTAACCCCTGTCTTGCAATAGAGTAGCCTGGAAATTTGCCTATCATTGTTTGCAGATGTTATGAGGAAATATCACAGAGGATGTGCTACTTCCATTTAATTATACATAACAGAAAAGCACTATATGTAAAGCAAAATAAATAGTTGCACACAGACACACCTCTATAGATGTATAAGCACACAGACACACACTAAATCACTCATACAGAGAGCTCCATCCACAACAGCCCAGGATTTCTGTTGAGATACTGAATGTTTCTCTGCACTGCTGTATCATCTCCATAGGAAAACTTTTATAAGATCACTTAATTTTCTTTCTCTGATTAGAAATTATGAATTTCTAAGGCCTACCTACTTTTTAGAAAATTAGTAAATAACTGAGCACTATCTATATGAAAAGCTGTGGCCATTCTTATTTGCTGCTATTTAGAGAAAAAGCAGTATTACTAACAAAATTCTTCTGTTTTATGGCCACGATATAGAATGCTTTTCTATATTATCAGTCAAGAGTGAGTCAGGAAAATGCCTCCTCTGCCTTCCTACATCTTTGTAAATCAGAAGCAATGCCACTAAAACTGGGAGGTTCAAACCTTCCTGACAAACGAGCAAAATCCATTATACAAAGGCAAAACACCAATGAATGCAGATGTTTCATGGCTAAAAGAGACATCCACAGACACTCTGAAAATTCTGTGCTCTCTCCCACCCACAAAATGAAGACACTTTCCTTCCTGGGTTTATTTTCCCCCACTATTTTACCTAAGCTGTCACTTCTATTAAACTGTTCATTGTGAAAGCTAAGCTGTCTCTAGAGATGCATCCAGACTGCTGCCTTCTACAAGTTTCCCAAAGATAAAAAGAAAGCTATGAGTACGGATTACTAATGCCTTTCCACCTCACAACAGTTGCTCCAAAACACAAAAGGCACCTGAGTTGCTTTTAGTTATGTCCTTGCCACTTCTCAAGGAGCTGGAGTTTAACTCTGCTGGATTTCAGCCCAGCACAGATCAACATAAAAAAGCCTAGCCTATCTCTCAAAGTTCCCCTCAAAACTGCCCTTTCTTGTAGTATATTTTAATCTCTGCTCTACCCTCTCTTTTTTGTCTCAGACCATAAAGTCTACTTCTGAAAATCCACTCACTCCAGATTTCCTGATCACACATCAGCTGAAATCCAGGGAAGCTTTTTATCTTCTACCACCAAAAAGATTAATGTTGTTTTGATATGCTTCTCTCCAGTGTAAGCCTGAAAAACTCAGTATTAGTGTTAGTTCTCCCTATGATGATATTAATAAATCTGCAATGAGATTGCAGATTAACAGGCATAATTATAGCAGTATGGGCATAACCACCCTGTGTCAGAGCTTATCACATGATGGGTCTTTTCTAAGACTACCTGAATGAGGCTGTCTCTCTTTCACTTTTTCAAATTTGTAGGTAGGTAACAACTGCTATTCCCAATCACAGCCCTCCAGGGCACGGTACACTCCAAACTCATCAAGGATCCATTACCTTCATTTTTTTCTCCCTTCCAAAGGACAAAAAAAAGAAGGTGACTACTTAAAGTACAACACATGCATCCAGTTATCAATCAGTATCTGAACTGGCTTCCTTTAGTTCATGACTCTTTGAGACACCCTATGGTTTTATCTTCTCTGTGTCTTTGTTGGGTCTGTTCCATTGATGCTGCCTGGCTCAAGAGCTCCTTTTTACTTGCTTTTAAGATTAGGTGTCTGTCTCTTCCCCCAAGGGGAAGAAGGTACAATCCTTCCTCTTTGTCCAATTGATCCACGTTTGCTCAGTAGTTGCCTCATCGGAAAGAGGAGCAACTCCTCATGACAGCAGTCTTTTGTGGTATTAAATATATTTCCACTAGATGCAGTCTAGGTGTCTTGGATTCCCAGGATTTCATTCCTGCCATGTGTTAATACAGTACATTCTCTGAATTTTTTTTCTTTCACAGCAGTTAGACATCCCTCACTGTAACAACACTGACTACACTGCTGGACAGTCTTAATCTGAATTTGCTGCTGAACATGTAACTGGGTTGTGAGGGGAATTTAACAGATAGTTTAAACAGTCTTCCCACACTGCCATCATACCGTGGATCCTAAATCAGAAGTAATGTGTTTAAAACTCTTTTAGAAAATATTTAAATTCCTAATAACCAAATTGTCCATTATCTGACATAACCATGGGTTGTGATGCAGACAAATGCCATCTTTACATGTGAGACCACACATTCAGCAGATGATATCTGCAGCAATGTTATTTATGAATACCAGGAATAATAATCTGAAAAAATGTGAAATCTTTTTACAGCAAACATAAATAAACATCTTTCAGCTGTGTAGTATGAACCTTAAGTTTCTGGAATTACCATTACTATGGGTTTTTTTGAATTTTACATTTTTGCAATTAACTTTTTTTGTTGTTCTTTGTCTATTTTGCACACACTGATCCAGAGTTAATACTTATAGATATAATTTAATACATTGGCCTTTTATACATACACAGATATTATGCATGTATTCTGTTTACCAGCACCAGATTCTAAGTTTTGGGAAGCAGATTAGAATGCTCAAAAAATATACTCCATATTATATAAAATACTCTTTCAAAATTGTTTAAGGACCAGTAAGTGCTGTCCAGTTAGTCAAACCCACAGCTTGCATTACCTTCTGCAATGTTTTATCTAGTACTGTGGACATCTGCAGTGACAGGTCTCCACAGTGACATCCTGTCTGAGCAGAAAAAAATCATCACAATATTTTGCATGTGCATGATACTCGGTGTCTGTACTATTCCAGTGCTATTGAAAGCTCTGGACAGAATGTCTGCTCTATGTAAGCCTTTTCCAGATTTATATTTGAGTTGTAAATGATACCAGACTTTGCAGTCTAGGAGATCTGCTTGCAAAGCCCTTTTCAGCAATTGCCACTAATGGATTGTGATCAGTTCCTGCTAGCACTGGTATTCCATATAAAAACAATGAATATTTTTTCATGTGTGTGCTAAAGACAGAGCCTCCGATTCTTTTTGTGCATGCTGACATGCTGTTCCAGTCAGGTCTCCGGAAGCATATGCTGTGGGTCTCCAGTGATCACCATTCCTTGTTAAAAGTGTTTCCCCAAGGCCTTGCTTAGAAGCATCAAGTGCCAGCTTTGTTTGGTGCTTATTATCATACACTCTGAGGACTATCAACTATTTGAGATTCAGAAAGTCCCTGTTGTGATTACCAGTCCATGCCCATTATGCATTTTTACAAACTAAAGACCTTCAGATAGCAGTTTAAATGGTTTAGAGCTCTTTGAATATAAACTCCCCCACAAAATTTGCCTTTTCTTTATGTTTCTGCATGTCTTCTGTATGCATGTGTGGGGACATAACAGTAATCAGATGTATTTGCATCCTCTGCTAAGGTTTTTTTTTTCCTGCTACACTTTCCTAGATTGGTTATTCCTTTAACCTTGAACTCACATTTTTGTCTTCTACATTTCAGCTTCCTAATTTGAATCCCTTTCAGGAGTTTACCAGAGTCTCTGATTGCAATATCTTTTCTATTATTTTTCTCCTTCTCCTCATGGTTTCACATCATTTATTGTGTATTTGTGGGAAATACTTATAAAACAAATTTTAGGAAGTGTTTTCCAAATAACATGGTCAACTGGGGCCTTCTAAATGATGCACTAAAATTGCAGAGATGTGAGCCTTTTTTTGTCCAGAGGACCCCGTCAGAACACAGCTGAAGCAACCAGTGATCCCCAGAAACCATTCCTTGGCTAGGGATTTTTTTTTCCCCTTTTTATATGCTTTGTTAGTTACTCAGACTGCCAGCCACTCATCTTTCTTTCCCATAATTATTATGGAATAAACTAACTTTGGAAGCTCTCTTATAGTTTCCATTGTATCTAGCTCAGCCAAAATAACTCTTCCAAGTTTTCATTTCAGCTCCACAGAGAGATTTCTAGGAACATCTATGAAAGGACAACTGATTCAGTCATTCTTACTTTATGTTTTTGTTGGCGTTCTTTGACAACATTAAAAACATCTGGAAAACAATCTCCAGGCTTACGAGCTGCTGTTCTTCCAAGGAATGTGCTCTATCAACAGTCGGTAGGTCGGAGATGCTTGCAGCACAAGAGTGGGTTTTCCATTTGTGACAGCAGCTGTAAGGCACATCTGCTCAAGCCCACAGTGCAAAAAGCACTGTTTCCTCATTTACAGAATAGAAGTTACATGTGTCTGCCCAACACAGCTAACATTTATTTTCAAACACTGTACTGAAGCCTTGGAGATTGCCTTCCATATCTGGTTTAAGAGTTCTGTATCTCTCTAGTTTGAGAGATGTGAGAAGTCTATTTCTGACCAAGACAATATTCTTGTGTTAAGAGGTAGCTGTCTCTTGTACAGATCACTGAAAGACATACTTACGTATATTGAAGAGATGTGCAATTTTTTTAGGCCCTCTTTCAAAAAATATTCTGCTCTGTGGAAATATAGCAGCTCTGTCTCAGAAAAAAAAACTCTTAAATTTATGTTTTCTTTCACACTTATTTGTGAGATTTCTGCTAAACCCATTCCATTAGAAATTTCTGGAATATTTTTCCCATTTTTTTACTTTTCTCCACATTTGCATGTTGCAGTGCACCCATGATTTGAAAAAACATTTTGCTCGTTTTAATTTTCATATCCTGAAGTCTGGTATGGAACTTTTCTGCACTTATGCAAAATGCAAACAATTTTTCTACCTTCGTGTTTAGATGTTCTAACCTGAGACATCTGATGTCGACTACAGTCTTGTGTCAAAGAAGAACAGCACTGGCCTCCAAAACCCTATTTCTGACTCAGTTTCAACTCCATTGTGAACACTTCAGAAGTCTTATTCTTTTTATTTACATGTGGCTGATCTCTCAGAAGACTCATGATTTCTAGAGGTTAACCTTCTCCAGCAGGTTGCTATTCCTAAATCAACTATAGATTTATTAGCAAATCTGAGCTCTCCCAGTTTGCTGTATTGAATACATATCAGCCATTTGCTCACCTTTTTCTTTCACCTGACATCATGAAATAGATACCTCTTTTCTGGACTTCTTGCATGCTGCTTCTGAGAGCTTAAGTTGTTTTGAACCTTGACTCCTCCTCCTTCTCCTTCTCCTTCCCCTTCCTCCTCTCCTTCTCCTCCTCTCTTCCTTCTCTCCTTTTTCTCCTTGTTCCATCTCCCATTCCATATTCTGTTCTGAGATTATGATTAATAAAGGACTCTGTGAGAGAGCTTATAAAATATAAAACATTCATATAGTAGGTGAGCAACCATTATATAGGAGGACTTAAGAAGGAAAAAGAAATAGCTCTGTGTCTGTCTTTGGCTGCTAATCAATGAACAACAGATGTGACATTTCAGCCTTACATGAAGAAGCAGATTCAGGATTTGCTCTTTTAACAAAGCGGAGATTCTTTTATACTGCTCTGAATATACAGCTAGCTGCAGTGTTTTTCTATCTTCTGCTTCTGAGTCTGCATTGTATGTATGTTGTCCCTTTAGCCCTGGTGGTACAGAGGAGCCTATATTTTGGAGAGAAACAGGCAAAAATAAACAGCATTTATCTCTTTTATTCCAAGCCAGTAATATACATAAGAACCTAATTGCACCTGGGCCGGGGCAATCCCAAGCACAAATACAGGTTGAGCATAGAATGGATCGAGAACATCCATGAGGGAATATACTTGGGGGTGTTGGTTGATGAGAAGCTCAATGTGAGCCAGCAATGTGCACTTGCAGCCCACAAAGCCAAAAGTACCCTGGGCTGCATCAAAAGAAGCATGGCCAGCAGGTCAAGGGAGGTGATTCACCCCCTCTACTCCTTTCTTGTGTGACCCCACCCAGAGCCCAGTTCTGGAGCCCCTGGGAAAGAAAGGACATGGAGCTGTTGGAGGGAGTCCAGAGGAGGGCCACAAAGAAGGTCAGAGGGCTGGAGCTCCTCTCCTGTGAATAGGCTGAGAGAGTTGGGGTTGTTCAGCCTGGAGAAAGCTCTGGGGAGACCTGATAGTGGCTTTCCAGTACCTGGAGGGGGTTTACAATAAAGAAGGGGAGGGACTTTTTACACGGACAGTAGTAATAGGACAAGAGGTAATGGCTTTAAACTGGAAGAGGGGAGATTCAGGTTAGACATTAGGGAGAAATTCTTCCCTGTGAGGGAGGTGAGGCACAAGTTGCCCACAAGGAAGCTGTGGCTGCCCCCTCCCTTGAAGTGTTCAAAGCCAGGTTGGATGAGGCTTTAAACAACCTGGTCTAGTGAAAGGTGTCCCTGCCCATGTCAGGGGGTTTAGAACTAGATGATCCAACCTAAACCATTCTGATTCTAATGGAAATAAATTTTAGTATTGAAATTGTTTTGTTGAGGTTTTTTTAACTGTAATATAACCCCAGAAGATAAAAAAGATGTATTTGTTGACTTAAGAAACAACTCTATTATTAAATAGTGCTCTTTTTCATGGTTACAAGCTTTTTTGATTTCTTCTCTATCATGAAATGTAACCTTATTGACTTGACTTTGTAAAACACCTCTGAAACTGTACCATGACTCACGGGGCACCGTGAAATCACTCTGTGACCTTCCAAGTCTCTCAGAAGTACCAGGAACAATAATTTCTAGTAGCAAATATTTCAAAATAGGCAGAGCAATCATTTTAAAGTGCCTATTTGCAACATCCAGAATGAAAGAGTATGGGTGAAAATGGAGATACAAACGGCTTTTGGACTCTACTGAGTAAATCTGTCAGCTTACACTGATGAATGATGAATTATTCTCCAACCTGTGCCTGTCAGTTCCTTCTGCTATTTCTTTCATCCCTCTATTCTACTTGTGGTGGGTTGCTTCTACTTTTCATTTGAAGTATATATTAGTGGGCAGCAAACAATAAACTGTAAGTTCATATATTTTGCTTTTTATTTTAAAAATTCAGCTGGCTAGAGATGTTGGGTGAAAAATCTTTTTCACTAAAGACTGAGATTTTGCCAGAAAATTATTTTTCCTGAAAAATATAACTTAATTACTTTTTCTTTTCATTTTTCCATGGCAAGGTCTGAAAGGAAAGTAAGTTAAGTTTCCATGTACATTTCTTGTTTTGCTTTAGCTTTAAATTTAAACTGTGTGTGTTTACTTTAAAATGTCATGCAAAACAGTTTGTAGAATATTTTTTAACCAATTTTATTTAAAAGGTGGGAGGTGTTATGAGGATGGCAGTGGCAAACAGTGTTTAGGTCTGTTCAAACCCTGTTTGCATTGAATGGTTGCTTTAACACAGAGCCAATATACTAGATAGGGTAGATGACTGCTGCATGCCCAGGGGACACACAGGCTCTTAGAAAGAGAGAGACAACAACCCTTGGATAGACAAAATCCCCGTGACAATAGTAAAGCAGTATACTCTTGTATTGGTTTTGCATAACAGTGTTTTGGTAGTGAGGGGGCTACAAGGGTGGCTTCTGTGAGAAGGTGCTAGAAGACCCATCACTGGACAAAGCTGAACCCATCAGAGATGGTGGTAGCACCTCTGTGATAATATACTTAAGAAAGGAGAAAAAAAAAAAAACTATGCAATTGCAGCCAGAGACACCAGTGAGGATATGTGAGAGAAACCACTCTGCAGACACCAAAGTCAGTAAAGAGGGAGGAGGAGGAAGAGCTCTGTGTGTAAGAGCAGGGATGTTCCTGCATCCCCTTGTGAAGACCATGGCGAGGCAGATTGTGGCCCTGCAGCACATGGAAGTTAACAATGGAGCAGATATCCACCTGCAGCCCATGGAGGACCCCACGCCAGTGCCATGGATGCAGGCAGTGGATGGCTGAAGGAGGCCTGAGACTGCATGGGAAGCCCATGATGGAGAAGGCTCTTGGCATGACCCATGGAGAGTGGATGCCAGGCTGGAGCAGTTTTGGTGGCAGAACTTGTGACCTCATGGAGGATCCTCACTGGAGCAATCCATTTCTGAAGGATGGCACCCCATGGGAAGAGCACCCATGCTGGAGCACTTAATGAAGAACGGCAGCCTGTGGAAGGACTCACATTGGAGAAGTTAATGGAGGAATCCACACTCGATCAGGGGAAGAGTGTGAGGAGTCTCTCCCAGAGGAGCAAGCAGCAGCAGAGACAATGTGTGATGAACTGACTGAACCCCTTTTTCTCATCACTCAGTACTGCTGAGGGCAAGGTAGAGAAAATCAGGACTAAAGTTGAGCCCAAGAAGACAGAAGGAGTGAGGGAAAGGTGTTTTAAGACAGTTTTTATTTCTCATTAGCCTACTCAGATTTGATTGTCATAAATTTCAGTAATTTCCATATAGCACGTTTGTTTAGCCTGTGACATTATCATAACTACAGTGATCTCTCCCTGTCCTTAACTTGACCCGTGAGCCTTTCATTGTACTTTGTCTCCCCTGTCCATCTGAGAGAAGTGGTACAGGGTTGGTGAGCACAAAGCATCCAGAAAGGGTCACCACACCATTGCTGTGTTCATGGCATAGAGCTGCTGCTAGTATTCTCTATCATAAACAGGCCAGCTCAGTGTCATGGGCAGCACTGTTGGCACTATGGACCACAGAAGATCTGCTGGGGCACCACCTGGATGAAGTTGCTCTGGTTGGCCAAATTGGTATACTTAATGCAAGCAATAGAAGAAAGACTGTGAAACTTGGACTATAACCTCTAGTAACAATTTACATTCAGCACTGCTTCTTCAAGGTAAACCTAAAGTTCTGGTCTCTTTGTATGTCTTTGTATGTCACCTCAAATGAGGTGAATAATTTACCAGTGCAAACTAATAGTATCCATCCCCTGACCAGAGCTCCTTTCCTCCTTTCTTCCATCTTACTGGGACCCACGTGCCACAGTTGATCTCATACTTGATTGCTCAAGTAACTTACAAGCTGTGATATGCTGCTTCTACTGCAGGTCACACATTTAAAATCTCCATTTGGCCATCTTCTGCTCTTCTCCCTCTACAAGGCATAGCTCTCATTCACACTAATGTAAAGCACACTTCAATGCTAATTAAAGAGAGCATTAACCAGTGTCTATATTTGACAGTGCTAATCACATTCATCATGTACACTTGTGACAGTGCTATCAGTATCAGGAATCAGACATTCTCTTTAGTATACCTTTTACATCTTTTTAGTCAAAAAAATGGTTCTTTTCACTGACAGCTTCCAGCTCTGATAGTACACTCTTCCAGATCCTTGAAAAGGAGTCACTACTGCTGTTCCAGCTTTTATAACCCACAATTTTGGCTATTAATAGGCATGTTGTATTTCTAACTATACTTTAGAAACTGAACTGCAACACAATGAACTCATTGCTTTACTTCTTCTACTATTTGCTAGCCCTTTAAACAACTCCTTTTATTTACCACAAAATGCCAACAGTTACAAGATAGATATATTGGGGCAAATGTCTAGCCTCAGTTAAAATACAAAGTTTCATTCATGAGCAGAGAAAACAGGATTCAAGCTGAGAAAACAAGGCTCTATTTGGTGGCCTTATAAATTATTTTATTTCATAAATTTTCCACAAGTTTTTGCCACATAGAAAGACATGATTTGGCCAAGCTGATTTCAGTGGAAAATTACCAGAAAGAGGAAATGGGATGAAAAATGCAAATTCTTGGACACTCTGGAAATAGAGACCTGAGTCATCTGTGACTTGATCAGGATTCCTGTATGCTGGCAAAAAAAACCCACAACAAAACAAAAAAAACCCAAAAACAGTGGGACATACTAAATGCCAATAAAGAAGTGATGTCCCTGTGTAGTTCAAAGTCTTAGACAGTCAAGAAGAACAAAGGCTTTAAACACTCATGCTGTCTGGTTACCTATCTGCCTGCCTTTCTGCTAGAAGAAACATGAAAATCAAATTTGACCAAGAATGTGCAACAAAAACTTATTAAATTCTTACAACTTTGTGAAATCCAGAAGTTGGGGAAAGAAAGAAAGAAGGTCATATCCACCCTTCTGCTGATGGAGAACAGGCAGAGATTATTTGTCTTATTTGTCTGCCAGTCTGTCCAGCAGTGCTCTGCAGGCAGCAAGCAATGACACTGAGCACTGCTGCAACCCAACCCCTGGAGATATCAAATTCCCCACAGTCCCAAGGGTTTGGGAGTGATATGAGATAAAAATGGATGCAGTGAGGATGACTGGATGGGAGAGATTGTTTAAGACCTTGTGAGGGAGGAGAGAAACCAAAGGGCATTTAGAAGATGCTGTGAGGACCTAAAGCACTGATTGCCATAACAGTGGCAGAAGAGGCATGGGAAGGACAGCTAGGATGGTTGCAAAGAGAGTGTGAGCATGAATTGTTCAGCACAAATCCACAAGGGCCCTCATCTTGATTAGCACCACAATCACGGGAACACTTGTTTTAATGTGATAAGAAAAGGAGGTGAGATAGGCAGCTACACGCTCCAAAATGATGGCTCAGGGAGAGTCCCCTTATCAACAAAATGCTCAAAAGATTATAATTAGCTTCATTTAACCTAGTCACAGGGAAATCATAAGCCTGTCCTGGCTGGAATTAAGAGCATTTGGAATATGAATGTCCATTTCCCTGCTACAGGCAAGAATTCAAATTCAAGAGCAAGAATCTGTGGAGAAATCCAGAAGACAGTTCATTCCAAGAAAAAGACAATAGGTTGGCCAGAGGTGAAATAGGAATACAAGAAAACTCTGGAGCTTCAGCTTCCTACAAACCCATGATACACCATTGTTCTCTGAAGTACCCAGTACCCATCAGGTAGCTTTTCAATGAGGATTTGGCTTTGTATAGAAATAACACACAAAAATCCATGCTCACAGGTTGATCATTTCAGTTTTCTACCAGCCCCAGGGCAGAGGCCTACATAATTTCCAGGAAAATTAGCAGATACAATGCACCAAGCAGCATTTCCCCTGTGCTGACACAGGCAATAACACAACCAAAACTTCTGCCAGAACTGAATTAACTGCTCAAGGATGCCACATAGGCCTGACAACTCCAATTCACCTGTAGGGGAACCTAATCCTGTGACTGCACTATGGCTTCTGCCTTCAGCAATCTCTCCTGCCTCTGTCTTAGATACTTCTGCTGCCAGTGCATAGGTGGTTCCTGTGCTTACAAAGTGGTATCTGGAGTGGAGCAGCTCAGCTGGCACCATTTTTGGCATTTCTCTAAATGCTGTGTTTTAATGCACAGGAGTTCAGTTAATGCTGTTGGAGCAGCTGAGCCACCCCGGCAAGAGGAATGGAACAGATCCATTGAGATGAAAACAGCTATGATGTCCTGGGGTGAATCATTCCATGAATCTCTTTTAAATCAAACTCTTGCAAGTTACATGACACTTTTACACACATCTGGTGAACTTCTCCTCTATTTACTTCATCTCCAAACTTTGTCTCCAATACAGAGATATGAATTTCCAGTAAGCCGTCGTTGCTTTAACATTGTTTTTCAGTGGTTTTGTAAAATAGAAGCACAGCAGTTCAGCACAGCAGGGTGTCTGCAGAGAAAGTCCATCATATTTATTTAGACTGCAACATTCTAGCCATTTATCCAGGAAGAAAATTGTGTAGAAGAAGGCATGACTTAAAGACTTGGTAAAGATGTTTCCTTCTATCTTGACTCATCAGCTGACACATTCCATATGCTCTGTTTTGCTTATTATTAATTTAACTAACAATAGAAAATATATTTCATGAATTATGATCCTGTGACAACAAATTAGCTAGACTACTATGTATAAAGGTCTCTCTTTAAATTTTAATTAGTTTAACAATGATGTGCCTGCTGCCTGTGTTTGCATTTCAGGAAAACATGCAGAAGCTTAGAAGCGAGATGCTTTGTATTTAACATGGAAAGTGTCTCTCGGTCCAGGCTTATTTATAAAGCAATTTTCTAATAATGATCTAGATTCAGTGGAGTTCAATCAGGGATGGAGTTACCATGGCATACATAAAATGAATATATTAAACCACCTATCAAATACCTGACTGAACAAATAAACATAAAGAATGGGGGGAAGGATGAAGAGATGTGACTAAATTAGATCACTTTCTCCTGAAACCCTCTCCTCTCCCTGTCCCTTCCCCAGAGCTGGGAAAGGTGTCAGGCTGCACCACTACAACACATACTCATCTTCTGTGGAGCACCTTGAGGGCTCCAAACTTTGCAGCTTCCATAGGTCTGAGTGCAAGAAGCACTGTTCATCATGGATCACACAACGAGCTCCCTGCCAGTCCCTCTACCCTCTCTCTAATTCAGGGATTCCCCACACCTCCTCCTGCCTCCTCTCTCCTACTTCCTCTCTCAGCCCTATATCTCTGTGTAGTGTCATGCCTTCCCACCATAGCACACCCTTTCCCTCAAGGCCAAGGGGAGGAGGATGCACTACTGTCCTCTCCCCTCTCTCCCTATTCTCCTTACTTGCCAGTACCACATGGTTGTTCCTCCCTACTCCAGACTCTTGTTGACGTGGTCTCTGAGACCCTTTCTGTGTCATTTTCCCGTTCCACTCTTCTCTGTTTTCCCTCAGCATAACCATGTGGTCCACAAGCTCCCTTCCTCCATCTCCATCATGCATTTCTGTTCCAGGAGGACCTGAACCAGGCCTGCTCCTGGAAAGACAGGGGTTGTTGTAAGGGCACAGGACAAATCAAAGCACCCTCATTCTTGGGACAAGTCCCTTTGTCAGAATCAGGAGCTGCCTGGGCACTACTGCAGAGCAGGTACTGTTTCTGGTGACATGAGTTGTGGTCTCTTTCTCTACCATGTTTTTTATGCAGCATTAGAAAACTTGCACCAAGTAAGCCTTGCAGAACTTTCAGCAGCCCAGTTTTATCCATGGACTAAGAGAAGCCAGACTGAGCCTTCTGTGCTTGCGATGACCTGGAATCCAAGGTATTAAATATTGAATGTTTTATATTGCCAAAGAGATGTTGGTTGGAAGGGTCCTCTTAAGGTCATCATGTCCAGATACCTCTGAAACCAGGAATGTTGCCAAGATTAGATGAAGTCTCTACAGATCTCTACTGATAATTCAAAGGAAGAGGTCCAAAGGATTTCTGAAAGATGCACATGATGTACAAGGTGCCTCATTATCTGCTGGAAGAACAGCCTGCATTCTCTGTCCTTCACAGCTGGTGGACACCATTCAGGCTTCAACATGACCTTGCAACAGAGGCATTTATTAATTCTCTAAAACAGTGAAGAGTACAAGTTGGTGTTTAATTAACCACACACAAAATCAGTAATTTTCTTACCACCATTTTAAAAGTCTCACACATTTTTCAGGTCTTCAGGGGTGTGATTCATCTGACTGAAATAGCTTTATAGTACTGGTTCAGATGTATAGCATTTGGCAGTCAGCCTTTTCAGCTGCTTCTCCTTTCTCCTCACACAGATGATCAAAAGGCATCTTTGCTCATGAGACAACTCCACTTGGATGACCAGACACAAAACAACATTTACATTGTCTCTCATACAGCTGTATGGGAAAGCCTAATTATCTAGGACATTTTGTGATTTGTTTCCTGTTGTTAGTTCCATTTTCACCAGCTCCATGCCAGGGCCATGACTACACTAGCTGGGTACCTTCAGGAAGTGAAACACTATTTCCTGAACACTTTTCCAGTGCTGGCCTGCTAAGTAACACTGGAAGAAAGGGAGAATGAAACATTAGATTTTTTTGTGGGAGCACCAAGTCAAATCAGTATAGTGTGGCAAATAGAATAAAGGGGGACAGAGGTAGGGCTCAGGAATTATAGTTAGGGACACTAATGTGTAGACAGGAGTTTAAGATCCATAGAATAAAATGGACTACTTCAGTTACAACAATCATCTAGTCCTTGAAAATTCAGAGATGACCAAAAGTTAAGGTGTGCTCTTAAAGGTATTGTCTAAATGCTTCTCAAATAATTACAGGCTTGGGACATCAACCACTTCTCTAGGAAGTGTTTCACCACTTTCTCAGCAGAGAAATATTTCCTAATGTCCAGTCTAAAACTGGAGCAGCTTTGAACCATTCTCATGTGTCCTATCATTGGATCACCAGGAGAAAAGCTCCGCAGCTCCCTCTCCACATCCTCTCCTCAGGAAACTGTAGAGTCATGAGGTCAACCTTCAGCTTCCTCTTCTACAAACCAGACAAGCCCAAAGTCCTTAACTGCTCCTCAGAGGACATTTCTTCCTGTACTTTCACTACCTATGTTGCTCTCTTCTGGATATATACAAGGTCTTTCACATTTTTCTGAAACTGAAGAGCCCAGCACTGCAAACACTGCTCAAGGTGACACCGCACCAGCACTGGATACAGCAGGATGATCACCTCTTTTGACCAGCTGGTTATGCTGTTTGACACAACCCAGGAATGGTTAACACATAGGCCAGGCAAGGGATCAGGAAAGTACTGTAAAGAGATGGAATAAAAAAGATAAGTGCAAGTTAGGAAAATCTGGGAACAGAACCATATTGTAAAATCATTGAATGGCTAGAAGGGCCCTTAAAGATCATCAGGGCAGGGACACCTCCCACTAGACCAGGTTGGTAAAGCCCCGTCCGACCTGGCCTTGAAAATTTACAGGGAGGGGGCAGCCACAGCTTCCCAGGGTAACCTGTTCTAGTGTCTCACCACCCTCACAGGAAAGAATTTCTTACTCATGTCTTAGCTAAATCTCCCTTCTTCAGGTTTTAAACCATTGCCCCTTGTCCTCTTGATACCCATCCATGCAAAAAGCCCTACCCCAACCTTCTTGTAGGCTCCCTTTAGATATTGGAAAGCTATTGGAGCCTCCTTTTCTCCAGGCTGAACAACCCCAAGTTCTTTAGTCTGTCTTCATAGGGGAGGTGCTCCAGAGCTCTGATCATTTTAGTGACTCTTCACTGGACATGTTCCAGTAGCTCTATGTCATTCTTACGGTGGGACATAAGATAAGCTTTAAAATTCCTTACAGCCAAACCCATCCTATTGGGTTTGAAATCAGGGTGGACTGATTTCAGCATTTTCAGGTCATTTAAAGTGCACTGTGGCTCACTGCCTACCACACCACTCCCAGCAAGAGGTGCCTCACAAGCATGGTGGCAGGGACACTGAGAGAGGAGTGGAAACACAGGCAACTACTCTGAGGAAAGTACCTAATCTAATTTTGGCCTGTGCGAATCTCAGCCAAAATCACTAGATGAATTCCCTAAGCCCTGGCAACATAAGAATGCTACAGCAGGATACTGTATAGTTGCTTAGTGGCCCCTAAAAATCAGAAGAAAAGGCTGTTTTGTTTGGTTTAGGTGACTGGGAGTTTATACTAAGGCTGGGTGTTCAGTTTAAATGCTAATTGACTCATAAACAAGCCTGAGTTAAATAAAAGAATCAACTAGCATCAGCTGAGCTAGATCAGTTTAAAAACAAGGCTTTTTGTTAATCAGAGGGAGTTTGGAGTGGGATAGGGTGGGCACTGGTCCAAAAGCAGCACCAGATTAAATCCCCTACTTGAAGAAACACTCATTAAAAAGCAACTTCCATTGAAAAAGATCCCACTTGTCGCTACCAGCCATTGTTAGGTAGTGAAACAGTGACAGATATTTTTGAAGACTATTATGGGGAAATAAATATTTATTTAGCTGTCTAAAGTAATTAATCCCTGCTGTTTGCTTTTTATGTAAGCACATACAAGGCAAGACTGTCTTTGTACTTGAATTTTAGAAGACAAGCCTGTGTAGAAACTCCCATGGTTTTTGAAGGCAGTAACAAATTCATGCCTAATACTTTCTGTGCAACTTGAGAATGCCAACCATCAGGCAGTAAAAGACTTTTCCTATCCTCATTTGGTTGCAGCAGAAAGGAGATATATGAAGGGGAAAGGACAGGGAGGAGAAAGTTGAGAAAGCAGAGACTGCGAGTGACATGGAAGGCTGCAAGAAGCTGGCACGCTCCTGGCATGGGATCTGCTGAAGCAAATCACTTTTACAGGGTATCAGCTTGAGAATCAGGAAGAAAGGGAAAAGAATGAAGGGGAATTAAGCTGTAAAAGCACAAGAAAAAGGATCAATAACCATCTTGGATGTATTTTCTGGGAAGCTGGCATGGATAGCACAAAGATGTTACTTACTGAACGTGCTGGCATCCCTCCCATTTACAAGTTATACAGCCAAAGTACAATTAGCACATTCAGAGGAACAATAATTAAACAATATCAAACAGGCAGTCCATAGACTGCTGATAGCATATGTCAAAAATAGAGATGTGGACCCTAGCTGAGTTCTCATATGAGAACCTCTCTGCTCCAAGAATCGCTTGAAGAAGGTATACCCACATTGTAGCATATGAACTACAGATGATAACTACATATGAGCTTGATAACATGCAGATTGTTTTTGCTTTTTAAATTTTAGCAGGTAAATGCCATTGCTAGGTGTTTAAAATCAGAAGCAATTTTTTAAAAAGTAGCTCAAGTGCTAAGTTCCATATTTCTTTTTCCCCAGAAGTATTTTATTGCAGAGTAAAATGACAGATGCAATTAGATAATGTTGAGCAGATTATAGTTTGAGAATGTTATGCTGTGTTAAATATTCACGAGTGAACAATAGTAAGGAAGAAAAAAGAAGAGACGGGTATCTTTTCTTAGTAGCTATTTTTGAAGTTGGACTAAGAAATGTGTCTTTTCTAGGTAGGCAAATATTATGGACCTCTATGAATTGAGTTGTTTTCTCTCTTCTCAGCTACATGAGGAAGTTTTCAGACTCAGCTTAGCTTTAAAAATCACTCTCATATTCCTGGAAAAATTTTGAAACGTCCAAGAGCTGGACCTGTGACAACATGACAGTTGGACTCAGATTCAGTAAGTGAACATTCCATTGGAATCAAGCAGCATTTGCAAGCCTACACACTTTATTTTGATGACCTATGCCTCATGGACCAACAGTGAATATATAGCCCTTGTACTGTGGACCAAGTATCAACAAAAAAACCAAACCAACCAACCAAACACAAAACAACCACACAACCTCCTCCCCCCCCCCCCCCCCCAAAAAAAAAAAAAAACAACAAACAAAAACCAGTACAAGTAATAAAATATTCCATTAAACAGAGCCCTTCTGGAGACCTTCAACTTCCAGAAAATATGAAACAGGACAAGTGCTGGTCCTTATTCCTGATATATACTACATCTAACTTCTGTGCTTAGAAGTCAGTTATCTATATCTGAGTTACTCACTCTAGCCTTTATACTTAATGGCAGGAAGGACACAACTTCAGAGGTGGTTTGTTTTGCCCATTTTGGACCACTTGTTATGATGTTATGCTTCAACTGAAGAAAAACACCTTCTAATCTCTCTCCATTGACTGTACTAGGAGCTCAGGATTACTTTTTCAGATCAGAGCAGACATCGCTTTGAGATAACTAAGATAGATGAGGTAAGTCTGATTCTGTGGGAAGAGCACAGAGAAAGCACATTAGTCCTTCTCTCATCATTTTGTACCCCCACAAAAGCTAGGTAAATCAGACTCCTTTAAATTGTTTTTTACCAGAAGTGCAATTTTACCCAGTTTTATCCTGGCAATAGCCTAGAGGATTATACAAAGATAGCAGGTCCGTCCCCATCTTTTGCAAAGGAGAGTGTGGTCTCCCCTCAAGGTCAGCTTTTCCAGGCTTACACAGACACTTGGTGTGATTAGGCAGAAAAAGCAATCCTTTGCTTCCACCAGCCCTAAGAAAACTGCATAATTTCCCTTCTAAAGCATTCACTGTTCCAACACATTGTGCTAAGACTGCCCTGGCAAGCTAACAGTGAGATTGTTGCATTGATGGACATACTTGAGGGCAGACCAGAGAACCAGCTCCCTTGGAGATGTTTTAATCTTGTTCTTTCCCAGCAAAAGTGTTCTGATTACAGTCCCAGCAGGGCAGCAGAATGTAAAGTCTGCATCTATACCATCAATGCACAACTAGACACAAGGCCATGAAACTCCCCAGTTCTGGAGGCAAATTAAAAGGGCTTCACTAATTAAATGTTGCAGTGCTCTACCCCTTCCTTGCACGACCCAAGGCAATTGCTTTACCTACAGACTCAAAAATCACTGGACAAAAATATGAATATATTTCATGTTTTCTATATCTTTCTATACCTTTAGGTACTCTCTTTCATTCCTAGAATAACATGGATTATAAGTAACCTGTTCCCCTAATACGCTGCTGTCCCATTTCATTTTGTCTGTAAACCCATGTTCTTTTCACTAGCTAACCAGCCAGTCACTCTGCCACCTGACTTAACATGACAGCCATTCAAATCTGCCACATTCTCTGGAGTCACTGGAAGTTGCTCTCGGATTAGTAAACAGATGTTATCAATATCCCATAACAGGAAGAGAGTGTGCAAGGCATCTCATTTAGAAGAAAGACTTATTTAAATAGGTTTTACAGAAATAGTAAGGAATGCTGGGAATATGTTCAAGATTGAATTCACTCCAGTGTGAGAGCTGAATACTTTGATAAGTCTAAAGAAAAATTACCTGCTATAGTTACAGTGGATTTTATTCCTTATTTAATAGATTTTGACTTTAAATTGACAACCAGAAAGCATTTCTTTCCCATCCACAGATTTTAAATAAACACTTTATAAGCTACACTCCTCTTGGAATCTGTAAGAGATGTACTTAGCCTTCAAGGAGAAAATTTCAGTTCTGTTTCAGTCCATACAGCAAACCTGTGACAAGTCCCTTTTTTCTTCTTTAAATGTCAGTGTCCCCATCTGCAAAATGCCTACTACATTACTTGCATATTGTTTCATTTCATCCTCTAATTAATTTGACAAAGACTCTCAAAATAAGTAAAATTTGTAGAGAAAAACACAACCTTTATTCTGATCAGTTTTGATCCCCTTCAGCAGGTAATCCTTGATAATGTAATCACTGAGTATAGAAGTTTTCATTTAATTATGAAAGACAAAAATTCTAAAAGAGAGAGAGAAGAGGAAGCTACTGGAAGACTGAAGTGATAATAAAAGATGACTACAACCCAAAGTTGCATTACTTAGAGATTATTATTGATATTGCAAGAACTACCATATGCTTTGCAAGCTGTGACAGTCGCCCTTGAAGTCACATGGATGAAATGATCAAGTGCTTTTTGCATTCAACTTGATAGGAACAAACTTGATTCCAGTAAGAGAAGCTGCTGTGCAACAGCATCATGTAGCTTCATTACCACTTTGGGGGAGGAAGGTCGTCCTGTCTGGTTTGTTTTAGATCCTCAGGTGAAGGTTCTGCATGCAGTAAGTGCAACATTTGTTTACTAATATATTACAGAGGAAAAAGCTGAGTGAGTTCAGGAAGCTGCATATTCATTATTTCATGCAGTCATGCTTATGCATCATGTCACACATTTGGCACCATTAATACTTGTGCTGCACTGTCAAGACCTTAGCACAAAAATTATGACCCTGGTCTGAATGGTAGACAGGACTAAAGTAAATAGTTCAGGCTTCCTCGCTGACATTTAATCAAGAGACTCAATGCTTATATAAAATTCTTGTCTTCTTATAGCCTATTACAACCTTTGTGATGCATCATTTGCACCCTGAATAATTCTGAGGTGAGGCTGCAGAACTGCTTCCAGATGAGATACCTAATATCATGGCAGTGGTCCTTCCCCTGCAATGGCACAGCTACTTCAGGAAGCACAAGAGTCCATCAAACCTCACCACACCTGAGTGAACCCTCGACAGACCTTGAAGCATGGATCAAAAGGTATGCCTCAGGAATCTCCCACTGACCTCAGTCTGGATTCAGACTGACAGGATTTTACTCCACCTTGCAATCATGATGGCTGTTCTTTCAGCACAGGCAATGCACCCTCATTGGTGGACCTTCAGTTTCACAGACCATAAGAGCATTGATCCTGCCGCTGCACATGCAGAAAGTCCATGCTGGGGGGGTCTCTGCCTGGACAGTAACTCCTCATCCTCGTTGTCAGCCCTGGGAATACATCAGACAAATATTGTTTGCTGTACAACTTTTGGTCCAGTGTCTCCTCCCTAAAAGGAAGAACTAATTTGGGGTGGTCATAAGGAAAGGAGATGAAAAATGGGGATATGTACAGCTCCATGTCCTGACCCCAGATAGTACAGGATGTGCAGCAAACGTGCTCCTCTGACAACAGATGAAGTGTTTGGCTGCACTCACTCCTCCCTCACCTGATGGACGTTGTCAGAACTGAAAATGGGGGCAGCTCAGTGGCACTCCTTGTTCCATCTCCACTGCAAAATGTGTGCCTCAGGTAATTTGGTATTTCTCCATAAAGCTGAATTCACACTTTCAATAGGAAAATGTCAGTCCCCTTCAAAACAGCATATCATATCTATTAACAGTGTGACACATACAGGCATGTCTTCTATTTACTCCTTTTTTATTTACTTACTCCCACATGAGACCACTGAAGCTAGCAAGAACTGTACAAATATTTTCATTTTTCACCATTTTCTTATTAATCCTTAAATAAGAGATGGCACTTAACAGAAATAGACCTACATGTTAACTGGAGCTTTGAATGAGAGTATATCAATGCAGTATAAGAAAAACATTTTTTTTAACTTCCCTCAGTTTAGTCGGAGAAGACTATACTGATGTTTTAATTTTGTTTATACCAAATTTTCCTATAGGATTCCCATGCACCACTGCTATTTTGTAGCACAGGAAAGGAAGTAAATAAAAAGCATTTTGACTTAAATTTTTGTATTTGTATTAAATCACAAAAAAAATTTACTAAATTTAGGGGGTTCTTTTCCTAACAGTTTAGTTTACTCTTGAATGTAATCTGAACCTGGGGGCAAAGAGGACCTGATAGAGTCACTTTATATCACCTACATCTTCAGACAATCAACAAGAAAACTGAGACAAAACATAGGTCAACATTTTTTCTTAAGGTACCTTTTTGTCCAACTTGACACAGTGTGGAAGTTTCAATTACACATGACATGCAAAGCAAAAAAGAAAACACAAACTTCTGCACTTCTGTCCAGGCTGTGAGTTGCAAAGAATTTCAGAAACAGATTTATTTATTATTATTATTATTATTATTATTATTATTATTATTATTATTATTTATTATTATTATTATTTTAGTGCATGGGTTTTGAAGGACCAAATAATGGACCTGGAATAAAGCCCTCCAACTCACTGCAGAGCCCACAGAATTGATCCTATGTTGACTACTGAATGACTATTTCAGTTGAAATGAGAATTTGTGGAGTCACCCTCTGCATGTCCACAGTGTCACATGCTGAGACTTTTTCAGTGAAGCACAAAAGGAAGCTTCACCAAGGAAAAGGAATTAAAAGTTCTTTTTAAAATATCTCTGATTAATGCCTTTTCTTCTTTGTCTAACATGTGGCCTGGGAAGCCCTGGGAGACATGTAAAAGGTGTGTGAGTGGGAAGTGAGTAAAGCAGGACTACTACCAGTACATTCGAATCTTGTATCCAAAGTCAGTATCTCGATCAGGAAATGTCTAGAAGCTTCTCAGTAGGAAAAGATCATAAAACCTTGGTTTAGTTCCTGCAGGTACCCATACCCTGTCAGCAATGCTGAAGCTGGAGCAGAGCTTTGCATACCTGAGTGGGGCAACTTCTTCAGTTCCTGAAGAGAAAAAATGGAAACAATTGAGTAGCAGATAATGAATTAGCAGATAGAAGAGAAATATATTGACAGGTATTGCCTGTTTCAAAGGAGAGGGGGCAACCTATAAGAGACTGAAAAAAAAATCACACTCATTTATGGCTTTGTGACAAAATATTTCAAAACATTCAGGGCAAGACTACCAAAGTTAGGTAATGCAGATTTAGCTATTTGATTGTTAAATGGGTTGACATTCTGTATAAATGAACCTGATATGAAGTGCTTTAAAAGAGACTGCTTCCATATGTGTGATGTAGAATTGGGAACTAATATCTATCCATATGCTTGGGAGCATTAAAACAAGCATTTATACAGAATATAATACGTCCCTCCTTTTTTTTCCCTATTGAAACTTGGCTCTCCCATTCCCCACCTCAAAATCAGCATCGGCAGTGCTCCTTCCACCAAACATGCCTGAAGTACTCCCAACCATGTGTCATTTGCTGACACTAATTGAAAAGAAGGACCTTGACAAAATGGTCTACATGGAGAGAAAGAAAACATTAGTGTCATTGTGATGCTAATAGAGGATGCTATAGTTAGACTAGGAGGAATGTGAGGGGGGGAGGAGGGGTGATGTGTATGCACCTCCTTTGATTTATCCATGGTACTACAATACATTTTTCATTTATAGTAAAGAAAAATGGGCTCTTTTTTCAAATTACCTTGATAATGAAAAAAAAAAAAAAAAAAAGAATAATCAGGCATATGTTCAAAAGTTTCAGGCTTTCCACAGTTAAAAGAATTTAAACTAAGGAAAAGTACAGTCTTTTTGTTTCAGCCTGTCCTTGAATCATTCTTTTAAAACACCAGCTCATTATAGTCAAAGGTCCCAATTTTAAGAATGTCAGTCTCCATAGGGGTTTCATTGCTTCTTTGCTATTTGTTTCATGAATGGTTCAGAACTTCCTTTTGATCAGCCAGGTACTTTTGGGAATGAGCCTTGAGGTGAAGGTGGACATACATTGCTTTCCTGCTATTGGGTTAGATTCCAAGCCATCATAGCATATTAAGAAGCAATTCCTGAACAAACTGATTCAGATATCCATAGGGAATACACATATGTGATTAACCCAACTGGCCACTGGGTGTGACCATTGCACCACACAAAAGCATCTGAGACTCTTCCAAAAACAGGTCTGGAAATATTGGAGTTGGCAAAAAGCATAGGCTTTTAAGGTGTGCATAGGCAAGAGTAAAGTCAAATAACTTTCTGTGCAGAGCTTTCTTTCATATGTTTTCTCCACAAAATAGAACCTTTCTCAAAAGACAGACACAAAGCACTTAAAATCATAGTGTAAAAAACTCAGTGGAAATCATATTAATGACATTACCAGAGTCCCTTTTCCTTCTCCGAAGACAAACTAGTAATTCCCTTAAATCTGCAGGTGTTCGGCTCTCTGCTCACTGAAGCTGTATTAATAGAATAAGCACATTTACAGGCAGAATGGCTTAACTAGACAGTATCCAAAATATTAGCTCTCAGTTACCTAGTTTGCAGCCAAAAGCGTAATATCCCCTTAAAAGGGGAGGAAAAATAAAGGCTACAATAAACTATCAATATCGTTTTTCTTCCTCTGGGTTCTGTAAATATGAGACAAAAGAATTTGTTTCAGAGTAACCCTGCCATATCTGTGGAATTTTGGGGCTAGTGTTTGCCATTTCAAAATGCTTCCCAATTTTAAGTGTTATTTTATAGCAGATATACCATTGAAAAGTCACCAAATTTACCTTTTACATCAGATATATCCATTTATATACTCAGTACAGATACAGGCATGTACACCAATTCACAAGATCTGTTTTCTTGGTGACATTGAGGTTCAGTTTGCACATTTCCCTGAGTCAGGTTGAAATTCGGAACTACCAGGCCCTGATCAAAGAGTCATTGGTAGAATAACATCACCTTGATCTTTGGAAAACCTGTCAGTCCTGAGACTGCTTGATCCTACATTGGTTATAACTACCTTGACAGGCAATAGCTGCACAAAAAAAATCACCAAGAGTGGAATTGCACTTTGCCTTTCTTTCTTCCTGGGGTTAGTACCCAGTGCACTGGTCTGTGGGTACCAGCCAGGATGGATGTTACAGGGTCAGTTTTACCAAAGCATGAGTTTTCCTATGCAGAAGAAATCTGAAGCTGCGCTTGAGGAAAGCTTCAGTGGGGACAAAGGAAGGGTCTGAATTCTGATCTGCCTTTCAGTTCATATATGAGTGGGAATGCTACTTCCCAGAAGTGCGAAGTGCACCACTGACTTCTAAAGGGGTCTAAAAATCAGCACATGCTGTTTTTAAGGGGGAATATAACTAGTAGGGGAAGACAACCTCAGTTTCAGGCTTCTCTCTGTACATTTACAGAATTAGAATAAAATTATAGGATCATTTAGGATTATTTGGATTGAGAAGGATCTTTAAGATTGAGTCCAAAAAGTATGCTCTACTTAAAAATAATTTTAAAAGCATGACATAATAGTAATGATAAAAAATAATAATAATAGTAATAATAGTAATAATAATAATAACAACAATAATATCGGTATCTAACAGTTCATGCTGGAAATTATCCACACTTCCCATTCACTGTGTTTTTATTCTAAGTGAGACATCTGGCATCTTCCTGAATTTGTGATGACCTGCCAATGTTTTAACAAGGGGCATTCAGCAAACACCACTTTCCCTATACATTTGTGCTAAACCTTAAACTGGGATTTTGTGAGTTAAGGGCTATGAGAACTATTCATTTTTTTTCCATTTAAACAAAAATGTTTTCTCATAACCCTAGGCTAGGAAGGAGCAATTCCACTTGACAGATAAACAAAATGTTCTTGCTGGAAAGCTACACTTTCTATCCAAAAGCAAAATACACTCACTATATTGCTAGCATAGCACAGAGTTCAACCCTTGTGTAATTTGAATGTAAAAAGAGAGAAGGTCTTTAGAAAATTCTTCATTCTTGGTGAAGTCTACTGCATTTAAAAGGAGAGGGGGAAAGCACTCTCTTCTGAAGTGTCTTTATGGTCTCGAGGGAGAATGTGCTTTATAAGACAGGAAGATTTAGCAGGATTCAGAAAGGAGAGCAAGGAAAGCAGCAAACACCTCCCCATCTTTCAGTTTGGCTGCACAGGAGTCCTGACAGCCCCACAGCTGTTTCCTCAAGCATCTCCTTACTGAAGAGCCTTTGTGTGTGTGTGTGTGTGTGTGTGTTAAACAAACTCTAGCATTTTTGTCACCATAGAAAACAAGCAACAGCAGCTCTCTTTTGTCAGCCTGTAGCACTTCAGCTACCAGGATGGGGAGTAGCTGCTCTCTTTGTTACTGGTAGCACCACACAGCTGTGACCACAGCCCAAAGAGAGTCCCAGTTCTGCAAGGATGTTCCCACTGTGGCACACTGCTGCCTAGCAGCACGAACACTACCCACCACAACTTCAGATTCTCTAAATATAGTAAAAATGAAATATGAACAAGGCAAAATAACTGCTGTCATGCATGTGACTGAGAGAAGAAAATGGAGCCTAAAGAGTACCATCTGAGGTGCATCCCCTGGTCTAGTCACATTTTCAATGATCATGCCATCACCAGGCACTTTGTGGACAGGGTGCAAAAGGCTGCCCTCCTCATCCACAGGCTAGTTAAGCAGTTTTCAAGGAAATTAGATGCTTGAATCCTATTAAATGTGTTTTGTACCTTCTGTATATCACCGTTTATTTAGTAGCTTACAAGAAAACTTTTACAATAGTTTGCATCTTAACAGAAAGTAAAAGCCTGCAGTCTCACTGATAGACATCAGGAGGTATTCAGAATCTTGATTTCCTTTACCTGTATATTTCAGTCATTTCAACTAACTCATAGGCTACCAGGGTCAAGAGCTTGGAAAAAAGGATGCAAAAAGTGCTCACTGTATTTTGTCTCATCAGAGTTTCCATGGCACAATATATAACAGATCTTTGGTGGGATTAATGTGCAAGCAGTAGCCTAGATACACGATATTGTAGTTGTGCCATGGAAAATCAAACTGTATAAAAAGATACCTTCTACCAGAGACCTATTTTTGAGAACTGTGCAATATTGCAATGGCTGATACATTCTTCTGGAATTATCTTTGTTAAAATGAGTTTATCCTGCCAAATATATACCTAAAATAGGGGGTAAAAAACCAAACAAAACTCAACCATGAACCAACAAAAAACCCCACAAATATACAAACATATATAAAATCCACCCAAATCACACACCTCCTCAAAAAAAAAAAAAAAAAAACAGAAATAAACCTGCACAACAAAAAAACCCACCTCCCATGTCCTGATTCTTCCCATCCTTTTCATATCTGTTCCAGTTTGAACTGGGTCATCTTATTTTATATCCCTCACCAGCATCTGGTGGTTTTGAATGTTTTAAGGGTGAGTGATGGAAGGCAGAACAATAATTCCAAAACCTTTTCAAAAATATTTCATCTCTAAACAATTACTCCTAATAAATTTTGAATAGCTGCTTGGTAGAATCTATTCAGTACATGCCCAAACTTTTAGAAGACAAGCTTTTGTGTCACAAGACTTGAATCCTTGGGAGACATCATTCAAATACAGAAGTTTCATATTTCGTGATGGAACTTCTAAAATATTCCCAGCTGCACTGCTATGTCAGGCCTTTGGAGCAAGAGTCTGTAACTTCAGACACAAACAGGGCGGCAGAAAATTCCACACTTCAACTCTATTTCATATTATTACCTGGTATTACTCATGGATTAACATTTCAATGCTTGAGAAGAAATTGTCTCCCCTGTAAAAGGTGGAGGCAAGTGTTAGTATGTTAGCTGTGAGACGAATAAACACACAAACCATTACAGATAATTTCCACACTGAAGGAAAATGAGTTACCAAATGCAAGACTAAATAGCACATTAAAATCCTTCAGCCTTTTACTATCAGAAGAAAAAGAGAGGCAAACAACAGTCTGATGAATTTGCAGATTTGGAGTCAAATTTTCTGCTAGTATAACTCTCATATAATTCTGTGAGATTCTGCCATTAGAGAAATTCACATTGATGGAAAAGTTTTGTTCAACAGACAGAATTTATTCCTTTTTTAGTCATCTGCAAGCACATAACTGCAATCAGTTGGAATGCGATCAAGCCTAAGCATAAATGAAGGGAAACAAAATTTTGTTATTCTCTATTGTCATAGGAAGATATTTCAGCCTGTAGTTTTTCCTAACATCTGCACATAAGGGATGAGAGATAGTGGGAGCTTTATGGAAAATGTTCCTCATCAAGTTTTCATCAGCCTGAAGGGGAAAGGGTATGTCTTGGTGTGGCTGTGCCCCAGCCTCCAGCAAGCTGAATGTCACAGTGTTTTAGGAGAACAGTCTCCTGTAAAACACTGCAGAGCACATAGGGGAAAATGGCAAGTGAATTATATTTGCTGTAGAGGTCTCTTATTCTTTATTTCACTTTGTTTTTAAAAGAAAAAGCAGAGGCTTCATCAATACCTCAGAGTGCTAACAGTCCTCATATTCCCACTTGACAAAACATTTAGTTATGCAGAAGCTCCATGTTTTGCGACCACTGCAGTCATCAGCAGGCTGATCAGCTGTTTAGTTTTCTTTTAACATGTATTTAATTCCAAAAGTATCACATCAAGGGGCAGTTTCAAAGATTTGTGTTCCTTTAAAAATATTCTTCCATTTTAATGTTTTCTGTTCACTCGTTAAATTTTTTGTAAATTTGCTTTGCCTATATTTCATATATCTAAGTTTCTTTTCTTACCTTTCTCAGATGGGAAGACAAGAAATGAATATAATAGCCTCTCTGAGAACATGCCACTGATATATACAATGGTTTTACATTTTTCTATATTACTCCAATGTTTTATCTGCATTTCCAGCTATCACATCACACTAAGCAGATGTTTTACCGTGCTGTCTGTGGTGATTCCCTGCACTTTTATGTGAGCGATGGTCATTAATTCAGCACTGTTTGTGAGCATTTGAATGTGTTATCTTGCATTTATGAACCCTGAAACTCAGACGTTTCTCTTCTGATTACCTGCATATTCGTAAGGTCTCTGAATCATTCCCCTTTAACAAAAACAGACGTTAATGTCTGTGGCATCTCTTAATTTAATCATCTCACCATATTTTCAGGCCAATTGTTTCAAAGAAGTTTTGAAGGAAAGGGCTGAAATTTGTGTGTGCAATTACTCTTTCTGCTCTCCGCTACACTATTTCTTTTTTCTTTCACCTTTACCTTCCTTTCACCTTTGCCCATTTAGGCTTAAAAAATTTTCCCCAAACGTTGCACTGCTCCTCTTCAAAAGACTCAAGGTAGAGAAGATTCAGGATCACTGAATAGGTAACATTTGCCTCTGTATTAAATAAATTCAGCATATTTCAATAATTTAAAAATGCTCAACTTTTCAGCTTATATGTCTGCAGTATTTGTGATGTTGTGGTAGTGCTATGAGACCTGAAGGTGCTGAGTACTTTGATTTTTAAAAATCATAATAATTATACACTTAAATTTACATAAAAGAATGCCCAGTTACATTCCTATTCATTTGTAAATGTTAAAAACTTCTGAACACCTATAGAAAAATCTTCCCTCTTGTTTGGGTTGAAGACTACACTATTTAGTTGTCATAAAATTAAATAGTATATTTTAGGACAGGATGAAAAAAGCCTTGTAATCTGCTTTTTGTTGTGGACAATGGAAAAATACTTCTAAAAATAAATCTTGAGGGCTGCGGCGTTTGAAGATACTGTTTGCTGAACTTGCTAAATTCCATGTAACAATTTGTATTTGCACTGTCTCTAATTTTAGAGAAACTTAGGGGCTTTAAGGAAAGAACACAAAAACAATTGCCTCCACCAGCCAGGCACTTATTCCCAGTCTGTGAACAACGAAGGCTTTATCCAGAAGTGCACACATCAGACCACATGGCACTCAATTCATCTCCAGCCCCACTGCCTTGCTTTTTCAAATGACATTTTATTTTACTCTCAATGAAAATAGGGTTTGATTTACAATCATAATAATGATCATTTATACAGCATTTTTCAAGTAGGGATGACAGATCACAGGATAAAGTCAGAACTATTTATATAGAGATTGCTTTGCCAGTATGTAAGCCCACCAATATGAAAGGTGATAGCCTTCAAACAACAGCTGGACAAATATTATCCAACATATACATTATCTTAATTAATTTTTATCTTTTTTGTCAAGTAATTTACTGGAGTAATTTTTCTCTGTGTAGTAATCAACCAGCTGCATAGTTCTGCAAATACTGCTTATGGAATAAATCACTTGATGGGTAATGATGGTTTTCATAGAAACATTTACCTGGCAAATATTTTTTCTGATAATCGATGAGCTCATCTTTAAAAATCATGCAATAACACAGCACAGTCATTCTCAAAAAGCATAAAAATACCTTTAAGTGAAATTATAGGAAGAATTTTACACAGCAGGAAGTAATAGTAATTAGACAAATGGAAATAAGGTTATAATGGCAAGATTAACACTTTAAACTGGTGAAAAGTTGTCCACATTCTTTAATTGTTAGATATGCTCTAAGATCTTGCCTTGTATCTCATCAAAAGAATCTTTAACCAGGTCTATCTGTACTTCTGAAGAAATTCTCTCTTTTGAAAAGGCTTGGCTTGCACAGAATTTTAGTTGAACAAATCCCATTAACAGCAACAAGAGTCACTCTGCGAAATGCCCCAGAATGGAAACAACTGCATAAGTAATGTGCAAGTTTGTATGCCCCTGAAAATGTATAGATGTGAAATACAAGGGAAATAGCCTCTTCTGTCACAGATGTATGATCATCTTTAAAGTATGTACCCTGCTGAGGGGAAAGGAGAGGTGCAGGGGGGGAAGGACAGGCAAAAGAGAGGAAGGAGGGAAAGGAGGGAAGGGAGAAAACAGGAAGGCAGGAAGGCAGGAAGGCAAGAAGGCAGGAAGGGAGGAAGGAAGGCAGGAAGGAAGAAAGGAAGGAAGGAAGGAAGGAAGGAAGGAAGGAAGGAAGGAAGGAAGGAAGGAAGGAAGGAAGGAAGGAAGGAAGGAAGGAAGGAAGGAAGGAAGGAAGGAAGGAAGGAAGGAAGGAAGGAAGGAAGGAAGGAAGGAAGGAAGGAAGGAAGGAAGGACAGGAAAAGTAAAATTATAATGAAAGAAGGGTCACCACCAATACCTGGTAGCACCTGCATTTTGTGCTCCAAAGGAATTCTCTGGGCTGCTTGGCCTCATCTTTTTTCTTTTGAAGTTCTGTCTGGAGTTGTCTCTTATCTAAGCAGTTCATGCATCCCTATTGAAATACTCAAAAATGGAGCAAGGTGTGCAGAGGAACAGAAGATTAAGCAAGGCTGCAGAAAATACCCATTTATTCATCTTTCAAAAGCAGTAGAAAGGGAGTCGAGCATATCTTTATTCTTCTGTGAGAGGATGCTATTGTTCATCTTGTCCTAATTATGAAATCTGAACTTAAAAGGAAGAAAGACAACACCCCTCTGACAGTGTACAGTACATATTTTGCAGAAATAATACTTATAGAGATATATGTCAACCCTATGTACTCAAGAGTGACCCAACAGTCACAAAGCAACACACAAAAGCATTTGATGCAATTTATAAAGCTGCACTTCTTGATCTATTTTTGTTCCAAGCAGATTAGAGAACTGCGTGGCAGCAGAAGAAAACACAGCTAATCTTTCGTGACTGCTAGACAGTGCTGAAAAATGTAATTGCAGAGCCAGAAACTCCATGAAAAGAATGCCATGCCATTTACCACAATTCAAAATGAATCCAATTATTCCTTAATCACACTAAAGGACATGTTCTTCAAGCCCAAATAAAAAGAAAACCTGTAAGAATTGGGTCTCCACTAAAAATCCATGCAGCTTGTAGAGTGAATTTTTCTTAAGAAATAAAAATATATCAATAAAATGCTAAAATATTTCCACTGCTACAAGCTACAGGCCTACTAGCATTGTCATCTCCTGCTTCCACCTCCATCCAAAAACCCCAAACCCTAGTTAGAAACGGCAGTCATTCCTATTAGCTTGAAGCCTAAAGGATGGGGAAAAGAAAGGCGAATGTTGTCCAATCATTTTAAGTCTGAGTTCATCGCTTTCCAAAGGGCTCTTCTGCAACTCCTAGATACAGATATGAGACACTTCCTTGCTAGGTAAAATGTTTGAAATGAGGAGAGATACAGAGGGGCTGAGGACGTTAGCTCAGAATAAGGTACTTTTCTCCTCTCTAGTACTTGAGTGTGGCATTGACAGTTTTGCAAGTCTTACTTCTACACGTTTGTATGGGAAACAGTAACATCTGTAGTTTTTAAAAGCCACAAAGTAAAGTTTTCTTTAGCTTTTGCACATCCAGAAATATCCCAGGCTAATGTACTTCTCTGCTCAGGCATTTCTGACATTTCCACAGACACCAGCTAGGCAGGCATTTTTATTTTCTCTTCCTTTTCCTGCCCCCACACCCAAAACAGACTGACCTGTTGACTCTTGACATGAGCTGGGCTACATCACAAGGGTATAGATGTTATTATTTGTAGTTGAATGAAATTAGTTTCTTATTTCTGTTCCCCAATTCCTTGCAGATTTTCAGTCACATAGCATGGTCCAGTGTTAGAGCTGTCATGTTTTTGCACTGGGCTGAAGCACTGTTTATTTTTCCCATCTTTCAGAGCTGTCATGTCTGAGATTCACAGAGCTGAATACTGCTCCATGCTGGGGCTGTAAGCATTGTATCTTCTTTTCCACAAGGATCTAGTTCATGTTAAAGGGATGAAAAGATATGGCCTACTCCAGTAGAGAGGGATAAGAAATCACCATGGTCCTTTCTGACATTTGAATTCCATTTTATTCTGGAGTAGGGAAGACTTTTTATTAATATAGTTCATCTCTAATAGAGTTTTAGTTACATCCCTGCCTATGAAACATAGCTACCAAAACTATCATAGCTGTCCTATCTTAAAATGGAGGTTGCCTATTTACTTTCCAAAACACTCTTTAAAATGCTCATAAAAAGCTAACCCAAAAAAACTTAATTAGTTCTGTGACACCAACATAAACCCCTGTATTCTGTGGGAATAATATCAAGTATAATTATAAGTAATTATTGTCCCAAATACAGTCTGAATTCAGAACAAAATTATTTAATAGAAAATTTGATCAGAAACAATTTAAAAACCTGAGGTATATTTAATTATCTATAATATGATAATGGTCAGAGCTCCAAAAGAGATAGGGATCTCGTTGTGGTATACTCTGTAGAAACACAAGGTTGGAGACAGTTGCATTAGTTCATAGTCTAGCTGAGCAGGGTGGCAGCAAATGCGAAAGGGAATAGATTAAAAAATTTAACCCTGCTCAGTGCCACTGCAGTAATCAGTATTCAGTTTCCCTGATTCCTCTCTCAGCTGCTACTCTTTGGCCCCCACTGACTTTGCACTGTGAGAAGGGGCAGACTGTCATGATGGATAAATCCACAAGTACCTATACATGACCAAGTTGGTGATATATGTGACATGAGCAAATGTGTTTGCACTTATTGTTTTGAAACATGTACTCACAATCTAAAAAATATTTGCTTGGACAATAGAATTATTAAACATTTTTTCATAATTTGGCAGTCTGGGGAAGCTTTCAAGCCCCAGGTGTTAAACAGAACATCAACATACAAAATTAACATTTCCATATTTCACCACTCAGTTCTTCTCTTGGAGAACATTTCTAGCCAGCTAAACCTTTCCATTCTCAAACATGTGATTAGCCCCAAATTCTAAAAGCAAGCATGTCCCAGAGTGATATAAATAAATCAATAAAACAGTTACTGGCCCACACGGCAGCTGGACCAGATGGCATTTCTATACATTTTTAAACAATACAATGTAATACCGTATTAACACATCTACTTGCATAAGTATATTTAGAGATACAAGACAATAACAATACTTGACACTAATCCTGAGAAAATCAGCATGCAAAATAACTTGCTTTCTAAAGGCTAGCAAGAACCCTCAACAGTGATAGAAAAAATTATTATATATCTGTGATAAAAGATTTCTACCTCCGCCTGACATTATTCTCATTGACTTGCTAAGCATTGCTTCCCAGTGTGCCACCAACATCAATATTAAGGAGCTGTTAAATATTCTACATTATTTATAGTATGAAAATATGAATACCTTTTCAGCTTTGAATCCACTAAGCTCTACAGAGTCTCCTCTAAGTATTTACATTACCCTTCAGAAATGATAACACTTTGGTTTGGAGGTTGAACACACATCTTACCAGTCTTGCAAAACTGCAGCCTCTAGCTGGCTACCTCCCCTCCTCTGATTTATCAGGGACAGATGTCCATCAGTTCCCTCCTCCAGGACATTGCCTTTGAAGCCACTTGCATGAACCCTGGTACAATCACCAGATGACTAGATGGACATCCTGTGGGCCTGTCCCAGGTGATAGCCTTCTGAAACTTCCCTCTTTTTCCTCCAGAAAAACAACACATAGGTGTCTGTCTTGGAAAAAAAAGCATGCAGGTGTCTCTTGAGCATGCAACATTTTTTTAGAAATAAGAAATTAAGGAATTAAACTAAATGAGAGAATTAGGAAAGCCGGACAATTTTCTTGTCTTTTTAAAAACAGTTGGAGAAAAGTGTCATTTATTCTACTGTGATACCCAGTCAAGCCAACCGTACATGGTATTTTTTTCCTAATATATGTCAATATCCAGCTGAACTCATAAATCTCTGTCCTGTCTAATGAAGATTTCTGACATACCAAACTTAACCAGTGGCTCAAAATATCTCACAAGATTGAATCCTACAGATTTCAAATTGAAAAGAATTTACAGCAGATCCTCCATAAGCTGTCCTACCCTCCGTCTAACAGCCAGATTCTCTCTAACTCCATAAAACCCTCTTCTTCCTTTGTCATCCACCCCTGACCCCACCTCTAAAGCAGGATTCAGATGTGTGGGTTTGCAGATTCACAGAACTTTTTCAGTAGCCATAATCCACTTGTATGTCTGAACTCTTAAACAAAAATTTTCAAGACAGTAAGTAAAAAGAAGAGATAAAAGTCAAAACCACGAAACATCAAAAGCTCATTTAGTTCCAGATTTAAAGTGTCAGGCTCTTCACTTTGTTTCAGAAGAAGAGGAAAACCACTCACACCCATCCTAATATAAAGCTGTGAACATAGACAAAAGTAATTTTGCATAATACCCAAACACTTTAGTCTTAGTTCAAGCTTTTGCTTATTTGTTCATTTGTTTGCTCAAACTGTGAAAAAATATGAGTAAAAGGTGTTGGATTTGAGGGGCCTGGGGGTTCTGCAGAATTCCATGTTGAAAATAAATTCTCTTTTCCAAGCAATCCTGCCTGCCAATTAGGTGTGCCATCAACTCAATGGCAAATTTGTGACAGACCATCTTGTTGAAATTTTGGCAGCACACTGCTACATGTGAGCATTCACAGAACATCAGCATTTTCTAGGCTTTCTGCCAAATGAATGCTTCAGAGAATGTATGTATATACTGTATTCCTCCAGTCTTCAAAGGATTAGCTTTGAATTACTGGAATTGTTTTGAGTTTGAGACATCATTAGGTTATATTAAATTACAAAATATGTAAAAATAAGAGCCTATGCTTGCTTGAACTAGAAACTCTGCCACTCTTACCTTTGTGACTTTACCTGTGATGACATTTGCTTTTTTGTGCACTCATATTTAACAATTCTTCCAGGAGTTGCTTTTCTTTTTTCTCAGACTTGCTTTTCAGCTCCATTGTTTTGCATTTTGCATGGCTGCATAAGAGGTGGATACATCCCTTGCACTCTTTATGAATGGGATTTTTTTTCCAAACATTATTTAATTTATCTCTTCACAGCATTGTTTTTTTAAATCTTTTTCAATTTCCTTTTTTTCTTTAACCCAATCTATTTGCTGCCTTTCAAGAATGTTGTTTCCTCATTGTCCTCTGCTTTCCATTTTTTTATCCCTCTTCCTCTACTGACTCTATTTCCCCACTTACATTATCACCATCCTTCTCTAGCACCAGCTTCTTGGAGCAACACACTGATTTTTCCTCCAGGAAGCTGAGTTAAAACTAGAAATAAATTGGTTTAAATATTTGATTTTTCTTAAATAGGAGCTGAGCCTACATAACTATCTTGAAATCTTACTGAACTCAAAATAATATTAAATTGGAATGGTTTCTGTTGCCACAGAATCCAAGCTGAAACTGAACCAGAAGATGCCCCAGTTTAACTCCCTGCTCACATACACATCTGCAATACTTGCCTACCCTGACTCCCTCCTCTCATATGCCATCACTGCTATTATTTTTTGCCATTCTGTCTTCTTTCATCTCATATCTGCCACTCTTCTCTCTCCTCACCCCAGCCACCCCTGTCTCTGGCATGCATCTCTTCATCACATTCCACATTTCACTCCCTCTGGACCACGACTCTTACACAGAAAGGGATGTGTCAATGTCTAATGCTGCTTTGCCAATGGCTTCTTCTACTTCAGTCTTAAGTGATCCTCTCTCATCATTTCTAGCTGTTCCTCTTTTCTCACTATTCCTCCTTTGAATGAAGCTGCCAATGAGTTATTGTTACTTCTCTTCCCCTATGGTTCTATCATCTACATCAGTTTTCCTACTTAATCCCCCAAGCTCTTCTCTTGCTCTCGATTATTTCCAGGTTTCTTTCAACATCCTCAGAAATGCCCACAGCCACCCACATTTTTCCAGGATTTCCAGTCTTTTTCAGCCAGTGAAGAAAACTGTCAGGTGTGTCAGTATCTCCGAGCTCTTTTTCTCATGCTTTCATTCAGATAGGACATGAACTCTGGCCAGGTTGTGTACAGCTGCAAGGCAACCATCTTCCCTGTTTTCCCTTCTCATTAAAACAACAGAAAAGGATCATGATCTGAACTAGTTATGCCAGAAGAAACAATACTCAGGTAGTACCTTCATTCTGTCCATGCAGCACTGGCCCATGTTCCCTTCCCTTCCCTTCCCTTCCCTTCCCTTCCCTTCCCTTCCCTTCCCTTCCCTTCCCTTCCCTTCCCTTCCCTTCCCTTCCCTTCCCTTCCCTTCCCTTCCCTTCCCGTCCCTTCCCTTCCCTTCCCTTCCCTTCCCTTCCCTTCCCTTCCCTTCCCTTCCCTTCCCTTCCCTTCCCTTCCCTTCCCTTCCCTTCCCTTCTTTTTTTTGTCTGTCCCTCACACACAGCATTTTCCTCACTCATATCTATCCAGACTGATGCTTTAAAAGTAATCTCTTCCATTTTTAGCAGAAGTTTCTTCATGGCTTACCCTCTTGTCTTCTACCATCTCTCCTATCTCTGCACTAAGAGTAAGCCTTTTAATAGGCTTCCAGCCATAAAATCTTCCAATAGACAGATTGAAAGGTTCTCAGAATGAATTATCAAATACATTCATGCTTTGCTTTCCACTATCCCAGATGCTCAGAAGCCATGCTCTGTAAACTTCTACAAAACAATTCTTTTATCTTCCTTTAACATCTTCTTTAAAGGCCCCCTTTTGAGGGGTGCCTACAAAAGAACTGACAAAATTTAGACTTCTGGTATGCTGAGGTCATTGCCTATGATGCTGACTAATATTTTCTGTGTTTCCTGGTGTTCCTCCATCTGCCTGTCTCCATCTGTTGTTTCCTTGCTTATCCTTCTAAGCTGACTTGCTGCCCCCTGCTTGAGCAGCTGCTGCAGCCCAGGGTCCCTGGCCAAGGTTCATCCCCATGGGTGCTCTGGTCCCAGAGCAGGCCCCTGCCCCACTGAGGATGTCCCTACTGCCACACTGAGGGTTTCAGGTTGCTCTCAGGATGAATGCTGGCTCAGGAGATCTTTCACCTCTGGTGCCTTGTGTTCAAACATCGCTTATAATCACCTACAGAAGTTATTTCGTTGACCTCACTTAGTCAGTATCACAAAACACTGAACAATTTGGCAGAATAAGATTCTCTCTGTGGGACAGTGTCCCCACAGCATGTATCTGTCTCAGGGCCAGCTTCGCGAGTCCATCCATTTTATTCACTCAGGAAATTACATTGAAAAGGTAGGACATAAAGAGACCCATTTGCCCGTTGCACTAATGCAAGCCTTTTTATTTGCTGCTGTATAAGTAGAGACCAGTGAAGAAAGATGATTTAGCATTAAAACCTGCCCAGCATGCTGATATGAAAACCATGAATAGATCAGCATTAGACACGCAGGACAGGTCATGGAAGTGTAATGGATGTCAGAGAGGAGGCTGCTAACGCTTCGGCTGAACTAAATGAGTTCTCCCCAGGTCTCCCTCTGCAGAGTTAAAGACACAAACTGGAATTCTAGCAATACATGCAAAATTTGAGCAGCTCACTCCAGAGTGGGTTGTGCAGGAGCATGACGGTACAAATGCAAGTGAGAAGAGTACTAGGATGTGAGGCTAGCAGTGAAAGGGGGAAGAAGCACACAGCTGGTGCCTTCTCTTCATGGGATGGCAAAGGCTGATAAAGTTTTACAGTCCTAAACTGGATTACCAGAAATCTGAGTATGACCATATTGCATGAGACTCCTAGCTTCTTCCACCTCCAATGAAGGGGAAAAAGTTAATCATTGCTTTTGAAAATTGGACTCCAGAGATCCCAGATATCTAAAGATGGGATGCAGACCATCATTAGGTTGGAAGAAATTGTGTCCTGGTCAAACAGAAAACTATGAAAGTACAAGTAAACAAATGAGTGCTTACTGTGGGACAAATGAGACCATGCTCTCATCTCTATTTAGCAGTGTTCAATAGCTTTCATATGTGTGTTCCCTGTCCGCAGTACAGTGGTAATAGCACAGCCATACAGCTTCCTACCTCAATCAAACTCAGCCTGCATCTGTCCTGATGAAATCTAACACAATATTTTTTATTACCATCTCATATGGCAAACTATTTAATTTGCAGCTCACTAAATGCAATCTCTTTAATCTTATAAAACTGAGCGCTATTCTGTTCTCATTCAGGGCCTCCTTAAAAATTCACCTCTTCGAGGCTCACACATTTAACAGGTGAAAACTTACAAGAGAGAGAAAACAAAAGGTCTAACTGAGCTCTTTCTTCTGAGTTTCTTGTGGTATGTCAGAGAAACCCAGAAAATAAGATTGCAAAGGCCCCTGAAAGGACAGCAAGTACTTTCGCCCAGTTCAGCTCTGTATCAAACTTCCTTCTTAAAACTTCCCCATTGCAGTGCTTAGCTCTCAAGATAACAGAAAAAATGTTCTGTCTTAGAATCATAGAATGTCAGGTTAGAAGGGACGGCAAGGATCAGCTGGTCCAACCTTGTTACCGAACTGATTTCTTCAGATTTGAAAAGGGTAGACTATAATTACAGGCCATTAAAAAACCCACAAAAAATCTCAGTAGATTCTGTAAATATCTTTGCTTTCCAAATGCCTTCTTGCCAATAGAAGGAAGGACACTATTTTATTTCATTGTGATTTTTCTTCTACATTAACTAAAGCTCAGGTACCAGGTACATAAATTTTACAAGACTGCCTAGCCTATATATGAAATTAAGATTCCAGGTTAGATATCCCAAAATGGGGACATTCAAAACTACCTGTCATTACTGCTATATTTTTAGAACCTTATTATGCCTTCAAATTAAGTTAATGTATCTTTATGTCTTATTATTTAAACTTCATCAAAAGCTTCCAATAAGAGGCAGCAGTTTTATCCACTTAGGAATAGCCCTTCGGAGTTTTTAAGGCTTCCTGTAAGGAACTGTTCAGAAGCTAAGAGCAGATGAAAAAAACTAAGAGTGAGAAAACAAAATGTCCAGTTGAAGTAATTTATCTGGATATCTTGTAGAAATTACGTGGTCTTGGGAGGAAAGTTAGCCCAATGCCATCCTAGGAGCTGCAGGAAACAGGCATGCTGATTTGTCATACTGCTGAGGTACAGTCAGGATCAAGATGCAAAACTGATTTCCTAATATTTTCACAGTTTGGTGTAGGACTTTCAAGTCTCATCATCAAACTAATTTTGCATTATTTTATGGACATGGACATAACTTGGACATTGACACAAATGTGTTTGATAATAATTTGGGTTTCTGAGGGAGGGACTCTAGGGACATTTTGTTTCGCTCAGATGTAATTGGGAAGGATGGACACAAAGTCCTCCTGTCCTCTGCAGCACTGGGGTTCACATGGTGGAATCCAGCTTCAGCCTCAGCCTGAGGTCCACTGTGAGCAGAAGGGCCTCCAGAAGCACTTGCATGGGGCCACAGTTCACTTGCTGACCTCTCCATTTTCTGTTCCTATTTACCTCTCTTTCAGTGGGCAGAGAAACTTGAGCTCTTCACTCCAGTGAAACTAGGGTGAGATCTGTTCTCCAGGAACTCAGGGAAAACCCATTCAAACACATGGTCTCAGACCCTCTGCCAGATTTGCCAAGCTACTTGGTGATTTAAGCATCAGTTATAATAGCATCTTCTGGCACGAAGCAAAGGGAAATTTAAGTGCTCTTACACATGGCTGGAAAGGAAATCAGGCAGCACTCTGGCCAGACACTGACCAGAGAGCAAACACGTGCTCCCTGGAAGCTCTCCAGCCTCCTCTTATCCCAGAGCTGTTCCACGAGGAGAGATGTTGCTCAGATTCAGAGTTCAAACTACATCTAATTATAAGTAAGCAACACTCTTGTGAAAAGCTTATTCCAACTACATTTGGAAGAGCTGTGGTGTAGTCAAAGCCTCTGTGAAATCCTTTGGAGATTTTTGGCTTGGTAAACGGGTCAAAAACCAAAACCTTGTATAACAGCTCACCATTTGTTCTGCACTTTTAAATTCTGCCTCAGCACAGAGAGGGGAGTGACACAAAGAGATGAGAATTTGAACTCACAGCCTCTGAGTGCACCAGTATTTTTCTTTTTTTTTTTTGCTTGATTGTGTACTAAAACTGCCTGTAAAGTCAATAAGTTCCTACGGCTTCACAGCAAAGCAGAAAGATTAAAAAAGAGCCCTGGTCCTTTGAAGATGTGGAAGGCAGTAAGTGAGCAGGCTGGATCCTCTTTGGATTTGAAAGTCTATGCAGTGCTAACAGTTCTGCTCTAAGGTGTCAAAATTGCCTTAAATCTTTACCTTTGTTATATCCTGCTGTTACAGATATGTAATAGAATAGGCTTGACTATTCCAAGCCATTTAGACAGTGCCATTTTTCTTTCAACTTTTTTTGAAATACAACTGATTAGCACCTTTTTTTTAGTTGTCTGTTTGTTTAATGTGCAAACACTTTTAATTACTTTAACAAGAACAGCATGGCAATGTAATATACAGCATGTAAGTGCACTAGATTTTACTGTGGTTTGGAGAAACCCACAAACATGAAGTTTCCAACCAAATTAAATACTTAGGCCTCTGCCTCTTCATTAGGCTACAAACCTCTCACTAAACTCAGTGTAAAGTCATGAGTCTAAGAAGGACTTAAGAGCAGAAATATTTTTCTACTCCATGCTCGGATAATCCATCCTGTGTATTTTAAAGCAGAAAGGAAAAAACAGAAGGAGGGAGGATCAGGGAGCATGGCACAGAGTGAGACATGTCCTGTGCCACTTTATCAGGGACTTGGTCTTGGTTTGCACACTAACTCCATGCCCATCACACCAAAACTCTTACATCTGGGAGATGGTGCCTTCTCCACAATGTTGCAGCCCCAGGAACTACCAGCAAAGCAAGGCAAAGCTGAGACCCCACTGCAGCATGAGCAAACAGCCCAGGGCAGGCCAAGAGATGAACAGAAAACACCTTCTGAAATGGTTTCTCTATTTCATCAGACTGGGTGCTAGCCCTTCTCCTGTTTTGGTGCCAAGTAAAACAGAGTATTTAGACCCTCACCAAGGACCTGGAACCAGACTCTTAGATGTCAGGCTGAATAAAGAGGAGAGTGGGATGGTAACTGATAGCTGAGGGATGCCTTAAAAAGAGACATTTCTTACTGCCTCCTGGCTGAGGAGTGACTGTCTGCTCTTCAGCCTGGACCAGAGGCCAGCCAAGGTGCTTGTCAAGTCAACCTCTGGGCTCAGTACCAAGACATGCACTACATAAATCATAGACTTTTGTCCCCTTGGGCATCACTTCTGCAGTGACATTGTGACCACTTTTCCCCTTTCTACTTTTTTGTAGTAGTTTTTCACAGAGCTGGTGAATGTGGCTTTTAGATTACAGTGATACAGTTACTATTAGAATTAATAAGAATAATTACTACATTCTCATTTGTGGCTTATGTGTAACAGCACGTAACTATGGTCCCTTTCCATAAACCACTTTCCTCCCATCACAGCCTTCCCGGGGCTAGTCCTATGAATTTTTCAGCCTCCTACTATGGCACCAGAGAGTTATTCTGGGCTGCATAGACACATTTTTGGCATCTGGTGTCTTCCTTAACAAACCCGCACTGTCTCATGAGGACTGTCCAATTAGTTTGAGGTACAGCTTGAGTGTTGCCCCTGAGCAGACTCCCATAAGTTTCCATCACAGATTAAACTGTGCTTCAAGCTCCAGGCAGCTAACTTAATGGAGGGCAGGGGATGGTAGATTGAAACTCAACTGTAGCTGACCTTCCAGCTCATAAAGCAGTGAAGACTTGAGTATCCTGTATTAACACAAACACTCTTGCTGACAGCACAGGCCTGGAGCTGCTGGCATCCAGCTGCAGAGGTGGAGGATGGCTTGGCTTGGGGTGCTGGCAGGGTTCTTGTCCCTGGCTGATGCTGCCCATCACACTGGGAAAGAATTTGAGCTGCACAGCAGTCTGCTCCTGAGCTGCCACGCATAAAGGTGCACTTTCTGGGCTAAATCATCACCAGTTTCAGCTTTTTTTAAAACATGGAGTAGTTAATTATTTATACTAAGCCTTTCTTATTCCTCAGTCTGACCTTTGACCTAAACTGTCTCAGTACAATTTCAGTGTGACTACTCAAGGTAGCACTGAAAGATGAACTTATGGAAAAACTCTAAATGTTTTGCAGAGACAAAGAACTAAATAGCTCTCATATAAATGTAGCTATTTAATAGTTACCATATAAAATTTCCTTCTAACTTTTTTTATGGGTTTCTTAAAGAAATAAGACTTACACAACTCAATGACTCTCTTCAACCTGTTATCTGTCTGTCAGTCTGTTTCCCCTTCTCAGCAACTTTTAAAATACTGAGTAACATCAAACAAATTTGAAAATTGCCTAAGTCTTTGGGACTTGGCAGGCAAGTTGTGAGAGATTTTCTTCAAGTCATACCTAAGAAAGAGACTGAAATAAGAGTTCAATTTTTAATAGAAATGGGCAGACTCAATTGCAAAACAAAAATCAGTAGGAATCCAAACTTTGTAACTTCTGCGCTTTATGGAATTCCTTGCTCACATTGGGACACATGAGGAAAGACTGAGCTGAGAATCTTGTAGAGCACATGAAGCTTGCCAAGTAGCAACCAGGAATCAGGACACGATAGCTACACACAAGTATCTAAAGTATTGAAATAACAGTGCAGGAGAGTAATCATAATGACTGTGGCTTGTGCCTGGCCAAGTATGAATTCTTCGTAGTAGGCTACATAAACTTCCACACCCCTTTGTGAAGCTGGCAGTCTCAACAGTGGAATACACACACTTCACACAAGCAGAAGAGCCCAGCATAACCTAGTGCCAGTGCTGAAATTTACCACTGAAAGGGATCAGAATGACCAGAAACTTCACATCTTGGTCTAAAATCTGCTCACTCAGTGAAACATCTCCTTCACCATGAAAACCTTATCTGCATCCCAAGGTCATACAGCCCCTGTAACTGTGAGGAAAACCCAAAATAAGCAAATACCACAGACAGATGTGGTATAAAACCCTGAAAGCACAAAAATTGATGGCTTCAGTCTTCCTAGTGCATGGTGCCACCACACCTAAGCTCTTGCTTTACTGCTGAGATGTTGAGCCAAGCCCTCTAGTCCCTTCCTGAGTATTAATTTTGATTCACAATACCTCTTCAATTCTAAAAGACAACTCGTTGCACTTACAAAGTTTTCTCACCAGCTCCCACTCCTCCTCCCCAGATTTATTCTCTTCAAATAGTTCTGCCCCAGTTCCACTCTAGGCATCTGCACACTAGCCTTGTTTTGTCTGCCTGAGGTTAATTTTTTCAGTGCTCTCTAGTCTTCATTCAGTCCAGTAATATAATCCCCAAGGATTTCAGGACCTCTTTGCTGTAGTGGCATTTCCAGTTTCTGACTGTGGAAGAAATATTGATGTGAGTTCCTTGAAACCCTTCCCCTATGAAGTGTCAATAATTACCATTTGGCATATAGAAAGGAGACTTTGGCAGGTAGCCCAGTAACATCAAACAGGTCTGGAACAGTCACAAGAGCTCAGCTTTCTGTAACAGTACCTGACATGATTGTAAGAAATCACATAATTGACTTCTAGGAATTTGAAGGAAAGATATATTCCTTGATTAATTTTGATCAGCAACATAGGACCTATCCTTTTTGATAGGTTACTAGAATTCTAATATAAATTATGAGTTTTACTACCCATTTTACCTATATTTCAGTTATGAAAGTATGTTTTTTCTATTGGTTATGTTCACAAAAATTACCCTGACCAGGGCATTCCTGATTCAACTTTATACCTTTACATGATATGAGAACATTATTACATATATTTTTTTCATTAATCTACACAATTATTTATTGTTTCTTTATACGTTATTTATTTATGTACAACTAAAGCTATAGAAAAGTTTCCTCAAACTCAGAGATTTTGCCTGAATGCTTTTTTCCCATTTTGCATTTCACATAAAAAACTTAAATGCAAGAATTACATACTTTTTTGCCTAACATTTCTTTGAGAGGCACAATAACTTGATTTAACCTGATCTCATTCAAAGGGACAAACAGATTAACATTCAGCATACTACATTTTTTAACTGCACCCACTGAGGCCTGAATTGCATCCTTATTGAAAGGTCTCTAAACACCATTGTATTCACCAGCCCAAGGGCAAGCAGTTTATCCAACTTATTTTAGCATCAATTCAAAGTAATCAGGTAGGAAAATCCTGTGTTCAAGCAACCCATGCTCAAATCAAACCATCAAGCATATCCCAGAAATTCTCTCTCTCCATTCCTCATGGTCAAAATGGCTTTGCTCTTCCTTTTATATTTGCCTTTATTTTCTTAATGCATCTGTTTTATTTCTATATTCTCAATTTATTCATTCTTAAGATAATAATGTTATCACTGGGCTCATAAAAATTATTTGAAACTGCAACAGTCCTGCAGCTTGAACAATGTGCTAGATAGGAAACCACATAACATGCCAGAAATAGACACAAAGGAGATGTAGTAACAGGAGTCAGTGTGAAGTAGTTATCAATAACAATCATTTTGTATGGCACTACAAATTTAGTATTTGAAATATCAAATGAGAATGAAATCTGGCCATAACCCACCAAAGGGTTTTTTCCACCTTAAGAACAGCAGCTAGATCAACTAACAAAAAAAGATAATCATGTTTTTCAGACTGACCCATGAACCATGCTGATTTTTTTTGGTATTTCTTAATATTTGAATATTTATGGTATTTCTTCTTTATGGTTGTTACAGTAATTCTGCACCAAATCCCAAGATTCTTTCAAACTCCACAAATACACAAAACTTCCTCTTGCTAGCACTTATTCAGCCCTAAAATAGACATTGCAAACCTACAGCCCAACTTGAGAAATCAGCAAGGAGGAAAAGAACTGCAATAGTATGCTTCAAGGAAAAGCAAGCCAAGCTGAAAACTGTTCTATGACCCTCTGGGGTGCCCCTTCCCATGGCCCTTATCAACTGATTTTGCTGCTTCTTTGCCCAGTTTATGCATCCTCCCATAACCAGTTCAGTAAATACACAAAAGCCAAACATGTAAATGTGCAAGCCAAAATAAGGGGCTATTGAGAAGTAAGAAATCACCCACTGGCACAAATTATCATTGCTTGATTGAAGTAACTTTGCACTGGTGGATGAGCCAATTCTGCATTTCTACTCTAGCAGTCAAGTGGTCCTGGGATCCCACAACACTCTTTCCTGTTTCTGCTCCTTTGCTTACTAACATATTTCCTCCAAACTCTTGTAAAAAAAAAAAAAAAAAAAAAAACAAAAAAAAAAAAAAAACTGTATTATTCTTACTGTAAAACACTTCTTAATAAACACATCTTAATAATAATATCTGAACAAAAGAGCACTTGGGATAGTCATATTGTCATCTATTAAGTTTAATGGGTTGGTAGGATGGATACACACACACCATTCTGACTGCTTCCCCTTTTCAGCCCCGCACGACTGTTTTGCTCCATGCCTCATACACACTCATTAGGTAAATGGTTGTCAGTGAATCCTAAAGATCAAGACAGAAGGTGCCAAACAAAAAACCGATTATATAAATAAACTGGAGATCAGACACACAGGACATTACAGGAAAACTGATTTCCATATCTTGCAGATTGATTAGAAGTTGAATTTATGTTATAGAAGAGCTACAAAGATCTGAGAGAAGTATTACAGTACTTACAACCAGCAAAAAGTTCTTCATTATATAATATTTCTAGAGTGGTACTATCTTGCCTCCTGTTCTATCTCTCAGTTCTTACAAGAAAGACTCTACCTCAGTCAACAGGGAAATGTTTTGAGGCAGTATTTATGTATTTTCCCCTAAAGCATTTAGCACAATTGATTCTTCATATACCAGTATACTCAGCAGGAAGTGAAACTCTAAAAGCTTTCTGGTCAAAAGCAAGTCTTAGTGCCTTCAATCTTTAGGAAGGAACACACTACCAGAGATGTGCCAAACTTCAGCTGCTCCGATGGAGAATCAGACAATGCAGATGTCCATATAAATGTCTGTGAAGCTTGTGCATTTCTCTAGTTGTTATCTGAAGCTGATTTCTGTCTTTTCTGGGCAGTGGTTCTATGTCTGGTTCCTAGGAACTGATTTTTAGACTGGAGCTGTAGAAGTTATTTCCATCTTTAATGTACATTTTTAGTTATGTCTAGAGCTGAAAGACGGCTGGGAACTCATGGGGAAAAACACTTGTTTGATTCCTGACATGAAAGTACCATGTCTCGGGGTAAAGAAATCTTTCTGAACACACTCTTTCCTATTTTTGTCTTTCTGAGGAGGGTATCTGCAATGGAGGCAGTGTAAATGGCTTATTAACAAGCCCGGAAGCATTCTTTTAAACTGTTAAATTCAAAGAAAAACCTGATTATTAATTGAGAATTTGGCAGTAGAAGTGGAGGCACTCTGCAGGATTTGGGTGCACTATGAAATAGTACAAACATATGATATGGCAGAAACATAAATAGTCTAATAATAGTCAAATAGTCTAATAAACAGACCAGATTGGCCCCAAGATGAGAACTTTTCTAGAGACAGACCCTGCCATCAAACCCTTGTCTAGCTAAAAGTAAGCTCCACCCAGACTCCCTGAGCCAATTTCTCCCCAAACCACCTGTACAAGTCCCCACTTTATCTGTCCATTAGCAATATTGTTTTCTCTTCTCAGAACTGCCCCTACTTTTTGCCCCCCCTCCACCATGGTCCAGGAACTCCCTGGCATTCCTGTGTTGACCTCCACTTCAGTCTCATTTTCATCACAGAATGAAAACTTTTGGTCTTAGTGACAATCTATTCATATGAGCTGTATCTATTATTTCTGTGTCAGTTTATTTTTATAGAAACCAGTATTTCTACATAGTCCAACAACCTAGCCTTTATAAAATTCTACCAGGATAAAAAAAGCTTATGTGGGTTTTAGCTTTTTCACATACCTTTATCTGCAGCTCTACTGGCATGCATGGGCCATGAGTGGATGAATTCTTACTGCTGCAAGTATATTTTCTTCCACAATGTGGTCCATTTTTTCCCTTTTCATTCATTCATTTATTTAAAAAAATGCCCTTCTTGATATCAACTTCAGATCAGCTCTGTTAATCCAGTGTCAATTCCATTATTGCCAATCACCTTACAAAAAACTAGATTTTAACATGACAAATAGAAATATTCATCATGTAATTTTATAACTCACCAAGTGCTTATTCAAACTAAAGCACTGATTTCAAAATCACAGCAAGCAACTAAGACATAATTAAACTTTTATCCCCGAAGATTTGAGAGATATATATTTCCCTTTAAAAAAATAAAAAGGAAATAAAATAGACACCTGTAGGGGGATGTTTTAATTTCATTTTATATAAGAGTATGGGGAAATATTTTCTTACAAGTACTACACAGGAGAGAGAAAAAATTAAGATGGTAAACAAGCTTTTTGATGAGATTTTTACAATCTAGGTAATAATTTGCCTAATAACTTGATATTTATCCAAAGTTTGGTGTGTTTTCCTACTTACTTCTGCCTTAAAATAAGAACAGAATTGACTTGCCTCTGCATTAAAGAAAATATATACCTCCAGGACCAAGTTACTGAAATACATCTATCCTTTTTCCAGCACGGTGGGCAGTTGCATGAATACCACTTTATTATTCCTGAGCCACCTTTCCACACCGCAAACAGAACCAGTTGGTGAAATGAGACAATCATTTTGTCCATAACTATTAAGTGGACTTTTCAAGATCCCTTAGCCTAGATCTCATGGAAGATACAAACAGAAGCCAGGTACCAGGAAATTGCTTCAAGAGAGCTTATAAACAGTATGTTACTAAGTTTATCATTCAAGTTCCTCTAAAGCTGGTTACAGGTACTTCCATCCTACCCTTCACAACTCCAGATCCACTGATAGTCTCCCATGAATCACCTCCCAGACAAAAATGCATGGTATTTTTTTCTTCCAAGGTTTTAATACTTTACTGAAGCCTTTAAATGTAAAGCTCACCCAAAAAAGGTCAGCAGTGGCTTCTGCAAGTCTGAGCATCACCTACAGCAGTACACAAAAAAACCCAGAAAATCATATGAATCATAGAATGGTTCAGGTTGGAAGGGACCTCAGAGATCATCTACTCCAACCTCCTTGCCATGGGCCGAGATGTCTCTCAACAAGAAAAGGTTGCTCAAAAGCAAGTGTCCAACCTTGCCTTGAACACTTCCAGGGAGGGGTTATACACAAATTCTCTGGGCAATCTGTTACAGAGTCTCACCATCTTTGTAATAAACTACTTCTTCATAAAATCTAGTCTAAACCTATTCTCTGATTTTGAAAACATTTCCCCTTGTCCTATTGCTGGACACTCTTATCAAAAGCTCCTCTCCAGCTTTCCTGTAGGTTCCCTTTGAGTACTGGGAAGTAGCTACAAGGCACCCCTGGAATCTTCTCTTCTTCAGGCTGAACAATCCCAGATCCCTCAGCCTCTCCTCGTAGCAGAGGTGCTCCAGTCCCTGGCATCAGCTTTGTGGACCTCCTCTGGACTCATTTCAACAGATCTGTGTCCTGCTTATAGTGGGGACACCAGAACTGGACACAATATTCAAGGTGGAGTCTCACAAGAGCAGAGCAGAGCAGAGCAGAGGGGGATAATCACCTCTTCTGACCTGCTGTCCACACTCCTCTTGACACATCCAAGGATACAGTTGGCCTTTTAAGCTGCATGCACTCACTGACAGCTCATGTTGAGCTTCCCGTCAGACAACACCCCCAAGTCCTTCTCTTCAGTGCTACTTGCAGCCCACTCCGTACTCAGCTTGTAATTGTGCCTGGAACTGACCTTGAACTTGGATTTTTTTAATCTCATGCAGTTGACACTGGCCCATTTCACAAGTGTGTTGAGGTCCATCTGGATGGTATCCCTATCCCCCAAGAGAATCCACTACACCACTCAGCTTGGTGTCATCAGCAGACTTGCTGAAAGTGTACTCGTCCGTGTCACTGACAAAAATGTTAAGCAGCACTGAACCCAGAACAGACCCTCCTCCAGAACAAGAACTCCACTTGTCACTGGTTTTCATCTGGACATCGAGCCATTGATCACATCACTTTCAACATGACCCTCTAGCCAGCTCCTTATCCAACAAGTGGTCCATCTATCAAATCCATCTTGGAGACATGGATGTCATGTGGGACAGTGGATTTCCCTTGTGCAAATCCTGATAGATGACACTAGTTGCTCTTCCCATATCCACCAGAGCTCTAACTCCATTGTAGAAGGCCACCAAATTTGTCAGACATGATTTGCCTTTAGTAAAGCCATGATGGCTGTCACCAATAACCTCATTGTTTTTCATGTGCCTTAGTATAGATGTCAGGAGGATCTGCTCCATTATTTTACCTGGCACAGAGGTGAGACTAACCGGTCTGTAGTTCTCTGGGTTTTCTTTGCTCACTTTTTTTTAAAATGGGGGTTAAATTTCCCCTTTTCCAATCTGTGGGAACTTCTCCAGACTGCTATGACTTCTCAAATATGGTGGCTAGTGGCCTAGCAGCTTCAGCCGACAGGACCCATGGATGTATCTCAGCAGGTCTCATGGACTTGTGCACTTTCAGGTTCCATAGATGTTCCCAGACCCTATCTGCATTTGCTCTCAGTGGTTCTTCACTCTCCCAGACCCAGCCATTGCCTTCCATGGCTTGGGTGGTGTGGTTCAAGTGGTTAACAGTGAAGACTGAAGAAAAAAAGTCATTGAGTACTTCAGCTTTCAATATACCCTCAGCAACCAGGTGACCTGTATTGTTCCAGAGGGGCCCCACATTCTCTCATTTTTCTTTTTTCTCTGACATATCTGTAGAATCCTTTTCTGTTATCTTTAATGTCCCTGGCCAGATTTGACTCCATCAGGGCTTTAGCTTTTCTAGCCTCATTTCTGGTTTCACAAACAATTTACTTGTAATCATCCCAGGTTCCCTATCCTTGCTTCCAGCCTTTGTGGGCTTCCCTTTTATGTTTGATTTTGGCAGGGAGATCCACATAAGCCTCCCAGCTTTTTTTCCTGATTTCTTCTTTCTAGAGATGCAACCCCCAATCTTTAAGCATAAGCTCAATATTACTATTCAACACAAACTAACCATATTGAAACAGTGCTTATCCAGGCCTAAACCCTGATAAAGTTCTTTAAGATCATTTGTACCAACACCTGAAATCTCCAAAGTCAAATTCAGTGCTTGCCCCCCCACCCCCATCCTGCAGAACTCCCAGCTGAGAGCACAAGACTGGTGTTCTGACATCCTGGCACTGCATATTCTGCTTCTGCAGCAGATAGAAAGAGCCAGGACTAGACTCCAAAGCAGTATCATGCCCTGATAATGCTTTTTGCACATGAAGGTCATACATATACCTGGTTGCTACAGTTCTGTTCCCCATGGACAGGAAGCTAGCTCATTTGGAAGAAGAATAAGTCTCACTCTCCTTGAGCACTGGGCTATCCTGGACAGCCAGATAATTGCTTGCAAACAGCACAGCTTACCTCAGCCCTCTCCACTGCTCTTCAGACCTATGCACATATATTCCATCTTGCCTCCTTTTAAAAGACCACTGCAAAGAGTCTTCAAGAACTGATGGCAGACATGCATCAGGAAGGAAAATGATCAGGTCAAGACAAGGCTATCACTTTCTATGAGGACAGGCTGAATTCACTGCAAGATGTAAAGTTTGGATGAAATCTGACATGAGATTCCAGGGCCCAAGCTCTACCCTTTACAGCTTTTTCATACAGACACTGCCACAGACAAGTAAATCAAACCTAAACCAGCTTGTGTTTATCCTCTTCCTAAATCTTTATGTACTGCTGTGTCCCATCCTTTCCCTCCTGCACTGCAGAGCATGTCCTATTGTTCTTATTTGTCAAGTTATCTGATTAGTTTAGGGCCAGACCAACAGATTACTCATGATAGTGGACTAAGCAAATCACTAAGGAATAAGTGTTTACTGGATCAAGCCCTTAGAATATCAGCTCCTCAGAGCAGAGACCATGCTTTATAATTCACATGCAGAGTAGTCTGTATACCAAGCATGTTATACACATAATTCATTTAAAAATAATAATAGTATACTAAGAATGAAAAACATGCCATCAGAAAAGTTCATTGACTGCAGTACCATCAGTAACTCCAAGCTGCCTGCACACAATTCAGGCTTAGAAAGCCATAAGGATGTTGTTTTGTTCAAGGTAAAGGACCAAGAGTCAGATGTGCTGCAGTGCTGCTTCCATAGCTGCCAAAAAAAAATTGTCAAGACAAATCTACTGAACTCTCTGTACCCCAAATTCTCCTTATGAAAAAATAATAATACAAATGGAGTGAATATTCTCCTACTCAGTATACTCAAGTTAAACCAGGACCTTGAAATAGAGGGACAATGTACAGTTTATTGAACATGAGCAATATGTAGTCACATAATAGCACATTTTCAATGGAATACATGGACATCTTATTGGCTTTAAAATTTGTACATAATCTCCCAAAATATATAATATAGCATATACTTACAGGAAACAGTCACTGCTGCACACCAGTCTGGTATGTGTGTATGTAATTGTCACGTGAGCTACACTTCAACACAGACAATTTACATTTACAGATCACAGACAGTACACTAGAACAGGAAATGTTTTATGATAAAGTATAAACCTATGACTTTGACCTGGCTGCTTCATCATTTAATCCGGCCTTGACCCTACAGCAACTAAATATTCATGACTGACGTGACCTTCAGGATTTTCTCTCACACTCAGTTGCACCTAAGAGTCAAAGTATTAACCCTTTCACAAGCCAACATTTTGAAGGGGTTGTCTCCTCCTACTACTATTATGCTAGTGTCTTTTTTTTTCCCATTTTGCCATCTACAATAGCCTGGCTATTCTTCTTTCATATTTAAAAACCTTTATGCAAATCAGGCTGGTAGCACAGCAACCTAAAGTTCTTGCATTAATGCAGAGTATTATTCACATATAAAAATTCCATTTAAATCCCATTAAGGTTATGACATAAATCCAAACAAACTAGAAAATGCACAGTTAAGGTGGAAAACTGACATATGTCTTCCAGTCTTTTAGCAGAAGAAAGCAGAATAAGAAACCTATTAGAGTGTCACCTGGTTGGGCCAAAGCAGAGAAGCACATATGTTATCTTCCGGCCTTTTAACTGTTCATTCCATTGCATCTGGGCTTGCTTTGTTTAATTTTTGCTTAATGCCTGTGTCCCAGTGTCAGTGGTCCTAGAAATTAGGTTTTGTCTATAAAAGGCTTCTCAACAATGTCCATTCTGAGGGACAAGAGACGCATTCTCCTGTAACACAGCTTAAAAATCAGATTATCATTTTCTATTTTTCTAAAGGTGCTCCTGTGGAATGGTAAAAAGCAACGACACATATGACACTGTTTTGCAAGTGTCCCAATTACCATCACTACCATTACTGTCTGGAGGCACCTGTTTCTTAGGTGCTCCTTCCTTTGAATTCCTGATATTTCATAGTAATGATCTACACCTCAATTTCTTGCAAAAGACTCAGTTTAAGACCAGAGTTATGCTCCTGCAAAACTTCAAACATTCACACTCATGGCTGAGCTGAAGGAATGGGTGTAGGCAATGCTGCCTTTTGGATAACTCACCATAGCTGGTGAGGATGCAGAGTACAGCATCAGGTGCTGCTGAACACCTATAGCTGGAGTTGCACAGCGCTGCATATGCAGATAGATCTCTCTGCCTATTAGGCATAAATAAAGTTTGACTCTGTAACCCTGTAACAAGGAGATGGGGAAAGGGAAGATTGGGGTTTTAGTTGCATTACTCCAGCTGCAGATGCTATAGTTAGTTGTGAAAATTCAAGCAGAATCAAGCCCAGAGTGTGTGCTTCTCTGTATGCCTGTCATACTGGAAATTATTGCATAGTGGGCCGTTATTTGAAAGGATGGCAATTTATTCTTTTTCCTTGGAGCTGAATGAAACTGGATCACAGTTTTTTTCTTCTTTTTAATAATGATAAGAGCATGGAACCAATCTGGTTCAGGCAGTGAAACTGTTGTCTTGACTAGAATCCCAAGTTTGACTTGAATTAGATATTCATAAGACAGGCATACATACGCACAAGCACACACACAAAGCTTTGAAAGCACCTCCATCTCTTTTTCAGAAAGGCTGGGTCATAATTAAAAGAGTGGAAATATTTCATGTTCTGTATTTGTGACCTGACATATCTTCCTTCACATTGTCATTGAACACTTCTATCCTAAACAGAACTAGTATTAATTGGGGATTCAGCAGAGCCAGGCATTAAGGTTGATGTTTTTAAATTTTAGAGTATATTTTCTTTCAATCTGCCTTGAAGAAGTTATTTTTCCCTTCCTCTGTTCTAAGCAAACATTCCACAAATCATACTTTGAATAAAACAGATCACAGACTGCCATGGAAACAGCAGCCAGCATGAGGAAAGAGTGGAAAGTGCTCAAGGTGACAAGAATGCCTTCTGCAGCACCATCACAATACACAAGCCGAATCCTACCAAGTACGAAAGAAGCTAACTTGATAGTACAAAGCTAAACAAGATCACAGTGTTTGGGAGAGGGAGGAACAGAAGGGACATACATGCCCAAAGCCATCCTTTCCTGCCAATTATCAAATCCTTGAAAAATGACAAACATTCAGGGTCTCTTTTGGATAGACCTTCAGGGAAGGTTGAGATAACAGCTTAAAGTGTCCAGTGTCTTCTCTGACACTTTTCATTTCAGATTAATAATAAGTGCAATTAGATTAATGTCTGTGAAGGATGAGAGGTGCTCACAGGTACATATTGTGCTGAATTTTATAGGAGAAACTTTTAGCCTATGTCCTCAGAGCCTATTTCAAACCATGCTGAACTCCTGAAAAGTGCAGGTCTTCTCTGAATTGTGAAGAAAACTGGGTTATGTGGCAGACACTTGAAAAACACAGACATAATGTATATAAGTATCTATCAACACTCTGAACCGGTATGTTTTTGAAAGCTTTACCTAACAAAGCAAGCTCTTTTGTACTTATTATGGTACTCTTACTCTTTTTAATATCCAAGTTCTCAGTAACTTCCATTCCCTCTTTCCTTCTCCCATTTCTAAATGATTATGCCTTCCAACCCAGAAGGCTTGTCCAGAGCTCTGACACTACAACATTCTCTTCCATCCAGGATTCCCAGCAGTGCTCTTCCTCCACTCCACTTTATTCACAGCTCAGCTGCTGCAGTTTTGCTGTCTTGTTTCACGGCCCATATCTTCCCATCACATATATTCCTTCCTTATCAAATTTAAGACTGGCTTTCACAGTTGTCATTTCTCCTGTTACTCATTCTAGGTAAGCATTTGCTACTGAAGCCAAATGCTTTTTGCACTTTGTCTTTAGGTTTGCAATTCTTCCTTCTGCATACACTATTCTATTCCTCACCTTTACCTGAATATCCTCCTTTCTTAAGGTAATTTAAAAAAAAAACATAGATATGACTGTGGCACACCAGTTTCCATGTTTCTTCTGGAAGACTCAATGTGTTTAAATGACACATCTCTAAAATTTTTTATATATTAGTCAGTGGAGAGAAGAACCAGCATCCTTTAGTTTTTGATGCTAAGCACATAGCTCAAACCCCAGAAATAAAAGGATGAAGGCAGTATGTTCATGGACTCTCTAGGTACAGACAGGCCAGTTGCCAAGGTTTTCATCTCACCCTGTGCCAACCTGGCTGCATCCAGAAAACCTGACCAAGTTTGTCACCTAGTCAGATCTGCTGACTGAACTTACCTTGTGTTTTTCTCAAATCTGAATCAGCCCAAAGAAACTGGGCAGTTTAAATACTAGGGTTCAGAAGTGGAGGCATTTTTAGCATGACTGGTTTAAATGGAGCAGGAAGCTTAGCATGTCTAACAGAAGGATAGGGTGGGCCAGCTGTGCACATGAGACTCCTCAAGAAGAGGATGTTGTTTGCATGGCCTTAGGTTTCCTATACCTTCTCTGCATGTGTGAGTGGCACTACTGACTTTCCATGTATTCAAGTGCAAGTAAAAGGCTTGCATTTTTTAAGCAAGTAAAAGGCTAAGTGATTTGATCAAGGCCACAGATCAGACAGAGGACTCTTATAACATGCCAGTAAGCTAGTCAGATGGAAAGCTAAAACTCTGGAGAGAGGACTCACCTTTTATATACTTGAAGTGTGCCCAGCATTTCTGACTCATAGATTAATATAGATAGTAAAAGTCATGTAAAACAATGTGCATGGGGCGTTACACAGCTTTTTTTAAACTCTTGGGATCATAAAAACTTCAAAGTCTCAACAGAAGAACATGGATCTACTTCTAAATGTCTCAATCTACTTTCCTGACTTAAATCAAATAAAAACGTACCTTGCTAAGAAAGGTTCCCCATATGGAAATTCTCCTTTCAGATTGTTTTGTTTCCTTTATAACTGTTAGTGACAGTGTAGTATTTGAGACATAAAGAGGATGTTATACCAAGAAGCTATTGGGAGAAGAGGGAAAATAAAAGTGGGTAGAAGATGGAGAAAATATCATGAGTAAACTTCAAAAGTGTATGAAATTTCTTCACCTGCATTGACCCCAGAACTGTGCTAATTATGAGGATTAACATGCTTCCTGTACATAACAATAGATCATGGCAGCCGCTGGGGAGAGATGGTGCACCCACACAGACATTAAAGTGCAGACTAGAGGCTGCTTATACACAGAGCCATGACATGAATGCAGGCATACTAACTGGCCCCGTGAAAACACCAGTCTGTCAGGAGGGAACAGGCACAAGGCAGTATCCAAGAATGTACCTAAAACCAAACTTATATACTCTCACTAAGCTATATGAGTCTTATTTCTGTCATATCTGATCATCTTCAAAAATGGCATCAGTTGACCTTATTAGTTTCCAGATGAGTTGTTCCCATCTTCTCTACCATTTGCTTAACAGATACAAATGTTTTGTGGAAAACTTGCATGGGATTCAGTTCTTCCCAGCCTACCTTCTATTTCATTTATCTCAGTGAAGGACTGATAGAGTGATAAAAAGGGTCATGTAAGTATGCATACATTTTCTGACAAAAGAAGCTTCACAAATAGGTGGGCAGGTCCTGTGCAGCTTTATTCTGTTGCCAGCTGTCCAAATACCACTTCATTTCTGAAGGACCGGGGCTTTGTATTGTTTGCTGAAACTTAGCCCCAAACACACCAGAAAAAAAGTTTCAGTAAATGAAATTCAGCACACATTCTCCTGTTCTGATACTCTTTAAGTAACACTGCCTTAGGACACATTAGTTTCATTATCTCTGTGTCTATAATAAGATCGTAGTCCATACATGCCCTGTATCCCTCCCACACTGACATGTTCCATTTTGGTTGGTGGAAAGGATACGTTATGTGAGCCACATCCCTTAATTCCTACTCAGGGTTGCATCATGGACACAACATTTGGTCCCAATTTCTGCCCATGTTATACTGACTCAGATTAAATATTGCTGGCTCCATCAACAAATGTAACGTTTCAGCTTTATATGAGGACAAAAATTTTCTCGGGGGGAATATTTTGAAGAAAAATATGCTCTTGAGCAGCATGTTTCCATGCAGGTAGGCATCATATTGGAAAAATCCTAGCAAGCTCTTCTTAGATCTAAGACATACATTTTATTAGAGGAACAAATAATTAAATACCAGCTTATTGCTGTGCACCCATTCTGGCTTGGTTGAAACTTTAATGTTTATGATGAAGACTGTAAAATCTAGGCTCGATTTCTTCATCTATGGTTTCCACAACATTTATGTATCAAATAATTACATTTTTAAAATTAAAAAAAAAAAAATTAAAAAGAGCAAAACCAGAGATATCAGTGGACTTCATTCCAGAACACAGCAGACTACCTTACTGTTCACTGTGGGACTGTGCTCCTGAGACACTTACTTTAATATTGACAACACATCACGGAGACAAACATCACTACTTAAAATCTCTTCAACTACTTATTTGAGAGCACAACATGCATGTGAACCATATAGATCAGCTCCACTGTTGCAGGGCATGCCTTGGCTATCTGTGGAGTTCCAGCTGCAGAAGAGTCAGCTAGAACCCAGCAAGCTCCAAATAAATACAAGAGTTATGACTGAAGAGATTCAGTGTGCAAGTCTTCCAGACACTCTGAAGATCTATTCTAGAAAGTAGCCTGTGCTGGAATCCCTTCTGAAAGTAGCATCTGTGAGTTACCATGTCTTTAGCAGAGGCAGGGCAGCCACTTTGGAGTAGCACAACCAATCCCACCAACTGTCCCACCCATCAGAGACTTATATCACACAGGGGCTCACTGGAGATGATGTAATGATTTTCTACTCTTCTATCCATATATCCACTCAATCTTTCTGGTGGCATATCAGAATGCAAAACCAGTAGTGTGCCACTGAGGAACAAGGACTTAATTGGCATCAAATATGAGAAAGAGAGTTTCACAGAGGAGAACCCAACTCAATTCCTCTCAAACAGACATTTAAACATCCTGTGGAAGAAGACATGGTAGCTTACATAACTGCTGATAGATCCCTCTGCTTGGCAGAGCTTATTAAAAAAACCCAACCTTTTTCCTTAAGAAAGATGTGAAATAGTTGGCAATGCTTCTCAATGTACACTGAGAAAATGAAGCATCTCTTCTAAGTTTATTTCAAAACTTGAGCACCCTCACACAAAACATCTTGTGTTGCAATAGCTGAGGCAAGATACACTGAAAAAAACTTACTGTCTGTGGTGAATGAGAGGGAGATATTCTTCTGACTAAATATCCCTATAAGTGTAATCACTTGCTGAACATTATAGTCACTGATGAGAATAATAACTATGAAGTCACAAAAAACACCTAAAACCAGTTAAAACCAATCTCTTCCTTAAAAATGCCTATTTATTTCCATAGAGTATAAAGAGATTCTATGGTGACTGTAATCCCTAAATGTTTACCACGAAAATATCTAAAGCCAGGCAAAAAAAAGCTCATAATTGCAAGTAGCACTTTTGCATCCCTCCCATGACTTCTTACAACTGTTCTCTTTCCATCAACTTTTCTACTGTTTACAGAAGTTTCCCTTAGTCAAGTTTAAAAAACAGCTTCTGTATAGCCCTTAATGATTGCATCGTTGTTCATAATCAGGTAACCTTAAGCATCATACTTTATTTGCTTGACCATTCTTGAAATCACGAACAGACACAGCTGTACTAGTACTGTATTAGTCTTATCCCTACAGGATGAGTAGAACTGCCTTAAGTGCAAACCCTTCTCTCTGTGCTGCTGTCAGTCATGCATTGAGTGAGGGAGGACTCATGGTCTTTCTACAGTCAGGCTGTTTCCCTGTAAAGATTTACGCTTCACATCAGCTTGTTAATGTACTCTTGTAATGTATTAGGTAAGAACCTATAATATACCAAATGCTTTCTTTCAGATACCTTGATTAAAATTTGTTTGATCACATTGATTTCACTCCTAGACAAAACTTCCAACATAGATGAATTACATGAAACCTGTCAGATTGCCTGTGCAATAGAAATTACAGAAAAAACAATGAATAAATCACCTTTTTCTCTATGTAGCTTCCTAAATTTTGATTGATGCTCTTTAAATGAGTTTTATCTAATTAGAATATTATACCTCACAATCCTAAAATAAATATTACAGCATAGTCTACTCTCTCTCTCTATTAGAAATGGGGGAGGATGAAATGCAGAAACAGGCATATAACATGCTCCAGTCAGCTATTCTACTACCAGGAGAATGGCAGCAGTGTCCATCCCTTGCACTACTGATACCCCATGCTCACCTCTGCTTTGGTTCCCCACCAAGGCCACCAGCTGTCAACTGAGCTCTGGCAAGGGGTCAGCATAGCAGTTGCACTTCCCAGCTCCCCTTCCCAGCATCACAGCTGTCCCTGATCATATCCTTTTCTTTTAGAAGCTCTGCCCATCCCATAATTCGATGGACTCTTTCATAGCTGTATGCAGATTCACCTCCACTTCTAATCCTCCAGCAGCTCACTAGCTCCCAGCTTCCCCGGCCCAATGGCCACCCTCACTCCCACATCCACACCTCCATTCCCTCTTCCTCTACCTGTCCAACAGCTTTATTTGTCCAGCAAGAAGTAATTCTGCTTGCCCTGGACAAGGAAATTTCTCCTATCTTGCTCTTTCCTTGCACATAGTAAATATTTGCATAATATATTAAGTATGTGGGGGAACCTAAAAATATTTGGTTCAATGCCTCTGGATAAGCACCTGAAAAGCTTTGCTGTTTGTGCAAACCTAATCCAAACAATCTGATTCTTGAGTTAATGGGCTGGAAATCTTGTGAGAACAGGTTGTCTCACAGTACAAGATTTCCTGTAAATTCTGTTTTCTGCTGTTGGAATGGGAATACTATGAAAATACTCTCGTACTATTTTGACACTTTCTTTCAGGGATTCAGGACAGGGGAGGAAGAAAGTTAACCAGATTTTTCTCATACTTACAAAAGTATCCATCAGCTTAAGCTGATGTTTCAGGTGAGAACTCGGGATGGAACATTACTCTGCCCAAGCCAATTCAGCTGTTCTTTTATAGCAGTGTTCAACCACTCTATTGATATGCATCAGGTATTGGTAAAATAATACACTACATACTCTGACTGACTGGCTAATAGGAATCTGTCAAACTATGAATGCTATAACAGTCACATAATAATAACACAGCACTACAGATGGTAATAAATTATACACTTGCCACCATCCTTCACGTATTCTATATGGATCATGGAGTTATGGTTATTGGTTGCAGTGTGTATTACCAGGTCCCAGGGTCACCAGAAGAGAGTTAAATAATGTAAGGGAGTAAGTAAAATGATGATCTATGTTCAAAAACAGCACTAGCCTTGGTACATGTTTACCTCAAGCAGTATGTTTATATACTGAGTGTGAATAATCAAGTGCCCTGAAAAAAAGAGAGAAAACTGACAGTGCCAAGGAAGAATGGTGCTTTCCATTTATCAAGAATTTTGGAATAGAAAACTTATTTTTTTACAAGTGCTGCAGTTTGTGAGGGACCACTCAGAGTTGGCAAAGTTTCTCTCACAGATGTGTAAAACTCTGTACCTAGTAGGGTATTTATTTTCCTCACCAAAATTCAACTGCCACTGTCATGTGGAAAGAAGGTATTCCATCTGTGTGCCACTCCCAGATAACAAATGAGCCTGAGACCAGAGGCCACAATAATACTGGCTTATTGTTACTACTACTTCTACTACTTAAGTAAAAGAAGCAATTTCTCTCAATTTAGGCAATGCAGTATTTGTGCTTTGGTCTGAAGTATCATCCACTTACATTTTATTCATGAATCCTTTCAACTTCATTCCTTCTGCACTCTTCAGTGTATTGCATATCCACAGATTCAGTAGACCTCAAAGACACTGCTGATATATCATAACTTATACTCAAGGGAAGCACAAGGGCGGAATATATAGTGGCTCTGTACAATCAGAGATTGCTTCCAGATTCACCAGGGAAGCCAGTTCTAGATAGGGAAAAATAAACATAATGACACAAAATTGTACTGCTAAAAATTCCCAGTTACATAAATCAATTATATTTTATATTGTACGTGGATTTATAGACTATTTAGGATTGACTGTTACACCTATCAGCCACATATGGTCAGCAAGTTCTGCATCTCTCGATGTCAGCAAAAAAATGAAAAAAAATAAGGGGGAGGGTGTTACTTTTACATCTCAGATGAAACTGTGCTGTATTTTTAAAGCAGATGCCATCTCAAGAACAATTATGCTTAGGCAGGGGTTTTCATATTAATAATTTTCTGCTGGGCGATCTATTATTGTTTGGATCTTTTTCTAAGTATCTATGTAAACCCAAAGATTTCTAAGACAAGCTATAAAGCCTAGGGAGAAATCAGGTCAGTGGAAACAGCCTAGAGCCCAAGTACCCCAAATTAAAGAATCGCTAACTCCAGATCTCATTTGCTCTTTTACCTGTTTATGTAACATGCAAACATGTTAAACAAGTTATCTTCTCTATCCCATCCACCCCCTACTGCTGCCCAACATATATTACATCTAATTATGCCTCTGGAAACTATCATTAATGCCAGGTGAGAGTAACAGGACTAACTGGGAGATAGCATCCATTCTCTTCCTAGGCATTCAGCATGTCACATATGTATTACAGTGTGCTTTTAACCCCTTCTCTTTCTGCCCTGCTCTGTGTAACACCAGGCACAGCTCTGTACCAAAAGGTGGACAGATTGGTTTGTGTCCTCCTCCTGAAAACAATGAGGTGCTCAGATGTAATCATACAGAATTTGAACAATAATCCTGGCTTTCTTCTGAAAATGAGCAGTAGTGCATGAGAGGTAATATACCCCTATTGTGCTGAGTGCAGGGCGCTGAAAGGTCACACTGGGAGAGAGACTGAATTGTTTGGAAAATAGCCTATTTGATTACAATGGGCAATTCTGAGCTTAGAGTTTGCTTGTGTCTATCCTGCCTAAAGTGGCATCATTTGTAATAACAACTGTATTACAGAAGCACTGTGGAAGAGCCTGATTTCTATTCTGCTGAGGTATCAGAAAGGGGACTGAAATATCAAAACCAAGCTATGGCCTGGTCAACATTGTTCACAATGCAGATATTCAAATGTGAATTCTGAAGCATAAACATAAACCTGCTAAACAGCCAAAATTAACAGCAGTTTGGGGGTGAAACCAACATTAAAAGCTACTGTCAGTTTTTGAAGGATAATTTTAATTTTTACAAATAAAAGATTCAAAACAGCATCCAAGCATTTCTGTGGTTTCAGTGTCCAGAGATAAGTCCCATCACTCTCCTAGAACTTACTGTATGCTTTCCTATTACCCAAGCAGTTGCCTCTGGTGGCTAATGTGACCAGTTCAGATTCACAAATGACAACAGTGCTTCAGGTGATTGACAAGTCCTCCTTGTCCTCTTGCGAGAATTGGTGGAACTGAAAAATCCCAGCTTCTCATGGATAGACCCAGCCTTTTCATAAGTCTCATGTGCAGACTGAAACCCCACTTGTCTTCTCAGAGGAAGACAATACTATTGTTTTGCCTTTAAGGCACTGATGTGAAGCAACCACATTAGGGCCACTATAGATAAATGGGTTTTCCCAGACATGCTTGTATCATTCTGGACATCTTTCAATATTTTGCTGTACTTGCCTAGGCTTTGCAGTCATCTGGTAAGTCTAACACACATCCACCTGGGGTACACACGCTCAGCAGGTCTCATGACTTTCAGAAATATGGTAGCCCTAATTATCCGTTCTTGCATATGCGTTGCTTACAGATTGAAGCTCCCTCTCCATTTCTTGCATATTTATAAACATCTGATTAATGAATAACCATAGCCAGTGGACTGTCATGGACACGGCAATGAACTTGCAATGGCCTTGAGTAATTTTAGGCCACACCTACCTGTTCTAAATCCCCTTCTTTCATTTATTCACATAGGTAAGCTGCACTGAAATCAGTCACTACCTCCAATGCCCTCCATAATGATGATGTCTCCATAATGCACTAATGAAGTATTAGCATGTCATCCCCTGATGGAAATCAACTGCTTCCAGCTAAATAGTAGAGCTGAATATACCATCTTCATAACAAGAGGAAGGAAAGAAAAACAAACAAAAAAACCTAATTATCTACTATCTAGAGGAGCTTCCTTAGCTTTCTAATCACCGATGAGCTTGAAATTTTGAAGGTGGTGGTAAACTAGAAATCAGTTCAATTTCTACCAGAAATAGCCAAAATTAATGCAGTTTGGGTATGTGTAGAGAACTAACTGGGTACCAAACACCTGCTGTTAGAGTCTGTACTTTCAGAGGAAAAGGAGGTAATTATTAACTCTTTTTATCTGAATTATATCGGTATTCTCATTCAAACCCCAGCCCTTGATGAAGATTGCTCATTGTTTCAGCTTTCTGGCATCCAACCATCTTTTCTTAGTTTCTTTTTTTTTTTTTCTGCTAGTGTCTGACATTTTTCATTAAATATTCTCCTACCTTCATTTCCAATGACACTAAAACAATAAAGAGTAATGTGAAAAATTTCTGCCCAATGTTAAGGATTAACGGCCTAGTTTCCAATTTGCAGTTCATTAAGAACTCCTCTCAAAATAATCTATTTTGTGATGGTGTGGAAACTTTTGTCTAGTAAAAAACAAGGTATTTAAATACGACTTTTCATGTGAGCAATTTAAATACTGTCAAAAATAGACAAAGTAAAAATAATATACAAAATGCACACAAATGGAAAGCAGAGAGGGCTACATTTTTTTTCAGAATCTTCTTTAGCTATCATGAACAACTTTAATGAAAATATCCATTTGTGCTTCCTTTGCAACTGAAAATTCTAAGTTAAAAGTCATGCCATGGGTCTCAACAAAGCAGCTCAAGGGAAAACAAACAAACAAATAAACTATATGTCTTTAGTCAGGTTAACAGGTTTCTCTCATAAAGAAATGCAAAAAAAATTTGCTTATTTGTAATCTTTCTGAGAGAGATATCAGGACATTATTAAAAAACAAGGCTACACAGCAAATAGTTTTCATATTCATAAAGATTTGATATTTCAATAATTATTCCAGCCTCGAAAATGAAATCTCATATAATCAGAGAATAGTGTAGATTACAAAGAACCTCTTTTTGTGAAATGAAATAGCAAAAAAAAAGGGGTTGTTCAATTGAAATGTTTAATTTGACCTAGTTTCTCTTTTCTATGCAAATTAAATCAAATTTTAAAAGGAAAAGTTGTTTCTAACTGAAAAAAAATTCATTATTATGAATTATTATCATTTTTGTAAATAAAGTAGATATTTCCTCCTGCATATGTGATTTGTTAACAAATAGTTCACTGAAATAAAACAGCTCATTATCTGAAAGTTTTAGTAAATTGGCACTTTTCATTGAAATAAACAATGAAGAATTCCTACCCAACCACACTTAAGAATGTTGCTGTGCAGATGCTTTTCATCACCTACAACTTATCTTCAGGCATGGCTCAGGAAGTCCTTCCACTGCCTTTTCACTTGTCTAAAAAATTATTGGAGTTATGTATCTCTATCTTGACTTTCTTTCAAACTATTAGAATCATCCAAACACATCAGGAGACTATTATTTCCCACAAATATTTTTTTTTAATTCTGCAAGAAGTAATGGGGATCTCCTAATTTCAGGAGAGACATCCTACGAATGTATGGAAAGAAAGAAAAAAAAAAAAAGAAAAAGAAAAGAAAAAGAAAAAGAAAAAACAAAATCCCACCCCAAATTCTAACATCAGCTCACTAAAACTATTATCCCTGCCCAACGTTCCCAAACTTTCCCATATATATGTCAAGTGGTATCACAGTTCATCTGTTCTCTCACTCACCCACAGTACATAGTATTCCTAAAGCAGAAAAAAAACCCAGCTTTTTCTCCTTCTTTTTTTTTTTGTAAGTAACCTTGAGGGAGAAGCATGAAGCTTATGCCTGTGCTCCTCATCAAGAATGTATGTCATTTCTCTAAATAAGCATCATATATCTCAATAGTAGGGTCAGTTACCCACCCCTTCCCCTTCACAGTAGCTGATCTATCAAGTTGAATCACAGGCTTTTTGATATGAGTGTCAAAGTTTATCTGACATGAAGAAAATAACCCATAGTAGGGCAGAAAAACAGTAAAAAATACAGAAAAAAAAATTAACTACTTAAGTCAAGTCACTAAAATGCAGAGCGGTTGGTTTGCTGTTTATGATCTAGCACAGAGCATATTTTAGTTCAATGATTTCTGAATGCATGGACAATGTTTCATGACCATATCTTCCCAGTCTTTTCCAGACCTCTTGAATTACATGTTGCCTTTCTTTCTTGTTCTTTACTGCTCCATCTTCTATATAACCTCTTTCACTATGAATGACACCATTCCCTGACACAGTCATCTTTTTCTCCAGATTGAATAAGCTTAAAATACATCGCTCCCAGAGGCCTTTAAAGCCCCAACATCTGCTAAAACATGGAAGGTGTTTAGAATTAATAAGACTTAAACTAGTATTTGACCTGATCAGGTACTTTTCTGGTAAAAGACCTCTTCCAGAAATTCAACGTTAAAATTCCCAATAGGAACAAATGTCCAAGTTTCAAGTAACATGGAGTTTGCAGTCAAAGCAAGAGTGAAGGAGTGTAAGACTTCCTCTTCAGAAGAGCCACTAGCCAAATACTGGTGTTATCAAATACAAATACTAGAGTTTTCATGTCTCTGTAAAACAAGGCAGAGCCCAGCCCCAGTCCAGCAATCTAGGACCTGTACAGGTTGCAGTACCACCAGCAGGAGAGGCTGAAACCCAGGATGAGATGCAGGGGGGTAACCACCAGGGACACAGGTCAACACCACGACCTGTGGAGCACTTCCTTGGGATTTCTCTGGCCATGGGAGGGAAGCAGCAGCACAGTATGATGGGTTTCCATAGGTCTACAGTCTCTTCTTCCTCTCCAGGTGTTACAGAGGTTCATCTGTATTGCCTAAGGGTGCTGATCCCCACCTGTGCCATCCTTCAAACCTCACTGAGACATCAATTAGGAGCAGTAGGTGACACAGGCCAAAACAGGGCCAGGAGCACACTCAAAATCCAACAGCATGGATGACCACACACCAATACCCTAGCCCAAGCTTTGGCCTTTCCTGGCAGCCAGTGAGGCTGAGGTCTTTATCCTGATCCAAGTATCTTGGTGCTTACATGCTGTGTGGTGAGTCACACTGGGAAGGAAGGGACTCTCAAGTGCACCTCTCTTAGATGCTTTCCATCTCAAGGACCAGATGATGTTTTCAAAGACTGTGCCTATGTGTACCTTTTTTTTTTTTCCCCCCCAAAGATTTTCACTTCATGACAATACAAAAGAAGGTGGAGCTAAGTACGTACTCACAGAAAATTTGAAGAAATCTTTTCTTGGTCATATTTAGTAATGTAGCCCTGCACTGTGAAGCTCCTCCCTCTTGTACATTTAAGCCTGAGTCTGGCTTGCTTCAAGTCAGCACCTTTCTACTGACAGCAGCGAGAGAAGACCGCCGCACTGCAAAGCTGTGCCAAGTAGCAGTCTTACTTCAATAAATGGCATATAAAATGCTACTGGCTTGGCAATAGAGAGAGATGACAACACTTGGTTCATCTGTCAGTTACAGGATATTTCCATACACAGGAAGCTGACAAAAGATGTACACATATAAAAGGTACATGAATAGAACAAAAATAAGATTATTATTTATTTCAGTCTGACAAGATGTAGGCTAGAAAAAAAAAACTTTCTCCTCAAAAACCCTTGAGTCTGAAGCTTTCACAGTAAAATCCTTATATTTGGAGCTTTAGCCCTGCTGTGTAGGAGGGGCTGACTTTATTCACCAGCTTGTAAATGAAGTAGGATGCAATGGACAGTGCAGACACAGAGTCCTGCAACAGGGGAACAAGGAAAGAAAAGGATCCTGAGAACAAAGACAGCAAAGGAGTACATCACGTTACACACATATTCCTTTAGATTAACAGCACGTGTTTCACTGTTCTCAACAGTGCTTATGCCCCAAATGTTAACAATCTCCCTGTAGGGGTAGTGATGCAGAAGTAAGTGATGGAGTATACACAGCCTTATGAGAGGAAATGCCATTAGCTTTAGATGCCAGGCCCTTAACAGTTTGTTTTCTGGCTCAAGCCTCAGGTTTCAGCAATCTGTAAGGATGTTCTGGAAAACAACCCTGGTCTTGCCATCCTGTTTATTTTCCCTGCAGATTCCTCCCTTTCAGGAAGGTGCTCAAAAGAAGCAGAAATTCATAGCATGCTTGCTTCCAGTTTATTAATTAGAACTAAATAACTGGGCCAAAGTGTAACATGCAGATAAAAAAACCCAATTAGAATAAAGTGTGGAAGTTGCAAATCCATCTGATGATCAGGTTGATTAAATTACTTCACATAAACCAACAATTCCTTATAAGCATTGTGTAATGGTTTAGGAAGACTGCAGCCTTGTTTAGCACTCAGCCTGGAAAATAACAGGGCTTTTATCAACTCTCAGTGCCAAGTGACATACTTAAGTTCCAGCCAAATAGCTGGTACAGGGAGTGTCAATCGTTCCCAGGCTGAAAACAGTGCTGAGACTGTGGCTCTGCTGCCAGCTCCAAGAGCTTGTGCAGATTATTGGTTATCTAATGCTAGCCAACCTTTTCCCTCACTGCCCTTTCCCCCTCAATACTCCCAACAATGGATTGCAGTGAATTACATTGGAGATATTTCAATATTTCAACATGACACAGCTTCTTAAATTTAATATTCAGAAGATAAATTCAATGAAATAGTATGATTTATCATGATTCAGCTGTAGCTAGTTTTAGCAAAAATCATTCTTTACTCACTGTGCTCTGGGGATTCTTGCTCCACATATATGCCAGCCACCAGCTTGCATTTTAAAATTGCAGGAACTAGAAGTGATCCTTAACTTACACAGATGTGAAAACAAACAGGTGCAAAAATAGAGACATAAAATCTAAGAGAAAGGTTAAGCCAGCTGAAAAGATACAGCATTTTTCACTTTAAAAAATGCAGTTTGGGAATTTCATTTTAATTTATGCAGGACTGAAGGAATATCTGCCTTGTGACAAAAACAGCCACGAGATATGTGGTTTGCATTTGGGTTCTTTGGCCATTTTCTTCTTTTTAAATGAGTAGAAAATTGTTATTGTCAAAATCCTTCCCCCACAGAAACTGGGATTCCAGCCACTGTGCAGGCTGCAATTTCTGAATGTGTCAACCTCACAAAAGACTGGAAAGTCTTGCATTAGAGAGGAGAAGCTAGTGCTATTCTCCACATACTTCTGAGAACTGTACTTTAGTTCCCTTAAAGTCCTTAAAAGCTAAAGATGAGTCTATATGAAAGAATTACTGATATCCCATATAACATGAACCTAGGAATACAGAAGACAGTTAGAGACTCTTGGCAGATCATACTAGATTAATGTATTTGAATCGGTGCCCAAAATGTTCAGATCAATGTCTCTGCATTTTTGCTGGGCAGCTTTTTCCACCTCAGACTGACAGAGGTCACAGTATGTGCAGTTCATCATTTCAAGGCATAAGAATCGAGCTTTGACTAATTGCAATATCTGCCTGTTATTTAAGTGAAACTTGTTTGCAGTTTCAATATCTCCATGAAATCCAGAAAGGCATCAGACTATCCCATCAATTTAGTTAGAAAAGAATAAATAGGCTGACAATTTTCTCCCTTGGGACTCACTCTGTCACTACATTGTTTCTCTGTTATTAATTACCTATGTAAAAATAATTCACTGTATGGCAGTATATATGCTGTAAATGACTAGACCAGGTGCCTTTCTGTGTGCATTTAAATCTCTCAGTGTCAGCAAGTGATGCTCAATTGTGCATTCATTCTGAGGGAAGAAAGGGAAAAAATCAAGATGCAGACATCAAAGGGTTACAGCCTACATTTTTTGGATGTGTAAAGTAATAGGGTTAGTTCTTTTATATTTTATATGAAAGACTCATTTACAACTCCTGCTTTGCTTCTGAGGTTTGGATTCAGACTGACTTGCAAGCTGTTTGTGTGTTGTTTTTTGGGGGTTTTTGTAATATGCTAGCAGATGTCACTAACAGGTCAAGGAGTCCTTCAGATGCTGGAAGCCCACAGAGCCCCTAATGAAAAGGGACAGAAGAGAAGCCAAACACATTTCTTTGAGTCAGAGCTTTTACAAGTGTTTGCTTCACGTACAATATTCTTGACACAATTTAATGGAGAAAAAAGTTAAGCATCTGTTTATTTTCAATAAGCCAGTACCCTGTAGATTTATTTTATTTAAGTCAGGGAGGAAAGGAAGAGAGTAGCAAAGGCTCTGAATAACCCTTCACCTGAGCACCAAAGAGACAGCTAAATTCCTGTACCCATTGCACCATCAGGTCTATCCCCAATAAGTATTTTTTTCATCATCCATCTCAGTATTTTTTTACACTCATTCAAATAATGCCATATTTCATTTCTGTCTTACAGACTTTGCCATGTGTCTTTTATCTCCACTGCTACAGTATTTCTAATCCTTTAAAACTTGCAAAAACTATGTCAAAGCAGAAATTCAGTCTTCTCAGTCCTGCGTCCCAAAGGGGTCTCATAATTTCTGCTCCAGTCCTGTGTAATTTCAAAGCTACTTCACTGATTCTTCCAGAAAACAATTCTTTCACTGCTGAAATTTTCAAAAGGGTTCATACATCCAGCCTCTCCAAAAACACTACCAATAATCCAGGAGAAACAGTTTGAGTATTCTCACGAGAATAAGATAGGTTATTTTTTTCTTATAGCCCTCACCTGTATTCTCTAGAAGAATGGTGCTGCCTTTAAAGCACTCTTCAGACAAAGATGTGGCTTTGGGGGACACAGCAGTAAAAATTTGTGTTCCCATTGGGCTTTCTATATAGCAGAGTGCACATTTCAGCATCTTGTGTATTATCCGCTTCCTGCATAAAGGAATTCTAAACTAAATTCCTTGTGGGAACTCCTTCCATATAATGCAAAACTTTAATTTGTGCCCTCTGCTTCTTGTATTTGACACAAATTCAAATTGTCTGGCATCAACCTTCCTTCCTATTCCCTCAAGAACTTCATAGAGCAAAATGATCTCACCTCTCAGTCTTCTCTTTCACAGATTACAGCCCTAATTTCTTTGGTCTATTTGGGACAGCTAGTTTCCACCCATCTCCTCATTATTCTGCTTGCTTTTGCTACGCCTTTGTCTTTCACTAGATTAACTCCTTCAAATCAGGTGATCAGAAATCAGTGACAGAACAAGTATGGTGCCTCCATTACTAAAGGAAGGTAATTTCTTAATATTTAAATCTGATATTTATACACAATTTGCAGAAATCTCTGCAAGGTTCTGCACATGTATACACCTGTTTTAATCTCTCTGCTTCAAATTTCTTCTATTATCATGAACTGCATTTTCCTGAACAGCATTTTTGCATAGTATGATCTTTCCAAGTCTGGTCCTCTGTTTTGCCCAGCTCCTCATTATTTTTATCTAGGTCACTCATCTTCCCATACACACAGCTAGCTTCTTTGTACTGGCAGTGCTCCCTGATTCTTCATTATCTGCAAATATTTTTGCTTTATAGTATTTCATCTTCCTCAGGCCTCACACAAATAGTATGAATAAGAGGAACCAATCTAGACCAGTTCTCATCCATATAATTCTCTGCTCCTCCATTCAGGTCACACCAATGCAGCATGATCTCTCTGTAGTCTATACTGAGACTACCCCTTAATCCACTCAAGCACGTCCACCCCCATGCCATCCTGCTCACCCCACACTTTAGCCTGTTTGTGTTTGTTGCTGTGGCAAAAGCACCATGAAACCTGAGTAAATTAAATCTCCAGCTCCCTTTTGCCAGTTCTTTGCACTCTTGCCTTAAAATAAAAATATTATCATCTTATAAAGACAAGATTATCTGTTAATCCAAGTGCATCCCAATTGATGAAATAATATCTTCAGAAAGGCCCCTTGATCCTGTTTCTGATTAGTTTTAATAGCAATTTCTCCACCAGTACTAGCCATAATGTTGTCTGCTTCTTTCTGCTTTCTCTGACATGGCAAAGCAATGGCTTAGCACTAAGTCATCTTTTGTATGTGAATACCTCTTCTCAAAACAACACAGTGTGAGGGTTTCAGAAATATTCAGAACAATGTCTGGATGCTAAGAGAAAAAGGATTCGCATTACATGAATAACACTTTTCAAAATGACGTAGCAGGAGAATTTTAGAAATATTTAGCTCCTCCTCCTCCTGGGGGATCAGTACAACATACCCTTTTGATAGAGCAAATCTGCCAAGAAAAGCTTCATGTAAAGGATCTCCAAATTTTTGACAGATCCTTTTGCAAGTGCACACCACAGAAACTTCCAGCCTACTTTAATTTGCGAACCATAAATTCCTATTCATAAAACCTGAAAGAAATCTCTTCCAAAGTCTGCACGTCTCCATGATCTCAAAGCACTTCTTACAAGAGGAGTCTCTGAAACAGTGAGGGATATGATACACATTCCCATACAGTACAGAGAAAAGTTTTTTATTACCCAAAAAAAAGGCAAAACCAAGGACCTCCCACTTGCATTCTGAAGCAAAACTCGGGTGACAAACAAAAGCTTCACCATTGCTCTCCTGGTCTGGTAAGAGTGCTCAGCCACCACATCAGCAACCACATCCAGGAGAGCCCCCAGAGCCCTGGGCACAGCAAAGTTTGTTATGAGATGCAGCAGGGCGTGTGGAGGCACAAGCAGTTTCTGCTGCATCCTTCTGCCCAGAATCTTGTGCAGCTCTCCAAAGACATAGGGTTATCAGTCATAAAGGTGAGGGATGAGCCACTGTCCATCCTGGTGTTGCTGGGGCTATAGATCCCACCTCTGAGTGAGTTTAGCCTGGTCACTTTGCCCCCTGGGGAAAGCTGTTTGGGCCTTCTGAAAAACACAAAAAGGCCTTGACTTGCTGGAAGAAACATTAGGCATCTAATTAGATGTCTCTAATTAGACATTAGAGAATGTCCACATTCTCTTTTGTCACAGTTTTAGCCAATAACCAAGTGACATGCTCTCTGTTATTTCCCCACTGCCCAGCCAGGGGAAGATAGAAAGGGGAATAAGGAAGAGAGTTGGGAAAAAAACAAAACAAAACAAAACAAGAAACCACCACCAAACTAGAATAGCTATAATGAAGTGGTAAGAATAATGAATATGGAGAATTACAAATACATCTAAATATGGAAGCCTCGCTCCTGAATTGGTGACCGCTTCCCAAGGAGCAAAGTCCCCACACTGGGCTCAGCAGCAGACGGGGAACTGAGTCCAGGATCCCGGTGCGGGTCCTCAACAGCCTTGGAGCAGCCAAGCCGCTCCCAGTTGGGAAGTCAGGAGAAGGCAACCTCTCATATGAGCAAGGTTCTTCTCCTGCGAGGAAGGAACAGGAGCAGCAAAAACCACCAGAGCCCGGCCCGACCCCGCGGAGCCATTTCACACCCCGCACCCCGGACGGGAGCGTTCTGATTGGTCCATGGGGGTCACCTGACACGACCTCCCCTCCCCCTACGGTCACCGCACAGACACCGCCCCGCAACGCCGGGCGGCACCGGGCGGCACCGGGCGGCACCGGGCGGCACCGGGCGGCACCGGGCGGCACCGGGCGGCACCGGGCGGCACCGGGCGGCACCGGGCGGCACCGGGCGGGGTTTATCCTGCTCTTCCCGAACCAGAACGTCTTTTCGTGGTCAGTAGGTTATAGTCAATGTGCTTCAAGTGTGTCTTTTATTGAGAGCGATGATGTTTTTATTGGACTGCTTTGGCTTGGTATCTTTGCTGTAGTCCTGTCCAGGAGACAGGAATGTCAAAAAGAAAAAAAAAAAAAAAAAAGAAAAAAGAAATAGAGAAAAAAAAAAAAAGAAAAAGAAAAATCGAAAAGGAAAAAAGAAAAAAAAAAACAAGAAAAAAGAAAAAATAGAGAAAAAAAATAAAAATAAAATAAAAATAAAACGAAAAAGAGAAAGAAAGAGAAAGAAAAAGAAAAAAAGAAAAGGAAAAAGAAAAAATAGGGAAAAAAAAAAAGAAAAAAAAAAGAAAAAGAAAAAAAAGAAAAAAGGCACTCCAGAGTTGGGTGAGAGCTTCACAATATTTACGAGGCCGGGGTCCCCTATCTGAAACAGTGTGCCTTTTATCTGTCACAGGGGTTCTTGGGTCTGACTGTTGCTTTCTCTGTGTAGGTTTTATATTTTTCTAGCACTAATAGCAGCGATGTCTGCACAGTTGTATTTAAAGTTGTATCAAAGATACCCAATAATGAGAGCACACTTACAGGGAATTTCAAAGTCATCTGTAAAATATAATTTAGGGCAGAAACTCAGCAAGCAAAATCTCATCCCAGAAGCAAATTCTTTTGTAACATTAATGGGATTGGGGGTGAAGGGGAGAGGGAAAAGAGAAAATTACTGCAAAGGTGAACAAAAAAGTGCTTTGTGGGGAAGTGAAGAGACTACCTTCAAAGAGCTTAGAATCCCAAATATCGAAGAGAATATGTCTGTAGAGAATATGTAGACTTAAATGTGACATTTTTCCCTTTGAAAGTCAGTTCCTGCTTAAGTTCACATTGAGTGTCAAGTGTTTGCCCTTCAAAGGAGGCTGAGTACTTATTTTTTCAAGGCCTGCTCTTCACCCCAAGCATTGACTTTTGCTCATAATTAGTTAATTGTGTGCAAAGTCCTGTCTGTTAAGTAAACCCATAAGTGGGCTCTGAGCAGAGTCATATCCTATTTTTCTCACTTCCTTTTGGAGCACCCCTGCGTGATGCTAGGGAGTCTGATTTATCGAGGGGTTATGATCAAGAAGCTTATGCTGGACCACTGCAGACAATTAAGAAATGTCAATGTCATCTCTATTTCTATATCTCTAGTTATGAGGGGCAAAAAATGAAAGGCACTACATTTCTTCTCCCTAGATGCCTTCTGATGTTTCAAAGCAAGACTAATGTCACAGTACTTGTGTGCACCAAAATATGGCTCTAATGAAACCATGGTAAATTCTTTGAGCCCGTAAGTCCCTTCCCTTCCTTTTAAAGCCATAGTTTGTCTAAGAGAAAGAAACGAAACCAGAAAAAATATAAGCATAAATGGAAATGTGAAGCGGAAACACTAGAAAAGACACACCGGGACACAGATGAACAGATTGACTTCTACAGTTTCCATAGCCACAGAATTACCTTGGATGGAAAAGACCTTCAAGATCATCAAGTCCAACCATGACCTAACACTGACAAGACCTTAGCTGAGCCATATCCCTAAGCACTATGTTTATGCGACTCTTAAATACCTCCAGGGTATGGATGGTGACTTCCCCACTGCCCTGGGCAGCCTGTTCCAATGTCTGATGACACTTTCAGTGAAGAAATTCTTACTAATATCCAATCTAAACCTCCCCTAGTGCAACTTCAGCCCATCACCTTGTCCTATCACTTGTAACTTCATGGAACATAATGGATTGACTAGGCAGAGACAACAGCAAGGCTGTGTTGGTCAACAACAGCAGCAGATAGCCAAAGGTGTGGGCCAAAACATAAACAGTATTGTATTTCCCATGTATAGTGTTATGTGGGAGCAGTCCTACAGCAGGAGCTGGTTCCCCAGCAGATGCATGGGCAGCAGGGAGGCGGGCAGCTGCGCACAGCCGTGCTCACAGCAGCAGCATAGGAGCAGCCCTACCTGTGCTTGACTGACAACAGCACTTGCTGTAATTTAACAGAGTGGTGATTTCTCCAACCTTTGCCCCCTACAAGTGCCAGGCATATTGTTACAGCTGGTCCAAGGAGGCAAAACAAGGGAAAAGTTGTGTTCTGAAAGAGTATCTTTTTCCCCTCCATCCAAGAAAAAAAGTAATCCACTGGATGGACTTCCCATCCATATTGGCAAATGGAGAGCAAACTCATGGTTAGGACTATCCCAGTCTTCTCACATGTTTTGTACTTCTGTGCTCTTTCCAGTTTAGGATTAAGTGCAAGGTACCATTGCTGCAATGGAAGGCAGCACCTTAGAATCCGGGCAGAGATCCATCTGCAAGGAGATGAATCAGGCTTCAGACAAGCCCTGCCCCTTCCCCACCAAGCTGCACACCCTAAGAGCTGCCAAAACCCTTTCCGCATGCAGGGAATTAAGTTTCACGAATGCCTGTGAGTTCAGTATTGCATCTATTCTGAGAAATTGATTATATCCGGGCTGAAGAGGTAAAAACGTGCCAGAAGATCTGCTTAAGGTCACATCACTAATCTATTGGAGAGCTTGAAATGGAAGAGAGATAGAGCTTAGAGCTGCTGGTTCCTATGCCTTGGATTAATAACCAAACTGACATGTCCCCTCTTAAACCCTGGTCTAAATCCAAGCTAATTGAATCAGATTTGGGTGTAAACATTATTAAATCAGTTGAAACCTGGCTAATATAATATTAACTTGCACCTGCAAATGTAGAGCCACCAGTCAAACTGCCATAACTTGTTTTTAAACAAAAATACACAAATTTCTACAGTGGTCCCACCAGCCTGGCTGGTTTGGTGTAGAATCACACCTCTGTAGACCAACACTGGCAGTGGTAAGAAAAACTGTTCATGGCACACAAGAAGGGAAGAAAGGAAAAGCCAGGCTACTCCTCATGACAGGGGACTAATACAAGAGGGTTTAACTGGCAGCTCTAAATTTTCAGCTGAGTTATCTTCTCAAAATATATAATATTGCAGCTGTAATTATTAGGAATTGGGATTATCTATTCAAACAGTTGAGTAGCCTAGGGAAGTAAGCCATGGAGTGAGACACAGTGTCTCTAATTAAACCAGCTGACCTACTTGGGAAAAATAGACAAACTGTGGCTCTCATAAGCCCTTCTTTGGGTCTGATATTAAAGCCACAGATTTCAAGCTAGGAGAAGTCTGGGAACAATTGCTCTGAGTATTTGACCTTCTGTTAAGCTACTCAGCAAAGTCATGCTTTGCATGTGATACTGGGTGTGTATACAGTCATCTGAATCTCTGCCTCTGTGTTTCCATCATTTTACATTGCAAAGAGCACAAAAAAATGCAGCAAAGCCCCTTCTTACCAGTCCAACACTACTGTTTCATGGTAACCACTTGGTCTTGACCATCACCACTTATATCTATTAGATCAATTTTTCCTGGCTATGCTGATGTGCCTTGTGGGTTAATTACAAAGGAAGAAGTGAATGCTTTAAAGAAAAGTTCTTGCAAGAAATCCAGTGGTGAAAGGAGCCTGGCTCATAGAAGCACTTGAAAGGAAATACCAGGTGCCAAGTGCTTTGGTCTAGAGGCTCTGTTTTCCTGGCTGTGGGCAAAACACGAGTGAAGCCAAGAGGAGAGACACATCAGTACTCAGCATCATGCTTTTCTCACTCCTTTACTCTGAAGATCCTTGTGGGTGGAAATTAGAGATAGATATTGCCAAAATTAGCAGTAAAAATGTCTGGTCTTGCCATCAGAGGTTCATTAGCATACAAAACGTCTCTGAGAGAAAGAATTGTGTCAATCGCTGATGCTGTGCTCCATTGTCTTCAGTGTTACTGTGCTCAGGCAGAACAGTTCACCCACCCTTATTCCAAGATAATTCGCACTGCAATGTTATGGAGGGAAAGAACTGAGAGTGAGGGGCTGTGTAGGAAGAAAGTGCTAAAACTCTATGCAAATTATACTTTACAAGCGTGAAAAACAACTAGATGGAAGCAAAAATCAAGATAAATAGGGGGAGGAGAATGGTTAATTACCTTGCACTTTGCAAGGACTGTGTTAGCTTCAGATAGGCTCCCCTTAGTGTGGGATAGATAATTCCCAACAGTATCACCACAGTGCTTTCAGAAAGATAACGCTGAAAAGGGAAACCAATTTTAAGGAAAACAATGTTATTTAAAAAGACAGTGATTTCACTGTATGGTCATTTTGAAGTGGGCAAATTAACAATTAAAAAGACTCTCATGTACCATAATCTCTGATTGTTCTATTTTAATAGCTATCTCAGTACAGAAGACTCTCTTCAGTAACTAGAGATCTAATTTCTGTTAATTTTGTGCAACTCTAACAGAGGCACTGATGTTCCTCCCTTGTCATTTCTTCGTCTTCGAATATATCTCTTGAAAGCCAAATTATTATCAGTGGAATTTCTTTACTAACTACACGCTTTTGCAGTCCAAACCAAAGCTGCTGATGGGTTAGGAAGTGACCGGGACAATGCATAACCAACATGGAATCAGTAAACTAACTTCTTTTCCCAGCTGCTCTCCACACTGTTTCACCATCTGGAAGCACTGTGAAAAAGTGAAAGAGCATAAAAATGCTCTCGCAATCCTGCACTCTGACATCAGAGCTCAGGAGGACAAATGTCAGCTTCTTTGACTCCTCAACATCACAGTAGTGGAGGGCCTTGCTGCCCATAACACATGCATTTTAATAAAAATCCTTTATGTCCTTGCATACTAGTCAGCCTAAGAGAAACTTAAAGACCTTTACAGGTGTCATCTGCTTCGCTAGACTTGTGTGAACCTGGACCAAAGTGTTTACTTATGATTGCACACAAAATCTACAGTGGAATAAGAAATGGAGCACCTCTTGCCAGAGAAGCAAATTAATGGGTTAATTAAAACATCCTTTTTTTCTAGTGGTGATACCACTTACCACAAACCTTCTCCCACAGAAGAGCACATGGGAGCAGAAGCAGAGAGACATATGGGGAACAAGCCCTTGCTTTGCAGCAAAAGCAAGCCCATCTAGAAAGATGTATTTCTTAAGAGTTAAAAGAGGGAAAAAACCCACAACATCTTAAAATAAATATAGAAATATACAGATGCATATACACAGACTATAGCACTGCTCATTTATGTCTACTTGACCACTAGTCACAGAATCAATGCAGTACTGCTTTGAAACAGTGGAAAAGGGAAAGGTAGGTGAGTATTACATTCTGTTCAGAAATGGTCCCTTTACCTCTGCAAGAAACTAAAGACATCCATTAGTAAAGGGTTAAAGGAAAATCAGAACTGTATAACTTGCTAGACTGGTTACAACTAACCCATATACACAATTTTGGGGGCCTGTGCTTGCTTCCCGCTTTGAAACCTGAACTCACTCCACTGCTTCTGTTCCTCAGGATGCAAATTATCCTGCAGAAATGATACTGCCAGGCTCTGTGTATGCCGGGCTGTGACCTGGGGGGATGGGTTTCAGAGCATTAGACATTGTTGGAGCAAGCCAAAGTTTTATCTGAAACTTTTTAACGTGAAAAATTACTCAGTCCCTAGAAACAATTTATTTCTTGTACATTTTTCATGTTACATTTTTTTGAGGTTGTCAAGTATAACAATTTTTCACTTCTCCAGTTTTTGGGCTTCTTTCTTCCTTTTTCCACTCCACCTTTAATCCATAGAAGCAAGGGGGAAAAAAAGCAGACAAAGCTAACGTTTTAAAACACTTAAAAGGTGGTGAGAAAAGTAAGTAACAAACATTCCAAGGCTAAAAACCCAACCAAACAACCACACAAAAAACCAAAAACAAAAAAAAACACTAATTTTTTTTTTTACAGGATTTTAAGAAGCTTTAAAATACATTCTTTTAATACTTATGCTGTACACATTACCTCTTTTTTGGCAGCTCTCATCATAATATGTGTTCTACAAACCGTAAAATCTTTAAAACAGAGTTTCACTACAAAGCCTGTAACTGAGGACAAAGTGTGAGCTGTGTGTTTCCTAGCAATCTCATTGAGAGTACTATTTTTCTTCATTTTGAACAAGAGGATTGAGTCCATATGTCCAATGAAAATCTGTGTATCTTTGTGTAGTCAAGAAAAATAAATCTATACATTATTTTCTAATGCCATTTCCCTACTATAATTTAGTGTCAGAGGATTAGGAACAGAAGAAAAATAATAATAATAAAATGAAGCTGAGGATCTCAAAGTACTTCACAGCAGTGAGTCAGAAAAATTGGGGGCCCTCCTACAAATGAGGCTTTTGAAGCATAAAGAAAAGCAGCACACTGGAGTCAGTGGTAGTGCAGGGAATATGATCCATGCTTTTTAACTCCTACCATTATTTACTAGCCTACTTCATCCACAGAATTCAGGGGTGGGTGAAAGGAGCATCCTTTGGCATTTGCCCTACTGGGCCTGGCATGAAAAGAAGTTAAGTCTCCTGGTGGAGAAGCCTTTCCATGTTGGAAGGTTATTGGAAGAGAAATATGATTGGGATTTTTAGACAGTGAAAGAATAGTCAACAAACCTGACATTGTTTAAGTCTTTGGTAACATTTGCTGGAACTTGGAGTATATGACAAGTCACAGTGTTCATCTACCAAGACGTCAGTGCTGTACTCATAACCCCTGATATGGAGAGGCTCAGTTTTGCCTGGGAGCTAGAGAACTGGCTTTTGATCCAGTTTTCCAGGGTGGGGTTGGGTGACTTTGGAATGCCAATTGGCATCTTGCAGCTCCACTTCCACACAAAAAAGCTGGGGACAATAATAATTCTCCTGTTAGTGAGAAATATTTTGCAATTTCCCCAGACTGAGCCCAGAAGAAGCATGCTCCTATTTATCACACACTAGCATCCAGCCTACTGGTATGGTCTTCAGATACCCAAACTGTTGGTAAATCAGAATCACCTGTTTGCAGGGTACATACACATTACACTCAATGGGAGAAGTCAGACTTGTGAGTCAGGTCTTGCAATGGTTTTAAAGCAGTTCTTCCACCTTGTTCAGAAATTCAGCTACAAAAGCCAGCTCTCAAGCACATGCATCACTTGTCTTTGAGATATCCCCCGAAGGGCTACAGTAGGTCCAGAAATCAATGACTATCTTGAACTGTATCATAAACAGGCTGTAGGCTTTTTTCACTTGTGACAGCTTTATTGATGAAAATTTCATTTACTTAAGTACTTCAGACAGTCATGTGTGAGAGGCTGCAATAATGTGAGAACTGTTTATACAAAACCGAGGAGCAGATTTCAGCACTGTAGGACATGTGGCAGGTTTTCTCTTTTCTGATGAGTAATGCTCAAGCCAAGCAAAGCTGCAATCCTGGATTCAGTATTAATATGTCAAGCAATTGGCACTGCTGGAAGTGATGGGAGGTTGTAGAAATGTATAGGAATTCCCTGCTTGCACAGGACAGGAGGTAATTTTCTGTTCAGAAGAGAGGACAAAAATGGGAGAGAGTAAAGAGCAGAGCAAGATGGAGATGGACTTCACCTTCCTCTGGTGCCCCACCTCTCAAGTTGAGTAGGGTTTTTCTCTCTCTCCCCGTTTGTGGGGGATCCTGGGGATGCACAGTACAGTAGGCCACTTTAAGGAGTGGCCCAAGGAAAGCTTCAGACCCCTTGGAAAAGCCAGCAGGATCTGATTAACTGAGCAAGAAGGTTGAAAGCATGTGTACCACCAGCATTAACCTTGTTTGCATCTCCTACATTCTCCTATCAGCAGGAAATCTCTCTTGTTACTGTACAAAAGAAATTTTAGTCTGCTTTATGATCCTTCCTCAAGACAGGACATAGTCTTCCAAACTTTATTGCTTTATATGATTCAAGTGACACTGTAGTGGAGGCATATGTATTTCTGTGAAGTCTGATGAGAATAAATACATATTTTTATATCTGTGAGATTTATAAGGAACAATATGAGAAGCACATGTTTCTGTCCTTTGTGACAAGTGAGCATCTTAAACACATAGAAAGCAAAAACTGAGCAGGGTTCACCAAAGCCTACAGCCCACTCAAGAAATAGCTTTGCAAAGGATACGGTAATAAATTTTACTTTAAATTCCTATTGATTTCTTTTTTATTAAAAAACTGTTATCGCTCTTAGCTGTAGTTCAATGGTTTTCTTTGAGGGTTTGTAGTGGCAAGAAAGAATGACTAGACAGGACTGAAATTCATCAGGCTACTCCTTCAGCATGTTCCTGTGGCGAAAAATCTGCATCCAGCCACTCCTCAATCTGGCATCACATACTAACCTGACAAGTATATGGTGCACACAGTAGTCCCTTATTGCCCATTTTCATTTCCTTGTGGTTTCTGGTTAGCAAGCAATAGTCCCCTTAAGTCACCATAAGGAGTAAAGACAATTTTGCCCCTTTTATGTCTTATTTTAAAAGTGAGCTCCTTCATCTCCACAGAAACTAGCTGCTCCTAAGACACTTTGATCCCCAGTGTGTACTCCCATCATGGGCTGAATAAAGCCAGGTTTTATTCACGCAAACAAACCCCAACAAGTGCCATTGTGCTGCCTCCTGTCTCCTCTGGTAGCAGTCAGTGTAGGCTGGGGCTGAGAGAGACATTTCACTTCTTCCACACAGCTCTCAGCGAATGCCATCATCTGCTGGTTAAACGTCCCCTGCAAGGGGTCTGAAAAGCCCTGCCATATCCAACAGCATCTGACACACACAGCTGATAATTTCAGCTCTTTGCTGGGCCAGTCTTTGCCCACTGTGATAGACTTACAGAAGTGGGAGGGGGGAAAATCTGATCCATAGTGGCTTCCTTCAGAAGTTCTCAGGGCTCAAGTTCTTGTCCACACGCACTTGTCCTCATTCCTTAAATTGGACTGACAGTGTGAAGGAGCATATGGTAATCTGGGATGAAGAGTTTACCCAAGATTGCAAAAAAATGCAGAGAAGGTTTCAGAGAAGGGAATATTTTTAACCTAGATCAGTTTTGTCTTCCTCTTTCAGCTGATAGCCTCAAAACTCTATTTAGCCCATGGAGAAACCAGTAACAGAACAGACGAGCACTCTTTATGAGTTTCATGCTATTAATTTGCCTTCACTCTCCCAAGAATCCTGTGGCTTTAAGGGTTCTCCTTGGGGCCCCTCCCACCAAGCTGCTAAGCAGGGTAGAGCTGAGTACCACCTACATCTTGTTCCTGCAGACATTCTTTCTGCTGAATCAGGACAGATGTATGGTGAACATACAGCCATAGAGGCCTTGTTAAACCACCTGCTGGACATGCAGCTCAAAGAGTGTCCAGCACAGGAGAGATCTGAGTGACTCACCACTCCTCTGACATCATTTTCCAGAAATGCCAAAGAGTGAATAATGAAAAAGATGTTTGGGCTTTAACATTCTCCAGATGAAAAAAAAAAATCAGCATATGTCCAAATATGTCCAAAACTAGGTTACTGTCGCAGTCCCTAGATTTTCCAGATCAAACTTGTGTTCTAGATATGCTTATTTTCTAAGTTTTTCTACAGATGACAATAATTGCACAATCATAGTTACAACCCAGATGTGGTTGCTTGCGGTACTTTGCAGCAGATGCAAGGGATAGTTAGAGGCATCAGCTTCACCCCAGAAGAGCTGCTGAAATTAGGACTAGCTTCTTTGCAGGAATTTAGAAGGTATAAATATCTGCAGGCAACAGGTATTTATTTCTATGCCTGTAGGTAAAAGCAAGTGGTACTAGTAATTGCAAAGCAATACATTTCTAATTGCAATAGATCACACCCTTCAAGGATAGACTTTGAGATTAGTTTCTGAGGCCTTAAGCATACTAAACAGTTTTTCTAGCAAGATACAGTGTGCTTTCAGCAACTTCAGGGAAGTATAGCGTACCTGGTTAAAAATTTTTAGGGGTTGATGAAAAGATATTCCCTCTCTCTGCCCCCTCTCCCTCTCCCTCTCTCAAAAAATAGGTTTAATACTTTCATATGCACACCAAGCATATAAGTTCCCTCAGATAAAATCCATATGAAATAAAAAGGTGCTATTTGTTAAAAATATTGCAGATTGTGAGGCAATGCCTACTATACCTTTGTTTCATCACCAAGACTAGCTGTGGGACAGATTTAGCTTCCAGGCACAATGGCATTCAGAGGAACAGCCACAGTGCTGGTGCTGCAGCCACCCATCACCCATCACCATCAGGAGACCTGAAGCAGGCAAACTGCACTCACAAGTTGCACAAGGGCACAAGCCCACTGCCAGCCAGAGTTCAGATCAGAAAGCAAGCACTCACTTGGTAAGCCAGGGTAACATGCACTCTCCATGGACCTGCCCTCTGAAAAATAACAGAGACCTTAAGCATAATTATTAACTTGTACAAGATGTTTTTGTATTTTTGTGTTATGATATAAGCACTCCTTTTTTGAAAACCCCAAGAGAAGAGTCTCTCAAGAAGCTATTTATTTATTCATTTTTATCCTGCAGCTCCATGCCTTTTATACCTTACCAAGACTCTCATCTGGGATATAATTTAAGACTTTCATTTAAGTCCTTATCTGAATTAGAAAACAAAATTGTCCTCTTGGGTTTACATCCTCCTGATTTGCCTTCCTTACCACTGCTTATTTAACCAGCTTAACTGAAACAGTTTTGTCCACTTCTGGTTTTTCCTGCACTTATACCAAAAATTTTTTTCTGAAGAATCCACTATCCAGAAAACTGGGATCTTATAGCTACAATTAACTATGGGAGAAGTGTGACTCGAACCCAAATTACTTCAATGTGGAGCACAGGCCTAATAACACATGCTCCCCTTCTCTTATGTGACTTGAGCTGTTTCATCAGATTGTGCTTCACATGGTGGGAGATTCATGAGGTATCAGGCTTTTTTTCAAGAGAATGAATGGTGAATCACAGCAACCTTAGACTGAGCAAGGAAACAGCTGAGAGAAGAAAATAAAAATCAGCTGACCTGTACCAACCAGGAAGCACTGTCAGATGTGGACTTAAAGGGGGAAGAAGGACTCAAAAACAGTAATAAAGGCTACAAGGTTTTTGCTGCCCTACTGGCATTTGTCTTCACCCTCTCCTGCCCTTTCCCAACTATTTGGTGAAGTATATCTTCACCAAAAATATTTCTATATTCAAGTACTGGGTTTTCTATGGAAAATACACACTCATTGCAAAAAAATTTCTTTCAGATCTACTCAGATCTTGTTGATGGCTCTCAGACTAGCCTTTGAGCAGATTTCTTTCAGGCTGTATATGCAAGGACTCTATTTACCCTGTGGAATCAGAGAGTGTCTGTACACCATCACACTTACCACATCTTCCTTCTCTGGACCTGGCCCAATGTGTCCTCCAGCTGGCCTGGGTGCATCCCAGGGGGACATGTGATGGGTGACATCCAGAGAGACTAAAGGGGCAAAAACTGGAGGCAAAGGAGAATCCAAAACCTTCAGCATGTTGGGTTGGCCTGGGGCAAATGGCTGATGCAAACAAGCTGACATCTCAGGAGCCTCCCCTCCCTCATCTCCACAGCAAGAGGCAGCAGCTCCCAGCATAGGCAACATCCATCATTGCCATGGAAAGGCACATACTTCCTCCTCCTGCTTCTCCTCCACCTCCTCTTGGGCAGTGCACATTACTCTTTCCTCAACCACTGCGGCAATTTGCAAATCTTAAATTAGAGCCAGGAGGGCTTATCAAGTACAAGAGAAGCCAAGTTAGAATTATAGCTCAGAAATGTATATTAAAAAAAATAATAATAAAGAAACAAACAAACCAATCGCTATAAAGGCTATGGAATTAAAAAAATGTCTTTTTCCAGGTTCCTGCTGAGCTTTAGGTGCATGCAACATTTCATGCAAATCAGATGTAATTTACTGTGTGATTTGTTTCTTCAATAAAAAAGTGAGAATATGGAGAACAATAATTTTCCTAAATATTAGCTACACATTTCTCCATAAATAGAATAACTATTATAATCACTTCTTGTATGTGCTTGTAGAGCGATTGCCTTTGTGTGAAACACAGGGAGATCATTTCTGTATTATGCTCAGGATACTTCACAAAGTTTGGTTCCTAAGTGTGTGTGCATACACAAATACACACACTGAGATGCATTTATGTCAGTAAGAGATGGTACTATATACAAGTATATGTATAGTGTATGAGGTATGGTCTATGATCCATGTATGTGTTCATGTGTGTGCATTTGCATACCTCTCTGTGTGTGTGTAAATCAACCATTTTGCTCCCATTGCTCTTCACGTCCAGAACCACCATATCCCTCAGACAGTTTGGCAGTGATCCAGCTTCTGGTGACAAAAATACAGGGCTATGGCTGCCATGGACTTCCCAAAAGTAAGAACTGTTCTACCACAAATGAGGGGCTTTTCATCAGTTGCTGTGTGGGCATCTAAGAGCTGCCTGATTCAAAATACATCCATAATTAGCATTCCTTATCAAGCAAATATAATGGCATCAATATAATGTGCAGTGATGTTGCTAACCAATGACATTGCAACACATGATTCTTTCCACATATCTCCTTATGTCTGCCAAGATGAAGGGTAACAAAATGGTCAGCAGGATGAGTCCTTCTGTTGAAAAAGGAATGATGAACAGTTATGCCCTGAGGTATACAATGGAACTGTAAGGCATTGTCACAATGTCATCTTCTAAGGGGAAAAGCAAAGATTTATTTTTTTCCTCAAATGCATTTTATTGAAATTACTGGGTTTTACTTGCAAAAAGCATCAAATAGAATCTTGGGATAGGGTAATTCCTGAGAAGAAGCATTTGTGTGAACAGTTTCTAAAGGAAATTTATCTACAGTGGTGGGACAACAGGTACTAAAGAGAATAAGATGCAAGCTTATGAAATGCAGAAGATGCTTATTCCATCTGTAAAACGGACCAGTAAGTTTAGAGACCCACACACGTACAGAATATATATGTGTGACAATAAATTTTTATAATAAGCCTATCTGGAATATAGAAGTGAGAAAAATATGTGGATAAATTATGGTGAACTTCTGATATTATTATATATTAAAGTATTTTATTACAAATAATTCCATGGCACTTACTTAGAAAACCTGGGCTGGGTGTGAGGTTTGGGAGGGAGAAGTTATTCTGGTAAAGTAGAGCAGCTATTTTCCCAGCTGAATAGTAATAGGAGAATAACAAATTCCTGATTGCATTTTCTTGCTTTTTGACATTGTGTTTTAGATTTGTCATTTGTATATATTAATATATAATCAGCTTAGCAATAAATTTTGTTTGGGAAACTATTTCTTGATGGACTTGATAGATTTCTACATTAGAAACATAAAGATAGACATCAATAATAGAAGCTTATTCAAGATATAAAAATTATTAATAATATTAATTTAAAATTAAATAATTTATTAAATTTTTTAATTAATTAAATTAATTAAATAAATAAAAAAGAAACCATGCTTAGACAATGCAGGAATATCAATAATTGTGTTTTGCATCTCAATAAAGTAGGATAATGGAGAAGAGTCAGGGTTGTGCCAGCTCTAGAAAAAAGAATCACAAGCTATATGAGTGAAAAGCCACATGTGAGCCACTCCCAGTTCCTGTGGCAAATCTGCTTTGTCCTGCCTCTTTCACCTTCCCTTTATCCTCCTCCTTCTAGTAGTGGAGCCCCCCAGTCACAGACACAAGAGCTGCCCTGGATTTTTTGAACTGTTCCCATTACCTGCGGCTCATAGCACGTGGTGCTAAAACCTGATCCCTACCAACCACAGGAATAAGGAACATTCAGTCATCAGAGCTCCAAGTGCTGCAAGTTTGCTCCTTTGCCCCAGCACTTTCTGTGCAGGCTAGAACTTTCATGATTTCAGATTGCAGAAGTCTGGTTTTCTCCACATCCCACAGAGTCACACGCCTTGATTGGTATCTCGAGAAAACCCACCCAGGTAAAGTCAAGGATTCAAGGCATGAGGCTTAAGAAGTTGCTGTCTGCAAGAAGCTTAAATAAGTAGCTTCAAATGGACAAGCAACATTTAGATGACTTACCTGAAATGCCACATTCCTCAATAGGAAGGTGCTTGCACCCCCTGGAGATACATTAAGGTGCTAGGAGGTCCACAAAACCTGGTCACTTGACATCTCCCCATAGGAGCTTGTGGCTGCTAGGAGGTGACACAAGGATGAGAAACTTGTCCGCCCACCCCTGCTCCAAGCAGGTTAGTACCCCTCCTCCTCACCTTCTTACTCCCCCAAACTGTCTTGGCTTCAGATACCATTCTGGTTTGTTTCTGGGGCAATTCCCAGAGTGCAAGGTATTTTCCCCAGGTACTTGGCACAGCATCACTCAGAGCAGGGCAAGTCTTTCACAGCCAGGAGCTGAGTCAGCTTTTCTCCTTTTCACACATTTTGTAAACAGATTAATGTTTTCTTCCACGTCTTTGCTCTTTGAAATTTTTCACAAAATCATTTGATATATGTGCAAAGATTATCTGTCCCTGTGCAAAGATTTTGTTGCATGTGTTAAAAACTTGGAATCTCAGCTCTTGCAATGGTGTACCCTGCATACTGCATTTTCATAGCTTGATTGGAGCCGTATGACTGTGAATTGTATTAACCTTGACAAGGGCCAAGTCAAAGTTTGCTTCCTGCCAATAATTGACAGTGTGAGCTGAAAATTCACCACTTTGTTGGAACACTTGTGCCAGCAAATTGGTTTTCAGGTGTATTGCTAGTTTTCAAACACTCCGGTAATGAGGAACATACTAAACATCTAGGCTGATTTATAGGAAACGAACTCAGACCAGGTGCTGCTACCTCAACCCAGTCTTATTTACTAACAGAATATGAATATAAAAGTTTTATACTGAACTTGCACAGTATACATGACAGGATAATTCAGTCCATCTCTCTCAGTTTTCTTATGAAGCAGCTCCTAGGTCTTGGGCTGAATTCTTTGTTTTCTGGAAAGAAAAAAAAATCAATTTGGAGTCTCCAATAGCTGGTAGGCATTTTTATGATAGCTACAATGGAAGTGTACATTCAGAGGGATTTTTCAACCCTCCTGGAGAAACGGGAAACAACTTCTTTACTGCCTGGTGATGCAGAGATACTTACTTTCATCAAAATATATCTTGAACAGGTTTCAGTACTCCTCTGAAATTAGAGGTTCAGGGACTGGGACAGGAAGACCTTGGAAGGGAATAATACATTATTGATTTACTTGGGCAACTATTTTCTTGGCAGTATTTAGCATGGGTGCAAAACACCTATTATGTGCTTACTGTAATTCTTTATAGCCCTCATTTAAAATGATGAAGTAGTTATTCCATGCTTGGAAGGGCTTTGTATGTTTTGTAAGACACCAGCTTGCTTCTAAAGGCTGCACAAGCCCTGCCAGCGTTCAGTCACAGATTTTCAGTTGCCTTTCAAATTGTCTGTGTTTGGGATTTTATCTCAACACACCTGAATATGCACACCTTCCTGACTTCTGACCCCATGAAAAGGTGTCCCCATTCCGCTCACTACCTTTGCAATTAGGAGTAATAATATATACCCTGTGTCATATTCACTAAGGGACGAATTCCTCCATTTCCCTTCCCACAGTAGATACAAGTGCCACTTACTGTCCTTACAAATCACCATAAATTACAAAGGAGGGATTTGGGAAGCAGCCTATTTACAGCAGCCACCAAAAAGCCCTCTTCACCTCATGTTTTTCCACGATTTTACCTAGAAGAAAAAAAATGCCATATATCCAGGGTAAAAAAAATCTTGGAAGTCACACAGTTTTATTTCTGACCAGCCTTCATCTCAGGTCAGTCTGGACCGGGATAATTTTTCTGTCCCCTGTATCTCTGGATTTGGCCAGCACTTCCACCATGAAGCTGAGAAAGAATCTTGCCACAGCTCCACTAAAGAAGCTTTTGAAGAGATGATGGATTGGCTCTGATCGTCATCACTGCTGACTATGTGAGTGAATACATTTGTCTGTATGTTTTCTTGGAAACGGAAAAAAGGAAATTGAATGAAGAAACCAGCATATGGGTTAAACATTTGGGTGGAAAACAGCAGTAAGAGTAGATTTTGCCCTATGGTTGGCCCTAGAGCCAACCAAAGCAAGGTGAGCTCAGTGAAAATACACGGCACCTAACGCTGGGTCAGGTGAGAAGTTACTCAGTAAGTATTTTACATTGCAAATGTTATACGGAAAGATAAAACACTTGATTAACTGATTCTGGCAGCCTGGCACACTACAAAAGAAAAATTAACATATATCCTACAATCCTCAGCAATTACAGTGTACTTAATCTGGATTTTTTTAATAATATAACTGTAAAAAAAATTTGAGAGTGGAATCATTAGCAACAAGATGACAGAATTATTAGCAAACCAGGGAAAAGAGAATTAGTTAGTAGATACTACCATTACACACTCAGATGCTAGTAGTAGCTCCTCGAAATTACAGCTGATGGCACAAGGCTGAAGCTGGTGCTGTGCATCAACATAAATACTAATGCATAGAGGAGCAGTTTTTCTACAGAATCACTTTGTATTTCTGTTCAACCATGACAATATGACTACCAAAAGTGCCCAGCTTTGGGCCACATGGACCTGCCTGGTGAGGCTTCCAATTTAGCCATCTCCCTTGCCTTGCTCTCTAGGAACAAGGAGCCCCCACACAGACACATTTTGTGGCACAGATGCATTTTTGCAGAAGTAACAGTCAGATGTGGTCATAGCAAGAATTTAGGAATTACAGGTCCTCTCAACCCACTTGGCCACGTGAGGTGTATTAAGCCTCACCCTCCTGTTCATTTGGAAGAGGTGAAGGAGAGCCAAACCCCCACTGCTCTCTGGGGTGACAGGATTTAGCATGACGCCTCCAGACCTGGAAGTCATCTATTTCTCCTGTAGGGATCATCTGCCCTCATGTAATTAAGGAGTTAATACTAACCATATGGTCGATTACAGCAATTATTGCAAACACAATGTCTAATGAAGGCAAAAGTATGGTAAAATAATTAGCCTTAATTATGACATTCATATTTCAAATTATGTTTCACTTATCCTGTGAAAAAAAATAAAAAATTCGTCCTGAAATGGAGCAAGTTTAAACTTCCTCTGCACTCCCCAAAGGGAGGGTCCCTGCAACACTGCAGGGAACAGGGGTATGTGTTTATGAAGACCCAGAAGGTGAAGCTACATAAGGCTCCCACATCTGGGGGTTTTGGCCCATTCACAGTCTTTTATTTTTGTAGGTAACTTTCCCTTCTGGTTCCATTTTCTTATAACTGAGCTGGAAGCCTCAGAGGATTTCAAAAGGCAATGAGGACCCTGGAAAAATTCCCATCTCCCTCAGCCTCTGTGTTATTTCACACATTTGAACCTAGGTAATCACACCACCATCACTCAGGATGGTGTCTTTGGGCTTCCTTGTGATGGCAAGCATGACAGAGAGCTCCCAAGGACAGTCCCATCTTCCACTACTTGAAGAGCTCCTCTACCTACTTTGCTTCCCTAAGCACATGCGTCTGTCCAGAGTGAGTTTTAATTTACAAATAGCAATCTCATTGTAAAAGTTTGTAACACATACTTGCACATAAAATATTGGCTGCAGTGGAAGAGAGGAGTTTCGGGCTGCTGCATTTGTCACAGTGCTCAAAATTCCAGCTGTATTGATTTGCTCAATTCATTTTACAGTGCTATTTTCATTAGCTAATCCTGGGGAGTTTGCTTCACTGTATTATTAAGTACACACTCACTCACACACAAGCATTCAGAGTGGGAGAGGACAGATTTCATTAAAGTACAGCACAGATGGGAAGGTATCCAAGTCACTTCCAATACATTACATTAGCTTGACCGGAGGTTTTTCCTTAGAGTTCACACAGTTCATGGCTAAAGCTTTTCTTTTCATGGCCTGAGTCATGCACTCTAGTGTGTGCTTCATGATCACTGCCTGCTAGCTGGGAAATATTTATGCCACATGGCTTAAACTTCGGCATGAAATTTATTTTGCCAAAATACACAGTAAGGGCACTTGGACTGCTCTATGTTATGTCAATATGAAAGTGCTTTTCATGTGGCCTCTTTCTTTATTCAGCATAACAACTCAGTGGGAACCTGCAGGGTTAATCAAGAACCTGTCTATGAATGGATGTTCTTCACATAACCTGAAGCCATTTCTGCTGCATAAAGTCACCGATGATAACTTAGGGGTGGCTGCTGTAGTGTTTTGTCATCCCCAGGAACATGTGTGGGCACATGGCACATTGTAAGAATGAAAATAACCTCATTTAAAACCAAAATTGCTCAATACACACCTAGCAGGCTCCAGAGCCCATTTCTGCCATAGGTACCCAGCACTCTTCTCTGCCAAAAGCAACACTGACAGTTCTTTCAGTGCCTGATCTTCCACAGCAGCATCAGAATTAAACTGCAGGCAACCACCTGCAGCCCATCTGCAGCCTCCCTGGGCAGCAGCGGTCCCCATGTGTCCTGCCCCTGCTCAGCTTCCCTCCATGCATGAGCTTTACCTCCGAGATGCAGCATCAAGGCACAGCCACGGCACTCCTCCAGAGCTGCTGGCACGTCTCATGCCTGATGACTCCTATCAGGAGACAAAAACCACTCGGTGAAGGCAGGATTTGAAATCACAGCAGTATACATCAAGAGATGGGAGCCATCCTCCCTTTTGAAGTAAATTCCAGCCAGCAGCCAATGCTACCAGTGTCTGAAAAATGTAATGACAGTGTCCAGAGGAAAACTTGCCAGATTGTTGTTTGTTGTTTGTTACAAATCACACCCCTCTGAAACTCCCTAGGTGCCATCACGGGGCACTGTAAAAACTGCAGAAGCCCCCGCGAGGCCCCCAGGACAGCAGGATGGAGGCATCAGCCCAACACATTTTTGTCTTTTTCAGCATCCTCAGCACGCCACATATGAGTCTCTTAAGCAAGCTGCTTCTGCACCTTCTTCTGCATCAGTTTCCCAACTCAGGATGTGTCTGATCAACTGCCCAGCACTGGTCCTCCCACATTGTCCCTGACACCCTCTTTACTCTCCCAGCCACTGGGAAGAGGTTTCTATGAGAAAGAAGTCATGGTCAAGTTCCTCAAAGAACCCTGAGATGGTTGTCCAAATTTTCTGGTGAGGAATTCCATGCAACCTTTAAATAAATCATGTGATGTAATAATTTTCATTATTCACTCAGTTCTGTCTGGACATGACTGGCCTGGTGAAGTTCCCTTGCTGTGCAAGGCAGTTACAGGCAGCAACAGCACATACGGCAGGATGCTCTTCTTGGTAGGAAGATGAGCAAGGAGGCAGAGACAGTTGGCAGGGCCTTGAAGCAAGAATATATTTACCAAAAGGTGAATTTAGTATTTCTTTGTTGGAGTGACCTCAGATGAGTAAAACACTAATTCAAGAAAGATTCAAAGACCAAGCCATGGTATTTTCAAATGCTGCTCAGGCACAGAAGTACAGAAACTTCTGGGTCTTCTTATAGGTTATATATTACTATGGATGGAGGCAGTGCACATAGTTGTCACTGTAAAGTAGCAATATTTTCCAGCAACTCACAAGTAGGAGGTTTTGAGGACTTATGTTTATCCTTATAGTAAAAAAAAAAAACAAAAAAAAAACAAAACAAAACAAACAAACAAAAAAAAACCCCAGTCAACTCATAATACTCACCAGGAAATGCGGATTTTTTATTCATTCATAGTGTTTGGAAAGACTCTTCATTCTTATAAAATCAGCATTCACCTAGGGCAGTTTTCAGACCATTCACAGTTATGTGAGGTTGGAGCCTTGGAAAATTGCTACAGGGCAGAAAAAGAATGAAGATGCATAGGCTCTCTAACAGCCAAGATTCTGAATTACATCACTGTTCCATAAATATATTCATTTTATTCATGTTCCTTCCTGAAAGAATTTACTGCACCAAGGATGTCATCTTGCCTATGCATCTTAGAATTGATCATTTCCCCAATTAAGCTGTTCAGGCCTCAGACTTAAAGAGCTGTCACAGCTGCTGCAAGCTGATTTATCTCCTGATGACGGGCAGAGCTCCTGACCAAAAATTATTAATGACAGAGCTGCTTTTTTTGAAATAACCTTAACCTGAGCATATATCTTTTTAGTCACATTAATATCTGAACATATACCCCCAATTCCTATCCAGGTGCTAAATGGATGTAGAATTTTAAACCTTAGTCTTTTACTACAGAGCCTTGCAAATGAAGAATAAGAGATCAATCCAGCCCTTCTCTGTGCCAGGCTGAACCACGACCACTGCTCTTCCAAGGGAAATGTGGGCTCTGAACAGGGGGCTTTGGGTTACACCGCTCTGCTACCCAGGCAGCTCTTCCACCACGATGGCCTGGAGCAACTCATAGCCAGATGTGACCTCCACTGCCTGGCCAGGGATAGGATACCTCCCAGCAGAAGGCAGCAAAAGGATGAGAGGCAGAAAGTGTTCACCAGTTCAGGACAGTTGTTTCCTTTAAGCCTCCTTTACAGTTTAACACCACTCTCACAGAAGTCAATGAGGAGTTCTGCCATCAGCATTAGCAAGGCAATAAATAAGCTCTTCATCAGCACTGTTTTGTGACCTAAAAAAGTTGGGGCCTATTGTACTGCCCCAGACAAGAGGACTTGACTACTGTTAACTGCTTAGCAAATCTGGACATAAAATAAATTGAGCAAATATCACATATGAGGGTTCTTGCATACTCAAAATAGGTTGGGTCCCTACGAAGGCTTGGAAAGCAGGGTCCTGACACGGCTGAGTTTTCTTGTACTGTAAAAGGATAAAAGGATACAGGCACAAACCCAAATCAAATTTCCTCTGATTTGATTGGCCCTAAAATCTTTTTCACCCTAAAAAACCCCCTCACAAATGCCAGTGGGTGTGAGATAATTCACACATTCAGTTGAGCAGTTCTACCATATTCCAGATATATGTCAAAACTTCCACTTAAACTTTTGTTTTAATTAGTTTAAAAATTCATCCAAATGTTTAAAAGTTTTAAACAGCTACACATCTTTCTTATTATTCAGTCCTCTTATTATTCATTTCAAAAGGCCCTCTGACACCTATCAAATCTGATAGACGGAGCAGTGATTTCTCTCAGGCGAGTGTAAATCTTACACCACTTCCCACATGATATTACTTTCCACATGTCTGATGGCTCTGGAAACAAGTAATCAAATTAATAGGACTATTTAACTTTCATTCATATCTTAGCTGCCACCATAAATTTTAACCATCAGAAGATGGTAAAATGTTAGTTTTGCTTTATTTGGAGGAGACATTCATTTTCACAACTTCTGCCTTATTAAATCCAGCAGCTTATTTCTTGGGTAAAAAGGTATGATTCACGCTGACAGCAATTTCAATAACCAGTCCAAACCTTTACTGTTTACATTTGGTTTTGTGAACAGGTCATATTCCCAGCACTAAAAGTTTATGATGATTTAATATGGAGATTGTAAATATAATCCACCTGGATCTGAAAATTTCAGTGGTTAAAAAAATACAACGGGAACCAAAAGCAGCAAAACAGTTCCTCAGTTGATCTACTGAGTTGTTCTCAGCAATACCCATTACTGGGAACATATCAAAACTGTCCTGTGCTTACTGTGCTAACCTCTTATTGTCTATTGCAACAGGTTCATCACATCATTATCTGCAAAATGCCCAGCAATCTCAGCCCAGGGTATGTATGGGATCATATTACTTTACAGGAACAAGTTTTGCTGTCTTGACATCTGCTGTGGCTCAAAGAAAATTGCATAGAGAACTGCTGGTCCTGGAGACCTGGGAACAGAGGGTATGATAAGAGAAGTGCAGAAGCCACCAACTACTGCAAATTTATGAGTTTTCACTCTTCATATGAGATGTACAAATAGCGTGCCTGTGTGCTCTCAGCCCATCTCAATTGCAGACTGAATTTTTTTCATTTAAACTGCCATGAATGACATCACTTTTTCCACACTGTCCATTTCAAGTGAAGAGCAGATTTTTGACCTACTGTTTGGTAGTAACAGCTCTTTCCATGTTTCAGTAAAACACTAGGGCAAGGATCTTTCCCCTCTTCTTTCCCCTTCAGTCCCCATCCACCCATACATACTATTCCCTCAAGAGGAAAGGCAAAAAAGAAAGTGTGTGATAGTTGCTATCAACACTATCAACATTACTTCACACAATAACGTGCACAGCCACTGAAAACTATGGTGGGTCTGTGTGACAGGCACAGTGCATGAACAAAATAGTCTCTCACTAGTTTTAGGTATCTTGAAACACATGAAATGTATTTTGGTTGTAGTAAGAACCCTGTGCAGTAACTAAATAGATCAAAACTCACTGCTCAAAGGGGAAATCTGCTTGAGCTGTTTTGCATTCAGTCGTAATAAACAGTTTCCAAAAAAGATTATCAGTTTTGTGACATGATAGTTGGCATTTGCAACTTCAAATTACATTGGACATTTTGCAGCTTTATGATATTGCAAATTCAGGCTTGGTTGGCTATCCATTATCATCTTACCTCTTTCAGAATTACTACTTCCCAGGTTCCTTCTTCCTTGTGGAGATATGTGTTTCAGATTATTTTCCGTCAGATTTATTATCCTGCAGTTTTCTAGGATGAATCTCCGTTTCTATAAAAACCCCTGCCTACCTTTATAATCTCTTTAGGTCTCTTTTTATTATCTCATTTTCTTTCTAGTCCTCCTAATTCAATATCCTCTGAATTTTGTAATCATGCTCTTCTCACTTTTTTCTTTTAGATCATTAATGATGGTATTTAATACAGCCTCTCCTTACACCACTCCTAAAGTACTGCATGATCATAATAATGCTTAGCTTTTAGAAACCACAATCCATCCATAACTCACAAAACATCGCATATGTCAGGGAAATGCTGTTAGCCCATATTACAACCACGGATGCAAATTATGCAGGTGCTCACAAAAGCTGATTTCCTTTCCCTGCTCTTCATCTACAGTCGAGGGACAGAAAGATACAAACTTCTCCAGAGCCCATTTTGGAGTGGATAAATGAGCTTTCTACTTTAGGGGATACCAGCCCCACTATGGGATTCAGGAAGACTCTGGCAAGTACCCATGGGGAAGTGACTTTGGCAAGGGAGTAATGGGACCCACACAAAGCTCAGTTCACCCTTTATCAACCAAGGTGTGCTGCAGGTCTCCTGTCCCCATTTAGCACAAGGGCAGTTTGCTACGCTGCAAAACTTATTTATGCACAAGTAGGAATTAATTCCCCAGTTAAGTTTTTGATAGACCCTTAGGATTTTTCCCAGATCAAAACCTGAAATTTTTACTTTCCAGATTTCAGAAAAAAAAAAAAGAAAGCCACCTAATAGTGATGTGGCTCTGGTTAGTATGTCTCCACAGAGCACTGGTGGTGGCTTCCTGAAACAACAGTGGCTCTTTGGCCACAGCCTGGGAATCATTGACAGAAGCTGACTGTTCCTGTGATCTACTCAGTTTCTGAGGGGGTTCTGAGAAACCCCATCCCCACCCAGAGGTCTGAACGCCAATACCTCTTTCAGAGGTACTCCAAAATTCTCAGTACTTCCAGTCTCCTTCTTCCACAAAATCTCCTGTTAAGCCTCTGCAGTGAAACAATTTTTCAGACAGTATCTGCCCCCACAGCACAGCGGTTTTATATATGACACACTGTAGATAAAGAATGGGCAGGCAGGGGGGAAAAAGGCACCAAAATTGGTGCTACCCAGCCTTGCCAGTTGGATGCTCCTGCATACCCATCAGGACCAGACACAAAAAAGCCGTGTTTGATTTCAGTCTCTACTACTGGAAACTGAGGTGGAAAGGTCAAAACCAAATCAGAATGAATGAACATAGATCACTGTTTCTGGGTCTTCCTCCCACATACCCATTAGCTTCTTACCTGAATGTCTCTTTTAGGGCACAGTAAAATACCTTTAAAGTAAATTACCTTTACCGTGTTCTAAGAAATGTACCAGCCACTGCCACTGGACCTTCTCAGCTCTTTCTCAAATCTGAATAGTCCTGAACCATACGGAGCTGCCTGGCAGCAACCATGTACACACTAGCTGCAACCCTACAGCTGCTCTTCAGTCTAGCTGGAAATATGGAAGGACATATCTGCTACTGCCTTGTGACCGAGTGCTTCTCTGTCCCCCACAGCTACCCTTGCCAGGCTCAGGGCCACAGCTGGCTTTTGCTCCCCAAGATGCTTTGTGCTTGGCTGGGGCAGCCTGATCCTGCCACTGCCCCTCGTGGTGAAGGTGGTCTGCTAATCTGAGAACTAATCACAGCATTTCAAAAAACTTTTTTTGTTCCGAGCAGTTGATGTTTTCAGAAGTACCGTGTACCCACAGGTCCAACTGAAATTCCACTGAACTGACTGCAGTCCAAAGGGTGTTTTGGTGGAGCAGTATCAGAGCTGAAAACAAAGCTAAAGATGAGAGTTCTATCAGAGCCAAAATAGGAAAACTCTTTTTGAAGTTCTTTGAAGGCAAAGAAGTTCTTTTCCTGAGTGCTGTGCTCCACTTGTAGTTCTGGGGACACTGTCTCAGACAGGAAAAAATACATAGAAAGATCCAGTTGTTTGAATCAGAAGTACCATATGTTGGTAAATACCTATTTCATATCTTTTCCAAATAAGATGAAACATACAGGAATGTAATGTTTTTAACAGCTTTCAGGCTTAGGGGGTAAAAATAATAAATTATATGCAAAAATTCAATTGTCACTGTTGCCTTCTGCTACTATTTCATAGTCTGGACATATCCTTTTGGCTTAGTATTAAGCTATTGTTGACAGTCCAGTGTTAGGGACATTCTGGTTAGCAGCAGTGATGTATTACAGGTATCTTCCAAAGGTGGAAGAATGTTTGCCTCAATTCTCAAATTTTTTTAGACAAATTTCACTCTGAATAATTAGATTCTGAATGCCTTAAGTGTCAAAGGCTTTATTTGGGTAAGATATTATCTTCTTTCCATAAAACAGCAATGTAATTTTTTTTGCACCGTTAAGCAGCTGCCATTATCCACATGAAAGGTAGCTCTGTGTTGCTGATTGATTCAATGAATTATTACCTCATAGCCCCATCACCACATTTATGGAGGCAATGTCCATGTTACTGATAGAAGACCACAGGATAATTTTTGTTTTTAACCCATTTAACATGACCCTTGCACACAGACTCCCTCTCAAGAAGTGACTCTAACATCCCAAGTCTACAAGGACCTGCAAACAGGCAGGAACTTCTGAGACTTTAGCAAAACACCCTGTGCAAGCACATTACTATTAAATGAATGAGTTTTCATTCCTTGCTGCGTTTTAATTAGGTAAAAATCTGCAGGGAACAAAACTGACCAGAAACTTCTTATGGCAGAGTTGTGGCTAGAGGCTCCCAACACCTCTTTCCTTCCATATAAACCTAGACAACCAGCTCCCACTTTGCCAGAGTGTGACACAGGACTAAAGGATTATCTGTCACAATTCAAACGCAATTCCCTGATAATGGTAATAGTGTTCCAGTGTTAGAAGTGATAGACTTACATAATTAGCTGCAAGTGCTATTTCTGTGTGTGTAAAATCTTTTAATTATTTCCTTTTTAATTATTTTAAATTACCTAATAACTCTTTGGCAAAGAGGGATGTATGGGAGGGAGGTAGCCCGAGCCACCATCGTCATGAAAGCTTTTCAAGAGCTCCATTATGTGCTCTGAGCATCTGACTCTTTGTAGCATGAGTCACTCACAAAGTCTTGAACCATCAAGTAATTAAGGTTCCTTAATACAGAGTGGGAGGGGAGGAAGTAATATCATTTGTCATTACTATCAGTCACATTCCTACAAGTGTATATCATAACTGTTTTATAAATGGATTATTAGCAAATCAGATTACAGCACTAATTGTTTCCCATGTGCTGTGGATTCATCCACTCCCTGGTACTACTACTCTTCCATCTGTTTTCTCCCCCCTTTGCTCCCTCACACACATACACAATAATTTATGTGAACCCAATCAGGATGGGAAGAACCAAACAATAGCTGTTATCAACATTTCAAAGCAAAAGAAAACCACTGCTGGTTGTCACTGGAAATCTTTCTGAACAGACACACAGGTACAACAAGGTGGTCGTAACCCAGTTCTGAGCTGAACTGTGAAAGAGGGGTTCACAACACAAAGGCATCTCCATGCTGGCAAGCAATCTCAGAAGAAAGGACAAGAATTGTCAGGTCTGAAAAGAAAACCACCTTTATCACCTTTAGTGGGAAAAAACAAGGCTGTTAGGTAAGACATGTTAGGAAACTATTTTTCCTTTCTAATGAAGACTGAGCCCAAGAGAGCTAGATTATTCCAGAAAAAAAATCAAGGGCAGGACAAAGTTAAACAAGAGCTGCTAAAAGGAGGAAAGTAGAGGGTCTGGCATTGAAGCAAAATACAGGAAAACATAGGTAGAATCATAGGTCAAATTTACTACACACAGTGAAATAAATCTGTTATAATTTTCAGTTTTTAAAAAAAAAACAAAAACACAGGATTTAGCAGCCCTGAGGAAGTGTAATCATTGTGTCAGTTGTAAATTTTCACAAAAAGAACAGATTTACATGTTTCTGTTTTGCTGTTTTGCACATCCTACAAAGTTAATTAAAATCATCAAGCTAAAGCCTAAAACGGCACATAATCTGAAAGTAAAGACAAAGCTGCTCTCCTGCTCCTCTTCTCAGAAGTGTAAAACACTTTCTGCCACAGATTTACCAAAGAGTAAAGGAAAAGGGTAAAAATAATGGGTTGTGAGACCACACTACTTCTGCCAGTTTTCCAGTCTTGCTTTTGCCATTTCCAGAACAAAAAAAAATCAAGATGGTGCAGTCTTTTCTCAGACTCCTATGCCAGCTAGTAAGGTATGGTTAACATTACCCCAAGTGTGTGCTAGATACAGACAAAGAGCTTTAAAAATGCTGGGTTTAGGCTCAGTGATACTGAAGAATTTGCAATGGAATTTTTCTTAATGTCTCCTGATCAGAGTGCACACAATCAATTTCTTTGCTGGAGCTGCCCCCTCAACACACTTAATTTCCCCATTGCTACCAAAGCATTGCATGTTTTCCCCATTTTGTCCTCATTTCAACTACATTGCACATCATGGTAAAAATCTAGCTTTACACTCATAAGTAGAGCTGCCATATACATTGCCAAGGCATGATGATATACCAGCAGCAGAAAAAGAGGCACCAAAGAGGGAACATACACCCCCATCCAGAAGAACTCTCCACATTGGACAAAATTTTCACATGTTCAGCTCTGTGACTAGCTCTGCAGATGAGAGGAACTTAAGCTCAGCACAGCCTGCTGCACCAGCCTCTGCCACAAGGAAAGACCCATGAATCCCACCAAGCACATAGTCCAGAAGATTGCAGAGCTCCCTGCAAGGGGCACACTGGTGGAGAGTGCTCAGTGCTTCAAATTGCCTTCAGAGATGTTTTGCTTATGTTTGTGAGAGCCCATCTTGGGCTGGATAGATTCACAAATGTTGGCATCCCACATCCACCTCTCTGGGAGAATGTGACTAAAGCGTAACTATACCTCATAGACTCCTCTTCCAGTTAGCCTGAAGACTGCAGCTGAATTTCTGCTGGCTGAAGAGCTTGAGTTCATCCACAAATACTTCCTGCAACACTGTCTCTATCCCTCAGTATATCAGGCTTGATTCTCTTTAAGTATCACTATGGTACCATTTTAATCAGTAATTACACACAAAGCAGAGTCATAAACCCCCCCTAAATTGAGTCCTTTTCACTGGTTCTGAAGCCATAGCATACATCTATGGTATGGGCAAATGTCTCAAATCTACTCTCTCTACGGTGCTACTTCACAATGTTAAGCCTATAAAACTCAATCATACTCTAGCCCGGGAGAAAAATTCAGAGAAAACTCTGAAGGAGTCAATTTATTTGGAAGTTAACCAGACATATTTCAATCTCGATTGGACATCTTGAGACACAACATAAATTTTTATATAGGTTATTTGATTCTCACACTTCATAAATTAAATAGAATGATCTCTGATATATCTAATGCCTGGTGGTAAAACTGTGGAAGGATGGATTTCTGGTACATTTGTTTCCAGTGCCCTGCAGTTAGGACCTTCTGGGCATCAGTTAAGGTTAAAGTGAAATGAGGGGAAGTGACAGGAGACAGTTTCAAGTCCTGAGCAATTTTCAAAGGAGAGTCAGCTTGCTGAGACCAGCTTAGCAGCCGCTCTGCATAAGACAAAGCTATCTACAAGTTAGATATTATTGCTAGGCTCTGCTCAGATTGCCCCAAAACCATACAGAGATGGAGCATTGCTTGGTAAGTTGAAAACAAATATTCCAGGAAAAAAAACTTTTTTCACAGCACAGCTGGATGACTATTTTATTAGATTAGTTTGTCCAAAGTTGCTCACAGCTTTCCATGTATTTGCCATTTGAGTGAGCCAATAATAAAGTTTGATTTGAAGTGGCAAATGGTATGAAAGTCTAATTAAATTGTATCTGGCAAATATGTTGATTGAATATAGCGGGATAGCCACCCAAATCCCATGGGGGAGTTTTGTGGGTTTGACTGGACAACACAGAGACAAAGTAATACAGCATGTTAGAATTCTGAATTCGACCCACATTGACTAGCTGCATGATTCATCCAGTCAGGAAAAGAAATAATACCACTTATGGAAACTAGACACAACTTTTGTGTGACTGCGCAAATACACCATTTGTGTCTCCAGTTGTACAATTCAAAGTTGTTTTCAGTAAAACTCAGGATAAAAGTCCACTTTCTTGTAATTCCACAAGTAAACTCATGTGTTCCGAGGAAGCAAACACCAATAAATGAAAATTTGTATATAATATAACTACGGATACTTACATTAAGAGGGAGATTAACTCTGATGCAAAAATTTATGACCCTGTGCTACATTAATCAGAGCAGCGATATCTGTTATGCAATAGCAGAGTTATTATGATGTTATACTACAATCAGAAATTGTATATATGTCTCATGTGCAATAACAAGGCTCATAGCTGTCTTTGAGCTATGAGCATAGCTCAAAGCTATGTTCATTTAACTCATACTGATTACCATCAGAATGGAAGCATGCCTCTTAAGTGTTCTGGCTATTTGTTCCCTCATTTTTGGTGCTCTCTTACTAGCTCCCAATGTTTCTTTAATTTTTTACTTTTTTCTTCCCCCTCTCAGTTTTCCTTGCTTGTTTTTTCTTCCAGCCCTAACTTTCTGACTTATGAATTTGCTTCCCATCAGCAAATCAGCAGCTACATTTCTTCCTCAATTCATTATCAAACTATGCTTGACTGGTCATAATATAGTAAGGTTATTAATGGTGACAGTGGAGAATTGCATTTGTTGATTAAGGAGGTCTCTTCCAGACTTACATTTCTTTCTTCTTCCCTAGTTCATTTGACCAAAACTCATAATTTTGCCAGAGATTTGTATCATTCTTAGGCTTCAGAGTGAACATCACAGTGCAGTGCACTGCAATACAAAGGAGGAAAAAGCGGGAAGTAATAAATTTTACTCGGAGCTCTCATTTCACATAAGGAAGAGAATTCTTTATCTGTTATGCTTATCTTGCTTTTAAAGGTTGCTTTTCTAGCCAGGTGGATAAGCAGCATTTTATTTCAAACATAAGCATGTTTTCAAGCTTCATGTGCCATATGGGCCACAAAGAAGTAAAACTGCAGCAGAGAGTTCAAGACCTCTGCTCTATGCAGCTGCATGCAGCTCTGAATTCTTGTTATGTTTTTCAGAAATGTGTTAATTTTTATGCATTCTAATTTGATTAAGTTCCTTCTCTTGGCAACTGGTCATTGTCAGACCCCTTTCTGACCAGCAGGGGACTAATACAACCTGGGAGCTAGAGCCCAGGCAATGGAAAACATTACAGCACGATGGAGGACATATTTGCAAAGAATATCTTCTGCACCTGGACTCCATTTATTAAGTTTGCAGAAAGGACAGCTCCTGCCAAGAAGCCAGACGCTCTGACCTTGTTTGAACCTTCCTGTTGCCTGCAGAGCAGGATCTGTAGCAAGCAGGAGCAAAGGAGGGGCACAGAGCACACTGTTGCTCCTTGGGGACTCGCTGCAATATATGGGGAGTTTATGTTCACAAAGTGTTTTACTTTCAAAGCCTGTGTTCTTTTATCTCATCACAGGCTATAACTTTGCTATTGAGCTGTAGTGCTGTGTCTAGTCAGGGCATGTGTTTGTATGCTGGTGTCAATCATTTCCTTTTTGTACCTTTCATCAGCTGCAGCCCATGGAGTGGCAGGTGGTTCTTGCTCTCCATTCTGCTGATGCTCTTTGGTTTATTATATCAGTTTCCCCCCTCCTCAAGCTTTATAACCTATCAAGGTCTAAAGTCTCTAGTAAACAGAAAGTTAAAAGGGGAAAAAAAGAATCCCAGGAAAAAAAAATTAATACGGCTTGCATTCAATCCCCAGCTCATCTTCAGCGAGGCTCTAGTTTTCCCACTATGACATGAAATTGAACTTATCCCATAATGCGATTCTCAATCAGAATTTAAAGATGTTAGCATTCCACACAAGTCTTAATGATCATGCCTGGCTCTCAGACACTGTAGAGATAAGTGACCTGTAAATAGCTAAGCTGGGTAGATACAGATGCTGTTTTCCCTAATAAAAGAAAGATCCTTCAAAACAACGGATTAGCTAACCAGAGTATTACCTTTCCAAACAAATAAGATATTTACTTACTCCTTTTATAAAAGCGAGGGGAAAAAACACACAAGAACAAAAACAAAAAAACCAAACAAAAAAAATCTCCTTCCCCACGTAACTGAAATATCTGCTACTTAAAACTGCTCTTTCCAATCTGAAAGCAGCACAATACTAAAGAGGGAGCTTAATTTGATGTCTGCTGGACAGTTTTATTTAAAACGAGGCACATCCTTAGGCATCGTGCTGACTGGGGACTTTATTCAGTTCATTTAACATCCTGATGTGGCACATTTTGACTCTCTGCAAAGTCACTTTGGGGGTTTCAGTTCACATGAGAAAAGCTTTTCCTAACCAGACAGTGCTACAGGAAAGAGATCCACCTGGAAGGGGACTAGGAGACCAGGGAAGTCATCATCGCTCATGGATGGTGGTATCTTGGCTGAGGGTGCCAGTGGGTGCCAGGGGAGCTGGTGAGGGTGTTTGAAGAAATACCTATCCATTAGGAGAAACAGGGACAAGGAACAACATGATCATCTTGCACTCCACAACATTGGCCGGTTGCCAGCCCAGACTCTGTTACCACTCATCTGGGCTGGATTTGAACGAGTTAGATGGAAGTGAAACAGTGTGTCCTATAATTAGTGCAAAGAGCTCCCAATTACGTCTACGTTAAGCCCTTCAGTGCTAAGTCATAAAGTTTGTACACACTTTTCCCTTTGATTGGAAAAGAAAAGCAAAAGGAAAACTTGACACATTGTTCAGACATATAAAGGTAAAAGACAATCAATTAGATTTAGGACTTGCATAAATAGCAACTTAAGAGCAGACACAGTTGGATGCTCAGACTGCTTATGATCTAGATCTGAAGATGTGGTGGGAAAAAAGCCCTAAGACCAGAGAAGCCCCCGTTGTCCTGGCAGAGTCTCAGGGCTGGGGACAGCCCTGCCACCATGAGAGGTAGCCTGTGGCAGTCAGCCTCCCCAGGGACACCTGTGACAGAGGCATCTCTGCCCAGCCAGAGCCTTGTGGCCACACCAGTGGGCTGTGGCCACCCTCTTAGCAGGGCACAGACAGTGCTGCAGATGAAGGGTAATGATTTTTTTTTTTTGTCTGTTGGAGGCTGTCAACTTGGTGCCACTCCTCCTAAAAACTGCTGGGTAAGTAGGTGAGCTGTGTGATGACTGCTAAAGGGGCAGGGTGCCAAAGAACTTGGTGAACTGGAAAGAACAGAATCAAAAATCCCACAACAAGGTGATATAAGGTTTCCCATATCTCTATTTTTCTGCAGTGGTTTAGTTATTTTAAGCAACCCCCAAAAATTCACCGGAATCTCAACAAGCTAAAACAATAGCAAGAGATACCCTTGTGTTAAGTTTAAGCCAGATAGTGGGTATGTATGCCTTGACTCAAGGCAAGAGGTTTGTTTGTGGTGGAAGAGTTGCAATTCCAGTCACTACCATTCCTGGAAAGAAAAAGGTAGAGGGGGAAAGATAGCAATGATAGCCCAGCTTCCCACTGTAGTGCTTCCAAGGAAGTTAGGCAAGATCCAGCCAGTCTGAACACATTTTTGTACCCAGAACACTGTTTGATAAAATTAAAAAGCTCTCCTAGTCCTGTTTAATAAATCCAGCTCATGTTCTGGAACATTATTTCAGCAACAAAAGAATAAAGAAGTATGTTGATAGCTGCATAGCGCAGACGGAAGAAATCATAAGTCAAAATAGCCTAATAGAACTTTTTGCACATGATAACTGATCTGCTCATCTGAAAGCATTCACTGAAAGGAAGTCATTTGATTTTACTGGACTTTCTAAATAATTTTAAAAGATTAAAATTTTGCTGTGCTGTAACACAAATACTGCTTTTCCTCATTGCAACCAAGTTCCACTTATTAGTGTAAGTAAGAAAAGGGCATTGTTATTTGTTCAGGGAAAATTATGAAAGTAATTTTTAAATTATGGAAGTATTTTTTCCTAAGCAAAACTGAAAGGGGATGGGGAGGGGAAAGGGGGGGCACGGTAGGGGGGGAAACAGCTATAATTAAATATTACCAATCCCTGTTTTCTGAAGAGCAAACAAAAAAAGAGTCTTTCCTTGCTGAAAAGAGGCTTTCTAGGGGGAAAAAATAGCAAAAGGTCATTGTTTACTATGCTTCAACTTGAAGTAGTTAATTGAGTCCTTCATAATACTCTGTGACTGCCAGGATCTGGCCAGAGACAGCAAAAACCTACTAGGTCTATGCACATTATAGATGATTTTAAACAGTACACGTTTCTACCCATAATACTTTTTAGGAAAGTATTTTTAGGAAAAATAGGGAACACCCAACCCTATCTTTGTTGTCTCTCTTTCTTTGCCATCTAGTATCTCCTCATAAGTGGTATGATTTCATAAGGAATAGAGAAAGTAAAATCAGATTTTAAAAATTTAATCCTTTTTCCCAGATAAAGTGGTTTGTTTCACTGATGTCCCCGCAGTCTGGCACAACTCTGAGAGCTGTGGGAACAGTAATGGAAAGAAAAAGCTTCATAAAAATTGGTTAGAACAAGCATCTATGACATTATTAGCAGTGCAAATTATTACCTTGTTTCCATGCAATCACAAATATTTCTGAACCAGGATGAGATCTTTGCATATAAACTGCAGTCTGCCCAGTTACAGAGCAGGGACAGTATCACTGGAGTTTAGAGATTATTCCTATTCCATAAATATATACCATCAGCTCATCATAACAGCTAATTATTTAATGAACAGTTTATTTATGTCCACATAAGTATTAACAAATCTAAAAAAATCTCAAAGCTGCTTGTGGGTCATCTGTAAGCAGAAAATAATAATTATGTTCATCAAACAAAACCAGTTCTGGCAAGTAATTCAGGCAGCTTTGCTCAGGGGTCAGATTTGTTGAGAAAGATGCTGTAGCACATGTAAGTATCCCAGTTAGCACTCAATGCAATCAGGGGCTACCTATACCTTTGGACACTCCAGGTGTACTCAGATTTAAGTAAATCCTGGCAGTACACTCAGCATCATTGGGTCTTGAAGAGTCAATGTCTTATACATCAAAAACATCCTTTCTACTCCTCTATCAAGTCTTCATATAAGAAGGAAAGGGTTGGGTTTTTTTTCTGAATTCATCCTCGTGACCATGTCTGGCCTTCAGTATGGACTAAGGTTGGTACAGTATTATATATTTTTGTTAATGTTAACTAAGTATAACTGGCTTTCTTCCAGTTATACTTATTAGACTAGGGGTTTTTTTGTTTGGGGATTTTTTTTGGTTTTTTTTGTTTGTTTGTTTGTTTTGTTTTTTAGTTTGATGTAACAAACCAATAACAACTCTGCAAAATTTATCTTTCTTTAAGGGAATTTTTCTGATTAGTGGGGGAGGGGAGAGTTGCCTTACTCTCTTGCTATGATTTTGCCCAGATTCTAAAAAGCTCAAAAACTTCTGAGCGTTGAAATGATTTGGAATTATTTAGATCAGGCTTCATTTTAATTTGAAGGCAAGTTTAAAATAAATTTTGCTTCACTTGAATTACTCCTTGTATCACAGTAGATGCACAGGACCTGGACAATCTCAAACACAGATTTGTTTAAAAAGCACTGAAAAGCATAATAAAAAACTTTGGGGGAAAATAAAAAACAGAAATAGGGATAGAAAAGACAGGAATTTCTGGCAGGATCTCAGATCAGTTATGTCCCTGCTTTAGCCATAGGTTCAGAAGGTCAATTTAAAATTCTGCTCAAAAAAACTTAATGTCAATACTCAGAAGAAATCATCTCAGTCTGTGTGTATTTCTGTACTATTTCAGTCTGGCACCTTAGAACCTGCAGAAAAGATTCCCAGCCTGCAGGTCAAACGGGTGTTTGACAGTGTTTCTCAAAATATCTCTGCATGGTTTTAGAAAAGGAAAAAAGCTATGAAGAAAAAAATTCAGTAGGCAAGACTCAGGAAAAAATAGTATCCTTAAATCTAGTAGACAGTCAAGTTTGTATTTACGATATTAGAAAATAATGTTCTTGACTAATATTAGTCTTCAGTGAGAGAACTGTCTAATGTGAGTATTAACAAATTGTGTCTACTAATAAAACCAGACAGTGATATCTGATTTTGAAGGGCAATGTAGTATCTATGGGCATTTGGTCCAAGTATTTTTTGTGACAGATGATGCTGCTTAATCGTATGAATTCACCTTTCTAGTGTAAAAGCAGTAAGTTCCAAGTAGCATCTACAGGTAAATAAGCACACAGCTCATCAATATTTAGTCCAAATACTCTGCAAAGTCAAAGGAGAATATCACTGTGAGTTCAGACCAGTGAGGACAGGGAGAAGCAGCCAGGAATCTTGCAGAGCACCTTTGCTTCTTCTTGGAGGAAGGGAAGATTTACAAGCCCAGAAGTAGTAGGAATCTCTGCCCCACCATGCAGACCAGGTGCAGGCAAAGCCCTTTCCTGACCTTGGGGTGGCTCAAGGAGCCTAGCGTGCCTAGGCACACCAGAGTGCAGGCTTGCCATATAAAATTCATCTCCAGATTAAAAAAAAAAAAAAAAAAAAAACACCTTAATTTTGGATTGTACAGGCATACGAGACAAAAAAATTACATTGCTTAAACACAGGTGTCTGGCTATGTGAGCTGTCCTAGAATATTTGGGAAATCTGTATCAGAGACACTACAGGAACCTGCAGAGGTTCTGCACATGACTCAAGCAGAATATCCCACAAAGCCTAAAATTACCTTCAACACCCACTGCAGCAAGGGGATCTCATCACCGCTGCCTTGGCTTCCATTGTTGCTGATGGTGATCTAGTCAAGACATCCAAGTCAGTAGGGAGGGGACCTCAGACATCTAGCATGAGTGTAAACCCTCACACAAGGTGCCTCAGTCGCTTACACCCTGTCCCCATTTGTTACATTCAGCTTCTTGCACTCCACCATCACACCGAGTGGCACGCTTGCAGGAAGCCTTACTAGTGAGTGTCCATGCTTGGAGAAAACCAACGCCTTTCTAGGGCTAAAATACACTATAACTAATTAAGTGAGTTTGAGATGTATTTCAAAACCCACTGAGCAGAAAGCTATGCTACTAAAAAATTTAAAGGGCTGACTTAATTCCCCTCCGGCAGCACTTTCAGCTTTGAAAGAATATAACTTTTTAGTCCATAGGTTCTGAAATTAATCTCCAAGTTGCTTAATTAGTCAGCTATAGATGAATTTAACTTAAAAAGGGGTCCATGGGGGAAGTCATTGAACAGCTAGGATAGGAGTGACTATGCAAAAGTGCTATAATGTTGATACAGGAGGGCATCCAGCTAATTTGTGCACTAATTTTCTGACTGTGCGTATAAAAAGCTAGATATTTTCATACAAGTAAGAAGAGCTCAGGTTATGTTTGCACCTGAGTACTTAAATAGAAGCCTTATGCTGTCTCTCCTGAAAATCTAAATTTCAAAAACCTTTCAAATGCTATGTGTCACATTCTCATGTGGTGTAAACTAAAGCCACTCCTTAGCTTGCCACACAGTTTTCCTAATTTACAACACCTAAAAGACCTGGCCAAGTGCCAATATGGTTAGAAAAGCAGATCCTTCTCTGCTTCAGTTTTGTCTTCAAATACCTCTGCATTCCTTTTGCTCAAATACAGACTAGAAACTGAAGCAACAAAGTGCTCAGAATTAAAATGTGCACTTGCCCTATTTTCTCTCTAGTGAAGCAGCAGAAATTTTGTGAGTTAGCCAGTCCTCTGAGATTTCCAGCCCAGTTTAGTAAATTTTGGAGGTTTGGATAATAAAATTATCAGACAATTCCCACAGGTGTATTTTTCACCTTTTTAATATCTTTTATATGCTGTATTACTTTCATATGATGTTTCCCACAGTTCTGCTCTGATGAAATGTAGAAAATTATTGAGTAACAGTCTCCTTACAAAAGCCAGCACTGGCACAGCATACATGTGCTGAGGATGAATCTCTGATCATCTTTCATTTAGTACAGTACAGAAACATAAGGTGTCATTTTTGGACTCGGCAACCTAAAACTTTGAAAGTCTATACCTTGCCTGCTGGAAACTACTCCACTGTGGTCTGTCTTGCAAATAAGCCTTGAAAATCCCCAGACCCCATTCACCAGGGATTTACATCAGCATGCACTAGGAATGCCTTGGTTGCATTCCTCAACTCTGATACATGTGGGATCAGCAGAGTGCCACGTCTGAAAAGCATGATGTCTCCAAAAGAGCAAAAACTTGATGGCTGATATAAATTCTTCTACCTCTGTCAGAGGTATGCAACAGACTATGAGAAAAAAAAAAGACAGAAAACTTATTTCTCAAGACATGCTCTGCAAGTTTCCCCATCCTGGAAGCAGTCTGACAGGTTGACACTGGTGTAAGTGCTGCACACAGATTTGAGCAACAGAAAGGGGAAAAAAAAAAACCAAACAGTTTGTGTTGTTGCAAGACAATATAGGTCTTCAGTGGAGGTCTTGCAGTGGGTTTGCCTAGTCAGGAGTCACTAGAGGAGAAACAACTGTCTTGGAGAGTTATTTAGGGAGAAGACAGGCTTCTGAGAAGTAAGAGTGAAACAGATTAGTGCACTTGTGTCTCAAAGAAAATTGGTGGACTGATTTACCTGCTGTAGGTGACCCTGCTCTGGCAAGAGGGGGTTGGACTAGATGATCTTTTGAGGTCCCTTCCAACCCCCAACTTTCTATGATTCTATGATAAATTAGCTAAAAGCAAAGGAACTTCAATCCAGACAAGCTGATTTTCCTGTATCTGCCCCTAACTGGTATGTCCAAATATTTGCTCTGCCACTTCTGCCAATTGCCATACAAGTGGCCAATCCATATTCTTAATATTCTCACAAGCAATTTCACTTTCTTCTTCCTTCTCAAGGTGTCTTTAAACAGTTAAGTAATAAGAAGAACATTTTCCAGCCTCCCATGTAGAAGTAACTTTTTGCATTCACTTACAGTGACATCAATTATTAAATGAAGATTGTCATTAAATATTACAATGAAGAATATTATCAATATTGCATCTGTCACAGATGAAAAAAACTGCACATATGGATGGATGTAATCTCTTTGCTGGTTTATGAACCCAAAATTCCCTAGAGAGTGTCAGTGATGACACAGTATCCCCAAATGCTGGATTTTGTATGTGATATATCTGAAAGACGTACAAAAACAGATGTAACCAGGCAAGCTCCCTTTGGTTACATACACAAGGAAGCTTCACAGAGCAAGTTATTTTAGCTAAGGCTGGCAATGATTTAATCTGAATAAATTGCCTCTATATCTGTTTCAGGCAGCAGCAACACAGGAAGAATGTGAACTTTTTCATTATAACAATTCATTTTGAGCCAAATTATGCTTCTTTTTGAGTATCCGCCATTGCAAACATAGAAGACATGTGGATCTAGATATTAGCACCTTCTAAAAGTTGGCTCAATAAAAGCTGTTTAGCACTTAAACATGGAAGCTGTTGTCAGCTTCACAGATGAGTAACTCATTCCAAATTTTGGAAATGGAAATTCTGATCTGATGTATATTTCAGGCTGATTAAGACACTATTTTCTAGGCCACAATTAATCTAGCTCCCACTCTGTCACAATCTAAACATGACTATGGAAGTCATAAAAAATGAACTCAGTGTGGGTTCTTCTACCATAAGTAGAGGAAAGTGTCCCATTGGAGGCCAGAGTCCCGATTCCAGGCAGCCACAGGACAAAGAGAATGGCTAATCACACTGACTTAGCTTAGAAATATGATTAAAAAGAAGAATGTGTTAGACTTTACCCTGAGAAACACCTTTCCTTTTTTCCTGTAATGCCATCAAACCCTATAACAGACACCAATAAAAGGACATCATTGTATGTTTATTTATTCTGTTTTCTTCTGTCCTCTTAGACTTTAAAAGGGAAACTTGTAAGAAGGAAAAAACCACCCTAGTGGACATATTTTAAATCTGATTTGAGATTTTTATTTCTGGGATACTAAACCTGAGTCTTTTCACTATATATTCGTTGCAATCTTTTTTTCCTGCTTCCTGAAAATCAAGTCTGCTGCACCTCATCTCAACCAATAAGGTCTCTTGGTTGCTTTGAAAACATGCAAATTACTTGTGCAAATTACTCCTTCCATGTTTTTTGTTGGTCCAAAACTCACCTATTCTCTGCATTTTCATGTGGTCTCATCACTTCTGACACAAGGACTTTTTCCTAATCACACTGACTGGAACAGTCCTGCTCTGTTTCTCTGCCTTCAAATCTACCTTTCTGAAATCCAACCTGCAGAAATACTTCTGCTGATTTTTGTTAGGTTAGCTCTACCCCTGATTCTTATTTTTGATTTGAACTTGATACAATCCTATCAAAGTCAATAAGAAGTATTTCCTGTGATGAGCTGGACCAGGTAAAACTGCACCAATAACTTCAGAGAAGATTATTCAAGCCTTCTAGCACATGGACTTAATGAATGGGTCAGTAACTTCACAGCTGAGAAGTCTCAGCCAAGACATTTCTTGTCCTCAATAAGCCACAGTCTCAGGGTCCCAGTCTACATCTCTGTTAGACAGGATAGGGGGTTTCACAGTTGTAAAAAGATGGGGTGAAGACATTTATTTTAGAATATATCTGAACAGCTGTCTCAAAATCTAAGGTGCTTTAGCAACAGAGCGTTAATAAAAATGTTTTTGTTTTTCATGTTATCACTAATTTATGGGCAGTTGGCTGCCAGTCTCGCACTTGTTCTGCTAATTTGCTCCAGATCCTTGCACGTTTTGGTGGACCAGGGCCAGGACAGAAAACAAAAAAGAACAAAACAAACCCCATCCCTCTTGAACTCCTGCCCTTTCCACTCTGAACATGATCGTGCTCCTCTCTTTTCTGGGAACTGATGTTCACAGTCTGACTAAGAAAATAATTCAGCCCTGAAAGCTGCCATGTGATTTAGCAAAACAAAGGGCTGACCTCCCCAGCATCGGCAGCAGCAGCACCAGACACTCTTGAAATGTCTAAAAGGCAAATGCATTAGTATGTTCAGCCACCATGCTGGCTAATGACTAGACATTTTCGAACATATGGGATCATTATTCCAGCATATCATCAGTGCACTTTCCAGAAAAGCTAATTAAGGGGCCCTTTAAATGCTTACCACAAAGTTGGGTTTTATCACAGCTCCTCACCTGCATTTGAAGAATGAGCAGTTTTCATCTTCGCTGCTCTCACCACCTTTCCATTTCCCATGATCACTAAAGATGAGTAAATCTAATTAACCAGATCTTTAATTTTTTAATCATAACTTACCTTTCATTTTATTTCCTATGCTGAAAAACTTCATTTCCCACAGACTCAAAAACGATTTAGAATGCACTGTGGCCAGTGTCTACTGGTGGTTCATCTTCCAAGCCACCTTCCTTCCTATTTATCTCTCCTGTAACTGCTTCTGTTCTTTAATGGTTATTGCAAAAGGTAATATATAGATTGCAGGAAAGAAAGGTCATTTTCCTAGCCAATAGCTCCTAACAAGGGGTAAATTCTCTGGTCAGCTCTTCCTCCTGATAAGAATAAGTTGGTAGGAAATGTGTAGATGACCAAAATCTCTTGCAAGACTGAACATAGAAACGAGATGTTTCACTTCCTTGGGAAGCAATTTTGCTTTTAGGGATGTATCCTCTCAAGATAAAAATAATCTGCAAACCTGAGGCAGGTGTAAAGACTGTTATCTATTTTACGAGTCCAAATGTGAAACATCTTTGAGGAAAAAAAATATCTTAGGACTTCAAGCCATGAATTTAGTATTGCCAGCTTTATGATGACTGCACCCACAGAAAATGCTCAGAATGAAAGTCAAAGCTATTCAAACAAATAAGCCCACCAATGATAAATTGCGTCCTCATTGTTAGGGATACCCTTGTTGTTAACTTCAGCAAAAGCACACATGCTGTTACCAAGTTTGTTGTACATACTGGAAGACAGTGGGACGGGCTATATGGTGGGCAGCATGTGTGCCTTCTTCAGGGTGGTCTTAGGGGCAACAGCTATCCGAATGTCATAAAAGGCATTGGAACGGGCTGCCCAGGGAATTAGTGGATTCTCTGTCCCTGGAGATATTTAAAAAGAGACTGGATGTGGCACTCAGTGCCAGGGTCTGGTAACCACAGCGGTAGTGGATCAAGGGTTGGACTTGATGATCTCTGAGGTCCCTTCCAACCCAGCCAATTCTATGATTCTATGAAAAAAGATATTTTCCCATATTTCATTAAAAATTAAAATTCTCCTTTGGAATTTTAGGAAAAAATGTTATTTTGATAGTTCCATAAACATATTTTGATGGACTTTTCTACACGCTCGTGACCACTTCCTACGGTATGCACAGTTTGGCAAGGCTCCTCAGTGACATACAGCAAATCCCAGAGTCAAGTCTGAGCCTCGTTACAGAGAAAAGAGACTGGGATCCCTGGGTTTCCCACAGCACCCACATCAGCTGTAATTCAAGTCATGATATGTAGCAGGAGGTAGCTGTCACCTTGTCCCGAGCAGCGTGCATAGGCACCCCAGGCCATTCACATTAAAAGAACACCTCTGACCCCTGATGGTACTAAATAGCTGAGTCTCTCTTATCACATTTTTAAGGAGTAAGAACTTCTATCTTGGAATAATAAATAACCTTTAAAATAGACAAATTACTTGAACAAAATATCATTATCTAACATAACCTCTCTAGATTTTAACTTCTGATAAATGTAACAGTTTGAGGAAAACTGTTTCTGATTCTCCAAACAAATATATATGCAGTGTCAGAAAAAAAATCACTTTCTTCTGCAATATGTATTTTATATGAGTAGACCTATGTACATGCTGAAATGTTTATGGAACCAGGGACTAAATGTGTTTAAAAGAATCCAAGACGATGGCACACATGCACCAAAAGATTTCATATGGATTGCATCCTGTGGAATAAACATCCCCGTGTGGAACTGCATTGCAGAAAGCTGTGCTCGGCAGATGGCAAGTAGACTGGAACATAATTCTCCCCCGCCCCCACTCCCATGCACTGCTTGGTAAGACAATGCTGCCAGTGTCCTGCCTACTTCCACTTCAAACGAACGTGATCACCTGGTAGAAATGTCACATTTCTCCCCCCAAGAACAGCTAACTGCAGATCAGAAGATGTTTTGACAGGAAGTCAAAATAGATTTAGTACCACTCAGAAAGTAAACACAAAGAAACAAATTCACCTCTTCCTTGTGTTGCTTCTTTGCCTGGTTTGTTTCCTTCTCCTTCTCATCCAGGCTGCTTGAGCTCGGTCTGTCTCCTATTCCCCCAGCAAAAAGAGCCCAAAAGGTCTTCTCTTCTAGAACAGGTGAGATTGCTCCTGTGATAGCTCACCTGATATCCTTCACATCCCCAATGTCAGTCACATAAGTCTGTATGTCACTGAAGATGCACAGGAGGTCAAAAATCTTTTGCATCTTATAAGTATAAAAGTGTTACCTATTCATGACAGATCATCTAACTAATGAATGAGCCATAGCAATACAATGCAATATCACTATAGTCCACATGACAGAAAAAAATGTATAGGAAAATACTGAATTCCTCAAGTCTGGAGATAAACATAATAATCTCACAGGCTCACCAGTCAGAAAAGTAATCAAAGGAAATAATTTTCCTCCTGGATTGTCACACATTTTTCTGACCTGTCAAATATCAAATACCTGCTGTTTTCTGATAAGTAGTGAGCACACATCCTGATAGGGAGCAATGCTAAAATCTGTTACTTTGCAATGATCTGTGTATAATATGACTTTGCATCCCAGACCAGATTTGCTCCCATGTGGAAAGGGAAACATGGTGATTCACAACTACCCTGCTCCAATATTGACATGGGTTTGGGTAGCTCAGTATTTTTGTAGTTTTCAAAGCACACTTCAACAAGCTAGTAAAATGCAAAGTTTCTTCAACTTCCCTCCCCAGTAACAAGCTTCTAAAATGCAAATAGACATAAATATAAATAAATGAATACTGGCAAATAACCTGATAGCTCATCTCACAGGTTGGAGAGGCTCCCATGTACCACTGTATCCTGTGCCTTCATGGAGTCAGTCCTACATACCATTCGTATAAAGCTTGCCATGTGTGGCTGATCATTCAGTAGCCAAATAAACATTCATTTGCAAATTAAATGATGGCTTAAAATGTTGGAGTTAATCCAATTAACACCACCTGAGAACTGTGCTCACTAACTGCCTGGGAAACAGGAGGAATTAAAATAACAGGAAGCCCAGGTCACAAACCATGAGCATGGGTGGGAAGTGGGGGAGGGACATGTTGTCTGCAGCCACATGGAGAGATGGATGTCTGTCTTGGTTGGCTTTTTATCTGAAAGTTCAAGTTTAAGACCCCCACATTTCAGTGGTTATGTGAACAGTGCTACAGGCATGCTGAGGGCTTTACTGGGATAATCAAGAATAGGCACTTGGTGCCATTTAGGATGCCTGGCAGTATGAGGGCTCTGGCTGGGAGTCCAAAAGGGCAGAGATCTCCTCCCCCAAGCAATGCAGTGTCTGCTTTCTGTGGAGGTCTCAGTTACCCAGAGACCTATCTCAGGCCACTTCAAACTCCAGACTGTAAAAAGAATAGTTACCTCTCAGCCTGAATCCCCTATACACCTGCCTGTCTGTGTGCCTTGAAGCCAGAAGCATTATCCTGCTGCCTACAGTACATTTGTTGAGAGGAATATTAAAACATTCACAGTAGGACTAATGAAGAATTAAAGTCCCATTGCTTTCAGTTGTGTTTGTTTGGCAAAAATCTGAGCCAGTTATGAGAACGGGTAGGCGGAGTGCCCTCCTTCCCATTTCAGGCTGCATTTGAAAAAGAAATAGAGAAGGTGGGAAAAAGTTTGAGGTCTACCTTTTGGGAGTTAGGGGATTGTAACCAGGATACCAATTCTTAATCTATTTAAGTGAGAGAATATGAATATATGAACTTACAGAAAAATAACTAGTTCAACTCAGGTCCTACTTATCTTATGATATTAATGACATTGTCCTTTGTCTCTACTAATAATTTATAATCAATGATTTATTTTGCTTAGAGATTTTTACATTATTGCAGGGCAGGAAAGAGAAATAGACCCTCACTAGGATTTATATGCTACTTGAAGCCTTTGATATCTAAGACATCCCATACAGACCTGGCAGATATGATACACAATGTACAAGATTAGGAAATGAGGTTAAACCCTGGCTATACTAATTTCAGTGTCTCTCACTGTCACCTGGTCACCAAAAGAGCTTTAAATTAAGACAATTAGCATGCTTGAGGGGACTAGCAATCATTTCTGCCAACCTTTTTCCCTTCAAGAGTAAAATTAAAGATCTTTAGCACATTTCTTTTTGAGCTCTTCAGCAAGGATCCTGAGAATCTGCATCCAGAAATCACAGTCAAAGGATCAAACATTACCATCACCACACACTGATCCTCTAAAAACTCTGCAGGGATGAGAAAAATACCTGAGACCAAGGGTCTTGGGTATCCAGCACCTCCCAACTGTCCAATTACTCTGTATATGCATATATATGTATATTCATAATACCCAGTTTAAATAATACCCAGAACAGCAAGTGTTTTGAAGAGGACGCTTTGTTAAGCAGTGGTTCCAGCATCTGACCACAGTTCAGCATGAGCCTCAGTCTGCAGCATGAGGAAGAATGTCCAATAAGTAAGGAAAACTTTCAATCAAAGAGTTTTGTCTAAGAACACTCGCGACTAAATGAAGCTCCATCTCTGGATATGGGAGTGTGAGAGGCAGGAAACTGTTTTAGCAGCACACACTGCATGGAGGCCCCTGTCAGTTGGCAGGAATGGAGCTGCTCCAGGAGAGACCCAGTGGGGGCTTTTGTTCAGTTTTCATTAAGATTTCCAAGGAGTTCATTCAAAGGGAAAAATAAGGAACAACAATGCTCAAAATTGAGCACACAGTAAACACAAATGTACTTTCAAAAGCACAGATGAAGTACTGAATGCAAGCAAGTAGAGGGGGGTTGAGCAGATTAGATGGGCCACTGTACCTCTGATTGAGTTCTTGGCTCAACATCACTTCCATGAGGATTTCAGGGAGACATTATGCTCACAAACACATCCAAAACAACACAGTCTCTCTCATTCATCTGCCCATCTCCTTCTGGTCTATTCCACAGTTTCCAATGAGGCTCTTTCTTCCCCATTTTGTTCAATAGAGAATGACCTATGTAGCCAACAATAAAATGAGGCGGAGAAGAAAATCATTGTTAATGATGTGGAGGCCAAATTTTTATTTAACTTTTAAATATGAACAATACTTGGCTCCAAATCTCATTTAATCTTCATGGATATCAATTATATTTTGTCATTTCTAGACCTGTGAAAATTTCATTTCTCTAAATGAACTCAATAACTAACCCTCAGCCACTTAAAAAAATACATATATTCACAGATTTTTTCAATATAGATTATGAAAACATTAGTTCAATGGGATTTCTATGGCCTATTTGACACTCTTTTCTCCTTAGCTGAATTTGAGATATTATTCAAAGCTGAGGCTCTCTCCAAATACTAAAATATTTGTTCTCTGAATAAATTATCATATGTGTGAAAAGATCAGACATGGGTACTTCTCTTATATATTAACTGTTCATTTACAATGCTATCGGTCTTGTGTTATATTATTTTTTTTTTGTCACAGTCTGCATTTCATTGCTGTGCATAACACTGCAATATTTCAATAAAAAGAGACCTCTAGAAAAAGAATGAAAATGTTTCTACATTTTGTATATTCACCACCAATTATTCAGAAATGGGAATAGTGGAGAACAGAGAGGAGATCAAAGTCTTTGGGAGGGAGCTTACCTCCTGGAGGAGGTGCTCGATAGGAAACTCCTTACCAGCCTAGCCCCAATGTCAAGGAACAGGCTGAAGGAACAGGTTGCATTAGATGCCCATATACCTGCTTAAGGGCTCACACAAAGTTTTGCAGTGGTGACAGACAAGAATACTTACAGTATAAGGATTATATTCTACCATAATGTAGTCTCTGACCCCAGGCAAAAGACCTGCATCCTCAACAAGCCCAGGGGAGGTCTTAGTTCCCCCCAGCCCACTGTGCCTTGGTCTGAGCAGTAAAAGAAAAACACATTGAATGGCAAGCAACAGCACCAGCTTCTGCAGTCTCAGTCCCTGATGGTCCTGGCCCAGGGTTTGCCTCCCAGTCTTTGACACACTTTTCCCAGTCCTGACACACAGAGCCTGTTTTAGGACTTTGCAGTGGGCCCAGCTGGTGCAGAGAGGCAATGAGTGGCTTTTTCTATCCATGGCCTGAATAAGCAGCTCTGAGTGAATAGCCTGTGCAGCAGCTGTGCAGCCTGGGCCACCTCACGGGATGGGTTTTAATTTCCCCAGTCCCTCTTTCTCTCCACCCTCTTGGGTTTTATGTGGGTGGAGCTTCATTTCAGCCTAAATGTCTAAATCTGTTGCCTGAGACATGGGCGCAATCTGAGCCCCTTCCTGGGCTGGGTGTTCAAAGTGCTGACTGCAAACACAATCAGTTTTGCGGTGTTAAGGGCCACCTGTTGAAAGTGTTCAAAGGCACCCACGTTCCATTTGCATTCCCCACCACCTCTCACCCTGTCTGTGACTCAAGAGTCTCTCTCCCAGCCGCTCGCCCGGTGTGTTAGGCTGCAATCATTGCAGCGCTGAACCGATTCAACATCTTGAAAAGCTAATTAACTTCATAAAAAATTCATATAGGCATGCAAATACTGTGGCCCAGATAAATAATTAACTGAACTCTTCCACACCAGTGCCAGCATGCTCCAAGGCTGCCCTCTCTTGCCAGGCCTGCTCAACAATTATTCAAGACATGTGATGTGGACTGCATTTGATGATTCTCTTCAAGGTGTAAACCTATGTGGCAGCTTAATAAACAACATACATTGCACAGTCAACATTGATTTACACATCTTCTGAAGAGATGATGCATGAAATGATCAGAAAAGTCAATAATGCAAGCAAAATATATGGGCTTGAGATAAGTAACAGAAAACAAAATCAATGCCTTCCAGCTATTATCATCATGAAGTAGAGTTCATAATAGGTAACATTAAATTTGAACAAGTTGCATCATTCCAATACCTGCAATCAGCTGTCAGTTCTGACAATAATTGCCAGGATGGTATTCGTATACATATATGCTAGCTCTACCTCTGGTGATAAATGCATTTAGATGAACAATCAGAGCGAACCATCTGACGAGCCGGATATTTTATTATTCTGACATTAAAAAAAGGAGACTGCAGAGCCCATTAATCATGACCTGTATTGCTGTACACATACAAATATTGCACTAAAGAAAGACAAAAGAGGTTGCTACAGACATACTGAAATAAGCACCAGAGGAAGATGTGAGGCAGTTGGTGGGATCACCCTATCACTAGCTCGGAGGGATAAAATTCAGCAGACGGAGGCAGCTGAAAGCATCAGCACCTGAGCAACAACTTAGTCACACAGCATGGGCAGCGACACACCTCAGCTTTGTACCCTGAGCTTCACACAGGACTTATCGTATGGCTTTATGTCAAGGATTTGTGATAGCCCCAGGATGCAATCTATAAAAAAGCAGAGAAACATAAGAGAAAGAAAGCTCTGACCACTGAGGGGTTGTCAGCACAGGGAAGCTATTGTGGGCCACGGGAGGGTGTGACTTCTGTGTACAATGGCTCTGATCGGTTTGGAAGCTGATAGTCCAACACGGAGTAAAGTAAACCTACACAAGGCAGTCTGAGGGTAGAAGATATTACTGTGTGAAGAGCTAGAGTGTAACATCTCTATCACAATACTAGCCCTTAAAACTACCTTTGGAAATAATTCCCACAGTACTTCAGCAGCCATTCGTGTAATCTATGCCACTAAGAAAAAACAGGAGGAGTTGCCTTCTGCATGAAGGAGAGGCTGCCAGACATGGCTTGGGCTATTTGTGGAAGCAATTGCCCTGTCTGCTGAGCAGAGGGGTGGTAATGGCAAAGCCCCTTCCCTTCAGTCAGGAGGATGAATTTGGCTTTGGCTATTCACAATCCAGCTTCAACCAATTGATTATTATCCAATCACCATAAAAAATACATTGGTAGACTCAACCCAGCTTCTAACAGAGCTGCAAAATGCTCACAAAAAGACAACAAATGGTGATTGTGCCCTTTTGGAGTAGCAGAGATACTGAGGGAGATACATTCCTTCTTCTTCCTGCAAGGCAGAAGCAAAAGTAGACCCTCACCAGGAGGTGGTGGTGTGGGGAGTCTATATCATGTAACCATATCTACATTTGTTTCCTAGCACTGGGGAAAGGAAAGGAGAATAAGGATGATGAGGTGAAGGGAGCTTTGGGGAAAGTGCACTCTGAGCTGCAGTGAACTGATGAATGACCACCCCAACAAATTAATTTTCTAACGGCTTTTAGATTTAACCTGCAGATGAGAACATGGTTTCAGCCGGGTTCCATTTTGATTTTTCAGGGACCCATTCATCTCCTAAAAACTAGAATCCAAGCTCATAAAGCACAAACCCACACAAGGTAAAATCAATCAGTAGCTTCCATGAATCCCTGCAAAGCCAAACCATTCAGTGTCACACTGCTCTGCCGATAATAGTAACAAGTAACACTACACTCAGACTGTAATTTTTCATATCCAGTGTGCTGTTGTCATGATTTACTGTGCTAGCACTGAGAGCCATTGCCCAAGCCCTGTCTCCGCACTCCTTCTGATTTACTTAAATCTTTTTACTTTTATCAGCCACAGGGAATGGGGACACTTACATGTAACAACTGACAATTTGAACAGAAAATACAGAGAAAAGCTGTGCAAAGCAAGTGGCTGAGATTATAGCTGTTGACTTCTAATATTATTTGACAGATGAGACTGCTGCAATTATCCTCTGCTCATGGGTTCCATTACAGGAACAAGAAGCGCACAAAATAAGGGCAATTTCCCAAACAATATATAGGGCCACTTAACTTTGTCAAGAGCCATTTCTGCAAGTGAAGTCCTCCCTGGTTAAAGATACAAGGATAATGTGCTGGCAACTTTACACAAGCATTTAGTGCCTTCCATGTTAACTGCCTTTTCAGTGTTTCTTTTCCTGCTCTGTTTGAACTAAATAGGATATTATTTCTCAAGTTATTTGTTTAAAAATAACATTGTACTTACTGCTGTTCACTCTCACAGGAGCCTCTTTTTTTTTTTTTTTTTTAATTTAAAGACGGTGTTCCAGAAAATATGCAACTTACGAGATCACTGGATTTTTGCCTAGTCCTGCATCCCCTACATCACTCTGTCCCCATGCCTTTTCCATCTCCCTGCATTGAGAAGGGAAGGCACCAGCCCCACACAAAGCTTTCCACTTTCTTCTTCTCCTTCCCTTGCTCTTTGGATGCTCTGGTACAGAGATTTTCCTCCAGTTGTATGCTCCACCCTACAGCCCCTGCCATCCCTCTGCCCTGACCCAGCCTGCTGCCACCTCTCTCTTTTACAGGGCCCCAGTCCCAGCCAGGACAGATGGTGATGGGGAAAGCAGACAGAATGGCCAAGTGGTTTCCTCAGTAGCAAAAAACTGTCATTCTGGAGAAGGGGAATCACTGAAAATTGAGCAAACAGTACCCAACACATACGTGTCGGTGTGGAAGCAGATCCCAAAGGAAGGGCACAGATTCAAGGTTTCCCTAAAGTAATACACAGCAAAGGCAATCACCCTCTGAAAATTTCCAGTGCCAAACCTGGCCACTGTACTTTCATACTCACTGAAGCAAGAAAAAAGGAACATTAGTCCTGCTTTAAGTTCAAACCTCAACACAACCTTAGCAAGAGTCACTACTGACGTCTCCATAATATATTTTTAAGGTTGCCCCATCACTTTGACTTATGGAGCTATTTATAGATCAAAAGGAGCTTCTTTCTCCAGGAGGAAAAAAAAAACAATGAATTTTCTGAACACAAAGCTAGGAAAAAAATGAGAATAAAAATAGAAGGGGATAACCTGTGGCCAAGACAGTAATTAATTTTTCCCTTCAATGTGACCTGTGCTGGACCAGAGATGTGCCTGTGACCTGGTGCTGCAGACCCAGGTGCAAGAAAACCCACAGGTGATGATAGTACAACTTCAGGCTAAACTCTAGTTCCAGATCCAGCTCAGTTGGTGCTGATCCCCTTCCTTGGAGGATGAGTGCGTTCATCACTTTGGTGGGAGAATTTTTAGTCCTATTCAATGTAATTCTGAAAGCTCTCATCCAGAAAACAGGCCTGGCTTTTCCCTAATATTACTAAACACTTGGTTTCTGCACTACCTTGTGGCAGTGAGTTTCATGGTTCAGCCAAGAGCAGTCACATGATGTGAGGAAAAACAGACCTCAACCACAGACAGTGGTACACAGTTTGTCACCATGTCCAACAGTATGTCCCTTAGGGCAGAGATCTGATGAGAGGAAAATTACACCACCTTCTGAGTACATCCTGGAGAAAAGGTCATAACCTCCTTCCCAAAAATGTGTCATTTGACCTTCACAAAGACACCCCATCTGAAAGCATCCTTCTGGCTGTACATGTAAAATGCCCTCAGATGTCTGGGAATAGGGAAAAAGTATTTTTTGACACATTTTTATGAAGTGAATAAGATTTATATCAATATTACAGAAAATGGACCCTGGAAGTCAAGGGGGGGAGAAAACTAGAGCATTTAAATACCAAACTCATATACCCAAATATTGTCCCAATCATACGATCTTCCTGTGGTTAAAATTGCTAACTTACGATGTCCAGAATGCAGAGAAAAAATTACGTGCTATTTATGAGATTTTTTTGCCTTTTACTTTCCTTCCTTCACCATGCCACTACATTTTTCCAAGAGGTAAGGTGGCTCTTTCCTGGAAAGTGACCTTTGCTGGAGGGCAGGCAGATGGCATCAGCCACAGACAAGCCCAGTTCTCCTCCTTGACCATGTGTCATTCAAAAGCCTTGAAGATCTGTGTGCTGGAGATCCCACATCTCCTGAATCTGGGTCACTGTCAGCACAAAGGCCTGCTGAGGCACCTGGGTGTGACAACAGACTCGCCAAGGACCATTCATCCTCCCAGGGACAAAGTGACAGCCAAGTCTGTGCTGCATAATTACAATAATTTGGGCTTCAGGTTTTTTTTAATTATTATTTCTTGTTCAGCCCCTCCAGTCTTGATCTCTTTAGCAAGGGTCTCCTCACAAAGGCAATGCCTGTAACAGAAAACCTCAGATTTGCCCTCAGCTCTTCCATAGGCATTGATGAGATGTCTTTTTTCTTTTCCCCTTTAAAAAACGAAAATCGAAAAAGAAAAGGGACATGATTTAAAACTAAAATAGAATGAACCGCATTGTACAAAGGATTATTTCAAGTAATTCTCCTTGAAACTGTAACAAAGGAATGTTTCCTGAGGATTAAATGGACTGTCAGGTAATCAGAAAAGTTGTTTTAGGTTTTCCTCAAGAAGAAAAGAAGCATTTTGGATGGATTTTGTTTCTGGTGCTTTGTGACACTTTACAGCTTATTCCCTCGTGTCACACCAGTTTATTTCATTATTCATAAACATGCTGAATGCCAAAATGATCTGCAAAGCTATGGGGCTCTTACATGCTCAGTCACTAAGCCCTTTTCTCCCCATCCCATTGCACATGCAAGAGCCCAGCCCTCTTGCTATCCTTCTACATGGACATTTCTTTTAACCACTGCTACCTTGCTTTTTATGAGGGTGATACTCCTGGTATTTTACATGCTGTGCAGGTCTCACACAAGACTCCGTGTCAGATCATTCAAGGACTGAGATGGCCTTGAAGGAAAATCCACATTCAAGAGAGAATGAATTTGTCTCTGGGGGTGAAATGCAAAGTGTCAGAACCCAAAGAACCTTCCATACACACTAGAGGCAGTACTTGTTCCTCTGCAAGTACCTGGGGTGCTAACACTCAAACCCATTCCCACCACCAGCCCCAAGGTGCCTCCAAGATCAAGTCTGGGCCCTTTCATCACACTTAAACCTTCCTTGCTGCTGCAAGGGACAGGATGCAAAGGCACAAGCACCCATTTCCAGCACGGTGGGCTTCCCACTGAAAAGCTGTACACTCCTCTCTGACCTGCTACCTCATTCAGAGGGGATGTCTTAAAAATGGTCCAGGTCTTCCCTTCAGTCCCAGCACCAAAAGTTTCTACAAGCAGCAGCTGCTGAGCTGTTCCAGCTCATATCCACACGCAGCTCAGCCCCCTCCTCTCACCCTTCCCAAAGCTTTTGAGGGAGCAGGTGAGACAATCTGGGCCACAGACATCACCCTCATCCACCACCCCACATCCAGCTCCACATCCATTTTACATCACATGGAAAGAGTACCCTTCCCTCTGCTTGGCCAGGTGCATCCAGCAGCAAATGCAAGCATAGAAGTTGCAGTAGAGCAGGGCAGCTTGGACTGAAGGGAAGAGGTGTTGGAGATGCCCATCACCTCTGTGGGGAGAGATCCCCACTATCCAGGGCATCTCACCCTACTTCCTACATTGTCCCACAGCACCGACATCTTTTTGGACTACCCAGTGCCTCCAGGTACCCAAAAAGCGAAAGACACCCACATCCATCTGTGCCTAAGCAGCCAGTTTCTGCTGTAGCAGTCAATCTTTGCTTTCAAAAAGGCTTTGGGAGATGGGGTTTAAAAAATGCTACAACTGTGCCGGGAATGGGGGCAGGGATGGCCGCCTGTCCCACACTGGCTTTCCAGGTGGCAGCACTGCCAGGAGTGACAAATCCCAGCCCCAGGTTGTGGTGCCAATCCAGGAGTCAAGTATTGGTCCCTGTGCCATGAAGAGCCTCTGCTCCTCATAGGGCAGTAGGACGTGGCTCTCCACATCATGCCCTATGCTGAGTCTGCTCCAATATGGAACAATTGCTCCTTCATGTGTGTCTTAATTTTATCTCTAAGTAAGAGAGAGGGAAATTTGATGCTGTTAATGGCCCTGGAAAATGATTTTTTTTTTTTTTTTTTTTTTTTAAACTTTTTTTAATCTAAGAACAGGGTTTTCTTTTCCAGGAACTGCTTCTTTCTAAAAGAGTTTTGATTCCAATTATTCAGACACCTGCTGGTGTCCCAGCATCTCCCCTGGCAGCAGCAAACCCTCTCAGGCTGAGCAGCCGAAGGAAACAAAGCCCAGAACAATGTTGTACAGGAGAAACAGTACACACTCCAGAAAGCCAGAGAGCACAGCAGCAAATGTGTTATTAGTCTGACATCACAAGGCCCTGCTTGTTTGTTTGCTTCCTGCTTTTATATCCCAACGCTCTCTCTTGCCATGCCACATGTTGAATTTTTCTTGATTAAGTTGAGACTTTTATTATGCAGTGTCCCCAGAAGAATTACAGAAGGGAAGGAGAAAACCCAACTGCATATGGCAAAGGCAGTGAGATAGATACTGAATTCTTCCAACTTGAAATGACAGACAGTACAAATAAAGCTCTTTTGTACCTGCTTTAAGACATACCATATACTCAGCAAATACACCCTGGGAAAAACCGAAAGCAGGATCACAGATGCAGAAAGGTAAATTTAAGCCGTCAGTGCAAGTTTCTTTGGAAATTATATGTTTGTACAGAACTGAGTACCATGAGATGTTGATTTTAACTGTGTAGAAGGAGTAATAAAAATAATAATTTCCTTATTTTTAATTGTTATTGTTGTTATATTATGAAGCATATTGTAGGCCTCGCCCAAGTATGTAGTTTAAAAAAAAATTATGGCCACTGAAAATGTCCAAGGTCCCCTCAGCTCAGTGCATGATGAATGGGATGGACCTTCCTGGCCAGATCATTAGGCCTCATTTCTCTCTTTCCAGTGAGGTTTTGCAAAAGACAGACCAGCATCAAAGCCACTGTGGCAGGATTCCCTCACTTGAAAACAGGCTTCAAGCAGACATGTAAACTCCATTCAAGTTTGCTTTATGGTGCCAGAGCAGTACAAAACAGCTCCAGCATCTGGCCTCAGGGGCTCAATCAGTTCTGTATGAATACTCATATGATGCAGTTATCATCAGCAAAGCTCATAGCTAAGCGCCTTGCTACCAAGTCTCATGGCTTTGATTTAAGGAGCTCCTAGTAATCTGGGACACTACAATTAACATATTTAATAGAGCGACTAATGGGAAAGAAAGAGGGGGAAACCTAAATACCACAGTTCATGCTGATGCTAGGGTGGGAAAGAAACAAAACTCAGAAGTTTCAAAGTACAAAACAGGCACATGGAAATCTGTTAGATTCTCCCTTTTGTTCTGCATAATGTGATGGGGGAAGAGGGAGGAATCAAAGGAATTAATTAATAGTCAGTAAACTGGACTGATTTATCTTTTCCAAGGTAACAAGATTTAAACACTCTCCTTGTGACACTTTGACAAGCCTGCTCATCAAAAGGCGAGTGATCTGCACTTTCAGGACACCAAATCCTTCCCAAATGTCTCACATGGTAGCATGCAAATGATACATACTTATTTTAAATACATACTTCAGTTCCCTACCTGAAGAAGACCACAAACTGGAATAGGCTGGCCAGGGAGGAGGTTCAGTCACCATCTTTGGATGTGTTTAAGGGTGATGCCAGGGGATATGGTTTAGGGGAGAACTTTGTAGAGTAGGGATGATAGTTGGACTCAATGATTTCAAAGGGTCTTTTCTGATCTGAAAGATTCTATGATTCTATGAAACTCTGCAACTGAGTTATTAAAAGAGTGAGGTAACAACTCAGGGTTCGATACCAGCATCTGTAGTTGTTTCAGGTAAGAAAATGGTAATGAAATAAATCTAGTTTCTAAAGAGGATATAAGGAAAAGTAGAAGCAATTCCCTACAGAAACTTTATTGTAATTATGATAAATCAAACACAGCTCTTCTGGTCAGTTGGGAATTTACTGCATTGATTTCACTTGGAAACAAAGACCAGCTTCAGCTGGCTTGAAGAAGCAGCCAACAGTTCATCTGGCCAGGTAATAATAATAATATATTACATACAGTAATGCTGAGTTACAGTACTACAGTGCTGTAACAATTGCCAGACAAAAACTCTAGAAAGATAGCCATATGTCTGAATATGTATTCACCTTTTAGAGTGTCTTCTACATGATGGTTTAATCCTCTCCAAACCAAGTATTCTAAACCTGAAAAATAGTTTTCAATGATATTCAAATGGGTACCTAAGTAACCTTAATTCTGCCTTGTTTTTTACTATATGCAGTATAGCAGGCAGCACATTCATTGCATGTGGTTATTATACCCGGTAAACATGAAAATTATTGTAAAGTCACTATCACAATTACAATGACAGATTAGATAAAATTATACTTTGGGCAAGGTCTACCAGCTTTCCAATATCACGTCTTCAGTTTATCTCCCACCAGAAAGTGAAGGCAAGCTGTCCTTAGAGAGGAGGTAAAGCCAAGTTCAAATGACAAAGAAAAGCAGTGATGGTTCTTGCTTAAAGCACTATGGAGCTTTATTCCTTCTAGAAACAATAGAGGAGAGAAGAAATGTTGAGAGATGGCAAGTACTTAAGGAATTTTCTCCAGCAGAACATGATTTTTCAGTGTTGGCAAGAAACTATATTTGGCAAATAACGATACAAAATGGAAGATGCTCATATTTCTTTAGTAATGTAACCTATAGAAAAGAGTTTCTTTCCATCATTAAAACAGGTCCAACATTAGGTATTTATAGAATCTGTTTATAATCAAGCTTGAGAATGGATTTACTTGTAAACTTGGACAATACATGAACTATTTAAAGGGTAAGGGTAGCACTCATGTGAACTTACTTTTAGCCATCCAAAAGCAAGGCACTTGGGTTGCTGGGCATCTGGACTCCCTCAAGGAGGAGAGGAAGATCAGATCCACAGTAGGGAGCTGATTTATTGGACAGTACAGGGCTCTCGCTCTCCAAACATGACCAGTGTCCATATGCACACCTGTTTTTTAGCAACATTAGATTAATCCCATGCCTATTAACTAAGAGTAGATTATGATGTTTCCAATCCTTTGGCAGCAGTCTCAGTTAAGAAGTTTTTTTCCCACCCCCATCTGCCCCAATCATCCCTGCCACCTCCCATCCCCAAGAAGGGTTAATTATCCCTCTGCTTTACACCGGTTTAGCTAACACAGAGGTTTAAAATGAAACACTTTTTTCCCTATTATCCACCTATTTTTCTATGGACTTCTTGCTATATTTTTTTTTTCTTAGCCATTTAATTTTCACCTGTCCTGGACACATCAGCAGTGGAACAAGCATGGCAGCAGAGGCAGCAGCCTCTCACACTGTGGCAAAGAAGGGTGGGTGGCTCTAGGTCAGGTCATGATGAAGGATCCATAACATGGACACACATCCTAATTCTCAAAAGGAGGCCACCCTTGTGTTCATTTACACAGCAAAGAGGCTACTTGCAATGCTCAACACTGCCTAGATTACTGAACCACAATGTTGTCTTCACAGGGAAAGTAATTTGGTTGGCCTCCTTCTTCAGTGTCCCCTTATCCCTCATCTTTGGAGCAAAATGCCTAAAAGGAGGTGCACAGAGACTCCTTGTCCAAACAGCCATCAATGACATGAGCTACCACAGTCCTCAAAGGTCCCCTGCACCATTCCTGTCTTCCCACTGCTCTTCATAACTTTTACAAGGGCTACTATCCCTGGGCATCTCCCACCATCCTCCTTCAGGTTTTGTAACTGTATTGCTGCCTTGCTCTATGTGTCTTGAATATGTGCTGTCTCTCAGACCAGAGAAGCAGACCTTCCACCCACCTGTGTGAGCCTCTGCCTGGATCAAATGGCTGTCAGCTGTGTATGGTCTTCTCCCAGAAAGTTTTATCCTTAAAAATTAGTAAAAAGAGCAAAATACCTCCTTGGTACCCAACTCTCAATGTCAGTAGACTCCAGGGCTGAGCTGAGCATACTGAAAAAGGAAAAATTTAAGCAAAACAGAAAATAAATAAATAATTTTTCTACAGACATTTAGACACAGATATACACATGCAGTGAGATTTTACAAATTAATTTGCTTCTGAGTGACACCGAACTGATTCAATGTGATTGGTACTGTACAAGTGTCCCCTAAACAGCAACTCAAGCACAGAGAAAATTACATTCATTTGTGAATCAACATTTTCAAGTTAAGGTATTTCTTTATTCCTAAGATTGTTGATTAGGCCCTTTTTCAAACTCAGTATCCGCTGTCTGCACCTTACATGAATCATGCTCAGCACAGGGTAATGCTGACTCTCTGTCACAAACAACCTAGAAATAAAAGATCGGCATTTCAGTTTATTTTTCCTGCATCTTGTTAAAAAACATATGAGGAATCCTGAAGAAATCTAATGCATAAATACATATTTTGTCTGATTCAATAACATATACAATTCAAATTACACCACATTAGAAAACCAAGGGGCTGCTGTTATTCACCGCTTTAAATATGAGCAATTTATTTCTTTACCCTGACATTATTCAGAGGGCCAAATCAGAAGTGATGTAACATCACTTAACTGCCAAGCCCACCTTCCCCCCACCAAGCAGTGAGAAAACTACTGACCCCCTTCTCACACAAAATGCTGGTTCTCTAATCTTATCAACCATCACCTCTTCTGAGCAAGGAGGACAACAACAGATTTGTATTAGCAATCTCAGCCTTTCCCAGACAATTGGAGGCTTGCATATCTTAACTGATGTGCCTAATTAGATACAGCAGTGATTCAGCCTTCAGCTCTGCAGTTCTGTGGGGTTGCTTCCAGTGTGCATCAGCATGCTTCACATCACCCTGTGACTGAGGTGTTTACTCTTCATCACAGTCGCTGTTATCTGTCAGAAGTGATGCCGGACTTGTTTCCAAAGGATACTGCTCCTTCATTTATTTATTTGGAAGTCCTTTCACCGGAAGGTGCAAGTTATCTTTGACTGAATGTTACTCTGGTGGAAGATAATAGCCTGGAAATCTCAGTGTCTTCCAGCCCTGGACAGAAAAGTCTGCCAAGCTTTGCAGAGGTGTCACGGAGGAGCGCTTTGGCATGTTATTCAGCTTCCATGCCTGCACACTCTGCTTAGTGACAGGGAAAGCTCCATCTCAGTGGTCGTAGGCTTGTGAATTCCTAACTGCCATCAACTGCACAAGATCATTCTTTTTTCTTTTTTTTTTATTAGGTGAAGTGACTTTCAGTAGCCAGCAGCGTGAACTAGAGATGAACTGCTGGTCTGGAGAGGAAAAGGTCTGTTTGTCATTAACCTTGTCACCCTCTGTTGACATAACAGACAATATAAGCAAAGAAACGTATCCCAGAGAATGAAAAAACCTCGATGCTCAGTGTTTTCTCAGGCTTTCTCCTCAGTAGATTAGAACAGCAAGAATATTCTCCACCAAGCTTCAAAAGCACAAAAGCCATAGTAGATAATCCATTATATTTCCAGATTTTAAATTACAACAGTACATGGCTAAGAACTGAGAAGCCACATCTTCTGCTGGGGTGAAAAAGCACAGATCTGCTGAAGCCAGAAGTTGACACCCGCTTATATCAGCCAAGGATATTGCTCCTCAGTATCAAAGCTTATTATCACTTATCCTTATCTGCCAATTGCTACATTTAGTGCTCTGTTTTCCGTTGCAACTGCAGACCCTTAAGCTAGATGCTAGAAAATGCAACTCTTTATCAGTGATGTTTTCAACTCTAATCAGAGATGTACAAGGTCCTGAACTCAGCTCTTTGTGAATAAAAAGGCTTTTAATTCATCTTTAAGGAAACAATTAGAGATCATCCAGAGCATACAAATTAAACTGATTTTTTTTTCCCTCTAGCAAGGCTATTATACATCTCTTTTCTTTTTCTTCCAGGTTGGCTTCTTTTTTCTCTCAGGTGCAACTGCAGTTTCCTAAGGCAATAAACTGAAAAAGACTCAGCAACATCTGGAGTTATCTGCACTTCTGCCAAATAAAATGAACATGTATGAAGAGGGCAGTTTCTCAAAATTAAAAGGGAAGTGATGACTAATAAGGAAAAGTAAATTTACAAAAAATATCTCATTTAGTCTTTGCTTAAATATTATAGCCTTCTAAGTCTCCTTCAGCACCTAAAAGTCCTACTTGGATTACACAACAGTAAGATTTGTCCAGAAAAAGCAAACATTTGGCAGTTTTGTTAGCTATTTGGAGGTGAATGCAAGTTTACAGATCACTTGATAGTATCTGATAAATTATAGACTCCCCATCTGAGTTAACTTTCTTCAACTCCTTTTTTCATCAATAGAAAGAAACAGGCAAGATAAGGTTCATCACTGATTTAAGCAGACATCTAAAATAGTTCAGCTGAACTGCTCACAGAAAGCAGCAGTTGTTCTCCTTTGGCTAAAAAGTAAGATCAGCACAACTAGCTCAGCCATGACATCTACATCTGTGGATGTCTAATGTTAAAGGAGATGAGTGTCACTCCTCAAACTTGCAGAATCATTCCCCTTTGCACTCCTCCCCATCTTAGCTAGAACTTTTTTTCGCTGTCACCTTCATGGAAAGGAGGAGAACATCATCCATGGACAAGAGAGGCTATTGCCTTCCTCTTGAAGAACTTCTGGGTAGGGTCCTTAGTGAAGAGGTGATACAAGCATAATAATTTACCTGCTACTTAACTTTTTTTCCTTATTCCAAACCCCTACTCTTAGCCCTCTTTCCCATCCTGTTTCTTCCTGTCCCACCTTAAATCTCTGTCTCTCAGAGCCCTCTTTATTCAAGTCCCCCTCGCCCCCACAAAAAAAAAAAAAAAAAAAAAAAAAAAAAAAAAAAAAACATTCCTACCCAGTTGGCTACATTAATCCTGACTTAATGTGCTCACAGCTCTGTCAAACAGTTACTGGAACCATCCAACTGTGCACCTTCCTTAAACAGCAATTATGGGATCTTATCATGTACAAATTGTCCCGTCCTGAGTTCCACTTGTCACAGTTAATATAGGCTATACTCATCTCTCCTACACATGTGTACTTGGGTGAGACACCTACATCAGGTCACTTGAGTCAACAGAGCAACAGTCCCTTCCAGAGGGACTCACAGACCTCACACAGTTTTAATTGTCCTGTGAAGATACCCATTTCTTTCTCTAGTTACATACAATGAAGCCTGAGTGGCAATATTCTGATTTTTTGTTATCCATTAAGTGCCAATGGATAGTCAGGGCAAACCTGAGCTTATATGTTTCCTTCTATAAGAATAAATCTTAACCTTTTTTTTAATACTCGGAAATAATAAATAACAACTACTGAGCTGTACTACTCTGAACTACTCTGAAGCCTATTCTCACCTTAATTTTGGTGATTCTCCAGCTGCTATCGCTGTTAAGGGGAATGCAGCATCTGACAAAATTAGGCCTGTTAAGACTACTGATGAACCTCACCAAATTTCAATGGAAAGAAAAGAAAAAATGTAACAATGGGAAGTAAAAGAGAAATAAAGAGAGGAATTTAGGAAAATAGTCAGGTCGTGTAGAAAGAAAATCAGAGAGAGAAAGGCACAACACGAACGGAATCTCGCTACCACTGTGAAGGATAATAAGAAATCCTTCTACAGATACATCAATAGTAAAAGAAGGGGCAAGGAAAACATTCATTCTGTACTGGACATGGGAGGGAATATAGTTAGTGAAGATGAGGAAAAGGCTGAGGTATTTAACACCTTCTTTACCTCAGTTTTCAACAAAAAGACAGATCATCCTATGGACAGCAGGCCTCTGGAGCCTATAGAAGGTGATAAAAATCTAAACAGCCCCCCTGAAATATTGAAGGACACAGTCAGTGACCTCTTGAGCTGCTTAGATCCCCACAAGTCTATGGGACCGGATGGGATCCACCCAAGAGTGATGAGGGAGCTGGCAGAAGTGGTTGCCCAGCCCCTCTCTATCATCTACCAACAGTCCTGGCTCACTGGGGACATCCCGGATGATTGGAAGTTGGCGAATGTCACGCCAATCCACAAAAAGGGCCGGAAGGAGGATCCGGGAAACTACAGGCCCGTCAGCCTGACCTCAGTGCCTGGTAGGGTTATGGCACAGATCATCCTGGAGGCAATCGCACAGCACCTGCAGGATGGGCAAGGGATCAGACCCAGCCAGCACGGGTTTAGAAAGGGAAGGTCCTGCCTGACCAACCTGATCTCCTTTTATGATCAGGTGACCCGTCTGGTGGATGAGGGGAAGGCAGTGGATGTGATCTACCTGGACTTCAGCAAGGCCTTTGACACCGTCCCCCACAGCATTCTTCTAAAAAAGTTGTCGGCCCACAGCTTGGACAGGAGCACCCTGTGCTGGGTTAGGAACTGGCTGGAGGGCCGGGCCCAAAGAGTGGTGGTGAACGGGGCTGCATCCAGTTGGCGGCCGGTCACTAGTGGTGTCCCCCAGGGATCGGTGTTGGGCCCAGTTCTGTTCAATATCTTTATCGACGACGTAGATGAAGGGATTGAGTCCATCATCAGCAAATTCGCAGATGACACCAAGCTGGGAGGAAGTGTGGACCAACTGGAAGGCAGGAGGGCTCTGCAGAGGGACCTGGACAGGCTGGAGAGATGGGCGGATTCCAACGGGATGAGGTTCAACACGGCCAAGTGCCGGGTCCTGCACTTTGGCCACAACAACCCCATGCAGCGCTACAGGCTGGGCACAGAGTGGTTGGAGAGAAGCCAGGCAGAGAGGGACCTGGGAGTCTGGATTGACAGGAAGCTGAACATGAGCCAGCAGTGTGCCCAGGCGGCCAAGAAGGCCAATGGCATCCTGGCCTGGATCAGGAACAGCGTCGCCAGCAGGTCCAGGGAGGTGATCGTGCCCCTGTACTCAGCGCTAGTTAGGCCACACCTCGAGTACTGTGTCCAGTTCTGGGCCCCTCAGTTTAAGAAGGATGTCGAGGTCCTGGAGCAGGTCCAAAGGAGGGCAACCAGGCTGGTGAAGGGACTCGAGCACAGGCCCTATGAAGAGAGACTGAGAGAGCTGGGGCTGTTCAGCCTGAAGAAGAGGAGGCTCAGGGGAGACCTCATTGCTCTCTACAACTACCTGAAAGGAGGCTGTAGCGAGGTGGGAGTTGGACTATTTTCCCAGATGACTTTCAACAAAACAAGAGGACACAGTCTTAAGTTGTGTCAGGGGAGATTTAGGTTGGATATTAGAAAGAATTTCTTCACGGAGAGGGTGATCAGGCAATGGAATGGTCTGCCCAGTGAGGTGGTAGATTCTCCGTCCCTGGAGACATTTAAAAAAAGACTGGATGTGGCACTCAGTGCCATGGTCTAGCAACTGTGCTCCAGTGGGTCAAGGGTTGGACTTGATGATCTCTGAGGTCCCTTCCAACCCAGCTAATTCTATGATTCTATGATTCTATGAAAGCCAGGCTTTATACCTTAATCAAAAGCCTCTAATATCATCCTTTTCTTACTACAAAAGCCATGGGATGTTGCTAATCTGGGTATACCCTCTGGAGTGCAATTTTCTGTCCTGTGTTGCTGATGGTTCCGCTTGGAGGTACTGAAACCACAGCACTCTCCTCTCTTGGCCTTTGATACAAACAGGAACTGGAGACAGCCTGGCAGGCAAACACAAGAAATGGCCTCGAGTTGCCCCTCTCCTGCTGGATAGGGAAAAATGTACAACAGGGAAGGTCACCCTCAAAGGCAGAAGGGGTTCAGAGTGAGGTGGCAGGTCCTGGGGAGCAGGCCAAGGTGACCCTTTGGCAGCTCCCCCCTTGGTGAGAATGCAGAGCACATGTCAGCAATGCCCCACCCCAGACCAAAGCTCTAGTGAGAAGGAAGACAAACTTGACAATTTTCCCCTTCGATTTTTTGCCATTTGAGGAACGCATGAGGAAATCACGTGATCCGTTCAGCCAAACTGGCATTAACTTAGAGAAGCATAGGGCTTGGTTTTTATAGCCTTTTCTTATCCTTAGCATTTTTCCTTCAAGCCTCCACATTTTGTTGGGCTAATGGAACAAAAGCAAGGTCTGTCCTGAAGCTAATTTGAGGCCTGTCAATTTCCAGTGACTGCAAACAAAATCTGTAGCTTACTGGATAAAGTGTCTTCTTTGTATTTCAAAAATAGCCAGCACAAATCCAATTAAAAACGTTTCTTTTCTTTCAAATATCATATTGTTCTGAGTGTTTCTGTGTAAGCAGGGAACCCTGGATTACATTCCTCTCCAGGGAATCCTAAATGTTTATACAAATCACAGTAGGCAGCATTACAACACTTCCAACTTTTGCCACATGCACTTTGTCTATATTCAAACTTGGTCAGGAATCTGTCAGACTGCAAATTGTAAGAAAGAGAAATGAAAGGAAACTGTCTTATTTTTGTTCCTTTTGAGGATGTAATTCTATTAACAGTTCTGTATGTCTTTTCCCCATCAATTTCATTACAGATTAATTAATTCTTAGCAGTTTTCTAAAGCCAGGCAAAATATCATCTGACCCAAAACATTTCACAGCAGGGAAAAAAGCCTAGTTAGATAAGAGAAAATCCATCCTTTGGAAAAAAAGGGTGTTTAGCAGAACAGGCAAGAGTAGAAAAAGATCAGCTCTCCCTTTTCTTCAGCAAACACGCCTCTGCATGTCTCACTCATTAGATTTCACTTCTTTCCATTCCTGTCCATCATGCCCCAGACTGATCTTAACTACAAACTGGTGATACTATATCCAAGGACTTGCTGTTTTATGCTTTTTCTTCCTTGAAGACATCAACATCAGAGTGGCTGAGATACAGCCATGACCATTGCTTTGCTGTTGGTGTCTTGCCATTGTCATAGACCTCTTTCAAACAGGCACACAAAGTCTGAACATGCTTGGAGCTGCAGCCCAGATGATTTAACTTGTCTCTGAGGATGAAGCAACTGGTGAGAAAAAGGAGTCTACCTCAGAAACAAGCAAGCTCTGGCAGAGATTACATTTACTGTTGCCTGAGATAACCCCAGGAAGGGGTTGAATTTGCACCCTTTTCTGTGATCTTGTGTGTTGCTTCTACCAGGAAGGCTGGGACTGCCATCTGCTTACATTTATGTTTTTATAGGGCCTTTTATCACAGGGCTCCCAAAGCACTTTACACACTTACACCTTGATTCTCAGCTGTAACAGGAGATAGGTTTAAATTAAAATAATGTGCAGGCTGTAATCTAGGAATTGAGCTTTAGAGCCTCCTTTTTCACCTCTCAGTGGGTTTGTTGCAAAACAGGTACAAAAAGCCAGAGACAGGCATTGCAAGCCACACTACGAAAATTAAGATATTTCTGAGAACAGAAAAAAAAACCTGAAAGATTCAGAAGAACAGAAGCCATATTTTGCACGACATAGCTGGTAAATCTGACCATGTAAAAGAGAAGCACATCTATTCCTTTGATCATTGATGTGTAGAGGGGTAACACTCTCCTTGCCATGAAGAAACAGAAACACAGCTCCAAAAGCACCCATCTCCTTGATCTTCCATAGAGTTATTGGTGGATAATGACTGTATATAACAGGGAAGCCTAAAGAAAGGAGCAGTCTCTTTACGGCAAAGACCTGCTCCATTTCAGTGAGAGGGAGCTGATGTCCTCAGATATTGCAGAAGGTCATGGTGACCAACCAGGAAAGGCACAAGAGGTGACATGTCTCTCCTGTATTCAGTGGGGCATGTGTGACATTGCTATGCTGTCCTCCTGGGGAGGGGGACAGAAGCCAGAGCAGCACAGAAGCTGAATGTGGGAAGAACAAGACCAGAGGAGAGGAGTTTGTCTTTGGAAGTACTTCCACAGGGTTAGCAAGCTAATTAGTCACACAGCATGGGCCCAGCTACTGTGCCATGAAGCTTTTTTCATTAAATCTGCTTCTCTCTGGACCTGCTGTTGCTGGTTCAACAGTCAGTGGTCTGGCCAAGCAGAGAGAGCATGGAGTTCCTCTGGGCACAGGTGGACAAGCACATGGCTGATGCTTGCAGCTGAGCCACCCATCCTGGCCTCATTTACAGATAATGCAGAGAAACACTGTCTTTAAGGAAATACTTCCTCTCTTCCTGTAATAGACAGGAAATAGGATAAATGCACCCAACAACTGCCTGTTTCACTCCAATCTGAAGTCAAGAGAAAGGTTGTTTCTCAAACCCTCCACCCTGAAGAACAGGCCAGAGGATCCTCGCCAGAAGAACATCTCTGAAAAGAAGCATAATTTTTTTCAACATGTAGACTTAAAAATAAATTTTAAAAATTAAACCCTGTGAAAGTTAAAAGTGATAACACTCAATTGGGTCTTCAACATGCACAATAATATGTATTATCACTACTAGGGAGTATTAGTCAGTTTACACCACAGCACACCAACTTGACTTCCCAGATGAAAGCACCTGATCCAAAGGAAAGGCTGAGAAACTAAAAAAGAGCTGGGAACAGGAGGTGAGAAGGCATGGGGTAAAGGATGAGGAGAGGTAGGGGAAGCAGTGAAAAACAGTAACAGAGACTGAAGGAAAAACATCAGAATATGCAGCGCTGGAAACCTGGTTCATTCCAGCTCCTTCTCCTTTCATTCTGAGTTAAATCATTTCCCCACCCTCCCTGACCCTCACTTCTGCTCTTCTGGGGCTCATTTGAACCACACACTGCAGCTCAGCTCACTCCTTCACCAGCTCAGACTCATAGCCACCCACAGAAAAATCCTTCAAAAAACAACCTGGGATGCATTCTGGAGTGAAGGGGTGGCCTGAAATAGCTCCTGCTGACACCCTGCCATTACAGATAAATAACAGCGCTCGCTGGAGCTGGGACTGGAGTCCAAGTCCTCTGGCAGTTTTTTGAAACTGTAGCTGTTTCTTCTCTCTGCTTTTCAGAAAGTGTACAAAATGAAATGGCTCCTTTCGGGGCAAATGACACAATGGTGCTAAACGGCATGATTTGTTTGCTTGCTTCATCCCAGGAGGGGAGGAGAAAGGAAGGAATGTATATTTGATCTGATCCAAACAAATTTTTCATGTTGTTGTTTCTGCTAAGCTCACACCAAAAAAATGAAGTCAATGGCTCAAACTGCCCTACACAAAAGAAATTTGAGGGGGCAAAGAGAGAGAGGAGACCTCATTTCTCTCTCAAGACTCATCTGACCCTCTGACACCCCAGCCTGGGACAAACTCACTTACAAAACCCAGCATTTGGAAATAAATTTTAAAAATAGCCCGAGCTGCCCCGCATTCGGGAGAAAAGCTGTTTATTTACTTTGTCTTCTCCCACAGTGCCTGTGTGCTTGTGTCAGAGCGTGCTCTGAATTGCCCACTGACCTACATTCCCCAGGATGTGGAGCTGTGCTTCCCTGCTCCAGGGCTCTCCGGCACCCCTGGCCCCAGCCCTCTGCTCCTGTTCCAGCATTGCACCGGCTATACCAGCAACACTGTGCATAAGTGGATAACGTCTCAGGCCACCGAAGCATGGTTTTAAATGGATAGACAGCCAAGTGTATATTAATTAAACTTAAAAGTTCTATTTATTGACAAACACAGGGGGATTACGCAGACAATAAGTGGTGGAAAGTACTCCAAAATATTATTACCCTTTAATTACTGTGCTATAGTGACCCCAGCAAGCTGATGTATAATCAAGACTGCTGTGCACGCTGTTTACAGCAAGCAGTCAGGAGAAGCAAACTTCTTAGTTCCCAGCCTCTCTGACCAGCTGCAATGTTTGGAGGTGCAGGAAGAACACAGAAGGCACCAAAGCACTCTTATTTAGCTCCTCCTCAAGAGGCTGCGTGCCTCCAGCTCCCCGTCATGCTCACCAGACCCGGGGAGTCCTGTCGTCAGCTCATGTTCCCCCCAGCAGCGCTTTCAGTCCATCACACCAGAGCTCCCATAGCACCCAAACTGTACTGAAATAACAGAGCTGACATCATGGAAGTTAATTATCATTGCACCACGCTTTGCTGCTGGCAGGTTTTAGAGCCGGGCATCTTAGGAGTTTGAATTTATTTTATGCTTTGGTGTTCCTGTGTGCTTACAGCCGAAGCATTTCACAGGCAAGCTGAGCAGCCACGCAAAGAAGTCACAAGGATCTGGAACCTTTGGGGTGCTGATCCTGCTCCCCTGAGTCTGTTACTGGGATCAACTCCTTAAATTTAGTGAGATCAGTACTAGATCCAGTGATGCAGTGACAATCGGTACCTCCTTAGGGTAGTTTGCAAGCACTCACCAAAAATACATGTCTTTTATTAAAAATGAAGATGAAAAAATCAGCAATATATGGTAAAAAAAAATAATAGCTAAGTTTGAAATAGCCCCATTCTCACTCACACACACAACATACAGATTTAATAGCACTGACCTCTGTGCTCCTCTGTTCCCTATCTCCCAGCAGTACAAGCATATTGCTGTCTCCTGCTACTCAACTTGGCTGCCTTTAGCACTGGCAGCTCATTTTCCTTCCCCGAATCCCCAGCACCCCCAGTTCACTTCCAGGTGTTTTCATTCCAATAGCCTGAAGAAGGAGACACATGCACCCATTAGCGAGCCAGCAAAAAGAAAATCTCTCATTCTCTTGCATTCACATAACTGATTACAATCCAAACAGCAACATGCATTTTCTACATGACCCTGGCCCTGTGTTTCAAGAGCCATACCTACTCCCAAATTTCCCAGTCTGGGCAACCTGAACAATAGAAAGAGCTGTGGGCAAATGAAGTCATGGTAAGTATGGGAAATAGCTGAGTAAATCACATTACAGCACCAGCAAGCCTGCCACCACTACTGCCTTTGTAACAAGTAGCCTGGGGCACCTGTATTTAGTACCTCCGAGCTCACATTTAGCAGCAATTTGGACCACACTCACGTTTGACCTTCTCTAAACCAGCCTGACTCTGTCTTCCAGGACCTCAGAGGCTTCTTCGCAAGGCCCAAGAGCCTCTCTTCCACAAAGCAGAGAAAGGTGGGGGTATAAAGGACTCCAGCTTCCTGCTTTGGGCTTCTTTGTAAGCAAGATAAGGTCTCTGTGATTGGCTACAAACATCCCTGGGGAAATCATCTGCAAACCTAGGGCTGCCAGCGCAGACGGTGCTTTGGCTGTTATTTCTCATCAGCAATACCATCTCTCATATTCCATCTCCAAAGGCTCTGATGCTCAGGTAGAGACCAGGATGTCTAAGGACTTCAGGGCAATTCAAGCAGGAGAGGATTTAGCAGCTTTACTACTCCACAAGTAAAATAGTACCAAAGCTGGTCAGAAAATTTCTAACCAAAAAAAGTACCAATTCATTACCTCCCAAACAGTTGCTGCTTTCCCAAACTCAGCCACCACTTCAGCTCTCTAGGAACCTCACTCCACTTTTTGGAGGGGACTCAGGATGCCAGTTCAGCACTCAGGGTCTCCTTATCTGCAGAGCTGCCCTGGAGGTTTTGGGAGCCACTGGCAGGGCTGCAGCCCGTGATTCTCTCTGTTCCATTCCACAGCAGTAGAGCCTGAGGAGCTGCTGGAAATGTCTTCAATCTTTCTTTCATTTGCTTGCTTTAATACACTACACATCATGTTTCAAAACAATGGTATTTACTTCAAACTGAAAGCCTAACTTTTAGCCAGCTTTATGCTCAGTGTGTACATTGATAATATCTGGGATGAGAAGAAAAATTTGTAAGCTTCCAAATGACTTTGAGACATATTAAAAATGCCCTAGGTTGAATAGCTGGCAGATCAGCAAACTGAACAACCAAAGTTCATGCTTATGCATGCATGTGCATGTACCACCCCACAAACCACCAGCAAATGTTCCCTGTCATAGGAGCAGCATTGCATAAGTGGTATTAACATGCAGAATTACTTTGTGTCTGCATCTGGCACAGCTTTTGCTGGACAGATGACTCATATTCATTCTGCTCTTAATTGCCGAATCTTTTGAAGTAAAATCTTATGCTGTTCTTTCTGTTTGTAATGGGTAAAATATTAATTTCTTTGTATATGGCAGTATGTTTTCATATATCCTGCTGCCAGGTGTTGCTGTCAACCAGGTGGCAGTACATCCTGCTCTAAATCTTGACTCTGTTTCACAGGTTTGCTAGGTCTGTTTCATGAAGGCACTTTGAGATTTATGAAGAAAGGCAGTTTGCCTTTTCCTTAGAGACCAGCAAACACAAATACTGCCCAAAAAGTTGCTATATATGTGAGCAGCAATGTACCAAATGTGCTCATCTGTCCCAAGGTTGTCTGCAATGAGGGTGGTAGGAATGGTGGATGTTAGCAGCCTCAGGGTGTAAAGGTGCAGATAGCCCCAGAAGACCTTCAGACCTTTAGAAAGAGGTTTTGATCTCTTGGCACTAGCCTGGTCAATATGCCAAAGCCACTGGAGGTTCTCTTTATGCCTCACGCAAGACTTCTCCCAGGCACAGACCTGGTGTTGTTCCAAATCTAGATTCTTTACCTGGTATGCATAGAACCTATCAACACACAGAGCTGAGACTTCTTTATTTATTACAGTTCTGGGCAGAAAACTGCTAGGCATCCAAAGTGGCCAGAACAACCCAGTCACAAATACACTGTATATATCTGATTTTGAATGTATAAACACACACATCTATTCTCAAGTATCAATGAGTATTTTATCACAGTATCATCTACTGGTTAATTTTATTTCTCACTTTCATTTAAAATTACTGTACCTGCTTATTAAAATATGCATGCTCAGAGGGTGAGGGACTTCAGGAGGAGGCAGGTAATTAAACTGTAGATGTGTGTTTTTCATATTAAAAGAGCTAAATTCACATAAAGGAAAGAGAAATGAGGACCTTCTCTGGAATGTTTTCAGATTCCCGCTCCAGTGTTCTCTTCTAGTTATAAATCTTATCAGTACAATACTACTATCCTAAAGCCAAGCAAAAGCAAATTTATTTCTAGCAATAGTAGTCTCAGTTACAAAACTTGGACAACACAATCCTGAACTGCAGAATCAAGGAGAAACATTGTTCTTTGATTTTCTACTTCTTACCCTTTTATTATTTTTGGAACTCTGGGACCTGCAGACCCCCACAACTGAGCTCAGCCCTTCTGTCCACCGCTGTGGACTTACTCATTCAAGTGTACTCACACGGCCTTCAGGTCCGCAGCCTCCTCTTCCCCAGTTGGTTTCTGGTTCCTTCACAACCCATTCCCTGCCATTTGTGTCACTCTCCACAGTGCTGCATCAGCCATAGCACAGCAGCCAGCTCCTTGCAGAGCCACTCCTGGACCTTGGATGTACTCGGGCCCTTGTTCTTCAGACCATGACAGATGTATTACCAACTGGATACTGAGTAGGGCAACAGATAAGTTAGATGGAGTCCCTCTGTGAGTGGTATGCACTCCGCAATCCAAATAAATTAGAAGCCTTGTGTAAATATAACACACTGTAATGCTGTCACTGATTTGCAGGTAAAATAGCAAAAGCATAGCTCAGCTCATTTTGTAAGACCGAATACAAACTTGGTACACGGATAAGTAACTGGTTTATTTCTGGCTTCACCCCCAGGACCAATGCTCCCTGACACTGGTATTTAAAGAAGTGCTTTCTTCAATCCAGGGCATGTGGTGTGGTGGGGTTCTTTCCCCATGCTGGCTTCAAACAAGCTGTGGGTGTCTGGGTGGGTGGGTTGAGTGACATATTAGTGAGGAAGCTTCCTCCCCTTTCAGAGCTACACAGAGAAGTCAGAAAGGCATCGTTTGAAATAGTGACAGGCAGATCATGTCGGACTGTTGCTGATGAAAAAGACTTTAAATCCATCAAGAATCTTGAATTTGGAACTGCACTGCTACGAAGAGAGGGGTAGAGTGAACTTCTCTAACCTCTATAAATATTATCTATCTTTTAATTTCACATTTTCTCCTCGAAAAGCCTTTCAAAATGCACACTCCCTCCTTTCAGCTCCTGGCATCCAATCAAACTAGCTATCTAACAACAAGGAGCAGAGGAAGTCTGTCCTTCGTCTCCATTTATCAGTGAAAGATTCCCTCTTCCCTCCCTCACACCCCCCACCCTGGCTCGGAAGGTCTTCCAATTACCTCCTTTACCTGCCGCATTAAAAAGTAAAGCATATGAGTTGCCAGAGATACAGAGTCTGAGGACAAGCCACTGTGGCAAAGCCATGACATTAGAACAGATGGAAAACTTCTCGAGAACAAAATGTGCACAAAAAAATGGGTTCTGTCTTTGAAGTGTATATTCACGGTGGGTGCTTTCATGTCTTTTGAAAAGCCCTAGCTCAAATCTGACCTACTTAGGCAACATTCTTATTTATGTCTCCGACTAAGGAGCTGTATATTTAGCAAATGAGAGGAAATCATCCCCCTGTCATGTTTATAGATTGGAGCAAACTTTGCTGTTTAATTCTTCAACAGATTTGTCTCCATAAAAGTGGATGTAATTTAAACACTGCTAAAAAAAATCAATAAATTCTAGAAACTTAGGATAAATGGATTCATAATTTCAAATATATTTATATAGATATTATATATGTACAGACATACATACAGAGAAAGAAAGAGAGAGCATTTATTCAGTAGACTGCAGTTAAACCATATTTATTTAACTGGTTCAAGAGTAATGGGCAAGGCAGAGCAAAGGTGGAGTGAATCTTAAGACTTTGCCATTTTAATTGATGCGAAATGCTAACAACATTCTGTAAAATACTGAGGAACAGAAAAAATCTTAACTCTTCATAGGCTTGGTAGGCTTATCTGGACTAAAATGAAAAGAAATTAAAATGAAATTAAAAGATTCTTAAATTAAAGAAATTGAAGCTGAAAGGCACCTCAGGAGGTCTTCTCATCTGTCTCGATCTCCCAAAGGCAAGATGAATTAGACCCACATTATTCTGGACAGACATCTGGTAAGCTTCCAAGCAACCTATTTCCCCTCTTTGCAATTATCACTAGTAGAAGGATCTTGCTGGCATGTATGCTCGGTCCCTCACTCAGGTTAAAGCCCATTACCCCTTGTCCCAGTAGACAAGGAAGACAGATTATTATTTCTTTCTGCTTTTCAGCCACCTTTCAAGATTTATCACATTCTTTCTCTCCTCTTCAGTTTAGGAAACCCCAATTTGTTCAGTCTTTTCTCACGGATCATGTTTCTAGTTACACTTCAAGTGTAACTTCTAAGATGATCCATCCCAAGACCCAGATCCTTCTCTTCAGAGAGCTGCTTAGCCAGTCACCTCCTATCCATGCACCAATGCTGTTGAATGCTCCCAGCTCAAGAGAGGAGAGAGAGCCTTGCTGCCATCCACACCCCAGTCTGTCCAGTCCATTCCTCCGACTTCTCCAAGTTACTTTGCATTCTGAACCCATTCTCCACCTGGCCCACGGCCAATCCCAGCTTGCAAACCAAGCAAGAACCCTCTGTTAATGAAAATAGAACCCTACCTGTTAATGAAAATATAGCACCCGACTCAAAATCCCCTTCCAATTTCACAGTTAATCGTTGGTAACTGCTTTCCAACTACATCTTGTCAGACAGCTAAAATAATAGTTTCTTCTCATCCTTGTTTCTCCAAGTTGCTCATGACAATGTCTTGTAAAACAGTATCAGAAAACTTATTAAAATCAGGACACATGACACCCACTGCTTTTTTCACACCCACAAGGTCTGTTCTCTTGTCTCAGAAAGAAAAGAGATTGGTTTCAAATTATTTGCTCCTGACAAATCTGTGCTGGCTGTTCTGCTCATATCCTTGTTACCTTCAAGCTGTTTACAATCGATTGTTTGATTGTTTGTTCCACGTATTGGCAGGTAGCTGACTTGACTACAAATCCATGGATTCAGCTTTTTCTGCTTGTTATGAATAGACACTATCTCTGCCCTTTTTCTGTCCTCCAGAACCTCTCCTGTCTCCATGACTTCTGAGGATAAACATTAAAATTTCTGGGATTATTTCATGCAGTTCTCCACCTCCCTTTACTCAGGGCTGAATTCCAAAAGGCATGATTACTTCTTAAAAAATTTAGTTTATCTCAGTATTTTATAATATCATTTTTTCTCTACAGTAGCATGAACTATCATCCTGTAGTCATCGGGTGTATTAAAACTCCAATCAGAGTTGAGCTTCTTCACAGAATCATAGAATGGCTTGGGTTGGAAGGGACCTTAAATGTAGTATAGTTCCAAACACCCTGACATGGACAGGTACACTTCCCAATAGACCAGGTTGCTCAAAGCCCCATCAAACTTGGGCTTGAACACTTCCAGGAATCAGGCACCAACAACCTCCTTGGGCAACTGGTTCCAGTGCCTCATCACCCTCACACCAAGGAATTTCTTCCTAATGCCTAACCTAAATCTACCCTCTTCCACTTTAAAGCCATTAACCTTTGTCCTATGGCTACATGCCCTTGTAAAAAAACCCTCTCCAGCTTTATTGTAGACCCCTTCATGTACAGGAAGGCCACTATAAGGTCTCCCTGGACCCTCATCTTCTTCAGGCTGAACAACTCCAACTGCCTCAGCACAACTTCATAGGAGAAGTGTTCCGGTCCTTCATATTCATATTCATATTCATGGCCTTCCAATTGACTTGCTCCAACAGTTCTATGTCCTTCTTGTATTGTGTGGTCCAGAGCTGGACACAATACTGCAAGTGGGGTCTCACAACAAAGAAGCAGAGAGGGTGAATCGCACCCCTCAGCCTGCTGGCCACGTTTCTTTTGGTTCAGCCCAGGACAACACCAGCTCTCTGGACTGCAAGTGCACATTGCTGCCTCATGCTGAGCTTCTCATCAACCAAAACCCCCAAGTCCTTTTCTTCAGGGCTGTCCTCAGTTAATTTTCTGACTTGCCTGTATTTACACTTGGGATTGCCCCAACCCAGGTGCAGGACCTTGCATTTGGCTCTGTTAACTTTATGAGGCTGGCATGGGCCCTCTGGATGCCTCTCCTCCCTCCAGCCATGTTAGTTGCCACCAGTCATCTCCATGTTTTCCATGTGCTTTAGCAGAGCCTTCAGGAGGTTCTGATCCATGATCTTGCAAGGCAGAGATGTGAGATTGACTGGCCTGTAGTTCTCCAGGTCTTCCTTTTTTCTCTTTTTGAAAATGAGGGTTACGTTTCCCCTTTTCCAGTCCGTCGAAACTTCACAAGGCTGCAATGACTTCTCAAATACAACAGAAAGCAGCTTTGCAACTTCATCCACCAGTTTCCTCAGGAGCTGTGGATGGACCTCACCAGGTCCCATGGACTTGTGCACTTTCAGGTTCTTTAGGTGGCCTTAAACCTGCTCTTCTACAGTGGGAAGATCTTCCTTCTCCCCATCCCTGCCTTTGCTTTCTGGTGATGTGGTCAGGTCCTTTACCAGTGAAGACTGAGGCAATGCTCTTAATAAACATTGATTCAGAAGCTGATAATACTATTTATTTAGATGGGATAAACTAGTCTTTCACATCTTCCTCAGGCTAAACTTTTCAGAAGTTCTCAAGTTGCTTCTGAGATACCTGATGCTCAAAGGCCCTCCTTCTTCATCTCCTAAATGGAAAGGAGTACTTGTCAACTTACAAAACCAAGCCCCTATTTGAGGTTCATACTTTGACAAAAATGGGGTATTTCAAGACAATTGTGATTCCTCCTGGTCAAAGCTCCTCTGAAAATACCATAATATTTACATTGTTTCTGTTCCATCTGAAGGTAGAAGGGCCACAGTGTGCAGAAATGGACATAAATCATCAAAACCCTTTAAAACCCTGTCCACATTTTCAATGAGAGCTCCAAACCTTTCTTCTGCAACCCAGCAATCTGACCTAACTCTGCTTAATTCTCTCACCTCACACTCCCAAGTCATAACATCATATTTATACTTGTCTCTTTAATGCTTGTTTAGAGAATTCCTACAAATCCACTGATGAAATTTTAAAACCCAAAAGATACACTTTTCCTTAAAATGGATTAAAACAGTGTCAGCTCCCCTGAAGTTAATGAATTAATACTATTCCTTAGAGCTGTTTTTATTCCTTCTGATATCCTAAATGATGCTGAACCAGAAAGAGTGAAGTAACTGAAATCCAGATATGTTAGTTTCTGCTCCATTAGGAAAAGGAAAATCAATTTGGCAAAACATAAAAGAAGAAAATCAATAGGAAAAGAGATTTTATTTTCAGATGAGGACTAAGAATATATTACAAACAATGGTGAGTGAAAATTATTCATTGATTTGTATAACACCTTTCACAAGCCCAAAAAGTGCTCCAAAGAATTATAGATTATTTAAATCTAAGGATCACTTACTGCCAAATGCACCTATCTCTGGGGTGGGGTGCAGCTGCTATGAAACTACACTTGCAAACACTACACCCCAGCTTTAGGGCAAAAATGCTTTATCTGAAGATGCATAAAGGGAAGATGAAAATGCATAGTGGAATTAACCAGGAAGGAATATGACCACACTGCAACTATATTGATTTCGGTTTAAGCTTAAACTCATGCAAGACAGGTCCATCAGCCCATTAAAAAAATTTTGGCTCACAAAGTCCCCAGAATGCTCTTTGTCAGAAGCTGGGATAATATGCCAGAGGCTGGGTCACTTCGTGTTTGCCCTATTCCTTTTGCTCAGAAGAGAAAGGGAAACCTGGAAACTGTCAGCAACCCAGATGACACTGGGCTAGCTGGACCTTTGGTTTGATGTCACGTAGCTGCTCCAAAGTCCTGAGCAAATATTCTGGGCTGTGAGCTCCATCAGTGCTGAAGCTGGCACAGCTTTGGCTGTGCTGACACAATGGCAGGGCAGCCATCTCTGGCAGAAGGGCAGGTGGTGCCACCGACAAGGTAGCCTTTTGTATTCTCCAGCATGAACCACTGTACTCATCCGGAGGCATGCTAAATCCTCAGTGTTAAGCACACATTAAGTTGTTTCAGGATATGGGCCGCGTTTATAGCACTGTCATTAGCACCAAGGGCTCGCACTGCATAAAATTACACAAAGTACCTTTTGTACCTCGAGATGTACTTAGCAAGCAAACTCCTAGGGGCAGGCGATGTACAGGCTCCTGTTTCTCTAAAGCACCTCATTCAATTACAGCAATATAAAAATGATTTATAATGATCTATTAAAAATACAACTCAAATGACTTATCACTCCTGGGGTCCTGGGAATATACTGCAAGATTTGCCATTTAATTGTAAATCAAATCTAGTGGCCAGTACCTCACATTTTAGAGAAAGATGAAAACTACTGATACACCTCACCAATTGCAAGTGCAGCATGTCTTGGCTGATACAATCTTGGGTAATCACTCAAGACATTACTGGAAGGGAGGAGAAATGTAGAAGAAAGTGGAAGACATTTCCACTCCCTGCAGTCTGTAACCCAACTAGTTCTTCCACTGATCAGGGAGCTTTCACCAAGGGCTGCTGCAGGGCAGGTGGACGAGCACACCAAAACCACTCAGCATCACTGCCATCCCCCAAGGAGTTTCTTTCTCAGCTTTCTCTGGAAAGGCTTCTTGGAAAAAATTGTAGAATTATAGAATCATAGAATCTATGGGAATGGAAGGGACCTTAAAGATCACTTAGTTCCAACTCCCCTGCCATGGGCAGGAACACTTCCCACTGGACCAGGCTGCTTCAAGCCCCATTCCACGTGGCCTTGAACACTTTCCTGTAGGCTACTTCAGGCCACTATAAGGTCTCCCCTGAGCCTTCTCTTCTCCAGGCTGAAAAACCCAGGTCTCTCAGCCTGCCTTCAAATAAAATAAGCAGCATGACAGAGTAAAGAGTTTGCCTAAAAAGCCACAAGCTGGGCTAGAAAGAGATCCCCAGAGCATCTTACACATGTAGTTCTAAACAACCTGCATTGCAGGGGATGACCTAGACCCCTGGGGGAAAGCCAAGGCTATCGGTGGAGTAGAAGTACAGCACCTGCTTCAACTCACTCACTTCAACAACCCAAGTCTACCTGTCCCTATGCTGAGAAAAAACAAGGAAATGTAATAAGAAAATCTCAAATTAGAAACCTGGTCCCCCTCTTGTCATCTTCAGAACAGCCAAGAGCTAGTACAGAAGTCTGCAACATCATTAAAATCAAAACACACATCATGTGCATCAGAGGCATGCTCCATATCTGATCAAGATACTCCTAATTCTTACCATTGGCAGACAGGGATGGAAACTATTTTCACCCTGGATCTGCCTGTTTTTGATAAAGTATGTTGATAAAGCTGCATTTGTAGGAACACCCAGGCCAGGAACGGACCTATTTGGCCAACAAATTCTTTCCTCTGCTTTTCCTCATGGTCATATCTAGCAGCACCTCTCATGAGTTGATAAAGCTGTACCTTGACAACAATGTCAGAGCAGATGAGAGAGGTTTACTCCTTCCTACAAAGCCATGGGAAGCTATCACAGAACACAGGGTAGAAATCCACAACACAGATAATCTGAGATGCCTTCACCAGCTAAGACTAGCCAGGAGCTAAAAAAAAAATATATTTCTAATTTTAAGGTAATATTGAAGAGAACTGAAACATTTCTGCTCATGGAAAATAACAGAGACCTTCAGGAATTCCTCTTCATTTTCACACTTTCATTCGCAAACCCTCTGTTTTGTCTCTTTCTTCTGTTTTTCCCTGCTCCTTCCCCCAGTTAGTGATCTTTGCCCCCATGGCTGTGAGAACTCTTAAAATCTTCCCTTCTTAAGGAAGATTAAAAGATAAAGGCCACTAGTAGCATAAAATATATTTCTTGCTCAACAAAATTGGCAATATATTGCTTATACAGCTCCCCTCGCCCATTTCCCTAGAGATGAGCACACCACCAGTGACAGCTGATGCTCTTCCCAAGTTTGGATTTTTACATAGGAACCCTGTGTAGATCCTGTAGCAGCTAATCCTGCCTCACACTGTACCTGTTCCTCATTGAGGGCATGCTCTCCTCTAAATAGCAGTCTTTTTTTCAGAGAGCTTTTATCCTTGCTACAATTTGCTCTTTGCTTATATTTGGCTGAAGCTGGCCAACCAGTTGTCCAAAAGTCACTGGGAAGACAACTGCTCACCTCACCTCACACACAATGCAACACAGAAGCCTCATTTTCTGAGGAACTAAGGCTAGAAAACAAAAAGTGAAACCAGAATCTTCTGGTCTCTCACTCCCTGTGAATCTAACGTTCATCTTTGTTACAACTGCCTTCTGACAGGAATTGCCTTTATCTGTATTTTGTAAAGCTTTGAGCATATTGCCAGCACTTTAATAATAAAATATCAGAGAGAACCATATATCTGAATAGTATTATGCAGAAAATATGTGCATGTTCACACAGACGGCAGATGTATAAAAATATTGAATATGTAATCTAAGGCTGCATTTGTGTGTTAGTGTGTAGGTCAAACATAGGGCAAAGTCTTTCCACTACGCACAAAACCAACAAGTACACTGGACAGAAAGAAAGAACATCAACTCCTTTAATTCTGGATGCTAAAATGTGCAAGTTCTAACTGGCGTTTGGATGGGTGATTTCCCCAGGGAACCCCAGGTGTCCTGGGCACACGCCAAGCAGTTATTGCTGAGCACTGGGGCTCAGGTTCACCTCACCTAACCTTAGCCATCTGTCTCCCTGTGAAGACTCGGGCACCTCCAGAGGGTGATACCTGGGAGGATGGAATGAATCACCCTGCTCAGGTCTCACCACTGACTACAGAGGCAGCCCAGACTACTTGCTTAGATAACTGTGTGATTTTGGAATAACTACAGTTAAGTGAGATGAATGCCAGCCTTGGTGAATATTCGCCCGCAAAAAACAAGTGAGTGGGAAGACTTCAGAACACGGCTGGATGGGAATAAGAAAGAGCAAACCACAACCCCCAAATTCTCATCTTCCATGCAGAAGCAAGAACTGGTTTGTAATGCCCAGAAACTTCTGCAACTGCATTAAGGGGTCTTCATAAAAACAAACAAACATGGCTAAGGCAACTAACATTGGCCTTTTAAATATATTTGCTGACAATGAAAGTTAGAAGTATTCTCCCTATAGATTCCAGTTACTGGAAAATTGTGATTACTGCAAGAAAATGGCAGAAGAGCAAATCTGCTTTGGTACTGATTTGGGTAACTCCCATTTAGCCACCACAAAAATCAAAAGAAAGTCCTAGCAGGATAATCCACACAACCTGAGCTGGATTCTGCAGCAGCAGGCTCTAATTGCTCCACTTCCCCCAGATTTCAGGCACAAAAGGTAACAGATTCGACCCACTGGGCAGTGGGTTCAAGCATTGCTAGCTGTCCACCCATTTCTGCACTTGAATTCATTGGCTTTAGAGCAATTCTATCAGCTTCAAAGTCCTACTTCCCATTAGTGCTATCGACCAGGAGATATTGTTAGAGGGGTTTTGTGTGCTCTTTTTTTTACCTTCACTGTATGGAACACTGCTCATCCCCATGTCCATTAAATATACATTTGAACAGCATTTCCACCTGCACTTTGTCACCTCAGGTTCTCAGGGGGTGTACCTCCACTTGGCTCTGAGCTCAAGGGCGCCCTTGATATCAGCCTGAGAGCACCAACAGGCATGCTAATACCCATTTGAAATAGCTCTTCCTTTGCCTCAGACGTTTCCATGCACTCAACAAATAAAAAATCTCTGCTTCACTCTGTCTGCAGTGCTGTAGGACGACCTCACCTCATTCTGTCAGTGAGCTACGGTTGCTTTCAGGCATCTCCTAGACTTAGCTTTCCTTCCTGGAGTGTGTCATTCCCCCCCTCCCTACTTTAAGATCCAAGTTAACAAAAGGCTGTGTCTGTATTGATCTAAGCTTACCTTCTTGTAGATATTCACCCTGGTGCTGCTAATATGGTATTTCTTTTCAGAATGTCCACGATCCCTGGAAAATTAGAAGCACCTTTTAATTATGATCTGCTTCTGAACAAGAAAGAATATAAATTGCAAAAAGTTGAATTTTCTGCAAATGAAACTTGGGCAGTAATGATAATTTGTTACTCTGCTGTCAGTAAGAGGTGTCTATTTGGGTCACTGAAGAGGTTCTTCACTGGGAATAAGTTAAATTCAGCATCTACCATCTTGTCCTGTGGGTGAAGCATGTTATCTCAAATACGCAATACAACCCAAACTGGGTGTCATCTTTTTTAAACTTTCTTTTTTTGTGAATCAGTTCCAACTCTTGGGAGTAGGACATCACAACAGGCATTTCCTCAACAAAGAACTGACATGAGAACAAAAGCTATTCCTGAAGATTTCCCAAAATAAAAGTGAGACAGATGAGTGAAGAAAAAGTTGCATGGGTGCCTCTTCAAAGAAGAACATGGTCAGAAAAGAATTATATCAAAAAGCATAGATTCATTAAAACAAAAATGCCTCACAAAAAGTGTCAGTTTTGCAGAAATGTATTTCAGAGAAAAAACACAACCCTGGCTCCAACACTGTGAATATGTCAGATTTGGACATCTTCAGAGCTAACAGTGTCAGTGTTTCATCTTAAAATGACTTCTCATTTTAAATATACTTGTATATTTTATATTCTAGTACTGCATTTGATAGCATAACCAGTACAGTTGAGTCAGAGTGAATCCTGCCTAGAAATTTCCTCTGTAAGGAAAAACTTCAGAACTTGGAATTTCCATTCTACATTGAACCCCAGGTTTATTTCAATATCTTGAAATCCTTTGGAGAACAGAATTTTCATTCCTTGTCCAACACTGCTTTAAAACTCAGCCCTCTGTCAACAGCTACATCAATGATAGATCCTTTTGAGATGATAGCATCCTTTTGAGAAAATGGTTCCTGCTCAGCTTTCCTTTTCATTGGCATCTGGTGAGGGTTGCCTTGCTGGAGATCTAGACAAAAGCAGCTAAGCATTTTTCCTGAAAAAGCTACAAACGGTTAAGTACTTGTCCCTGTTCTGGACCCTGGGCAATATCTTTCCATATAATTATTTCTGATGTTGTCATTAGCTCCGGTACTCTCACTATTTATTACCATAGGTATTCCGAGACTCATAAAAATGTGATCTTATTCAAGGCTTAAACAACACATGAAATAAATCAGAAGCACTGAACATTGGCTGACACTGGAGGAAACCTGGCTGGGAACAGCTGGATTGCTCTCTTGACTAAATATTTACAAAAGCCATGATTATATCACTGAGTGACACTGTGTGAATGTAACAATTTATCAATCACCATGTTTAACTCAAATCCCTGCAGGAGGGGATGGCGTTCTTACTTAACAATAAGTATCTACTGTATGCTAATTAAGTGACTTATTTTGCACTTAAGGTTACTTCAGGGATATGTGGGCTTTTTAACTACCCATTTCCTAAGCACCACTATTATTTCAGAGGCACAGAAAATACAGAGTTAAGCTGGGTTGTCACTTGCGCCGGTCCTCATCCAGTAACACCACTGGAATTGCTTGGGGCACAAGCTGGAGTGGGGGAGAGCACAAACCAGTGCACAGAGTGTATTTTGTTTTCTATACTCCCTCTGATACCAGGTGCCCACGGGTGGTGAGTACCTCAGCAGCTACCCTGCCATTCCATCACCACCATGGTACCTTCTGCATGACAGCCCCTGCCAGTTTGCCAAGAGGCTGGCAGTGCTCACGGTGCTGGCTGGCTGCCACACGTCCAAGCAGAAGTGCCCGTGTCTCTGGGAAAGGTGTCCCAAACTCTTCTCATCCTATCTTCACCATGTCAGGCACAGCTGAGTGTTCATTTGCCCTGAAAATGCCTGAAGTTTCACCTCGTATCGCGGGGCTCTGCAGCACCAAGCCCAAACTTGCTGACAGCACCCACATGAGTCTGTTTAACAAACAACCTTTCTCCCTGCCAGCTCCAAACCCAGTGCTGTTTCTATCAGAGCTGGTCAGCATTGACTGAGTAATCCTCAACCTGTAGATCTCAAAAAGGTCACCAAGATGACAAACACCAGCATACCTGCTGCAAGGAGAGAAGGGCTGGGTCAGTGAACAGGTGAGCTTTGCCAAACTGTGGCTTTGCCAAGGAATGTAAGGATTAGGTTTATACAGATCAGATCAGCAAGGGGATCTGATCATGACATCAGGAGGAGATGGTTTCCTTAAAGTCAGTCCATGTCATACTCATACAAAATGCATATTTGTGCACCAGAAACAACTACCACAAGGCAGGAGCTTTTTATAAAATCTTTCACCTTCTGCTTCATGCCAGATTAACTGTATTGCACTAGCAATGGTGTGAACAGTTCAGCTACCTTCCTGTCCCCTGCAGATTACAGGTTTTAGTACAATGCAAGAGAAAACACAAATCTCTCCTCTGCCAGTCCCACAGCACAGACACTTTAAAGTTTTTCTTCTAAATGTCACACAGGCACATGGATAGTGCAGCAGGTTTGTGTGGATCCAGCCTAACATTCAAAATGAACAGGTGGCATCAGTGGCTCACCTCTGGAAACTACTTTTAAAGCTTGTCTTTCTTTCCAAGAACCATTGTTCAAAGAGAAGTTTGGGGTGATGTCCCTGCTCTCTTGAGAGCTTGAGAAGAAAGTTTCCTTCATATGGATCTCAGAAGCAGATTTTTCTTCCCATTTTCTGCATGTTGAGAGTCTGCATAATAATTGTATTTTAGCCTTTGGAGCCCATCTGCCAACAAAGGGGAAAATTCACCTTCTTCTTTCTACCTACAGAGAGGTTTATAAATCAGTAAGTACACAGACATGGGAGCGCAGGATTTGGTCACCCTTCCAGGAGCACTTAATGGCTCAGACAATCACAGCAAGTGCTCTTTTCAGAAACACAGGGAGGGGAGAGAGAAGTTATGATAAATTTAGTTTCCTTTTGAAGTTAATAACCTCCTACAAAGGCTTTTGGTAAAACACAGACACCTTAACATTTTTTTCCCTTTCAAACAATTTTTTTCCTCTATTTTTTCCTCAGATGGTAAAATCTGAGGAAACCTGTCTCTTCAGAAGTAACTGCTTTGTGTGAATGACATCAGCAGACCACGAGGTTACCTCTGGAAAGTTGGCACCCTGAGGGGGATGAAATTAAATCTCTTATCAGCCTACTTGCTCCTCTTCTTTTCTACATTTGTTGCCTTTTATAATATGCAAAGCAAAGGAAATGTTTTGCTCCCCTTGATTTTCTTCACCTTTTTTATTTTTTTCCTCAGGAGAAGGAGCAATACATTTAATGGGTTTCTCCCAACTCTCATATTCTGCTTCAGGTTTTTTGGTATCTCATTGGTGAATTAGACCCCCTCCTCTTTCTGCCTCACATCAGACCTTCTCTCACCCACCACTGGGTTCTCCAGAGATTTGTTTCAAGCAGTTTGAAAAACCAAGGCAGCTTGGGTCCAAGGTCTTCCTAGGAGAAAAGGACCTCCATAAATGTGACTAATGTTAGTGTTTACAAACTTCTCCCACCACAGCAAAGGCACTGCTGTCTTGACTTCAAAACCATTGCAGATAAAACTCTTATTATTTTCCCAATATGGATTATCCTGTCATAACTCTGCTCCACCAGGTTTCTCTCAGGTCAGAAGGGTTTACAGGCAGAGACTGTTGGTGTCGAAGAGGACACAGGAGGGGATAGGAATGAATAGGAAAATGGCTACAGCACAAGGAGACTCCATTCTCTATCTATGAGATTTCCAACAAGTGGAGTCAATATGGCTACTACCTAGAAAAATAGGAGACTAACCTTAAAAGTGAAAGCTTGAAGGACAGATGGCAGGAAGAGGGAACTAGGGTTTGCTCCAGGAGAACAGCTGAAATTACAAACTTACCACAACTCATTTTTGTCATGGAAGCATCTCAAGATTTACCAGTCATTAGTCCGAGGAGAGGAGGTGGGAGGTAGGGACTTTCCACCTGTGTTTTTAATGAGTATTCTGTACCCAGTATGCACACATTCTCCTGTCTCAATTCATCCAGCAAAGTCAAACAGCTCGTTAAAAGAAGCAACCAGGAAGGGCTGAACACTAACAAACATGACAGTCCCTGAGGAAGAAAGACAAAAAATGTCTTTGCTGGAGACTGGCTGTCTTCATGCTAAGAACAGTTTAATCTTTCCTAAGATAAGCTTAGAAACAAAGATGCTAAACCCCAGCAGGATCCTGAGGCTAGGGTACAGCAGGGGAGACCGGATGCCATCAGGAGGGTTGCTCACATACTGCAGCTCCTGAGCAGGTAAGGAAATATATGGAAGCAGGGAGAGAATGCTATCCCAAGGTGGGGTGGAAGAGAAATTCTAAAAATCTGCAAGGGAAGATTAAATGTTAAGGAGCAGAACTATACACACAGACCTCTACTGCTTATTATTTAATCATTATTAAATTGTTATTACAAAAAACAAGCTTTTATAAGCTCTGTAAAACATGTATTTTCATTATTTAATAAAATAAGAATAGTGCATATTTTCTTTTGAAGAAGCTATTTCTGAGTTGCTACACCCACCCAACACCACTCGACACTTACAGAGCAGAAGATGCCTGTATCCCCACACATACTCTGAGAATACCCAGCAGTTCCCCTCAGGAAGAAGTGCAGAAAGCCAGGCCTGGTTTTAGGAGCTGTCAGTCGGTGAAGGACAAAGAAAAGGTGTCAACCACCTTGTGACAAGGGAAGGAAAGTGGACTGAAAGAAGAGGTAACTTCAGCACATGACAGAGACATGATAAAAAGGCATGAGGATTGAGATAGTGAAGACAGTGTTTTTTAAGGGCTGGCACAATTAAAAACAGAGTAATCTTGATCAAATGTTTAGCACAGACTCTTCAGGAACCTCCACTGCTCCTGTTTATTAATTTTAATGGAATGGTATCTGCAGCTCCCAGTCAGAACCAAGGTTTCCCTGACACGTGCATGACAAGAGGATAGGGCCCTGCCAAGTACTGCATAGAGAAAAGGGAGGTAAACAGCATGTCAAGAACAGAGCAGCAGGATAAAACTATCTACAAGAGTTTTGGAGCCCTTGGGAGTCCAAATTTTCTTTTCTGGTTCCATTCCAAATAAACCTGCCTTCATTCCAAAGAAAGTCAAACACCAGGTTTGAAATTTTCCAAGCAGAAAAAAAAGCACAAGACTACAGTGTTTATTACAATATAATATCAAACCAAGTACATCTCAACTTGTGTTCTGAAAAGTGTAGGTTTCGATTAGCTTGTGTATCCTGACTCACCGGAGCAGTTCTGTGTACACTCATGTGCACATCTGCAGTTTTTAAAAATATAAAGAGAAACACCCACTTGTCTTTTTGTTTTGTTGCAGCTGTGTAGTCCTTATGTTTTCCCAAGAAATCATGTTTTCACACACACAAAAAAAACCATCCTCCCATCTAACAGTCTGCCTTGAGGCTGTAAAGAAATAGATGCAACAGGATTGTTATAGATGAAACAGGAATGAAGCAAGGAGCATTCCAGAGACACTTGGGAGAGGGATGTAGGATGTACTCCTAAAACTGGGGGTGTGTAACATTCACAAGTGCAGACTGTCATCCTGCCCTTGGCAGGTTTTATCATTTCTGATGGCAACATGAAGATGTGGAACTTACCTCCCGTAGCAGTAACTCCCTGGAAGCCCAGGCAGCTGGAAAAGCACAGTATTCATCCAGGCTCCCTTTGTACTCAGTGGAGAGCAAGCAATCCCTCCAGAGAGGGATTCATCCCTTCCTGAGACTGATACCTGAGACATGTGGGATGAATCTCCCTCTGAAGGAGCTCACTCTCTCTCTCCAGAGTCCCTCTGACACTGTAGAGGGACCTCAGACCAAGAGCCTGGATTTGAAGCCTGTGATAAGCCAGATGAAATGGCTTCCGAAAATCCCTTCCAAAAAGACCCTTTCAAAGTAGTGTCAGTCTCAGCAACATCTGAGGATGACCCAGCTTAGTCCTCTATTCCACCATGTGCTGTATCTTTCTGCCTCATTAGTTTCTCTCAGCTGGCAAAGAATGGGTTAGTTTACAGCACTGGGAAGTGCAGAGCTTCCAGCCCCTGTGGGTAGTAGAGTGCCTGCCCATTATCATCCCAGCATCAAGCAGAGTGACACCATTGTGGAAAAATGACAAAAAATTTGGGAAGCACAGGGGTATGAAAACGGAGTTTCTGCAATACTTCTTTATACCCTTGATGCTACTGGGGTCTTCAGATATCCAGGTTCTTAAGGTGTTGCAGATTTTTAAAGGAGTAAGTGCCTGTTGTAGACCATAATGGGGGGAAATGTAGCCATCTATGTTTTTATGACTGGCCTCTATTCTGCTTGGCTCAGTTATGTTTAATACCTGTGGAGCAGGTAATTTTAATAAATATAAAGGAGAGAAACAGAGAGTGTCAGCATGAGTCTGGCTATGGAGTTATTGAGAACAGGAGCGTAAATGTGTCAAGGAGCTCCCCAGTGACCCAAAAGGGAATGCAGGTAGCTTTGCAGGCAGCAGAAGCAAGCTGGAATAATTGTACAAGGGCCTTAGCTTTGCAGAAAGATTTTCACTTTTCAAACTGTAAGCCCAACCAAATTAAATCAAACCAAACCTACATTTCTATGCAGAAAGAAGCACCTTTCATACCAGGTTCCCAAGTTATGTCACGCAGAAGGCGAAGCCACTGAAGTGTTTATGGACACAGCAAGTGAGAAGCACGTGCCTTGAGCCAAGGTGTTCAGGCTGGCAGCAAGGCAGCACCAGGCAATGCCATGGAGTACAGCGCTGGTGCAAAAAAAGGATGCTCTGAAGTTGCACCAGTGTAAGCAGCCTGGTGACTGCAGCCAGCAGCTCCTGGGCAGCAGCCAGGTTTTGGGGTACATGCTCTCCACAGGCTACCCACACACACAGACCACTTAGTAGAAGCAGCAAACTTCCCAGACCTTCCCTGGCATGGCCACAGAAAGGCAGCAGGCTGGTGTGCCCCCTCAGCAACATTTGATTCAATGAGAACCAGGCTGGACGGAAACACAGGTACAGCATCACCAGGTCAATGAGACCTTCTGCTGCTAGGAAATGGTCTCTTTGCACCAAGATAAGGAACAAAAAAGCTCTTGGGAGCAAAAATAGCAAAAGCACTGAAATCCTTTCACCAGTGACTCTAGGCAGACTCACCTTTCCAAGGTAAATTTCATCTCTGCTAATCTTATCGGTTAATATTGAAATCAAATACAATATGGTATTTGATATGACAGTCTCCTTCTTATAAAGTCAGCTGCAGCATCTTTTATTTGCATACGATTTAATTACATTTTCATTTTAGGTCTCCCATTCTGTGAATTGTGGGGAAAAGCACATTAATTCTGTATGACTGCAATGATGGGAGATATTATAAAACTTAGAATAATGCTGCAATGTTAAGAAATAAGGAAGAGTATTGCTGTTTTAAGAATGAACCTTCAGGATGCCATATGGGTAAAGTCAATAAACAGTACAGTTCTATCACTGAAAGATACAGAGCAACATTTCAGCTTCCCATATTATTTTCAAGATAGAATCATAGAATCGGCTGGGTTGGAAGGGACCTCTGAGATCATCAAGTCCAACCCTTGACCACTACCGCTGTGGTTACCAGCCCATGGCACTGAGTGCCACATCCAGTCTCTTTTTAAATATCTCCAGCGACGGAGAATCCACTACTTCCCTGGGCAGCCCATTCCAATGTCTGATCACCCTCTCCATGAAGAAATTCTTTCTAATATCTAACCTAAACCTCTCCTGGCACAACTTAAGTCCATGCCCTCTTGTCCTACTGACAGCTGCCTGGGAAAAGAGACCAACCCCCCCCTGGCTCCAGCCTCCTTTCAGGGAGTTGTAGAGAGCGATGAGGTCTCCCCTGAGCCTCCTCTTCTCCAGGCTGAACACCCCCAGCTCCCTCAGCCTCTCCTCACAGGACTTGTGCTGGATCCCTTCACCAGCCTGGTTGCCCTCCTTTGGACCTGCTCCAGGACCTCAATCTCCTTCCTGAACTGAGGGGCCCAGAACTTGAAAAAATTACTCGAGCTGTGGCCTCACCAGGGCTGAGTACAGGGGCAGAATCACTTCCTTGGACCTGCTGGCCACGCTGGTCAGCCACAGCCTGATAGCCACAGCCTTTTTCTGTAAGATATTACACTTTGCTCTTGATCTAGTACAATACTTGAGGAGAAAAAGTTCAGAAATAGAACAGCAGGCCACCTCAATTCCCTGCAACTTGTAACTATAGCTTTACTGGACTTAGACTCCATGTTTCAAGAGGTGAGCTGTGGGTATGGGGATATCTCTGACCTGGCTTCTCCAAAATTCACGTGTGTTCCTGCTCCCAGATTAACAAGGTGTGCTGGAAATCATAAAGATGTTCTGAGTAGTCAGAACAGAAAATACAACCTTCATATAAAAGGAAACAGCCGAGAAAACAGTTGGATTCTGTGCATCAATGACCATTATTTGTGGTCACTGATTGTGAAAAGAGTTAAGACATATCAGAGCCAAACACTTGAGCTGAAGGCAGACACACAACATTCAAGTGCAAAGTAATATCCCAAGCCACTTGTAAACAGTAGCACATAATGTAGAATAACTTAACTCTTTGTCACCCCAATCATAACCATCAAGTGGGAGCTTGATGGAAGAGCTGCAAGAAAGTGATGAAAAGGAGAAACCTCTGGTTTTTCTACACACATGGGGACGGTTTTGTGCACACTTGAGTACAAGAAAATAGATTCTCAGTCTCAGTCACTTACGTCCACGAATTCTAACATGGAGTTAGTATTGAACTTCTTTTTTTTTAAGAAAAAAAGAAAGTCTAAACTTGTTTTGACACACATTACATATTACCACATCAGAAATTGTAAAGGGAAGGAAAATGCTGCATTCTTACATATTAAAATGATAAAGTGAAATGGTCAGTGGGAAATATTTCTGGTCTTACATGTGTAATATTATTTTTTCTTGTTCCTGGATTTTTTTCCTAGCTGGTTCATTATTTCACAGCATTTACTGCCATAGTTTACCCATCAGTAGACAGAGTATAATAATAGGGCTGCTTCTTAATTCAGAGTTAATTTTTCAGTGAACTGATACAAATAGAAAGTGCTTTACAAATGTAAAATACTGATTTTTTTCCCCAGTTTGTATAAGGTCTAGAATATCATAAAGTAGCTAACATGCTCCTTGAACACAAGATACATTTATTTCTTTTCTGTAGCAAATAGACATTCAGAAAGTACAGAGATTTGCAGACAAAACCAATCCAAATACGGTCTATGAAGAATGGGGATGAAAAGCCAATTTTTGTTATTTCAGCATTAAAATGTTTCAGTTGTGACAACCCTTGACTTACAGGTCACTGGTCAGCACCTGTCCAATGACACAGCACACTCAAACTTTCTGTTTCTCCAAAATGCAAAAGGGAATATAATGTGTCCTATTCTTTCATGATCGCAAGGAATATTTGTCTCTATTATCCTATTTAACAAGAAGATAAACTTATAACACGAAGTCCCAAGTATTTATCCTTGAAAGCCACTTTTTATTCATGCCATAAATTAAAATTATTTGAAGTCAATGATTCATGGTGCAAAACTTTCAGTGTTAATGTTTCACTGCTGCTAGGTGCATTCCCTCCAATGTTGAAATTGAATGCATAGAAGCAGACAGGCAGGCAACAGTTTTCCCTGGATTAGCCATTTCTATAGTGCATATGAAGGCTTTAAAAAGTTCAGGAACAAATTTGGAAAATTTCTGATTCCTCTGCAGAGAAGGAAACCACTGATTAAGATGTCAGTATGGAATTATTGCAATTAATGCTGTAGTTAGAAGATGGGAAGAGCAGATTTCTAGAGTGGTAAGCAGTTTTCTTCCTTGGGGGAAAACTCATGATCTTGTAGTTTTTCAACATCAGATCAGTTTTTGTTGCCATTTTGAACACTTGACAGTCTTTTTTTGGAGCAATCATTTTAGCTTTCTGTATCATCAATATCAAGGATCTCTCCTTTTCTAGCACACAAGCATTTCCACTGAGATCTGTTCACCAAGCAGACGTACGTACACTAAACATAGGCCTAGGCAGCACAACCCTCGAATGCAATCACACACACACATACAGAGAAGTGTTTCCATACAAAAGGTAAAGAAAATACTGATTTTATACAATAATTTAATAGGCTAAATTGCACGATAAATGGAGGTGGGATCATCGCAAAGGAAGAAGTAATTAGTCTAAGTTCTAAGAGAAGTGACATTCCAACAGCACGAGAGGGTTACGCAAGCCCATCAAGGCCCTTATCTGTATATTTGCACTGTTGAAGACCATGCTCAGGAAGGTTTCAGAGTTCTTTCTACCCAAAGCAGCCAGAGGAATACTATAAATGAATAAAAGATCAAGTATTACGTGTGTGGACAACGAGATGAGCAAGGTACATACTTGTGCTTCATGAATAAACCAATGCAAATAATAAGCTGACCTCCCCTATGTAATTATCTCAACCTCGTTTTCCATGCAATGATTTTGCCAGATGAAAGTGAATCAGAGGAACTGGATTTTCCCACAGATGCTTCAGTCTTATAACAAGGAATGATTAGTCCCATATCTCTCTTTCCCTACTTCACACCCCAGGACAACTTTGCGTTTTAGTCCAATGTTGGCAGAGGGGTGTAAGTAGTTCTTGTAATTTGAACATCAGGCTTTAAGACTGCTTCCCAAGGCTAAATGGAAGCCAAATCTCAAAGTTGCATGTGGCCTGTGGCCTACTGGGATCTAAATGCAACTAATTTCTCCTGGCTGAATTGCAATAATGAAGATTGTGAGTGCTCAGTGATAAAACTGGGGAGACCTTATTTAAGGCAATGGAAGTTACACCATGTGCAAAATCCTATTCCCCAGACCAAGATGGAAATGTTCTTGCTGAGTGTTGCAAGGATAAGACAGAAGAAGAGTATAATTTATGCATTATAATTGAAATCAAGGAAGCATTTCCTGCTAATGCTGTCATGCCTGCTTTGCAAGGCTAACCCTAATGACCAACAATTGTACTTTTTAATACAATTTCCAAAGCAAGTGGTGGCTAGGGAATAGTCCCATTGGAACACACACCACACATGCCTCCCCTACATTTCTGCATGTACGATTCACAGATGATTGCTTTGCAAGACTGCGGATGCACGACCTGCTCACTTTGGATGAGTGAAGAGTTCCGTAAAAGCATTTACTAATAGAGTCTCTGGCAGGAAAATCCACCTCAGTGTAGTTCCAAGCCACTCTAAACTTTTTTTAATCACCTAATGAACAGTGTTTCCCTTTCACTGTTGGAAATGGATGACCAGGTTTGGAAAAAAAAAATACGAATCAGCCAAATCCCTGTCCACAAATGTGGCTGAACATTTTTTTCTGTAAAAAGCAAGCAGCCTGTGTACTTTTGGTCTAAATAGAAAGCTGAAAAAAAATATTTTTTGCATTTGGGACCCAACCAAAAGTCATAACAAGAAATGCCCTAAGAACAACATGCTATCAAGGTTTTCAGATCAGGGTTTAGAGGTGCTTTAGCTCAAGGCTGAAGATGTTCAGGCAGCACATTTTCTTTTCGGATAATCACATGAAGTGTCAAAACCCATCCCTATTTGCTGAAGGGATCAAAATGGTAACTTCTTAGAAGTACTAGGCAGGATAGCTTTAAGGAATGGGCTCGTTCAGCTGTAACCTCTAAAAACCCTTAAGTATCACACAAATAGAATAAAAATTCACAGAAAACAGCATGAGTCTTTGCACTCACTTCTCCAATACTTTTAGGATACTATCAACAAGGTATCTTACCTACTGGCTGACACTGGAAGCCTTTTGTGCATGTGCATCCTCTCCAGTACTAGGGTCAGTGTAAGGAGGTACATTCATGCACCACATCATTGTTAAGAGCCACATCCTGATATTTCCTTCCTTCGTATCACTTCAGTTTAGCCCTTTCTTGTTTCTCCAGCATTAACTACTCACAGATAGAGTATTAGCAAATGATGTAGCAAATCAGTGATAAAAGCCACTGGTCATTAAAACCAGGAGGCATCCTGGGTTTAAGCACTAATAAGAGGGCATTAGCACTATAATTACTGCCACATTAGGCCACATTAGTGCCACATCCCATATCTGTGCCAGCCAACTCTTGGAAACCCAAATCCTTTTTGTTAATTGTTTTTCATGATGCTTTTGTCTGACTGCAAGCCTGGCTAGTCAGGCTCTCCCCTCCCTCCAAGATCTGTGTGTTGGCTCCCACAAAATAATGCACTGAATACAAAAATATCCTAAATCCTAGTTATTATCAGTCATGGCAAACACACACGAAGGATTCACAGATACACCCATACTAGTGTTGGCATATCATAGAAAGCAGTAAGACAACTAAGAGAAATTAGCTTTTATGTAGCTGTGTCTGCCAAGACTAAAATCTTTTCCACCTCCAGTCACTAAGGGTCTTTTTAGAGTAAAATCCTTTTTAGGTTCTAAATTAGACTACTTCTGATTTATTCAGTCTAATATAAGATCCTCCTTACTCCTGAATGTAAAGATACAGGATCAATAATTTCATCATAGCAATAATTTCTACTATGTGTCAGATAGGAATTGTTGACAGATGATGCTCCATCTGTCACAGTATTTTAGAGTAACACGCCAAAACACTGCAAAAAAAATGTAAACTGTACTGTTAGGAACCATTGCAACAGAACATCTTGGTTTTTTTGTAAATAAAAGTTATTATAACAAAAAGGATTCAAAGCTTGGATCCTGGGACAGGTATAGGTATTTAACATCTTTACACAAAGAGTTTGAAATTTAACAGTTCCTGAGAAGGCACTATTTAAAGCAAATTTTCATCAACAGACAACCACATGCCTGCTCTCCTCACACTTGGAACTGGGCAGTGCAACCTAGATGCCATCCAGAAGCCATCCTACCATCCTCACATGGTGTCAAGCCCCCGCTACCACTCTAGTGATGTATTCATATTGTCCTGGTTCAATGTTGAAATGGAGCAGTCACATAACAGCCTGTGTCTACTTATTCCAGCATGAGCAGGACCACATGTGTTCAGTGGGGTTAAGCCAACAAGTAGGCGGAGGTATTGATGGCAGATGGTATGGCAACAGAGTAAAATTTGGGAGAGCCAGAGATGTTCAGTCCCTGCTGTAATACACTAGCAGCTGGTGGTGAGGACAGCCTATGGTTCCCACCTTATTTTTTCCTCCTCCTTTTCCCTTGAGGACGGTGACAGCCACAAGCGATTCGGCACCTGGTTCCTCTGCAAGGGTGTGCTCCTTAAAATACATGCCTCGATGGAACCTTACATTGTGGTCCATCCTTTAATTTGAGTCTCATTTAAGTTTCTAAGCCCCACATGCTCCCCCTTCCTTCCCAGAAAGTCAGAAGGTTGAAGACAGGAAAGACAGATGATCCAGGCCCTCATTTTCCAAGGCAGCTTTCTATCAACAGGCTCCCTGCTAAAGCTGTTTCCCAGTAAAACACAGAGACGTGGACAGAAACAAAATGAAGTGCCTGATGCAATAGAACATACTGGAACATATTGCACAAACCAATGATCATTTCAAATTTGAAACTTCATACAAGTCACACAAACAAGAACCACTCAGCTTTGCACAGCCCTAGATGTAAAAAAACCCAAATCAAACCAAACCAAACCAAACAACAAAACAAAACAAAACAAAAACAAGACAGAAAGAAAAAAAAAAAAACCTGCATAGAAAAATAAAAAATTGTGTAAAACTTGATTTATTTTCTGTATTCGCTGCTATATTCTGGGCTTAATTCTTCTTGTATCACAACTATTTTTCTCCTCTCCATCAAGCCCAGTCTGAATGGCACAGCTTACTCAATGTTTTCTATGTTTGCTGGGTGAGCAAAGCCTTTTCATTTCACACATCACTTACAGCTTGCTGCTGTGATTTCAGAAAGTCAGTGGGCTTTTACCAACCTAACAAGTGAGATAAACATTTTGTGTGTCTGCTAATTCTAAAAGTTCTGCAGATTTTCTGACAGTAGTTACCCTGAGCAGTCAGGAAAATTCATTGGTTTCATTTCAATTGGCACCACATGGCAAACAAATTTGCCCAGGAGTCAGTAAATAAATCAGGAAGGAAGAGAGGGAAATAAAGAACACTCTTCAGAGTTGAATCCTATTCGTATAATGCAAACTTAATTACTTTCAACTTTCAATGTATTTTATGTGCCTAGCTGAATTTATTCACTTACTCCTGGTTTGAACCAATGGAAAAAAGGTAAAAATTTCTTTCTCTCTTTACTGTCAGTGAGCCAGACCTAGACATTTTCTCCCACTATAAGAAGGTGATTGTTCACTCAGGAACAAATATTGGATAATGCCTCCAGTTGCCCAGTGCATCCAAGTCAAGTTTATATTTTCAAGTCCACTAGACATGAAAGAAACAAGAATTTAGATATCTAATCTGTATGTACAGGATTTTATCAGATAATCACTAAATTCAGTGGCAAAATTCCTCCTTATTTCAAAGGTGCAGAATGAGAGCCCTATATCTGCATATGTAAACTGTGCAACTTACATGTGCAAATAACAATATGATGTACGAAGGTAAATTACAGACACAAGTTAGGTGTGCATTTTATGTATGTCCCACTGTATGCCCAAAGCTTTTTAAAACATTCTGCTTGAACAGAGTAGTAGAAAAAGTTAAATAAAAGAGATAAATGTGTGAATCTTTCCACAGAGATTTTTTTTCCTGTAAGAAGTTCTGAGCCAATTCTTCTGTGCAGCCAGAGGTATAATCACCTACATTAAAGATCTTCCTTATATTAAAAGAAAGAAACAGGCATTTAAAAAAAAAAAAAAAAAAAAAAAAAGATTTTGCTGCCTGGTTTGTTGTGTTTGGTTTTGGTTTTTTTCATATCGCTAGTAGCACCCTCCCATCCACAGTGAGATTTGGTACTGCAAAATTACTAATTCCTTCTGGATTCTTAGAATGTCATCACCATGAAACTCCAACATCAACATTATTAAATGAAAGAATTACATGTCTGAGTTACCAAAAACGAGAGAAGAAAGAGAACAGTAAAGCATTTCAACTTTCAGGACAGTAACAGGAAAGCAAAGGGACTGATTCTTCTACTTCCTTTTAACTTTATTTAACAGTATAATAAGGCATTATCATAACTAGAAGAATTGGCAATAAAATGGCTATTCAAATTTAATCAGTATGGGAGAATACGGACTAAAAAAAGGATGAGAGAAAAAATGGATTGATGCCTTCTATCTGGCATCAGAGTCCGGAGAGACTGGAAAGTGATGATTGTCTCATGTTCCTTATTTCACACAGCAATATGTTGCAAAAAGGATGGAACCAGTCACATATGTTCCGGGCCTGGCTGGGATGCATCTGTTTTTTACGAGCATGAAAAGAATGTTTCTCCACATTAATGAGGACTTAAGGAAATACATAGCTACCTCTTCCAAATCAAACAAGAGAAAGCCAGAGTGAAGAAGCAAAGTTATGTTTAAGGTGAAACCACAAGAAATCGGAATTGAGATGTCCCCCATAAAATTTAGCCTCACATTTCCTTTGCCCTGGCACTCAGAGAAATCCCCATATTGCTGGGGGAAGTTTCCTGTAAGTACATCCCCTGGCAACTAAAGATCTAATTTAGGAAAATGTTAAAAATCTCAGACCTTACATGTATGCCCATGTATGCATGTGATTAAATGTTTTTCTGGAAGAGGCCTTAGTTGTGTAACTGGTTTATTTCAGCTATCATCAACCCTGAATAGCTAAAAATTGAATGATCAGCATTTTAGTTATATCACATCAGAGCTAATTTTTAAGTTTGTCTTTTGAAGGATGCTGACTGCTGTGTGTAAAACATCCAAGGTCTTTTTCTTTTGGAGAGAGGAAATATAGCAGATCAGGCAGAAATGCACAGGGGTCTCTGAATATTTCTGTGTGCTGTGCAAAGCCAATTATTTCATAAATGTAAAAAAAATGCAAAGCAGATTTCAAACAGGAAACTACATAAGTAGCACTGGTTTGGGGAGAAATAATCATGTTATTATGGAATACTAACCCAAGTAAGATTCTTTATATTCCAAAATATTGTTTTATACTAGGCATTTTATATTCTTTTTGGTGTATTTTTTAAAAGAGACGTAATATTTAGGAATTGAACTATTAGACCTCAGCAAGACTGTTATCTCAGGAAGAGAAGGACTCATTGCAAGCACTTTGAGAAAGACAACAAAACAGTGAAGTGAAAAATGCCTCTGGTGCCAAAGATATTTTTTAAGATATTATTGAACAATGTTAGAAATATTAACACTTGTAAGAAAGTAGAAAAGGAGCGAGAAGCAGGGCTCCAGCAAATGCTAACCAGTGAGCTTTTTTAATTCCTCTTCAGAAAGGCAAAAGAGTCTCCTGGGTAGAGCTCCCCTGGGATCTGGGAAGCAGGATCTCTCTCCCCAGCCATCATTCCCTGATCCCCAGGTGACTCCTTGCATTTAAAGCCAAGATGTTCCCTGATCTGCAGAGCAAGAATCATGAACTTTGTGGAGTGCTTTGAGATCTGCCATTGCAAAATTCTGTGTCAGACAAAAGACTTCCAAAATCTGTAATTAGTTGTGCACAAGGGTATCGCATAAAGCAGATCAGACGTTTTTACCACCACGTTTTCTTTTGATATCTGTTTAAAATGTAAGTGTGCGCTAGTAAGATGCCTGAGCCTTGTCTCCATTACAGCCTCAAACCTGCGGGAAGCTGTAGTTGTGAATTACTGCCTCTAATTTTTCATTTTAGTGTATACCAAATTCCCTGTATTTCAGCTGTTCTAAAGGCAAATATAATATTTTTTAAATGACATTTATATGAAGCCTTTTCTCTCCAAATACTTTCTCAGGTATTCACAAACTGCATCTCATTACATCTTTGGGAGGTAAATAACTGCAATGCCCATTAAAGGGGGGAGGAACAGATTCAAGAGCTATAGTATGCCCACATCCCCCAAAATGGTGGCCAAGGCTAAAATGGCTCCAAAAATCTCAGAAATTTCCATTGAAAGTATTTATGTACTGATACATGAAAAAAGCTGTGTGTCTTAGGGAAAAAAAAACAGTCACTGTGGGTAAATTTGAGGTTGCAGCTGTTAATGTAAGAAATAAATTACACAGGCCTTAATTTACACTGTGCAGCTGCAGCTCACGTCAGTGGAAGCCATCCACATACCTCAAGGACAGGCTGATGCAAAACATCACACCTTCAAAAGCAGAGGAGCTGTTACTGGGCTTCTGGTATCCCAGACAGGCATCTGTGAAAATGTTACCCATAACAACATTTCTGCTGATGTAATCCCTTCATGCCTTTTTCTTTTTTTTTTTTTAATGTGGGTACTTCAAACTTCAAGCAAAATATACAAGTTAATTTTTCTTCCTCTTGGTGGGAGCTACAGTGGGTAATTTCTGGGAGTTCACGGCAGGGAAGAGAGGGAGCAATGGTAACTTTAAAAAGCAGAAGAAATACTATGTCTTATTTCTTAATATGAATGTGGCCTAAATAGTGATTCTTAGCTTTAGTGAAAAAGATATTTTAAAGCTTACCTACAAAAATATTCTGTCCTGCTTCCCTATGGTAGTCACCTTCTGTCTCATATCTTTCCAGCTGCACTGAAGTTATGCATATTAGAACAAAGGTACCACTTATTTCTGGATTGAAAATTAATATGGTCCTTCTCTTACACATTAATTGCCAGGAATGGGATCAGAAAGAAATACTGAGGGGAAGTCTAGATATGAGTGCTAGTGATAAATATTCCTCAGCTCTTTTGGCCTCAGACATAAGAATAAATGTCCCTATAACTCTTAGCCTAATATCTCAGCCAAACCTATAGCACCATCATAGTTTTATAGCAAAAGCAGGCTTCTTTTTTAGTTTCTACTCTTACTCACCACTCATTAGACTCTGGGACTCTGAAATAGCCTTTGTTCCTGCCAGCAACATTCTTCTATCATCCAGATTAAGGATTCATGCACTTCCTTTACTGTAATGTGATTTTTTATATCCAGTATAACCTTCTGACAATTGTGCACTTGCTGTAAAGAAGAAGAGAGATTTTCCAGTGTCTCTATTCAATTATTAGTGTCATCTATAATGAACTAATCTGGTTTAATTGCAGAATTTGTCTCTGTTCTACTATGGACAAAACAAAACACAATAGAACATTAATTTAAATAGCAAAACTAATATTCACAGCAATATAAAAAATCTTCCAAAGCTGAGGGTGCTTTTTCAATTTGCTCCATTTGATGAGGTGATTCTTTTGAGAAGACCATTAGACTCCTAAACTTGATGCAGAGGGCTTAACACGGGAACAAACATGAATGCTCAGACATCCATAAAAGAATGAGGCACCTCTGAATTACAACACAGCAGGTTATTCCATACCACAAGAAAACATTCAAGGAAGAGTATTAGATGTTCAGCCATGAACACATCAATATCAGTGTCAAGGGATTTGGCAAAATCAGAAGTAGTACCTATCTGGTACTATTTACATTTCAAGCAATGTGGAGAAGTTAAATCTGTCATATTCCCTTTGATTTCAGTGTACTTCTCTTTCACCTTGAAGTCAAAAAGGCATCACTTATATTTTGGCGTTTTTTTCTCAAACACAGTTGCCACATTCGGGGCATTTATTGTGACTTCAGCCTGATTTTTCATCAGTGGTTGATTCAGGTTTCCCACACCTTCAGCAGTAGCTAGAGAGGAACAAATTTTGCCTTTCACAGAGCAAGAGGGTTGGGCACACAATGCCAGTGGTAAATCCCCTAGTGCCCCATGTTGGTGATGTGCTTCATAAATAGTCTAGACAATATTCTACTTTCAAACAGATTCACTTTCCAGACCTCTCCAAATAACAAACTATTAAGATTAAAGAACATACTAAATTGAGAACAGAGATTTTTGAAAATACTGCCTTAACTCTTCAGTGTACATTTTGGTTGTAAAATGGCTATAATGCTTGCATCACATTATCTGATTTTACCTAATGCCTAGCTGCAATATCCTGTGCTGCCCAGGGATGACATGGCCAATAAAACTATATTGTTACCCGATTTTTCCTATTAATGGAGTGCCACTTCTTCTGTTTGTTTCCCATGTGGAACCCTGTGGTACAATGTAATGTATAATGCATTTCTATTTCAAGCTGCTGAGGAGCTCTCTTCCACTGTCTCAGTCTCACTTTGGAAGAAACAACTTGCCATAAACTGCTAAGACCCTCCATACAAACAACCAGAAATTTCATCTCTGTAGGGGAGCAAGGAAATAGGAAGCAGGTCTCTGGCCAACCACGAACCAATCACCCTTTACCTCAGTTTAGTTGGCTATCCCCACACCATCTTTTCTACATTTCTTACTCTTTAATTTCCATCCAGTAAAAGGGCTCCCATGGCTGAGGTACATCCTGTTAGCACTGTATCACAAACCTTCAGAGCATCTTGTTCTCCCACTACCATCAGAGCAGTAGTGGTGTGTCTCTCTCACATGCATCACCATCTAAGGTTAAATGTTATATCTGTTTAATATGTCATGTACATTTTATCCAGGACACTCCCCTGGTGATGGTGGATGATGTAACTACTCACTTGTGTCTCCAATGTGTGTAAATTATCATTTACATGATATAATTCCACACATTCTGTACACACATTAAAGACATATTTATTTCAGAGCTCCTCTTACAGGATGGATATTGATTCACACCACACAAAGTCACCACCTCTCGGGGCAGGGGGATTTGATTTACACATGACCCCATGGTGCACAGGGAGAGGTCAAGCTGCCATGAGCTATGATTCTGCCTGAAATCTCCCCAGTTCTGGAGGAATGGAGCTGGATGCTTCCTCCAAGCCCTGCACCCACAGCCTGCTGCCAGGGAGAAGTGCAGTCAGGGTCACAGCAACACAGCCCTTTCAGGACAATCCTTGCCTGTGCCTTCAGGGAAACATCTCTCTGTTCCTCTCTCTATAGTGTCTACCCCTTTATGTAAGACAAGGAGTTTCCTGAACTTTGCTCTTCTGACACGGCAACATAAGCTGCTGTATAGGTCATTCATCATGTCTCCCTTCAAGTAGAGAGGTTTAATAGTCTTCTCCTGACATCTTCTTTAATAAGCAGCCTGACAGGTTATGTGGCTTCCAGTCGTTTTATTGCTATGAGCTGGGTAAAAGCTAGTGGAAGGTGGTGGGCGTAACACTTCATCCTCTCATTCAGAATAAATTCAGAAAAGCCATTAAAGGTCTTTATGAATCCAGATGTTTGAAACAATAACGATCTCCACCCTAAACATAACTACATGCCATTTCCCAACACAAAGACACATGTGGACAGAGAGGTTTCACAGACAATTATGTTGCGAGGGATCGTGTGAGCCAGAAAGAGCAAGACCAGAAAAAACTGAGGAGGAAGACAAAAAAAGACTCCAGCACTATTCTGACAAAACCGTAAAGAATAAGCATTTGGATGAGCAGCGACTGGGGCAGAGAGGCTTGACCCTGGTGTGTAAAGAGATTACCTCCTGTCTGATCCCCAGTGGGTTCAAGGGAGCAGCTCCTTGTGCACTCTTTGTCATGATACAAGATTTCGTCAAGACCACCTGATTGCCTCATCTATCTCTCCTCCTAACAAAAGAGCAGCAGTACTCTGAACTCTGGCTAACTTCTAATGTGTAAGATCTGAACTAAAGCACTTTTAGTATCTATGCTCACACACATCATATAATGAGAGAATTAAGCTCAGACAGTATTTTGGTTTTGGGGTTTTGTTGTTTTTTTTTTTTTAACACCTGCACAAGCTGTACAAACTTCCACTGTTTCTCCTGCACACATAGTTCAGAGAAAAAACACTTGGTCCTGAAGGATACTGAAATCCAACATAGAAACTTGTTAAGTGTTTGGTAATGTCTATTCAGATGTAATGATCCTATTCCCTAGCCAGTAATAAGCAAACGGTTACCATTTTTTTAACAAACATTTATAATAATCACATTCAAGATTTTTAGGGGAAAACGTGGAGGAGAGATGCAAAAGGGAGACTGCCATTCTGCAATTGTATATTGTATACTCTTCATAAATTGGTTGCTCTTGTTTGCAGTGCTTTTTTAGCTGTTGAATGGATCACTTACTATTCAAAGCCACAATATGACTGGTTTTATTCTTCCTCTTCTTACAGATCAAAAGAGTGCAATCTTTGGAAAGTAGTGCTTTGGACCATTTGTACTGATAAAAAAGGTCTATGGCCACCCATGAACCAATCACCCTTTACCTCAGTTTAGCTGGCTATCCTCACACCATCTTTTCTAAATTTCTTATTCTTTAATTTCCATCCAGTAAAAGGGCTCCCATGGCCCTAACTTTTGACCTAACCTCATACAGCAACTGTTCACAGTGCTTCCCCCGTCTCATCGTACCACAGCACACAATTCCTCTTCTTCAGCTGCCTCAAAACATCACATCTTTCCCAGCCTCTCTTTTCCACCAGTGCCTCTTTCCCTCACTAGCCACCATACTCTCTGCCTCTCTGCATCACCTCCACTTTCTCCAAACATCTCTTCAGAAGAGACAGAAGACTGCTATTCTCCATTCATCATGAGAGCAGAGTCCTCGATCTCTGACCCCATCCCAGAATAAACCTATAACCCTTTGCCATTTCCCTAGCCCTAAGCAAAAGCTGCCCCATACCAAACACTGTTCCTTCCTGCACCCTGTAGTTGTTTGTGTGGACCTCCTCACTGCACTCACTGACTCTCTTCTCTGGTTTCTCCAGCTGCAGCCTGTTAAAAAGGAAGATCTTGTTTGCAATTGACTTAAATTCCTTCCCTTGTGCTGCCTCTGCAGGCATTAGCTTGCCATCTCAGCTGTGGCACTGAGATCAATCGGTTCTCCCTTTCCTCAATTGTGACTGATCAGAGAGGGACAAATGCAGACGTACATTCATATTCACATCTCTGCCTGCTCCAGAGTTTCCTTACAATACGATGCCTATCAGAAGGAAAGGTCTGCTTTGTTTGTTTTTTAAGGTAATCACTTCCTCTGTGGCCCTGGAAATGCAAACACCACAGCGCTCGGCATGCTGGGGAGACAGAGTCAAAGGGGATGAGAGCAGCCAAAGGGTTCCAACAAAACTGAAACACAGAAAGCTTGTGAAAACAAAACAAAACAAAAAATTAGTGGGGGAGCTGATGGACTTCTGAATACTCTTTTTGTAGCAAGGCCCTAATGTGCTGTTTCAAGAAGCTGAACAGGAGGAAGAAATGGGAAATTTTCGTCCCCAACGCCAGCTTCTTTTTTAATTGGATGGGGTAATTCTCTAATGAAAGTTCTGTAGTAACTGATGATGCTACCAGTGCTGCTACCAATGCTGCTATGACAATCCATCATGTCCCAGACCAATCCAAGTCTCAGTCTTTGAAGCAAATCAAGGACGTGGTTTTAGTATGGCTCTTGTATTGACATCACACCGAGCTTTACAGGTTGCTAAATGTTTTTATTTATTGTTGAAATGAGGAGAGTTCATAGGAGTCCACGGTGTTCAGCATGTGGCAGAATCAGGTGTACACATTTTTTCAGTGCCAATGGTGGTGTCTCCAAAGAATAAATATTTGCAATGAGCAAATACTTTTACTATTTCAGCTACTGATCCTGCCTTAGAAGGGGATCTCATGGAGAGATTCTGCAAGACTCACAGACCACCATTATTAATCTGACATTCCTTATACAGTTTTTTGTCCAAAGTCTCAAGAACCTTATGAGATTTTAAAAAAGGAAACAGACTTGAAGCCTTGTTATGTAGAAACAGTAGTCATCTTGCTTTACTCCTTTAGATCTTACCATGTGAGAGAGAACAAATAAAAGACATTTGGGGGGAGGGACAACAGAAATAATAATTTGCAAATCTTCTTTCTGAAATGTATTTAAATCACAAATGCTAACATTTTACTGGAACTACACTTTCCAGTAGAGGGAATATAGAAGAAAGGAGGGTTGACCCTTCCTGTCTTGGATGATAAATATTAAATCTACTTGAGCTCTATTAATTTACATAAGTAGAAGCAACAAACAGAAAAAGGGCTGGATGAACCTAAAAGAACTGGAACATTTCTGAGTGCTCTGGTACCCTTTTCTCATTTTCATGTGGCTTACTGTCCTTGGTTATCTTTTCTAGCTTTTTAAAGATGAAATTCTGAAGCTATTCAACATTTTACTACAGTTGCAGAAGAACATTGGAAGGAGGCAAGTGAAATTACAGGAGCAGAGATGCCTTCTGTTATTGTGCTTAAGTTCTACTGTCATTTGCTCCAATTTCAAAAAGTAGCATTTGTAGGTAGAAGGAAAGCTCACTCTAGCACTTCAAACCTATCAGAAATAAACAGAAAAACATTGTAGGGGAAATACACAATCTTTATCAGAGGAGCAACTGCCAGCCTTAACTGAAAATGGGGAAGACTGATAGATGACTCCTCATTTAAATGGCTATAAACAATTCATCTGCTGGAAACAGTAATGTCTGCCTGAATATGAATTAACTCCATTGCATGAAACTGAATTTCATGCTAACCACTGCCTGAGAATGAAAACAGGATGTGTCCTTAGCATGCTTATCTATGAAGACACTCCTCCAACTATGAAGAACTACACAGCAAGTTTATAAGCAAATGACCCAGTGAGATGTGGAGTAGTTGTCATTCCCACAGCAGTAATTTACCATGGGACACATAAGAAGGGTCAGACTGTCCCTCAGAACTGGTCTCTGAATTAGGGTACCTAACATCCTGACATCTTCTGCTGAATGTTCCCCAGCAGCATGGGAACATATGGGTGCTAGGGAAGTAGGTGGTATGGGAGTACCAGCTTAATGCAAAACAAGTGAGGTGTGAGCCCAGCTCCAACACCTCCACAAAATTTTATGTGACAATCTGATTTTACTTTATTGTAACTATACAAGCCAGGAAACAGAATTAAGGCTTGGCAAGAAAGCTCAATTTTGTAATTTCCTTAGCCTTTGAGGGTTTGCTATCTGATAGTCTTGTCATGTAGGGTTTTTAACATAATTTCTTGTATTTTTAGAAAATAAATTAAATTATTAACTTCTACACTGTTAAGCTTCTGCTAGGCCAGCACACTAGACTAATGAAAAAACATGTGCAACCAGCTGGGCAAATTTACTACTTTCCTCCACAATAACCTTTCAAATGTAACTGTCTAGTGGATGAGCTCATCTGTCTTTGGTGCCTTACTGGTGGAAGCTAGAAGTGAGAACTTAGTACCAGCATAGTTTGGTACCTAGAGAGCAGAGTTTTCATATATGAAAATCACCCTGTGAACACCAGCCAGAAACAATCAATTGCACCAGAAGACTCAGGAGATACCTCAGAAGCACACACCAATCCATCTGCACACCCATGGGAACTGTTAAAATTACACAGTTGGAAGTGTAATTTTTTAAGAAATCTTTCTTTTTGTACCTATCTCAGCTTACACATCCCAATTAAAAAAATTGCTTTTGGGCTCAATATCAAATGCTTAAAATTGCAGCCAGAAACATGAGCAACTCAAAATAACCCCCTTAGAATGGAAACCCTTGTACACCCTTCATGTTTCTTTGCCTGGAATACTCTGCCAATAAGATGCCTAAAAAGAGGAAGAGCAACTCAGGGTGGGAGTGACAGGAAGGGGAATTACACCAAAAAGGAATGAAAGGAAATCCCATGGGGAACCTGCAGAAAAGCACATTCTGGTGCTTCTAAGAGTTTATTCCAGGTGGCAAAATAGACTTTTGATGAGGGGGACTTTTGATGAAAAAGGACTGGGGACTTCAGGGCATGGGCCTTAGGAGACCTGCAGTAACTCTCTGAATCTCTGCCGTATTGTCTGTGACTGCATATGATTAGCTTCCTGTGCTGTAGTGCATTGTAAAGCACTTTATAAAGCAATGAATTACACAGCTGAAGTGGAGTAACCACATGCAAGCAAATACAACAACCATTATGCTCTCAGCAACATCCCCCACACAGCCACGAACATTTGCATTAGTGCCAATTAATCTGAGGTGGTACAAACTCAGCGAGGCATAGGATTTGTTCTTTGGTGTAAAGGAGGAAGGGAGGGGAGAAAAATATCCTTTTGTCTTCAGAGAGGAAACATCTGTAGGAGTTTTCAAGGGCTTTGGTGACTTTGTTGAGCGTGGCGCGGGGGAGCGTGCTACCAAGTACTTTGATCTCACCAGCAGGTGACACTGCAGCAAGTGGGAGCAGCTATAAAAAGTTTGAAGCATTCTAGGGACAAGTCCCACAGCCAGAGCACAAATGTGTTTTGCACGCGTGATTCACAGTTGCCGAGAAGTGGGAACATGCAGCATGGGCTGGTCTTTTGGTTTTGGCTTCTTTTTGTGTACTAATGTCTTCCTCTTCTCCTCGCTGCCCCCACCACTGCTGCCAAACACCAGGGTGAAGCACAGAGTCAGGAAGCATGCCAAGACTTTTAACCCTGCTGCACATGGAAATGCATATGACTAAAGCAACAGCAGGGAAAACTGTTTAAACAGCCCTACCTCTGGCTGAAGTCAGCAGGAAAGCTGTATCCTTTAACGTCAGCACACAATACCAAGAGGAGCCTACCAAGCACTGAATGGGGGTTGTGCTTTTCCAGCTCCATGCTTCAGCAAGCCATTCTGCACAAGAAAGTGATGGTGGCATTTGTGAAATATAGGTTCTCCTGCAATAAGTTTTTTTAATCTGATGGTTATTACACAAAAGAAAGAAGACCAAATACTTGAGAATTAATAACAGATTTACCTCTCCGTTATGGCTGGAACCACCGGGAGGACTGACCCTACGTAACCCTGAGCTCTGTGACTTGTGTCATTCAGGGCTCAGGAAGATCAACCTACTTCACAGAATCACAGAACCACAGAATCATTCTGTTTGGAAAAGACCTTTAAGATGATCAAGTCCAACCATTAACCTAGCTCTACTGAGTCCAGCACTAAACCATGGCCCTAAGCACTACCTCTACAAATCTCTTAAGCACCTCCAAGGATGGCTATTCAACTACCTCCCTGGGTATCCTGTTCCAGGTCCTGACAGCACTTTCAGTAAAGAAGTTGCTTCTAATATCTATTCTAAACCTCCCCTGGAGCAACTTGAGGCCATTTTTTCTTGTCCTATCACTTGCTACATGGGAGAAGAGACCCAACCCCCACCTCCTTTCAGGATGTTATAGAGAGCAATGTCTCCTCTCAGTCTCCTTTTCTCCAGGATAAACAACCCCATCCTTCAGACGCTCCTTCTAAGATTTGTTCTCCAGACTTCTACATGAACCTCCAGTCCCACTAAAGAAAAATCTTCCTGGAGCTGGACATACTATGCACAAAAATTGGCAAGTGCTAACCTACTGAGCAAGGCTTGCTCTGCAGACCCCAGTGAGGTCCATGGCTGCTGTATACTGCTAAGGATGGAGTGAATGAGCTCTCATTCTTTCAGTCAGCAGTCCCTCAGGTGCAAAGGGGATATAGGCAGAGCTGCCAAGTTTTGTACAGCTCCCTGTGTGATATATTGATTTTGTAAATGGGCTAATGAACTGATTTACCACTTTCTAGACAATTTGCTTGAGGCCTTCAGTTGTGTTTCCCAGTCAAGACATCCTGCTCCAAACAGCAGCAAGGATTTGCTGCTCCACATAGGGGAAGCCAAGAGTCCTTCTGAGAGAATCTAAATACTGTTTGCAAGAGAGGATGGGAGGCTGCAGGGCACTGGCAGGCATAGGCGGGGACTTGCATAGGGTTTCATGCCAGAAGCATTTGTAACAGCTTGCACTGTCAGTCCTGCCAATGCACGGCTGCTCTACTCCAGGTGTGTTTGGTACACAAAGTGGGTACCTGGTGCTGGTACTTGGCAAAGTGTAGCCAAAGTGAATGCATGTTGTCTTCTTGAAGCTCAAGTGAATGTGTTAAAAACCAGTTGGAACACGTCAGCCCATGACAGATGCGCCAAAACCATGGTGCTGGGCAAGAAGCAGTCCCAAACAGCTCCACAAATGGTTTACAGAAATGCATGAATTCGGGGCTCAAAAAGCATCTCTAAAGTATTTCTACTTAAGCAAGTAAACCAAAAGATATGAAAAGTTCTTCCATAATATTTGACACGTATCTTTGGAATTTACATATATATATATTTATTATTTTTTTACTATTATCTGAACCAGAATGCTAGAGCATCAAAAGGAATCTCTCTTTGGAGAGACAGAAGCAGTTTTAAATCTAGTGACTCAAATAGCATACATTTACAGCACTGCATCCCCTCCTTGTGCACTGCAACTGCTTGTGGTTTTACTACCATGCCTTCCCATCACTGTAAAAAGTCACACAAGCAGGGCAAAATGACCAGGATGAGGAAACTCAAAGCTGAATTAGCAATGAAGGCAAGCACCTAGCATAAATCACCTGAGAACCCACATTTTTTCATTGCTTGCTTTGACTGAACCCTTGGAGACATTATTTGCAAGGACCATAGGTAAAAAGCCACGTTGCCAACAGCGTGACTCTTTTGATAAGGGTGTTCCCTCATTAACTGTGAGATGTAGTGATGGGCTTCAGACTGATTAGCTTCCACAGTGCAGTAGATTTGCACCATGCAATTTCTCATATGTACACTGAAGTAGACAGGTGAGTTATACATTATAATTTGCGAGTACCAAACTATCAGCAGTACAAAACCACAGTGTAGATTGCCTGCCTTTCAACTCTTAGAAAGAAAGGAGCAAACAGCAAAAGAGCCAAGCAGCATTTCTTTTCATCATTCCCACTTCCTATGTGAAAGGCTCACTGGCAAAATTTGCTCCTAAATTGTGGTTTTTTTGGAACAACACTCTCTAGTCACATAAACAACACTTTATTTTTCCAAGTGTAGTTATTTAATTTCTTCACATTTAAATTTTCCTGTCACTTCTCTTCCTCTCTGTAGTTTTTGATTTTTTTTAAACAGTGTGAACATGTTCTGTAATTACTGCTGACAGCCCAATGTTTAATGGTGTTGAGTGTCTTTTATGGCACAGCCTGACATTTGTTTGGGAGGCAGCTGTCTCTGCTTAAAAAGTCACTGCCCCTTAACTATTTATCTCTGCTCCCCCCACTCAGACTTGGCAGCTGTCCGTACCTGCAAACACTTAAAGCAAAGCCTGTTACTCTCCGTGCCGCAACAGCCTGGAAGAGCCCACGGATTTGGTTACTGCACCTCAGCAGGAACAAAATAGCTGATCAAGCAGTAACTTGTTGAACCACCACAGCTGTTTCTCAAGCAAACATCCGACTGTGCCCTCAGAGGCAGCAGAGCACAAAACAGCACAGCACACGCGGCGCTGGAAGAGAAGAGCTTCCCAAAGCCGGGAGATGCTGTGGGAAACATCCCACATTCCTGCCCTGCCCCAGCTGAAAGCCAGCCACTGTGCTGTGACCGTGGCTGCTCTGAACATGTGCCCACTCTGCCTCCAAACCTCCTCCTGCCCTTCAGTCTTTCCCCCCCCCCCTCCCCTGCAAGCACCAGAAGTACCATCGCGTACTTAAAGCGTGGCAGAACTTTCCTAGGTGCTTTTACCTGCCGTTTCGCAGGAACGCGGTCGCTATGGCAGACTTCCCAGCTGTTTTCCCAGAAGACTGGCCCAGGCAAGCATGGCTTTAGATAGCCTGGGTGTGACTGATTACCTGGTACACAAGTCAGGCAGTGATTTGATTGGCGCCAGTCCCAAGTAATATGAAGTAACACAGAACTCATCTATCACCACGCGGAACTCACCAGATGAACCTTCGTGAGGAAAACTTGCCTGACTTGATAATACAGTATTACCCCCAATAATTACAGGATTTTATACAAGTGCCTATTACCACTGGGGAAGGGAAGGGAAGGGGGCAGGGCAATTGCAGCCATCTGTGTTTGCTTGGCTGAATGTTCCCATAAAAATGTTCTCAGCATACAACGTGCTTGTAAGCAGCAGTCTCAAAAGGGTGTCAGGAAACTATTCTGTGGGGCAGCACCGGGCCACTTCATGTGCCATCCAACTACACTGGTGATGCTGCCAAATTGTTTTGAATATCTTGAAATTCTTAAGCTACAGCAAAAGAGGAGATGTGGAGTGTGTGGGAAATTCAGTACCTTCCTTTGCTGAACAGAAAACTAATCCCTTGCCACAGCCTTTTATATTACAACAAAAGCAACTAGTACATTTTTGTGTTATCTATTTCCTTGCTCTGCACTTCAGTGAAGTTAGTTTAGAGCAATTAGTGATGCTACTGCACTGGCTGAAAGGGTAGGCACTTTCTAGTCCTCTCTCAGCTTATTTACCAGATTTTTTTTTTTTAATTTATTCTTCCATTGTATCAGCAGAGTAGAAGATGGGCCTAATAACACCACCATTTGTAAGTCAGCATATGATTTTAAACAGGTTACACAATGCCCTAAGAAATGAAAGCATATCTGCTGATGGTATCCTATGCAAATGTTTTGCAGGATTTTTGCCGAGATCATTAAGGCCAAAAAGGACCACTGTGAACATCTTATCCAGGCTTGCCTACTATACAGGTGTGGCTTGAGTAGAAGTCTTGACCTAAGCTGCTCTAATGACAGAGAACCCTCTGCAGCTACTGCCCACCCTTAAAGCTGAAAAGCCATTTCTTCCTCCCAGCCTGTAGGAGTGGAATAGAATTCAGGAGCTAAGTTTTCTACCCTGGAAATGCTTTGTGCAAGATTGCCCTTGTGTGTGATACAACAGAGGAATCATCATTGCAACAGATTCCTCACTTCCCTTCACCTCCCATCACACTTTCCTGCAATCTTGATCTGGGAAGCGCTAAATCCAAAAGTATTATAATGGGTTTCATTGACTCAACACTAATAAAAGTCTCACAGTGAAGGCAATATTCAGCTTTTAAGAAGCTGTTTCTAAAATACAGAGATGTAGAATTATGCTAGCCTATTCTCATCTGGCTTTGAATCATCCCAGAGGGTTGTGTGGTGGAGATGGCATTTTGCTTTTAAATCTGCAGGGGTTTTCCATTAAGTTCTATATAAGTTTTTTATCAGTTTGCTATAGCTAGAACAAAACTGCACAGCTTTCTCCCTTCCAAAGCAGGAAATGAATACTTCTGGTTAATAAAACTGCCAAAGGAGGTGCTAAGAAGTCATCTTAAATAAGATAAAATGCCCTAATAACATATACATTTGTAACTGATGTTCCACTGTGAAAATTAACTTTTGGAAAAAAGATCATTTCAGAAAAAAAATCCAGCAGGTAGAACTCTGCAACGAATCATCTTGAAAACCCCAACAGCATGAAGTGCTGAAGGGCAGGAACCCCATGCTTCTGCCATGGTAATTCTGTAGGTAACACGTGGTGTATATTAGCACCATTCTCAGCTGTGCCTGGGCATTTAGGAGTATTATCACAATAAAAATGACCAGACCTTTCTAAAAGCCATGGTTTCACAAAGGAAAAGCTAAAACGCTCAATGGGTATTCAGTTTATCCAGAGAAACAGCTGATAACTGATCCTGCAGTCTTTATTCAGGAAAGAATCTAATTCCTAGGGGGAATTCAAGTGAGCTCCATTAGCTCAAATGCTCTTCACCAAATAACCAGTAGCCCGGGAAGACTGGAGACAGATAAAAATGTTCCTTCCCAAACCTAGCTACCAAATGGAGAAAGCTGAAAATTTTCAAACTTAATTTCTATGAGGGCTTAAAACCAAAGGTATTTTTGTCTTGAGTAGGACCACAGAATCAAATCTCTAACAAGGCAAAGAGGAATAGCACCTTTAGATTTATTATTACTATCATCTTAATCTAAAAATCTCAATACTTGTCAAGCTATTCTGCTTCCACTGTATGGGACTGCATTTTCAGAGATTGTGTTTTGCTGGTTGTGATGTCCAGTCCAGAAACTAAATACCTCACCAGAAGCAAATAAATTACAGACACATCTGATTGTGTTATACACAATGTATTTCGGCAGTATACAGAAAGATGACAGCAGCAGTGTTGCAGGGCATTTAGGTTCATTAGTATGGTTAGTATGGCAAGCAGACAAAAGGAGGCTAGAGTTCCAACATGAAGATGTGGTTAAAGCAGCATACCTCCTGCTCTGCTCCTGTACCTGGTCCTGCAATTCTCCATCAAGCATGCTGCTTACTTCACCAGCACTGACAAAAAGAGCAAAGAACAGTCCTTCCCCAAAAGTTGCAGAAAGCTGTTCTTCAGGGACTAAACAAAGGATTTTTTTTTCCCCACTACATCATCTTTGAAGTGCAAGTTAGTAGCAAATAGCCATGTATTACAGTCAGAGATGGGAAAACTTCTCCAGACCTTACAACGGTGTCAAGTGCAGTTCAGAGCGAGAAAAATTAATGCCACTAGAGACAGCCAAAGTTCACCCATGAGCAGTTCTCTGATGGGTGATTGCTCCTTCCATTTTGCTTTTACACGCTGTAAGGTGCATAGGTAAAATAAGACCATGAACTGACTGAGGTGTTTATATAAATGTGGACAAAGAAGCCAATTTTAAATCTTTTCTGAGGTGTGTATAATTACAAGTGCATTTCAGATGTTGTTAATATGCTTAGGGAAAAGCTTAGGTGCTTAGGGAAGCAATCTTATATGAAATATAACTTTTTAACAGGTTACTTCATTACAGCAGCACTCAGCTTCACCACACTATTTAGGGTTGAGTTAGCCTCCCATGTTTTCTAGAGTTAATAACATAGCTGTAAAAAAATTCATTTGAATTGAATATTCATGCCAGCTCATAAAATTTCTATACTAATTGGCAAAAATACAAAACTGATTAATCTTTTACAGATATAAACACCTACTAGATAAGGAATTAAACAAGCATTTTTATTTTTTTTCTTTCTGTTATGGCAGTCACCTAACTTTGCAACCAATTTTCTCTAAGAAATATATTTGGCAAACGATTAGAACATATTGATTACTTATTAGACAGAACAACTGTTATTACAGAGATGCTTTTTTTAAACTTAATCAAGGCTTGGATTAGACAAGGCTTTGCCAATACATTACGGTCCTGGACTATGACTTTCTTACTGTTTCAGTCATGGCTCCTCTTTGAGCAGGCACTGCTGTTTGCCAAAAACTGCATGGCATGTTGGTGACATAGGACAATCAGGTTTCTAGAATTATGCTCCTAGCCTGTAACCAACCCTGTTTACCTTAACTGTGAAGCAGCCCTGCATGGTGTCAGCAGACCAACTCACATGACCACAATTTGGCTCTTAACTTTTAGCTATGACTTCAGCTATAGCCTGAAGCCAGCTTCCCAGGACAGTCTGGCAAGCATCCATGCAGTTAATCCTGTGGATTTTCAGTGGCACAGCTACCTCACTTGGTAATTCAGCTCTGCAGAAACATCCTGCTCACCTCCTTCTCTGAAGCAGTCTGTTTAAAATCAGTCAGGCTGCTGGTACAGGTAAAGCGAGCAGGGTTTCCTTCTTAAGTTTCCTTTCTTTTTGTTTCCTGCTTTCTAATTACAAAATTTGGCTTCTGTACTGTGTGACAGATACAAAATTGCTGTGGCTCTTTGAAGCTCTTTAGGTTTTTACTTTCTATTTTCTACTTGCCTTGTGCATCAAGTATTTTAAAAAAATACATCCCCTGCTGATGCCCACCATTTCTGTACTTGTGTTTTGAAGAACTTCGTGAAGACTACCAAAATACTACCATTAAACACTAGCTCCTGAAACATACATACACTTCCTCTGAGATAATATCTTAAGTTTCCTTAAATCCATCTGCATTACCTGCCCGCACTCAAGCAAATTAAAAATGGTCATCTGCTAAAAGCAACAGTGCAGGGAGGGATAGATCTTGAGCCTTTTGTTGTAGGCACATGTCCTGCTGTTTTGCATGCTGTCTTTTATTTTCCCCACTTCTAAGGTAAGGATGAGTGTAATTTTTCTCTCCCTTCCAGAGCTGTTGACAGAATTGATGCTGTAAAACACTATTGCATGATGCTCAGGTACAACTACAGATATTGAGTATGCATATGAGGACTTTACATAGACATCTTTTCCCAGCATCTCTCCTGCCAAGAAAGAATAAGGCAGGTACAGTCCCTTGGAGCTTGTATTTTCAGCTGCTTGCAACTGTTAAAAAGAATCATTGCTGAGTAACTTTCTGGCTTCTTTACCTTAAGAAAATACTCTCAGATCTGTCAATATACAGACCTAACATACATAAGGTTACACTAAGGCTTTTAACATGTATCATTAGTGACATTGTAAAGTTTTCACGAGTAGTGTAATAAGTTAAATGGTACTCCAAAGGATCCATTACTTTCCACCAGTACAAATTCACTTTTTACACAAAGGTTTGGCATGATTAATGATCTGTTATGGTCTATTGATTAAATATTACCTGCTACAGAATTGCTTAAATACATATTTACAAGATAAACTGGAACAGCTCACAGTCATTACAGTCTTTGTGGTAATTAATAGGAATGGAATGTAAATACACATTTAAGTGATTTATATAATAGGGCTCCAAATAAGCTGTTATAATCTATCATGCTGTAATGAATTAGCTCCTTTACTGTAAGTAGGTATCTGACCTCTACTGGAGTATGAAAGACCTGCTTAGATGTCTCACTGCTCTTGCCTAGCATCAATAGCAAACCATGCCTGAAGAAGTTGTTATTGGGGAACAAAAAGAGGGAAAAAAAAAAAAAAAAAAGTGCATTAGATGAGGTGGTAGAAGTAAAACAGGCCTCAAAAAGCTCTGTAGTCATGTTGGCTGGAGAATGGCTTTGAGTAGCACTTTGAATGCCTCATCTCCACCACCAAAAGGGTCCCAGAAGACTGTAGGAAAGCTTAAGCCTGCAGGCAAAGAGTGTGCTGCATAGGTAGAGACTGAAGCTCCTTTATATGCCTTCACCTGTCTCACAGTGGCCACCTGAGAGCAGAGATACAAGAAAGAAGTTGGCTTCAATCAGTGTGAGGACCATCATACCAGATGGGACCTACTGGACCCAGCAACTTGAGGGAGGCAAGTTGCTAGGACTCCATGAGGCATTGCTACACTGCAGTTCTGATGCTCAAAATGGCAAAGCATGGGGTCCAGATACAGGTATCTCGCATAGCACTTCTCAGGGAAAGGGAGAAACTATTTTTGCATGGGGACAAACCATGTATGTTTTCGGCTCCCACCAAAAAAGAAGAAATTTGAGGAAATCACAGAATAGATTCTGGAATTCATTTTTAACTGTAGGACTTGCCTTCAGTTTGTAATTGTTACAGCTAATTGGCAATCTCTAGACTTTCAGTATGCCAGCAAACTAATACTTTTTCTGCCCCTTTTGGAGTGCACTCTGGTTCGGAACCAGTCCAACATGCCATGAAACAGCTAAACTACTCATGACTTCTTAGGACCATCTTTTTGTTTGTTTGTTTTGTTCACAAAAGGAGTAATTGCTAAGAATCTGTATTGTTAATTTTATGCTTTCCCCTTCAAAATGTTTCCCCAACACATTCTCCAAAGCAGTTAAGCTTCCTTTGACCTCACAGAGTGTGAACAAAGACTCAATTCAGCTATCATTTACCTTGATGAGGCTATCTTTCATGTGTTATTCAACTTTCTAAGCAGGGACTGGAACAAAATCATGAACATTATTTCCTAATGGAAATGGGACTTAGATGGTGGTCACACATTCCATGCAGCTAGAGATCTCACAGGCACAGCAGGTGAAGTATAAGCATGTTTTCCAATAACAGAGACACTTCCTCAGCACAAAATAGTGAACCAAGATTGCTCACCTGGTACTATGGAAGACCGTGAGAAGGTCCACACATTCTTGGGTATACAATGGAGCTCTGGGGCCATTTCTGCCTTATAAGAAGCTAAGAAAGATGAATAGACATACGACTACATGCATATATCAGCCATTGCCAACACTGTGCTGTGTATGCAGAAATGCAGAAGTTGCCTCTGCTCCCTTCTTAGTGCTCCAGATGCAGCTCTTGGAGCAGCTCTGAGATAAGGGTGGTCCTCCACACAGCCACTTCTGAACTCAACTGAGCTAACCCTGCTGGGGGCAGGTTTGAGCCCTCAGCCAGTAGGCAGGCACTAATGAAATCCATTAAACTGTCAACATTTAGAGAACACTGTTTTACAAAATCACTTAAACACACCAAGCAACAGACAGATGAATTAGGCCTGTCTGCCTGTGTGGAGTCAGACAGAACCATGTTACTCTTCAGGGGATTAAAACTACTTTGCAGAGCAGAGCCCTGATTTTTTTCATCTTATTTTTAGCAATTATTCAAAGGTACCTAAAATGGACAAGTACATTTTTACTTCCTACACAGGAAAAAAAAAAATAGAAAAGAAAAAATATTTCTAGAAAGACAACGAGCACTTTCCAACATGAAACAGAAACCCAAGCCACCGGTATCAAATGGACTTTGAAGAGGTGATCTGAAAGGGGGAGGAGCAACACCAGGCAACAGGATGAACACCTGTATGCCATTGGAACTACACAACTGGATGTTTTAAGAAGCACAGAGAGAGGTTAGAGCCTGTCACAGGTAAAAGACTGCAGTGTAACCAGTTGGTGTGCAGAAGTGACAAACCAAGGCATCAGAGAGAAGCCAGAGAGGCCAGGGTGGCTCGGGTCATTCTAAAAGAAGAGTGCCCATGGGGTGAGTGGCAATGTGCTGCAAACATGGGCTGCTCAGGGAGCAACCCAGCTGCCTCCTGCTTTGCTGGAGGTGAGAAGCTGCTGCTTGACCACTTGGTCACTTTCAGCAGATTTTTGAGGTGTGGGAAGTGAGTTTGAGCATAAAGGAAAAAGAGTGAAGGGGGTGCTCAACATCCTTCCAGTTCCTGCCCAGGAACATCTGGTTATATCACGTCCACTGTCTGATTATGTTAAAGGAAGTTGTTTCCTAAAGGCTGTCTGTCTTGTGGTCTGTCTTCTACTGGAAAGATTTAGGTGGGGGTACTTGGGAGGAGCTTCTAACAACTCCAGGAACATTCTGGAAAAGACACTATTTAGAAAATTTTTCTTCTGGTCCTGTCCTATTTCCATCACTTCACATTCATATCAACCTATATACCAAAGGAAGATATTTTGAGTTTTTCCTGTATGATTAATCTCATTACTGCTTATTCCTTTAACCTGGAACAGTAGTTTCCCACTCCCCCAAACTGGACTAGGGGAGTTTCATTTCCTGAAAGGTTTTGGATTTGAACTGATACAGACAGAGGTGACTCCTTTGAGAAAACCAGATTTGATTCAGAAAACACAAGAAAAACCTCAGTGGAGTCCTCATCCCTAAATCAACCTCTGTTCCAAGTAAGGATGACAGGGAAACATGGTCTCCAGTGATCAGGAACTGTTGGTTCCCTGCAGTGAAGCTGTCAGGAGAGTGGCCATTCTGTGACACAAACATAAACACACAGGCACTGACTACCACACATTGGCTTTGGGCTCTCATCCTGTCTCCACAAGAGAATGACATCCATCAACTAACAGACAGAGGCCCAAAAGAAAGTAAGTTTTCTAGTCGTCCCCAGGCTAGAACAGTATTCAGTCTTGCAATCCGTAACTTCTGTGGCATCGCTGTCATCTCCCCAGCAATAAACAGTGATGGCACAAGACAAACATTAAAACACAGAAAATAAACAGTCAAAGCAGGTAAACATTAAAGAAAAAAAAAAACAAAAAAAAAAACACAGCCAATTTTCATGCAGATTTCCCTCGTTCTAACAAGTGATGGAGAAAAGCAGAAAAATAAATGATACATCTGCAGAATTGGTTTTAAACAGAATGTTTTTCAAAGCTCACCAAGACATCACCAACTCTTTAACATTTAATTTCCCACTAATTTGTATCCTGTCAATTTACAAGCTATTTCAAACACCACCTTTATTTAATAAAAATGCAAAGCACAATGGGGAATTTATGTAAACAAGGCTGGAAAAATATCTTCATAGGACATTATGGAAGACTTGGGAAATGAATGAATTAATGAATGAACATTTTAATAATTTGGTGTAACTGGGGTATAGTCTAACTAAAACACTAGGCCCAACACTTTATTACCATATAAATAACCAAAGAATGGGACTTTGACAAAGTAAAACAGTCTTGAATCAACTGTCTAGTGAGAAGCCACAAGCCTCCTAGGCCTTTAAAAAAATCTGTTAAAACAGACTACTAATTGATACTATTTAACAGATACACCATAACCTAAATATTTCTCACTCAAAAATCATTAAGAATTTAACAAAAAATACGGACCATTATTCTTAGGGTATGCTTAGACTATTACAGTTCTAGATTTTAAAAAGAATTTACTAATCTAAAATGTTTTAGCCATGTTAACATTTAAAGCTATATGACCTAGCTGGCTGGTCACATGGCTTCTTGGAGTACAATAGGAAAAGAAGAAAAATTGGATTTTCTCCATGATGGATGAGTCTAGGAAATCCCCATGGGAATTATAGCCTAGTGTTTTTCAGAAGATTTAGTTTTTGATTTCATGATGGTGGACAAAGGAAGGCTATTCAAAGAACCTGCTTCCATTCTCTGCCTGGTTGAGCAGTCCAGAAGACTACAGTGCCCCATTATTTGGGTTCCCAAACTGAGATTCTTGTGCTGCATTGAGGCCAGCACCAGCTGACTGCAGTCAGAAATAATTTTAACCAAAGAATTCCTTCTACAAATATATCATGGCCACTCATGATGTTCTGGAGAAATAAAATGGACAAAGGAGCAATACTTTTATGTTACAAAGGTTAAAGATACATTAAAAGTACATGAATGGGAGCATTAAAGGCAATTTTAAGTGGTATTTTAAAATAAACAAGCACTCAAAAATAACTTCTTGGACATTGTAGCAGCTGATCAGTCATTTACAGAAATAGTTACTAGTCATCTGCTATCCCTTCAATAAGATCAAATATGTAGAGACCAAATATAAGCTGTAGCTTGTGCAGCTTCAAGTTTCAGAACATGAAATCAAAAATTCTGTTCCCAGCTCCATATTTAATAAGGAAAAGGTCTCGTTTTCAAGATTGCTGAGTAGTCTGTAATTCTCTTCACTTCACTGGGAGCCATTGTAGACTCAGCATTTTCCAAAGCAGGCAAATTACTTAGTTGCCCAAACATGATATAAGAAAACTCACAGTTAACTGCTGCTAAAATAACTATTTTGCACAAAATCCTGGTTCTTCTCAGAAGGGAATCAAGAAACCTCAGTCTCCAAGGGCAACAGGTATGTTCCAGGGTATTACCAAGACACAGGAGCTGGGCTGGTAAATAAATCCACTGGTTTTATTGAGTTCTGTGTTGCCGTACCCAGGCTACTCCTTGCACCCAAACCCACTGTTTTAAAGCCACTTCAGATGTCTCCACTTTTTCACTGCCTGCCAGATCAGCAGACTCAGTGAGGGAGCAGTAGCACCCCCGAAGGGATGCCCTTCTCAAAGGGAACAGAAAGGGGAGACCATTTCACTCCCTCCCACATCAGCTGGTGCTGCACAGGGAGTACACGATTTAACTTTTTTAGGACCACAGGAGATATTTTCAGTTTGTACACCCTGTAAGCTGCCTTTCTCCTTTACAGACAAAATACCTTCATACATAACTTTATTTGCCTTCTACTCTGCTCTCATGGGACCTCCACCTGCAGTACTGTGCCCAGTTCTGGAGCCCCAAACACAAGAAGCCGATGGAGATGTTGGAGTGAGTCAAGAGGGCCATGAAGATGATCAGAGGGCTGGAGCACCTCTCCTATGAAGACAGTCTGAGAAAGTTGGGGTTGTTCAGTCTGAAGAAGAGAAGGCTCCGAGAAGACCTTAGAACAGCCTTCCAGTACCTGACTGAAAGTGGTCTACGATAAAGCCAGGGAGGTATTTTCTACAAGGAAGGACATGTGATAGGATGAGGGACAATGGTTTCAAACTGAAAAAGAGTAGGTTTAGATTAGAAATTATGAATAAATTCTTTATTGTGCAGGTGGTGAGACACTGGCACAGGTTGTATAAGGAGGTAATGGATGCCCCATACCTGAAGTGTTTGAGGACAGGTTGAATGGGGCTTTGAGAAACCTGGTCTAGTGGGAGGTGTCCCTGGTCATGGCAGAAGAGCTGGAATCAGATTATCTTTAAGGTTCATTTCCAACAGAAATCATTATGAGATTCTATGGTTTGTATGTCACTGATATTACAGGGAAGCATTTGGCTCCTAAGATGGAAAGAAGGCATTTCCAAGGGAGAAGTCTCACAGCAAAATACTTGAAGGCCATGAAAGCACTGAAGATGCTAAGGCTCAGTGGCCTTTGGGTTACTCTGAGACAGAGTCCCAAAAAGAGCTCAAATCTCAGAAACCGAAATAAGAGACAGATTTTCAATATAGCTAATTATGCTAGGCTCATTTTCCTCGTTTAATTCAGTGCTGAATTAGAGTCCAGCTCTTTCTGGGAGATGATGCTTATTGACCAGAGTATTCAGCATGTTAACTGCTTTGCAAGATCTTCCAGGAATCTATCTGCCCTCTCTTGTGCTACCATTACTTCTGGCTTAAATGACAGACAGGTCATCTCTGGAGGAGGGAAATTCCTTAAAAGCATGGAAAGACTTTTCTTCCATCAAAACATAGTGCTATCCATAAAGGTACAACATATCCCAAGCTGTGTCACATATGCACTATCTGCCCACACATCACTGAAAACAAATCCAAGACACGTTTAGCGGATTTGGGACACCCACTCTGCAGATGGGAGAAGGAAGGCAAGGAAAGTTGAAGCTGAGCTAAATAAATGACCACATTATATTGTTTTACCTTACACCTAGAGTGTCTACTGCCTAAGAAAATTCTTGCTGAAGCATATACATAGTCAGTTTTGCCATGCCCTTTAAAGTGGAAGAAACCCATAATGGTCTTAAGGAAAACTAGGTACAGCAAAGTTCCAGATGTTTTTCACAGACACAGGTATTTTGTTCCCTCACTTTGTGTATATTTTATCCTGGAGAGGACTGACAGAAGTGAGAAACAGTACACTTTAAGAAACAATTTCCATGATATCCAGCTTCCTTTCATTATCTGAAACAATGTGGAGCACTTGGTCTGCACTGTTACTCTCTCACACACAATCTCAGAAGACACAAAAGGAGTGAACAGGGCACAGCAGCTCAGACACCAGATTTTAGATACCTGTCAAAGTGGCATATGTCTGACTGAGACTGCTCAGGAGTATGGACAGCTGGCAAACAGCATGTTAGGCTTTTCCTATGGATGCCCAGAAGAAGAGGGAGCCAGAACCGCACATGTCAAACTCCACCTACATTTACCTGTTTGCCTGTAAATGCATGAACCCTGCCACTGCCGCTCAACCAGGCCTCTGCACCATCTTTGGTTACAGTCAAGACCAACCCATAAGCAACCATCATCTACAAACATAGACATAGATTCTTCTATAGGCACTGGTTCACAAGCAAACATTAATTCATTCTGCATTGTCTGGCTTTGTCTGACTTTTATTTTTATTAAAGCTAACTGGTAGCTTTACCACAGTTTAAGCTAATAGTTAACCAGACAGATAAAATCTCATGAAATATTGTTGTTGGACTAGCTCACTGAGACATGAGCAACTTCAGTGAAAGTACTGAGCCTTGAAGAAGAGAAATGCCTCTCTACCTAACTCTCGTTATGAGGAGCCTGCCTTCCATGCTTTAGTGCCACTGAGCCCATGGCTGCTTTGTAAAGTTGACAAGGGATGACTGAGTATTAATAGAAAATCTCAGAAATCAGTTCAGGTGTGTACAAAGCCATCATGTAAACTTAGCTCTTCATATAGAAAAAACTAGCATCAAGCTCTGTATTCAGCCCCAGACTATTGGTTTCCCAGACACATTAAGCAAACACATGATAAACTTGTCTTAGTTTACCTGGTCGCAGTATAATTATGCCTTCATCTGTTTTCCCCTCCTTTACCTACTTGAAATTATGCTTTTCCTTTTCTTTCTAAGAGGGATTTGCTGCAAGGAGGTTTGAAGTTGGATTCATCACTGCTCCCCTGGCTTCAGAGGAGTAAATAAGTAGGACATCATATTTTTTGATACTTGAGTGTTTTCAAAAATTTTGACTATTTGGATAAGACTGCTCATGAGTGACTGGAGTTGGATTGCTATGCTAAAGCCCTTTTCATTACTGTAACTACATATACAACATAAGCCCATTCATTCATTTCATACCTGACACAACCCATAAAAACAAACTTTGTGAAGAATCCTTCTGGAATCTGAGCCACAATCAAAACTGCAGCTTCCATGAGAAGATAACCTAGGCCTGAATCCCAGCACACTATAAAGATATTTCAGAAATGTGTCTGAGTACTTGAAGAAGTCCTCGGGTTAGTCAAGAAATCAGAAGACAAAGGAAAATGAAGGAAGCATCAAAGGCAGACTAGTTCTGTAGCAATGAATAAAAGAGAATGGAGCTTATCTGTTCCTTAGTTACAGACTCAGGGCCTCAATAAATGAGAGAGATGGTGTGTGAGAAAACAGAATGACAACTGATTAAATTCTAGTTCCTCTGCTCTAACTGTATGTCCTAATGTGGTCTCTCTCTGTCAACACACTCCACTTTGGGCTATGTCATACAAAAGCATTTTAATAGATGCTTAGAGAATCACCCAGAAAGTTACCATAGAGTGGGCTCAGCTTTGTAAATTCATACGTTGGTACACAGGAATCATTCTCCAAGAGAGGTGCACAGTGTTACCTTGGATAGGTCACTTAGTCCATAAGACACATCTTCCCACCCATTAAATTGGGATGACAGCAACATTTCCTTTGTCTGATGGATAGGTTTTATTTGCAATCATTTGGGGGCAGAAACCATTACTCTGCAACATCCTAAAAAACTTAGGACTCTACCAGCTACTGCCATAAAATGTCCATAGATATGAGTTTGAAAGAACCCATTCATGCTTGTGATGATAAGAAATATTGTTTGAATATATATATTGTTTATATAAATATCTTGTTTGAATAGAAGACTTGAGATGAACGCCCTTTGTGTCATAGCTATCAATCTGCAAAATCAAGTCCCGATTTCCACCTGTTCAAAACCAAACCCATTACTTTTTCTAACTTGAGGGACTTTTGTATCTTCACTGCACCACATGGTTCCAAATAAATTGTGGATGTTTTTGTTTACGTAATTTGAATTTCAGTCTCTTTTTTTTCTTGATATACTTCACCCGTTTCTCATTGCTGTTGTGCAACCATTTGCAACAAACTTATGTGTCAAGATAGCTGTTGGTCTCTACTCTTTCGGTTGCAGTGTCCCACGGTCTCTGACAGACCAAAATGTGCGTGCAGTCCTCAAAGTTACATCAAATGGGGACCTTGACACTAAGGTTTTGACAAGTTACCTGCCCTTGCTGGAGCCTTGTATCACTGTAGGTACACAGCATTGGAACAACAGAGGCTGTTGCTTTCTTCCCCTGGGGAATCACCTGTACAATAAGAAGGAACATTTGCCATTACTATTGCTGTACCTTCCAGAGTACTGACACCCAACATATAATGCTGGAGAAAAAGACACAGAAAGAAAAAAAGGAAAGAAAAAGAAAAAACAAAATCCAAATCCCACTCTACAGACAACACAAAAGTTGAGAACTCAGAACCCAGGAACTGCTGAGCCACTAATTTCTCTGAAATGTCTGTGCCTTACAAAAAAGACCATACTCCACAGATGTATGAGTAAAATATTCCCTCCAATCTTCCTAAAGGAGGGATCCCTTTTACTATGCCTCAACACAGTTGCTTTTGTAAAATCCACATTAGAGTCTGAACTAAAAAAGAGAGAGAAATAGAATGGCTAGGTTAGCGTAAAAAATAAACAAGTTGTTGTCAGCCTGAGAAAAAATGTTTGCATTCTTGACCTTTACAGAGTTAAGACAAAAAACAACTACTTTTTTATACTAATAGCATTCTGTGCCTGTCCCTTGTATATTTTCTTTTAAATTTGCCATTTCGCTGTTGTAGCTGGGCTTGTCAGTTTTCAGCACTAATGGGTTGTGATATGGTGTCAGGGGAAGTCAACAATCAATGTTGGAAAAAAGGGCTATCACTGCTGACACAGCCAAGGATGGAAACACAATGGCCTTCGTTTGGAAAGAAACAGAAGAAAAATCCTGAGGTTTATCTTGCTTTGAAGATTAGTAGGGATTTAGCCCTCCCTGACCAAGCTATCACTGTCATCCCTTCCTGCCTCACCCTATCCTCTCATTGCCCTCTAACATCACTCCACATTGCACCCAAAAGATAGGTTTTCAGTTTAAGGAAAAAAGCAGCACATATTATAACAAATATTTTAAAGGAATAGTTCACATTTATGTTTATATCAATTACAGTTATTAGTTTTTTAAAAGATGAGGAAAAAAAAAAGACTGAGCTGCACAATGTATGCTCATGAAGTAGTATGGAGAAAAAAAAACAACAAAAACCATTTTGGATGGCTTTCCAACTGTCTCAGCAGGAATCACATCAGTGCTGAGTCTCTCAGCTCCAGCTGAACTCAACAAAGCAATGGACAGTCAGCAGCTGTAAAATCAGGTGCCATGGACAGAATTATGAAAGATAGACAGTGCTCAAAAAATACAACAAGAATAATGGCAATGTTATTTACTACCATAGTTTCATGTCAGAAAATCTGACTAGCTCCAAGTCCCTCAGAGTCCTAGAGAGATAAGGAGGGAGTATGATTGTTTTAGTTTCCAGATGAGGAAACTGTGGCAAGTACATTCTTCAAGATCACACCAAGATCTTACACAAAGGGGCAAGAACAGAAATCAGCAGACATCAGCATAAATATGTTACCAGACTTCATAGCTTCCTTCCCTCAAAACTGTAACTGTTTGATGTCATTACTGATCTTTTAATATCAGTAGATAAAAGGTCAGTCACAGATTTTCTTCTTCTTTTAATGAATGAGGCAGAGACTGATTTCAGAAAATTCAATGCCTCCAAAGTAAACATTACTGACTCTTGCCCCTCAGAGGCCAAGAATCTAGCTTCTCAAAGATATTTAGATATGCCTGACTCCACAGATAACCTCAGAGTATCTTTTCCAAACATAATTCCTTTTTCTAGCAAGTCATGGCCCTAAATGTGGGCCATTCAAAATGTAATTCTGGAATCACAGTTGACCTTCACCAAAAGATAAGGGTTTGCTCAGGTATGAGGATACTGCAGGGCCAAGGAAATAAAAGCAAAGTGAGGGGAAAGAGTGGCTAAGAACAGAAAAGGAAAGGAAAAAGGCAGCAGTGAGAGACTTGGGCTGATAGAGTAAGGCATTAGGAGAAACCGCAGAGTATTCTGAGGTTTTTAGGATGACTTGTACAACATTTTGTCTGTGGCCTTGCTTTCTTCGCCATTTATCAGACAAAAAGTAGAGCCAGGGAAAGAAACAAGAGGGAAAACAGTTTTCAGTGTTTCTCCTCATGCCTGCCTCTTGCACTTCCCTCCCCTCCATAACCCTTGCTGCCAAAACCCATCTGACCACAAAAATGTTGTTTGCAGGCAATCGCTGGGTGCTAAATTCACAATGGCATTACTAAGATATTCAGCTCTTAGAATATTCCTACTACAGCACAGTTATGACACCAGTCCTTAAGTGACAGCAAAAAGCTGCTCCTTCAACACACTGTTGGTGAAACACACTTGTTTTGGCCAGTTTTGGTCACTTGTTTTGGTGAAATACAGAGCAGCAAGTGGAACACAGCTGCCACAGAAGATCCTACAGGATACAGTAGACACTGGAAGCATCTCAAATAATCATGAAGGCCTCCTCACTCCCTGGGTATCACAAAGCACCATAAAAGTGGGTGCTTAAGGACATGGCCCTCAGCACACTCAAATGATTGAGTCTCTTCCCACTCCAGTGGGCTTCAAGAGTTTCAAGAATACTCTGCACTGTTTCATTTTTCATCATGGAAATACAGAAAAGAAAAATGAACTGATTCACATTCACAGAGTTTATTTTATTTACATGATGGAGACACAACCATATCTCATGTTCACAGCTAGATGAAGTCGGCAAAGAGGAAAGCAACACCATAAACAAAGTGCTTAATAGATAACCAAAGTCAATAGGGAAAAAAAAAAAGTGGTGTTTGCAAACATAAGCCTGAGAAAAGCAAGAAAAAACCTTCACCCAACAGGACAAAAAGGAAGGAAAATTAAGACAACTTTAAAGTGCATTGAAAAAAAAAAATAAAACCAAAACTAGAGACAATTTTGCATTCCAAGTTAATCAGACAAAAACAGCCATTTCTCTCCCCATATTACTGTCTAACGCACTATTGCTATCTGTGGAAACACAGAGAAGGCCCATCAGTCCCACGTGTGCTATGAAGGAAAAGGAGAATAAGTCATGAAGCTAAATCCTATAAAACATTTTAAAAACTGAAATGAGTCTCTTACAAAAATCTAATTGAAATTGACTTGAAGCTGAATTCTGTGACCTGGATGAAAAAGGTGGTCAAAGGACTGTAAGCAACAGGTAATGATGGGAGGTGATATATTGAGCTGGTTTGCTGCAGGGGTATGTTTGTGGCCTGTTCTTATTTAGTATCTCAAATAATGATCTGGAAAAGGAGGTAAGTAGCCATTAATTAAATTCACAAATGACAATAAACCAGGAGGCTTGCAAACGTCAAAAGGATAGCAATAATATAAATGGAAACTAATAAAGTTAGTTATGTAGGCAGGCAATAAAATGAGATTCAACTTGGAAAAATCTAGACCAAATACACCAAGGAAAAATAATCAGAAACATGGATAATCAGTGAGAGAGCAAAACCTGGAAAGCATCTGCAGAGAAAGATATCCATAGGTGACAGTGAACAACAAATTGAACATGAGTTCTCAAGGAGATATATCAGTTTAAAAGACTGATGCAATTTTGTGCTCCATATGCGGGGGAATAATGTCAGAAGAGGAAAATTATTGTCTATGCATCTGGGAAGACTTCTGCTGAATACTGCACCCACTTCTAGACAGCTATATAACAGGAGGATGCCTGCATGCTGAAACGAAGGGCAGAGAAGAGCAACAAAACTCAAAAGACAAGCAAGGGGACAGATTTATTAAACTGGGTCACAAGGGTGAGGTGACAACTGTCTAGAAAAATATGAAAGATGAAGAGAGTGTAAAGCACTCGAAGGCCAACTGTAGTGAACAATTATGCACTTACAGGAAGTTGAACTACCTGGTCTAAGAGGTAATTTCCATGTTTATGCTCCCTGATTCTGTGACTGACCCAATGCATAGTCCCAATACTGGGTTTGTTCTGTTACTGGGTTCTTACATACAGTGGTATTTTTCAAGGGAATGCACTTCACATATGTTTCAGCCCTAGTTTAAAGTCTAATTGTAGATTAAAAGCTAAATGATTGCATAAAGTACTCACAGACAAGAAGATACGTGACCTGAATTCATAAAAAAATTATTTATTTTCAGCAGACATGTATTTTTTAGCAGACATGATCCTTTCGTGTAATGTTGCATAGTTGAAGGAAAATGTGATTGTTATTTATTTGCCCACTGCATTTTCCTTTCTATGTTTTCCCTACTTTAATGTCTTTATTTATTCTTATGTAATACACTGGAACTTGCCTTGTTACAGTAGAAGCTTACTGATAGTGAAAAAGGAAGCTTCTAATGCTGAAGTACACTGTAGTGCTCCAAGACCCTGGTGTTAAATGTAACAGAGGAAATAAAGACTAAAAGCAGTCTTTAAGTTAAGAAATACATAAATAATATTTTCCTTTCACAGAAAAATGTGACTTTACCAGTACACTGATCTGTGTGCGTGTTGTATTTACATGTACATACTTCACAGTTTCATATTTTCATGCAACCCAGGTAAGCCCCCTTTATGTATGGCAACCTTGGTATTTACAAAAACTTTTCCCACATTCTTCCAAGGAGAACAAAGAGGTGAAATGTTTTTCAAAGTTTTCCTGTCCTTTTCACTTCCCGTAGGGTTGGTTGAAGAGCAGAGGAAGGAGGAAAGCTTACCAAGAAGAAAGGTCCTTTTTACTGTAATAAAAGGTGGCAATCTTATCATGTATAGATGCTCAAATGTATAGACAAAGGATGTTTGCTGTGAAGATTGCCATAGGCAAAACAGCAGTTCTAATCAAAAGCTCTACATGCATGGATGTAGCCAGCCAGTAGGAAAAGAACGCTCTTACAGCACAGAATCTGGAATTGCTCTTCCATCTCTGCGCAGCTACTCCACTGGAGCACAGGAGAAATAAGGAGCCTTGGTATTTTGGACAGAGTGGTGCTGGCCAGCTCACCACCAACTCTACAACCCTACCACAGAATGCTATTAACAGTGGTTTTACTTTTTTTTTTTTTTTTTTTTTTTGCATGGAAGCACATGCTGCTAGCTGCCCCCTATCAACAAAGTCGGTTAAATGAGGTGGTATTTGTATGGAAAGTGCTGTTAAAATAGTTCCATTGCAGAAAATAAATGACAGACCATACAAATATGTAAAAAAATATAATTAACCTTTACAACATTGGCATTTTCAAAACTGTTAGATAGATGAATGTATATATGCCCTGAGGCTCTCGAAGAAAGTCAGGACACAAACCAAGAGAAGTAGAGCACTCCCAGCTAAAGCTACTGCAGAGTTCCTCCTCTGCCCCACTGTGAGTTATGTGCTAACCTAGGTGTCCCAGAATAGTCAGAGATATTACACAATCTATGCACTCCACGTTCTGAGAACAATGACTGAGAACAATGAAGCACAGCTAAATGCGTTAAGGTACTGTGGCAGACACACCTCGGCATTTTTTCTGTTAATTTGGTTAATTTGCCTGGGGGAGGAGGGTGTTTTTTATCTAGCAACACAGGCATTTTAAACTGTACTCTTTTCTGGAACTGTCAAAGAACAGACAGCCTGTAAGTCAGCACATGGGTTTTATGGGTTTTTCTTTGGGGTTTTTGTTGGGTTTTGGTGTTTATTTTCTGTATGCCTCTGCCTCATACCCTTGCCTGCCTTGTCTATTTAGACTGTAAATTCCTTGTGTGGCAGGACACAGCATCACAGTTTACACAGTGCCAAGCACAATGGGATCCCATGTTTACCGGCCTATGTGAATTGCCATGAAGTTAGGAGTAAATAATAATATCTTACCACACAGCATGTTGCAGAACCCTTCAGAAACCAAAGACCAGAGACTCCAAGGGCATAAGCTGGCAGAGGAAACCTGCACTGCATTCCTCTACCTGACAGCTGATAGCGTTGGATTGCAGACACCTCTCCTCCTCCCTTCCTCCTCATTCTTAACGTGTAACATAAAATGCATCCCTGGGCACAGACAGCAAAACCAAGCCACCAGATCTACCCCAGCTCTACCCAGCAGTGACTGCCATTCTTCCAGCCCCTCCAGCCCTTCCAGGTGTCAGAGCAAAGAGCTGTGCTGTCTGCCTGGTACAAGACAGGCGAGGGGATGTGTAATGGTCTACGCTGCCATCCGAGCCAGACACATGAGCTGCAACTCTGCCTCTCCACATGCAACTTGGATATCTGGCAAGTCTCAGCGAGACACGTTTTCCTCTTGGCCTCCTTTCCCTATTTCTAGGCCCAGTGTTCATATTCAAGGGAGCAGAAGAAGGCGGGGGGGTGGGGGTGGGGGTAGTGGGAGGGTGGGTGTTGGGGACGGATGGGGAGGCACACCACCAGACAAAGAGATGTAGCCTGCAGAGGCACAAGGAAGCTGGAGGGAATTGAGGAGGCATTCTCAAAAAATATAAAAGCTGACAAAATGTGCTTGTTTGCAGCATAAAAAAAGATTTGGAAAGGATGCCTGGGACTGACTAGCACTCAGTATCACATCAGCTGAGGCAGGGAAGAAACATTAGGCAGGGGGCTGGGAAGTAGCAACCAGCTGCCCCATATGGTCAGCTCTTGGTAGGCAATTTGATTTTCATTTTCTCTGCTGATTGTGCTCATCCCTGTGGTATCTGGATGGAAAAACAATGGCGGAGATAATAGAACAGGATTGCCCAGGGCATTTTTACGGGCTCAAGAGCCATTCATTCATAGATCAAATCTAGGACAGGATGGAAGCAGGTAATCTGATGTTTGTTGGCTTACATTAAACGTTACAGTGGTATTTCACAACTATCCACATAAAAATGGAATAATTCACAACTTTCTTAGCATTCTCAGCAGATAGTTCAGCCTCCACAGCCTCTCAGGACTCCACAGCCTCTTACTACTAATGACTTAGTTTTACAAATAAATTCAAGTGCACAAGTCTATGCAGGTTCTGGGTGTAATTGTGGTCTATCCCAAAAATGGTTTGAGGCAGTGAAGAGTAAGGTACAGTGTGGGAAAGATCCTGTGATTGTACCTGTTCTGAGCCTAAAAGAAGCCCTTCATTCTCCTAGTGCTCTGGTACCTTCCATGAGCACAAACCTAAGCAGAGCTAATAGAGACACTTGACCTTCAGTTGTCTTCCATGTGTTTGGATAACAAGTGACAATGGCAGCTCACTATAACCCATATTCTATCGGAGTTTGTCTTGCAGAAACAAGGTAATTTATTATTGTTGTCACCATCATTTTAAAACAAATTAACTATGTCAAATAGGAAAAAAAATCCTAGCACTATTATGAAATAGTCATCCTCAAGTTGTCATGTTGTCTAACACTGCCTTTACACCAGTTTTCTCCAAAGACCATCAAACTAAAGATTAACTATTATATGGATAAAAGCCAATTAGCAATAACCTACCCACTAAAGCAGGGTTGGTAGACCTTTTTGGTGTCTCCTGCCAGATGCAAAAGACAGGACATTGTACAAACTCATGGTACTGCCCACATATCTGTCAGTGCCAAACCTGTCTCTCATACCTATGGTTTAGTGTCATTCCTCTAGAGAAAAAGTGATCTTACAATGACAAGATCTCACAGTGGAGTAAATAAATGCTGGATTAAAAATGGAGGGGAACTATTTGTCACATGAAGACATGTGAACACATGAAGATGTGCCTCAAAACATTTTTCTTTAAATATACATTGGACAAAAACTATAAAGATAAAAAAAGTGTCTCCCACTTCTTACTCAGGATGGAAATTATACTTGCTACTGCTATTGCAACACAATTAAGAGCAACAGCTCTGAATTACACTGGAGAATTCTTTAGCAGAAGCTAAGGAGAGCCACGCCAGAAGGTGACAACAGAAGAAATGGTAACTCAACAAGAAACTGGAATTGATAGGAACGTTTCCCATTTAGCTAAAAACATGACCACTGTGAACCAGCAATGCCCTCTTTCTGTGACGACAGCCACCAGACAGTCCTGCCAGGAATTTTCAGCCTTCCAGGTGGCAGTTCTTCTCTCTGCTTTTCAACTGCAGTCCCCATTTGTGCATGTACGTGTACAGGAGCACAAGAAAGGAAGAGAGGCCAGATTTGATTGTAATGTGCAGGGCGGGTGATTCAAGCCTTTGAGTAGGAAGCTGACTCACCTCTTTCTGAGCAAAAAAATGTTCAACACAATTGCAATTCCCTCTTTTTCATGTAACGTCAGGCAATGTATACAGAATCTTCCCGCTCGGTATTTCCTAAACAGTGAAAACGTGCTTAGAAAGTTTAGGTACAAAAACCTGTGACTGCAACAAAACAGGTTTGCCCCTTCGTGTCGTGTGTCACGAATCCTTGTGGCTCAGCAGCAGACAGGAAAAGGGGTGGGGGGGGAAGGAGTAGGGGATAAGCAAGTTGGTCTGGGAGGAGGGAGCTGAGTGTTTTGGGCTTCTTTAATAATGCACAACTAAACAGCTCGGGCACAGAAGTGGAGTGCGGTAACAATCTGTGCTGTCCTTTGGAGCCTGCTGCTTTAAATTTGCGCGCTGTAGCTTGCAGCATTGCACAAACTCTTGGTCTGCTGACTGCCTCCCTGGAACACAAACACGGGGGTGATTGGGAAAGCTGTTTTTCAGCTTGCCCTCGCTCTTTTCTGCCGGGATGCTTTTCGGTGTTTATTTATTGTTAAACAAGTCGTGTAAATGAAAAAATAAAAGAATTAAAACCACATAGCATTTTTAATCAACACCTATTTCCTTCCAGGACCCTATGCTCCTCTATTGATTCCCATTAAAATGCTTTTCTTTTTCTTTGCCCCCTCTGCTGATCGAATTTCAGATCAGCCAGGATATGCAACTAACCTTCCGGCACAACTGAACCCAACTGACTCAGAGAGATAAAAAGGGTTGATGCATTCATTAAAATTTAGCACAGCCCAAGCAGTATTTTTAATGCAAGATCTCCTCTTGCATTGCAATTACCGTGGGGGAGAGGAATTCTTATTTTTTATTTTTTTGCAAACGTTCTCGCTTTAGATTTTAAAGTTGGGGGGGGGGGGGAGGAAGAATTAGTGGGAGGGAATGAGAACAAAAGAGAGATCTTTTTACCCAAGGATGACGTCAGTTTGATTTTACTGACAACTATTGATGCATGTGGAGCAATTGCAGGCAGATTCCCCCACCCCCTGCCTCCTGGCACTTCTCGGGGACACAATATACGTTCACGGCCCACAGCGCGGCTCTTTGCGAGCGTCGGGGCTGAACAGGAGAGCTCGAACGACGACTCCACGTCGATTCGCCTGGGGCCTGCGCACCCCGGTCCCCCCCGGCCGCTGGCAGAGCCGCAGCAGAGGGAGGGGGCGGAGCAGCCCGCGGGCACACAGCGCCCAGAAGGCTCCAAGGCCGTTCGTTACCGGGGGAAAAACAGCTCCCGTCCCGGGGCTGCTGGGTGCCCCCTGCCCCCCCCTCCCCCTCACACACCCGGCCGGCGGCGGGACGAGAGCTCGGCGCAGCTCCTGCCCGGCGGAGAAGCGGGGCGGTGACCCTCGGCCCCCCGCCTGCGCGCCCCCCGGCCCGGCCCGGCCCGGCCCCCACGGCCGCTCTGCGGCCTGCAGCGGGCAGCGCGGATCCGGCGGCGAGGGGGCCGGCTGCGCGCAAAACCCGACTTGGATCCACCTGGCGCATGGAGCGCGGCTCGGAGCCGGGACGCGCCGCTCCGGTGGTGGGGGGTGGGGTGGGGCAGAGGAGGGGCCCAACTGGGGTTTCCTTGAAGGTGGTGGGAGGGCAGGGCTTGGGTTTCGGCGGGGAGTGGGTCTCCGACATTAAAAAGCCGGCATGTACCCGGGCACCGCCGGCCTGCAGCTTCAGGAAGTCTTGGCCCTGGCTGAGGTGTTTCGGTCGGAACCCCTCATGGGGCTCCTCTCCGCCTCACCGGCAGGCTCTCTGCCCTCACTTCACCTGTCTTCAACGTCCCTAAGCATGGGGTGCTTTGTAGGGTCAGAACTAATTGCCTCGGTGGTTTCAGAAAAAAAACGCAGGAATTTGTTGAGCCGCTTAGAGGATAGGAACAGGCTGGCCCTGAGAGGGCAGGGGTCAGCAGCTTGGGGGTGCTGGGTGTCGAGGGCCACGGTTCCCCTGCAGAACCCCATTACACAGCCTGCTTTAAATACTGCCCCACAGATCTTCCCTTGGGAGTGGGGTGGGTGAGGCAGTGCCTGCACTTTTTAGCCTTGAGCTGCTCTCTGAAAATGCTCGTGAGTGTTCTAAATGCTATGAAACTCGCCCGAGCCTGCTAAGGCTGGGATCCTGCACAAACCGGCGTGTCGGTGCGACAGGCCTGAGGAGCCCTGTGTTTGCTTTGCTTGCACCATTTCACGTGAGCCAGCCAAAAGCTGCCCATCCAAGAGTCATCACTCGCCACTACCTTTTCCAGGATTTCAATGGAACAGGAGATTTTTTTGTGTGGATGTTAGCCCTCCATGAGCCATCTCTCCTGTGCAGTGTGTTTCTTCTCTTACATATTAAATTTGACCCACTAATTGACAAGTACACATCTTACTTGGAGTTGTGCCCGATTTTGACATTGAGCATGTGGCTCTTTTTGAACAAGGTGTAGCTGGGATTTACCCTGGTGGACAATTTCTATTCATTTCATAAATGTACTTTTTGTATTACAATGTTGCCAGTTCTCAATATTTTTTGTGATGCTGATACTCCTTAGTAGACGTTCCATAAGGCTCTTCTTCCATAAGTCAAGTAACAATTTTGGCTTTCTTCTGAAAGGAAAAAAAGTTTGTTTCTGGTCTTATTATTTGCAGTAAACACTTAGGTTTTGTGCTGTAGCAGCTCTGGAACCAAAAGGAAAAGAAACATAAATGTATTGTTATGACCATCGTTGGTATTGTTTTAGCTCTCTAGATACTTGTGTCCCCAATTCTGTATAGCCTGGCAATACGTAAAATTAGACAAGGATAAATAGACTTATGCAGCTTAAACAGTGCTTGTTTCTGTGCATGGATGTTTCCAGTATATTTTAAGGTGAGATAGATAAGCATTAGTACTTACTGCTTACACCATTTATACTTAAAACCGTGACACACAGAGAGAGACATTGTACTTTTCCTCTGCAAAATCAAGGTGTGTGTCTATTCTTGTGCTGCTTTGAGGGAGTGTAGTTCTGGTAGCTAAGCATATGATTCTCTCTGGATGATTACTTTTACCTAAAAATAAGTCATTTAAGACTTTAACAGGTTAGTATTTCAGTAGAAGGCTGTGTTCTACTAGGGGAGAGTCCATTTGCTCTAGCTGCTTGTAGCATGCTGTAGCTTTTCAGTTTGCCATGGGAGAGATCTTCAGGAATTTTTCAGACTCTGTTTTTCCTGAGACATTTCCATGCAAAATCTACAAGTAGAAGAGGTTATTGTTTACAGAGGTTTACTTCATCTTATTTTGGTTCTCCATCATGAATAGATAGCCTGTTGCATCTTTCCATACCTATTAAGCAAAATTTCCCTTACTATATTTTACCATGAGAACATTCATCTGTCTCTTAACAGTTTTGACTCCTCGCCTTGGTCATGGGCAGGTAACAATCCCCATCTGCACACACACTCGTGCACATACTCCTCACCTTTCAAAAAGTACTTGCCAGATGGTTTGAGGGAGCTGCCATCCTTTCTCACACGGCAGCATTGTTAACGTCACAGTTTGGGGCACCATCCATTGACCTCCAGAATCTCTGCAGTTATATTCCTATTTCCAACTCCTCGTGTCCCCTTGTTTGGCTGGCTATAATATCCACCTCGTCATGGGCTCCAAGTTTTATGGCAGAACCAAGTGAAGGTATAAGTTTGCTCTATTGCAACCATGGCGATACTTTCAAAAGATGCAGCCTACAGCCCTTGTGACTCTTCCAGTTTTCAGTGGCAGTCTGGTTTCTCAGAGGCTTCATCTAGCCCAGGAATAAGCACATTGCAAAACATTTAAGTAGCTATTCAGTAAAATACGTCCTTATCCTCTACAAAACCACCTGAGCTTTAAACATTGAGCCAAAGAGAGAGGTGCCGAGGGTTCATGCAGCTTCTGTTTCAGAAATGCCCTGTCCTATTAAATCAGCCAAATTTTTAAAAAGCCAATATCTCAGTTGTGGTCTCATTTACTATTAAAGCAGCACAGAAAAAAAAAATGTTCTTTGGTCTCTAAGCTGCCTGTTTCATGAAGATACATGATTCCTCTGAGACCTCACACTTGGACACCTGTGGACCTAGGAAGATTAAGGGCAAACATTTTGGTTTGCTGCCCTACCGTACTGAGCCAAATACTCAAATTTAGGTATATCTGAAATTTCAAGTAAGTTCAAGTGTGACTGGAAATGCATTAATAGGGTTTATTATCTCATGTATTTGTATGATAAATGTCAGGAATTTCAAATAATGCACATAGAGGGGTGGGACTAAAAAATGAGTCAAAAATATTTTGTGGAAGGGAAAGATGAAGAAGAAAAGCAAACTTTTTATGGAATCTTACAGCTCCCACCGCCAGCAGTGGCAGTGGATGTGAGCACTGATACCTGCAGTCAGTCAGTAGCCTGAAATAATATTGTATTCAGTAGTAGCATGTTTTTTACAATGCCTTTGTAGATACTCACTTCCCAAATTCAAGATCATGACCCATGTTCCTATCCTGAGTTCTTTCTAAATTGTGCAATGGGAAGACACTCAGATAGTGTCTCTTTCCTCTAACACACACTGTGCCTGGCTCATGCAGCAGCACCATGCCATAGGTTTGTTCTGCAGGTACTACTGAGATTTATCTATGTTTTAACCAAAGTTATTTCTATTGAAATATTTCTTAATGGAAACACTTTTATCATGGTTAAGTCAGTAACAAATTATTTGACACAGAGCCTAAATTTTGAGCTAAACGTACCAGAAACCCCTTAAACATAGTTTATCACACTTGTTTGCAGACCTTCAAAAGGAGAGATTTCTTTTTCTCTCACTCAGAACTTGTAGATAACCAGTTTGTTTAAGAGCAGGGGATGTTTTCAGCTGAGAAGCCAATGCTGTTATTGTCAAATTAACTGAGAGGACAGTTGTTCCATGTGCTCATACTGATTGTGTGTGGGATGTCTCACTATAATGGGTGCAGTTTTGTTATTTTAAATTATAAAGGAGCTAAGTTTTCTTACAATGTCCAGATGCAACTCATTTGTCAATGCAATGCGTTTTGTTATCCTCATCAGTTCCTTTTTTTTTTTTTTTCCTGAGGAGGGGAAAATCTTGTATTCTGTTTTGGTTTATTTTGTTTTATTTATTTTATTTAATTTCATTTTAGTCAGACTTCTTTCTTATTAGTAGAGCTTCAGTTTATACAGTGCAGTGCAAGCCATCTTTTCTGCTGTACATGGATGTGCTGAAGAACACATCTGCTACTGCAGTACTTTTTTCAGTAGCACCTTTATGTCTAAGATGACAAGAATCCACCCATAAATCCTGGATTGACATACATGCTCCCAAAGGAGAAATTATGCTTTCAAGATACCCCCCAAATCTGTATCCAGCCACAGCCTACTGTAGATGCTACATTATTTGTACATTCCAGCTTTGCCAATATTTGAATGGAAGCCGTAATTCAGTGGGAACATGAATAACTTCCATTCAGAGAGATGGATACTGTGGGATCAGGCCAAATGGCAAGCCTTGTCAGTGCCTGCATTTTCACCTTATCGACCACACAGCATAGTATGATGCTCCTTATTTAAATCCTCCATGCAGATGTTGTACTGGGTTAATTGACCAGCAATCGGATTTGATAATATGTGTAACACTGTAGCATCCATTGATTCTTGGGATAGCGTCGATGTGCCTGTAGTGATCATGGGGTTCTGTTTCTCAGCAGTGGGAGATAAGTCTGTAGGTCACAATGTAAATTTAAGCTGTCAAGGAGTAAGCCTTAACTTACATGCCAGTTCAGATTGATATAATAATTCTTTACAGGGATGGAGCATGATTGGCTGTAAAAGAGTTGTCCTTGTACCTGAATTGGTTTTGACCAGCAGAGGTTTATGCTGAGTTAACAGCATGCTTGTAAGAATCAGTACAAATGTAAACACAGAGAATGATGGTGTTATGTTGGCTGTTATGTCATGCAGTATTTCACAGGTGTTGAAATAATTTCATTTTCAACTAGGTAGCTTTGGCTTTGTCAATCAGCAAAAACTGAGAAAAGTGCAGCTCTGAAAATGAAATGAAACTCCCAAATCTCCAGACACATAAGTGATGGCACTGCTGCTGAGCTGTAGTTCTGTAACAGTGCTTACTAATCCCAACTGGCATAATGCAAAGTCATTTACTGTTTCACTTTTTTCTATGAAGTTTATAGTTATATTGCTAAGCTTTTGTATGAACCTATTCTACTTTAAGTCAGAGATAGCAAGGAGAGGAAGGAAATAGATTAAGGAAAAGAGGAAAACAGGACACAGAGAAAGACTATAATGAGGCGAGAATTAGAAAGGAGAAATAGAAGACATCAGAAGAGCAAAAGATTATGGAAGAAAATTAACAGTATGTCATAGGAAAAGCAAGAACAAGGGAAGAAGGGAAGGGAAGGGAAGAGAAGGGAAGGGAAGGGAAGGGAAGGGAAGGGAAGGGAAGGGAAGGGAAGGGAAGGGAAGGGAAGGGAAGGGAAGGGAAGGGAAGGGAAGGGAAGGGAAGGGAAGGGAAGGGAAGGGAAGGGAAGGGAAGGGAAGGGAAGGGAAGGGAAGGGAAGGGAAGGGAAGGGAAGGGAAGGGAAGGGAAGGGAAGGGAAGGGAAGGGAAGGGAAGGGAAGGGAAGGGAAGGGAAGGGAAGGGAAGGGAAGGGAAGGGAAGGGGGATAAAAGAAAAGAAAGAAGGAAAGAAAAGGAAAGAAGGAAGGAGTGAAGGAGATAAAGAAAAGAAAAAGAAAAGAAAAATGAAGAGAAAAAGAAAAGGAAAAGAAGAAAAGAAAAGAAAAGAAAAGAGAAAAGAGATCTTTCAAGTAGCCACCCTACTTGCTGCAATTCACTGTGTTTGGCTCATGCCTCAGAAATACACCTCCATATAATGAGTTTTCCCCTTTCATTTTGGCACCTGGCTTGCTCTTGTATAGTACTAGGCCTCCTAAGGTCACTAGGGAGAATTGGTTTCTAATAAAGCTCCTCCAAACCAGAGTTCAAAAGCTCTCCTGCAATGTAGTACACAATGAAAATTGACACCACCAAATGGCTTTAGTTTTCCTTTCTCTTTTTTCTTTTTTTTTCTTTTCTTTTTTCTTTTTTTTTCTTTTCTTTTCTTTTCTTTTTTCTCTTTTCTTATGCACTTTCTTGCCATCTGCATATATGACATTACTTTTTCTGCTGAATATTGAGCTCATGTCATGAAGAAGTAAGCTATAACCAAATATATATATATATCAAATACTACAGTGACATAGCTTTTTATAAGGTGTTTTTTTCTAATTGTGTGAGAATAAGCAGATGGAAGACACTTCCTCTATTATGAACATTTATATGAGCTGTGTGGTCAGAGGTGCTTAGCAGTGAATTTGGCTCAGGGCAAGGGAACAACAGCAGTTATGTGAGGGGTGATTTACTCCTGTTAACACTTTTCAGGATTGGCAATAAAATCAGTTCAGTGCTCTTAAGATGGGAAGGGCTGGATTTTAAGCAAAATATAGAAGAAATATTATCATCCTGAAAAGCAGGCAAGTGAAAAACTGTTTATTAGTAGTACTTAAAAAAATCCATATATATTTCCAACAAGTGAATGATAATGAGGGCTGCTCCCTTTCCTAGAAATGATTAAGTTTTCTTTGCCCTTCTGGTTTGGCTGCTTTGAGGCTATTGCTTATGTAAAACAGAACACCTCCTAAGCCATCATTTACTAAACAGAATCTCTGGCTTCTGATCTCACCCTACACAAAGAGGTAAATTGTATTCTGTATGAGGAGCTTTAAATGTGATCATAATGGAAGGAGGATATTCACTGAAACAAAGATGCTTCCAGAAACAACAAAGACAGTAACTTTGAGGTATTTAAATTTGCATTTTCATAGTTAAAAAGTAGAATTCAAACATGGGGGGGAAATCACTTTTCTTTTGTATTTATTTTAGCAATTTGTATTTTGCTTTTCTCATCTCGTATCAAACCCAGAGTGCTGTCAGAATTTGTTGAACAGAGGAGGACAGTTCTGCTCTGAAATGATGGAATGCTTTTCTGAGAGATCAGCTTCCAAAGGTGACAATCTGGGGGCACAGCAGGGATGCTGACTGCTCAGTCCTGAGCACTCTTAAAAGAGAGGGGATTCTTACAGCTATGAACCAGCAGTGATGAAGTTGTGACCACATCCAGCTGTGCTATCAATAAGACAGGTTGCTCAGTGGCATGACTGTACCTCTGACACATGAGCACATAGGGTACATGGCATAGGCATATGCAGTCTTTCAGGCACCCTGGTAAATCTGAGCTTCATTCCAAGGTGTGAGAATCTGGTCTTCAGTCTGCAGACCAACTCCATGCAAAAAGCAGCTGGTTTATTAGCTGGTGGTATCCGTGTACTGACATGTCATGAAGCTGGCAAAAGGCAAAATGTCTCTATACTGCATATGGACAGAAGCAGTCTTCTGTGATAGGCATCAGCTGAGCGGAGGAACTAGCTCATTCCAAAAGATACGGACAAAAATGTAGGCTTAATTCTTTCTTCTATAGGTACAGATAATTAATCTTGTCTGTCATATTAGAGCTGAGAATAGTTACAGGCAAAGTATTGCAATACAGGAATGACTGCAAGGAGTTACTACAGTGGAGTTTGACCCATGCTGATGCATTAGAGTTAGAAGTGAAGGGCTAAATGAGAGAAAATTCATGGACAATAGCATGAGAGGAGTCATACTGTTGAACTGTTGGACACAATTATTTGAATTATGGTAAAATATTCTCCACGATCTGCATGTGGACATGGGGCTAGGCAGGACTTCTAAAGAATAAGTGGAGGTAGAGATGAGGGGATGAATGGGGTAGTTTGCTTTATATCTCTGCTTTGGGGGTTGGTAAAGATTCCAACTCATTCCAGCCTAATACATCCAGAGACATCACCAAAACCATGCACGAAGTACATTGAAAGGTACCCATTTTCTGACTGCAAGATGTGCTGAGCTCTGATTGAGAGCACAAGGACAGCAATAACTTGCTCTGGAGAACTTGTGAGAGCCTCCCTGTTTTTACAGGTAGTAAGGGTTATGCTACACACCCCAAGGCTACCCACCTGGCATTTCCCTGGCAGCCATGTGGAAGGTAGTAGTCTGTATCATGGCAGAGAACTACCTCTTTCAAGTAGGAGTGTCATTTATGAAATTAGCCATTGGATTGTGTCAGAAACGTGCTTAGCTTAGTCAGGAGAACTGGGCAGGACCAAAGGGAAAATCAGTGGCTTTTCTCAGAAATTATGAGGTAATTGTCTTTTCTCTCTGGAACCAGACATGGAAGTCCCTGGCAGACAGCAATGCCTGAGAAAACCTCATAGTGAAAAAGCACTTAAATTTCTTCTTGAAAACAAAATAGCTGGGGGGGGGGGGGGAGGAAGAAAAAAGGATCAGCAAAAGATGCATCTTCTAAGGAACTCTTTGTGCAAATGTGCTTCACAATTAGACACTTAGAAGGCACCTAACACGGTTATCTGGAACCCATCTAAGTGAGACAGTGGGCTGCCTATTCTGTCCATGGCAGAGGAGGAAATTGGGGCTCTCTCATGGATGATTTGCAAATATCCAAAAGAGAGCACTCCTTGTACTCTGGGGAACTAGAGACCCAGTTAGAGAATAAATGCAATGTTTTGTGTTGTGCCATGTCACACAGAATATATCCTCTCTAGAGAGCCGTGCATGGTACCTGCATTGTTTTCCTCATTCATCATACACCAGGCATACATTAGTGACAGCACCATAGGAAATTGTATTCTTCATGCTAAATTGCATATATCTACCTGTCAGAGGGACCAAGGCTTAGCTGCCTTTTAGTAGTCTGGTGCAGAAGTGCACATTACACAACGACCCTCTGTGTTCAAATGAGCCAGTACCTCAGATTGTAGCTGTTGCAAACCAGGATGGCAGCTGTCTGGGATATAATCACCAGTGAAGACATACTGCCAGGGCTTCTGTGTCCTGGTTGCACAGCTAGGGGCAGAGCACTCAAATTTTCTAAAGCTAGATATGCAAATGCCTCTGGAATGAAGCCTTTTACAGTTCTGCTCTCATTAACCTGATTTGCATATGTAAATGACCTCTTGCCACATGATAATGAGGTCTGCTCATGCAGAGATGTTCAGCATATAAGAGGGTTTTCAGTGACAATTGGAGTATTTTGGCCAAAGTAGTTGGTATCAGGGCAGGATCAAGAAAGAGGTAGTTGCAGGATCCAGAGATAACAAGGTAGGGAAGCAGAAGGAAGCAAAAGAAAATCAAATGTTGCAGATCCCTCTTCCAAATGCCAAGGGCATCTGCAGTTCTAGTATCCCATCCTTTATTGGAGCAATTTCATAGAGGAGCCTGTGTAAAAGGAGCAGCTGGAGGACACTGACAATTGGGAAGTGACCTGTGGCACAGGGCTACCCAGAAGATAGCAGATGTCTGGCTATCCTGCAACAGCAAGCACATGGCTAGCATTCACTGGCTAGTTTAAAGCAGCCTCTTCGAGCTACTCCAGTGAAAACCATCACAGAGAATAGAGAGTTGGACACATGGCAGTGGGTCAGGCCTTCTTCAAGAGCAGTGTCCACCCTCACCATTTCTCTGTGAATTCCTCCTTGTCACCGTCACACTCATCCAAAAGTATTTCTTACAATATGCTTATTACCTTCTTGTCAGGGATATTTCGTACCTGTGCTTTGCTTAATGATTGTGTAAACAAGAGAAAAATCCTTCTTGGGGATCTGTGCCACTTGTAGAGAAGCGCTACTGAGGCTACACCCTGAGTCCTGTGCCCAGTTCTGGGCCCCTCAGTTCAGGAAGGAGATTGAGGTCCTGGAGCAGGTCCAAAGGAGGGCAACCAGGCTGGTGAAGGGACTCCAGCACAAGTCCTGTGAGGAGAGGCTGAGGGAGCTGGGGGTGTTCAGCCTGGAGAAGAGGAGGCTCAGGGGAGACCTCATCGCTCTCTACAACTCCCTGAAAGGAGGCTGGAGCCAGGGGGGGTTGGGCTCTTTTCCCAGGCAACTATCAGCAAGACAAGAGGGCATGGGCTTAAGTTGTGCCAGGGGAGGTTTAGGTTAGATATTAGAAAGAATTTCTTCACGGAGAAGGTGATCAGACATTGGAATGAGCTGCCCAGGGAAGTAGTGGATTCTCCGTCCCTGGAGATATTTAAGAAGACACTGGATGTGGCACTCAGTGCCATGGTCTGGTAACCACACTGGTAGTGGATTAAGGGTTGGACTTGATGATCTCTGAGGTCCCTTCCAACCCAGCCAATTCTATGATTCTATGATCTCCCAAGATATGTCTCCCCTCTTGCAATGCTTAATTTGCGGTTCCTGGTTCTGCCACAGATCACTCAGCTGCTGAGGATATGCTGATCCAGAGCTCTCCAAAACCTACCTGACCAAGCACCATCCTTATCCAGCTCAGAAAAATTGAGTGATTAGTTCCACTCAGACTCACCTAGTTCTCTCAGGTGGGAATACCACCATCTTTTTAGAGGAAGAAACAACTGTGGAGGCCGGGTCATCTCAAAGCCAACTGGGAGTCAGTGTGGCTGGCAGTCAGTATCTGCTGTTGCCAATAAAAAAATAAATAATTGTGGGCTAACTTAGGATTTGCTTGCATGAAAGCTTTCATATGTTTGGTCAGTTGAATGAAAGTTTGTATTGGCACTTGGGTAGTTGGATGTGGTTGGTCTCTTTTTGTCACTGGAAAAATAATAGTAGCCAGGATAAAATATCCAGGGCCCTGTTCATAGCTGGTAGGCAACCAAACTGCAGTTTAAAAAAAAATAACACAGTAGGGATGCATGTCACAGTCAATAAAAAAGAAGCTGTGTTCCATCTTTGTGAGCTAGCCAGAGTTAGTTAAATTAAGTTAAAATAACAGCAAAGGCAAAGCAACTTGGATATTAGATTTATTTAGGAAGTTGAATTAAAGCCTGAAGAGGAAATTAGTTCATCTCATGACTACTTTTTGGTTCACTCCCACTCATACTGAAGGGAAGGTAATACACATGGGAGACAGAGAAACTTGACACACTTGTATTTCATTACTTGTCCACTGCTGACAGAGACATATGCAGTTAATGGTTAACTTCAAAGCATAAAAAACTGATTGTCAAACATGCCCCATCCTTTCTGCACATCAGTAGAGAGTCCCTGGAGCAGCCACTGGCCCAAGCCCAACTCATCTTTGTTCCACCCTTCACAGTGTGGTCATTACATGGAGAAGCAACGGTGAAATCCCTCCCCTTGATGTCCACCAGCTTAAACATGAGATTCAATCTTACTGTATTTGTGCAGTCAGTATTTTGTTTCCCAGTTCATAATATCATCCAGGGTTGTGACTGTACCTTCCTAAAAAGCCTTATGATCCAGACCCTAATTTTCTAAGGTTACATCCCAAAGCCCTCTCAACACCGAGTTCTCAGTTTTTAACAAAAACCCCAGTCCCATGTATCTGTGCTAACAGTAATTTGTTTCTTGGCTATAAGGAAAGAGTGAGGTGCAGAATGACCTACAAATGAGTAGTGTCTGAAGAGCACAGTCTGGGCCTGGTAGCTTATTCATATAAATAAATCAGAAAGATCTGGCAGAGCACACAGGGTCCTTTGAGTTTTTCTGTATAGGCTGTCTGAGCAGCAAGCCCTTAACCACGTACTCAAACAACCAGCCTCTGGGAGCACTCAGTCAGCTTGGGCAACTAGTAACCTGTCCTTAAACTTGAGCCTTCAAACACTGGTCATTCAGAAAAGACTGCTATCAAACTAATCCAAAAGCTCATGGAAATTCTCTCACTTACAAGGTACCATTTTTAGACCACCTTTTGTTTATTTTTAGTTGTTTAGTATGCAGGGGGTTTTTTTGTTGTTTTGGGTTTTTTTTCATGCTTGAAGGGACTTTACTCAGACAAGAATTTTATGGAGCTATTCTGAGAGAATGCATTTAATTTATTACAGACATTTCTCTTCCTTCTTCTTTTGTTCAGTTTAGGTATACCACCAACATATCTGTCTATAACAACTGAGGTAAATATCCTACAAGACTTCAAAGCAGCTTGGTTCATCTTTCATTAGATCACAATTGAACTGAACCATAACTCGTTTCTAGACATTTTCTGAACTAGGCCTTTCCTACTCTCACTGGGGTATGTATGTGAGCTGGAAAGATTCACAATGCATTAATATTTCATGAGGGCCTAATTCTGTTCTCTCTTACACTGCCCTGAATCTTCACTCCACAGGGCTTCTGCAGCACCATGTAACTGAGAAAACAGCAAGGTTCTGAACAGCCAAACTCCACTGAATAGACCATCTAAAAATCATTGTTCTAGACACACAATTTTTGATTTTTATCTTGAACAGACAAAAGTTTAGTGTCATTATTTCATTCCTATTAGGTAAGTGTTTTGTAGACAGGAAAGGCATTTTGGCTTTTTTTATTGAAGTGTGCTCCTTTTTGTTTTAGCAAAAAAAAATGGCAAAGAAGGCATCTTGCAATATCTTATTTTTTATATAATGCTCAACATCTTTTCATTATTTGGCAGGGCTAGGTTGCATCTGGTGCTTCTGTATGAAGTCATGCAAGAAGGAACAGAATTCCTCCCCTCTTAGTCTGTTCTATGTCAGGATATAATTGCAGACGTTGTGCTTTCATGGGAAGTACCAGCTCAGAACAGAATCTGGACATCTTGTAGACCTGGGATCAGCAATGATTTTTGCTCAACACACTGTTATTAGAAGAGCACACAAGACAAAAAATTATGTCATCGCATCAGTTCTGTGCTACTGAAAAGAGCTTTGATCACCTCAGTTTCTCCTATTCCTGGCTGTAGCATATACTTTAGAAATCAGAAAAATAAGTGCTGTGGGTTTAGGTAAAGTAGCTGATGAGAAACTGAGTGAATGGAGGAGTTCTTAATTAAGTAATTAGACAAATAAGAGGGCAGAGGATTACATGATACAAAATAATGAATAGCACAGAAAAAGTAGGTCAGGAATTTTTGCTCCCACTATATTGTGATGCAAGAAAAAAATGCCACACAATGAAGTTCAGAGGTGAAAAATTCAAATCCAATGAGGAAATGGTGTCGTGTAACTGGTAATATCTAGTGGAAGTCTTTTGTTCCTGTAAGTCCCTGATGCCAATAATTTATCAAGTTTAGCACTGAGACAAAACTATCCAGAATTATCATAGGTAGAGATAGTAACAGCTTTATGAAGTGAATTAAAACTTGCTTCTGGTTCTAATCCAGTCTTAAATATCAAGGTGAACTTCTTCAGCTTTGACACCTTTCTTGAACTATATGGTAAAAGCCACTGTCTTGTGTCTGTAGAAGAGTCTCTATTATGTTGGGTCTAGGCACATTTAAATGTGATGTAAATGATAAATTTGCTGAGGACAAGCTGCTTTATATTTTCAATAAACTTTTGGTTCATGTTTTTTAAGTATTATTTAGAAATTTACACACCTTCATCAAAAACAGATGAATTTATTATTTTCCATATTCGTAGTACACCATTGCTCCGCCTCCATGTTTACAGCAGCCATTAGAAATTATGAAAGTCACCATGTGCTTCATTCAGAAGGATGGGAGTAAACAAATCCACCAGTGAAACATGTTAATTTTCAGCCCATTCCAGCAAGAGATGCAAGAAGAAAATAATCAACATTCAAAACTACTGGATACAGTTGTATTGCCTGGAGCATGGGGATGGAGGTCTCCTGGAGCTTGATGGCATTACCTGTGACTGAGGTGATGACAGAGACTGGCTTCTTGTCATATTTGAATGAGAGCTACCTGATGAAACTGAAAGCACCAGTGTCAGTTCAGCTGGTACTTAAATACAGAAATTATTTCTGTGTCCCTAAATGCACATCTTCTTCCCTCCAGGAATGAACCCTCCAGGTTGTGAAGCTCTGGGATTCACGTACAAGCACTTTCCTGACAAGGGATGCTGAAATGCAGTTACACAGTAAAGGAATCTACCTTCTGTAGTAATATAAAAGGACACATCTCCACTAACACCAGCAGAGTCTGCTTAAAACAAATCAGGTTTGTATTTTAGTTGAAGATTTTGAAAACATCAGCATCTATTGAAGGAGGTACAGATTTGGTATTGTCCATTTCAAACACATACTGGTGTGTTATATACTGAAAACAGAAGCTCCCGGGGTTACAGTCCTGAGTTTACCAGTGCCTTTAAGCCTCTTCCAGCAAGAAATAAAAGCAGGCAGTTGACCAGGACCCAAACTACTGGATACAATTACAGCACCTGGAGCATGGAGATGTGAAATGATGATGATCTCATTACTTATAGGTACCAATTTAGAGTCACTCGCAGTGATACCTCACTGTGATAACTTTCTTTGTTGGCAGAAATAAAAGTTTTGCGAATTTTTCACGTGAATGTTAATTAATTTTTAAATTCATTAAGTTAGGAATTGAGCTCTTACTTCCAGTGCCTGGCACCCTTTGGAGGTGCCTGCAGAAAGCTGAGATATTTAGGCTCTGCCTCTACTGGGAAGCAAGTGCTTCACATAACGTGCTTCAAAGTTCACATCAGACACCCACCTGAAACACAGCACTTCTGTCTTATAGTCCATGCATTCAGACGTGCTGTCCTTGAAAATACAGGCATCAAAGTGACAGGACAAGGAAGTTCCTGGTTCAGATCCTGATATGGATTCAGGATACAGTTGCAGTATGCACCTGGCCCTGGCAGCTCTTGAATTAAATCTGGCAGTTTTTCTGATGCTCGAAGGCATAGTCCTGTCTTCCATTTCCTCACTCCCATTGTAGTTGAATCCTTTCCACTGCACTAGCACTTCCACTCAAGTGGCTACTTCCTTAATTGGTTCAGGTCACTACACACAATTTTTTTCTTCTGGGTTAGTTCTCTGCCACTTTAGTGAGCTGGATGACTTTCTGACTGGAGAGATGAGTGTGTAGAGGCAACTAAGAGAGGATAGAACAGGGACCAGGAGGAGGGGCTGGTATTTTCCTTCTTGGCAGCAGCAAGTCGTAGATTAGATCAGCTACAACATGAAACCTCACTGTACTACAGCTTATTATAAGGCCAGTGGAAGTGCTTTCTAATTTCACTTACAACTTAATACCTCTTAGACTTTTCACTGTAAGTACTTTTATAGTATGCTGTAACAGACCACTTCATTTAAATCTAAAGGTGTTTCCTCTTCCGGAGTGTGGTAAAGGCTTTGGAAAAATTTATTCACAGGAGGAAATTAAAAGAAAAAAAGAGCAAGAGATGACATTGGCCAATAAAGGAGCAAATTACAGATGCCCTCCTTATCCAACATTTTAGACAAGTAAAGCTTATGTCCAAAAATAAGATTTAAAACAGCCCCTAAGCATCTGTTAACCTGACTAATCAACACTTCCACAGCATGTCTTGCTGACCTTGGCAGACTTAGAGTAGGGGAAAGGTAATTTTTCACACACCTCCTTGTTCTTCAGCAGTTTCTCCAGTATGAGGGAAACCAAACTGGTCTTTCATAAACAGAAGACAAACATATTTTCTTTTCCTCTTCCCAGTCTTTTATGGTAATAGCAATTTCTCAGTTTTTACAGAGCTTTCCATCCCAAAGGGTCTGAAATACCTTTGCAAGATATTACAGGAATCTCTTCACCCATCAGTGAAATATCACTAGCTGTGCAGCTGAGTGTGGCACTGTCTCCTTAACAGCTTTACACAGCTGTTACACTAACATTTAGGAGGGGAAGGAAGAATCTTGTAGCTAGTTGAAAATGCTATGAGGATTTACAATAGCTGATTCGTATGAGCTGTCCTACCCTGGAAATCAATTAACACATAGTAGAAAACACTCCCAGCAGACGCAGGATTTTGAAAACGTGCTTCATTTGAAAAAATGGGAGAGAGGGAAACTACCATTAGAGGGAGCTCTGCTACATTTTCCCATGCACTAATTTGTTTTCCCTACTATCACCAGTTTTGGGGTGAATTTTTTTTAACATCTGCATCGAGTATCATAACCTCTAGGTTGACCGCTTAAAATGATTCAGACCTCTGATTATCTTTCATTTTTAGTTATGCTCCTCATATCAAGGGATCAAAACTCCTTAGACATCTTAGACCATAGAAATGTTTTGGTTGGAAAAGACCTTTGAGATCATCAAGTCCAACACTGTCAAGTCCACCATTAAACCATGTCCCTAAACACCACATCTGCACATCTTTTAAATACTTCCATGGATGGTAACTCCATCACTTCCCTAGGTAGCCTGATAAATCTTTATTTTGGTACAGAATTTTTTCCTAAATTCTATTCTAAACTTTCCCTGGCACAATTTGAGGCCATTTGCTTTGTTCTATCACTTGTAAATGGGAGAAGAGACCAATACCCACCTGGCTAAAACCTCCTTTTGCGTAGTTGTAGAGAGTGATTAGGGTCTCCCCTCAGCCTGCTTTTCTCCAGACTAAACAGCCTCACTTCCCTCAGACACTCCTGATGAGACTTACTAAGTCCCTCACCAGCATTGTTTCCCTTCTTTGGACACATTATAGTACCTTGATGTCTTTCTTATAGTTGTAATTTCTTGTAATGAGGGGCCCAGAACTGTACACAAAATAGGAGGTGTGGCCCCACCAGTGCTGAGTACCAGGGACAATCACTTCCTTAGTGCTGCTGGCCACACTATTCCTTATACAAGCCAGGAAGGTGTTGGCCTTCTTGGGCACCTGGGCACACTGGTGGCTCATATTCAGCTGGCTGTTAACCAATACCCCTAGGTTCTTTTCCACTGAGCAGATCTCCAGCCACTCTTCCCCAATCCTGTAGCACTGCATGGAGCTGTTGTGGTCCAAGTGCAGGACCCAGCACTTGGCCTTGTAGAATCTCATACACTTGTACAGATACAGCCAACCCATGTCCATCTGTAGAGCCTTCCTACCTTCAGGCAGATCAACACTCTCACCCAACTTCATGTCATCTGCAAACTTACTGAGGGTTCACTTGAGCCCCTCATCCAGATCATTGATAAAAATATTGAAGAGAACAGTCTAGAACACTGCTTGTGACTGACCACTAGCTGGATTTACTTCCATTCACCACAACTCTTTGGGCCCAGCCAAATAATCCCAAAATAATCCAAATGATGGTGTGTAAAATCTTAATAACATCATTGTGCCGATCAGTTCTGTCCCAAACAAATAGTATTGCAAGCACACTCTTACTGATCATGTAGTTAACTCCTAGAAGAGGAAGAGGAATATGTTTCTAATTAGCTAACAATTGTTTGGAAAAGTTTATTGTCTTGGTTTCTTTGATGACAACTCTTGCCCTTGCTTGAAATTACTTAATAGGGATCTGTAGGGCTCTTTTATTATCTGCCTGTATGAAGATGAATCCATACGAGTCACTGGCATATGCTATAGATAAGTTGCCCATAGTCAAACTGCTGCTTATTTTAGGCAACCCAGTTACAGAGGTTCCCTCATTTCCACCAGCTCTAGAAAAATAACATGTGCTTACTGAGAGAGAGGTTATAGCAACCAACAGGCAACAGAGTGGTAAATAGAGTGCAGTGACCATCTTTCGTAACTCTTAAGGTGAATTTCTGACTTTCTGCATCCTCCTGAGTACATATGTGGTGATAACAGCTCTAAAATATTTGGAATGTCTTTGCTTTGGGAATCACTGATGTTATGCACATGAATAACCATCTGTACCTTTTATTCCACAGAAGGATCAAAAAAAGTTGTGCCTCTGCTGTGTGCTGCATTATTGCTGAACATAAGACTTCTCCTGCATTCCCATTTATGATTTCTAGACCACAAAGAATTCATTCATGCATCCATTACACCTTGGGACTATGTCTAGACCCAGAGATTGCTTTGGCCTATCAAAACACCACTTCACAAATTCATTCCTTATCTCTGTTTCTGTCAAGAAATAGGAAGCGATTAGCACAGCTAAGTGATACTGGAAAAGCCACTCTAGCCTTCAAATTGCAGGACTTTGAAGATGTGTTGGAAAGAAGATTCTTGGTCATGAGAAAATCTATGTGCACATGTGCATCTCAAAAAATGTTGAAATAGGTTGAAAGACTTAATTTTTAGAGTAGGTTTCTGTTGCTCTCTGTACAAAAATACAAACATCTGTATGCATACAGGGGAAGGGAGAAATCAAACTGCAAGCTGAGGACTTCAATTACTCATTCCAGTACATGGCATTCACTATTTTATCATAAACTTTCACAGGAAAGATCTATAGTTTACAAACTGAGTTTGGGAGTAATACAGTTCTGTAGAATTTCATTTCTCACCAATGTTTCAATGTCTTCAAATGTGATTCATTTACAAGAATGCATTTCCAGTTTCTAGCTGTGCTGCAGGTAGATTCTTAGAGTGAAGTAAAAAAAGGCAAAAATGTATTTTCTCTTGTTCACATGTAAGCACAATATCAGGTTTTCTCTCATGCACTAGAAATAATAATAAAACCAGCTTAAAATCTCACTGATGGGCATGAGTTGTCCATTTCAAGAAAAGCTGAAACACAGGAAAGGGAAATGAGTGGGAATGTTTTATGTTGTTTTGTTTCTTATTTCATTGCTAGAAACTGCTGTCTCCTTACATTTTCTTCTGAAACAGAGGTTGCACTCAGTAGCTAAATCTGTCCTCTCAAGGGAGCGTGCATTACTACTGCAGCAGCAGAAGTGGAAGCAGACCAAGCCCAGAGTCAATCTCAGCCAGTAATCATCTCTTTTCTTAATATCAAGAGCTCAGTTCCAACTTCTTGTTTTATTTATCACATATTTATAGTATATTATATATAATATGTTTATATATTATATTTATTTTTATCTTATTGCTTATCTTATAGCAAGAAAAGGGGAAAAAATTAATAAAGTTATAGGGACTGGATGATAAATTATGATTAAGCATATAAAGTTGAGACAGAGAGAATTAATTAGTTATTTAATGATTTGCTCAGCTCCATGCAGCAGTGTTCATCCTAACTTCTTGTGCTGTTCTAACCTTCTTTGCTCCAGTTCTAGGTCTGTAGATTTGGAGTTCCCTTAATATTTTGTTTCTCATTAGGATGTGCTAACAACACCTATTTTTCCTTAGAACAGAATTTAGCTAAAAATGCTGTGGTACCCAATTAGAGTATATGATACAAATAAGATACTGGCCTTTGTCCAGTAATTAACAAGTAATATGATTAGCTTAGTGTCATGTGTGCTTAGTGACACATGTTGCATGTACATGAACAGTCTCAGATCTGGAAACCCAAAAGTCTAGTGAACTCTCAGACTTTCAGTTTAGATATTTATATAAGTGAGTTTAATTTAAGTCTTTCAGGTTGGTTTTTTTTTCTGGTTTGTTGGTTTCATTTGGAGTTTTTTGAGTGTGTGCTTAAGTGATCAGAAATATCTTGCAATTCACTATTCTTACTGTGTTTTCATAGTCAAACTTCCATTGTTAGGTAGAACATTTAATTAGGAGAACAGTTGAAGTGACAATACAAAATCAGGATTAAAAAAAATTCCCACTGAGGACAGTAGGTAGAACGGGTGGACAGGTCCAACAAACACTGACAGCCAGGACTCAGAATTACAGAACTGTCATGGTTGGAAAAGACCTCTAAGATCACCATCTCCAACCATCAACATCCCTACCAAATAGATAAAAAATATATTTATAGCTATATCACCATGCCCACTAACTCCATATGCTGCCCCTTCTACCACCTATTTTCCTCACTCTCATAACATGAGTCTAGCTGGTTGTGATGATAGTTAGGCAGCCCATCCCACAAGTATAGAAACTGCAGCTATTAAACGTGCATTTTCCAAGAGTCAGCACAGGGCCTGCATGGGTAAAGTGCAATCTATGTCACATGTTCCTGCTAATGACCTTAAGGACTGTGCTCTCACAGCAGAAGAAGGGAAAATTAATCTTCACCGCAACTGTTCCATTTCTCAAACTTCTTTTCAGCAAAGAATAAAATAAATTGTGCCAAATACCTATCAGTTTTATGATGACAAGACAATCAAACTTGTTTCATTAAACACCCTCCCCCCTCTTACAACTGTCTAAACAAGATTTTTCCATTTAGTACCCTATCAATCCAGAGTACTGATTATTCAGTAACTGAGGGGATCTCTTGTATTTAAATATTAATGTTTGTGTAGTTATTAAAGTATTTGATGATTTGTCCAGGGGCACTGTAAAATTAAATATAGCATGTCATTTATGGTAATACAGAGGAGAATAATAAGAAATCTTTTTCATTCTGGTTTTGTGTCTGGCTTTTCATGTTACTTTAACTGCTTATTTGATGGTTTGGGGGTATTGTGTGTTTTTAAACCCTTTAAATGTAGGATTTCAGAGCATATTGTTAGGAACATATAAAAGATTATCTTGCAAGTCATGACATTGTATTGCTGTGTATGAACTGTTGTCTGAAAGCTATTCTGCTAAAGGGGAAGGCAGTTTTCCAAAAAATACTTATCACATCATGAGTGTTGCAGTACAGTAAGCCTATATATATTTTTGGAAGTTCACTTTGGTCCACACTGTGTTTACTTTCGGAAATCACCTCAGCCTACCAGAGCAGAAATCTCCATGTGTAATTAGGCTTTCCAAGTTATGTGTATTTAAAAAATATTATTTAGCCACTCCACTCTGTCTCCCTTACACTATAAAGAACAGAAGAGAGAGAGCAGGAGGGAGAGAGGCAAACACTTGAGAAGCATTTGCAGGTGTACAGGAGTGTAGCTACTTCATGGATAGTTTTCTGAGGTAGAATAATGGCAGAAAAAATGCCTATGTTTGGCCTGTTCTGCCAGGAAGCATCTTTCTGCCCATTTAGAAACAATAGTAGATAAAAATGACTTTCATAAGGTCAGTCAGAGACAGAGCCAGGAATAGAAAGCAGGTCATATAAATCCAAGTCAGAGCACTTTCTATGAGACCAGACTGGTATTTCCTGCTGAAAAAAAAAAAATTGGTTAAAATATTAACTAACTGCTTTTACTACACAATAGAGGGGGTTTGACTGAGATCTCCTTCAGCTTTTTCATATAGGTCAGTGTGAAAAGATTCTGTGACTAATGATGGACAGCTGTCACAGGATACATCTCTTCTTGGAAAAAAGGTGTAGCTATATAATTCATTTCTTAACATATATCTGGCAAACTGAATTAATATAATTAGAGCAGGAGCACTTGCTATATTTATGGCTTATTTATTATTTGTGTCCTATGCCTATTTTTAAAGCTGAGCATAACTTTCTAAGTGTTTATATATGTATCTATGTGTGTAATGTGGCAAAATTAAAGAAACTTGGTTTATAAATTGCAAGCATGCAAAAGTCAGGACATTCATTTAATGTTCTCAATCTACCAATAATTCACCTGTCTTAATATTCAGTATAGAAAAATGAAACTGTGATGGTAAGATACTGAATGCATTTTTTTTTTTTTTCACTGGCTTAACTGGAAACACTTCACAGGAGGCTTGGGATCCTCATTATGTAACAGCAATTTAGAAAATTTTAATTAAGGAGTTATAGGTATGTGAGACATCCAGATTATGGTTCTAATCCAAAGCCCACTGCAGACAATGGAAATATTTCCATCATGTACATGAATTGCTTGATCAAAGCCCAAATGCTTACACTAGAAAGAACACACAAATTTGGGTTACTACCTTTTTCAAAGGCCAGATTAATCTTCACAGACCTCAATGCTACTGCAACCAGGCTGCTTCCTATTTAAAACGGGATCATCTATGTTTACATTACAGCCTGGTATGGTGTGGATATGAGCAGATACCATGCCTGGGCTGGAATGGCATTCTGGCAAAGCATCTGTAGCCTCGGGAATGGTGTGAGGAGAGAGCTTTACCATCAGCAGTGAAGAATGGAGACCACATCGATCAGAGACAAATGTGATATGCAAATCTTCACTCCCTCTCTGTGTTTCATCTGGGTGGTAAGGCACATATGTGAACAGAGTGAGTGTTTAAGTGAACACCATGCAACAGTGCAGGCTGCTCCTGCACAGGACTAAAACAGCTGCAAAGCACAGAACTGGGGTTCATGTCATGGAGGCCACAGAAAGCCAGTGTTAGAACACTGTCCCTGCAACCTCCTGTAGCACAGCCAAGAGACAGAGTTTCCATTGATGACTTTGAAATACAGATGATCTTATAGCCTTAAAACTGTGACAGTTTCCACCAAACAGCTCTATCAAAATACACCTGTCATCTTCTGTCTTGGCATTTCACTCCTGTCACCTCACTTCAGTGTCACCGCATGCCTTTACCTTATATTTCGCTTCAGACCCAAATTCACTTCAGTTTCTCTCTTCAGTGCTTATCACTGTCTCATCTATCTTGATTTCATATGGTAAATTAGAATCCTTACCTCTCACTTCATTTTTACTAAAGGTGAAATGCTTTTCATCCCATTTTCTTATGAAGGAATTTTCCCCAGGCCTCTACTCCTGTATGTGAAAACCTTACAAAAGTCTGCCCAGTCACTTTGTCATCCTCCTTCAAATTATCCTCTTACTCTCACAGTTGTGATGACTAAAAAATTATCTGAAAATAGTTAAACAGCTGGTGTGCTATGACCACCACTTCTTACAGTAATTGTAATCCTCTCACTGTAACCTCGTGATGTCTCTGTCTCTTTGTTGTATCCATCTGTTCTCTCATATCATTGACTGCAAAATATCTGGAGTAGGAACCAGCCTTTTTCATTCACACATACAAATGAGCTTAGTGCCTTCTACCCCCGTATTCCCACCACCTTCACTGCTGGATTCCCTGACTTTTACCTGAAGCACACCTAAAATGATAATAAACATTTTTTGAGAAAATGGTTTGCAAACAAATACACATACATAAGTGATATATTTACTCTGGGTTTTATATAAGAAATCAATACTTTTACATCAATTTACATTAGTATATGATATTCCAGATATATACAGTTCCTCTATCAGACATCAGTGCACTGTTAAAAAGCTAGTGGAAATTGGTGTACTGCACACAATTATATACACAGAATCACAGAATGGTTTGGGGCTGGAAGGGACCTTAATACCTTTAATATTTGGATAATTCTCCATCTCACAAGGTTTTTGCAAGGATTAGTTAACAAATTAGTGTTTATAAAGTGCTTTGAAGATTAAAAGAGATAAGTGTGCACTATTATTATTTATTATTATTAATAATAAACACTATTCAAACTTGTCAAAGTCACTAAATATGCAAAATAGGGGGGTTTTTTAATGTGACAAGTTCTCTGCATGCCAGGTGTTTTAATTGGCAAAAACATTTCTCAGGAAATGTAAGCCCATCCTCCTGCTACCTACATAAATAAATGACTGGTAGGTGTTCTTCAAACTTTACATCTTTTTCTTTGTAACCTCTAGAAATGTCACCCTGACCAAAGGCTACCAAAGAAATACTGTCTTCCCTGTTGTTAAAAAGAGCTGTACTAATCACCAGTTGTGATTCAACAGGTACAGAAAAAGATCTGTTGTTGGAAGAACTTCTAGGAATGGACAGGCAAAGAGTCATCATTCCACAGCCCATGCAGATCAGCCATAAACAATCTGCCTCTACAAGGTAACTCTCCATATTAATTTCAAGTTTAACCATGAGAAAATTACAGCTTTGAAGCATTAATCATTCTCAGCAAAGGGTAGGTGATATAAAAATAAATGGTACAAGAAAACTCAAGCAAAAATTCATAGCGAAGAGTGCCCCAGCTTTGGGGCAAAGAGGGAATTGCCCCCTTCTGAGTCCTTTCCAGTGTCACCTCCTGCACATTCAGCTGCTATGGTCCTGCAGCTCAGTTCCCAGGGGGATAAGAGCAGGGCTCAGATGGATGTGTCCCCAAAGGGCAGTGACCTGATCAAGGTGCTCCTCTTCCTCTTCCATGATGAAGTTTGGTGTACAGGCACAGGGAAGTTCTGCATGGAGGACCCACTTTTCCTCACCCCTAAACCTGGTACCCAGGTAAGTATTCTTGGCACTTCTGAAAAAAATGCATTTGACTGTGGTATTCTACTATGTAGCTGGGTAGCAGTTGGCATCATCAGACCTAAATTGTCTAAAGCTCAGTGACGAAAAAGCTAATGGAAATAAAGTATATTGATTAAAATGACATGTTTTGCCCTGCCACCATATTATCACGACAGGAGCATGACAGTAATTTCCATCCACAGACAGGACACACACACACATATAGAGCCATAGTGGAAGTTACAACACACATTGAGTAGGAAGAAATTACTTGATCAAACCAAATGTTGGCGTGAGGACAGATCAAATGATGCCACATGGAAAATTATGGTTTGGAATGAAAGAGTGGTCCATTTAACAGTACATAAAGTCTCTGTAAAATCAGCAGCTAGCAGATGTTTTCTGACACAGTGCATCTGCATGAAGCTGAGACATATTCAGTTCTGCTGTAGTAGCAGTGCATAATGCAGATATAATGGGAGACCCTCCAGACAAATGAAGGCTGCCCTACCCTTCTTTAATAATAACAATAAATAATACCTTGTATTAATTAGTAATCAGGAATTGAATGATGGACTCAGATGAAATTGTGGAAGATTTCATATAGAAGATGAAAGGAAAACCTAGCACCCATTAGTAACAGATATGATGAGAAAAAAAATTTCATGACAGATCCCTGTTTGATAAGATCTTGCTTCAAAATATCCCCCTGGGGTATTTAAAATTTTCCATTCACACTTTTGGCCAGAGGCAACTTCTTTTAAATCTCAGGAAATTTTTTCTAGCCCTTCTAAGTCTGCAGAAATGCAAAGGAAAATATATTTTCTTTATTTTAAAATACTATTACACATTTGAGAAGCATCCAGTCTTGGGCACAATGACACTGTGTCTTGAACAAAATAGGCCCTAGTTTGGGTGTTCCAAAAGGCTTTATGGAAATCCATCCAGATTTCCATCCAGAAAGGAGATTTTAAAAGTTACCAACAAGCAAAGTGTAGTTCTTACACTACATACATTGAATATCTTCTTTAGTCAATATATTTAATGATTTTTAAGGTTCTCATTGATTGTCAAAGACCTTTGTGGGACAGTTCAGAAAGAGTTCAGGAGCCTTTAGCCTACACTAACATGACTTCTCAAGGGACCTCTCTGAAACAGCTGTCTGCAAGAAGAATGGGAGGTGTTGGTATAGGAAAACTGAAAGCTGAATATGGAACTGTCTCCCTTTTGAAAACATTCCAACAGTCACAGATCTTCCTGCCACGAGGTCGATTTTAATCCAACAGAGACCATGGCAGTCCAATACTGCAAATAAATGCAATGCTAACTGCAAGACATTAATATAAGGGACAAAAATATATGTATCTCTGTGCATAATTGTTGAAGTGTATTAGATATCATGGAGGTAAGTTGGATATAGCTGCCTTAATGGATATTATGGATGAAGTTTTACCTGACAGTTTGAGAGCAACAAAGAGAGATAAGCTTTAAAATGGGACACACACACCCCAGAAAAGGTTGTCAGAGCTAGCAGTGAAAAATGAGTATATGTAGAAAGCTCAGTTAAACTGAGCTTCTTTCTAACTTTCTGTTTTGGACAACAATCACTCACTTCTCCAGCAGTGTCTGCAGTATTGTCACTGTTGCACCGGCTGCGAATTGCCAAGGACCTTGTTAATAGAAAATGGAATTATTTTTAGTCAGGACTCTACGCTTATTGAGTGCGATTTACTGTAGTGCTAGTGAGAAGGTCTCACTGTCACCTGATCATATCTTTTCACAGCCGATGAGATTATTGTCAGGGAGAAAGCTGCTCATTCCAAGCAGCATTTGGTAATAAATTGATTAGTGGCTGAATGCTGATACTTCACAAAAAAAGCAATAAATGACATACCTGCCATTGCTCAGAGTCTTACATTAGAAAAGCACATCAAATAATCACCAAATGATTGTACATGGTGATTGGACTGGACTGTGTGAAATCAACTTAGATACACACAGAAGTATAAAGTGTTTTTCACACACTTTGAAAGCCACAGTCGAAAAAGCAATGACTGTAGATGACCATGTGTAATAAATGGGTTGTGTAGAAGCGTCTTGCTCAATCTCATTTTAAGCATGGCATACGCAGTACTGTTTACACTAGTAGAGCAATAGTTATTTTTAACAATCACTAATGAGCTGAAACAGCCCACCTCCCAGTTTCACGCTTAGTATTCCTTTTCAGATCTCAAGTAACACTGCCTTCACCAATTCAGGAGGTGCCTGGCAGATCTTTCTTGTCCTGTGACCATGCCTGAGGGACTTACTGCTGCTGCTCCTCCCCTGCACTAATGCCACCCATACCAAGGGAATGCATGGAAAATGCACCAGGATAGGAACTCCACATCAAGAGAAATAGCAACAGTGTGAAAGATCCTTTTTCTTACCCTCGCCTCCCTACCTAAGCCACTGAGAGCTTTGCTGAGACAGTGCCTCCATTCCTGAATAACAAAACCCACTGTGAGACTACCTGCAGCTCCCAGATCAGGCTACAAGAAGGATTTCCCAGTGAACATCCCAGGCATGGATCCAAATGCTGTAGCAGGGCAGACAGGAAAGACCTGTCTCTACCTTCTGCTGGAGTGCTGTTTGCACTTTTTTTCCTTTCCTGGAAGAAAGACTGTTGATAAATCCCTTCCCCCTCTTTTTTCTATCCCTCTTACTCTGGAACTAGTCTGGATCTGGCTGATGCAAGATGAGGACTCCCAGTCCTCTCTTGATCCACAGCAGCAATTAGCCAGGACCAAGAAAAATCCCAGTTCTGACCTGCTGCCAGAAGAGGTGATTGCTGAATGAGCCATGTTCACCATTGCTGCTGTCACCACAAAGAGGTTCCATTCTGCATTCTTATTTTCAATTTATTAGAATTAATTTTTTTTCCTCAAAAAATTAAGGATGTTTACATTTTCAAAAAAAGAGTTATTGCCTAGTATTGTGAGAAATGAAGCCCATAAATCCTCCTCCTCCTAGAAATGGCAAAATCCATGTGTACTTGAGCTCTGTTTTATCATTGCCCAATGTTTAATTCCCAATTTTAATAAAACCATGTAATAACCTTGAATTTTTTTTTCTCTTTTTTTTTTTTTTTCACTGTTTGGGGAAATTAGCTTGCTAACAGCATTTCAAGTGAACAGGAGAAGCTACAGAAGGCTTGCCAGGTCAGAGGAAGGTCAGAGGGCTCACGAAGGAAAGGAATAATGCAGGGTGCTTGGGAAGTGATGTGCAGGACAGAGGGGGAGCACCTGCAGATTTTCATAATGGGTGTGGGAAAGCCAGGAAACCGCGCCAAGAAAGCTGAGAAGTTAGTTTTGGGACTAGCAGGAAAGGATGGATTTTAACAGTCATTGCCTTGCAACAAGCACACGGACACCAAGATGGATCCTAGTAAAGGGTTAGAAAATAGAGAGTATGTTCAAATTGTATACACAGCTGTTCCTAACATGCCTCTGAAAAGAGGCAAGAACAAGGTCAAAAGGTTGCTGCAGCTTTTCATGGAGTATAACTGTTTACTTTAGGCCCAGTCTCCAGAAGTGATTTAACACTCCATTTAAGTGCTAGTTTAAACTGTAAATGGAGACACACCATACTCCAGAAGAGAAATATCAACAAGCAAGGAACTCCTGCACAAGCTCTGATCAGCAAGAACAAGGAAGAAGACAAGGACAATGAGTCCAGTTAAAAGTTACCTTTAAAAACAGTAATGACAGAACTGCACACATTCACGGTGAAGACAGAAGTAGGGATGAAGAACGTGAGCTAGCCCAAGAGAAATTCTTGGAGAAACTTGGAATAATCTTTATTTGAGGCATGTATTTTTTCATCATGAATTCTGAGAGCACAGCTAAAACTTTGTTTCTCCCGTCTATACTGTATGTCTATACTGTAAATTATCCTAATACAGTAGTAAAAACAGGACATAAAGAGGCCTGGTTTCATGTACCACCTAGGGACCCAGGTTTTGATCCCTGTACAGAGGACTCCCAGTGTCCTCTGTCTCTCTAGCTATACTGCTGGAACATGGCCAGTGGCACTGTCTCACAACACACTGAACATATGCCATTAGAAGCATATATAGAAATATTTAAATTTCTGTGCATTTTTTATTTCTTCCAACTAGACAAAAAGTCATCCAGCAAGATTTTACTTCTGCTAGTTCAGGATTTCTTAAAACATCTGACCTGGATCCAGGAAATGCTGAAGTAAGTAAGTGTGTATTTTTCTCAGAAGGAGCTGAAAGTGTTGCACAAGTCTCAGTGACTCCAGCTGAAGCACAATGATACAAAAACCATGTGGCACTTCCAGCTACTCGATGACAGATACTCTCTTGTGTTTGGCCATACACTTACAATACATTTATTCTTAGGATTATGTCATTGAGTATGAGCTGCTTTCAGGCATTAGATCACACACCTGGTCCTTCCTTAAATGCTGTTTTAACCATTTGCCCAAAGTGCCAGTTGAAAGGATGATTTGACTAAGTGACTAATTTGACTGAATGCCTGCAACACTTACAAACTATTTTTAAGCCATTTAAAGAGATTTGTCTTTGTGATAGATGTGGGCAAAAGCTGCATAAACTGTGGGTCAACACAAACCAGCAATTCACAGATGTGAAAAAAAAAAAAACCAAAAAAACCCAAACACTATTTTTGAGGCATTTGCTCCTGTACCAACCCAAACTGGTAGTATAATCTTTATTTGCTCTTGTGGATAAAATAGGCAACATTTAAAATAATAAATTCATTAAAATAATAGGTAAGAACTTATTAGGAGGTTTTCAAAGGCACAAACAGGAGTTAGGTGCCTACATGGCCTTTATTATGAATTTAATACTTGAATTGTGTGTTCTAGCCACTATGCAAGTAGCATACACAGGCACCCGGATAAGTAAGTTTGAGTGGATCTAAGTAACAGCAGTTCCTGTGTACTCACTCATAGTTTTCTGTCACCTGAAATAAATTTTCACCCCACTTTTGACTTGAGGTAGTCATATTCTGCTCTGCAAGGGGACATAAAATGCAATCGGTTCAGCATCTGTACTGATTTACATAGATGTTAATATCCAACTGTCATTATCCATTGACTTTTTTTTGCTTTAAATAACTGCAGCAGACCCAGAGTTACAAAGAATCAGACACTTGGTTCAAAAACAGGCACTCCGTTTCTGGAAGCGTGCAGGATAGCAAGAAAGCCTTTAATTTGAGCCTTCAAGTGTATCCATGCAACATAAAACTACAAGCATGAGAACACGCTAATAGTTCTGTTACCCCTAACAGTTCTGAGATGGAATAAGAAGGAAAACCTAAGTGCATGCTCATTTTATTATAGAACATACCCATTACAGCCAAACGCAGGTGGGTAAGTTAGTCCAATGTATCCTTTCTGGAAGCCCAGTTCCCATAGCAAGTGAGAAACTTGGTTGATTATATTGTATATTATTTATGCCACAGTTGTGCACAAAGGAAATCAGAATGGTTTTACATGCTTGTCTATGTGGTAATAGCAAGCGACTGATAGAAATTAATTGTGTCACAGCAATAACAGATAGGAAATTTTTTAAAAGTGTCTGTTTAGGGGCTAGATATGGAATAATCTACAGATGGATTTAGACAAGATGGATTGTGAATTGATTGCAGAATACAGATTTGTTAATACAATTTGCAGAAATAAACTTCTCTGCCCAAACTGTGCAGAGAAGAATAAAAAGATGTGTTTAGCTAAGAGTGATATTTATTCCTTTTGAGGAGTCCTAAGCACTCGAAAGGTAAGGGATGCATCTTATATACCACAAAAGCAGCCGTGGGGCAATTGCAGCTCTATGTTTTTGTTCCACTGAATGCAAGCTACAGGGAGCCTTTATCTTTCTATTATTTCTCATTTTCAGAAACAATCTAGATTGAAAACAGTAGATTTTGTTCTTTGTGCAAGGGAAACATGGTAAAATCCAGGGCTAAGCAGACAGCTTAAAGAGCAGCATTAGTTTCTGAAGTGACTGTTCCTCCCAAGGAAGAGACAGGAGAGAAAAAATTGGGTCTTGACAATACATGAAGTGGATTTCTAAAAGGTTTTTCCTTTCAGCTCAAATATTTTATAGAACTGGGGAAACAACAGGCTCCACTTGTAAAAAGAATAAAAAAAGAGGATAATGGATGCAACAATAAGAAAGATTACTTTGAGGCAGTGTCAGAAGAAAGACAAAAAAGAAGGCAAGTCCCAGGTTAACCCATACATTATTTTCAAGATTTCATGAGCCCTTGGTTTAGACAGTTACGCTGTATCAACAATTAGTAGCACTATTAACTTACCAGCTTTACTGTTTCCTCAAACTGTTAATCACTACAAACAGAACTCAAAAATATAGAGGGCATAGAAAAACAGGAGAGGACAGAGATTGTGTCAGTATGCAAATGACTGCTTATTGTTTACCTGGCACCTCAGGTCCTTGTTTTATCAGCTGTCTCAGACAGTAAGGGGACTTAGATTCTTGATGAAGTTGTACAAATCAGATTTTGCTTTGGTATTGTTTCCAGCTGAAAGCCTTTTCTTTATTCTACTGGTAGGAGACTTTCTTCCTATTAAATGCTTCAATGGTGGATTTAAATATTTAGAGGATCCACATTACAGAAGAACTGTCTGAGAGCATCACAAAGAAACCATTAGTTAAATCCATTAAGGATCTACTTAAGTGGAATTCCCTGCTGTTATCTACATGATAGCCACATAAAAATACACTGTGCAAAGAAAATGTGGGGGAAAATATTCCTCCTCACATACTGTGTCTGCAAAAACCCAGTCTTACAGAAGGATCTCTTTTTGATTGTCTCAAGATTTCAGCTGGGAAGTGATATTCTTTCAGCTGAATTAGAGTAGGGAGAACAATATGGCTTAGTTTCAGTTGTGCTTTTGCCCCTTTCCTTTTCAAGCATACTCAGTTCAGACAAAACCTTTTGTTAAAGCAGAAAGTATGAGAAGTCTTTTTGTTTTGGACATGGCATAAGCCATCAAAGTTGTAGTCACTGTGCAAGACACATCAGGAATATACGGAGTCTTTGTGTTGTCTATTTTTAAACAGATGTAAGTGGCAGCAGTATGGAGATGTTCTTTCCTCCAACTCCTAGAGAAAGGCACTTGAGCTATTTGAATTATAAAACTTTGACCATCTTTCAGGTTGTTCTTGTTTTTAAAAAGGAGAAAAAGCTTGACCTCCATGAACTTATTTTTCCATTCTCTACAATCATGGCTTCCATACATACCCAAGAAGGCAGTTGTATTCCTCAGAATCTTTCTGTTCCTTATCAGCTATGTAATATTTCCTATTTTGGAATGCTCAGGAATCTCTGATGTGATTTAGGCTTAAAGATTAAGGCACCACAGACAGTATATACAAGGGACAAACATCCATATTGGTTGTAATATTTATATCTCTAATCTATCTCTAAATCAGCATACAGTGTCTCCAGTCATTGATTTTCTCTCTGGGCCCCATTTTGAGTACGTTTTATAAAACCCAGGAGAGAAAGCCCTGTTCTCTAGTCAGAGTAGTATAGAGCTATTCTACACATGTAGGCAATTTTTTTCTAAGACATTAAATGAAGTATTTCTTTCCTATTCAAAGATGAGATATGCAGAAGTCTCAGGCCATCCACATAGATGTACACACAGAGGACCGTGGAAAAACATTAAGCCCACTTTGTCCTTTTCACCTAGACTGTACCTAACAGGTACAATGTAGAAGACCCACCTCTGTTACTTCAGGAGTCAGCAGCCTACATGAGGGAACAAACAGCACACAAACAGTTTATGAATGGCACAAAGAAAGGACAGAAATTTGAGCCCTGGAGATTTGAGAAAAGTGGCCATGCCAGGCAGTGGCTTCTGGTTTCAGAAATGTGGACACTGGAGGGACTGCTACATCCTGTGAGGGAAAATAATACTGACTGTCTGTCCAGGAGGTTTACACCTCTGTGAGCATCAACATGTTCTCATGTGCATGACACTCCTGTCCACTACTGAGCTAGGATAAAGTCCAGTCTCAGGTAGTGGTGCAAACTCAGGAAATTACAAAATCAGAAGCTGGACACCTTCCCTAGTCCAATATTTTATCCTAAATATGGGACTAAAAAACAAGCAACCACTATCTGGGTCTTCCAGCATTCCAGATATTGAGGCCTATATTTCAGTAGCATTTCCAACCCTGTCACTACAAACGTGGAAACTTTTTTAATCCTATGAAAATTAAGATGTTTATCATAAGACTGCAAAAGACCAGTGAAAGCATCACCTGTCAAAACTGTCACCGTAACTTTACAACTAACTTCATTCACCAGTGGAAACACAGGACAATGCTGCCTTTTGAAGTAGTTGTATCATAACTTCTTCCTCACTTGCTCCCCAGACCTTCATCAGGAAACAATGCCTTCCAAATGCAAAATAAAGCAAAGATTCCATGGCCCTTCCAGATCTAGGGAGAAAATGGCTGCAAATTTGCAAGGCCACAATATTTTCTGAGAGCTCTTACTATAGAATAGGAAGGTTCTTATAAACGGAGCGCTCAAGGTGTGATAAAACCAGTACTCTAATTCTTCTGATGATTTTTCACTGGTGTTTGTAATCCTTTGAAAATTTCACTTTTGTTATCTTTGTGCCCAAAATACATTTTTTAAAGTCTTTTCATTTTTTATCCATTTATACTCTTTCAGAGTATTGTGTGATTTATAACTCCTACTCCTACAAGCATTTCTCTACAGACAATACATTTGCCAAGTTCCATGATGTGGGACTTTAATGGCGTATCTTTTATAAAATTAAAAAAAACAAAACAAAACAAAACAAAAAACAACTCTTAACTTCTGAGTAGAACAAGAGGTGCATGTGCAGGTAAGGGGGAAAACGTTACCTCAAAAATTCACCCCTGTAAGCCGGTGTTACCAGATCAGCAGGTGCCATAAGGCACTACATATGCCCACAGCTCCAGGGGCACCAGGCGGTGGCAGGTAATCTGTCACAACACACTCCAAATATGAAAAGGAGGAAAACATTTAACACCGGCGAAGCCCTCCCGCTCTTACCCACCCTGATTACAGCACGACGGGCAAGTGCAAGGAGGGAACGAATGACGGACGGGGGAGAAGAAGGAGGAGTCTCCAGGCAAACCCCTCCTCGCCCTTCCCACTGCCTGCGGTGCGCGACATGGCTGCCGATCCCGGCAGGCACCGCGGCCCCTGCGGCTGCGGGGCACGGGGCGCCACCGGGACCCTCCGGCGGGCGGCCACAAGATGGCGCTGGGCAGAGCGGCGGGCGGCGCGGCCGTGTGCCCCTGGCAGCTCCTGCGGCGGGCACGGCGGTCGCTTCGGTTAATTTATTGTTTTTGTAAAGTGTGCTGGGCTCATTAGGAATAGCATCAGGTCGCGGGCCGTTGCGTTGGATTGAATTAATTTAAAGATACATGCTTATTTACCCACTGAACTTCGGATTCCACGTGAATTAACTTATTTCGCATGTTAAGTGTATTATGGCAGTCTGGGATCTATGTTGTTCACACTCCCAGAATCCTGGTGGTAAAATGACATTTCTCGTGGGGGAAATTTACCACACATGAATATAACTGATACTTGAGTTTACTGTTACAGCCACTGTGGCTTCTTTTTTTTTTTAATGTTTTTTAATCTCATACACCAGCACCACCAAGCACAGCTCTAGCTGAGCAACGCTTTCATCTCTAAAACAGACTCCTGCTAATGCCCCAAAACCCATTCCTGGCTCCGGTGCCTCAGTGAGGAGCTGCATGGCACTTGCAGTCCAAGCCAGAGGCCATTTGCCGGAGGCATCTCCCTCTTCCACCCCTGCGCTCTGCCCTGAGGGCCTGCAGGGCACCTCCAGCCGCGGGCGGGCTGCTCTTGCACGCCTCGATCAGTGAACTGACCCAAGCGGTATCTCCCTTCCCTGGGCTGTGCGAGGCAAGTCAGGGTCAGGTAGCACCTGACACACTTGGCTGCAGGCCTCTGTCACTCCCACAGCTTGCTCCACACCAGCTTCTCCGGCCGTAACTTTGGATCTCTGCTGCTCCTGCCTCCGCTGGCAGATGAGCCCTTCTCCCCTGCCCGAGTGAGCCCAAATCCCCCAGAAAGGGCAAGTGAGAATGTGCAGTGATTGAAGTGAAGAGCAGTCTTGCGTTCCCAGCTGTGTTCATTTCCTCGGGGTGCTCATGCGGTTTTGAATACTTCATGGAGAGGAAGGAGCCTCTTCAGCCTTCTCTGAGCTTCTAGTATGCCAGTACAGTCCTATCTGAGGCACATGGTGCAACCTCAGAGTATGGGTTGTAATCTTTTTTTCCATTCTTCTGCTTCCCCTGGCCTCCAGCTGCGCCTGCCCCAACATGTGCCTGCACCCCTCCCAGCTCCCTCACCTTCCTGCCTCACTGCCTGTCCTCCATGTTTCCCCAGAGGAATGAAACAAAGCACCATGCAGTCCAGTGTGGGATGTCTGTCTGCCTGCACATGTGAGACTGCCAGCTGCTGTGATGAGGGTCAGAGCAACAGGAGTGATGGTGGGATGGGTGAAGTAAGAATCAGAAGTTTGATGCTGGAAATGAGAACAAAAAAGAGACAAATGAGAACAAAAATGAGAACAAAAGCCCTGTGCTGGGTGAGCACTGTAAACAAAACCGCAAGGTGTGAATGGCACAGCAAGACAAGAGGGAGAGAGACAAGCACTTGGAGCAGCACTTTGCTTCCCCCAAACCCTCACCTCTATCTCCCTACAAGCACTACCTCACTTGAGAGCACATTCCCAACAATCACTTCCACAGTTGCCTCATAATTGTTTTAATGCCCTGAGGTTCAGCCTTTGAGTCCAATTCCTTGGTGAGAAGGGCTGAGGTGGGAGTGGTGCAGATGTAGTAAAAGCTTTAGCATGCCTCCAGTCACTGTTTTGATCAGGAGAATCATTGCTGGAACTGCAGAAGCAGTGAAGGAGAAATGCTGCATCAGATTGGAAGATTTCAAGAAGTTTATTAAAAAAAACAAAACGCAAACCCAAAAGCAAGGACACAGACTATTGCAAAACTTAAGTAAGGTCGATTAGTGGTCATGCCCTTCCAAAATATGCAGCACCTAGACATGAACTGTGAAAAGCAAGAATTGCACATTTGAGCACCAGCCCAGTAGAGACTGCAACTGCCAGGCTGATGCTGAAGTTGTGCACTCCCACGTCCTTGGAACTCCCTGGAAATGGAGGTCATGGGCACTGCTGAATAAGGAGTGACACCCACACTTTACAGAGGGAAAACTTGTGAGTGGGTCACACAGTCTAATCTGGGCTGGTACAGATGGCCTATTCTTGCAGACCAAAGTAGTGGTGTTCCCACCTCATTCCCCACTCCTAGATGGAGTGCTAACTGTTATCACCCTCCATCCTTTCCCCTAGGGTTTTTTAGGGGAGATGGTCTACACCACAAAGAATTTTCCAGTATAGCTGTAATTACTAAAACCAGTGCAATTTATTCCAGTGTCATTTGTACCAGTATTGTTAAATCTTTGGTTTAGATGACAGAAACAATTTCAGAAAAAGAACTTTTTTTGTTACTCATTATTTATTCTGACTTCCTTCACTCTGATCTTTTCACACTCCTCCCTAACAAAACTATTTGGCTGGCAGATTTAACCTGGACTTCTCCGGAAACTCTCTCTGCATTCTCTTAAATGCTGCCATGTATAGTACCACAAAGCTGACAGTTGCTGGGGCAATTTCCATGCCCTTTTTCTGGCAGCACCAACAAAATTGATAGGTTAAGGAATCATTGAGGGGAGTGTTTTGTAGTGAGTACTAAAATCCTAAGCAGTTTAGTGTAGATACATCTGCACTAAAAAAAACAGTATTTTCAGCTAGTGGAATAAAACCATCTCCCATCACTGGCATAAAATATTATTAGTAAAAATACAGTTTTACTGGTACATCGGTGTCTCTACCAGAGGCTTCTGTTGACACAGCTTTGCCTGTCAGTGCTGACATCCCTTTACAGCTGTGCTAGTAGATGTCAATCCTGTAAACGTAATCTTGGTCTCTCAGAACACACATTCACCTCTTTTCAGCCCACAGTGACAACTCCATCCCACAACTGCATTCAGTACAGTTACTCTTAAGACAGTAAATTCAAATGAAGATGCAAATACATGTTGTAATTCAAATCAGTGAAACAGCATCCTATTCTGCAATTCCTTCCTTACAACTACTTAATGCAGATTCATAAAATTTAAGGTCAGAAGATACCTTTAGGTCATACAACCTGAGGTATAACACAGGCCAAGCAATTTTGTGTAATTAGCCTTCATGATTCATACGTGAGCAAGCATCTTTAAGAAACCATTTTCAAGTCAGATACCAAGTGAAGAAGTCTCTATTTCCCTTACTCGCTTATAACTTTTGCTGCACACTACTGAATCCAGAGCCATAATAAGATGCTTTGAGCCCTGTGATGCCCTCTTCTGTGCAGGTGCCTCTCCTTGGAGTTCCTCCTCTCTCTAATCCTTTCCTTGGTAATTCTTCAACTCCTCCTAGCTGCATTCTTCTAGGTAACACTGTAGTCCCTTTTCCAGCTGCAGACCTTCCATCACCCTTCCAGAGCAGCATAAAGTCATCACGTTAATGCACTAAGAAATAACATGCCCCCACCACCTTCTGGGGTCCTCTGTTGGAGCAGGAGAACACCCTTGTGAAAAAATTGTGTTCAGTGGGTACTGTCAGCTCTATGAGTGGGGCTGATATACCATCAGCTGGGTGGTGTATGTTTTTATTTTGTATTTTCTGGAGGCCACATGTTTATATTGCACTGATCTATACACTCTGCAAAGGTAAAAAACCGAGCCTGGGCAATAACTGCATTTTTTAGGTCTTGGGATATTTCACATTTAAAAATCTTAATAAGTTTATTCCAAAATACAAAGAGTAAGAGTTTTGACTGATGTATATGTGTAGGTACAAAGCTACAGTTAATTTTAAATTCATATTATGAAAGCCATTACAAGAGAATCAGCTGAGCAGAAGATGACAGGCTTAAAAGAGATACCATTGTGATTACAGAAAGACAAGGAAAAAAGTTCCTCCTTATTTTCATTCTTTCTATCCCATAAAGTGTTTATGAGTAGCTGTGTTTAACTATTCCTACCTTCACTGAAGTAATCAATAAAGGAACATTTTGTATAGAGAAGCATGCATTTTCTGCAGTTATAGCTAACCAGAACAGATTTGAACAAATTCCTAAGAATCCACTTTCATTATTATTAAAGAAGAGTCTGAATTTTTAGCTCTGCAAATAACCAGATGAGTAGCCTGTAACTCGATTTTTATTAACATCCAGTTGTCTGTCACATACCTCAAAGTCCAAGTGTCCCTATGTATCGTGTTCCTGAGTACTTGACATCAGGCAGCTGGCAATTTTCTCTGTATGATGTATAACAAGTGACTTTATTGGGGTAATTTAGGAGAGATTCTGTAGAACATGTAAAAGAGTTCTTGGCTGCGAGCTGTTTCTCCAAATCTGTCTGAGAAATGGCTTGCAATCTTACTCATCTTCACAGGTGTTTGATGCCATTGATTTACAATTTTATATTGCAATTCTAACAGGTTAGCTGAAATAGAGCATACACATATGAAGGGTATTATTGAGTCCAATATCTCCAGCTCAAGAGAATGAGATAGTTCCTTTTCCCATTTAATCATAAATGTTTCTTTAGTGGGCAATGAAGAAAAAGCAATGGCTTTATACAATCACTCCAAAATGTTCTGAGATTCATTGCTAAGGAATAAGATTTGCTCAGATAAAAAGGATTTTCTAATACAAGTAGATTTAACATCAGACTGGATAAAGGAACTCCTGAACTGGAAGTAAACTGAAGCAAAAAGGGAAGTCTAGCATATTCCACATTTGTTGCCTTCTCAAGTGAGATATGAATTTATTTTTACTCAAGTGTTGAGATAAATATTCCAAATAACTGAACTAAGTTGTTTCTGCAGCCTTTCGAGAAAATAGGAATGAAACACATAATGTACATACAAAAAAGACATCACCCCAGGAACAGAGAACTTGGGTTCAGGCTTGGTCCTTAAAACCTCAAATTTTCACACCTGCCAACTCCTGATCCCTCTGTTTTCAAAACCTACCTAGAAAGTCAGTTCCTCTTAGCTGAGTAATGAGCTGGATTTATACATCTGTAACAGAACCCTCCATACTCAAGAGGATTGCACAGTGCTTTTAATGATCCCCTCTCCTGCCCAAGTAAAGCTAGTAATAAGTCTTTTAAACGGGATGAAGCACTGAATGGGGTGAAGTTCACAGTAGTGAACTTCAAAACAGATATAAAATAGAGATCACCTAATTCATTCATACTGAACCAACCTAATTAATCAGCAGTGCTCTTCAAATACATGGCTCTATTGAGCAGTGCAAGTAAGAACCCTGTATAAAAATGATATGTATTAAAATTAAATCAGCAAAATGTTTAGTACTGGCCTCATTTTGTTCCTGCTGAACTTTAATTCTTCTGTCACAAGGTACTTTGAAAATTCCCATTCAGTGGAACCAGCCCTTCAGTGAAAAGCAAAAAGGACAAGACGATTTTGATGATTTCACATTATGTGGCCTTTCCCAGAATGAGTGCAGTCCCTGATTTTTCTAGCTGCTGAGAATCACCATGGATAGCAGTTCCCAAATTAGGCTCCTTTCTTCTTGGACATATGCATAGTAAGTTTACAACCAGCACAGAATGGTGTGGCGATTTCTATTTAAATGTTGTTAAATGAAAACCACATTGGTACAATCCTCTGGATGAGAAAAAAAGTAGGTGCAACATGGCCAAAAGATATGCATACGTTTCATTTTTTTATGAAGCCCTCTGAAAAGACAAACTCAAGATTAGAAAAATCTTAATAGTGTATGTGTATTACCTTTCTAAAAAGAGAGAGAGAAAGATCCTGATATTTTTTTGTTCACTAACAAATTTCCTAAAATCCACCAAGAGAGAGAAAATATTAGAGATGGTCTGTTTGGAATGAAAAAAAAATAGCAACAAATTAATTAGTGTACAAAGCAAGCCTATTGTCAGTCCCTGAGCTTTTGCTGCCTCTGACTATAGCATCTGGATTTGCTAATGCAGATGACTCACATAGTTAAGTCTTTGTTAAATAACTAGATGATATTTTGGATTAATTAAATGGTCTTTCTAATTTTAATAACATTTCTTTTTAAATTTAAGCAAGAAGAAACAGATGTTTTAAACAGACAAATCCTCACCACGTGATGGCTGCTCATGTCTGTCACTAGGTTTCCTGGCTTAACAGGAGCAAGGACTACATGAATTAGTAAGCATTTCCAAGATCAAGCCCTAGACTAGTTACATAGTTAGATTTTTTTAGAGCTCTGTATCTTGAATTGGTTTACATCCAGGATACAACAAACAAACAAACAAACAAACAAACAAACCTTCTCTTAGATTAGTTTAGCTTTTAGCTTATCTGAAGCAGGGACCCAGCCATGGGGGATGCTTTTCTTTAGTAATACTTTGCCTTTGTAATGAGGATTTGATTGTGGCTTTAAACAATCAGAGGTGTTGTGGCATAGAGGATGTGAAAGTGAAGTGCCCAGATGGCAGTTGGTGGTGACGTCCTGTTTGCTGGGGACAGGAGCAAGCTCAACATCTCTGTGGGGACCACATGTGTAACCGACAGCTATTGCACCCCCACGGAGCAAAGCTTTCTCCTGCACTGGCTCCCTGGGAACAAAGACTTGACTTCCTCTTCTCCAGCTGGTATATAGACCACCTTCATCCAAGTTTACCTCTCCCAATAAATCTAGAGATGGCAGGCATGTCAGCTGCCTCCTGTGCAAGGAGTATTTGCACTTCACACACTTGGGCGAGTGTTGCTAGCTCACTTTTGCAGCTTAGAGGCTCTGTTGAGCCACTGTATGAGCCAAGAGGATGGACCAGCAGCTGTGATAAACGCCTGGGACTCTGGAGGTGCACAAACTGTTCAGTGTATTCTTCACAAGTGTCCATCCCCATGATGCAGAGTAAAATAAATAAAAGACGGTAAACTTCTGTCCCTGAAGCTTTTACTACTCTAGGCCAGACATCCAAAAGATTAATAAACTCTTCACTGACATATAACTGCCTCTGCATCACCATGACCAACATTTAGGCCTAAATTGATGGACTCCCTCAATACATAAGAAGTTGTCCTTATTGGAGAGGTTACTGCCACCCACCAACTATTTATTGTCTCTGCTCAAGTCCACTGTCTCCTCAGATCTGTTGTCTCACTTTGTCCCCATCTTATTTAGGTGAATGGGTCTGAGCTAATGCAGACAGTTTAAATAGTAAGTCTGGTAACCTGGCTCATTTAATCTTAGAAGGATCAGTGAACACATAGAAAAGAAACCATACCAGAAGATGCAGAGAAGTGTTAGTATCTGTCAGGGGGGATGCCAACAAAAAATGGGGATAGCAATGTTTTTCAGTGGCTCAGCTGGACTTTGGAAGAAAGTTTATAATCTTACATTTCTTTTGACAGTAGTGCTGGCTAAACAGGTCCTATCCATCTCCCTCTGTCTCCAAACGTCCCCTTTGGTCATACAGTGAGAAGCGGGCGGCACCTCCTGTGCTCTGCCCCTTCTCTTCCCCCTTCCTGTTATGCCAGCACCACCAGTTGGGCCGTTGGGTGAGTCAGTGCAAGGATCTGGATAAAAATAAGTTTTCTTTTTCCCCCCTTGGGTTACCGGCACACCATGCAGCTGCACAGACTGTTGCATCAGTGGCCCAAAGGTCTTTGGCAGGTGGCTGCGGCAGTCACCTGGAGCTGCTGAAGCTGGTGCTGTAGCTGAAAGAAATGTTCACAGAGTCATGGTGTTCCTCCCTTGTGCCTCATTTCCTTGATGGTGAAATGGGACTAACTGGACTTCTCAGTTTACAGGAGTGCTTAAATGATAAATGTATCAAAGCAATAGCTCTCAAACTAAAGAGTTGCCCCCTTGGGAAAGCACAGCTTGTACTAGGTTGGGATGGAGAAGGCTCAGGAAAATTTCATCTTGCCTCTCACCTCTCTCCTCCTTCATCCTCTGCCAGCCACTGCAGTTTCTCCCCCTCTTTCCCAAGAGAGTTCACTTTGTCTACTCTAAGTAGAGGGGACAAAGGATGCTGGCACCAGGGTGAACTTTGTTAGAAGTTGGAGGGTAGAACTAATTGGGAGAGAAAGCAACAGTGTAAGTGATACAGTATGACTACACTTCATGAGGCTAAGGCAGCTGAAAGCTGGGATGCAGGAATTCGGGGTTACCCAGAGAGTGAACGTGCATGTACGTGTAAAAGGGTGGGGAATGAAGATAAGATGGGGGAAGGGGAGAATTACAAACTATTACAGAAAAGGAGAAAGGTGGGGCTCCAGCTAAAAGACTGAGAACTGCTGTATTAGAGATTGTGAGTGGTCAAACCCTAGAAAAACAGCTCAGAAAGAGTGCATCAGGCAAAATCATAATTTTGTTACCTTTGCAAATATTTAGACTTGCATATATACTACAGTCACATAAGATAAATTCAGTTTGAAAAGCAAAAAAATAGCACCATCTCCTATTAAAATCATTGCATTTCTGGTTGTACATAAAAATACCCTGAAAACAAATTATTTTTGCCTGGTGAAGACATGGAGGCCACAGCAACCTGTTCCGAGAAATAGCAACTGATAAATACTTCAGGCTATAGGTAATATTTGCATTGTAATATAAAAAATGTGTAACTATATTGTGGAAAAAGTTTAGGAGAGGAAAGTAGGGCTTTTTTTTTTTCTTTCAAGATCCAGCCTGTTTACAGATAAGGTAGTGATCTTATTTATTTTATGTGTGTGAAAGTCAGTTTGACTGTTTCTTCGATGTATCAGTCAGCCCTGCATGCTACAACTGCTGATAGAAAGGACCTCCAACCAACGTGTAGCTAACAGCAAATATTTATTTTGGTTTCCAATGTGTCTGTTGCACATCAGCAAAGAAAAGGTTTGTAAAAGACAGGAGAATGGGAAAGAAACATCATCAGAGAACCGTAGGATTACTGTTGTGCTGAATCTCCTTTAAGATTTCTAATTTATAAATGAACAGGACCATAAATTATTAATTCAAAGGAAGGAAGGCCTTTTCCTGAGTTTCTCCAAAATTTAATCATGTTCTCCAGCAGTTACCTAGGATGTGGAAATCTTAGCATAATTTCAGCTTCACTACTCCAATTTCACCAGTGGGTAAACCCAGAAATCAGCATCCCCTACTATTACTGCCAACGGGAAGGTTTTGGGTTGATTTAGAAAATTGGTTGGGCTTCTGTCTCACCAAAGTTCAGAGTCAAGAGCTGTTTCTCTTTGAGGCCTCAGTCCACAGAAGCACCTAATCAGGGCTTAACTTTCAGGAAGTGAGTGATCTTATTGACTTCAATGGATGATTCTCATTTGTAAAATTGAGGCATTTAAACATTCTATTAAAGTAGTCTAAATCCAGCAAGGAAAAAAATTGCTAATGTTGCATTTCCATAATAAAATAATGTATGACATTCTTGAGATGGAGATGGTGATGTTTTAAGTCCTTTTGTTTACACATAGCCAGAAGAAATAGATTAAATTGCCACAGGATTAATGGCTGCTAAAAAGTGGATTTTAATTAAATAATAGAACGTGTCAATCTCTACATGTCTTAGGCTACAATCTGTTGGCATAAAATGTGTTTTTTCAAAGTTCATTATGACCAGCTGAAATAAAAATATTACACTTACCTACAGGCTTTACACCTAACTGATTCTGTCTTATCAGATGTATATCCACTGTAATAGTTTACACATGACATTTGTGATTGAAACGTAAATATTATGTAATAAAGAAAACACTACTATGTTATATGGTGGCCACATAAGTTCTCTAAAAAGCAAAATCCTATTACTAGAGCTCCAAATACCAACCTAAAGCATAAAGCTAAAGCTCTGAGCTGGCTGCTTACTTTTCTGTGATCTGATTTATGCTTTACTGAAGTCAATTAAAAGATTTGCACTGACTTCAGAATGATTTCGATTGGATGTTTAACTAGTAAAAGAAACGATAATTTAATAAAAACTCAAACACTTCTCTTTTTTCCTCATTAAATCTAATGCCAATCTGAGAGAAGGAAATTGAGAATTACAGTGAATTTGACAACTGTTTCATCAAACTGCACAGTGGATGTAAATATAAAGCACAAGAGCCCAAGAAAAAAGTAGGATTTTTTGTGCTCAGAGATTTATCAGACTCTAGTGGGTACCCAGGTCAGCTGCAACAGGCTCTTGAACCTCTGACTCGATTTTTGCCTTGCCAAAAAAATTAAAAAATTCTCCCAATACTTCTAAAATAACACCTCAGGATTATTACGACATGGGTTTGTTTTCTGTGTCTCGCTTTAGTGTTACTCTTTTCAAAGCCGCTGCTCTGACCAAACAGAAGGATGGCTGCTATTCTGCTGGGAAAGGCACCTCACTTCCATGGGGTCAAGCTACAGATGGGCAGCCTAGGGCATCTGTATGGATGTTGTAGACAATCAAGTAAAAAATTTACCAAGAGTAACTTTAGAAAATTATGGTGTTTATCCTCAAAAGGGATCCTGGGGCACCAGAAGTTATAATTTATCAGAAAGAAATCAAGAGAAGTAAACCAAGCTTGGACAACATTGGTTTATAGAAAATAATTAAACTGAAGAAACAGTGAAAATGGCACCGAAGCTGAAACTGCGCACTTGCGATATCAAATATCAATGCAATCATTTTGCAGTGGATAATATGCATGGCAATTAGAGCTTTTTTACATTATCTTATAATAAATTCATAATTCATGCATACAATGAGAGCTTTTGGAGAAGAGCATTTCAATTTAACAAACACTACCACTCATCATCTGAGCAAGGACGGCAAAAGGAATTTCAACATTATTTGCGATCTCAAAAATTGAACCATCGTTGTTGCTTTGTGTTGTGCTTCTCTTGCACAGACTGCAGTGCCTTCTGTCTGCTTTAGGGTGTGGCATCTGCCATTGGGGAGGAAAAACTGGCATGTGTTGCCTTTTATAGCAGACTGATTTCATTGTGCTGAGGGCCTCTATTTTATAGCCTCCCAGTTCCAATCTTGTAGCTGAGTTGCTGAAACAAATGAGAGGAGAAGGACTTAGTAGTATAAACTCTCCAGTTTAAAGCCTCATCCCTTTTTTCTTTCCCAGGGAAAGCATTTCAAAGTCAATCTGTCTTAAACTTTGTTGGTTATATTCCTGATCAGAAAGAGTTGTGGAACACATCAGGAAGTACTGTGAGCCATAGCTGAGGCACCATCAGTACATCTTACCAGATTTTCAATGTATGTATTTTTGTTTGAGTATAAATGTCTCAAAGTATAAATGTGTAATTGATTTTATATTTTATTTTAGAGTACACATGTGAATAAATACAACTAGACATCTATATTTATATTTGCATATGAAAGCCTTCAAAAAAATCAACTTACGTGGTTTAATGTGTATAATTAGCGTGCATTTGAATATAGAAAAGAGGAAAATCCAGGAGAAAATGTCAAAAAGGCTCACAAACAAAGATGTAGTATTCTCTTGGCAAAAGCTGATAAATGATTTGGCATGAATTCATCTTACAGTTCTGTTATTCTCTCTCCTACAAAGATGATATACCCTTTTCTAGCAGTTTGCATAGAATGGCAATTTGTTGTTGTTACAGACTGCAATGACCCTTGGGTACGCACCTGATTCTCCCCACTAGAACTACTCACCATTTTTTTCCTGATTTATGCTTTTCTAATAGCTATATAACATTTTTACACATGCAGAGTACAAAAAAAAAAAAAAAAAAAAAAAAAGGGAGAAAGAAAAGGAGAAAAATGCAACTGTAACACAAGTATTAATAAGATGTACTTGATGAGCACTGAGTCTTTTCAAAACTAACTAATATAAATCAGAATATTTTTGAATTTTCAGACAGAACTAAAATTAATAGACACTGGAATCACACTGTTCATACATTTATCAATAATCTTTGCACGTAATTCAGTGTTACAGTATGATGCTCCTGCTTTTGAATGTTTTCACAGTGGATTCCAAAAAGCCTACCTACATTTCTTTTTATATGCCGCATTTTCTTCCATAATTGCTATTTCATTATTTACCTATTTTTAAATTTTAAAATGTGCTTATCTTTAACAGACCACTATAGTAATTTAAGACCAGACCCTTACTGTATCAAAAGTATTAGCTAATATCTCTAGTTGCTATACTCATAGCCAAGTTTTTGATCTCCCAAATTCTTTCATCCATTGAATATAGTGTGTATTACCTGTCCTTATACTAGAGAATCATTTGTATTGAGGTAGTTACAAAAAAAAAATCTTCAAATGGTTCTGAAAGATGGTTGAAAAATGTAGGTCAGCAGCAGCTTTCCATTTGGAACAAGAGTTATTTATATTTACTTTTTAAAAAAATTTTAATTTGGTGTTATTACATTTTCACGAGTGTCTTGTGTGTACTGGAAATTACATTGTTTGGGGAAACAATTATGAGACCAAAAATGTCTCTCTCCCTGATAAGTTCCTGTTGATCTGCAAGGAAGTGCACAGAACATATTGAAAACAGCCCTATATAGAAAAGCATCATCAGCACAAATGCGTGTTAAAATTTGGAGACAGATGGACAATGTGGACAATTGCAAAGACGCTACCGCTGCAGAATTTTAGGTTAAATTTTATAACTGTCTGCATACAAATATCCGAAGGGGAGGGGACTTCAAAAACAAAACAAAACAGAAACAAAATAAAAAGCCGTAGTATTGTTTCCTCGTGACACGGCAAAGGCTTCCCTGCCCTCGGAATGAAACGAGGCGGCTTTTAAGCAGGACACACGGGACAAACGGGGGCAGCGTGCTCTCCCCCAAAGTTTCACCGATCCATCTGCTCCATCCAGCACATCTGGACTAGGAGGACGGCTGCCGCCCGCCCCATCCCCCCGGCCGCACCGGGGCAGCGCTACCGGCAGCACCCCGGGCCCACAGCGGCGGCGCCAGCCGGGGCCCCCCCCGCGGCCTCAGGCGGACCGGGGCACCCGGTGGGGCCCAGCCCGACCCTTCGCCTCGAAGTGACCCTCATGCGAATGGGGCTCGCCGAGCCCGCAGGGTCTCCGCCCCGGCCGCCGCCCTGGGCGCATACGGGAGCGGGACCCGACTGCGAGCGGGGACGGCAGAGGGGGCCGAGCCCCCCGTCCCCGTCCCGCTGCCGGCGGCGGGGAGCGGGAGCCGGAGCCGTGCGGAATCCAGTCCGCGTTTTGCGAGTGCGCGGGAGCGATCGGGGCGGAGGGGGCGATGGCTGCCGGCGCTGGCTCGCTCACTCGCTCATGCCATGCTGGGCCAGCGCGGCTCCGCCAGACGTGTGTTTACCCATATCCGGGTTAGAGAGGAAAGGAGGAGAAAAAAAAAAAAAAAAAGAGAGAGAGAGAAGAAAAAAAAAAAAAAAGGAAAAAAAAAAGGGAAAAAAAAAAAAAGAAAAAAAAAGTTTCATTTAAACCTGAACAAAAAACTTTCAACATGAAATCACACAGCAGGAACAGGCAGAGACCGTAAGGCGTTTTTACCATTTCTAATCTCAATCACGGACTAGGGGAGGGAAATTTCTGTAATTTGGTGCGTGCGGAGCGGTCCGCAGGGGATACTGTTGGCTCAGTCAAGTCCCTTCCCTGGCCGCTTCGCTTTCTGCCCCGCTCTTTTCCCTCCTCCCAGTGCTGCTCGCCCCCCTTTTTTGAGGGTGGAGGTCGATTTTTTTACTTTTTCAAATTTCCTTTTTTTTTTTTTTTAATTTTTTTTTTTTTTTAATTGTAAAGTAGTTACTATTATCAGTACTAATTTCTCCGGACCCGCAATGTTGCGATGATCATGGCCGCGCAAGTCGCAGCGGCCCCGGCGGGTGCGAACAACAGCAAGGGCAAAGCCCCGAGCCTGCCGGGCGGCCTGGGCCCGGAGCGGGGCCCAGGGGGGGCCGGGGCCACCGCCGCGGGGGCTCCCGGACTGGGCCCCGCGTTGGGGATAGGAGAGGGGAGTCCGGCCGGCAGCAGCAGCAACGTGAATAATGTAGATCACCATCTCCTCCACCACCACAGCGAGCCGCTGAACATGGCCAATAACGCGGCTCCCGCCGCTGCCGCCGGTAACAACAACAACGCCAGCGGCGGCGGCGGCTCCTCCTCGGAGCCGACTGTGAAGGAAGGTGGAAGCTCCTTGGCGTTATCTTCATCTTCTTCGTCTTCTTCCTCCTCCTCCTCCTCCTCCTCCTCCTCCAACCCGGGCTCGGCCATGGAGACGGGGCTGCTCCCCAACCACAAGCTGAAGAGCGTCGGAGGCGATCACCCCGCCGCGCCGCCCCACCACCACCATGCCCACCACCCGCATCACCATGCCCACCACCACCATGCCCACCACCCGCACCACCACCACCATGCACTACAGCAGCAGCTAAATCAATTCCCGCCGCCGCCGCAGCAGCCGCCGCCTCAGCACCATCCCGTGCAGAATAACAACAGCAGCCTCGGCGGCGGCGGCGGCGGCAGCGGCAGCAACAACAACGGCGGTGGCGGTGGCGGCGCTGCTCAGCCCAGTGCAGACATGGAGCAGCAGCAACATGGAGGAAAAGACAGTGTTTTGGGCGCTCAGGCCGAGCCCCCCCAGCAGCCGCAGCAAATGCTGAATAAAGGCGCCGACGAGGAGGAGATGCCCGGCAAGATGGGCGAACCCATCGGCGGCCGCTACGACCACCCCGGCTTGGGACCCCTGGGCGGACAGCAGCAGCCCCAGCAGCCGCCCCCGAGCGCTGGGAGCGGCGGCGGCGGCGGCCTCGGCGGCGGCGGCGGGAGCGGGGGAGGCGGCGGAGGCCCCTCCGCGGTGGGTGTCTCGGAGTTCAATAGCTATTATGGCAACGCTGCCCCTGCCCCTGCCAGCAGCGCTACGGCGAGCCGCGCCGGGCCTTGCTTTGATCAACATGGCGGACAACAAAGCCCCGGGATGGGGATAATGCACCCCACGGCGGCCCCCAACAGCATGGACCCCCTGCAAAACTCCCACGAAGGTTACCCCAACAGCCAGTACAACCACTACCCCGGCTACGGCCGCGGCCCCGGCGGCGGCGGCGCGGGTGGCGGCGGCGGCGCGGGAGCCGTGGCGGCAGCAGCGGCGGCGGCCGCCGGGGCAGGCGGCGGCGGAGGCTACGGGAGCTCCGCGGCGGGCTACGGGGTGCTGAGCTCCCCGCGGCAGCCGGGCGGCGGCATGATGATGGGCCCCGGCGCCGGGGCCGGCCTCGGCAAGGCTGCTGCTGGCGCGGCGGCGGCCGGCGGCTTCGCGCGGTTCTCCGGGCAGAACCAGCACCCGTCCGGGGCCACCCCTACCTTGAACCAGCTGCTCACGTCCCCCAGCCCCATGATGCGGAGCTACGGCAGCAGCTACCCCGACTACAGCAGCCCCAGCGCCCCGCCGCAGCCCCAGCCTCAGGCAGCGGCGGCCGCCCCGGGAAGCCAGCAGGCAGCGGCGGGCATGGGCATGGGCAAGGACATGGGCGCCCAGTACGGAGCGGCAAACCCGGCCTGGGCAGCGGCACAACAAAGAAATCACCCAGCGATGAGCCCCGGGAACACCGGGCAGGCCATCAGCAGGACCCAGGTAAACCCCCGCTCTCGATTCGCGACGGCTCCGTGCCACTCGGGTCGAGGTCTTAGTTTCCTTATAATTCACTTTTTTCCGTTCCCCCCCACGCCCCCCACCCCCCTCTCATGTTTTTCTCTTTTATTTCTCTTTTATTTTTTCCTCTTTTTTTTTTTTTTTCTCTCCTTTTTTTTTTTCCCTTCTTTTTTTTTTTTTTAATTTTTTTTCTTCCCTCCTCCGGGCCGGTTCTGCCCCTCGTTGCCTCCGTAGCAGGGGTGAGCCGCGCACAATGCGCGGCCCTGCGGGGGCTGGAGGCATCGGAGTGCGGCTTTCGCTGCCGAAATCAGTTTTTTTTCTCAGACCCGATTAATATTTTTCGACTCCAGTTTAAAACACCACGGACGGAAGGACGCGGGCCTGGAGGATAGGCGGCTTGGGACGGGGGCGGGGTGGTGTGTGTGTGGATTTTGTAATCGGAGTGTTGGACCCGGGGGGCTCCCGGGGGATAACGTCCATTATCCGCCACGGGGATTTTTTTTTCCTTTCTCTTTTACCTCCCCCCGCCCTCTTTTTCTAACCTTTTATTTGTTTTGAACAGAGCGAGTTGCGCCGTTGCACGCCCTTAGCAAATTAGTTGGTCACTGAATGGAGGAGTTACCGCAGTCAGATCCGCGGCCGGGCTACTTTTTTTTTTTTTTTTAATTTTTTTTTTTTAAATTTTTTTTTTTTAAATTTTTTTTTTTTTTTTTTTTTTTTGTCCCTGTGGGAAGAGCGCGCGTGCGTGTGTGTGCGCGCCTGTGCCCGCGCCACGGTCCGCGCCGCGCGGGCCGGGGCGCGTGGGGTGCCTGGGCCGGGTGACCTCCAGGGGACTCTCCCCACCGGCAGAAGCGCGTGCGGTGGGTGCGCGCGCGCACCGCTGCGTTTCTCTCTTCCCCAAACACGCGGAAATCCAAACCGGGAGAAAGGGAGGGAGGGGGGAAGGGAGGGGAACGAAGGGGAAAAAAAAAAAAAAAGGAAAAAAAGGAATGGAAAAAAAAAAACAACCCAAAGCGATAAGTCCTTGGCGTCGTTAAAGGGGAGCGATCACCGGGCGGGCCGCCACCCCCGCCCGCACCCCAAATGCCCCAGCTCGGTAAACTCCGCCGATCGATCGATCGGTCGATAGATGGGCGCGATGATCGCGGGGCGGCGGGCCTCGGCGCAACGCCGTTGCGGGGCGTGCGCGGCGGTGCCGGTGCAGGGTGCTTGAAAAGCTGGGTCCGTCCCCCCCCCCCCCACCGCTATCCGACCGGTGCCGAGGAGCGTCCGGGTCTCCCCGCCAGGTTCGGAATTTGAATTGTGGAGGTAAAGCGGCTGCAACCGTCTCCAGACAGCTGCCTCCGAGTTGACATCTAATCTGCCATCTGATTGGCTCCCCGCTCGCCATTGGGCACCTCGCGCTGCTGATGTAAATAGGAGCGCGGAGCGGCGCAGTCACAGAAAACCCCGCCACAAATAACACCCGGCAGGCGCGCCGGCGGGGCCAGGTGGCGCGGGAGGGAGGCAGGGAAGGAGGGGAAGGGAAGAGGGAGGGAAGGGAAGAGGGAGGAGGGAGGACGGACAGGGGTTGGGGGGGGGGGGGTGTGTGTCCGCACCCATCGGGCCGGCCACCAGCTCGGTGGAAAGCTGGGGATGTCTCCCCCTCCCGCCCACCCCAACCCAACCCCCGTCTCGCCCTCACCCGGTTTCGTTAGATGCCGTGGGTTTATGGGGCATCGATTTATTTAAAATATTTATTTATTTATTTTTAATTCCATGCTAATGGGAGGCGGTAGGGGAGTATCTTCTAATAACAGGGCTCGGACGAGGATTCGGGATTTTAAGTTGCGCTCGCTCCCCTAAAAGCATTTTGTAATGTTGCAGCTCGTGGATATGACGCAAGGGATTGTTTTTGTAAAATAATAACATAAATAAATAAAAAATTAATTCAAATACTAATTTCCCTACATTTCTGTTAGCTCGGTACCTGATACACGCATGCCTCTTAAGAAAAAAACCTTGTTTGGGTGTAGCTGCTGTAGGTGAGAAAACGCCGTGTGTTGTACAAAGAATGGAAAAATCCGTTCTGTCAGAGGTTGTGGTTGTTTCATCTCGGCAACGAATCCAGATATTCGGGGGAAAAGGTGCTTTTTCGTTGAAATTGCGGTTAGAATACTTCAGGAAGCATCGGGAGTTGATCTCATTATTTTTCTACACGAGTGTGAGATGGAGCTGGAATTCTCAGTTGGAAAGTGAATTGTGTTAAATGGAGTAGTGCATTAGAATTTTATGGCTTTCTTTTCCCTTCAACAAGATCTTTCTATTAAGAACTGTTAAATCTTTTAATAGCTTTTAACAAGGAGGACTGTCGGGAATGCAGGTGTATGCTTTTGGGGTCCTCAAACGGCTGGATCTTGCCATAAAGTAACAAACAGGATCTGGAGGGAACATCACCTAATACTGTGAATGGTGTATTAATCCGGAAAAAAAAAAAGAAACCCTGGATGGGGCTAGCTGTGTGTATGTGTTTGTCTACTTCCAACAGATCACTCCTGTCAGGTTTTTAGTTTTTATTTAATTTCCTTTCTGTTTCTTCCAGGGAATTTTTTTTTTTTTTTTTTTTTGTGAGTCTTAATTTTTACCTTTCTTAATTTGCACTGGTAAAAGGGTCACTGGAAGCCATAAGATAATGAGGCCTCATATGCATAACCTTTCATAATTAATTTAAAATATTTGCATAGTCTGCTTGCTTTTAAATGCAGGCAGTTCAGAATTTATGGCTTTAAAAGCTAGGAGAATCATCATCAGATAGTCATAGTACTTATTAGTTCAGAGTTCTGTTTCTTCATGACAGAAATTGTTTAAAGTATTTTATTGTTATTGGAAAAGTGAGAGTAAATTCATTATGTCCTCAGTATGACCCTTAGAAATACTTGCTTATATTTATGGGTTAACATTGTCTCACAGATTTTTTTTCTTTCTTTTCTGTTTTTTTTATCGTGAGAATTAGGATGTAGCTTAGAGACAATAGTCTGTCAAGGGCACACTTTAATTGTTTTTATTTATTTGTTATTATTATTTCCTAAAAATATTTTTCATAAAGGCAAGTAATTTGTGTTCTTTATATTATGATTTTTTAATCTAACTAATATGTGATGGAGATAAGAAATTTTCTTAAATTTTAAATTAATATTTTTACTGTCTAAAATATGTCTAAACTATGTCAAGTAAAATATTAAATACTTTACTTACAGAACAATTATTTTTTACATAGTTTATTTTTAATTCCCATGTGTCATTCTCTGTGCATGTTGTATTATTAAGTAGAGAAATTGATTGCTTTTTGAAAGACAAAACCAGAATATTCAGACCAGCATTTGATGGCTTCTCTTCATGTTTGTTTTGGTTTTGTTTTTTTTGTTTTTTTTTAAATAATTATCTGTGTGCATACTCTGTATATGTATACACATACATTAGAATATACTTGCTTGTCATGTGTCTCGTGGAAAGCAGATGATGATTGGCCCCTAATCCTATAAGAAACAATTTTACTGCGAACAGAGAAAAAGGGCTGTCGGTAGGCTACAACATCCAAGATGCTTGTTCAGGAAATTCTTGCCTCAGCATGGGTAATTTTTGTAATATGTGAAACTGTGGCATCCCACTCTGAGCTGACTTCTATGTTTGTCCAGCTGATGAGATTATTTAAGAAGATTTTGCTTCCATTTCATTTAATTGCCTTAACCAATCATGAGATGAAATGTGAGCTTGAAAAGAGGCCTCTTGTTTCTGAGCACACCTTTTCAAAGCAGATGGATGTTGCTCCTGTGGATACATTGATTGTGGAGGAGTTGTGAGGTTCTAGCACAGCACCTTGTCATTCAGTGATTGTGATTATTGATTAATTCCTTGGCAATGTATAGATACTTAGAGTTCCGAGGCTCCTTTTATTTTTCACTTCTGATTCGCACTGCAGTAGCTGGCCTCTGTGTGTGCTTTATATACATCTTTATCCTTCGTGCATGTGTATAAGATTTGCATACACCTACACAGAAAGAACGAGACTTGGATCTTTTCAGGATTACCTGTACAGCATAAGGTATAGAAAGCGGTAGGAAAAAAATCTGTCGAGCTGCTCTGAGTTTCTATGTCTATCAGTCATTTGTTTTGCAGCAGAGAAACTCGGAATATGCTTGATTCTGCAGCTCTTTTTATGCCAAATAGATGGTCTGTATTGGGAGTTCTGGCTAAGCCAGGGCTGCAGAATCATGTCCTGTGCCTGAAGGCCATTAAACAGCTGTTAGTGTGGTGAATGGATTCTTGATGTCTCAATGGGAGAATAAAATATATTTTTCCCAGTGCTTTTTCAAATAAACAGTTTAGTATTCACATAGCTTCTATTTAGAAGCAGCAAATAGCAATATTCTCAGTTAGTAGCATCTATATATATATTACGACTGTATATTTGACACTTTGTGGTTTGGTGTTCAGTTATTGGTTTCTGTAGTAGTGCTTAAGCCTACATGTTGAACAGCAGGACCCTGTGTATGATACAATAAAGAGAGATGCAACCCTATCTGCTGTATTACTGCTTCCATTGTGCAATTGCTGTCTTTCTGGTATTCTGATTCAAGTCTGGGAAAAGGAAAGCTAAGGCATTTAACTAGTTACATACACAACATAAAATTTTGGAAATTACGGTCTGTTAGGTGATCCTACTTCATTCTGAAATAGTATTTTAGTTAAAACTCAATGAAATTAATGCAGTGAAAACAAGTTTCAATAGCTTCCAATAGGTCTGTCTTACTTTTTCACTTCTAATATTTTACTCTAGGTATTTTGAAATTCTTATCGTTAACATGAGAATGCCAGTAGTTTATTTATCTGTGTGTCCTTAAGGTGGTACCTGTGCCCTAGGTAGTTACATTTCAGTACTTTTAAAAAAATTGCCTTTTATCGGGAGGCTTTGAAGATTCTCTGTGGATATGTAAAGTAGTGTTGCCACACTCCTCGCTGTGCATGCATGCTCAAGGCTGAAGAATTTCAGTAGCATGTGTTTGTGGTAGGCTAACTTGCTAGAATATATTTTAGAATTGTGATTATTAAGGTACTTGGGAAAAAAAAAAAACCTTTTTTCTTTCAATTTTGGGGCTATTTACATAGTGCTAAATACATGTTTTGGTTGGATTGAATGAGGACTTTAATTAAACTTAGATTAAAAGTATACCTTGGTGGTTTTCAAATTTGTTTTGAAAACTAGTAATAGAAGAGTGGTACTAAGCAATGTTGTTTTTGTATCACTTCATGCTGAGAGAAGAAAATAAAGTAATACACGAAAATCTTGTGGAGCCAATCATCTCAGAGTAAAATTAGTTTTAAAATTTGTTTTACCTTTAAGTAAATTTTTTTTTTTTTTTTTTTTTTTTTTAAACCTGAAGAGTTTCTGTACATCTGGTGTACATTTTGTCACTCAGGTCATAAGTCTACCTCTTAAATTTTTCTGTTACCCAATTGTAACCTGGTCATGATGAGTTATACATACAAATGCTGATGTACTGGCACAGTGCTATGGTGTTTGTTTTCCAAGTGGCCCAAAGGGTTTCTGTTGTACTGTCAGTTTTGAGAGTGTGGTATCCAGTGATCCACCTGGAGCATGTCAGCTCCAAAAGGACCAAATAGATCCAGGGTGGTGTTCCACTGCAGCTGAGGAATCCAGAGGGATGAATGTATCTGAAGGTATTAATGTAATTTGTGAACAGTGCATTCTGGGGACAGTAAATGGCTAATTTGTACAGGATTGCTGCTAACTGCCTTTATTTTCTCAGTAACAACTGAGAAGACAATTGAGTTCCTAAGTACATTTAATCTTTACACCATCTTTCTATTGTGCCTTGCCCTGGGGAAAGAAACCAATCTTCCTGTTGTACAGGGTGGGGAAACTGAGGCACATAACATACACCTTCTTTCAGGCAGGCACACCTTGGAACAACTGAAAATGGAGGTCTCAGAAATAAATAGGCTCTTGGGGCTGTACTCAGTGTGAACACATTCCTTTGGGGGAGAATTTAAGCTTTACAGGCATCTATTCAGTCAACCAAATGAGAAGACAAATGACTGAGCAAAAAAAGGGATTTGTCTGCTGTGTCAATACAGTCACCTTAAACTAAAGGCACTGCCATCTAAAATTCTGGTATTCCTTGCACTATTTTTTCATTACGTACTCAGTGTCATCTATATTGTCACTGGATTTCTCATAGAAATGAAACTGAGGAAAATGGAGTTGAACAAGTGCCCAGGAGCTTAGCCCTTGTTGCAGAACTTGCCTTCTGATGACTGTGATGTACAGAGCACAAGTATGTGCTGGGGGGTGGTGCAGGGGTGCCTGCACAAGCTTCCTTTCCACCAAGTCCACTTGTTTTATCTGGCAGATATACTGTCTCTGTTTTTAAAGTGAACGAATGTGGTAGGAAAATCACAATTGTGTCTTGCTTCAAGATTGCTTTTCATATGGGAATTGTTCTTACTTCAGGTATGAAGTACCTTTTAGTAAACCTTGTATTTCCTATATAAGAAGCTTACTTTATCTGAAAGCACCTGCAACTGTTTAGGATTGTTTAACCTAAGGCTGTTATTGTGATGCTATTGACAAAATGTTTCATTTATGTTTATTAAAACCAGTCTGAAATATGTGTCAAAGTTCTCAGCAGGTACACTTTGAAAGGATGTTGATATATTGTGCATTTGTATTCCATGGGGAGTGGAAATGTCCATTTCCTTATAAGCTATCAAACCAAGTCATGAGGCTGCTAGTATTCTGAATGGGTAGTGGCAAATTTGTCTATGTAAGACAGATTTTGATGGTTCTGTCGTGTAGTTTAGGAGTTGTATAAGGAATTGCTTTCAGTACAGAGCTATTGGTGTTTGATCAACTTAGATATTACTGCTTGCATTTGAATCATAGTGGGTTTAGTAACTATGTCTGAAGGATTGAGCATGTGTAGAAGTATGTAATCTATTTTTTAATTTCCTTTCTCCAATTTCAAGAACTATTAGTTATCTTTTGCACCTGAACTTGCCCAGTTGCCAAATGGTATTCTGCGTTAAAGAATTCATTGTGGTGTCCTATTTCCCCGCCCCCACTTTGTAGCCTTCTCAGACTTGAAAATATACTGAATTTAGGTTTGTGATCTGATAATTGCTTATGAGGACATCCATCTGAGTGATAGGCCCTCTGATACTTCCATCTGGAGGACTGTGTCACTTACTGTGACCCCCACCAGTGTCTTTCTGACCACGGGAGAGGTGGGGAAGGAATGGTTGGCTAATCTAATTATGATTGTGGTTTTTTTTAAAAGGAATTAAATGTGAAATTTTGTTTTATTTTCTTCAGTGTGTTTACTAAAAAAAATTATAAATGATGAAAATGGGAAAAATTCTCCATGTATAATCCCCCTTCCTTTTTCCTTGGTGGGGGGAAGGAGGGTAGTGTTAGTTGTGTTACTGATAGGGTATTATAAGCTTTAAGAACAGTTACATTTAGGATTATTTTTTGTTGGTTTGTTTTCATTGTTTTTTTGTTTTCTTTTGTTTTATTGCCGCTTTGTTTGGCATCTATTTTAGACATCTGCTTACTCAAAAAAAGAACATCTTCTGTAGCAGGAGTTCTGGTAGATGTTAGCAAGTTTTTACCTGCACTAGTTACAAAATGGTTTTGATTTTGCCAAGCTGCTGAATCAATTTATTTGCCCTTCAAAAATGTTGTGGCCAGGTCCACAGTGAAGTTCTGTTGTACCTACATAGTTAGGTTCAGGGAATTAATTGCATCCTTGATTAATAAGGGTTGGGGAAACCCTTTCATATTTAAGTGTACCATTTTGGTGGTAGTGGATCTGCACTGGCAAAATAACAGCCTTTACAAGTAGCCTCTCCTGAGGATTTACAGGTTAAGATAGAGGTAACTTGCTGAGCTTTTTACAAAGCAGATATATCCACGACATGTTTTAGTCACATTTTGAAAGCACGAAGCTGATCCGTGTTATGCAGGAAAGGGGGGGCTGTCTTGCTGTAGCACAATCCCTGTACAGCTGACTTTTACAGAAGGACCTGAAGTTTGAGCATGGTTGGTTTTTGTTTAAGAAAGAAATCAGAATATTCCAAAAGGAGAGATCCTGTTTTAAAGCATAATTGTAGTCACGTGTGCTTTCCCAGTGTGGGAATAACTTAATTCACAAATTGATAGAAATGTAATAGTGCCTTCTTTACACAAGCAATTAATTCAGCCATGATAAATAAATTATGTGACTTCAGGAAAATGTTAGGTAGAGGATTGGTGCAGGAATTCTGGATAGCTGTCTGCCGACTACATGACTTAAAGGTATCAGGTTTCATTGTTGGATACCTCAGTTTCTCTCTGTTAAAATAAGGATAACATTTGCATTATTTGGTTACTTGAGTTTGAGATGCAGTTTTAATTACAGTGTCATTCAGAATAAATAGGCAATCTAAGCACTTGTTATGTGTGAAGGTATCCAGTCTGCACTGTGCCTTCCTCTATTTGGATAGGATCTGAGATGAGGTGTTCCAACATTCATCATGTTATTTGGTTAGCCTGTCAGACTTACTTGTTTGTAAGCAACATGCTGAAACATCAGCTCTGAAAATTTCTTTTGAAAGCACAAGGACAGGATTTGTAGTTCTTAAATTTCATTCTTTTAAAGTTAAAAATAAAGATAAGGAGGTTTGTTTTGACAGCATCAAAGGAATATGCTGGTTTATTTGCAGCCTTTGATTTGGATGGAATGTATGGAGTTCTGAGATTTTTTTTGTGTAGCAATTTATGTTGTGAATATTTTGGGTATTCTGTTTATATGAAGTGGTAGTACTGATGTCTTACTTTCAGTCATGATTTACGGAAAAATAAAAAAGTGCTTTATTTATTTTTATTTTTTTTTAAATTTATTATTTTTTTAAATTCAGTGTTTCTTAGTTGCTTGAAATCCCCAAATCAAGAACAATGAGCATGTCCCTTAGAACTATTTTGAGATATTTACAGATAGTCATACATAGAGGCTGTGTAACAAAATATTTCTGGAGAATTAGAGGTCAGTACGTTTGGGACTGCTTTAGTTGCATATCAGCAACAGCAAAATAATTTTGTTAGTTTTACTTACATTCGGAACTCCTTCCTGCGGACAGATTTCTGCCAGGCAGATAACTTGATGGTGCCGGGTATTCGGCGGGAAGGGAGAGTTGGCAGGAATGTCTGTACAGCTGATGGCCGGGTGCCTTCCCTTTTCCCTAAGGTGTTTGAAACCCAAGTTTCTCTTGCCGGAGGGATTTCCAGAGGGGCTGCCTGGCCATGGAGGTTTCCTGGGAGAGGAGAGGGAGAGGAGAGGTGAGCGGGATGAGTTCTGGGGCCGATTGCAAACCTGGGGTTTGCCGCCTCTGTGAAAGTTTCACAGATGAACCGAACTAGTTAGCTTGGATAGCGTCACATGATCAAAATATTTTTCCCCTTGCCGCTGCCAGAAGATATCTATTGCTTTTCAACAATCTCTCCGGTCGGGCAGCGGGCCAGGCTGTGCGCGGCTCCCATCTTCCCCTCCCCGCCGGAGTGCCCTGACCTTCACCTGTGGGGATCAGCCCTGTGCTCCCCGCACCGGAACCCGCATGGGCTGGCGGGGGCTTCTTTTACTCTTCTTCTTTATTTATTTATTTTTTATTTTTATTTTTTATTCCTCGGGGAATTTGACAGCCATCCATCCCTGACCCAGCCAGAGGTGATGCTGGGAGATGCGATTCCCATGGCGCTGTAGGGAGGGAGGGAGGGAGGGGGCTGCCGCCTCACCTCACCTGCCGGGGTGTCCTCAGGTGGGCTGCTGCGGGGGGGCACGGGCCGAGGAGACCCGGGGGAGTTCTGTTTAATTCGAGCCATAGGTCCTGACTGCATGTCACTCAGCTGCCTTTCAAAGAAGGCTTTCAAAAGTTTTTCCTTCAAAAATCGCCATGTGCGGTATTATTAGTGGTTTCCCTTACGTGCCAGTTTTGGGTGTTTTCCTTGCGTTTAAAATTGTATTTTTGCTAATAAAAACATTGTATTTGTTTGTCTTAGATGTTATATTTTGGCTTGCAATTTTTTTTTTTTCCTTTGAAATCCTAAAGCTAACTTGCGTTGCTTGTGATAGTCCCCCCAGCCTGGAAAAAAGAAATTTCCCTGAAAACAAGATGCAGGAGCTACTATTTTAGTGATATATTTGAGATCTTTAGCTTTGTAAAATACTCTTTTTGTTGTTGTTTAACATGTGGTATGCAAATACAGGGGAATATAGTGCTACAAAGTATTTTGTTGTGGCTATTTTTAAATATTAAAAATGCACTTTGCTTTTCTTATAAACCCCATAACCAGACCTTTTAATGTTTTGATATAAATAGCAATTACACTAACTGAGATCCAGCCACAATGAAAAAAAAAACCACCAAGTCATTCAGAAGAAAAGTTTCCAACTTAATTGAGCTCTTCCTTTTAAGAGGAGGTGCTGATTGGGCAGCATCTGAAGCAAACTGTCTTGCATTCTAGAACAGTTTTCTTGGAAGTGCTGAATGTGTCGGCATAGTTGCCAACATTTAAAAATAAAGAGAAAGATGATAATACCAAGAATTAGCTAGGGATCTAAGGGCTACAACATCCTAAATTGTTAGGAGTTCTGTGTGTGAATGCTGGTGATAATCAGGAGGTTTTCTGGATGAATTGAGACTCAAAAAGTTTAAGGCTTAAGTACACGGATTGGTTATTTCATGTATTGAGGTAACATTTAGGGATTTGGTTGTTCAGGAGGAACTTGCTAAATGCAGTACTTTGTGAACAAACAGCAGAGAGGGATTGCCTGCCCCAGGAAAACCTTGCATAGCCCTCCATCTCTCCCTTGAGTTTTTCACAGCTCATTACAATAATAATAACAGTGTGTCTCCTTACTAGGGTCAGGGAGGGCCTGAGTGAGCTGTTAGTTTGGTTGGAAGAATGGTGGATGATTCTACTTCTTAGGGAGACACTAAAACTATTATGTGTCATCTCTGTTACAGGATATGGTTGCTCCAGGCTTTTCCTCTGATTTTTCTTTTGCAGGAAGGGAAAGTATTATTTATTTGCTACTGTTTCACTTCTTTCTTCCCAAAGTTATTTTATCGAAACATCATAATATTTTTTTTCTCCTTCATCCTGTGTTACTTTCCCCCCCCTCCCCCCTTCTTTAGATGTTATCCTAAATTCCTATGTTTCTTACTTTTGAAATCATCGAAGTGATGGAAAAAAACATCGTTGGAGTCTTCTGCCATTTTACAGTTGTGGGTAGTAGTGTGAACATACATATAGGGAGAAAATAGCTTTTGAGTGACCCTGGTACCTATTTCTCCCTCTGACTTTCATTTGTTCCTCTCTATCCCCCAGTGAATCTGTACATAAAAGTTGTTGGGGAAGGCATGACGGCAGGGAAAGTGCCTTCACTAACCAGCTTCCTGTGTAGGTACTTCTAGTGACCACAGGTCAAGTTGCATTAAAAAAAAAAAAGCTATCAATAGACAAAACAGGCAAGCCCTCAAATCCTGGCAAGACTCAGTAGTGTAGCATAGGAATGATACAGTTATCTGTGGGTGATAGTGCTGTGCTTTATTCAGGTTCCTTTAATGCTGATCTTCTATGTAATAGTGGACTAACAGAAAAGAAGAAAAATGAGGGAAAAAAAGTAGACAAAACCAAGCTAGAATGTAAATGTTGATGTGCGCATTTTCTTTACTTTTTTATCTGGCATGGCAGCTGTAATTAAAAATTGCTCTTTCTGTATTTGCCCAAAAGATATTTGAAAAGATTTCAGCAGAAAAATTGAAGTGTGGTGTTGCTGTGTATGTGGAAAGTGTAGGAAAGACAGGAACTGAGCAGAGGAAACACTTTGTAATTGTCTATATTAAGTAGTGAATGTGGTGTTCTAGGTGTACTATATGCAGTTTTATAGTACTTGATATTTCATTTCATAGATTTCTTTTAATTTTTCTCAGATGATTGGGGGTGTGGAGGGAAGCAAGCTGCCAACAATGTCTGTTTGTTATTCTAGGTGTCCTGTTTTCTTTGAGGGGCTGTAGCTTGTTAGGTGGAGAATGAAGCCTGCTAAAAATAACAAAGGCAAATTTCTTCTTGCACAGGAGTGTCCAAATTCTATTGCTTTGTGTCTAGGAAGACATAGATGTTTATTTGTAACGATTTTCGTTCCTTAAAAAAAAAAATCTCAAATTTACCATTTAATGTTTACTTTATCTTTTAGGTTTGAGAAAGCTGAGTCTGACTTACCCTGTTTGTTCCTTCTCTCTACTTCTGCTTTTTAATACTCAGTTTAAATTTTTTATTTGTTTGGGGTTGATGTTTTCCTTGAAGAGACAGGGGAAGAAAGGAGATGCTTTTCGTTAAAGGCTGCAGTTGATTATGGCATTGTAACAGAAGGTTCAAATAATTAAGATTTCTGATGACATTTTTACTGTCTTAAGTCAGTGAACTCACATATGGTTGTCTGTCTTACTCAAGCAAGTTGTTTCAGACATGGTGCCAGGAATAAGTAGAAATAAATTTTTCTCTCCAGACTTACATATCCTATTCTAGACTGAAGGAGACAATGAACATGATTTTTAAAAAATTGTTATTCCTAGGGAGTTTTCCCCAAATGGTTATCTGATATGGAGTATTCAGTAGTATGTTTTGTCTTTAATTTTTAGATTAATGTTTGGGAATAAGCAGGGAGCATTTTTAAAATCGAGTTCATTCTTGAGACATTCATCAGAAGATCCAAGTGGCTATACCTCAAAAAGGCAGCTTTTTATTCTTCTTGGCTTTTAAGGATCAAGGCCTGAAACAAAGAACAAATCAGCAGGCGAAGGATTGTAACACTTAAATGTATAGGAAGATATGTGTTGAACTAAATGCATGCACCTTTTGTGTAGATACCCACCAGAAAACTCAAAACCCTGATTTGTTTACCTGTGCATTTTACCATAGCTTTTTAGAACTCTTTTGGCATTCTTTTATGGAGTTTTGTGTTGCTAAAAGATCTTAACACCAAAGGGTGACTCTGAAGCTGATCTAAGACTTCACTTCTGTTGAAAAGACCAGTCCCAACCTTTTATCAGCTCCCTGCTGCTTCCCTGTGTCATAAGGTGAGTTGCATCAGCTCCTCTGAAAGCTAATCCTGTCAAACAAAACCTGTGAATGGTGAGCTTTCAGCCAGATCTTTGAGCTGATCTGACTTGCAGCACAATCTTTCCAGCACAGAGGTAAGACAAAGGGAGAGTGTGTCAAGTTCAGCTGAGGGTGGGGGTCAGAGCAGGACAGTCACTTTTGGTGGTTGTACACACTCATATGAGCTTAAACTGATCAGCAGACTATCTTGAGTGTAAAATGATTCTGTAAATAATGGCAGAAATTTCATTTCTCAATTTGATCTGGAGTTGGGAATCATTGCTAGCTATCTCTTGAAAAGGAAAGAAGTGGCCAAGTCTCTGAAATACTAGATTTCAAGGGTGGGACTCATCTACTCATCGTATAATACATATGTATGGAGGCATTTATACCTGATCTTTTTGTGTGTGATTTTCCTGTCCTTGGTATAAAGAAATAGTAATTTCATGGTGCGAGTCATCTCATCCTAAAGTAGACATGTAATGCAGGTCTAATGAATCATGCTCCTAAAGTTACATGTTTTTCCCCTTGCTCTAAAGACAGACTGAGCTGATAAACTCAGGTGCTGATGTCAAAGGACAAGTGAAGTTAATTCCTTCCACTATTCATGGTGTTTTCAAATCATACAGACAAATGACTCCAGAGTTCTATTGGAGCTCTGGACTAAACTTCCTTGTTATCTTGCTAATCCATTAGATCTGATTGTTTTAATACCCAGTTCCTGTTACGCTTGATACATTTCTCTTTTGTTGTCCGTTTTCATAATACCTATTCAGAGTTTCCTGCTGTTGCTTTTCTTTTGATATGTTAAATTTTTGCATGTAAGAACTATCTGTGTTTCTTTTCAAGCATATACACAAACACAAGGCATACTGGCAAATTGGAAAATATCAGTATGAATTTCCAGATCAGTTGACCTTAACGCTTAGGTACGCAATTTCCATACAGAGATGCAAGCTTTTGATTTGGAAATAGGGCAGCAGATCTGTTGCATAGATGCTGCTTCAGAGTCCCTTGAAAACCCTTTGGCCATTGCTGGCACTTCAGCTGTAGCTGGGTAGGACCCTCTGAGAAGGAACTGCCATGGTGGTCCTCTTTGTCCAGTGCTGGTGACCCATCTCGCCCATCAGGCCACTGGGTCTGTGTCACAGCTGAACAGTTCTGTCTGTGGGGTGTCACAGGGCAGGAAACCCAAGGAGCACTGTGGCAGGGCTGAGGAACTGTGCTGGGCATGGGGAGCAAGGAAGGGGGGAGCCCAGTGGAGGGGTCTCTGCCACCAAGGGAGCTGGTCTCTGTGGGAGCAGAGAAGAAGGGCTGGGGATGTATTTCAAAAACAAAGTGATGAAGCCTGGTGTAACACTGAGAGATGAAGTTGTTCGGAAGCACAAAAGAAAACATGGGATGCCTGTTCTTCAAAGAGCTCTCTTACTGGCAATGCCATTTTTTATAAAATGGTTAAAGAAGAAAAACATTTTGCAAAAGGGACTTGTGTGTCCTGCAAAATGGTTACCATAATCCTTAATTATCTCTATAGTCACTTAACCTTTCTTACTACTGTGTTTAAAGTCCTCAAATTTAATTTGCTATTAATAATTTTGCTGACATCTCTGTAGCAGGTTGTTAGTGTGTTCCACTTCTTGGAGTATAGCATAACCAGTTGGCTCCCTTTTTCCAGGATCTTTCCTATAAACAGTGAAAATTTGTTTGGCTTAGGTTTGGATTTCTGAGCTCAGTATCCTCTGAAAAGTTGCTTGTTTTCAAAAGATTGTGAAGAGTCTTTTGTAGTGCTATCGTCCATGTATCTTTTATGGTTGTCTTTTGTAGTCTGAAGTTTGACTAATGTGGCATGGGTTTTAAGTGTACTTTTTCTTCCCCCAGTGTGTTTGGGGATAGGAGGAGGAAGCATGGCTTCCTCAAGGTTGACTGAAATGTTTTAACTCCCATAGAAAATGAGGTGAGAATGAAATTGTCAGAAAGATAGAGACTAAATTATTGAAGCTCTTGACTTTTAAAAGTAGCTGTGGATGTACTATAAAAGGTGTGAGTCTAACAGTCAGATGTGTAAACAGCACCTTATTCCTTCCTTGTACCTGATTTCTCACCACTTGTTTTATATGATGAGAGCCTAAATCAGTGTGGGAGATATCAGCCATTCCCAAAGTGTTATTTTATGATGCCTCTACCAGAAGAATAATCTATTACCATATAGGATAGCAGAGAGAAAAGCATTTGCAAGGAAGATTAATTGAAGTAATTCTTCACTTCAAAATGAAGAAGGTTCATCAAACAAAAATAAAAGCTAAGTATTTTATGTGTCTCTATTGGAATTTGATAACCATTTGTTTTGCTAGAAGATGTATATGAACTGGGCACCTAGTGCTTGTCTATACAAGGAAATTTTATGGTACAACTATGTGCTATAATTATATGCTATAATTATACCAATATAACTCCCTATGGAGACACTCTTACACCAGAGTAAAGAGTCTTCATGGTTTATCTTATTCTGCTTCCAAAGCACATAACCTTAAGTAGGAACGGGTGCTAAAGTAACTTTCCGCATTGAGGTAGTTATATTGATATAATTATGCATGTTTTTTTCTTCAGTGTAGACAAAATCTCTAATGCGTTATCAGCTTTGAACTTTACGTAAGAATTCCTTGGTCGTGATAAGTGTTTAAGCATTTTCATAGGTTGTGATAAGTGTCTAAGCATTTTCATAGGTTTGTTTTTTTTTTTTATAACCGGACTTGCATATTGAAGCCAATTATTTAGGCCACTTAACAGCTTCCTGGGTTGTGGATCCTGGATAGGATCTAGAAAGGGATCAAAATTCATGTTCCTAGTTGCTTGGGTGTATCTGCATTTTTCCCCTTCCTCTGTGGTTCTACAAGTACACAGTGTACATTGCTACAGGTGGAATAGTCTGTGGCTGCCTAATGAGTTCTGTGTTGGAAGTTTTTGTCTCTTGTTTCTCATTATTCCTCAAGTTTTGTTGTGCTGTGTCTCTAATTACATGCATCTCTGTGGATCACAGAAAGAAGCTTCCTTATGAAGTTGAAAAAAATGGTTCCAAAAATGTTAATTGTTTAGGGAATTGATGAAATTTATTTATCTTCACACAAGACAGGACCATAATTGACTTGCTAGGCACAATTTGTGCAAGGAGCAACTAAAATTGTATGCAGAAGGAAGGGAGAGTGCAGGTGCTCTTCTGGTGTGTGATGCAGTCAGAGGTAAGGGTGATGTTGTGTAGAAGATAGGTTTGGTGGGAGTGATCTCTCTTGCCTTGTTCAGTCAGAAGAGGGTACCTAAGCAGAGGTATTTGGGTATTTTCATGACCAGTGATTTGATGTTGGCCATCTTCACTGGTTCTCTTCTGCCCATATGTTCTTTGCTGCTTGGAATACGGCACGTCTCAATCCTCATACAGCACTGCCCCAAAAATAAGGATATGTAACCATTTCTTTACAGTATTTTATTAGTTTCTACAGATGTCAGAATAAATTGCTTAGAATTATTTTTTCATCTGTGTATTTTTTACTCCTTATGAAATGGTTGGTTTGAAAACATACTTTTGTTTTTTTTGGCCTCCCTTTAAATTTTCTTTTTTTTTTTTGGCCTCCCTTTAAATTTTCTTTTATCAATATTTCTATATGTTGTCTGATCATGCCAGAAATTGAGGTTTATAACTTAGAGTCAAAAGCAAATTACAGAAACAGAAGAAGTTTTAAAATAAAATGGAGGTGATGTAATAACTTCTAAATCACAGGAGAACAAGGCTGGAAGGGACATCAAGAGATCATTTAATCTGTCCCTCTGCTATGAGGCAGGATAATGCAGACCTAAACCATTAATGACAGATGTTTCTCTGTCCTGTAGTGGTTACTGACTGGGCAGAAAGGAAGTATTTATATGTATGCTTCCCTCCTCCCCAAGCTTTGTGCAGGCTGAACTTGTCATAGAATTGGTGTGAGTTAAATAGATTCATACAGTATTATTTTAATGGGTTGTTGTTACTAGTTTTTGGAAACAGTGATTTCTGTCAAAATAGTCTAATGATGTTTTTATGGTACTGGGTTTAATAATTCCTATTTTTAATTTTAACTGGGAGTCTGTTGTTCAGGTGTATTTCTTCCTGAAATAACAGTTTTTCTGTGTTAACTTTGTAACTGTTGTTCCTGGGAACTCAGCAATTTAGTTTAAAAATGTGTAGCATTTTATTTTCATCTCTTAACAGTATTTCCATTGTATAATCTGTTTCAGTTTTCCTTTTTTAATTCAATTTTTTTTTCTGTGTGAAAGAGCTGAGCAAAACCAAAACCAAAACAACTAAAAAAAACCTAGGGGTAGGAGTGTAAAGGAAGAAGGGAAAAAATGTATTCAAGAAATCATAGTACTTGGCAGAAGAGATGGGTTTAACTGAAATGCCAGGTTACATATGAAGAGAATAATGTGACTTTAAGAAAATACATTTTTTCTCTGAAGAATAAATGGAATGTACATTTCAGAATTTTACACATGGTATCTGCAGCTCTTTAATCCTAAATTGATGTTTGCAAATGAGTGTTGGAGGAATAACATCTTTCTAAATTGAACAATACCTAAAATTGGAATTGCAGATACCCTGTTGCTAAAATGAGTCTTTGGGCTTGTTTGCTCTGTTTTGCCTTTTAGTTATATCAGCTGAGAAACATCTGTCTTTGCTGCTAAATGACCTCTTCTGACTGGGCCAAGTGAGTTTGACAGAAAGAAGTGTCTTCAGCCCTCATCAGCTTCAGGAAAAGGCTGCTGCAAGTTGCAGCCTTGGAGAAGGGAGAAAGATTAGATGTAAATATCCTCAAATTGCTGTTGTCCTCAGAAATACCTTACTCAAGTGTACAGGAAAGATTCACCATCCCTTCAGTGTTTATGAAGGCAGTAATTTCCTTCTCTTTCTTACCATTTAATGGGCCTGTGAATTGTAATTCTCTTCTAGATTTGAGAATATTAGGAAGCTGACAGTACTGTATCTTGGGTTGTGCCCAAAGGGGTCTCATTAATCCCAAATATCCTCTGTAACGAATAAAAGAGTTCCTTTGAAGCGCTTCTAGGAAAGCTGTGTTGGTGTTTTGACATGATGCATGGTGTTGGCTCCCTTAGGGACAGGGAATTAAGAAGTGGGCATAGAAGTGGGAAGAATCCAAGTGTTTTCAGGCAGACAGAATTTGAAAATAATGCTTTTTGCTGTGGGAGAGAGGAGGAAATTCTATGAATATGGCATAGTCAAGTTTCCTGTGAAATGATTTGTTCTGAATGAGAAATGCTGAAGAAGTGGATCAGCCTTCTTGCTTTCATATTTCTCAGGCCTGATATGTCCTATATGTTGATTTTTAATTGAATTTTAAATACTGTGATATTGAAATAAAATTATGATCATATATCGAAAACATATGCCTTCTTTGTATAGCAAATTAAAGTTATTGGTAGTAGCTCTTCTAAACCACACGCACAATTCCTGAACTGCAAGATAGTTCATTGCAGAAATTTTCATAGTTGTGATTAATCCTGTTTCCCTATTTCTACACTTACCCATGTGCACGTGTTACATGCATGTCTTCGTACTGAGATGCTCTAGGATTTTTCATAGTCTGCCAGTGTGTTTCCGGATGAATTTGTCTCTCTCATTATGAAAAGAGCAGAGAAGACTTACAAAGTTTTGCCTGTTTTGAGGGAGAAGTAGGTGAAGGCACTAGGGTTGAAACAGAATTTTACCTGGTTTAAGCCAAGGCCAGAATGTTTTTTGGAGTAAGCCATAAGGAATTTCATCTTAATATCCAGGTACATTTTTAGAGGTCTGTTCTGTGGAGTTCTTTCGGATTAATTTCCAAATAGCTGCTAATTTTTAAGTTTACTTGAAACCTGTGAGTGTTAGAGCTGATAATAGTTTTAAATAATCAGAGCTTTTATTTTTTGCTACCATTATTTATTTTCCTTGCAAAATATGTTTGTACAATTACTTATATGTTGATCTAAAGAGCAATTTTTTTTTATTCTTGTAGAAATAAAAGTTTAAAGCTGAACAGATCCCTTGATACTTTTGAAATTTTTACTTGCTATGTGTGTGTCTTAAAATGGGTGCTACATGCTAAATACATTAACGATTCTCTTTGGATTCTCTCACCACCTTTAAAGGGAAATTTATAGCTCCTGTATATTTGTCCTTTTAATTCTAAAATCCAGATGAAGAGTAATCCCAGGAGTGTTGTTTTGCTGTTGCAATATAATCTTTTTCAGATGATACATGATGTAGTTGGAAACAAATTAGCAGCTATGCATGCCTAAAGAAAGCAATTTAATAAACAAGATTTTTGTAAAACCTAATCAGAATTGTAAAATGATACTTGGGAATCAGTTACATTATACAAAGTAGCTGGTGTGAATGTAGGCATGTGTGTGAATTCATGGTTTCTAGTCACATTGTTCTCTCAAGCAATAACAGGGGCTTTGACCTTCAGTCTACCGTTTCTTCTAGTTTATTACCAAACTATTAAACACTTTCAATCAATAATGAAAATTTCCACTCATAACTGTAATTTGTTCAGAGGATTGATGTTAAGTTTTATTTTAACTGCTGAAAAAAGCTCTTTTCTAATACTTCAAATCACCTGCTACTGGTTAATTCTTGTTTGTTTTGCTCCTTCCCAGGAAGTTAGTTCCATGCTTCTGGCAGTGACTGTATTGATGAGCAAGATCATTATAAATGCAAAATAACCACAGCACTCACCAAAATTCTGTTGCTCCAACTCCACAGTACAGGTTTCTAGCCCCAGATTGATGATCTGCATCTACCTGACCCTTGGACTGAGCTGATGCTTCTGATAGGTTGCTGACTGGGATAGTGGATTTTTATGATGTTCAACTAACATGATACATATTATGGAACAAGGGTAAAAAAAGATTAACCAACTAGTTTCTAGGTAACTATTAATGTTTTGCAGTGTTTACACCCAAGGTTTTTCAGCCTCTACAGGATCAGTTTTAATGTAGAAAATACATTACAAGAGAAGCTGTTTCTTGGCAGTTGAAGAGGTGACAGAGCTTCTGTTATAGAGCCTGAGTTTGCCTTCCAATTATCCTGATCCTAAATATATCGCTACGGAATTTTGCATATATTTGCTCTAGCTAGGGGCTTTCCCATGTTTTCTCATTTAATTATAATTTAATTCAGACTATTTCTTACGTAAGTTAAAAAAATGTTAGCATTGAGAAAATGCTGCCTGCTAGGAGGCTAGAAACCAAGAAATACAGAAAGTCAGTGTCTTACACTTCTTTTTAATGTCCCAATCTGCTGTCACGTAGTGTGAGTAGGGTGACCATTTTTCTTCCTTTTTCTGAGCTCTTTTTCCTCTTGACGTGGCAGAGGAATGTAACTCCTAAAACCTTTTGTGAACCATTTCTCAGTGTGGCCAAAACTTTCTGATTTTTCCTTAGCTAGAATATCAGCTATATTGCAGTGTTATCTGGACTGTGATTTATTCTGGAATTTCATTCTGTTGAGGTCTGCTATGAATACAGGCAGTAGATTTGATTTCATTTTTTTAAGAGTTGTCATTTGCTTTTTTTGTAATATGTAGCCTCAGAGCATGGCCTAGAAATTTTAAATGTTTAATTCAAGAGTACTTGATAAAATCTAGTGCACAAGGTTGAATTTGAGAAGATGAGGGGCTTATTTTTGGACTTACCATAGAAACAGGTCAGTTTCTGAAAGGCACTGATACTGTCCTAAGTGATTTAGCAGAAACCTAAGGTCGTTTGGGTTTGGGCTTTTTGGTGGTGTTGGGTTTTTTATTTGTATTTATTATTATTTTTATTTATTTATTAAAATAAAAAGATATTTTGAGTAACCTTTTTCCTTTTGAAGGTAGGTTTCTAAAAGTTTAGAGTACCATGTTACGGCCTGTGGTGCAATTTCTCTTCCAAAACACCTTCTAGAGTTGTGGGTTTTTTCTCTTCTTTAGCCTGCCCATTTCTGACTCTTAGACCTGTTTCTTCTTGATAATAACTGACATCAGCCTCCCCAAAGTCTTCACATCTTGTTCCTTGCTAAGAGTGCATATAATACTTGTCATTATGAGAGTGAAAACCCAGTCACAGAAAGGTGAAGTGTTGCTCTCATGTTTGTATAGTGGGTCAGCTGCTGAGCCAGGAATAGAAGCCCTGTCTTATGACTCAGTGCCTTAACCACTGGCCTGTGCCACCTCTCCTGCAGTAGGCATTTCCAAGAATGTGGTAGCAATGGGGTATATAAGTAGCTACAGCAAGGACAGGAGCTTTGCTTCCGACTCTGGGTGGGCTCTGAGGCTTATACATAGCTTAAAATACTGGGGGAGGAAAAAAGCTTTATAAAGGAGCTCAAAGATAAGTTCTGTCAAGTTGTGGATTGCTTTGCTTAGTTTAAAAACAAAACCAACAAAAATCTAGTTGAAAATAAATTTCCAGAAAGTTGTGGGGAAAACGTTCTATGGGTTTGAAAGTCAGACTGCTCCACAAATAACCTTAAGAGTGGCCTGTGATTAAATCTTTTGTATATTCAACAACAAACTAATTTTATGCAACTGCAACTATGATAAAATTGAATTAAATGGACCTGCCTCTAAGAAAAGAGGCTGAATAGCTGAGTAGTGCATTATTCAATGAATGGAAAACGGGGGGGCTGGCTGAAACGGCTGGGAAATGGTTTTAACATTCAATCGGGCTAAAGAGCAATTCTGTGAAATCACTGTATTTGTTTCCCCCCTACCTCCCCGCCCTCAATTTTTAAATAGCAGTGCTCTTCATACTGTCAGAATTCAGTGTTGTGACACCCCTACTCAAAAGTTATGACAGCACTGTAATGACAGCTACTGCCTCTTGAGAATCAATCAGGCAATTAATTTTGTAAATGAAATGCTGATTATACAAAGCTTCACATGAGAGGCCCAGTGATTAAAATCAATTTAACAAATTGTTTCAGGTGGGACTTGATTAATAATTTGCCATAAATGCTGAGGATATATGACCAGCATACCTTTTTTGTGTGCATGTGTTAATATAGAACTATATATAATGCATGGAGTGAAAAAAACCTTCAGCTAAATGTATGTACTTGTGGCTTGTGACCTAGTTGTGATTGGTTGTGCCTCATTGTGGGTAGGTACACTGTTCTACTCAGTGTCTGTAATGTCACTGTGTCAGCTAGTGCTTTCTCCAGCAATTAAATACATCTAACCTTTAAAATTATTTTTGCTTATAATGTCAAGTAACTGAGAAAGCGTATTGAGATCTACTTGTATTTTTATTAGGTTGAGGAAGATTTTTCATTAAAATTCGAGGTGGATGTGGGATTTCTTTCATGTCCCCCCCTTCTGCCACTTACTAGTTTTCAGGACTTTCTGCATTTTTACCTCCTATTCCAGTAATTTGTGCACGGAGCCTTCCTGCAGAGCTCCCTTCGTTCCTTTTGGGGCTACTGCTTGCCTGGTGGACCCTATTTTTAGTACATCCTTTTCTTTCCATCTAACCCTGTGTTTGTGTAAGAGCCGTACAAAGTAGGTAAGGGATTTTTTTTCTAGTTCCAGATGGCAGCCATGCACTGTGAGCAAAGGTGTTTACTTGTCTAGGAAGCTTAGAACCTCATTGCCAGGCAAAATAGAAGTAACTGGTATTCTGGGTGGGTCTTTTCTTTTTTTAACTTAGAGTTTTCTGGGTTTGCAAATGGATTTTCTCTTCCTTGTTGAGCCATAGTGCTGGCTACTGAGGAGGTCTTAGAGCCGTGAGCCACCCTTTGTTGAATTTAGCTTGAGATCTTCAAGATGCTGTTTTCTCTTGCTATCTGTCTTGCTCTCCTGCTGTGAGAAGAAATGGCAGACTGAGAACCATGCCCATGTCTCTCATGCTTCAGTGCCAAAGCTGTTGTACTGGTGCAAAATGACCCTATGTGGTCAGTTTTAAGTTGAGATGTTGGACTGTGGGTGGAAATAGCTAAAACGTGGTCATGATTTGGTAGCAGGTAGGAGAAGCAGCTGGAAGCAGTGACATGTTGTATGGTCACAGGTTTGCTAGAAGACGTCTGTAAGAACTTTTAAGTTCTGCTGCACTAGAAATTACTTCTAACTCACTGGGGAACACTTTTGCTAGGTGACCAGAGGAGACCAGACCTTCTTTGTGCATAGAAGAAGGTGGTCTCCTCTATGTAGCATCCAAGTTGGAGAAAAGAAAGACAAAACCCAAAAAGATAATTCTGAAGTATTCGTTGGAGAAGTTTGGAATTATAAAAGTGGGTTACAGAAGAAGGCTGAGTGTTTAGGTATAATGGGGACAAATGACACGCCTTCAATTGACTTCAGAGCAATTGGAGTCTTACCTGTATGTCAGTAGTTGGAAGTGACAAAGGCAACTTGAAGGACAGCAGTTCTGAGCTGTATATTCAAGTGAACTTGACAGAAACATAAATTGCTTTGGCATTGGGTGTGATCTATGTGTATAATTGCTTTTTGATGTTGTCTTAACCTCTGCCTGCACTCCTAGTGACAACTGAAGAAGTTAGTTATGTATACTTTGTTTACTTTGTTAAAAAGAGGTTTTTATGTTCTTTGCCGTGTTCACTGTGATTTGTTCTTTCAGTAATCCTTTAGATTTATGTCTACAAAACAGTTACTAGAGAACAGCAGATTCGCTGCCCTTCCAGTTTTCAGGTTGTGTTAAAGAGGACCCAGAAGAACACTGGAAAATAGGGTACAGAACCTTCTCCCTGACTCTGCAGAGACACTTGCTCGTGTAATTATTTGTAAATGATCTAGTGGAGTGGTAGTTGATTTTTGGTGAGGCATAGTGTTTATTTTTCTCTTTTCCCTTTTTAATTACTTAATTTTCCACTCCAAATCAAAAGAATGTTTCTGATGTCTCCCTGCATCTGAAGCAGAAAGTATGCAGAACCTTTAAGACAAGGAAAATTTCTGGTTTTGTTTAATCATTACTCATATAAGCTTAATTCACAGCATTTTCCTTCATCATAGGCTTCTGTTGAACTTGGCTTTGTTTTTGCTTCTTCCTTACTGTGTTTGTGCAACTGACTTTTTTTTACTTTAAATTTCAGTAAAGTACAGACAGTTGACTTCCTATTTCAAAACACAGGAAGCATTTTTGCCAGTCATTTCTCAGATTTTAATGTTGGAACTTTAATGTTGGATTTTAAGTCAGAACTTAATGCTGTGCATTAATACTTTTTAAATAGTTGTTTGCATCTTTCTTAAATGGGTATTTGAAACACGCATAACAAGAGTTGTGTTTTGATTCTCACTCTTTTGTCGTGTAAAAATGTTGGCTGAGGAGTCCTTGTACATGTTCATACAAATGATGGCATTATCTAGGAATGGATTATCTTTTCCCCAGTTGTGTCCTCATGCCAGCTGTGTCATTGTATTATGGTGAATGCTTGTGATTATCTCTAGTGATAAATTTTAACTTGGTGCCTGACCTAGAGCTGAGAGCTCCATGCCCATCTTTCTTGGAATGTCGGTAGCTGATTGTCAGCTGTCTTTATTATGAGGTTTCAAGGCTTTGGTATTAATAAAGAGGCTTTTTTTTTTTTTCCTTTAATGTGAAGACAGAAGCTTTGGCTGCAGATGAATGAATAAACAAAGAGTTATTGTATTCAGTAGCTCTAGGAGTTTGAGGGCAAGCCTACTTGAGAGTGTCGAGTTCATGTTGTTTTGTTTCAGGCGCCAATGATGTAGCGTTAGTTCTTGGGATGTGTGGCTTATAGTCTCTTTAAATTGCAGCATTTGCTGTTGTCAGCCAAGGCAAAGCTTCTTTCAGTTTTTTTGTTTAAAGAAAAAGCACACTTTCACTTGAAGAGTAGTCACATCTTACGTGAATACTCTTGTCTTGTAGTGAATTGCTGTCTGCCTTGTATAAGAGCTCTGTCCTCACATGTGAATCCCACTGTGACCTTTGTGAAGTGTCTCACATTCCTCCATGCCTTGAGACTTTAGTGGTGGGATTCCTTGTGGCATCAACAGCTAAGTTATGCTTTGAGACCATGACCATTGATGATATTCATAAATGTTTGTTAAATATAGATTTTGTTGTTAGAAGTGAATAATACATTGATAACTTAATAGAGTATGTGTAATGCATATGTAACTTCACTAAAGTCCCAAAAGTAAGAACTGATATATCTTGGTCAGATTGCTGCTTAGGTTATTCCAGTGGGCACCCTGCCTCAGATCTAAGAAACTGGTTAAATGATGAGAGAAAATGGTACTGTTATGATGCTTTTTTCTTCTCACTTTAGAAAAGGTAAAATTGAATCTCCAAGTACTTCAGGGTGAGGTGATGTAGGGCTAGGAGGAGAGCAGAAATGATGTTGATAGTGAGCTTACAAGTAGGTATAGAATGTTAATTTTTCACTTATGCATATACAGCAGGGATGCTGAATTTATACATACTTTTACAAAAAACATTGAAAAAAGGAGCAGGTAACAGAAAAAGGTTGTCAGTTACTATTTGTAGGCAGCGTGGGCTTTTCTTCAACCTACCTGAATGGTTGGACTGTCAATCCAGAGACTGGGAATAAAATGTTGGCCCTATTGAAATCATTAACAAACCTTCCATTGGGTGTTCTCATGTGCTCACCAGGTGCATAATAGGAAAGGACTCTTATGAAATGCTCTGTTCTTATAAAGCCAGATAGTACATGTTCAAATGAATCTGGTACTGGCACAAGATAGACATTGTAATAAAGGGGTTATAAATTACAGTGTGACTGTGGACCGAAGCAAAGAACAAGTCTGAGGTATTTAGAAGAACTGCAGATCTATGCAAAGTTTAGATGAAATGCAGCAAGTTGAAGAGGAGGTGCAGAATTAGAAGCATAAGGCAGAATTCATTCAGGCTTGCCTGCCAGAATGTGGCAGCAAACATAGCATGAGCAAACACTAGGTAAATTGTTAAAAAGGTAATGTGTATATTAGGAATATAATAGCATTTGAGAAAAATTGGATATTGGAGACTGCAATGATAGTAAAATAAAAATTAAACTTTGCAATACAGCATGTAACAGAATCAAGTAAAGGTATGGAAGATGGAAAAACATACACATCATCCATTCATGGTTATGCAGGCTCAATGGGTTTTAGAAGGATGTGATGCGTTTACAGCAACGCTGTAATTTTCAGTAAAAGTTAGAGAGCAAGTGTGGAGAGTAATTCCCTACAACATGAAGAGGTTGACACTTGTCATAATCATCCTGTCACCCAAGTCTTGTCTTTGGAAACTGTTGGAACTGATGTTGAAGAAAACGTTTGAACTTCATGAATGTTAAAGGACTCTTCATATAAGATAGTATGTTTCTCTAGTAACAACTCCTTCTAAATAACTTTCCAAAACATTGTGGATGAAAGAAGCTCTTGCTATAATAACAAAACTTCTAAGTTTAAAAGAATGTTAAAGCTGAAAACTGTGCAGGCATTGAAGTTGGAAAAAGTTATAATTAAATTTTTACTTTCACTGTATGGGACACACAGTAGTGGGTGAGCAGCTGGTTTTTCTTTCTGTTATATGTTTGGCTCCAGGTCTTTCTCACCATATGCTATTCTTAAGACAAAATTTGTTCTTTTGTTAGGTACCTTTCTATGGTATTGATCGGGGTCATATTAAATTCTAAAATCACCTTTCTTGTGAAGAAATTATGATATTTTTTATTTTTACATTTGGGAAACTGAGGCATTTCTGTAGGAATTTTGAGTGACCTGTTCAGGATGGAATATACAGCTTCTGAAAACACCATCAGACCACATCTCTCATCAACTTCAAAAAGCAGTTGCAGTTACGAAGCATTTTATGCAATTTAAAATGTTAGTATTTCAAGTTGAGAAATGAGGGATGCATTAAATCCGTAAAATTTTAAAAACTTTTGTTTTAGTGAAAAATTGTGGCAGAATTGGGTAGACTGCAGTTCTGCCTGAGCAGCATGCATCTACCTTAATGGTAAGGTCATCTTCTGCTTCATTCACTACCCATACAATAAGTGAAGCATTCAGTGCACTAGACCGTAACACCCCTTCCACCAGGCTGGTGTTGACTGACCCATGGAGCAGGCCCATCCTCTACCTGTGAGGGCAGAAGTGGGACCACATATTTAAAGACTGAGACAGTTATATCCATGAAGGAAACATGATCAGTTTTGCAAGGGCAAACAACTTAGTTCCAACAAACTTCTGCAGTGGTAATGTTTCTCGAATCTGGGGAGATGTAGCTGTTCTGCCTTGCAGAAATGTGTTGGCAGCCACTGAGTCACTGGTGGGTGTCTCCAACTTAAGCTGCACTGCACAGACAATTGGGATCTAATCTGAAGGGAGTCAGGAATAGCAGTGGTGAATTTCCACCTTCTATAGCCTTGGGATGAAATGTGCTTCCTCACTGCCTGTCTTCTCCAGTCCTAAATAAAATGAAAGTACTCTTTGTACTGTTTGTCCTTTCCCTGATACCTTGGAGATGAGGAAACAGGCAGCACTGACGTCCAAGGTGGGTCTCTCTGGGTTGTCCCAGTAATTTGTCTGGGGATATTTGCTGCTCTCTCAACCTAGCCCTAGCATACTTAGTATCTCCAGTCCTTGATCCTGGTGCCACAGTTTCAGTGCCCACTGTAAGGCCTGAGTACGTCCAGGTCCCTTGTCACCCCATGAACACAGTCCCCTTGGTTTCAGTGTTGTGTGAGTCACCTACAGATTGGAGTTACAGCAATATCCCAGGCTCTTTATCCCTCCACCTTTTTGAAGTGGAGAGATGTCACCTGAGGGACGGAGGAGTAGGTCTCCTGGAGGAGACAAGAAAAAGCAAAGGGACAGCAGGCTGGAGGGAAGGCAGGGAATGATGAAGTAGCAGTGAGGCTCACACACACGCACACACGTGTACACATGTACACACACACAGACGTGTACACACACTTACAAACACACACACATGCACATGTACACACGTCCTTCCCCGCTTGGAGGTCACTAGTCCAGAGGACAGAAACTCTGCAGGCTGTATCCATGTCACCTCCTGACCTTGTTTCCTCTTCTTCCCTTCACCTCTTCCTGCCCTGCTTCTGCCTCCGCTGCTTTTTTTAACCCCTTGTCCCTCTTTCTTTGTCTAGTAAATTCAAGGCCGCCTCCATACCCCTTGTAACTCCTCTGGTGAGATCTCGCTATGCCGCTCACCCGCTCCCATTTCCCTCTCCTGTGCTCCATGAGGTCTGGTGACATGCAGGTGCTTTCTCAACAGGGGCACACACCTTGCCTTTCCTGAACCTCCAATGTCACCCTGGCAAATTAAAATTCTCTGCCCCAAAGCATGGTATTCAAGAGGTATTTTTAAGTGTTTTATGTAAGAACATAAACGATGTATTTTTCTGTGACCTCATTCTAAGACATAGCTGAACTGTTTCTGCTGAATTTTCCAGAGAATTTCAGCCTCAGGCATACATATGGCCTGGAAAATTTCAACCTAAATGCTTGAAGTTTGGTGAAGTTTATATGCACCTGAAAATAGTCTTAATAATGGAAAGTGTCAGACTGTTTTAGCTGTGTAGCTATCTGCATTGTTTATAATTACGTTTAAGCACTGGATGCAGAACAGAAAATAGTACACTCAGAATTAAGTAAAACTAAATTTGAGTTTAATGTTGTTATTGGAGTTGAGACTTGGAAATAATACCCTGAAACAGGAGATGGTGTCAGTGAACAATGCTGTTTGGCTTCATGAGAATCGTGTGAAGGAAACTTGAGACTTACTTTGAACAAGGATTTGTATTTGAGAAGATCAGTGTGGCGGGTGTTGCATAGAATGAGCATTGAAACACAGAAATAAATGTAGACAAAATATCCAGGTCTGTAAGAGGGAATTTAAGTTGTCCCCTGGGACCATGTAAGAGAGAATCTCTAGTTCATATGCTGAACCTTTGTGTTCATGTTGGTTTTAGTTAAAAGTGTGGTGAGAGTGCATGATGGCCTTAAAAAAATAAAAAACAAAACAAAATAAAAAAGAGCGTTGTTATGGGTCAGGTGGCCTGAAGTGGTTGGAGAACCATTGATTTTGAAAAGTATGAAATATAAATAGTAAATGACCCAGGGACTTTTAGTGGTAAAAATAGAAGCTTCTAGTCTGGCCACAAAGAAGCCAAATAATAAAGAGAAATGTGCTGAGTAATACTCACCCAAAATTAGAAGTGAATGTGCAATTTGCTGTGGTGGCAAAAAAGGGCAGTCCTTTCCTGAAGCGAATGGAGGTGCAATGTGATGATAGTTTCCCCCTCCTCAGGTGTCAGGGGAGAGCCAGTGAAAACAGTGAGCAGGTTTGAGTTACTTACTTGTAAGAAAAAAAATGGTAAGAACAATATAGCATAGTTCATTAAGCAGCAGCTTCTTTGGAGAGCATGTACCTTGTGTGTATAGGGAAAAAAAGCCATAGTGTCTTGGTAGTATACACAGCAGTAATGAAAGACATGAGAGGTGGGTGTAATTTACTTCCATAACAGCTGTTACATCAGAATTGAATGGCTAAAAAGAACTTGGAGAAGCCATGTTACATACATAGGAGGCTTTAAAATGAAACTGGTCAACAGTATACTATAAACAAAGTCCTGCTCCTGGTGGGAGGGTGGGCTGGCTGGGTGAATTAATAAGTCTCTTTTCCTGGGAGAAGGTCGGGGGGGGAATATGTCTCTTCCATGAAAATGAGATAGCAATTGGCTCCCCCCCTCCCCCCTTTCTTCTGTGAATGTAATTGGCACTCAGGAATTAAAAAATGGATGCCATATTAACAATACAGTGCTGCACTTGACAAAGTGTGATATTTTTTCTGGTTCAGTTAGTTGTCAGTAATAAAACATGAGACTAATACCGCACAATGGTTGACACCCGTCCTGAAACTGTTACGGTGCTTGGTAAGTGCTGCCAAAAAGTCTAAAAATAAAACTTCCCACCGTTTACTCCCCTCCCCCTCCATCTGTGATTGCAGTTTATTTTTCTCCTTAATAGACCTCAGAAAACCCAAACTTTCATGTGAAATGTAGGTTATGATTTGCCTTATGATCTGGAAATTTATTAATGCACATGATAGGAATATGAAAGCGCTGAAATACAGCAGTCTGAATTAATTGCACTTCTTGGAAACTTTATTTTCATTTGCCCTTTTTTTTTCAAGGTGAGAAAACAGACATTTTCTCAAGGTTAAATGGCTTGCCAACCAGTTGTTTCTCTCTTGATACACAGAGTTTTATTTATATTCCCACATTAGAATCAATGATGCTAATCAGTTTACAACAGTATACTTAATTATTTCTTAAGCTGAAATTTATTGGGCAGTTATCACACTTGCTTTTTCTGTGGGTGAGAGACAACCTTAGGTTTGAGTGCAAAGTTACTGTTATTTTTTTAAATGCAGTGGAAGTCCCAGGCTAACCATTCAAAAACCTCATCTAACTCCTGTGAGAACCAGAGCGCGGCACTTTGCCCGCTCGGGTGTCAAGTCAGTATTTGATGCATAAAGCACTGAGATACTGCAGGTGTAGTTCGCCCTCTTTAAGCATGACTCTTCCAAACTTTTTATTTTCTGGACCTTAAAGTCTTTCTTTGCTTGTGTTTCCCAACAGGGCAGTCCAATGGATCCGATGGTGATGAAGAGACCTCAGTTGTACGGCATGGGCAATAACCCTCACTCCCAGGCTCAGCAGAGCAGCCCCTACCCTGGGCAGTCCTATGGCCCTCCCGGACCCCAACGCTATCCCGTGGGAATGCAGGGCCGAGCCCCGGCAGCCATGGGAGGAATGCAGTATCCACAGCAACAGGTTTGTGGAGGATTTCTCTCTGTCGCTTTGGTTTCCCTACTCTCCTTCTCTTCCTTGCTGACACTGGGGTAATACCGGGGCTGCAAGAAAAAACAAAAACACACAAACCCCCTCTTCCCCTAAACCAAACAAAAAACCTCCAAGCAAAAAAAAAAAAACCAACCAACCCAAACAAACAAAACAAAACAACAACCAAACAAAAAATCCCAATCAACCCACCAAACAAACCCCCCAGTAATAAGTACTTCTGCAGAAGGAGGAGGGGAAGGACTGTTCTAACAGTAAATATATTATGTTGACAGTGTGAATGTTATCTGAAACCCATACAATAAAAAAAAAAGTTTACTTTATTGCTGGTATCTTTTTTTAAAGAGATGTATGACAATTGCTGTTAGTTTGGTTTTTTTCCTAGTTGATATCATTTAGCCTTGTGTATTTTTTCTTGGATGATTTTTTGTTTGTTTGTTTGTGTTACTTTATTTTGTTCTTCATTCTTTTTCTCTCTGGCTTGGATAGGTTTAAATATAAGATGGAAACCAGCTCATCAAAGGCAGGATATTTTTCTTTTTATATCAGAGACATCATAATGTACAAATCTCCTTTCATCTACTTGGATTTCATTATTGATGGTGACCTCTTCTGCCTTTCTCCTACCTTTTTGAAGAACATCAATTCCAATGTTCATACCATATGTTACAGTAATTTTTTCTAGAGGGAGGGATGAATACAAGTTATCAAGAAATTATGTTTTACTAGATTTTATTAGGAATATGAGTGTATGCAATGGGAACTATGCTTCATTGTGAGCGGAACAGACTAATAATTTGATCAGTAATGGGAAAGAGCATTTGTTTTGTGCAACTGACATTAAAAAAAGATAATCTGCAACTAGTCATTTATTGTTAAATATAGAGAAGAAAATAAAATCTTTGACTCCCTGGCAGACAGGTACCTGGCTAATTCTTGTTGTCACCCAGCCACCAAGACAGAATGCTAATCAGGTGATTATTAAATAAGTTTCAAATAGTGTAGTTGGTTGAATAGTACCATTATTAACACTCTTAATTTTTATTCTTTTATGTAGTTAAATAGATACTTGTAAGGAGGAGATTGTTTAGTTTAGAAATGTCAGATTATATTTGGTTGCTAGGTTCAAAAAGCGAAGCATTTTGTCAGTCGTAAAAGGAGGAGAAATTGAAAAAAGGAGGTTTCATTTTTCTCCGTGCAGCTGCAGCCAAAATGAAGTTATTAAAACATATTTTTAATTTTAAAATGAATTATTGTGTGTTATGTGGAGATGAGTGTTGAATTTTCACTTCATTTGCTAATTGCTTGATAATTGTAAATTACCCGTCAGCGGCAGTGACCTGGCACAGCGATTGGCTGCCAGCCCTATCTGTCTTCTCAGAGCATTAATGTAATTGGCTGAGCAGCAGCACAGTGCTGAGCAGTAATGCTCTTTGGGGAAAAAGTGAGAGGATAATTATGACATTGGATTTTTATTGAACGGACATCACCACCTAGGCATGATTTTATTTTGGACAGCCTCCAAAGCTTCATGTGTTTGGTTTGTGAACCTCTAATGATCTGAATCCAGGTCTTTTCATATTGCTCATATATTACCACCTTTCTACAAAGGATTAAAATGCAGGAATGCAGGTTTGTAAATTGAATTGCCAACTTACCAGCTGAGTGGTAAGTTGTCTTTGGCACAGGATGCCACAGTTTGATTCCTGGCTGGATTTTTACTCCTGTGACATGAATATTAAATAAGGAAAGCCTAGCTATGCTTGTTAAAATTGGCTCTGTAGCATGTACCTACTTCTAGATATATTATATATAAAATAAATAATATTGCCAGAAGTTTCGGAAGATGAACCTCAGCACTTTCGGAAAATTGGAGTCTTTAACAGTGTCATACTGAATTTATCAGAAGTGCAAGGCACTTCTGAAAACCTGATAGGTTAAAAAACACTGGGCTTTAAACATGTAAAGTATTCAAATCTAAGTATTGCACAGAGAGAGCATTGGGTAGATGGATTATGAAGATAGTGCCACACTGTAGGAAGGGCAGGAAACATTGTTGGGAGAGGTTGTTCTTAATTTAAGTTATAGTCTGCAGTTTCCCAAAGATAGCTGAGGGGGTCAGTTCTGTTTCTTCGGATGAAAAGAGCTGACTTTTTGTGAGACTGAATTTTGAAGGAGAGCTTGAAGTGTTAAGTCTGGCTCTTTGTCAGCAAGCATTGTGGTTTGAGGTTGTAACCATGGGGCTTAACAGACTTTAACTTGCAGACTCTGCTTCAAGATTCTGCTATTGAAAAACTGACGATGAAAAACAACACCTTAAAGATCTGGCTAAAATTAATGGAAATGGCAGAAATGAAGATAATTGCCTAGATGTAGGCAGCTGGCCTGTGTCATGCGCAGCAAAGAATAATGTGTTCCAGCCTGGAGCCCAGAGGTGGAGGAGAGAGAGTTTGTGGGCAGGGAGCCCTCTGGCATAAGCAGTGAAAGATTAAAGAGGATGAAAAAGATGAAATGTTATCAGGTGTTCTACAGATCTGCAGCATGGGCGTCAAGCATAACATGCTCACCTGTTGAAAAAGTGGTATCTACCTAATGCTGCAGACATTCTCTTAAAGCTACTGTTGGCGCTAGGCATGCTTAATACCAAACAGGAAGGTGCAAATAAACCCCAAACTTTCTTTATGTTCTGTGTGGGAACTGCAGGATGCTGAAGAGAGTACAGAATGTGTGGGATATGTGCAATGACATGGCTGCAAAGGATGCTGTGAAGAGAGAAACCAAATCTCCTAAGTGTTTGAGCTTGGAACTGAGCTCTCCTGAGTTACCAAATAAGCCTTATATAAGGAGCAAAATTTGAAATGCAGAAAATCTTTTCATTCCTTACTAAGAGAAGTAAAGACAAAGGGGCTGAGATATATTTGTAGACATGTAACTATCAGAGGTGAAATGGTGATGAATCCAGTGGTGCTTTTTCTTTCTCTGCCAATGCTTGAGAATAAAAATACAGATTTATCATGTGAACATGGTTGATGGCTTGTTGCCACAAAATGCCAACCTATTTGAAAAACTCTACAGCATTGTGTTGAATTTGAAGGGCATAGGATGAATGTAATTTCAGGATTATTAGCACTTCTCCACAGGACTTTGGGTATATCTCAGTATGTATGTATGAACAGAAAAGCATGCTTTCAGGTTTAACTTTCAGTTTCTGATCTCTTAGATACTTCCTATAATTATAGAGAGGTGATGTCAAAATTGAAAAGCCTAATATGCAGGGGTACTTAGCTTAATTTGCAATACATTTCACTATGGTGTGAAATAAGATCTGATTATAAAGACAATAATATCCTTTTAATTTAACTTCTTTCTCTCTCTCTAACCCATTTGTACCTTAGTAAAGCACGTAATCATGCTCTAATCAGTTTCTAGCTTTGATTTGAGTGCCTCGTCAAAGTGTTTCTATGCTTTAGTGCTGTGTGCTGTAGGAAAGGTTTCTGCTGTTTTGTAAAAAAAAGTCTGCTAAAACTAGAAATACCTTAGACTACCTATTAAAAGTAAGGTGTTCTTTCTGCTATTGTCTGATGGTGTTGTTTTTTCATGTTACTAACATGTAATACTTTATTTTGTGCTGGATTTCATTAAGCTTAAAAATCAACTCCTTGAACCATGTATAGGTTTGGAAATTTCAGCAAACTCCAGAGGCTTAGATTTATGAATATATTTGAAAAAATTGAATGGTCTGATGTGCCTGTTTAATCAGATGATCATTGCCTAATTGATTTTTTTAGGATGCATTGAAATTTCTTGTGTACTTGATGGACTGGAACAACAGCTCATTGTGTAAATAGGATCGTGTTGCTATAAAGCATAGTAAATTCTTTATGAAAGATAGTTGTGTGGATGTGTACAATAGTGATTCCTAATAGCTGCTTAAAATGGGGTATTTTGGTACTTTTTCATTTCAGTACTGATCATTCAGTTGTCTTAGTGCCTTGACTCTTCTTGCCGTAAGGAATTTACAAGATTTGAGCCTCAGTTTGTTCTTTCTTTTTTTGCTATAGAAATGCTGTAAGATGAAAGGGTGAGAAGCAGTTAGTTATCCCTTTAACATTAAAAAAAAAATTAATTGGCAGAATTCAAAACTCAAAAAGAGTTCTCTCACATTTTTGAGAGTGGAACTGTACATATTATTTTGAGGCTTAAGGAAAATATGCTGCTTTTTTTCTTGTTGTATTTTTCTTAGTCTTATGTGGGAGGTTTCAACTTGGAGTAAATTTTTTTTTTAAGAGCTAGAGAAGTTGTTAAACCTCTGGGAATGTGCAGCAAGGATTTATTGTAATGGAAACTGCAAGTCAACCAGAACTATAGCAGCATCAATGTGATTACCTCATTTAGGAAAGGGTTTACAGTGCTCATATTGGGTAATGTCCCAGATTGGAAATGTCAAATTTACGCCAAGGAAATCAATTGGCTGTTGGCTTGGCAGGTAGAGTTTTAAACCTAGCAAACACAAATGTGTTTACTACTGGGTGGCTGGTTGTGTGTGTGCTACTTTCTGAAATAATTTTAATTCTAGAAGACTGAAGTTTGCCAAGAAAGAGAGGCTTTCTGTAATACTTTTCTCTGAACCATTACCTTAAAATGTAGCACATGCATACAGCAAATACAGATTATGTGACACATTTATTGTCTTCTGTGTGTATACAGTACATATAATTTCCCTCACCAGCTAGACAATATTAAGGAGGTTGCAATATTTTGTACTCCTAAGCACCTTTTATTGCAGTTAATGTTAGTATTAGTTAAGGGAGCAGACACAGAAAATAAGTGGGTTTTCATTTCTTAGACTATTTATGTTGCAGGAACAGAGAATTATTCAATATGAGTGAATCTCAAAAAACAACAGCAGAAGACAACATGCTGAGGTGTCCTTTTTCTTAAAAAAGATTGATGGATGCTCTTCATACAAAAAGGGAGTGTGAAACTTTGATCAGTATGTGCTTCAGCATTATGGTTTTGGATTTTGGTGAGGATTTTTGGGGCGGAATGTTGTTGGTGTTTGTATTTTATTTTGGGGTTCTGTTAGTTTTGTATAGCTTTTTTTCCCCTGGGCATTTAGATGGAGATCTTGCTAGTAGTTAATGGACCTTCTTAGAAAGCAGAAAGTCTGAAAGTCTGAATCATTTCCCAACTTCCTCTTCTATTAAAATCATGTAAATACTTTGAATGAAAATAACTCCTCAGTAAAATTAATTTGAATGATATATCTGTCATTTTGTCAAACTACTATAAACTTCAAGGAAAAAAAATCAATAAAATGAGTAGAAGAGATACTTCGCAGCATATGTAAAGTTTGAATCCTTCCTTTATGAATCAGAAAAGGGGACTAGAAGTCACAGCTATTTGTCTTCCTTATAAGGTCATTTTCAAAAATGCATCTTTTTATTGTCAAGTGTTAATAATTGCAAAGAAAAGTTGCTGCTCTTTGTCATGTAAAGAAATGGGATTTTTAAATTCAGTTTTAGGAAAATGCTGAATAGTGTGCTTGTACAGACCGTAGGAAAATGTTTAGCATAGTTCTTTTTTTTAGTATACTAAGCCTCATTGACTAAATTGAAAAAAAGGCTGCTACTTTAGTTCATGGCAGGGTGAGGCTTTATGTTGTATTGTCTCCTTTAGAATTATCCCTTCTATTGAGCGTAATTCACTCTATAGAGAGAGGTGAGCACAGATTACAGATAATCACAGAATCAAATTCGACATAAGTTTGGGGTCTTTCTGGTAGCTTAGCTCTTCATCTTAATGCTGGTCATCTGAGATTGTTTACCAAGGAAAATCCCTAAAGTAGTGGAACTGCATTATTATGGTAAATGGAAGCATTTCAGTAGCTTCTATAATTTCTTTGAAACTGTGCGGAAAAAACGTAGGTTGGAAAGGAAAAAGAACTGATCCCTCAGCTAGTGAGAGAGAGCTTGGAAATGAGACAGGGTCGACATTTTTATTTGTTCAATTACTATGTTCTGATGTTCAGTAAATGCTAATTTTTGCATCCATCCTAGAGTAAATGGCAGCCTCCATTTGTATAGAAAGTGCGTAAGAGTCATCAATGTACTATGCCAAGTAAAATATATTTTCGTTACTGCTAAATGATTGTACTTCAGTTGGAATATTTAATAGCTGTAATCACATTTGCGATTCTGCTTGTAAGTGGGGGCATGAGAGAGGAAAACATGCAAACCCTGTGTGTCGGTGTTCTGAAAAAGGCTGCTGTTAAGGAAGCAGCAGTTATGTGGTTGTTGCGAACTTGGTTTGCTGAAGGATTAGCCTGGCAGTCTTCACTGGGGTTAGGTAGAAAATAGGTTTTGGTGATAAGAAATGGAGAACAGAGGACTGTTTGCTGCTTCACTAGGAAGATACAAAATAATTTTGAACAGCTCATTTTACATGGCAGCAGAAGACATCAGTTTATCTACATTTGAAGTAAAATAAGCATCTTGCTTTAAGAAAAGGTTGCTGCATTATTCTGTTGAACAGCTGGCGTGTAATGATTGTGTCAGGAGGGTTTTAAAGTACAGGTAAGGAATAATTAACTGTTAATCTTAATATTGTAGTCTTAGTAGTTTTCTGTTAATAAGAATAATCAAAGAATTGCTGGCACACTGAACTACTGAAATGACATCTAGACCCATCATTTGCATGCATGTTTAGATTTTTGCAGCCATACTTTTTACAATGTCCCCAGGGGGAAAACTCAGCATTTTTTTTTAAGTCTTGGTCTAAGTTTCTCAGAAGATACTATCAGTTGTCCATAAATTTGAACTTACTCAAAGGAAGCAAGGGAGGCAATAGAATCTGCTTTTTTGAAAACAGGGAGTGTGTTTCCCACAGCTGAAAATAGGTCTGATGATAACAAGGTGAAACCTGCCTGAAATTGGTGGGAAATTTGCTGTGAAAACAGTGGAGCTACGATTTCACTTGGGGCCTGTGTTGTGGGAGTTGGGTGATTGTCTTTAGTTGATAGCAGCACAGGCAGAATCAACTCTCTAAGTCAATAGAAGGGAATTTCAGAATGACACAGGTCAGTACCCTTCACTTTGGTGACCCTTGGGCAGAGTCAGGTAGTTTTCTTCTTGGAACAATGAAGAACTTTCAAAAAATATCTGATATTTCAGTAGCTCAAGATTAGACTGTTACTGCAACCAGCAGTGGTTTTTTTTGTTTGGTTGGTTTTTTTTCCAAAAAAAACCCCAAACCAAGCCACAAACCCTAAGATTTTTGTTAGATTTAGTTTCAGAAAAACTTAAGTAAAAATTAGCTTTACAGTAGCATAGTAAGTACTGCAAAAAATCAAAAGCATTTTCTATGTCTTTTTTCTGTAGTCAATCTTAAATTACACGGGTCCCATGCAGTATAATCAAGGCTTGATCAGTGACTTGGCTTCAGTTTTGTATGTTTTATGACCTAAAGCATTAGGACTTTTGTGGGAGTAAATGATTTATAAAATCTTAAAAAAAAATAATATATAACTTAAATATGTTTAAGACTATTAGCAATCCATGTAGGTAATTTTTGTAAAACTCATGTTTATTTATATATTATTGTATTGCTCTTTATAGCTATATTAACTAAGCGCATGTAAAGACTCTTGTATAAATACTTAAAGTCTTATAAATACTCGTGTAAATACTTAAAGTGTTTTTCAAGAGTGGTGAAAGAAAGATTTAAGAACCAAGCTACTTAAAGGTACAACTCTGATAATTTTTATTCTTTTGTGAACCCATTTTTATGTGAATCCATTTTTTGGTACTTCTCTGATATTTCTGTTTCTTACTCTCTGCTTTTCCTCAAGTAGAACAAATGTGTTAAATGCTTTCATAGTTTCAGGTAAGTATTTGCTCTGAATCTTACTGTGTCTTTTGAGGGTGGGGTAAAGGAGAAAATCACTATCTTTTTTATTTCTTCTTACTCTCCATCCTTTTGCTCCTCTTCTGGATGTTGTTTCTCAGTAATGCTTTTTGCATTTATGTATTAAGAACAAGACATGTAATGGGTAATAAACAATCTAGTGAGTGGACAATATATTAGAAAGCATATTTGAATTTTATATTCATACTTACCTTTTGGAAAGCGGCTGAAGCTGGCTTTGGTATTTATATCAAAGGGACAAATTACATGCTATTAGTTTGTTTCACAGAACAGTGATGTGATTTCTGCATATTTCTTGGCACACCATAGTATAACTTGTCTTTTGAGACAACAATCCAATCAAAATAAACACGGTTTATATAGCCACTCAGGGAAGATGTTGTTTTAATTATAGAAGTGACATTACTTATCTTGAGTCTATGTAACGTGTGTTTTACAGGCCATGTTGTCAAAAATGTGTTTTCCAGGACAGGTTAGCACAACTGTGTTGTTCTTTTCACAGGATTGTCTGTCTCTCTGATGTGTTTCGTGCTGTGAGAGAGTGGTGCTCAGTAAAAACAAATAGAAAAGAGTCCGTGCCAAGAACAGATTGAGCCTGTGCAGGGAGGAAGCAGGCAGGGCTGCTCAGAAGGGTTTCTGCTTTGAGCTCCTCCTGCCTCTTCTGACTCACTCCACTGCTTTGCCTCTGCCCTCCTCCTAACTTTCCTATCTGGCAGCAATGAAAATCGATACGTGTTTTGACTCTTGCACTGTACTGCAGAATATTTAATAGGAGAGATGCAAATCAACTGGTTTTGTGTTTTTCCTTGGTTTAATTTTATTACTGGTTGGCCAAAATATCCCCCTGCATATCTGAGAAGTGTATACGTCCTAGAATTTATGGCCCTTTTATGGTTGGAAAGTTGTCCTACAGAAGGAACTATTATTTCTAAAATGAACCTTAAGTTCTGCAGAAAATGATACTTTAGACTGTGCATTCACCAAGGAATAAAAAAGCACACCTGATGTTGCAGAGAAGGCAGGTAGGTTTTCAGTCTTCTGAGGTGGTGCTGTGAGAAATCCCATGTATCCTTTTCAAAATGAAGATTAACATTTTATGACCTGAGTAAATTTGCAGTCTTGCAGCAAATGGTGAAGCATAGTTTCACTAAAGGCCAAGACTGTGTGGGTACATGGCCCTTCTTTTTTGCTTTTACACATTACAAGAAATGTTTTCCAATATTGCTTTAGGCCTGTAACAGAGGGGTTACTGAAGGAACATAACCACAAATAGTAATTGAACATCCAGGAAAAGATCAGATAGACTTTAGGCGTCTTTAGTATAGACTTCTCTTTCTTCTTCCTCTCTTGTGTTTTGTCATCTCATTTTCATCTTTCACATATGTAACTATCTAAAAATGCATTCCTATTCTCGGCATGCATTAAGATCTTGTATAGTAGAGTAAAAACCTGACTAAATATCAGGACCCTGAGTATGTGTGAGTTGCTGTGTTGCTATTGGAGTTGCTTTAGACTTGCTTGCAGGAACTCTCAAAACTTCTGCTTTCTGTAAAGCACTTTTTTTTTTTTTTAATTAATTTTTTAGGCCAGAGAATAAAATTAGTTATTGCTGTGAAACTTGGTTGTCAGGCTGTTGTTCATAAGAATGTGGAAAGATGCAGGCTGCATGTAGAGTTCTGCTTAGTGGAGAAAACATGTTTTTGCTTGAAAAGTACTTTTTATATGTGAACCAAATCTTACATATTACACTTCCAGCTGTAGGCAGGAATGACTGTGGCCTGAATCCTTCCATGTAATACATTTAAGATTTTTATAAATACTTGCTGAGAGAAAGGACAGCACACTTCAGCACTTGTTAATTCTGTAATAATAAAATGCAGCAAATTAAAGCACTTTTTTTTTTTTTTTTGCATTGTGCATTACAGTCTTTGAATTGCAAAATTTCACCAGGTTATTTGGCGTTTTCAGTAGCATTTCTGAAAAGGGGAGGTCCAAAGTCTTGCATAATAGAGGTTTGGTAAAGTCATGGAAAGGAGCAGGGCACTGTTGGAGAAGCAGCACAATGGCAGTGCTAGCACTGCTTGTACAAAGAAAGATGATGCGCTTCCTGCGTGTCAATAAAAATGCAGGAGAGCACCTTTTTTGACACAAGGGTTGCTGAAACATCAGTGCTGTCTTTTTTTTCTAATGCTCCTGTGGATGCATTTGCACAAAGTGGTATCTGTCAGAGCTTGAAATATTCTTGCACAGTTCCCTTTGAACAGGTAGCACAGGACAAGTTCCAGCACATAGCTGCTTGACATGGGGCCGCCTACCGCAGGGAGGGAATGCCTGGCTCACATACATCTGAGCTGATGTGCTAAGAACTTTGCCAGTCATTCTGACGATTACATACTGGGCTGTAAATAATTACTGAACTACCATTTTGAATCATGGCTTTTTTCTGTTTTTCTTTTTTTTTTTTTTTTCTTCTTTTTTTGTCTTCCTCTGTTAAAGGAAGAGAATAGCAATGGGAAATAGTGAGGATGATTTGACAGTTTGTGATTAGCCTGGAGATATTTTCATAGTAAATCTAACATAAATCTACACATTTTTATTGCTGTGCTGTCTTTGATTTTTGGAATGCAGTATTTGCTTTCCCTGTGTTGTTTTCATTAGTACTGTTCATGTAGTAATGCATGAGTTACAGAAAACGTGTTGCAGTTGAAAACAAAGTAATGAATGGCTGACCTAAAGGATGCAATAAGAGTGCTAAGATTTTATATTTTCCTTAAAAAGATGCATTTTCTTTATTATTTTCATGCACTGGGAAAGAATTTGTTGCTGATATTTGAACGGTGGTAGAAAAAAAGTGTAGTCTTGTTTTCACACACTTGCTGGAGTTCTATATCTATTCTGTTAACATCTTGTTTTGGAAATGGCGATATTCAGACACCGCAATGTGATATGCTATGAAAATCCCAATTGTGCTGAAAAAGGCAGAATGAATTGGGCGATAGGGCCCGATGAAAGGACATTAATTCATTCTTGTCCCATAATTTTTCCTGCCTTTGAAGTTAGTGTGCTTATTGGAGCAAGCAGCATACAACAGTGTATTTGTGTGCTGTTGCCTTGAGGGATTTTTCTTTTTTTTTCCCTTCAGGTTCCCTGTCTTGGGGCAACTTCCTTGGTTTAGCTGCGGGTGAAATGAGCCTTGCAAATATATTTGTCAGCCTAGGCAGAGGTGTACATGTTTGCCCTTACTGCTACATTAATATTGTTAGTTACACTGTATTTGCTCATGGAAAAATAAGTGAATAATGGAAACCTGAAACTGTGCTGGATAGAAGTGTTATGGATGCATGGTCAGTTTTCTGTTTGCTCTCTCTACCGAGGGAGGAAACTGCTGGGGGGCTCCCTTTGAAACCCTGCCTTTGTTCAGGAATACCACCACTAGCCTTTTTTCTCCCATTGGTTTACATGATTATTTTTAGTGAAATTTGCCTCAGGTTGTGTTATTTGTGTGAATTTTCCCCTTATGGCAGTGGTTTCCAACTGTGGAGGCACAGGAGGCTTCCCATTTGGCAGGGAGAGCTGTCTTCACAGGCAACAGGAGAGGTGACCAGCCCTTCCTCTGACAACCTGTCCCTTCTTAGAGTTATTTAGTAGAAAACTGTGTGGTTATGAGCTGATCTGTCTCAAAGGTCTTCCTTCTGCTTGTGAGAGTTGGGGTAAATGTAGTGACAGTAGGGCTGTGGAAAAATATGGACCTGTATTACAAAAAATGCAGTTATTTGGATGGAAGTAAATTTTATAGTAATTGAGAAAAGAGGTATCATGTAAATATAAGTGTGTACATGCAAATCTTGAAAAAAAAAACCACCTCACACCTAAATCCCCACCAAAATATTAATTTTTCTCTGGAACATAGCTGCTGATGGTGTGTCACTGGCTACTGCACTTTAGTGTCTTTGCCTGGGCTTGAATCTTTGTCATACCCTTGGACACCCTAGAGTACCATTAATTTAGAATATGATACTTATTGAAACCATATTGAAGCAGTGGCTTCTTTTCTTGTATAAATGAAAACGACAGAGTATGTCAGAAGTTTCAAGACAGTGAAAGTAAGTGGACTAAGTCCATGCTATGGGAGGGAGGACTTTGGACCTGGGGTGTTTGCATTGCTACTCTAGCCAAAAAATGCATCTGGACAGGCTTTTTGTGATCTAAAGAATGGGCAGCATAGCTCACACTCTTGGGAGAAGATGATGACTGAGGGACATTCCCATGTCTTTGAACTTCCCATGAGATTAGAAGAAAACCCACCTTTTCCATTTATTGCAAGAAACATAGCACCCTCCTCTCTTCCCCTTCCCCAACCCTGCAGCCTAATTTAGCTTTCCTGTCAGTCAGCTCTGGTGGAAGAATTCACATTAGCAAGGTGAGCTAGTGTCTGGGAGGCTTTTAAATGCCTTTTTATCCGCTTTGCCTTCCTTCCTGATAAGCAGGACAGAAACAAAGTTCCTGGAAGTGACCTGTTGGTAAGGTGAATAATTCAGTGTAGAAAGCTGTTGGGGTTTTGGAGAAGCTGGTTATCATCTGTGAAGGGAAGGGAACATGTTCTTTGGCTGAGCTCCCTCCAGTAGCCAGGGAAGCAATTTGCTGGGGGGCACATTGGCTTGGATGGGTGGAATAGCTCTGAGTTGGGGCAGTGGGGGTGAGTGATAAGGTTACAGGAACATGTAAGCACATGTTGAAATCTAAACCATGGTTTTGTGAACAAAAGTGATCAAGGTACTCAGACATGACAGTCGGGGTTAAAAAAGCCCTATGATTTAATTGCTGCCTATACTCTAATGCTGGTAGCCAGGGTGATAAACAAGAGGAGCTGGAATTTCTCATTTATGGCTATAAATTTAATCTACTTGGTATTACTTGAAATCTAGTGGGAAGGTTCACAGGATTGGAATATTGAAATAAATGGTTATAACCTATTTAGAGAGATTGAATGGGTAGAAGGGGAGGGAAAGCGGTACTCTGCATCAGGAATGATATTATGTATTCTGAATTATCGAGTACTCAAAAGCAAATTATATTAAATGCTTCTGGAGTTACTGTCCTGGCAGAGAGGGCAGGTGAGGGTACTAGTTAGTGCCACCTAGATACCACTGAAATAAAAAAGAAGCAGGATAACCAGTCCTTTAAGAATGTTACTTGCATTGGGAGCAGGAACAGCTTCTGCTGACAGCACTGAAACCTTTATGAGTTTATATTGAAACCTGTGTGTGTGTAAGAGCAGGTGAGTTTGTCTGGAAGAGCATGTGTCTGACACTGAGGAACTCAAAGGCAGATGAAACACAGCTCACAGAAGTAAATCAGTGGGTTTTTGTTGTGAGGACCATATCTTGATTTAAATACATTGTATGCAGAAAGAATTAAGCTCAAATAGGCAACAGCATAAATTCTGTGACCATGGATCCACATAGATTGGTAGACATACTGTGTACACACACAAATGCTTTACTTTCAGAGGGACAGCAAAACAAAGATGGGAGTGGTCACAAACTAAATGGGCTGGGAGGCATTTTTTTTCTATAGATGATGCTTGGAAATGGCTTAAAGGTTTTTTTACTAAATGAATAATTGAGGGAGAACTTAATTCTCTCCTGCTGTTTATGTCTCCAGAATTTTATAAGTAGAAGCTTCACTTCTTGAAGCTATTTCTTGGTTTGTTTAATAAGGATATTTTGAATGTGGATTAAGTTTATTTTAAAGTGGTTTCTTTAACTAATGACAACATGTTTTAAAAGGAGTCAAATTCCTTCAAATATAAATGAGCACTAATTGTGAATTTAAAAAATGATCTGGTAAGAAAGAAGTATTCTGTTTACCATTTTTCTAATGTAATAAGCATGTTAAATTTCAGAACTGAATAAATATTTGTTTAAGTACATAATTGCTTAAATAAGTGTCTGTGGACAGTTAAATAGTTTTTTCTGGTTAGCAGGAAGACTTGCCAAGCATAGTTTGAAAGCTAGAGCTAATAATAAGACAAAACAGAATCGTTTCCAGTCACTGAGACTAAACCTTTCTGTAAAGGAATAACCAAAAAGTAATCAATGTAACACAAGATTAAGATGTGTTACACATACCAGATTTTCTTGCTTGTCAGTTTAATTGAAGATAAGACCAGACTCCACTGTGATACAGAAACTAAGATACAGGTCTTGCTCACAGGCTACCTCTTCCTTCTGGAAAAGCAGTGACAGAGAAATCTTTGAAGGTCATGGTAGATAATCAGTTGAGTGCAAATTTCTTGTGCAGTTTTGCAGTATAAACCCATTAATATGGTATTTGGCTGAGTAAAAGAAACTGAATCTGGGTACCTCAAAGTGGCTATTTAGAGAAGAAGCTCAAATAAAGAATGGATGGCTGCAGTGAACTGGAGTGTGGGTCCATCCTAAGAATTCCCAAGAACTATAGCCTTTTGTATGCTAAAAGGAGGTAATTCAGGCATGATGTCTGTATAAAATAATATGTGGAACAAAAATTTTAGAGAACGTTTTTCAGCCCAGTGTACATGTGTATAGCCAGGGCTGTACTTTGACAGACAAGGAGAGCGCATTGCATGGAGAGCTGTGGCTAAATGCAGATGCCGTGTAAGACTTGTGGTCTCCCTCAACTGTTGCAGAATATCCAAATAATCAAAATAGCCCCAAAAGATCTGAACACTGAACTTGGTCATTAAAGTACTGAGTGACATAAATGTGAAATCACTTGCCTTCTGTGTTATTGCAATCAGAGTATTTGGTTTTCTTTTTCTAGTGAATTTCATATTCCAACAGTGTGGTCAAATTATTAAACCTCTAGCATATTATTATGCCTTCAGAAGCTAGGAGTTTTAATTACTAAAAATAATGCAATGTGTTTCTTATTTTTGCAAAATTGAGTACTTTTAGTGAAGATGAGTTCTCTCTGCCTGAGATGTTTGCCATCAGGCAAGTAACTTAAAATGCATGTATGAAAGCACCTTCTGGAGATGGAAGGCATTTTTACTTCTAAAGCACCACAGGTAAACTGTTAAGAGTTCAGAGGACACAGAATTGCTATTTTGTGTCTCACTTGGAATCATAAGCAGGATAAACAAAGAATTATTTATGTTGGAAAGGACCCTGAAGATCAGAGAGTCCAACCCATAACCCAGTTGTTGTGGTTTAGGTCCAGCTGGCAAGAAAGAACCAGGTGTCCAGGCACTCGCTCATCTCTCCCAGCACTGTGGGGTGGAGAAAAGGCAACTAAAAGCTGGTGGGTTGAGACAAGGACAGGGAGGGTTCACTCACCAATTATGGTTGGGGTGAAAACAGACTCAACATGAGAAAACAATTTAATTTAGCAATAATCAAATTTTTAAAATGACAAAGAGAAAACAAATCCAGAGCTTAAATACTTTACCTCCCTCTATCCCAGTCTTTCCCACAGGACTGAGCCCTTCAGGAACCCCTGGGACATGAGTCCCTCCCACAGGTGCAGTCCCTCAGGAACTGCTCCAGCCCGGGCTGCACATGGAGTCACGGCTGCTTTGGGAGCAGTCACCTCCTCTGGCATGGGGTCCTCCTCATCTGTAGGTCCACATCTGCTCCACCTTGGTCCTCCATGGACAACAGAGGATAGCCTGTCATCTCACCATGGGCTGCAGGGGAACCTCTGCTCAAACACCTTTTTCCTCTCCTTCCCCACTGACCTTGGTATCCCTGTTCCAATATTGATCTCAACTCCCCTCCTCTTCTCTGCCCTGCAGGTCTTAGAGCAGTTCATTTCCCCTTCTGGAGTATGTTGATCACAGAGGACAATGTCATCCAATGCCTCTGATGGGCTCAACCTTAGTCAGAGGTGGGGCCAGATTTTGGAGCCAAGGGAGCTTCCTGCAGCTTCTCAAGAGTAACCACCCCTGGAGCCCCTCCCCTGATACCAAAACCTGGCCACACCAACCCCGCACACCCAGTGCTGCCAAGCTGCTACCAAACCATGTCCCTGAGCATGGCATCTACACATCTTTTAAATACCTCCAGGGATGGTGCTTAGCCTCTTCCTCAGGCAGCCTGTGCCAGTGCCTGACAACCCTTTTGGTGAAGCAACTTTTCCTATTATCCAGTCTAAACCTCTCCTGCACAACTTGAGGCCACTTACTCTCATCCTGTCACTTGTTACCAGGGAAAGAAGACCAACCCCACCTTCCTACAACCTCCTTTCAGGTAGTTATAGAAAGCAATAATGTCTCCTTCAGCCTCAGCAGCCCTAAATAAACCAACTAAATAATACCTGCATCCTCCAGAAGACTTAGTTTTGAGATGGCAGCAAGCTGGCAAACTGGGCTCCCCTTGTCTCCACAGCATGGGCAAGCATGGATGTGAGGAGCACTAACCAACTGTAGCTCAATAGGGAGGACTTCTCAACAGGAGACTCAGTGAATGGGGTACACACATTTTTTTTCCTCTGAATTTGACTTTTTCTGGTTCTGTAAAGCCCATACAAACTGAAGCTCTTCTTTTTTTGAGCTGTTCTTTTTCTCTTTTCCAATGTGTCACACTGAAGATTCAGTGAGAGTTTCTTCAAGAAAGGATGGATGTCAGGTGTTGACTTGTTGGGATTTCCTGCATTTGTGTGAGGCACTTCTGGTGAAAGACTTTTGCATTTTGTATTTTGGTTAGCTGTCCATCTTGATTCTCACTTCTTGTTGTGAAATGGAAAACATACAAGTAAAGAAAAGCTTACCTTACCAAATTCCCATTAGGAGACTTCACACAAGTGTACGTGTATTGGGCTCTGCTCCTCCATCTTGGCATGCTTTGGGAGTGAGAGTCTTGGTGTTTGATGAACAGTTTACTTTCCAAAGCTGACCCCTAGGAAGCAAGCTAAACAAATTCATAAAACAATACACTAAATTAAACAGTGACTTAATAATTTCAGTTTAGTCTAGGTCTATTAATTTCTAATAAATGGCTTTATATTTTTTTAATGCCTGGAAGCTGTGTTACAATATACTCAAGTTATTATTCCAGGTAATAACCTCTAGTTCTTCTGCCTAGACAGTTACTACTAGTTTTTATGCAAAATATAATTCTTTATTATAGAAGTTTCTGGGGGATTCTGGAGAATAAATTAAACCTAATACACAATTTATTACACTTTTATATGTAAGATTTGCTTAAATAGTTCAGTTTTCTTTCAGATTTCTGTAAACTTAATAAAAATGTAACTGTAGTTATACATTTATGATAATTTCATTTGTGTGTGCTTTTAGTAACACATGTATACTACATACTAATGAGCAAATGAGATAACACATTAGAGTTGGAATATAGAAAGAAACCTGGTAATTAGGATGCTTGGGTACAAATTTTGACTCTGCTGCTGAACTGTTATGCTAATTTATTATAAAATGCATGATACTTGCAAATAAATTATAAAATACCTACCTGGTGCTGCATATTCAATAGCTTTTTACTCAAATAATGTTTATTGAACAAAAATCATGTTCATGCAAAATATGGAAGCGAAATCCAAGTTTTAAATGTGCTGGAATTCTAGCATGATTTGAACAAATGTGCTCTTAGACCTCATGTGCTATACACTTGTGCTGTAGGTGGAGTCATTAATTCCTTTTATCTCTGCACTTACTTTTTTGTTTGTTTGTTCTTTGCCCATAAATTCAGGGTCAAAATGTGCCTCATTGTCATAATGAGAAACTTAGGGCCCTCCAACAGCAGGGTTCTAGGTTTGTTTTCAGAGTAGTGGGAGGTCGCTGTGTTGCGTCATAGGCGACAGCATCGTAGGAGAAAGTCTGGAGACGAACCAAGGAGGCCTTTAAAAATCAGGATGAGCAGGGGAAGCAGAAACAACAGAGATGTGCAGGAGGGATGGTGTGGCCAATGCAGGGGGTCAGGCAGGTGTCAGCAGGAGCGTGGGACAGGGGGGTAAGGAAAGCGGCGTGGCTGCAGCAGGGAGAGGAGCGCTGCGGTGAGTGGTGTGAGCTGAGATGGATGGATGGGATACAGAGCTATGCAGGCAGAGGAAATTGTTTCTTTTAACTGCTGTTTCTCTGGATGAAGCATCAAGACTCAGGATTATTAAGGTAAGAGTGCTCACTGGCTTACTTAGGCATGATTAATTTTATGTTTTCTTTCACAGTTTACTGACATAGGATGTTACTGTAGCCCTTCAAGACTGATATAATGGAGTGGACATCTATATGCGTGTGGCTTCTTATAATAGTGTGCCTAAACTCAGTTTTGGAAGTATTGTTTAGTTAAGTGGATGTAGTGTTTGTTTTTTCTTAAAAACACAGCAACTTAAGCATAAAATTTGTAGCAGTGTCCATTTAGTTGTCAGTGGTAGGTTGTCCTTTTGTCCTTTACTCATCTTTTAGAATCGTTGGCCACCCTGAAGAGATTACTGGCAGAAAAACCTGTTGGCCTATTATATGAGAAGAATTGGGAAAGGTGTGTATGGGCACCTCCTTCTACCAGCCACATCGGTGATTAGTAGAACCCTAAGAACAGTTCACCATGTGTTTCTGTCCTTTCTCTTCATCTGGTCCCACTTTTGTTAAATTTTGTCTCTGACATAGTATATCTATTTACATGTACATAGATACATACACACATACGTGGTGGTGTATCTCCATATTCAGAAACATCCTGACAGCTTGGATTCTTGGGCAGGCATAGTCACCACTCTTAGTAACAACAGTGGCTGTTCTTGACACTGTCAGCTGTAGTGATGCTTTAAATCTGGGATTTGCTGACAATTAAATACAGACCATGTATAGCTCACAAATCCACCTCTGCCATGATTCCAGATACTGATTTATTTGATTGGACAGTTGGAAAACTATTTAGAATTATCTGTGGAACAAGCATAATTTTGAAAACAGTCTTTTTAAAATGATTTATTCCTTTTATTGTCAGAATGATTTGGAGTTTGAGGGTGCATCTAATGTTAGATAAATCTCTAGGCAGTGGTGGGTGTTTGAAAAAATTCTATGCAGTCTACTTATTCACTTCAGATTTTCAAAACAAGTATTCAGAAGCTGCTACATTTGAAAGGACAGGGTTTTCACAGTTTACCAGGCTGCAGATTTAATACCAATGAACTTCAAAGCTTTTGCCAGGGCAAGTGCTTGCATCTTTGTATTGCTCCACAATGTGGTGGTTTAGCTTAGAAATAAATTGTAAATGTCAAATCTGACGGATAGCTTGTGTGACTGTGAATTTGTTTTTTTTTTTTCCCCCAGCTATGTCGGTTAGCTCCCCCTACACAGGCTTTGCTTTATTTATTCCATGTGCGCTGTTATTTGTTTATTTATTTATTTATTTATTTTTAAGTATGGTTTGTATTCCAGTCTAAATGTGCTTGAAAATTACCATCTGCTCTCCTGCTATTTAGATAGGGCATGCTACAACTGAGGTGAAGAGCTGTCACATCAAATATTTTCATTCTAGCTTTCGCACCTTTGATATCAAGTCACATAATTGCAGCGCAGGACCATTTCCAGGGATTCCTTATTTTCTTTTTAACCCTCCCATGCCTCCCCCCAGTCTTTACTGGATTTTGCTGCATTTTGAGGGTGTTTCCAGTTCAGATTCAAGTTTGTGGGTGCTAGGAGATGAAGGTTCAGCCCATGAAGAACAACCTCTCCTATTGGTTAAATGCTAAAATTGATTAGAATAAGAAAGAATAGAAAAACAGAATGTGCATATTTGTGGTGTAAAATGTTTGTATACAGATAAAACATTGTAAGGGTGGTTTGGCTTCAGAGTTAGTTGGTTAGTTCGATATTTTTTTTTTTTCTTTTTGGTTGTTTTTTGTTTTCCCTCATGTTAACAGTTCTTGTCTTATCTCAAAGTGATAAGTGATTAGGTTATTGACAAGTGCAGAATATATTTTCTGTAATGCTGGGGTTTAAGCTACTAGTGGTTTTGTGCTTTTGTTGTTGCTGTTGTTGGTTGGTTGGTTGGATTTTGGTGTTTGTGGCTTGGGTTTTTGTGTTTTTTTGTTTGTTTGTTTTGCTTTTTTTTCCTTGAGTTTGATTAACCTTTAAAGTTCAAGGAGTAGGGGAGTTGGAAACTACTCTCAAAATGAGGCAGTTATAAAAGTAAACAGATCTTCTGTATTCACTTTGACAGTCACTTTGGGTTGAATGGGAATAAACTGAGAGAAAATGGTATTTGGAAATGAAACATGATGGGAAAGCAGTTAGCAAAAACTAACCAATGATTTCTCATCATCAGGAAAGGAGCATGATATTGAGAGTAGGAGGTTGTGCCAATAAAATAGCTGTAAGATAAATTAATGGTCTTAACAGTAACAGGCAGTAAATTTGGTGCATGTGTTCTACCTGATTACTGCAGGTTAATTCAGTAATCAGGCACTGGCACAGGCACCAAATTTCACATGTTTGTATCTCCTGCAAGGTAGAGTTTATCATCCAACTTATTTTGACCCACTGGGGCTCTAGTGCAAAAAACCACTGTTGACCACCTCCTGGATGAGAGACCCCTTGTCCTCTCCAGCAGTTGCTGTGTACTTCTCATCCTCACTCTTCTAGAAAGAAACAGTGGTCTTCTGTACAATGGAGTTTTTTCCTTCTGCTGTTGAAATAGTGGATGCAATAAATGCAGTTAGCTCCTTTACGTGACAGTTTGTGTTCCTGTGGCTTACATTGAAGGGGTCTTTGCTTTCATTGGCCACTAGGACAGTGGTCACTAGGACACTAGCATCACTGGACAGCTTGGAGGATTTGGGGGCAGGCTGGTGCTGCTAGAGCCTCTTGTGCTTACACGATGCAGACATACCTCTGCTCCATCCATTGATGTATCCCTTGACTTGCCTTAGCTCATGGAGCAGGGTGGAGGGGCCAGGCAGTGGGACAGAGCTGGCATCATGAAGCACAATGGAACCAAAACATTTTTCCCCAAACAACCTCCTTTCATTTTCCCCCATTTAATCTTCTGGAAAAAAACATCTCACGCACCAGAGATGTTTCAGCTGAAGTTGCACTCTCTGTTAGTCATAATGGTAATGTCATATTAAACCCTGATGTGGTAGCTGTGACCTCAGGCCTGGAGAGGATGCACATCTCTCAGATTATATCATCCGTGTGCGTGCCATATGCGTACTTTCTTTTTTAGCAGTGGATAGGACATTTTCCCTGTCTGTGGCTCTGGAGTGCTGGACTTCAGGTGCGTTTGTAAACTCAGGGAGGAAAAACATACATTTGTCCTGGTTTGATCTTATTTTCTGAGCCAGGCCAGGATACATTTGTCCTGGTTTGATCTTGTTTTCTGAGCCAGGTCAGGAAGTTTTGCTCTGCTCACAGATGCCAGTTCGTTATTGTAGCTTGAGATTTCTTTCTTCAGTTGGTCAACTGAAGCATGGGGACATGGACATGGGGACAATGGAAACCCAGTAACATAGTCTTTTTCTCTGAGGTTACTGTTCCAATACAGTACAGTTGAAAGCTTTGCCAAAATCCATTCCAAAAGTGGTAATGTATTTGCTGTATCACCTTGATACTGTTCTTTCACAGGAAACCAAAAATACTGTTCAGCCTCTCTCAGTTGGTTAAATCTCTCTCTTTCTGCAAGAGGAGCAGAGCATAGGAACAATGTATGCTAAGACACTTCACAGCTGGGAACTGCACAGCAGAGCTAAGTTTGTTTTCTTAAAACTGATCTTTCTCTTAGCAAGGACTCATGTACCTGTGGTAATTGAATGGGCTGCAGGGTACATTGGGAACTGTAGTTTTGCAGTGTTTTGTGCTCTGAAGATTAATAATCTTGCAACCCTTTGTGGGAGATAAAGTGATGTTCTCTGACAGATTGTTATTTTGTATTTCAGAAATGTGCTTTGAGCACTGAGCATACCTTAAATTTATCCCTTCAGTTTTTACCTTGATATCCTCAGTAATGGCAATATTTTAAACATCTAAGCTTGTCTTTCTTCTTCATTCCTCCTTGTTTTCTGCAACTGTTCTGGGTTGTTTCGGAGATGTTTCACTTACAAGACAGTTGCATCTTTCAGAAAACCGTTCTTGAAATACAAAACTACAGGAAAAAATATTTAAAATGTTATTGTTTGGTTTTGTAACCATCTAGACATACAGGGCTCAAATTGAACAAATAAGACGTCAGCCTTTTATGCCTGAGGATGCTGGCAATAACCTAATAACAGGGTTTTAAAGAATAATTTATATAGTCTCTAACTTTCATATCATTTTTGGCTTTTCTCTGCCAGTGGTTTCAGCAAGCTTTTGTTACAAACTTGTTGGTTCTGTTAAATACTGCGTTTGATTTATCCACTGAAGTAAGTTGTTACCAAGGAGCTTAAATAGGCTGAACACCCAAATGCAGCTAGCAGTAGGAAGGTGACCGTCTTTTTTCCTCATCTGTTACCCTCTGCATTTACTCCAGGGAGTTGCAGAGGTTTTCATGGCTTACAAAAAACCTACAGATTCTTTATTGTTTCTGTGCTTTTAACACGTACTTAAAAGTGGCTAAGAATACATACAAGTACTTAGAAAAATGTAACTTCAGGCTGGTTGGCTGAATGAAAAACTCTTACTGCCTTATTTATTTTTCTTAACACCTTTCACATCCCTCAAGGCACATTATGACTTTGAAAACCAGATTATATATGTGCATTGACTACCCAAGTGCTTCAAAAACTACAGTGTGCTAGACACGCTACAACATATTTGGAAGAAAAGAAATGGGAAGAATATTTAGCAAAGTAAATTGGTAGAAGATAAACAGGCAAGATGCAATTCTGTGTATAGTTGTCCTAAAGCACTGAGAGTAAACAATGGGCTTCATTGCTCTGTCATAGACTTGAATGAAAGTTTTAACATGCTGTCTCTTCTGAGGAGATTTCTGTCAGTTTCACCAATATATTTTATATATTGTTATGAATTACTTAAAGTTTTCAGATGGAGGACTAGTTACTTATAGTCATTGAGGATGTCTGTGTTAAATATAGATGTGTACATATGTATTTAATGTCTTGGGTGTTATGGTGATTTTTTTGTGCTTTTGAGATTTTTCTTATGCTTTTTATGCATTAATCACATTGCTGCTACGCGGCATTTAGCTGGTGTTACAAATCTTAGTCAGAATCAGGGATGTAGGGTAGAGTTTTCCTTAATTTTGGACAGTTTTCTGTTCCTTGCGGCATGCTGATTTCGTTTGGATTTGGCGCTTTCCCTGTGGGTCCGCGCAGTACCCCTCTAATTAGGAGTGTTTCTCTGAATGAGAGACTTTCGTTGTCTTTGGCTTTATTTTTTTGTTTGGTTGGTTGGTTTTGGTTTGGTTTGGTTTGGTTTTTGAGGGGAAGGAAGGGAGAAGGTTTAGTTTTCTTTTCTGGTGGTTTAGTGCACTGAAATGGCTCAGCTGAGGGCCAGGGCCGTGCAAAAAACCAAAGTGGTGGGTGGGTAGTGTGTGCTGGGAAGATGGGGAGAAGGGTGAATCTCTGACACTTGGCAGTTGGCTCAGCTCACTTTGCTGCGTTCCCACAATCAGAAAAAATTGAAAATAAGCAATGATTTGCTACTTGAAGCTTCTGTCTTTGAATAAGGCATCTAAGTGGCTGTGATTGAGGATGGCAAAGCTATGTGGCAGTGCCTTGTCTTCCTGAGTCCAGCAGTTCCATTTTGGACCTAATAGATGTTTAGAATAACTTTATAAGTGTCCATTATTTTATCCTAGTTTTACAGGACAGCATTTTGCCAAGATGCTTTGTCTGACTTTTCAAACCAGATGTATTCAGAACAACGACTGACTGATAATTATAATAAAAATACATTAGCATAGGATTTTTCTTCGACAGTCCCGTTTGTGAGAAATAATGAGATCATTGCACAAGAAGTTTTGGCTTTAATTTGGCATGCTTTGACAGCCTGTTAGAAAACCATTGTTTAGGTAGGCACTCCCAAGAGAGAGGCTAGTAAGTCTTTTTTTTTTGTAAAGAAAATGTGCTGTCAGTGTGCAGTCTTACCTTGTGAACTTGCTCTGTGTGCAGGAAATCTACTCGCCAAAATGCTATCTGCTCCATCCTGTTATTTGAAGTGTTTTTTTCAGTCCTGAGTTCTGGTAGAGTGAAGAAACTGTGCAGCATTGATAATGAAGGTGAATAATTAGTAAAATGCCTAGCAGCTGGCACTCTTGCTATTGTCTTTGTAGATGTGTATGAGCTTTTGTACATGGAAAAGTTTCAGAAGTCATTCTGACAACATAGATATTGCTCTTCTGTGTATAATAGCAGTAGGCAAACACAGGATCATTTCATTAAATTAATGTATCTATTAATTTTCTTACTCTGTGTTACATGCACTGGAATCTTAAGTTCCTTAAGACTATTTGGAAAGCTTAGTTCTTTTTCTTCACATTTATTGAATAAGTCTTAAGAATCTAAACATCAAGCAGATTGTTACTTGACATGAGTTTGTTGTTATATTCCAGATCTGTCTTGGATTGTGGCTGAATTTATTTCATAAAATCTATTCCTAATTCTCATTTCTCTTTCTTTTTAAATGGCACCACATCACATTATCCAAAATCTGACTCACTGATGAAGTAAGGCTTTTTGGAAGGCAGATGGAGAAAGCAAATGTTGTTTAAAATCTTATCTGAAGTATTTTATCTGGGCTAATAGTCACTTTTTAATCATAATTGGTATACAGCATTTGGTTGGTTTAATTTTTTTTCTTTTGTTCCTAACTGTTTCTGAAAAGTAGTACAATGCTGTTGTTTTGGCTATACTATAGCCAATATGTTCTCATGGAGTTCGTCATCTGAGCAGTATAAAATGAGGGATTCTGTCTTGCAAGAGGCTAGATTTTAAAACATTCTTGAAAGAGATTTTTGAGATTGCAGTTCCTCCACTATCATTTTCACCGTTTTTTTTTTTTTTTAGCTGTAAGCCTGTGGAATGGTTTACTGAAACATGTGGGTATCTTTAAACAGATGAAAAAATTCTTAACTAAAGCATATCTTATATGTACACAGTGTAGTTTCTAATAAATTCACAATACTGTGGGGAAAAATATGATTGAGATTTAAAGTGTGCATGTGGGTAACTGTTAGGGCTTCTGTTCTTGTTGTAATTTGCTTATTAGTTTCTCTAATGTATCTGTCTTATTCTATTGATTTTTAAGGGAAACGCACTAAAGTTTTTCTTCTAGCCATCCAGATAGTGTTTCAGTCTGAAATATTTCTCAACTGAGATGTCCTTTTCAATTATAAAGCTGTATTCTCCTTTTATAGCTGAGTATTAAATAAATTTTAAAATAGGATCAGCATGACTGAAATAAGATCTTTTTGTCAAGATTTATGTATATGCATACAGAAATACTACATTTCTGAGTATGGCAAATAATATGTCAAACCTGAGCCACAAAATAGGAATGTAGATGGATCCTTGCAGTGCATGTATTTTATAGTTACTTTCCCAGTGATTTTTCTTTCATGTAGGTTGACATAAAGACAAATATGTACTTTCCTTTAGATATTAAACCCACTATCTCACCTGTGAGGGATTGTAAAATTATATCCCTTTAAAAGAGCATTCATCAATCTACAAAAAATTGCATCTTCAAGACAAGGCCTTTCTTATTTCTCTATTCCCAAGTGTATTCAGGAACAAAGAGAAAGCTATAGGATTTAAGTCAGTCTGAAGATTGCAGCAAATACTGGGATTCCTCTAATTTTGCTATAAAGTTATGTAGCATATTGGCATTTTTTCATACCCTGGGCATACAGTAAAGAGGCATTTGGTTTGTATCTGTTCAACAAGTTTTTTTTGAAGGGCCTACATCAAAGGATCTCACCACAAATTTAAAAAGATCTAAAGGTTTCTGTGCTACCATAAACAGTAGAACATATAATTTGTTGTAGAAGCAGCTTCTAAAATTGGGTATTTGGGGTGGGGAGAAATGTTTAATCTGCGGATATAGCTGATAGTTCTTAATGGTAATTAGTAGCTATTGAAGTAAGAGTTTAGGTAGAACATTAATTAAAATAATCCCATACAAGCTTTGCAGTAGTAGGTACTGGCTGCCATCTATCTATATGTTTGTTTTTTTTTTTTTTTTAAATCAGGTCTATCAAACTGTCATAAATTCTCTGTCAAGCCTGTACTTTTTAGTACAGTTTTGAAACCTTCCTCCTTCTGGGTGAATGCCTAGGACTTATTTATCATCCTGTGGGACTTCGGTGTTTATCTCATTGGCTCTGAAAGCAGAAATACAGGATATTTTCCAAGTACACCCTTAGAAGTAGCTTTATAAGTGAGTATCACAGCTTATGATAAATGAAAAAATGTTTTTGAAGTACAGGCATCACTGCCTTATTAATGTGCTTCCCTCTTTCCACCCGCTCTTCAGTCGTTGTCTTTCTGTCAGTCCATTAAGTACTGCTCCATCATCAGCTGAGAAAGCACTGAAGATGGAGTGAGTGCAGTCCTGACTTTTTGTGTGTCTTTGTTCAGCCAGATGAAGGATGAGGACAGCTGTTCATTCTTACAACTGTTCACAATGGTGGAGCTCTTACCATTTCCATCCATTACATAAATTGGGTCAGCGACTAGAAGGGGATGCAGTCAGATATTGTCCTTAAAACTTGAAAAAGAAATCCTTCTGGATTCTAAGTGTGTGTGCTGGTGAGTGTTAGATGAGCCATATTTATTTATTTAAAGACCTGTTAGAACCCCCATGCAGAGGCTTTGCTGCCTCAGGGTGGGAAAAGCAATAGTTTGTGAGGCTTCGTTCCCTTCAGAGCTTGGGGTTTGGCTGAAATCTCCTTGGCTTTAAAAAAACATTTTCACCAGTGCTCCTCAAGTCTTTGGTGCCTTCGGTTCCAGAGTAATTTTGGAAAAGATATCAGTTGATTTAGTGAAGTCATAACTGTTTTCATGAACTTTGTGAGAATGATTTGGTCATTTTATTGATGTCTAGGTGCTTATGTTCCAGAAAAAGTGTTAGAAAAGGTCATCCATGTTTTGGAATGCTGTAGATGTGGGCATTATTTTTACTTAATATTTAAAATGATCTTAACATCCAAGAAAACCATATTCCACTCTGGCTTGGTTTAATGTGCATGTGCCTACATGTTTATGGACACTATATTAAACAAATTACAATAAGATGTATAAATTTAACTCAGTACACTTACCTTTGTCCTGCATAAGTCTGTTGGAAGTCAGGAAATTATTTTTTGTCATAGTTAAAAGTAATGTCAAAAGAGAATTGATTTCAAAAGAAATATTTTGGAGGGAGCAGAGAGTTGCAAAGTTGTGTTTAATTTTGTTATTTTGTTTTCAGAATACTTTTTTACTTTTCAGAGTTTTTTTTCAGTTATAATTTATAACTTGTATATTCTTGACAATTACAGTCAAATGTAAATACCTTTTTTAAAAATTGTTTTTTCAGTTTTATGTCTTGACAAGCTTTGATTTTATTTCTGTGTACATGTATAAAAACTGCTTTCATTCTGAGTTGTAAACTTCCAGAAACACTCAACAATTTCTGCCGTACTTTCATACTGCATTTTATTTAAAAAAACAAAACACCCCAAACTAACCTTCAGGATTTTTCCCATTTCCATATCAGGTATTGAAATGTGCATCCATGAAATGGAAATCTTTTAACTATTAAGAAAAAAAGTGATACTCAGATTATTTTGGTATGTCATAGACATCAGTTTTGTTGTTTTTTTCTTGCCTGTCCTACACTTTGCTGAGCTCTCAAGACCCTATTAATCTTCAGCCTTACTTTCCATGTTTCCTAAGCCTTCTGAAAGCTTCTGCATTCTTGAATTGAGAATTATATTTCAGTTTGCCAACTTAACATGGAAGAGTGGGGAGAGATAATGGCAAGGAGAGCGATGCTCTGCCTATGGCTTGAAGGGTTTCTCCCCATTAGCTGTGCTGCCTTCTTTTTCCTTGTCTGAGGTAGGGCAGGCATTGATGGATCTTTTAATATGAGTATCATCTTCCAACACAGAGCATGGGAATGGATTAGCCTAGAGGGTGCGAGAGTTATTCTCTAAGACAGTATTTTAAGGATAGCATCACTGACAGTTATGCTTCACATCCACTTTTCTTGTGTTTTGCCAGCATTTTTCTGTGCGTATATTCATAGCTTTGAAATAAGTTTCTGCTGTTAGATGTTAAAATAACAAAGGAATATATTTCATAGTCTTTGATTCACTTGCTCTTCATCTTATCCAGGTGACATACTGCTTGCTTAAATGAAGAACAATTAAGGAAATATTTAAACGGATGTGTCTGGGGTTTTCCCTGAATAAGAGGTGCTTTCTTTCTCTGTTTTGGTGTATGTGAATTACTAGGAAACTGAAGTAAATTATTAATAATTAAGCTACAAAAAATAAGTTGAGGAGACAGTTGTGCGTGTTCAAATGAAAGTCCTGCTGGAATATGGAATTTTCAGGCAAAACAAATTCAGAAGTGACAAGATACTGCTGGGATAAACCTTGAAGCAGAGTTTCATGTGCAATATCGTTTACTGAGATCTACCAGATGATGCATTTGAAAATACTGAAAAAAAAAAAAAGGTGGCAGATTGTGGTGTTGTGCTATAATTTTTAAGAAAACAAAACGTTTACTGTTGTTTTTCTAACAGTTCTTCCTTCTAGAAAGTTGGTTTTTTTCAAGAAAAAAGAAAACCAGCTTTTTGCTAGTTGAGTAAAAATTCAGCTGCTTAAATAATAAATTATATGTGTGATTAAATAATACTTAATAAAGATTATTGTGGATTTCTTCCCTTGTTGAGAGAGATTGTTGCTGACTTCATAGTTGCAGTAATTAATTGGGACCCTCAGTCTAAATAGCTCTTTTGAATGGATGTCTAATAATTATCTGCCCTCTTGATCATTTCAGTGTATTGTTGGAGAATCTTGCAGATCCCAGTGAATTCTGTCAGGTCTTCTGCACAGCCACGCTGATAGCAGTAGTGCTGGAAGTGTAAAACAAATGAGAGAAGGAAAATCCTGTACAAACAGAAGACGATGCTTGTGTTATAAAATAAATCTACAGAGACCATGTCTAGAGAGAGATCTGCAGAATGACAGTGGATCACGGAAAGACTGAGAAGAAAGGTTCCCAGAAAGGCACCGCTGTAAGCAGGTACCCTGATCTGACAGGAGCTGTGGGTGCAGGGCAAAGAGCAGGGGTGAGGGTGCCTGCTCCTGCTCACCCAAGAAGTTGCCTGTAAACAGGCAGGGTCTGGTAGACAGCCTGAGTGCAGGTCTTTCCCTGCTGTTGTGTTTGAAAACCCCGCTGTGCAAGGCCAGTCTTGGTTATACACCATGATGGTGATGTGCTTCTTGACTTGTATTTATTGACCAAAGCCTGAAAATGGCTAATGCAGTCCCTCCTTCAGCTCCAGTCCAAACCTTTCCTGTGAGCTGGTGCTGTCTGTCATGCGGCTCATGCTGCTCCACCACCTTGAGCATGGAGGTTGCAGCCCGTGTCTTGGGTAACTTCTGTGACTGTGGGTTTGATTTGTTCATGAGAGAGGATTTCAAAGGGTATTGAATTGCCAGACAGTCCTGTGCTCTCTTGGTGTGCACTCATATGCAGTTTTGGGGATTTCTTTGTTGTTGCTATGTTGTTTAGGTCTGAATTGTTCACTATCATCTCTTTCCCCTTGAACTAGCCAGGCTGAAAGCACTTTTTTGTTAATATTACTGAGGTGTTTTACTGCAGCAGCAGCAGTGATTACACGGCTACTACATTTTGGCTAACAAATGCAATAAATGTGATGAAAATCCCCTTGTGTTTTACATTTCACTGCATAACATGTTTATATAACATGTTAAACACTTCTGTCTGAAGAACAGCTTTCCACAAAGGTAAAATGTCTTTTCCATGGTGCTTTTGAGAATTACTGTGGGAAATGGTAATTCCTGCTCGCTTCTCCCTCCCCAAATACTGCGTTTGCCAGTGTTTAAAAATACACGTTTTCTTATTCTCCCTGCCCCCCTTTGAAGTACAGTATTTCAGTGTGTCTTTCAGTTTTATGAGGTGAGAGGCTGTTACCCGGAGGACACGGCTTTCCTGATGCCAGGGACCTGGCGGAGGGGCTGGGCGGGAGCAGCCAGGTCCCTGCCAGAGCACGAGCTCTAATTTGGCTTTTTGTATTCTTGTCCTGTCTGTTTGTGGTATTTAATGCTCTAACATCTCTCTGGTTGGGTGAACCCATATGTCATTCAAATGGGAACCTGTGCCTTGTGATTGGCCTGACAGCCGCTCAGCCGTGGAGCACAAGGATAAAATTATGAAAACTGTGTCTCTGCTCATTGGAGCAGTGGAATTTACAAGCATTTCTCCTCGTGCCTAAACACTATGTTGCTGCACCTTGGCTTGCATGGCAGATTTTTCTGGATTATAAGCCTTGTCAGTAGTGTGGAAGCTCACTTCTGTCTCTTTTTTCCCTTCCCCTCTTCTTCTTTTCTTTCTTCTTCCTTGCTCCTCATGGGCAAAACCAAAAATCAGCTGCCTGAATGCTTTGATGGTTACAAAAATAAATAATTTGTTTATATATTTAGAGTAAAAGCAAAGGGTTTATTTTTACAATAAGCCTCATTTCTCTGCTGCTTCATTCTATTAATGTATTTAACAGTCAATATGAGAATTGTTATTTATATGCAGATTCTGTTTACTTCAGCATTATTTATGAAACAATACTGAGTGATGGTAAAGCCATATCTGTGAAGTCATGTGTTTGCTTCAAGTCTCCCTTTTTGTGGTATGGTACCCATTAAAGATACATGATTCAAACATAAATGTTATTTGGCATAAGGGAATAAAACTATTTTCAGCTCATGAAAAAAAAAACATTAGTATAAACTTGAAAAGCTCTTTATCAAAATCATAACCGTCAAACTGGTAGTGCATTTCTGCTGTAGCATAACCTTTTTTGCACGTTGTTGAAGTATGGTAAAAATCAGTTCATCTTAGGAAAGTTAGTGAAGTACACTTGCTAATACTTGATTGTGAAACCAAACTACAGTCTTAATGAATGAGCAACATATAATTTTGCTGGACTAGCCTCTGCTTCTGTTTCTGTATATATTGCTTTGTGTACCTTATTATTGGTTGAGTTTAGAAACCCAAGACAAGTTTCTTGGTAATTAGAACTATCAAGGTTCTACTGCACTCTTGTATTATCAAAAAATTTACTGCACTTTCTGCATACAGTGAAAGAATTTACTGTTCAAGCCTAGAAATGGTGGTATATTTCTGTTGCAGTACGTATACTAAAACACCAGAGAAAAAATTATTCCCTGGCTAATTGTTGCTTATTTCTCTGATAGTGAAGTGATAGTGCTTCTATGTAGTTTTTACCCTTTCTTATTAACTGAATAAACTTAGCAGCTGGAAAAATGTTTTCCAATTAATCACAAATTTCTTGTATCATAGCTTGTGTAGTAGCTCTCCTGACTATCATCATCAGACAGAAAGGTTGTGGAGATCCTTTTAATCTGCCACGTTACAGAGCATCTGGGAGCTTTCTGGTATCCTCTTTGGGATTGCTGGTAATAGTGTAACAGTGGGGTTGTCTTTCATATTAATGACCTATGAAAATTTTAAACCTAAAATCTTTATTTTCTGTTTGCCAGTGAAATTATGTGCTGCTTTGTGGAATGTAGACAAATCCATATTCCTTGCCCCAAGGATATTGCAGTATAAATCCCTCAGCTCCTACATTCATGTGTGCATCACTAGTTATGCTAGTGGCATTGGTTCTGTTAAGCTCAGTGGCACTACTTGTGTGATTAAATTTTAAAAATGCATAGCAGTTTGTAGAGTTGGAACTGGAATAACATGTAAGGAAAATAAATAAGAACGTGGGTGGGAAAGATGTATAGAAAAGGTTGAAGTCTGCTGAGTTTGTAGGGCTTCTTTGGAAGTGTGTGCATTTCAACTGGGACTGACTTCATGGTTTTATTTATAATATAAACCTTAATAAATTATAAGACCTATATAGCAAGTACTTTGAATTCATGTATTTCATGAATCCAGCTGTAATGTGCTTTTGTAGGGCTCTGCAATGTACTGCATTACACTTTGTGTTTGCCCTGTTCATGTGCTGAATTTCTTTCCTACTCCTTTTATATTACTGTACTTGGGAGAATTTTCACTTGCTAGTTGGAACAGAAGCTGAAGGGGATCTTCAGGAAAGCACAGTCAAGCAGACATAATAAATTTTGAAAGGCATAAAAACCTACCTCCCAATTGAGGGAGGTAAAGATTTACAATACATCATAGAAATACTTTTTTTTTTTTTTCTTAGAAAGAGAAAAAAATCTTCCAACTTTTTAAAGCTTTTCTTCCTGAAAAGCAGTGGAAGAGCCACTCACAATGTAACAAGTTGTTTTCTTTTTCACTTGAAAGAAAATTATTTTCAGATCAGTTACAGGCAACAAAGTAAAAGAGGTAATGCTTTTAAGTATGTGCTTGTCTATTTTTTTTTTCCTGTGATGCACAGAATGCTTAAGTTGGGTGCTAATTATTTGATTACAAGTTGTTTCTTTCTGGAGAGATGTTGAGACACACTGCACTGAATCAGCATGTGTTTCCTCAAGGGAGCAGGTCGTCCAAGGAGGAAGAATAAACACTAGTGAAACAAAGTAGTGTTTAAAGATAGCATCTAGTGATGTATGCCTTATGGTGTGAGGTTATAAAATGAACTGTTTTTTAAGGGACACTATCTTTAAAAAAACGCAAATAGCAAAATCCCTCCAAAACCACCACTAACCCACAGTGTTAAAAAAAAAGTTTTCTAAACAATCCCAAATCTTCAGGCCAAACAGAACATGTATCTTCAAGTCTGAAGACAGTGTCTTTTCTTAGGTTGATAATTTAATGACATGCACCTCTTATCGGAGATGCTGAGAGAACTGGATTATACAGATTCGTACATCACTTTTAACATAGATTATAATTTATTTTACCTTTCTAACACTTCCATTACTTTGAAATGTTTCTTTTTGAAGAGCTGTTGTATTTTATCATAAGGCATTCCTGCTTTCACTGCAAAAGGGCATTTATTACTTCTTCTCTTCTAGGGAAAATGAGATGACATCATCTTTTGCCGTCTCTTTTAAATGTAGTAAAAGGGATAGGTTTTGCAAGCACACTGCTACAGTGTGAGGAGAGGAGGAAAGAAGGTGGACAGTGGAACTGTCTTGTAGGATCTTACCTGAAAGAGATTTCCCTTACTTTAATTGAGTATAGAAATTCCCCTCTTTAAGTGAAAATGGCTGTTTTCACCCTCTTAATCCCCGAATAGGACTTCTAATGCTATTCCCCTTCCTTGGTAATTCATTTTTATAAACCACTGAACTTATTTTGTGGTATATTGTTTTGCATGTTGATCTTGGTTTTGAATCATAAATGTTTTGCAGCTTTCTTAGCTTAGTAAATTTCTTAATACGTGGTGATCTTGCTGAGTAAATAGAAGCCCATGCAATCATTTTAAATTTTATCAATTTTCTCTAAAAAATTTAAAGAGTTGTGATAATTCTGAACTGAGGGAATTTAGTTTGTTTTTAGCTTTTGACATGAATGAAAAGCTGAGTAGAAGGGTGAAAGACTAGACCAAAACTGCACAGGTTATTTAAATTCTTTTAGATTGTTGTTTGCTTTTAATTGGTAGTGCTCCTTTCTTCTCCCTTTCCTCTTCTCTGCTTGACCCTCACCCCCCAATTTCTGTGCTGAATATTTAAACCGGAGGTCATTTTGACTCTGTTGTTTAAAATATGCTGCAACAGAACTGCTAAATAGAACAGTAACATCAGAATAAAACACAGGGACCATATTAGGTCTGAGAGGATGGAAGAGCTCATAGGTTATCAATAAATACCCAAATCAAAGTGAGCTTACTCCATAGATGTATTTTTTCACAGTGAGCTAACAGTGTTTTTGAGCTGCAGTCCCCTTCTCATCACAGAGTAATAATCCCAGTTCGTGCTGTTCATGTTTTCTCCTTTTCTTTCTTCTAACTCCCATAGCACAGCTTTTTCAATCCAGCATTCACTGCACATGTTCCAGTCATGAGGTTACAAAGCTGACATTGCAGTCTCAGCAGAGGTTATCTCTTTAAAGTTCCCTAAAATTCCCCTTTGGCACATCCAGTTTGGCAGCTGGGTTTCTGTAGGAAACTGATGGAGCCGCCCCCTCCCCTTCTGTCCTTTATAAAAATAGAAATCTATTAAACCTCTGGCCAGAAGGGCAGATGGGTAAGTACTCTTTCCAAAGCAGACAGTGCTGCTTCCTAAGCTTTTCTCCTAGTTTTATGTTCTCCAAAAGATCATTTTTCCTATACTTCAGAGCCAACAAAGTAGTGAAAATATTTCCTTTTAAAATTAAATTGCAACTTGCCTGTTGTTCTTATGAACATGTAAACCCTGTGCTCTGGAGACTATACACAGATGCAATTCTGTATTGACCTGTTGTTTGAAATATTTTAAATAGTTGTGCAACTGCAAAAACAGAAGCTTAGTTTAATCATAGAAGCTCATGCCTGGACAGGGCTGTAGATGGTAAAATATAACTGGTACTCTGAAAAAGAGTTGCCAAACCAAATTGTAGGCTTAATTATCTAACTACCAACAAAGAAAAGTGATTGCTGACCTGATAATATTCAAGAACTCATCTAAATGGTCATTGCTCACTTGCATTTTACAAAGTGGCTTCGCTTTCATGCAGATTGATGTCCCTGAAATGCATTTATTATTTGTTTCTGCTTTCTGCAAGAAAGGAAAGGAGAGAGAATTGTGTCTGTCTGTCCCACCGTCCTTGCATCACTTCTTTCCCCTTGGGTGTCATTCTGTGTGAGAGCTGGGTGACTGCTTTCCTGCTTAAAGTGGGTTAAATTTCATGGCAGAATTTAGGTGTCTGAGTGTGAGGACACCCAAAAAGCCTGAAAGTCAGGGAGAGAGGCTCCTTCTGTTAGAAAGAAGAGGCCTTCTTCTGGAGATCTGGAATCTGTTACTTTTCATAAGGAGTGCCTTTTTTTTGAATCTGGGAATCGTGGATTTGGATTAACAGGATGAGGAGAGCCCAAGAAAGCCAAAACCAAAGAGTCTGCAGTTCAGCAGCAGTCAGACACAACCAAACTGGTCGCAGCAATGCCACTTCTCTTATATGATCATAGAATCATAGAGTAATTTGAGTTGGAAGGGACCTCTAAAGGTCAGTCAAAGGTGATCTCTGGGTTTGTTTGACCATGCAGAATTGTTTCTGTGCACTAAGCTGGAAGAAAGCTGGCAATTAACTTTCTGCTATTTTAGTGTGGTGGAGTGTCTGGGTATAGAGGATCAGCCCAGTTATAGGGAACTGACAGGCTGGATGAGGGGAGAAGCCAGTGGGATTCGTGGAGTAGCAGACAGATTGGCTTGGAACTGTGGACCAACAGTCTTGGTGCTCTAGTCCCTGGAGCCATTGCACAAAAGGTGACCAACCCCCACTGTGTCCTCTGCCTTTCCAGAAGCAGCAGTCCTGCTTTTTGTGGTATTTAGTCTCAGGAGACCCCTTGTTTTCCCCTGGCCCCTCAGTGTGCAGAGGTGGGCACTGGGCAGTTGTGAAGCAGGAACCCACTTGGTGGATTAGGTGAGGAGCTCAGGAGTTATTTCTGCATGAAGCATTTTCTGCAGAGGAGTTTTGAATAGCTCTCTTCTGAGAACAGGTGTTTTCTCCACCACTTTTGGAAGCGGTTAGTGCTTTGCTGGGCCTTCTGGAGAGCTGCAACAGCACCTGCCATTTTGACTCATTCTTCTTGGTCCTTGTCATCTCTCTTTGAGAGCTGTGACCCCTAAATGGGCTCCTCATCTCTTTGTTGATGGTCAACAGTGACTACATGCAGCTGCCACCTGATGCTGAATCCTGTATGAGTTGCAGAGAGCATTGCTGTAAGCTACTGTGTCTATTTTCTTGTTTTTATTGAGGAAAACCTTCGCTAACATGGTCTCACTACCGAACTGTCTTAGAGTCAGCCTGAAGCCCTTTTCTTTGTATGTTGCTTTTTAATAAGATGAGGTGTCTACTTTCTTGTAATGCTTATTGTTTTTCTCATTCCTGATTTCCCCCTCTTAATATAAGAACTTCATATGGGTTTTGTAGTGAAATGAGGCAACAAGCAGGTGCCACTAATTACCAGGTAGTGGGCATGAGCCTGTATTCAGCCCACCTGTGCCCGATTAGGGATGGCCCCAACTGTGCATGAGTAGGGTTAGGGGGCCAATAAAAGGTGTGGCCTCAAGCACATGTGAGGTTCATTGCCAGGGAAGCCAGAGGAGAGGTTGGTGAGTCCAGAGCAGTAGCACTGATCCAGGCTAACTAATCCTGAAGGCAACAGCTTCTGCTGGAACACCTCTTTGACCCCAGAGCGTCGTACCCTAAGAGAGGTTCGTCTTGCAACAGGTTTGTCATAGAAACAGCAAAAATAATTTTGTCCTTATCTTCTTCTACTTCCACTGGAGTTTGTTGGAGGGAAAAAAATCCCCCAAAATACCAATAACATAAAACCCCACCCCTCTAAATTGTTCTAATAAAATAAAAATTGCAAGAATCAGCAATTTTAGCACCGGTCTGGGTGAAAAAGCATAATGCATCATGTGAGCACTTGTAATCTATTTCAGTGCAGAGTTAGATGGGTTAACACAGATTTCCCTTCACCACCACACGTGCAGAGAAATTTATTTCTGTAACAAAAACAATACTGACAAGTCATCTCCTGCAGCCCTTTTTGGGAAAGGCTGCTTCTTAACAGTATTTTGTTAAGAGAAGTGAGAATGCAGAGGACTGAATATTCAAATAACGTGTGAGGATTGCCAATACTCTGGGAGTGAAATGAGGAAGGTGTAGGGTCCTCATTTGTGTGGTGCAGACATTCTTAGTCACCTTTCTGAACAAGCTGAAATCTGGGTTCCTTGTCTGCTTAGCACTATAAGACAAAGGCTGTTTGGGATACCTTTAGTACTTCAAAATAAAACGCACTGTTCAGTTTCATGCTTGTCTGTTAGTTTTGGCAAAATGCAGTGCACTAGACAGGTCCCACTGTTCTTCATGGTCTGGGTGTCTTCAGTAAAAAAAACCCTACACTTGATTGGTTTCTTTGTTTTTAGCGAAAAGATTTGCCTGTAATGCAGCTGTTTTGTCAAAAGACACTCCTCTAGACTTCACAGTTTGGAAGTATGAAACGTTCCTGATGGATCCTTTAAAGTGTTTTAAAGTGCATAATTGGGGCACTTGAACATAAAACTACAATTATACACTTATGTGTTAATTTTGTGTACAGATAGATATTACTTCAGTCTGGCCATAAATGAGAAGGAAGCACTTTGTTGTGAATATAAGAATTTGTTTTGTAAATGCTTCAACAAAATGGGTGTACAGATAATAACCCAAAACCACAAGTCTTGGAGGGGAAGGGAGAGGTTAAAACTTTCAAGAAAGGGAAAGAGCAACTGTGGATAAATTGGAGATGCTCTAATATTTTGAAAGAATAATAGGTATTACAAAGATGAATGGATAGAGCACAATATTTGAGGTAAGATTAGTTGCAGTATTAATAAAAAACTAGTAGGTTGGTTGAATGAATGAGCTTGATGGGGGCTATTTTCAGTTAATCAAAACAGGTAATTTTTGATAAGTGGTGTTATGACTATAAGGGGTTTTGTTTGTTTTTAAGTTCCATTTTGAGGATAATGTTACATGATTTGGATTATCTGTATTCAAATACTTAGGTTTAGCAGATGTTTCTAGGATTTACTTGTGTAACTGATATGAGGAATAATTTACAATAATAATCTTATTTTGAGTATAATAAAACAGTAATTGTGTAAGAAATTATGATGCCCTCTGTGGTTTCAGCCATGAATTTATAAGATTGATGTCTTTTATGTTTCTGTCAGGGTTCTTTTGATGTTTTCCAGTGCTAAGTAATGGGTCAAATTAAATAATAGAAATTGAATAAATCAAATATATAAACTCTGTGACAACAAGGAAGGGTTTGAAAGTTTTCTTTTAAACATACTTGCAGCAGTATTTGAAGTCATAGCTGTATTACAGTTGTAAGAGACAACTTTCAGACCATTACGTAAGTACTCTTATTTAAGAGGATGACTTGGTTTTCATCTGTTCCCTTTAGATGAAGGGAAAGAAAAGCCAGCACAGAAAAGATTTACATCTTCCTCTCTTTAATTTTTTTTTTTTAATTTTTAATTGCTGACGGTGTTTCGTCAAAGTGGTCTAAAGAAGAAGGAGTTTGGATAAGGGTTGCTTTGTATTTCTTATCTTTCTAATCAAGCATAAGTACTCTGTAGTGTTTGCCTGTGCCAGTAGGAATGTTGTTGTTGAGGGACTGTACCACGGGAATGGGGTCTTAGGAAGTTAATGCTATGCTGCAAGATAATAAATTATGCTGGGCTGGTAGAGGTGTAATCAAATTCTCTTATCCAGTTGATTCAGCCAGTTATTCTCTTTACCTGAGGATTCCTTGCTGTGGGGAATTTTCAGTGTTCAGATGAGAGTGATTTTTGATCCTGATGTAGCAGAAGAAACTAGCAGATTTTGGACTGTACAAATGGCTACATTTGTCACAGAAATTGCTGAACCTAAACGATAGCTGTTGGAGGTCATGCCTTTTTCTTTTGTGTGTTGACCTCCTGTGCTGTGGACACTATTTAGGGATTGAAATTCATAATGAGAACACAAAGAGTTGTAAATCTGTTTTCCCACTGCATTTGCATGGCAAGTTTTTCATTATTTAGAAGTGTGGTATCTTTTAGAAGAGTGAAGGCTTGGAACTGGAGATGACTTGCTGTGTTTTACAACAACCCCCTGCTCTGCTGTTTCTGAGTTGGACCTAGGAGACAGAGCTGTGGGGGATAACTGGAAAGTGGTGAACTTGCAAAGATGTCTGGTCCAAAACTAGAGAGGTTCTTTGTTAAACACCTGAAATTGGATGTGCCCCATGGCTCTTTAACTTAGTACTAAAACATTAAGTTGAAGTATGTTTACAGCAGCTCGACATTATTAAATCACAGAATGGTTGAGGTTGAAATGAATCTCTGTAGGTCCAACTGCCCTGCTCAGGCAAGGCCACTTAGAGCTGGTTTCCCAGAACTGTGTCCAAGTAACTTTTGTGTATCTCCAAGGATGGAGACTCCACAACCTCTCTGGGCAACCTGTGCCAGTGCCCAGTCACCTTCACAGTGAAAAAATATTTTCTGATGCTCAGAGGAAACCTCATTGTTACTGTTCTAGTGGGAGATGTCCCTGCCCATGGCAGAGGGATTGGAACTAGATGATCTTAAAGGTCCCAACCCTGAAAATTCTGTGATTCTATATGTCCATTGCCTCTGTTGCTGTCATCTTCTTTGCATCCTCCCTTTGGGTATTTATGTACATTGCTAAGACCCCCCTGAGCATTCTGTTCTTCAGGCTAAACAGTCCGAACGCTCTCAGATGATTTTATGTGAGGTTCACCAGCCACTTAGTCATCCTTGTGGCCCTTTGTTGAACTCTCTCTGTATGTCCAAGTGTCTCTTTTACTGGGGAGCCCAGTGCTGGACACAGTTCTCCAGATGTGGCCTCACCAACGCTGAATGGAAGCACCTGCCTTGATCTGTTGGCAATACTTTGTCTAATGCAGCCCAGGATATCAGCATCCCTCTTTGTGGGAAGGGCACATTGCTGACTGGTGTTCAACTTGGTGTCTTCCAGGAGCACCCCAAGGTCCTTATCTGCCAAGCTGCTTTTCAGCTGGGTGACCTGAGGTTGTTCCTCCCTAGGCACAGGGTAGGATTAAAGAAAGGAGAAGAAAAACATTTGTTGGTGAGAGAGTATGTGTTCTGTGAAGGTCGGGTGAGAAAAGGAGGAAGGCATGGCTTGCTGAAGAGTACACAGCATGGTTTCTTGTGGAAGAGATTTTATGTTTAATAGAATCATGGAATGCCACATTGAAGAGGATCTCAAGGATCATTGGGGCCAATCTTTCTATGTTCTTCTCTTGCTATTTTTAAGAGGTCAGTGAAGGGCTCAGAATGATCTCAAATGATTTAGCTCTGAAAACCTCTGAACTTAGGAATGGGAAGGGCATCAAGTATTCCTCAAGACTGATCTCTTTGGAGGAGCATATGAATGAATTAAAAACCACCCTTCTCTCGCAAAACAGATTGGAAGAAAGAAGGAAAACTCATGGATGTGCAACATGTTGGGGAAGTGATGGTAAACAGGGTGTGTGTGCGTTCTGCCTTTTCTCACTACTGCAATTAAAGAACAATGTTTGCATTTCTTCCATCTACCAAGAATGTGTGCCAGAAGAAATGTAGAGTGAAAGCTGTTTTACAGAGGTACTTTTCAGTCTCCACTAGTTAAGTGCTGGAAGCCTCTCTGTGTATAAATGCATAAAAATGGAGGATTACTCATGCAGTTAGATTACCTGCTATTCAGTCTCAACCCATACTTCTCATTTGTGTTCACTGCTTTAGAAGGTTTGAATAGCACTATAAAACTCGTCTGAAGATAAATGTTTATCTATATTTTCTTAGAAATAGTGGTCAAAGCTGCTATCAGTTTTCTGGAGAATGAATGGCAAATACAGGATTTGAGCACCACAGACTGTTGTGTGGTCTGTCCGTAGATGCACAAGAAGTGCCCTGCGATAAATTATTTGTTACACGATTAAAAATCAGGTTAGGTACAGGCTTTTGCATTTTACTTCAGTGGATGAAATTTTGTAGGTAATGTTCATGCTGTTATTGCAGTGAGGAGTGAGGTTTTTCTGCATGCTTGTTACTGAAGCACCAACCTTTGGAGACACCATAGGGACCAGGTGAAACTGGACTGTGGCAGTCAAGTTCTGGTGTGCTTTTTCTTATGTTGGTTTGTAAAATGGAAATCTGTTACTTAAGAATGTTACATAATTCCTTTTAATAGTTTTGATAAATCTAATTAAAAAAAAGGAAGGGAGGCAGGGATAAGAACAATAGATACCTTATCTGACTCATGATTTAAGTGTGTCTGTATGTAGGCACTATGATTTCTCTCTATTTTTAATACAATATATCAAAATAGCTCTTCTGAAAAAAACTATTGCATATTTTCAGTCTCCTGTAGTGCTGGTCTGAGGGGATGGGTATACTGATATGAAAATGTCTTACTAGAGATTATTTTATTTTCATCCCTTAATTTGCAGAAAGGACCAAATTTTGCATTAGTTCAAACTGTAATTTACTGTACAAATCAACACTACCAGGGTCTTGTGCAGGAAAAATTTCTTCCTATTGTTTCTAGACTCAGCTGTTTACCTCTCCCTTGAAACTAATTTTAGCTCATCTAATACATGCAAATTTTTTATTTTTGTTTGCTTGCTGTTTTTAGGGGAAGGTGGGAGTGGGAGGTGGTTGTGATATTGGCATAGATTTAGCATTTACGGCAGAAGAAGTTTTCATCAATTTCTGACAAGGGAATCAAAGTGTTCTTTTTTGGAAGGAGGGATATTGCTTTTCCATATAAATGATTGACTATTTTGTGGTAGTAGTCTTTATTTATTTGGCTCTCATCATGAAGAATAGCAAACTTATTCAAAATCTCAGTACATCAAAAATATGTCAATACATAAAACATAAGTACTATTCCATACTACAGTCTATGCAAAAAACTATGTTAATAAGATGTGAAGGTTGCACATCTAAGAAGTCAGAAAACATAAATGATAAGATTCTAGCAGCCACATTAACTGAGCCACATTTCATACCCTCTATATTTTATGAAATGCCTTTGACAGCATAAATCTGAAAGAGAAGGTGCTATATATGTGCAGCACGGCTCAGTTAATGTTGCTTTTGGAACCCTAACATCTATATTTTTTGACTGGAGAGTTTTTTAATCATGTAACCTTAGTAGTTTTTTACATTCTATTTTTTCATATTTTCTCTTTTTTAAAAGAGAGGAAAATTGCCTGTACTAATAATGGCTTAGCTCATGGTGCTTTGACTTAAGCTGCAGTAAAAAACAGTACATAGAGAGCGCCTCACGACAGGCACAGATTTGATGCCATATGCATTGCACTGACAACTGGTGTGTAATCGTGCTGCCGTGCACTTTCTGAGGAAAAGAGGACTACAGGCATGTGTTGGGAGTCCTGTCCTTTCTGTCCTGCACGTTCACAGTAGTACAGGGTATGACTGCATTGCAGACTGCAGTGTAGTGTAAAGATACTTGAGCTGCCTTTTAAAATGAACTGGCTTGTGTACAAGCAGCAGACTGTTTACAAGATGTGAATCTCCCTCTGACCTAATTCACCCTTCCATAGAGCATGGTAAATTAACCTAGCACGGCTTTTGGTGTAGGGTTCTTACAATATCTGAGCTAGTTTGCAGATCTGTGTACTGCACTGCAGTCTTCAACATAGACATGCATTTAATGACTCTGCAAAATCCGCTGCCTTGCAAGGTCTGAAATGGGGATTATTGTGCTGTGACACAGAAACATGGTTTTTATCCTTTTGCTTCCTTGCTCTGGATCAGAGGATGAACCAGCATCAGGCCAGTGTTAGTATTTCAAAGGAAATTAATAAGATTTTAAAGTTCATACTTCAATGTAAAGGCAAGCAGTCCAAGACAGTAACAAAGGTGAACATTGTGACCAATGTATTGCCAAAAGGTCAAAGTTAAGTGATAAGAAGTAACAGAATTTATAGAATGTATGAATAAACTGCCGTAACATCAGAGTATCTGATTTACCTCTTATTAATAGCCTTGACATTAACAGCCAGCTTGTTGCTTGATTTCATCTTAGAGTTTTTTTTTGGTTTTTTTTTGTTGTTCATTCAGTGAGAAGGACTTGCAGCCTGCATTAGGTCTGTGTGTGCACGGGTGTGCTGGAGCTGGGACAGGAGACCAGGATGCACTAACTGTGGCAGAGTGTTCCCCTGAATTTGTGCCAGAGGATATCCCTGTTCATATTACATTCTTCTTCTTTCTGCAGTTCAGCTAAATTTATAGATGAAGACCTGAGTTTACAAAATGTAGAAGCTTCTAGTTATAAACCAAATTTTTAAAAGTACATGAAAGCCAAAGGATTAGTTTTCCCTTACAACCTTCTATTCAAAATGTGCAGTAGTGCATGTGTTTTGGCAGAGGTCTGGCTTTGGAAATCTAAGACTGAAGTAGTAAATGTTTCAGAAAATCACAAGAGTATTATTTGAAAGTTTAATGGGAACTATGTGACAGCTTTCTTTATAGTTATTACAGAAGTGACCACTGTAACAATAAAAGTATTAGAAGTAAATTTGGCTATAACATTTTGTTGACTGAAGGAATGTGCTGTTTTACTCCTGTTGTGAAGTATGAGGTGGGGTTGGTTTGTTTTTCTTGGAATCCCACTCAGTATACAGCTTTTATTCTAATATCTATGTAATTACAGTATTATAGTTGGTAGGAAAATGGAATGTTACTGAGGATAACATTTCTTGCAGATGATATTTGTTCCACCGTGTTCAGGTCTATTCACTGTTTCTTAGCAAAGTAGGCTGTGGAATCAAGGAGTGTCAGCCTTTCCCCTGACTGCCTCCCCTACCTCCAGTGTCCACTTTTTCTTCTCCCTCTAAGTAGGGCTTGATGGTCATCAGGCCAAACACACCCTTTTCCCCTCGTTTTTTTTTTATCATCACACTGTGGTTAAAGAGGTCTGAACTGTACTGTTGTTTGCTACTGACATTATCCAGTGTCTACCTTGCTTTCTGGGAACCAAATAGATTTGGAGGGAGGAACAGTGACCTGTGTTGTCTGGACTCTTTCCGTATAGTGAGCATGTCCTGGTGACAGGCATGTTCAAAGTGACTTGGCAGAGCTTTTTGTGATAAGGGTACATGTAAACTTTCTCCTGTTCTGACCAGATGTAGCCATTAGGATGGTTTAAAAGTGTGGTTGCTGTATATTGCCAGCATTATTAATATACCTATGCTAACACACTAATCCTGTTACATTTTAATTTTAAAAATAATGATAATTACTGTAATGCTGTCTAATGATCCTTCTACGTTAGTTGTGGATTATGCATGCAAAAATTGCTTAAAACTTTCATTACTATCAAGGTATTACCTGGACAAAGAATGTCTGCCACAAGACCCCTTGTTCAAGCAAGAATTAAAGATAATGGGCTAAGTTATAGGTTTAATTGGATTTCTCCTTCCTCTTCAGTCTGGCTGCCGATTTTTTCCCTCTTTTATTCTCATCCTTTCCTTGTTAACATTCAGAGTGGCTTAATCACTGATGGTCAGTCATACTTCTCCCAAAATAATGCTATTTGTACTGTGCAGTCAGATAGGAGGTGAAGTAATTATTAGTTTCTGTCCTTGCCTAGAAATAGATTCAAATTTCTGTCTACTCGCTCTTGAACTGTCTCAAGAATGTGTGCGTTACCACAGGCATTTTGAAGTTTCTCAAGTTCTCATCTTCTGTGTTGTGTGGCCAGAAAGAATGTGGGTGTAAAGGAGAAAGAGAGAGTGGGTTTACCTTATGAAGACAGAGGATGCTTGGGTCATTCATTCCAAGCGTTGTAGGTAATTGGCTTCAGATTTGTTTTGTTCTGGGGAGATTTTAATTAAGCTTTTTTATATGCTGTTTAATAAACATTTGTCCATGAGCAGTATCTTGTAATCCCCATCAGTAAAGGAGGAGGATTAATTTGCATGTTGTTGTTTGTTATTTATTTAAGTAGCCATAGAAATTATACTGAGTGTTCAGCTAAGGCAGCAGTGATGGGTCTCTGCACGGGAGTATAGCATTTAAAAGTATGTGTAGCATCAGGATTATTGTTGCCTTGTTTTTTGTTTTTGTTAAACAGTTTGGGTTGGGAGAATATGGAGGAAGATTGCAACATAAGGAACTGATACATAAGGTCAGAGGAAGAGCCCGCTACAGTTTTTTTACACTGGTGTCTGGAAGAAGGTTGCTAGGGAAAATGTTGAACAAATTGGAGCAGTCTTCCAGCTTCTAGCAATCAAAGTGTTATGGCCTCTTCAGGGTGCTTGTTTTTGTTATGTTGTACCTTGCCGACCAAATTTTCAGTGCTTTCTGGAAGAACACAAATATGTATTGCAAAGAGGTGGTTAGAGCATAGGCATGGCTATATCAGGTCAGATGAAGGGCTCATGCAGCCCTGAATCCTGCCCCCAGTGAAGGCTTTAATTGGATGCCTAGAGAAGAGTCACAACAAAGCAAGCATGTGATACTTCCCCCAATACTCTTCAAGCCTTCAGCTATTTCCAGTTCAGGGACTTCCTAAGCCAGATGTGGCTCTTATATATTTGGTAACCCTTAGAGGATCTATCTTTTGTGAACTAGTCCAGTGTTTGCTTGAGCCCACATAAGCTCTCAGCTTTCAAAACATAATTTGGTAATGAGTTTCAAACATCTTCCACCTTTGTGACTACAGAACCCATCTGTCTCTTGTTTTGAAGTTTGCTTCCCAGCTTCTACCATTTACTTCCTCCTAATTGTTGTGTCAGATTTGTAGCTTTCTATTTGTCCTGTATCTTCGATCACTGTTGCGTTGCTATCAACCTTGGTATTTAACTCTTCCCAGAGAGTCCAAGAAGTCTCCAGAGAGACATTTTCCTTGGCAGAAGCTGTATTGATGTTTCCTAATTCTGATCTTCATTCTTACTTGTCCTGATTTATCCAGAATGGTCATCAGTCCTTTATAGTCCTAAATTACTCAAATATCTGTGTTTTTTGTTTGTTTTGGTTTGTTTCTTTATTTGGTTTTGTTCTTTTTTTAAAGCCATACTCCAGTTCTCACCCCCCAAGGCAGATCCAGGTTAGAGGTTGTGTACTGTCACTAGTCATTCAGCTATTCCACTCTTGAATTTGTTTAGACCTCTGGGGTGATACTGTCTGATCTCAGAGCATTTCTTACTGTTCGTCAGTTTGTTCTATGAAGAGTCCTGTCAGATTCAGACACATTTATAGAGAGCCTCATAAAGGAGGACTCCAGCATGGAAACCTCGTAAGATTTTTCCAGAGTGCACACTATTGCAAAAAATATGAAATATTGTTAATCTTCTCAATGATGGCCTGTTTTTTCTGAATCTCCTTTTATACCTTGATCATCACTTGGCACTACAAACTTCTTGGCAGACCTTCTGCTCCTGATGTGTTTGAAGAAGTGATTCATTACTTATTTGATTCCCTCTTCTAGCTGCCTCCAGTTCTTTCTGGCCTGCTTTAGTACATTTGAAGAGCCAGAGTTTACAGTCTTTTCTGTTTTCCTCATTTGGACTTGTTGGCTTGTTGAAGGATGCCTTCTTACTTCTAGAAACCTGCAATGAGCTATGCTGATGTCTCTTTGCTCTTCTCAAGTCTTTCTTAATAGGTGGTGAATAATGGTTCTGTGCTTTCCGTGTGGTTGTTGCTAAGCAGCTTTGATGCTGCCAGTCAGATTTTATTCCTTGCAGTTGTCTTTTTTAGAGCTTCTTTTAACAAGCTTTCTCCTTTTTATGTAGTTACAACTTCTCGAATTTAAGTGCAACATTAGTGGAGTCCTTGGTTTTCATTGTTCCCGTACAGATACTCAGTGGAATTGTGCATGGTCACTGGTGTGGTTCTGCCAGCTGTAGGATGCAGAAGTTGATGATATCTGCTGCTCAGGACTAAGCCAAAGGCAGTGGCTCCTCATGCAGGTTCCCTAACTAGCAGCTCCATGGAATAATCTTTGTCAGTTTTCTGATAGTCTGGTCTCTGTTTTGTAGTCCACTTGCTGAATCTACATGGGAGGAGTTGAAATTTCCCTCTAAACAGTCTTAGAGTGCCTTTGCTGATGTCCCTCAGTGTGCTGCTGTCAGCGTTGCCCTATTCCACCCATGCCAAGTGGTCCCAGTCCTTACTCTTCCTGGTGCAACCAAGCTGCAGTCTTTTGCTTGGACATGACATGGAGTTTTGTTTTGATTTGTTTCTAAATTCAATATAGAGTATGATGTTTCTTTGTCACCAGCTGTCTTCTTTGTATCCTAGGATGATGCAAAATAGCTACCCACTAATTGTTTCCCTTCTACCAGATTTCTGATATGACAGTTGCTAATGCTTTGTTTAATGTTTCAGTGATCCAGGTTTTTTTCTACTCTCCTCTTTGTGTACCTGGCTATGCATTGCTGGACTTTCTTCTTGCCACCCTGTTTACTCTGCCATCATCTCTGTGTTTGTTTTCTTTCTATGATTCTTCTTGGCATCTTCACGTGATAACCTTGAATCTTTGTGCCCTCATTTGTCATAGCAATAACATGATTTTGAACCATGTGTTCTAAGCCCTTCTCTTCATTTTAAACTTTTACTCTCCGGATTCTTATATGTTTAGGTGAGCTGCAGCCTTCCTGTACAAGTATCGTTATTCTAGAAATGCTCTACTTCCTGGTGAATCTTTTGTTTTTTCACCATTCTATCAATCAGGCATTCAAATTCCTCTAATTTTTTTCTTCTTCTTTCCAGAATATTTTGCTGTTAGGATTTTTTTTTTTTTTTCCCCCTCCTTCCTTCATAAGGTTGCTGGAACTCTTCAGCATTTCCTAGGAACTGAACCTAGGAAGGTTTCTCTTCAGCATTTCCTAGGAACTGATCCAGTGTCTGTGACCTTTGCAATTAAGGGGCAAATCACCACGTAGTCTTCTGTCAGATCCCAGACTCCAACTCTCTGTATGCCTGATGATATTCAAATATACCCTTTTTAGTTAGCATTATAACTGCCTTATTTATGCCACAGCAGTGAGGGGGTATTTGTCAGTTTCTGGTCACAGAAACATCTAACTGCCTGTGAAATAATTGTTAAAGAAAAGGAAGGGCAAGCAAGGAGAACATGTGCAGAGGTGAGGTTATAGTGCCGATGTAAGGAATTAGCAAGAAGTAGGACTATTAACTTTGGGCAGAAGTAACAGGAGCAGATTGAGTTGTGATAGTAAAAACAATTTGTACATGTATTTAAATGTTTACTTTAAATTTTATTATCACCTAGTAAGCATTACTGTATTGTTGAACAAATGTACTAAGTTACCTTTAGGTAGAACAGGTATGTGTTTACATGTTGAGTAAACAGATTTATTGGTGGATCAGAGTCTGGTAAGTACAGTTCAGAAATAAAATAGTTTCAGATGTGCTTGATTATCCAAGACATTTGCCTTGGGTAAGCATGCATAAGACCATATGAAACTGAATACTGGTGTTTGGTGAAAAAACGGGGCAGTACAGGCATAGTATCAGTAGCTTGTTGAAAGCTTTCAGATATCTCAAGAAACAAGGCTTACAGACTGAACTGGTGCAGAAAATTCCTCTGAAATGATAACTCACTTGCTTCTGGTTTTAACTTAAATTCTTGTATGTGTATGTTCTTAGTGCAGGATATATGTGCTGATTTGTCTGTTGATAGGATCTCTAACAGGATATTTTGTGTTTCACTGGTATATTTTTGTTGCTGTTGTTTGTTGTTGGGTTTGTTTTTTTTTAAGACTTGCCTTAGTAGACAGGAAGAGACTGAGAATGAACTGAACAAAAGTAAACCTGCGAAACGTTTAGGGGTTTTTCTTTATATATTTTAAATACACATCTATACTTAAAAGCTAAAAACCTGAGGAGGCAAAACATTTCACACAAATTAGTACTTCATTGCTTAAAGAAAGATATTCCTCTTTCATTACCTATTTGAGAGTTCTGTTTTGGTTTTTTTTTTGGGGGGTTTTTTTTGGGTTGTTTTTTTTTCCTTTTTTTGGGTTTTTTTTTTCTCCTTTTTTCTTTTTTGTTTTTTTTTTTTCCCCCCCACTTGTACTTTTATGTCAGCACATCAAGACGATTGCTGTGTTGATTTGCCTCAGTAATGCGGCTACGGAGAGCAAACATTTAAAATAATGGCTTATGTAATATAAGGCTTGGCATTTTGGTCTCATGATGTTCAGAAGTGCAGCAGTCTCTTTAGAAGCTCTTCCTGAAAAGAGTAACTACACAGAGCACTTGGGTTAACTCCTCCTGCTTGGGCAAGAGGATCTAAGGGCGATTCTGAACTGCAGAGTATAAGGGTAGGACTTCTGCATCAAGTGCAGAGCTGAGGCTATCACGTCCGCTCAGGTTGCCACATGAATGTGATATATCCTGATATCATACCCTCTTGTGCCTTGACTAATTTCTGCTTTGCTTGGCTCTTCCAACAGATCCCCCCTCAGTATGGTCAGCAAGGTGTGAGTGGCTACTGCCAGCAGGGCCAGCAGCCGTACTACAACCAGCAGCCACAGCCTCAGCATCTGCCACCCCAGGCACAGTACTTGTCGCAGGCCCAGCAGAGGTACCAGGCTCAGCAGGTAAGCACCCTCCTCCACTGCCAACCATTGGACTGGAGCTGCAAGTGTAAAAATTATCTGTGTGAAATGAACGAAACCCACCCAACTCTTTTTGGAGAGAACAGCATTAAAAACAAAACCAATTAAGCACAGAATCAGACACTGTCCTTCTGAAAAGTCTCTGGGAATGCACACACACAATTACATCTGCACACGCTTTCAGGCCTTATTCTGTGTCACCTTTTTACAATAAAGCCAACGTATATATCCCCAGCAACTATTGTCTGCTTTTAAAAAGAAGTAGCTGTTTCTTGTCAGGGGAAGCTGGAGGTTTTCTTTAGGTGTTTTGGTTTGGTTTCATTAGATTTTTTCCCCTCGCAAGAGAAGAGTTTGTTGAGAGCTCCTGCATCTAACATGGTCACTACAGTTTCGGTTTTCATGTTACTTCATTTGAGGATAGATAAATTCAAGCCATTTTGGAACTCTTTTGTCAAGGGATCTTCTTAGGAGATATTTTTAATTGATGTTACAGCTGCTAGTGTGAATATTGTCAGTTTGCACATCCAGTTAGTGAAACTGCATTATTCAGTGTCCACTGCTGTTCTTGAATTGGGCTTTATATATTAGCCATTAAAATTAATTTAAAGTGAATCTGTTTTTAACTACGATCAGAAGTGACAGTGTGTGGGTCTGTTTCCCAGACCTGGAGAAACACCTGGAGTTTAGATCTTGAACAAAATGGAAGTCCAGAGCTCATGCAGCTCAGTGTGTAGGCTCAGTTCTGTCTGCAGCCTCACCTATGTTAATCGCAGAGAGGTGATCTGGAAATGGAAGGATGAAACTAAAGCATACTCACCATCCTGGGAAATCTAACAAAACTGAGTTGCTTAAGACTGGGTATTAGTGGAAGCATCAGCACTTGCTGCAGGTCACTGGGGAATTTTGTCAGGCATGGTTGATTAACATTTTGGAATAATGCTGGTGCAATGTAGAAATCTTAGCTTGAAATAAAATAGTGTGTAAAATAAACTAACAAAGGATGCTGTAAGTAGCAATGATACAGGAGGCTCCTCTCCTTTGATTTTAAAATAAAGCTATGATAATTTCACTGTGTAATTACATGTTAATTTTTCTTCATCTACATTTTAAAATTCCATCGAGAATTAACTTTTTTCATTAAAATGCTAGATGGTTTATGAAATAGAATTCTTAATTGTATCCATGATATTCTTGTAAATGTCACCACTTTCCATCTTTTGCATTATATGTAACTGCAACTTTAAAGATTGAAATTGTGTCTTTAATTTTCTTCCTTTTTACTTTGGCATTAAATGCTTGATTTCTCTGTGACTTGAAAATACTGTTCATAAGCATTTTGGTAGAGTCTTGGCAGATAAAGACCTAGTAAAAGACCTTCTGAGACTGAAGAAACAGCATCTCTGTTGTCTATGTATCTCAGTTTGTAAAACTGAAATGGTGTTTTTTGTTGTCTCTGACACCTCATCATATTTTAGATATTGTCAGTTGAATGGATTGACTATTTTAGTCTTATAAATATACAAAACATACCAACTATATAGGACTTATGAAATAAAGTACTGATTTATCTTTTGGTATGTGATTCGATGACATCATTTGTAGAAAAATGAAGGATTGTGCAAGGAAGTGAGGAATATCATAGAAGAGGGAAAAGGCAAATTGAGAGTAAAGCCTTCTCTATCTCATGATCTTTAGAGAGCTCGGTTGAAGAGAAAGGCCGGGAGAGATTCACATGTAGAAGAAATCAGCCTCAGTGTAGCCAAATTTCTTTGAGGATTTGGGGGTATAGGGAAGGACTGTGTAAATCCAGGTTCCACGGCTGGTACAGGTATCTCAGGGTGAATGGACATTTTGCCTAATTCTGCAAATTCAGATGACATGTTGTGTCCTCACCAGCACACCCCTGCAGCTGGTAATCCCTAATGTGAGAGTCACACCTGAAATTTTGTGGTTTGTGTATGGCTGATTCATTATCTTTTTCTTCAGTAGTGATCAGCCTCTTAGGTTTTGAACTCTGATCTCAGGTTTTGAATTGTACAGGCTTTTCCTGGAGCATTTCTGTGTAGATGGAACCATTTGTAAATAATTAGTCCTGTCACGGTTTAACCCTGGCCCAGCAAAACAACAGATTTAAACCGAGAAACAGATTTATATATTAATCTCTCCTCTGATAAAGGAAAGAGAGAGAGAATAAGGAAGAGAGACTTATGGGTTGGAAACTAAACTACAGAACTTTAATGAAACAATAATGGTAAATAGGAACAAATTACTAAATATATACAAATATACAGGAAAAATAATCCCACGTTCCTTCCCCCTTTCCCCAATACTCTCACGTCACCACCGAGGCTGCAGGGCAGCCCTGGGAAAGTCCAGGCTGGAATCCTGGAGTCGGCAGCAGTCAGGAGCTGGAGGCAGGAACACACAAATTCAGGCTGGCATGGATCAGGACCGCAGGCACTGGGACGGATGGAATCCTCTCAGGATACCGAAGGAAGCAGGGAGGGCAGGAAGGAGTAGAGAGAGATTTGACCCTTGTGGTCCCTCAAATTTGTACCGAGTATGACGTGTATGGGATGGAATACTCTGTTTGGTCAATTCTGACATCTATCTTGTCCGGTCCTCCCCAGAGGAGGGTTTCAGGTGGGACCTCGTTGCTCCTTCTGGAAAGCAAAATGTTCCTGAGAGCTGAGCAGTGTCCTTGGCTTGCATACCAGTCTCTAGCTGTAACTATAAACATGGAGTGTTATCAGTCCTAGAAGCAGACAGTGTCTGAGAAACTTGCTGTTAACCCCAACAAGTGCAACTACTTACAAGAGACTTAGCTAAAAGCAAAAGTACAAACCAGAAAATCACCTTTATCCTGGCTTAAACCAGGACAAGTCCTTAACACCTTGGTGCTTGCTCCATTTTCCCATCTCTAGATTGGTTCCATGGCTGCTCATTTCAGTCATGCAGTCTGTCATTCTTTGTCATCCTTGGTTTTGCTCTTTCTTGTCAGTTTGCACTTGTATTTCCTCTGTGTTTTCTGCATTCTTCATTAACAGTTTTCTTGTCTTTTCATATTGATTTTGTTGCTTTTTGCACTCGTAGTTGGTGTGAAGTCCCAGTTACAATGATTTGAATGGTTACAACTTTGAGGAATGTATGAAGTCAATTGTTTCAGGATGATGGCCTCAAAGAAAGAAGCTGGCCTCCGAAGATGTTTTTTTGGCTCATGTTGACTAGCCAGAATTATGGGAAAACTTTATAGACAGTGTTTTTCCTGGAGAGAGTGGTTGGACCATAATACAAGAGAAGATCACTCTGATAATATTGAAGCATTTTGTGGTAGCCCCAGCAGTGGATCAGGACATTACTATTGTGGTCCTTCTCCAAGTACATAACAAAAGGGTGGTATTTGTCCTGAAGAGTCCTTGTACTATTCTGTGCCTGATGGATTGGAAGCTGATCATTCTTGTAGCAGGGGAGCAGCTTTGAGGTGAAGAAGTTTTGTGTTGTATTTTAAGAACACAAATATCCATGATTGTCACCTTAGTGATATGAGTGTGATTGAACTGGTTTTACTTCAGGACAGAGAAGAGAGATGCCAGACTGGAGAAAAGGGGCTTCTCAATCTTTTCCCTATTGTATTTTCTTGATGTTCCATGTAGATTTATGTCAATCTACTGGTTTTGGCTATTATCAAGCTGAAAGTAGTGTTTACTCTGGATGGATCACAGACTGTCTTGCCACTCATTCCTTTTATGTGCAGCCCTGTTGTGTGATGTACTGGCTATTCTATTACAGGGAGAAAACTGGTAGGAAATGTCATACAGACGGTGTTTTATTTTTGCTTTTAGATATAACGTGAGTGAGCTTCTGCAGCCAGGTATAATTTTTAGTGTTGTGCCTTGAAACTGGGTTCTTGTCTTCATTTCTCACATACTGTGGAAGTGTGAGGCCATTGCTCCTTTTCCTTGGCTCACTTGAATTCAATATGTGATCTTGTAAAAGTAAACAGGTAAAATAATTTCTGGGATTATTCCAGTGGCTTGCAACTTTCTGTTCTAATAAACTTAGATGAGAAGGAGGAGAGTGGGATTTATTTGAATATTTGAAGTGTAAGTTGTTCAGTTCTTTGTTAAATTGATTGCACAGTGGGCAGAAAAGGAATTTGATAAGAGGTGATTTGATAGTAGTACTGGCATAGTTTACTATAGAGCCATATTGTAAACCAGAACCAGTCATGCCCTCTTCCTATCAGAAGCCTGCTGTGTAAAAAACATTAAAGGAAAAGCTTTGTTTTAAGTGAATTCATTGCAGTAGCAGATTCATTGATCATTAGATATTGCCAGTAGATAGAGATATTGCCTTGGTTGTGTTTTAAAAAACCTTTCTTTCTACCTTTACTCCTCTTTAAAAGAAAAAGGAGGGATGTGCTACACTACTACTAGTGTTGCCCTTAGCAGGGCTTTTCATCTTGAAATGGCATATAAGTGAATAAATGCTTCAGTTGTTTTTGCAGTTTTAAGTCTTTTGCCATAAGCAGAAGTGATATTTTGCTCAATAATGTCATGTAATTGCAAACGTGAACTGTCATCATTAAACATTATTTTGTTAAGATAGCATGGTGTATATTTTGGGTTATTATGCTTTCCAACTGGCTTTTAAACAGCCTTGTTTGTATATTTTCTTGTTTTATGTATCATGTGTTCATATGTACTGAGAGAGGATCGTGCCTTTGCGGTTTAATGTACTATTTTATGAGTTGAGACAATATCACTACTTGACAGATGAAATACATCTGCAAGATAATTATGGACTTACTCTTAGTTAAACAAAAACATATTTTATTCTACACCTTCTACTGTTATACTGAAGTAATCTGTTTTTGTAAATATTCCTGGAAGCTTTCTGCTTGCAAGCAGGAGTAGAGTTGGGATTATGCTGATCCCTTTACTCACATGCAAGCATGAGATGAAAAGGGGAAAAAAATTGTGGCAGGTCCATGAGGTGGGGCATGCCTGTGCACTTTTCTTAGACATTGGTCCTTCTGGTTAACAGTGTGCATGAAGAGACTGTGTGTTTTTACACCATTCCTGTATGGTCACTACGTTTCTTTTAAGTGTCTCCAGGGAATAGTCAGTTCAGACTCAGCCTTCAGTCTGTTTTTATTTAAAAGGAGAAAACGCTTCATAAACAAGTTGTCACTGTTAAGTTATATTAAAATGTTCTAAAAGCTGGTCAAAACCTTGTTTTCTCCCCCAGTATCTCACCTTACTTATGGAAAAGACTTGATGATCATCATGATTTTTTTTTCCAACTCAAAGTGTCATAGGAAGAAGAAAGCCTAAAATAACTGGTGGATTTTTTCAGAGAGTGGGTCAGGGAGGGTTGAATGCCATTCAGGCCAGTAAAGAATCTTGTGAGCTGTTTCAGTAGTCTCAGGCATCCAAAGCAGGAGGGCAGTGTGCCCGATGAGGTGGGGGACGTGGTGCCTCAGTTGGTCTCTCTGGGCAGAGGGCTGGGGACCACTGGCATTCCCACAAGGGGCTGCAGCTTCTCTCCGGTTCCCTAAACGGGAATCAATGGAGGCCCTAAATTCCAGATTTGTTCCTAACCGGTGAGAGTGGTTTGAACTAGTCTCAGCTGCAAGTCTGAGACCATGATGAGAATGTTCCTCCATGGACATCTGTTTCTAGCGTTGAGTCAGCACAAGGTAGGACAGATAAAACATTACCCAATTTGAAACAGTCTTTGAAAATGTGAACAAAATGTGAAACTAATTAATCTGTTTTCATGTCCAAGCTGTATGGCTGTCATGAAAACAGAACAAATTGTTTTGAGGCAAAATGCATCAAATTATTAAAGTGATTTTGGTACAGTGAGGATGAAGTCTTGTTTTTAAATTCAGTGTGAGCTGCTAAAGGTCTTTTAACAGTATAATAAATAGAATGTTAATTAACACTGTCAAGCTGTTTTGGGGTGTAACACCGTACAAAACACTGTTGTTTTAAGTTAGGAATAGTTGTGTTACATGGAAATACCAGATTCATTAGTAAGTAATACAGACAGTCATCAGTGAATCCAAATTTAAGTTTTATACTTCAGTGCAATTGTTCTATTTGATAAGATCTTGGCTTTTAAGTTTCTGAATTTAATTTAAACTTCTTTTAGAGCATATGCAGCCTTGCAAGTAACATATAGCTGCCCATGGCTTAAAGCTCTAATAAAAATCGTTTGTTCTTCTGTCATTTTAATCCTTGTGTCTGTGATCAACTACCACTAGATGAGTGGTTACACTTAATATTAGTTGTGTTATGAACCACAGGAAATATGGGAATGACCAAGCTTGTAGGTTAATCGAGCATTTGCTGCCAGGCATATAGGAAAGTATTCTTCATGGAAGTGGGCTATTGCCGTTTTATGTCAACTCACAGTCAAATTTAATGTTCAGAAGAGATTGTTGCCTGCTATCATTGGCAGTGGCTGACATCACTACATGCAGTGTACCATAAATCCTTTGTGGCTTCAGTCTCCTCAGCAACAGAGGTGCCTAGTGCACAGTGTGTATTCACGCTGTCTTTGGCTTGGTTTTGGTTTACAAGCAATTATTTTCTTTCCAGGGTAAAGAGGTTCAAGGGAGAAGTGATTACTTTACACCACTCAAATTCATGTCACCAAGAACTTTTGCTTCTGATGGGTTACTGTTGGTTGGCTTTTAAAAACCAGAGCTGCTTGTATGCAGTGAACAGCGAAATGGCTGAAAATCTGGTACAGATAAACATACTTCTGCTAGCTTTTCCAGCCTCCCTTTTGTGGTACCTGAAATTAGACATAAGGGAAAACAACAGTGTAACTCTTCATAAAGGCATCTATTTTGGTATACTGAACCCTTTGTTGCCAGCCTGCTTCAGGGAGATCAGATAGCTGCAAAAGGCAGACTGCAACACTGACTTTTTGCACCTGTAATAAAGGTTGGCTGGGTTTGGGGACAGGAGGCTTTCAGCGACTGGCTTCCAAACTCACACTCCATGACTTAAATCCTGTCTTCTAGATAAGCCACCAGTGACCACCACCTCTGAAAGGCAATTGTCATCATGAAGTTACTTAAAAACAAACAAACAAATGAAGTAGTTAGGAACCATAGTGATCCTGTGAATAAATATAATTAATCCTTTTTGAGCCTCTCTTAAGCACATGATGTTTTCAGGAAAGGCAAATGAGGTTTGAACCTGTGTAGGTTAAATGAATACTTGGAATCTTTGCCAGTTAGATTTCTACTTTTATGAATTTTTATTTCATAATCATGATGCTGCTATATTAGGAAATAACTGCTCTGCATATGGCTATATATTTGTGCGGCAGAGGTTATATACTCTGCTCAGGAGTTCAGTGAAACTGTGACTCTTATTGTGCTACATCTCCTAGTAGTGAGAACAGCTGGTTGTTGTCCATTTGGGGCATGCTCTGTTTGCTCAGCGTTGCTTAAATCATTGCAGGAAATATGTCAAACCTTTCTCTTTTTCCCTCAGTGATTTATATCTGTATTTATAAGATTATAATAGGTGCTACCTTGTCAGACTTGGAGAATGATCTTCCAGAGCCAAGCAGTTAGCAGGAATAGAGTCAGGCAGAAAAAGCAAGGATAATTGTCTGTAAAGTCACACCTAAGCAGGAACATGAAATTGAGGGCATAGCACAGAGCAACACTCACAGGAGTGCAGGCTTATTTTTGCTGAAGGCGTATTGACCAAACCCCAAAAGCTGCATTCATATTTTGAGCAGACTTTCTTGGCCCTCCTAGTTTAAAGGAAGTATTTACAGACATGGTGATCAGTTCAGCCAAATAAAAACAAGCTCCAGTCTACTAGGTCTGAAGCCTTTAGAGTTAGCATGTGTAATTACCCCATACACGCATCTGTCTTTGTAGTAACTTGGATTTGTTAAGTGATACTACTGGGAAAGGAGGACTATTCTATCTTGCACAGTAGTACTGTTGTTTATGCATAAAATGCAGCAGACTTGTTTATATCTCTGTTTTATAAACTTCCAAAGGGCTGTCAGTTTAAGTGTTTGTTTGCCTCTGCGTTGTCTTAACAATTGTACGGCACCTTCAGTTAGAAGTTCCCTCACTGTCGTTGAACATTTTCTGAGTCTCTGTGCTCTTTTCCTGTGTTCATCTGGTAATGGTTTTCTGCCGAATGTGGGCTTTTCGGTTCACAGCTTGAAGGAGGGGTTTTGAAGGTCATCTTTCTTCTTCTGAGAAAGCAGCAAGTGCACCTCTTCAGGCATCTGCTGCTGCTGAGGGTTCGATGGTATCTGGCCGTACAGTCACAGGGAGATGGGTCAGGGCACATTGCAAACCTGCTTGGCAGGAATATTTGTGGCCCCTTGTATTTTGCTAGGTTTTAATTTTTATCCCGGTTTTATATCATTTTATACCTAGTAGATACATAGGAGCTCTTGTCCTTGTAAGATGAGCAATGCAGAAAGGCCTGGTTCCTGATGAGTTTTTTCATGTAATAAAATGAAGTCAGCATAGATTATCATAAACTCTGGCAATAGGAAACTCCTTTTAGCTAAAAGGGAAAGAGAAAATTTAGTCTTAGGGGGAAAGAAGGTCCTAGTTTGTTCCTTTATTTTTTTTTAAGTGGTCTGTTACTTACATACAATCAGTGTAGATTCAGTGGCTGATATCCTACGTCCATAACAAAAAACTGGGAAAGTATTCTAGTGCAAAATGTGGGGACTGAATAATTTTTTTTAAAACTCAAAGCTTCAACATTTGTAAATAAATAATCCTGAAAGGAAATATTTTCCATCTCAACTACAAAAACTGTGTAAACTCTATCATGGATTTAGTGTGTTATGCTGAGAGAAAAATCTTTTAAATGAGTTTAGAAATACAGTAAGATACACATGTTCAGATGTATTTCTCAAATCTGTGGTTTGGCTTTGATCCACAAAGTATTATTATTTTTGTTGTTATGATGGTGGTATTTAAAGTTTCTAAATTCCAATTTCTCCCCATATTTAAATCACAGAAGGTTAATTAAAGCAGTTCTTTATATTGAGATTGCTTGTGAATATTAACCTCACGAAGTCTGAATTAAACCAGTGAAGTGATAGACTTGCATTTGCTTTATAAAATAACTCTACAAGAGCAAAGACAAAGCCATTTATAGTTCAGTGCCATTAATTGCTTGGCATTTAGATATTAGTGTAGGAGTCTATTAATTAACTTCATAGTAAAACTATTGGAATGCAGGCTGATAAAAACTATTTTGTTTTAGAATAGTGAGCATAACTATTGTTGCTCCCCTTATCACTCTGCTTATTACTCGATTTTTTTTTTATTTTTCCTGTTATTCTGAGAGCAAACTTAATATCCCAAAAATAATTTTATCTATACTGTTGAAATTTATAAGTAAGTTAAACTGAACTGTGAGTTTATGAAAGGATACCTGATAGTATAACAATCTTTTACTTTATGATCCATTCCTCTGACGGCTGTTGATAGACAAAGTTGTCTACACAAATGCTTTAGAATATAAATGCACAAACCGTGTTTTAAGAAAAAAATAAAACCCAAATAGTACAGTACTATGAATTAAATGATAAAGTTACAAACTCTGAAAAGTACTAATAAATTGGAGTGGTAGGGTTTTTTTGTTTTTTTGTTTGTTTATTTGTTTGTTTTCTGGGTTTTTTTAAAGTTCTCTATGAGCCATATATATTCCAAACTTTAGTGGTCTTGTAAATTACACCCCATGGCTGGTTGCAATGCAGCAGTGTTCCCTTATGGTCCTTAAATTAACACACTATTTGCCTCAAAGGTGGGGAAAATAAGTTTGTTAGTATTTCCTGGCATAAAATTTACCACTGTATTGTTTCTGGCTGCCCATATTTTCTTTAATAATTGAAGATGCTTAGTGTACATATATTTATTTTTATTTTCTGTATTTTGAATTGGGATTTTTTTTGTTAAGACTGTGTTATCTGAATATACGTCAACAAATGTTTTATATGTATTCATTATCCTTTCCATTATTTCCTTTTTACTGCATTTTTCTCCTACTGTAGTGGATTTTGGAGTATGCAGCAGAAATATTAAGAGGGTGTTTTTGTTGGTGGAATCAGATATGGGTAAGAAGGAATGAAATAGCAAATGAAAGTAAATAACATACCACTTAAAAAGCAAGTTTACCTTTACATGTTGACAGAACTGCTTGGTGTTTTGTTGTGGGAGAGAGAACAACTGTTGGTCTTGGTGAGCTGTCCCTCAATAATTCAAGCTCTGGAAGAGTACAACCTCTGTCTTCATGTCTTCCTTGTACTTCTCCCTGATTACCCAGCACGCATCTTAGGTATCTTCCACATGCATGTTTTTAGGAGGCAAATTAAATATCTAGTGATACGTGGTCTTTGAGTGTCTGCCTGCAGGATTCATAAAGATCATGCTTCTTCACCTACACAAAAGAAGTTTATTGTTGCTTTATTACCTAGCAGTCCTCTACCAACTTCTAATGAAAGTCCCTGGGGTTTTTTGTTTGGTGGTTTTGATTTTTTTTTCTTTTGGTTTTGTTTCATTGGTCGTTTTTTTGTGGTTGGTTTGTTTTGATTTTTTGTTTTGGCTTTTTTGTGTGTGTGTGGTTTTGTGGCTTGTCTTGTTTTGCTTATTTGTTTGTTTCTGTATTAAAGTTTAGTCAATGGTCTGGTCTCAGTTTCAAGTTTTCATCACTTCTTTCACTTGTTCTCCACCCCCCTCCACCCTCCTCCCACCACTCCCAACACCAACCCACTTGGGAATACTTTAGTTCAAAAAAATTATGGTTGCGGTAATGGTGATGAAGACTTTTTCTACCTCAAAGATTAAGGAAACTATTTGCTACTGCTGGTTTAAACTGTTGTATTGTGAAGTCAATTGAGATGCTTTTGCTTCCTTCTGTATCTTATTGTTCTCTTTCCACTCCTTGGACTAAGATGTTTTCTCGCATGGTGGCTGAATTTAAAGATTTTTGCATAGATGCTCTGTGTCTTCAGAGACTCCAGAGTTCTCTCCCTCCAGTAGCCCCAATTGTAACACCATTCCTCTCACATCCTGAAAAATTAAGTTAACCAAAACATTAGAGTCCAGCTGAGAAAACCTTGTTTACCAAAAGGATTAGACTTCTTTGCATGTGACTTCAGTGCTTGCTTTTATAGGTCTGCTGTTGATAGAACAGTAGGTACACCTCGTTTTGATAATTTCTCCTAAGAGATTTCCATGCTAGAACATTAGAGAGTAAGTCAACAGGTGTCACTGAACTCTGTGACATAATATAATTGGTGAGATAGTACAGCTCTCTATTTGGGTGGTTTTTAATGCAACCTCAGTGATGGTTTGGGTGATCCTTGCAATCGTTCCTCACAGATTTGCAGGTTTTCATGAGCCTTTAGATGAAGTCTTGTTTTTTACCTGGAAGTCCAGTTGCAGATGTGCCCCTAAGAAAACTCCAAAGAAATGTTTCTCTGTCTCAAGTGAGGAAGTCTCATTCTAGGGTGCCTAGCTCCATTAGCTTGGAGGTAGCAGCTGCTCTCAGTGCAGCTTTTCTCCTTATTCTGTAAGCTGGCTTCAGGCTTCCAGCTCTGCTCTAAGCTGTGGGCAGTGCTCTGACCTCATTTCTGCCAGCGAGCGTGCGCTCCGGAGAGCTTCTGCGGTGGCAGCAGGAGGTTTGGGGCTCAGACACCCAGCTCCCCACTTCTGCAGCAGCCCAGACAAATGGCAGGGTTTTAAATCTTGCCCCTCTCCTGCGTTTTGTCAGGTGTAGCTCTTCCTTTGGGGTGGATTTGCTGAAGAGGTGTGTTCTTCTGCAGTTTTAGGAACAACCAGTGTGGCAGGGCAGGATGCTGGATGGTACAAAATCTGTAAGTCATCTGCAAGTCATCACGTTGGTGTGGTAGTTTGTCTGAAATGCATAGAAAGAACAGGACATGTAAAATTGCTAGGACTCTTTTTTTTTTTTTTTTTTAAATAGATAGTTTTGTCCATGAAAGGATGGGAAGAGAGAGGAAGGAGTGGGTGTAGAAAATGAAAGTGGTTATACTGCCCAGCCTTGTCAAATTTTTTAGGAAAAGTCTGAAGAGCTCTATAAACATGGGAAAATAAATGGAAATAAAATGCTTATTTTACTCCTTATTTCCAAGTTATATTTCTCAGATTACTTCTTCTGCTTCTGTCTCATCTCTTCATCCACACTGGAACTTTACATCTATAGAACAAAGCAACTACCTTTTTTGCCTGTAAATGAAGAACTGCTGTTTATCAGGCTGTGCAACAGTCACATTTTAATACAAACATCAAACTCGCCTATTTTTTTCGTGTGGTGTGTTACAAGTATAAGAGAAGAAAACCAGAAGGAATGTCTTGTTTCTGATTAAATCCACTACTGATATGCTCTGTGATCCATGGAATGCAGTAGTGGCAGAAAGAGAATAGCAAGCTAAGGGTTTCTGAGAATGATTTCATCTTGGAGCTCTTCCTGCTTCACTTGCTTAGTGTGGCTCCTGGAGGCCATATAGATGAGACGTGCAAATGGAAAAGTGCATTTAGGAAGTGAGTCCGACTCTTCTCTCCTGTTAGTTGGCTCAGGTTACCTAATATGTAACTAGAAGCTATGGCATCCAAACAACGTTCTTCCCGTAAAATGTGGAGGGCTTTTTTTGACCCTATCTGTTTTAAATGCTTTCAGTGTATTCTGCAGGGAAAAACGTCAGGTAGTTAGGTAGTCTGAGTTTCTAATAAGTTCCTGAAGAGTTTTGATGGGCTGAGCCTTAATAATACATTTGCTTCCCAAAGTTAGTAACCTTTTGCATCAGTTGCTGCCTGCTACTCAGTGTATATTTTTTTTCTTCCCCCTCCAGTGTCTCATGACTGAATTTCGTTGTGATCTGTGATACTTGGGATGCTGAAGGGAGAAAATTGTTGTATCCACTGTAGATTTTTTTAAAAAATACAGTAGCTTAAAAAAGAGATTGAGGAAATGGTACATTTTAGAATGAAGCTGCAAGTGTCTTGGAAGAGAAGGGGCTAATAGCATTGAAAAAGAAGAGGAGGTGTCTTACTGGCCATGACTGCTCTATACCTGTGACATCCAGACTAGCGGCTTTCAAAATTTTTCCAGGTAGGGTTTTTCTCTGAGGTGTTAGGTGTAATTTCTGGACGAGTTATCTCCTCTTGAAAAAGGAAAGGACTATTTTGCTTAGGCACTTCTCCGAAGCACTTGACTCTTTCTAGTATCTGTAATGAAGAGGAAGACCAAAATCAACTTGGTGAGGCAAAGTAGCATTTTTGTTTCTGAGGATGTAATCCTCCCCTGGCTTGACTGTGGAAAAATGGTAACCACCTGAAAGAAGAGCAGTTGCTGCTTGCCAGCCCCACTGAAGCAATCGCAAACAAATAGCATCAGCATGTTGAGGTAGATGCCAGCTTGCCATACTTCAGGACAGCTGCTTTCCTTGTATCCATTCAGGTTTCTGTGGTGGTGGAAGGGAGGTGGCTTGAAATGATTTACGTGTTCTAGTGATGAGGAAGTTTTATTCACTTCATCATGTAAACACAGACTAGCATGTTGAAGAGGAGAGGATTACCAGACTGTGCTGGTACTCCACCTCCAGTGATTAGCACTCTTTTCTTTTTTTGTCAGTGTAATAGGTGCTGAAACCTACCAAACATTTTTTTCTTGCAGTCATCTCTTCCTCTGTACAGTAAGAAACTTGCTTGCTGGTGTGTGCACAGTGCTCTCCAGTTGCAGGATACCTATTTTTTCTTCAAGGCTCTAGGCTTTTAAATTTTTTTCTTTTTTTCCCATTTCGGATGCTTAAAATTCAAGACACATACATGCATTTCTTCTTGACCCAGACTCTTCGGCAGGAGTCTCATCTGCATCCTGCAGGGTCTCTCCAGACCATCTGCCCAGGATTTAAGCAAGCCTCAGCTCTTTTGTCCTTAGTGGATCATTCCCCACAGGGCTGCATTCTGTTGGTTGTTTATGTGAGACTTAAGTGTTGCCTGTGCCCCTGGGCATAATGTTTTTTCTAAGTACACCCTTACCCACAATATTCCTTGAACAGGTTGGCTATCCTTTGTTGTAATAGTGTTATGTTTTAAGGTTTGGCTAGAACTTGGCTGTGTAGGGGCAATTCTGGTAAATTGGGGGTTGGAGGGTTGTATTGTAGCTTTCTACTGAAGAATGTGGAAGGATGGGAAATATGTTTCTAGGTATTTACCTGCACAGAATGGAGGAATACTTGGCTAAGTGACAACAAGGAATATCCTTCTACAGCCACTAGCATAGCACTTGCCTTCTTTCCATTCCATGCTATTCCTGCAGTGATGAGTAAAATGATCTTGTATTGTAGGGCTGTGTGCTCCTCTTGGCTGCTGCACTGGGTCCTAGCTTCCATTCTCAAGTGGTCCGTGAAAAAAATAATAAACATTTGCTTTCTATTTTGCTCTTGTTACATGGCTCTCACATTTTAAGTCTTCTAAGGATCAACCAACTGAATCAAGAACATGAGCTAAATTGTTTGTAATGAGTTTTTCAAATCAAAGCCTAATATACTGTTTTCCATAAATTATTTTCTAATAAAGGTCAGTAAGACCAGCTACGGGGCTATGTGTACAGCTGTAGGGGAGCAGAAAGAAGGGGCCTTTGACTTTCTTGCAGGTTGGTACATTGGCTCACTTTGTCACTTGAATCCTCTGTGTTAGTGAAATCCCACACCAGAATTAGAGACTACCAAATTATGCAAGGTGAATACAGTAACAGAGAATAAGAAGGAAGAATGTATCCTGTTTCCTCCCCTACTCCTTAGACTACACAAATCTTGAGCCACCCATATCACAATTTGCAGAGTAAGCTAGACATGTATGTTACTGAGAGGTAAACAAGTAGTCTGGGCTCTGTGCAAGATAAGTAATTGGTTGTTGCAATTATTACCCTAATATAATAATTTCTGAAAAGCCTACCCAATATAAAGATTTTAGATCGTTTAAGTGTAAGCATGGTTTCCTTCTTGCTTTTTTGGGGGATCTACCTGTTTTACAATATAAATTTTTGTTTGTTTGTTTTTAAAGTCTGAAATTTAAGCTATTTTGAGTATAAGTTTATGACTTGCTGATTATTTGTCCTTGTGCCTTTTATAAAATCTGATGGGGGAAACCCTGCTTTTAGTTATTTTACAACTTTGTTGACAGTTTGTGCTATAACAGCTCTGATATGATTGGGTTTGTGCCAAGCTGGGAAGTTCTGAGTGGAAACTTGTAGCCTTCTGTTTATAGAAGCCTGGATTTCTCTCTTACACACATGCTGCTCTTCTATGGGAGAAAGGATTTTCTGTGATTCATAAAAAATCATAAGCTTTGTTTTGATAGCTGATGTCATTGATGTATGAAATATTGAGTGAAAAGAAAAAAATCAAGGAAACCAGGAAAAGATTGAGCCCCAGTATCATTGGAGAATGACTGCAGCACATGTGGCATCATGTTCCTCTTCCCCTCATGTTCCCTCTGTTCAGGCCCAAATAAATCCATTTCTAGATGGTGAGAAAAAAATGACCTTTCAAAACTGAAAGTGAGATTACTTCATGTTTCTCTCTCAAAATCTGTTGTATTTATTCTGTAATATGCTGTATATTAAGAAAATGTGCTAATATAGAACTGACAAAAGGCAGTAGCGATTTTCTGTCCTCTATTTCTCAGTGAAAATGATACTAAGTACTATTTTGGTAATATAGCCAACCTCTTAGTGAAATATGCTATTATTTAATCGTCATTATGTTAAGTATATAAATGAATTGTTTTTGTTGGACAATGAGTATGTATAAATACATAAAATTATACACACAGCCCCATGAATATTTCATCTGGGAGATTCCCATGGCTGCAACTTAGTGAGAGCAAACTGATTCTTCTCTTCTCAAGAGCCACTTTCCAAGTTTCCAGTGATCCAAGTATATAGCTTTAAGGAGAACATAAGAAAAAGTATATGATCTCAGTCCCATTTGAAGTACGCAGGTATCTGTATCATAACAAACACAGATGTCCACAGTACTTGTTTCCAAATCTCATTTAGAACTGAGCAATTGGATTTGATTTTTCCACACTCAGAAAGGAAAGCACTATGAAAATGATCCATTTAAAAGGCAAAGGGTGTCATGTCCAAATTTTTTTGTGCTTGCTCTTCATTGTATGAAAACGCAGTCTTCAAATACCCAGGTAAAAGTAAATTCCATTCAACGTGCTCTATTTCTCATGAGAAAGAATGCTGTCTCTTCATTCTCCTGCTCTGGTCTCTCTGGAAATTTCAGGAGGAAACCATGTTGAAAACTTGCAAACATATGGGAAAAATCATGCTTGGTGCTTTGTAAGGAATTAATGGCTGTTGATTTGAAAAAAATATAAAACATGCTTTGCTTCCCAGCAAAATCCTGTAGTGTCTGTTTGGAAAAAGGAACAATTGTGTTTGTAAAATGATGTCTCCTAAATTGAATATCCCACTTATGCTTTTTCAGCACTCTTGGTATTTCTGGAGTTGTTGTTGTTTTGTTTTAACAAGTGGTTCTTATTTGGTGTATTTTTTTTAAGAATTAGGAAGAAGAGTCAAATGCTGGGTTTGCAGGGTTTGTTACAGATGCCAATGCAGTGACAACCAGTAGCCTGCACGTGTGTGTGAGAGAGAGCGAGTGTGCGTGTGTGCGCGCGTGTGCGTGCGTGTATTTTTAAATAAAAAGGAAAGCAGAGGTTTGCTCATTTGTTTGCCTATTGTGAAGCTGTCCTGCACCTTTCTACTCCTTTGTACTGGGGTGAAGGCTGCTGAATGGAGGCCTTGTGCCATTTGTTGATTTTAAACCTCACTGTTAATCCACAGGAACCTGCTGGTGTGCGCAGCAGGAGAGCTGTGTGACAAGTGGAAATCTGGGCGGGGGGGAGCGCGGGGGGTCACAGGGGATAATAATCATTCAGCCATCAGCCTTTGTCACCCTTAAGCCTAATTGTTACCCTCTGCTGGTAACCACATTGAAGTGCTGGCCTTTTAAGTGTTTCTTGATTTTACTTGGCACAGGCTTATGGATAGGATCATTTATTGCTGGGTTTACATCGTAACAGGTTTGCTGGAATTTGTTTGATCAGCCCCGTTCTGTATCCCTGTGTTGAGGGAGTCCAAAGTGATGGAGAGGGCTGAATGGAAACAGTATGGCTGTTAACAAAGTTCTTCCTGTCAGAAGGAGGGCTAAAAACAGAGGCAGAAAACTTTCCTGCTCTACAAAGCAGCTGCCTCCTGGAATCCCTGCATGAGCAGCAAAAGTGGATGGGGACACGGGGCTGTCAGAAGAGCCCTTCATGAGCAGAAACAAGGAGATGCTCAGGCTGATGTGGGGTGGAGCAGAGGGCTGCTTCCCTTGACCCCCTACACCAGGAGTGTGTATGTGTCTCAGATACACACATATCAAAGCTGGAGGTGTGAGGGTGGCTGAAGCAAATTGGACTGGTAGTGAACTAACGAGGGGGAGAGGAGAATTAAACCATTTACAAACAACAAAGAAAAACCTTTGAGGTGAGGTATCTTTTCTAGCAGTCCAGAACTGGTTCTTCAACTTTCCCAGCCAGTTACATATACTGAAGTTGGCACTGGACTTCTTTGTTTTTTGTTTTGGTGTGGTTTGGTTTTTTTTTCCCTCCTTTTCTTGAAGAAGTTTGTGTAGAAGCTGCTAGAGCAGCTAAAAGGAAGCCTACATCTAAGGCTTTGCAGTGGGCTAGTATCCATATGTGTGAAGTAGGCTTGTATTGTGGGATAGGGGGTGATGCAGGGGAGGTTGTGTGATTGGTGCTGTGTTTGGCCATTACCTAAGACTGCCTGGGCTTGTATCGAGAGGAAAGTCCCCAGATTTCTTGTACAGGCTTTGGAGCTGCTCTTGATCAAATATACTTTCTTTCTAACCTGCTGGACACAGGATGCCTCCAGCAGATACAGAGACTATGTTGTGTGCTATGACTTGATAGCCAGTGTTTGGAAGTTGTGCCAGTAGTAGTGATGGTAAATCCAGGGTTGCTACAGGAGTCTGATTACACGGTGTGATTATTATCGTGTTTTCCTGAGTCTGGTCTTCCACCTGGCTTGGTACTTGATCAAAACACTTGAGAATACATCTTAGAGTAGGATGAATGTTTTGACCACTTTATACGTGTTAGGCTTTTACAGTAAAAGGTGGTCTTTTATTTAGCAGGTTTGGTTTTGTGTGTTTCCCCGTGTTCCAGTGACACGTTTCTCTGTTGTTTGTTGGCATGTTGCTCTGTTCCCTGGATTTCTTTATGAACAGCGGAGATCATAGTCATACCTGTGTGGGCTTGATACTTCCATCAGAAAGGTTAACTATTTAAAACCTCTGATAAAAAAAGCCATCAGCACTCATCTGTTGTATTTTCACTCTTCTGTGATGTGAATTTAATCGTAATTACTGAGTCAGATTGATAATTTTGTTACAACTGTTGTTGCAGGACATGTCTCAGGAAGGCTATGGAACCAGATCTCAACCCCCTATGGCCCCAGGAAAGCCTAACCATGAAGACTTGAATCTAATTCAGCAAGAAAGACCATCGAGCTTACCAGTAAGAAACTAATGTTTGTTTTGTATTTTAAAACAAAAGCACTTTTCATGGCACTTTGTTGCATCCAACATGAGCAGATGCGAAATACTGAAAGATGAAGTATTTAATAATGTTGATCACAAATTATTTTTAAAAATATGATGAGGACAGTTTGTGTCTGAGTAGACTTTGCTTAGGCTTTTTCTGGTTCCAAATAGCAGTTATTTTTTTCATGAATGTTTTGTGCTTTTGTACCTGTGTATTTGCATAGAGGAAATGGATTGATGTTTTAGCTTTAGGAATTCCATATCTGGACCAAACAGTCTGGTGAGGAAGAGTAGTCTTTTCTGTGCCATTTTCAAAGTACTTGTGTAGTTTCTGGTTTAGAATACTGATGCCAAGACCCTGAGCATCAATGAGTTTAACGTGTTAATTCTGCTACTGTCTTTACTACAGAAATGTAGAAGTGGTAATGATAGTGATACTTGGACTAGGTTGGTCTTTTGGTTAGGAGATTATTTTGAACTAGCACTTAGTTTCTCTGAGCTCTGTGCATTCTGCTATGGGGGAAACAGTAAAATTAATATACTTTGCAAAGACACTGCAGCTACTTGCATTTTTAAGGTCTTATTCACTATAATGGACAAAGTAGTCCTTAGCCTTGTCTCTGCTTGCCTCTCTTGATTTGGGAATTTTCTTGTTGGTAGCATGAATTTAAATGGCATGAATTTAAACCAAGTAGAATATGTCCAGTTTAAATTATTAAAACTTTTTATAAGCTGTGTAACCTTCTAGCTTGTATAATAAACATAAGGGGTAATTCCTGATGTCCACTGGTCATCAGTCCATTTGCAGTTAACTGACAGATCCTTCTGAAGAGTTTACCATATCAAAACACCAAATGTATTTGTGAAATCTGGTAGTATGTTGTATATTTTACCTCAGGCTTGTGGCACTGTTGTCAGTCCCTAGAAACGGGGCATTAAGCATCTTCACAGCATTTTAGTTACATCTTTGATGTGTAGGAGAGTGTAAGTGCCACAAATTCTTTACATGAGGTCTGAGACAGACATGTCTCAGGAGAAGCTATGGGAGCTGGTGGTGAGAAGAAAAAACTCTTTCCTTTGAACCTAGTATTAATTTGTCAGTTTTTCAGGAAACAGTTTTTAAAAAGATTTAATTTCTCTCAACCTGTCTCAAAAACGAATGCTTGCAATTTCCTAAAAGTAGTACATACTGCGGACGTTGAACTGTTTTTGCAACACCTCCCTACCTTAAAGAGCAGTGATATTAAAAGGGACCTTTTACCTCCTAGTTTTTCATGAACAGTGCTTATTAGGGTAGAGAGAAGTCAAGTTATTTATCAAGTAATGTACTAATTTGCCTGTGTTTTTTTCTTTAAAAATTGTCCTACTTTTAATCCATGCTCTCTTACCTCCATCATCACAGTGTCTAAGTAGAGTATTGGGTATTATCTTTGTCCCTGAGTGTTTGGTATATTTAGTAGCTCATTATTATCCTAGGTTTGTGTAAGCTAGTCCTATTAACAGTGAATGTTAACCATTTTGGATGCACAGCTTGAAAATTTACATTGGTCCCAAATGCTGTTACTGAGATACTTTGTTACTGATAAGCTTTGATACATAACCAGAGCAGTACTCAAAACCCCTGCTGTTTGGATATTGAGGGCAATGGGAAGTATTACTATTTCATTATTTTGGTTTGGTTTGGGTTGGTTTGTTTGTGGTTTTTCTTTAGTTTTATTTTTTGTTTTGGTTTTGTTTGGGGTATTTTGTTGTTGGTTGGTTTTGCTTGTTCTTGTTTTTTTGAGTGGGTTTGTGGTTTTGTTTTATTTTTCAAATTTAAAAACAACTGCAATCCTTCATATATGGCGACAATGACTATTTTTAGTAGTGTAAGCAAACTTCCCACCCTCTTACATCCAAAGAAAATGTTTTAGAAATTAGGGATAATCCATACATTCAAAGTATGGTGAACATGATAAATGCTTTAATATAACTCTACTTTGGGTATGGCTGGCTTGACTGTATGAACATGGTGTTTTTTCCCTGGAGCAAGACAGTTCTGTATCTTGTTTTGGACTGCTTATGAAACCCATGATCACTATCCCTTGTTTAGTATTCCTAGTTACAGGGCCATTTTGAGATACTAAATATGGCTGCTTAAGCATGTTCTTAAGCTAATGCTGTTCTTCAGGGTAGTAGTAAATCATCTGTGTACAGTGAAGCTTGAAATGATAGTGGTGTTATGCTTTTAATGAAATTTGGTTATGTTTTGTTTCATGGTATTCTGGTATTTAGACAATTTGCCCGTTATCTTTGTATTTCTTAAGGGCATTGTGTAAAATCACAGCAGCTACATAGCAAGCTTATACAAGTGTCTGAAAACAACAAAAGAGATGTAATGCTAAATGGTGAATGGTGTTCTCTGATGTGGCTTTGAAAAAAAGAGTTTCCCTTTGATGGATTTGAAGAGGAGCTGGCCACTTTCTGCAGCACTGAATGCTGGCTTGTGTCATCCTTCGGGGGATTTTTTTTAGCAGGTTTGTGTCATAGTTAAGTGTAGCTAAACAGCTCAATGGTTGTTCCATTTCCTTCACACATTGTATATAAAAGTTCTGGCATGAATGTTCCCATAAAGTTCAAAGAGGACAAATTTGTAATGTGGGTTGGTAACAAATGGCTACAAACAAAATAGGGCTTTATTAGCTACTTCTAATGGCTTTCATATTCTATACAATGCTTGCTTTCCTTCTCCTAGCTGCTCTCATATCTGGAGGGTTTGACCCGTGGGTCTCTGACCATGTGGAGTCACTGAGAGCCCAAACGAAAAGTTGCACAGAATAGTACTCCAAGCACTTTTGTTGGGGTCACAATTAGAAGGAAATCTCAAGCTTTTGAGAAAACATGGGAGTTAGGTACTGTGTGAAGGAAATGAAATCATAAGCAGAAACTGTTCCCTGTTAGTGTGGAGGAATTAAAGGGCAGAGGGCTGGCTGAAATTATCTGAGGAACAGCTACTATAGAATATATTTCTTGAGACCTAAGGAATAATAGCAAAACACACATTGCTGCTACTGTGAGAAAGCTTGAGCAGACTTAGAGGAAAAATTTTCCAAGTGATATATCTGCAAATTTGTTCTTGCAGTAAAGGAGCTTGTGTCAGCAGTAAGCTTTGTGTATCTGTGAAAACTGTTTTATTTTGTCTTTAATGAGTAATTTTGTAAATGTTCACTTCGGATTCTGTTGATAAAGAGCAAGAAGCAGAAATGAAATTATTTTTTTTTAATTGTCTTAAGTATGAATAATTTCAGGTAGGCATTAATGGTTTTGCTGTTACTTAGTGTTTTGTATTTTTTTTAGCAAGGTCCTTTTTTTCCCAGTGTCAGGTGTGCTTGTTTTGAGGTGTGAAGTCAAATGGCCTACCAAAGGTTGCCATGCTTCTGAAACATGACTTTCTGCTATTTTTTCTTACTGCAGCCTACAGGTGAAGTTTTTTCAGCTTCTTGAGCTGTTCTAAGCCAGGGTGGTTGCAGTCCTGCTGTGTGTTCTACAGTGTGCCAGCTGTGCCGTCTCTTCCATGGTCACTCCTGGGACTGGCCAGTGGAACTGACTTGGGGGATTGCACCAGCTGAGAAATAATCACTCTCTTGATTTCTGGATTACTTTTTGACTGAATCTCTGTGTATTTGTGTGGGCATCAGTGGTACCTCAGAAGAGGAGGAGGGACTCAGAAGCTGTTACAGGAAAGGGGAGAAGGGGGACTGAAGCAGCTTTAATTTTAGCCATATCCTAAAAGGCTCTGTGATCTTACTGGAAGGGTTTAAGATGCTGTCTTCATATCAGTGAACATGGTGGAACATCAGATCCCAGTTAGAAAACAGTTCAGGTCAGTTTTCTGCCAGTATCCATCCCTGAGCTGTTGAACAAAGTCATTGAGTGCAAGCCCAGAAGCCTGAGCATGCAGAGGTGGAGGCCACAGGGAAGCTGGGCTGGTGGCAGCCCTCAGCTGCATCAGAGAAACTGCAGAGAAATAATGGTTTGAGTCTTCAAGCTTAGCTCAGGTGCATCTTGTGTTTACTGGAGGTGATGCAGTGCTGAAGGGGGAAGGGGGTGCATGTGGAGTTGAGGGAATCTGTGCTTTACTAGGTCACTCAGAATTCTGAGTTCGTGGATTAATTGTGTGACATCACTTAATCACTGGTGTTCTCAGGGAGGCAGAGCAAGCAGTATGCAAAACAAAACAGTAGCCAGCAATCCAGGGAGAATGCTGCTTGTATCTTGGGCAATGCTGTGACCTGAGAAGTTTGACTGTGGTTCTATGATGACTGTAGTTTCATGAGCTTCAGTGCCAGGTAGGTCTCAAATAATACATACTGTTGTTTGGAAAGATAAATGCTTAAGATGCCAGTTGCCCTGTTTCATTATGCTAGGTACTGGGGAAAACAGTACATCAGCAATCCCTTCTTGATTTTGTTAACTGCTTTTCTGTTGTTTGACCTCATTTCAATGAGCCTCTAAAGGATGTTCTGAGTCATTCTTTTTTTATTGTAGAATGGGGGTACTAAACTAGATTTCATAGGGCCTCTGTTAAGAACTAATAGTGAACAAAGTCAAGACTAGATATACTTGCTTTATGGAAGAACATCACTTCAGGTGCATCTTGACAGGTGCAGGCTGTGATGGTTCAGATATATGGGATGGTTCAGAATCCACACTCCCTGTCTCACTTCCAAGTATGAAGTAGCTTAGAAAGTCATCTGGCACTCTGAACAAATGCCTTTAATGGCTGAAGTCTTAATAGACCAAGAAGAGAGTTTCCAGCATTATTTGAGAAACTGGTTGAGAGCAGGAGATACCTCTTCTTTTTTCAGAGGTTAAACTACTGGGATGAGGGACTCTGCTGACATTTATACAGAGCTTAGTCCAGTAAGCCCTAATCATGATCAAGGTTGTGGGCACTACTGTAATGTAAATATTAATTACCATTGTAGCCTGTCAGGTAAGGACAAATAAGTACTAAAGGAGAGATAATGCAGAAGGGTAATCAAATTATAACGCTCATTCAATATTTAAGTAATATTTAAAAGTCTAGAATATTGCTGCTGATACAAGAAAAACTCGGGGAAAAAAAACCATCTGTAAATGAATTCTCAGTAATTCTTGGGAGGCAATGCTGCTGCCAGTTAATAGGTACACATGGAGATTGCATGATTGCAATTCTGCCCTGTAGTTTATTTGCTTCTATTTGTGTCTCCATCTGAAAATAACTGGGAGTATGTTAAACCATGAACAAGAAGGAAATGTGAGTATGTAATACCTGTGAATTAAATTTTCCATTGTTTTTACATCAAGTAGCATAAGACTGGTGTACCTCTTTCCCACTTTCTTTTTTCTGCAATGTTGTAAAATAACTGAATGATCTTGTTTTCCTTTGTTTGGGTCAAGAAATTTTAGCTGAAAATTGTTACTCTGTGAAAGAAGATTATTGACTCAACAAGCCTTCAATTTTCAGTGAATAACACTCCCACCCTCTAGCTTCAGGAACATGTGGTGCATGCATTCTATTTTAAAGTGCAGACTGTAATTTAAAACTGAGGCAGTTTGATGCCCCAGTGAACTTTGTTTAAGCCTGGAATAAAAGGAAAAAAGCCTCAAGTTGCAAAGAAGTGACTAAGCTTTCTCAAAGGCTTTTCTTGGCCATTATGCACAGAGTTGGAAAAGGTTGCTATTTTTTCTAAGTAATTTTAATTCTAGATCAAGTGTAGTTGCTAGTTTGCTTGGGTGTTTTTGTTTTTTTGTTTGTGGTTTTTTTTACCAACCCCTGCATGTATATAAACCTGTAGCTAGAACAAGTTTCACACAACGCACAGGTATAGAGATAGCAAGTGTATGTATTTCAATATGTTTCTGAGGTGCAAAATATGCTCTGTTCTGGTACTAGTGCACATATGGGCTCTATAAATGGTCTCCTGCTTGTGTCCTGGTGCCAGTCAGAACAGTGCCTCAAATTCACTGCAGGGTCACTGACATGGGTGATGTTACTGGTGGGGGGGTGAACTTAGACTTTTGTGTGAGTGAAAATCATAGCCCACTCAATGTCATGGATATTTTAAATTTGACTTCAGCATAGCCAGGATTTCAGGACTGGAGCACCTGCCGTATGAGGAGATGCTGTGAAAACTGGGTTTGTTAGCTCTGAGAAGAGAAGGTTCAGGGGAGACTTTATTAGGATGTTCCAGTACCTAAAGGGGGGCTACAAAGAAGGTGGAGACTCCCTGTTTACAAGGAGCTGCATGGACAAGACAAGGGGCAGTGGGCACAAGTTGCTCCTGGGGAGATTCTGATTGAACACAAGAGGAAAATTTTTCACTATGAGGACAGTCAGACCAGGTCTCCCAGGGAAGAAGGTGGATTCTCCTGCTTTGGAAAGTCTCATCTCAACAGAGTGCTGAGACATCTCACATAAACAATATTAGAAGGGTTGGATGAGGTGATCCTTGAGGTCCCTTCCAACATGACACTATATGGTTTTCTGATTCTAGGTGGTCAAACTGATTCATTATCTAAGAGTCAACTAGTACATTCAATTTAAGTCCTGTTTTTAGGGAGTAGTACAATCAAGGTAGTACAGAGCTGTGTTGTCCATGTAGGATTAAACTGAACCACTAAAACCAAAACTGTTGTTTCCTGAATTAAGTGTTCTTGCTGTTAAAACTAAAATTTGTATAGTAGAGAGAAGGTCCTATTTTTATTGTTTTGTGTTTTGTGCTTTACGGGATTACTTGGTTTTGCTCGGTAGATTGATCGTATTTGTTAAAAAAACAGGGTTAGGTTGTTGCTGAAGTATAAAAACTAATTTCACTTAGTATTGTAAAAAGATACTTTGCTATTCCATCACTTTTTTCATTTTTAAAATACTTTACCTTTAAAGTGTTTACAGTATCCCTCTAATAACAAAACTACTATTTAAGATCTGAGCAAACTTAGAAATGCAAAAAAGAAATACTTAGTCTGACCTCTATATGAAATTTACATGGGAAACCTGCTGAGGGATTATAGATCCCAGTAGTGGTTAAGGTTGCAAAACCTTGAATTTAAATAGGCCAATGTTGTCCTAAGTGGAATATTAAATTATTAGTAGCTTGTTACTGCAGTGTTTTTTTAAGCCATGAGGAGTTGTAGCAATGTACTTTATACTTGCAAATACCAGCATAGTATTGTCTTCAATTAAGGAATTAAAAAACTAGATTTCACTTTGGTGGTTTAATCTTCAGCCCCTGGAGGCTGCTGCCCCATAGCCAGGGCACTGAACTCTGCTTGTGGTAGCCCCTGAACTGCCAAAGTTTGCAGTTTGAAATTAGAGGCAAGCTTAAAGCCCCTAAGGTTACTTTAATATTCAAAGCCATGAATTGTAGTAGCATGGGTACTGCTCTGCATGTGTGGCTCAGGTCTGCCTGCTGCAGGTAGCAGGTTGTCTGATTGTTTATGGTATATCCATAATTTCTTGGGATTTTAGGTATCTGTGCTAGCTGTCCTTTTAATGGGCCTATATTTCCAAGGCAATGCCTTTAGGTTCTGCATTTGAGAATCTGACTCTAAAATGGTAGGGTTTTGTGGTTTTTTTTGATTTGGAGATTATTTTTTGGTTTTGAAAAATTTACACAATGTGTGTACATATATATATAGTGTGTATAAAAGTGTGTGTCTTATCTACTTGGATATTTGTAAATTTTGAATAGATAGCATACTGTAGATTCCCAAGCTTAATATATTCACTGGTGCATGTCTTTGTACATGCCTGTGTGAACAGTGGGATTACAACACAGAAAGTAAGACAAAAGAGTATTACTCACTGGAATACCCTTTCAGGAAGTACCTGAGACTGTGAATGTGTGTTTCTTGTATTTTTACCACAAACATTCCTGCAAGAAAAGAATATTTTTTTTCAGAATGAGTCCTTTGTGCTTGCCAGCCGTTGTGAAGTGTGACCTCAGCTTCATAGCCTTGACTAGACACAGTAACTTATTCTAACCAGCTACATCTGAACTAGGAGTTAAATGGCTTTGGTTTTTGTTTTACCATCCATTCCTGTCTGCTGGTGCTATTGTTGCAGCTTTCATGGATGGGGTGAGGGGTAGTGAGGGAAGTTACCAGTCTTCAGTGTGACGGTCACTTCTGGGTGGTTCTGGTCAGCTTGATGTTTCTGTTTAAGCATATGTTTGTGCAGTCATGGTTGATAGTGTTAAGTTTAGGCCAGGTTTCATGGAGCTTTATCTGACTGTTTATGGTATATCAGTAATTGCTGGGGATTTTAGGTACCATCACAGAGCACATGGGAAGTGTTTGGAATGTGTTATTTGTTTTGTAGTGCTACATTGGTTCCTGATAAAGTCAGTCCTGTAGCATGTGAAACTATTCACGTTTTGCTTTATTTTTTTGAGGTCTGATAGAGGTTTTTAAAATTCTTGTAAATGTGATTTCTTGAAACCTAATGTCTTGTACCGCTTAAGTCTCTGAAACCTTCCTGCTTTTGCTGGAGCTATACGTCCTAGATTCATCTTAGATTCACTATGAGGTCTTCCCTTGAAGACCATTATTCATGATGATTTTATGAAATCTGTCTATATTGTGTTGTTTGTGAGAACTGCTTCTGAAATGAATTTATTAGGTAAATAGGTTTCCATTATCTAATAACAATTAAAAAAATATACGCACACATACACACTAAACGAGGGGAGTTTCTGCATTTGCCTTTGGAAAGCACTATACTTTAGTTCACTGTATAAGTTTTCCTTAACATCGTGAAGATTATTCTATGCCATTTCCCACACAATTTCAAACACAGTTCTGCTCCCACAGGACTTAATAAAGAGGGTCCTATTTGAATTAGCAATGTTTTGGGTTTTTCTGGTTTGGTTTGGGGTTTTTTTGAGGGTAAAGCATCATAGGATTTAAATCAAGATAGAAAAGCTGGTAAGATCAGGAAAAGCTACTTTCAGTTTCCAGATTTTAGGCTTTTCATCTCTCCTTCCATGCAAACAATTACAGATGACCCTTCAAATCATCTCAACCTGTGAAATGAGTCTTATTGTGTTAAATTAGAATTAGGACCTGATTTTTTTAGGCACATTTGAATAATTGCATTGGTATAGAAAAATATGCCATTCTGGATCATTTATTTCACATAACAGTTAAGTGACATGAATTTATAACTGAAGTGTGGTGTTGAGTTTGGGATTTTTTCCCCTTCAGGGAAGAAATTAACTTAATAGTTTATCTCCTACCATACTGTTGTAGTTGCCATTTTGGAAAGTAGCATACAGATAAGCATACATAAGAGTTTATGTTTATATGTTTGCATGTAGTAATACATTATGCATCAGTAGCTTTGGTAAGGTTGGCTGTATATATAGCAGAAAACATACTTAAGAGTACAAAGCGTGTTTCATGCCCTAGGATAAGGTGTAGATTCGCATACACATTTATAGTCATAGTTGATGAATTTTTCCAATGCATTTTGCACAAAAGGTAGTGAAAGAGATTTAAAACAGTATTGTTTTTTGTTTTTTAAACTGCAAACTATACAATGGCCAGTGCTTGATTTTGACAAGTGAGGAAATGCAGGGATTAAAAGTAATATGAGATACTTAGATTCACTTATTAAAATAAAAATAACTTAGATTATATAGGTAAATAAAATAATACATGGATTAAGTACAGACATTGGCCCTAGTGAACTTGCTCGCTGTGGCACAGGATAATACTTCAAGCAGTTGTCTTCTGGTTTTAGGCCTTTTTAGTGAGCTGAATGCTTTACCAGGTTTTTATATGATACTGCAGTTGAGATGTAAGAAAACCAGAAGAGATCATCTGGAGTTCGTTTAATTTACAGACCATGTCAAGATTTTAATAATAGAGCTTAATGAAAGCTTTATGAAAGCCTAATTTTTCTATCCTGTTTACTGTATCATTCGATGCCTACATGAAAGTTGGAAAAAAGTGAAGTTGGTTAGAGAAATTTTCAGCATAGCTTTTCAGGATTTATTGAAACACGGCTATAAAATTTTAGAATCTGTGTATGCTATGATGTTTTGTTGTTTGTTTTGTTTTTGCTTTTTAAATGACTGACATCTCATAGTTACAGCTTCATTTGAGTTCTCTCATAGTCCGTTTTCTCTCCATTATTCATTCCTTTCCTCTGTTTAGCTTGTTCCTTTAAAGAAGATTTAGCAAGAGTATGTATACACCACTGGTGTTTTTATGTGACTGCTGATTCTTCTTGTATGGCTCATTACACACTTTGCCTCATCAGAAATCAGATTACCAGTCTTTTTGTTCCTATTCTGAGGTATGACGAAGTGCGTGACTCTTTTTTTTGGCTCTGGAAGTATTTTGCTGCTTCCGGCCAGAGGGTTATTCTGGTGTTTAGCTCTGCATGAGAGGTGCCATTTGGGCTACCTACAGAGCTGTCTTTCTCCTCTGCAAAGAAGCAGAGGTCAGATACCAGATCCTGTGAACACTGAGAAATGTACCCATGTATATACTCGTATACTTCGCAACAGTTTAGCTCTTTAATTTTTGCTGGCTAAAACCAGTGATTTCTAGTGCTTGCTTTTTAATGCGTGTATTCACAGTAGCACAGGTCAGATTGAAGTCAATTCTATAAATCCTTTAACTTATTTTTTGCCAGAAAAACAAACTTTCCCCTTCTGTACAATAATTTTATTCACTTGACCTCCATTTCCATGGAGATGTGATTAGAAGGCTGTAGTCAGCTAGCCACACAGTCTAAGAACTATGTTTTGTTACAGTATGCAATGAAACTGCAGATTTGAAGAGTAATTAAAGGACCTGTAGACTGACACTGCTTTATTTTGTCCCCACCATCCACATCTATTAAAAATGTAACCTGAAAACAAAACATGTTATCAGCTATGCCAAGGTTGGGGTTGTTTTGTTTATTTGTTGGTTTAAAAAAACAAACAAAAACCAACCAAAACCTGAAACAAACACCTCCCCCCCCAACATTTTATTTAAAAGGAAAACAACAAAAATCCTAACCTTTTTAGTCCTTAGACTTTTGTAATTATCGCATTCCCAGCAATCTAAGACATTCCATTTACCCTTCTATGTATATTTGAATTTCCCACAGACTCCTAGTTCAAACGTACTTACAAGTGACACAGACTCGATTTTTCAAAAGCTGAATTTTGTATCCCACAGAACTCTTACATTCATGTTTTTAAAAAGTGCAGTTTGGGCAGCTAATTCTCCTCCGAGTTCAGTCTGGGGCTATTGAGGGTCATGCACAGGCTCCAACTCAGTTTTGTGTGTAGTACATACACCTTCCTGTCTTACAAGGGTGAGTGACAAAACCTCGCAGTCTGTACTGGGCCATGTTGTGCCTTGGGGCAGGAGAACATGGTTCAGGGATGTGGGGTGGTGGCGTGTGCTGCTGCTTGCCCACCAGCCCAGCTGGCTAAAGGGCTGACATGTCCATGGGTGGTGGTGTGTTTGTGTTTGCTGGCATAACCAGTATGCTTTGTACTGCTGTATTTGGGGTTTAGGTCTCTGAACACTTGTGGGTGGTCAGGTGGGAAGGTGCCTTTTTGGTAAGGAGAGCTCATGGTACTTCATGGCCTGATGAAGGAGAAGTGAAGCGTCTCAGTTTCTGCAAAACAGGGTTAAGTTGTGGGATCACTCAGTGTTGTGATCTGGGAACCACAGTGGTAGTGGATTAAGGGTTGGACTTGATCTCAGAGGTCCTTTACAACCCGGATGATTCTGTGATTCTGCGAAATTTTCCTTCAGAATGGGTAATAAGTAAGCTGTGGAGGTAATGCCATTTAGATTACATGTAGCTCTCTGTATATGTTAACATTAAAAAAACCCCAAAACTTCAGGCACTGGATTATTCAAGGATCTGTCTTATCTGCAGCTCCTGTCTCCTCTCTGAGAGGCTCACAGGGTAACCCAGTTTCAGAAATCTGAAAGGGACTCTTACCATGGTTCTGGCACATGCCTGCAGTGCTGTGGCAAGCGTGGCACCCGTGAGAACTGCTCTCCCTCCCAGAGACCCGGTGAAGCAGATTCAAAACCAAAATGCATCTGGGTCTGAATTCGTGGTTTCCTGGGCAGCACACAGTGCTATTGCTAGAATACACGGCCTGCTCTATAGATTGATTTTAAAGTGGATATTTTTGTCATGCTTAGTAAGAGCACATTGGTGAGACAATGGTGCATAAGCTAAGTGAATGTCTGGTTTTTTTCTGTAGCATTCTTTCCCGGTATTGCCGGTATCTATGTAGTGGCAAAACTTAAAAATGAGCTATCTCCTTCCCTATGAGGGTTTTCTGCACTGAACCAATCTTGCAAATATCCCTACTCTTTTTCTTATAGGGCGAAAAAGTGAAAACTGCTTTTGTTGTTGTTGGGCTGACACCATAAAATTAAACCGGTGCTGATTCAGCAAGCTCAGGTTCTCCCTCATCCTGGGCCGGGCGAAGGCATCCATCCTCGGAGCAGCGCCTGGCAAGGGCAGCGGCAGCAGCTCTAGGAGGGGTTGATTCAGCGAGGCCCCGGGAGAGACCATCCCGCTCCGCATCCCCGCAGACCTGACGGAGGCGAAGGGAAGGGCGGTGGGCGCCGTTCCCGGTGTTGCCGGGCGGGCAGGACCCCGAGCTCTGCGCCTTCCCTCAGGCCCGAGGGGCTCCGCGGGGGTTCAGGCCGCTTCGAAACCGTCCTGGGCATTTTTATAATTGATCATCAGCTGACACCGCCCGGGCAGGGAGCTCTCACCGCTCCCTCTGGCTGCTGGAAGTCTGAAATTACATCTTTGTCTTTGAAGTCGGGCGCACTGTTAGCGTCGCCATGGCGACGGGGCGGGTAATGGCCTCTGCCGAGCGGAGGTTGGTATTTAGCGCCGAGCGCGGCCCTACACAAGGCCTCGCTCCCCAGAGCGGTTACTGAGCTGTCCCCTGTTAGAAAATGCTTAAAAATTGCGTTTTTACATGGCCTTGCCAGATTAATAGTCATGGTTTATTTCGCTTTAGCTGCAAGGATCAAAACATTATTCCATTAAATGGGAAGGGGTTTTTTTCCCCCCTCTTTTTGGTTTATGCATTATTAACACAAGCTTTCCTGTTTTGCTTGTAACATTTTATAGGCTCTTTCAAACATGTAGTCAGATTTGCTCTGTTGCTCTTTTATTTTTCAGGACTTAACCCTTTCTCTCCACGGTGTCTTCAGAAACTTGGAGGGAAGCCTTAAGCATTTTTGGCTGCTCCTACTTAACATGTTTCAAAATAGAAAAAGGCTTTTTTTTTTTCTTCTCCCTTTTTTAATTTTTTTTTTTTAAACTGTCTTTTGAAGAATTATGCTTTTCTGAAGCATTTACAAAGGGATGCAGATGAGTCTGTTCTTGTCATTTAATTGAGGCAGAAGCTGAAGTCAGCACACATGAGCCTTGATAGGGTTGTGAAAGGTTCAAGTCGAGGAAGTATTTTGGTCTTGAATTCTAATTTTTTGCCTGTCTTGTCTTCTGCCCTTAGTGTTGCCACCCCACTCTCTGTAGTTGTAGCATTTTGTTAGAAGCCTTCAAAAAGATGCACCTCGTTGTTGATTGACCAGGGACCAAAAAATCCAGAATCATCCAAGGGACACAATATTTACTTCCACCTCCATTCCCTGTAACATGGAGCTGGTGAAATCCAGTTAGACAAGTAGAAATATCATTATAAACTCAAGCTGTAGGCTTTGTTTCACTTTTCCAGTCCTCTAAAATACAGAAATACAGCTTTCATTTTAGTCTTTGGTAGGAGGCATATACCCAAATGCAGTGCTGTAGGGACAGGAGTTCAGTCATTCCTGCTGACACAAGTGGTTTCTCAAAGACTTGGAGGGTAACAAGCAAACCTAGAACTTTTCATTCTCCTCACCTACCCCCCTTTTTAATTTTTTTTCTTAAAAAAAAACCTGTAAATTTGTTGGTTATGGGGTGCTTACTGGCATTTTTTTTGTTCGTCTCTGTCACAGCACCTGGTCTCCTAAATGCTTCCAAGGGCATCTCAGGAAAAGCAGATGTTCCTCAATTTTTGTCCTTATTTAATACATGTCATGTAGTGATGTTGATGTAAATAGTACCTCTTGTGGGATGCACTTTTCAGCTTCTGGACAGTGGACTGAAACCTTGAGATCTACTTCACCTATCCAGCTGGACTGTAGACTGTGCTCAGGTCTCTGTATGGAGAGGTTGTATGTGCAGGACTTGTTCTCTCCTCCCATGTCTGTCTTCAGCCTTGTGTCTCAGAGCTTTGCATTTTTCCCTGCATGCAACTTTTCACCCATGTAACTCCCACAGATGCCTTCAGTAAATAGCACTGCTTCTCAAAGTCAAGAGAAATATATTTCCTACCTCGGGCAGATGAAAGATGGGTGGTCAACCCAACTCCCTGCCCACCTGAGACCAGCACAAGGCCTATCTCTTCTCTTGGCCAAGAGCAGCTTGCAGCCCAGCCTGGAGTTCAGGTGTTACAGTGTTGGTGAATGTATCAATAACGTGCATTTTTAAAGTTTTCCTTTTATATATATATATATATAAATTCTGTACAACTGCATATTTTAAATAGGTTGGACTGGAGACTTACTCTTACCTCCTGATTTTGTGAGTATGAATTTCAGCCTTTGAGTTGTATTTCCCTTGAATCTACAAATTCTGGGAAAATTAGACAAAATACTTTGCATTCCACTAATAAGAAATTACTAATTGCTTATAAAACTGGCATATCTTTATCTGCAAAGGGCTTTTTAAAGTTTGATGCTTAATCTTTTTCCTTTTTTAATCACTAAATAAACATGTCTCAGCTGTCACTGCATGTGAAACCGAAACCTGGATGTGGACAAAAAGCAAACACTACACTAATTTTCATTAGCATATTCTATCTTCTAGAACATTTATTTTTTCATCTCCTTGTAAATTGATTTTTCACATGCTTGTGACTGATATTTGAACTGTCTTGTTTGTAGTAACTGACTTATGTAAAAGCCAGGTCCTGGATCTCCCAACATGAATATATTATGAAGGTGACCTGGTGGGTCCATAGTTAAGGTTGCACAGAGTTTTCACTTAAAACAATGTTTAAATCCCTTAATTAAACATTCAAACTCACACAAATTCTCAAACATGGACTGTTTCAATAAGAAGGATAAACTTTAATTATTTAGGTACTCCGTGTTCTTCTTAGCGCTGTATTTGCAGAATTCAGAACAACTTAAAATTATTCCTTCCTCAGGTTTTTCTGGAGTTCCTAGTATTTTCACTTTCTCTGTTCTTTTAAAAAATATTTTGACTATGCCTTTCATTCCTGTAAGTTGTCATATCTCTGACTTCATAAAACCATGACAATTTACATAAAATAATTTAACTAAAACCAGTTCAGCTTTAATTATAATAATGTATGCTACAGAAGAACATACAAAAGACACAACGTGAGGAAGCTCTGTATACTACTGGTTTTTACCATGGAACTCAAAGAGTATATTGGTTATTTCCAGTGATAGCAGCATTTGACACCGGTGATTTGGAAGGAGAAGAAAAAACTCTAAAGAACCAATGCAGAAGAGAAATACCACATGGAAGCAGCGTTAATTCTCACACACACGTAACATCTCTACTGTACAGGTTATTTCTGAATCAGTCAGTAAACAACAGCTATGGGAATCCCAAATGGGTGTAAACTTCCCTCTACTTTTATCCATGCCCTTATTGCTTGAGGCCCGAGTTCAAGCTTTGTTGAAATCAGTCTATCTAGTGATTTTAGGTGCCTTTGGATTGGGCTGATGAATTCCTACATTCACTCTACCCAGTTGTCACCCTGTTCCTCCATATGAATGTCTGTTTTGAGCTTTTTTTTTTTTTTTTTTTTTTTTTTTTTTTTTTTTTTTTTTTTTTTTTTTTTTTTTTTTCTTTTTCCCTGACAGTCTGTAAACCTGTTGTATTCAGCTGTATATGCTGTACCTGTAGTGACCAGCAAACACAGCTATTTTTTGTAGTGTTTGCAGCCTTCTGCTGAGCTGTAAGCTCATTCTCTGCACAGGTAGAATCCTGGATGAAAACAATATATTTGCAAACCATACTATAAATGAAGAAAAAGTCCTCTACAAACCTGTATTTCAAGTAAAAGTAGGAATTGCATCCAGACTCATTAGCCTCCAGCTACCCTTCTAACTAGCTGGAAATACAGAAAAAATGAAGGAAGAAAACCCCATACTCCTCATTAGTTTATGGTCTCTGGAAAGTATTTTGTTAAGCCTTTTAGGTCAGGATCTGTGTTTTCACCTTGTTGTCACCTGACTGCCACTGTGGTCATGTACACATATGAGTTCAGGTGTCCTGTCCATTAAAACAGAACAGCTAATACTTCTTAATTATTTTTTTTAAATTTTGTGTCCTGTTAGCAGTAGCAGCTATTGTCTATGAAAACACTACTTATATAATGCATTGTTTCACAGTATGCTGATTCTTGAATTTTGGAGAACATAACTACTACATCCTGAGATTGCATACCAATACTATAAAAATTCAAAATTACCTGTTAATTTGAAGAAATGCTGATTGCTTTAGGCATTGGATGAAAAGCAAAATTCACAGGTTCTTCTTGTCCCCTGTATATGAGTAGGTTCACAAGCCCTTCGAGAGTAAAGATTGAAAAACTGGAAGTGAAAAAGCTTGTTGCACTTGCACACTGCAAGTTTCATATGAAAAGGCATGTGAAGAGAAGCTACTAAGCTACTGGGCCTGGAATGTTCTTTTGTTGGTGACATTCTTTCATTTTATTAAGTCTACTGTGCATGTACTTGAGCACTCTGAAACAAAGCATAGTAGGGAGGAATACATGAAAGCAGCTAATAATGAAATAATTTGCAGAGTCTAATTTGATGGGTTGGAATCTTTGGCAGTAATACCATATTAGTGGCATTTTCATTATTTTATGGGCTTGCTGGCCTGTGCAAATTCTCTTCATTCTTTGTTTTTGGGGAGGAGGGAAACATTCAACAAATCCAAGCACAGTATATGCCTTGTGACAGCAAGGGGTTAAAGAGATGTAATTATGCATTCTTCAGTAAGTGTTCTGCAGTCAGCAATCCAGCAAGGATTCTATAGAAAAAAAAAGAAAAAAGAATTACAGAGGGAGAATATGGAGAGAAGGTCAGATCCAAGGATTCTCCTAGGGTTTTCTCATGTTTGCTTTTCCTTTGTGTCTTATTATATACTCTGTACTGGTAGTAACAGAAGAAAGCATTACTGCTTGTTGGTTCCTCCTACTGATAAGGTAAACTTGCTCCCTTTGCTTTATTGTAGAAGTAGAGGTGAATTTATAGATTTAGTTTTTTAAGTAGTTATGAGCCATCCCAGTGCTTGCCATATTCATTGTATATTCTCCAGCTCTTAGTTACTGCAAGGAGTGCATTGCAGCCCTGCGAACACTGAACATTTCAAGAAATGCTGTTTCTCAGCCGTGGTTCAACTATTCTGTTTGAGAGGATTCGAATTTCCTGCCAATCCATCTATTGGAAAGGGTTTGTTTACACCTTTGTGGGTGATTTAGGTGGATGGATGGAAGTTCTTGCAGTCAGTATTTTGCCTGGTGAAGGTAAGCTTTCATCACTGCCGACTAAGCCTTTGAGGAACCAAAGGGGAAGAAGTAGGGGTTTGGTTTTTTCCTTTTTTTCTTTTTTCCTTTTCAACTCTTTTTTTTTTTTTCCCCTTCTTCCCCTACCATGTATGATCATCACATTGTTCTACACAGGTGGAATGGGAGGTTATGGAGTGTTTTGGAACAGTTCTTGTAACAAAGCAGAGCATGTAAAACAGGCAGGTTATTTGGGATGTGAGCTGCCCCTTTTCTTCCTCTCTGTAACTTAGCCTGGGGTCTGACTTGCTGAGTCACTCAGTGCACCAGATCCTCTTTTTTATTGAGCTAATGGATTTCAACATAACAGCAAAGCGTTTCTGGGAGATATTTTTGTGTTTGGTAATACTGTACTCTGAAAAATTTTGGACTTCCCTGCCTTTTTTTTTTTTTTTTTCTTTCACATGCTACAATTTTCATTTTTTCCCTGGGTACTTTCCCTGATTAATTATATGGAAAGAGCAGCAGACAATTAAATGAATGGGAATTCTCCCCTCGTCCTTGCTTGAAAAAAAAGGATCCACACACCTACCCTCCCTACTCCCCCTCCCCCCCAGAATACTTCTCCTTTTGGGAAAAAGATCCTTAGCCTTACTACTGACCTTATGGGGACAATCTCTTGTGATCCCCATGGAGAAAGAGGTGGCAGAGTTTGTCAGTTTACATACCAGTGCAGTATGTTAAGCTCCTTGCAGTATGTTAAGTTAGTGGCATGGGTCTTTGAAATGCAGAATAAGGAATAGTCTACTGCTAATGAAAATGGAAATGTTTCTTCCCACCCTTGTTAAAGTCCAGTTTAAAGCTATTGATTTCCTTCCCCTAAAAAGTTAACTCCCATCATGCTTCTCTTTTTCTCTCTTTTAACTGTCTTTTTTTTTTCTTTTTTTCTTTTTCTTTTCTTTTTTTCTTTTCTTTTTCTTTTCTTTTTTTCTTTTTTTTTTTTTTTTTTTTTTTTTTTTTATTTTTTTTTTCTTTTTTTTTATATTTTTTTGTTTTTTTTTATTTTTTTTTTATTTTTTTTTTTTTTTTTTTTTTTTTTTTTTTTTTTTTTTTTTTTCTTTTTTTTATTTTTTTTTTCTTTTTTTTCTTTTTTTTTCCTCTTTTTTTTTTCTTTTTTTTTTTTTTTCTTTTTCTTTTCTTCTTTTTTTTCTTTCCATAGTAGCGTCTCTAACATTTTAACTCTACAAAATTTTGAAAGGATTGCCGTGAGGAGAAAGAATAGTCTGATAAGTGTATTTCCTAGAGTTTTTGGCCTTTCAAGGCTTCTCTTACCGTGAGGTTGAACTGTGCTGATGACTTGGATTGAGACAACAGGGGAGGCGTGTGCAGTACTTTCTGCTTCCGATAGCTCTTTGTTGATTTAAGAGAGAGCACTTAGAGAGTGGTAGGTCATTTATGTGATTATGAAGAGCACTTGGTTCTCTCTTATTCAAGATGGAAAAATAATAGTTTTTGAATAAGAGGTCACTGTCAAGATGACATTGAATGTGACTTCTCTTCCCTCTGCATTCCCTCTCCCCACTAGAAGAAAAGCAACACTGGAACTACTCAGGATTTTTCCTGAGTGACTTTCCATGTGACTTTCTCTTCTGTTCTTTGTTCATTTTATTCCTCACCCTTTCCTCTGTATGTAATGTTTATGCTTCTTGATGGTGTCTGGATATTTATGGTAACTAGAAATTTAAAAATAAATGTAATGCATGTAAAGCTCTATGTGTTGTTTTAAGTCTTGTTTTTCCACTTTGCAGAATTAAGCTGTGAATGTGTGATGTGGTATCTGCTTGGGTGACAGATGTCCATTCCTGAATGATGCTGTGTTCCTTTTGTGCTTTATTTATGGAGTGATTTGCTTCTAAAATAATCTCTTAATCTTTTCCAAACTACATTTCTGTATGTACTCTTTTTACATATGCCATCATTAGGGTAACGGACTAAAAACTGAAATTACTCCTAAATGCTTTGTTTCTAAAGCTAATAATAGGATATAATGCTTTCATTTTCGGTATGATGTGTCCTTTCAGAACTACGTGAAGTGTGTAGTTTGGTTTTGCTCTGGAGGTTTTTTTGTGTGCTTGTTTCATGTAGCACAACCATAATGAAATTGTATTTTAATTTCATTCACTTACCAAATGAAAAGACAACACAAATCTGTCCTTTTTTAATGTTGGGTTTGCTTTTATGTCTCAGAAAAGGAGCCGTTATCCCCAAATTAGAATGTGATTGCTCAGAGTAGAGAACATGATAACATTTTTTGAAAAGCATTAACTATAGGGTTTGTTTACTTAAACCAGTGCTGAACATCAGTAAATGCTCCAGTTCATCATAAATTTCCTTATAGTAAACTTTACCAGGTGTTGTTTCAGCTTTGGGATCAGGTTGATCAGTGGAATATGTATAATTCTTTACAGGTGGGATGACCTTTTTAGATTCTCTTATTTGCAGTGTAAAATCAAGTCTGTATAAAGCATGTTTAGATTTTCAGGTGTTTGCCTGTTGACATATTGAAAGTAAGTTGCATGGAGTTTTGAAATAGGGATTTAAAAAAACACAATAACAACGACAAAATCATTTTGGAGTCAGTATTAAAAATTAACAGTAATTTGACATTCTGATCAAGACACCTCAAGGTTAAAAAGGAATTGCTGAGAACTTCCGTGTTTTATTAGCCAGCCACCCGAAAACCACAGAAAACTGTGCGTAAGCCTGAAAAAGCATAGTGATGTCATTGGTCTTCTACTACCAGACTGCAGAAAATTTGGAAGTTGGACTTGGCCTCTCATAGAAAGTAATTTTGCTTAACTTTAGTCTTGGATTTAGAATTTTGTTATCTTTTCATTATTACAGATAAAAGCTCAGGATCAGTCCTTAGTACAGATGGTGAGTATTGAGCAATCACAAAAGCTGTAGTTGTGCCTCTTTATCAGCAGAACTCTTCCTGGTCCTGGGGGCACTTGCTGTGCTGCGGCCCCCTGACATCTACAGTTTTTCTGAAAATCTGCTCAGTTCATTGTAGGACCTTAACTTCCCAGAAAATTGGCCTTGCTTCTGCAGTGTCTGCTTGAGCTGTTCGATGCAGGGCTGGGGCTATTAGTGTTGCCACTCCTATTAGGAGCAGGCTTTCGAAGCATTTTTGCTGGTTGAGCCCTGTTACCATACTTCGGTGCATGCTACCCAGCAGTCACAGAGCAAGCTGGATGAAAGGAAACTGAAAAAGGTTCCCCAGAAGCCTGCCTAATGCACTCCAGCTGCCAGCAGGTACTTGGTCCCTGGGCTATCCCAAAGGACAGCCCTCCCTCAGGGGCACAGTGTAGGTGTTGGGTGCCCAGCACCAAGCTCTTCTGCTCACAGGTTCCTGCAGAGCCACACCACTGGCTCTGGCAGGCATAGGTTTTCCCTTCAATGCAAGATGCTGCTGGGCCTCATCTGGATGTTTTACATAAGGTCTGGATCCAGAGTTCTTTGAAGTCTCTGAATGACTTCAATTGACTTTAATAGGCTTTGTGGCAGGCCCTAATGATTTGGTTGTGATCTGAAAAGGGACATTCAGAGAATTTTCTATAATGAGAAAATGTTACCTTTTAAAGAACCAAGTTCAAATAAGCTGATCAGTTCTCAAGTGGAAGTGAGCTGCTTGCTATCTCCTGGAATCCTTTTGTCCTGTTAGAAAAAAATGTCAGAAAATTACTACTCATTGCTCAAGTAAGGTCTGAGGTTGAAATTAGAAGAAGAGTTTTGGGTCATGGATTGATGTGCACTGAAAAGCAGCAGAGAGATCTGTGCAGTGTGACTCTGTTCATCCCAAAATTGTGCAGTAAGCCCCTTATTCTCACCAGCAGTTGATTTGCTGGCAGTTCTGAAGTTAAAAGACATGAGAGAAAAAGGAAGCACTCAAGTTAATGTTCATTCATACAAATACTTTTCGGGGATTACTGATGCCATAGGTCTAAAAACATCACTAATTAAAAATCTCGCTTGTTTCTAAAGGCAAGGATTAAATAGTAGGCATTTTGCTGTCTCACTACCCAAATATCAGGACTATCTATTCTTTCAATTTCCTTCTGTTCCACGTGGTCCCATTGAAATATTCTGTCTTCCAGAGAGTTTCCTAACAGAAGTTTCCTTATAATAACATGTAAAATGTTGTTTGATCAGTATCCAGAAAAGCTTACCTTTTCCCATTTCCCCAAAAATCTTCTCATGTGATGTAGGAAATCAAATTATTTCTTTAACAAATTAATGTGGACAGCTTGGAGCTGTGGAATCTCTGCTTCTTTTTTTACTGTATTGTTTTATTTACTGTACTTAGTCTTAATCTTCCCTAAATTACAAAAATATGGTGGTTTATTCGTTGTTGTTCATTTTTTTCCCCCCAAAACAGGTGTATACTACAATAGTGATATTTAAACAATCTAGGAATTAATTGTAGCTCTGTTTCATAATTGGACATGGGGATCTAGTACAATGTGTATTTAAAATTATATGTAATTGTGTGTCTTCCTCTAATGGTTTGTCTTAATATTTTATATGTACATGGGCTTGGAAGAATTCCTCTAAATTTGCAATGGGACAGATTTATTAAAGTTATCTTTGTCTTACCTCTGTGTAATTACTTATAAATCATTGAGCTTATGCCGATACAGAATTGCAATAGTTGTGAATTAGGGTCACACTTTTGATGGTGCTTTTTTATTCCCGTTGAAATACTGTACTGATCCAGGTGAGGCTGAAACGCTGTTCTAAGCTGGGAGACATTTCACTCATTGGGTAAATGCTGCTTATCTGTGAGCATCTCTGTTCTAGGAGCTGTGGAGAGAAAAGTGGAAATCATACTTCTTCATTTTTCTAGTATTTACACAACAGCTATAGTCGAACAAAGTGGTCCCGAGGGTCTCTCACTGTATTTTTGGTAAAGGTGTTATTCTTTCATCTTCAAGTACTTTAGCGTTAATGAAAGAAAAATAAAGAGAAGCCTTCTTTAGACTATTCTCATTTTCCCCATCTGCTTTGAAGCAATGAATTGGCTTGCTAAAAGGAAAGCATAGATTGGTGTTACCAGAAGGTGGTTTGTGTTATCAGAAGGTGGGGGTGCTGGTGGCATTCAGAATAAATAAATAAAAGGCACGGACGGGATCGATCGCCTGAGGTTCTTTCTGCATCAGCCATTCCCAATCCCCCTGTTGCTCTCATCTCTGCAACCCAGACCTGGGAGATGAGGGAAGCAGCCGGGCTGATAGTCCTCAAACAAGCCTGCCCGGCGTACCCCCCTTTTGTTTCCCTTTCAAAAACTCCTCTATCGGAGAGAAGCAGCCGCAGAGCCTCTGTGCTGTGGTGCAGATCTGGAGGACGGTGTTTGATGCTGGGGCGTGGGGTTGCCATGGGCTCTGTTGCCAGGCTGATTCCCTCATCCCGGGACCTCAGCCTTCCCTGGATGGGGCTCAGCGGGGCGGTCCTGGCCTGACACTGGCAGCCGTGCCAGCACTCAGCCGGCTGTTTCCCACCTTCCCTTTAAGATTAGGAAAGCAGGTGTTAAGTCTCGTTTTGAGAATTTATTGTTGTCTGTCACTGAGGCTTTAGAGACCACTCTGCTTACCCGCTTAATAGCCAAATGCAAGCTAATAGTCTGTACAGGCCATTGAAGCCTAAAATCCTGCTAATTCCTTTCTCTAATGAGTAATCCCTGATCTCTGTATGTGCCTTGACTACAGAAGGGCTAATTATGAAATTCATTGTAAGGAAAATTTTGAACTTGTGATTTCTGTGCCTGAGATTTGTAAATAAATAATGTGCCCGCATATATATCGTGTACAAAGTATAGCTTTCATATGTAAAGTTAAATATCTCTGCAGAAATTCAGTTAAAATGAATGGGACTGTAAAACATTTCTTTTGCTTGATGGATTAATTGCTCGTAGTTTAGGGAATAGGTTGCCTGTTCTGTATGAAAGGTCGTTCATTTTAACCCTTAGGAGAGACATTGTACTTTGTGCTGGTGAGTAAATTTGTTAATAGCTTTGAAGAGAGAAGCTACTTCCTGCTGCAGAGCCAGGAGGTGAGGTTCTGTACTGGAGCCCAGGGAGCATTCCACTCTCCTCAGCAGGTAATTCCAAGAAAGTGTTACCATTCCATGCCTGGAAATGTGTAACGATGGTATATCTGCTTCTTTGGGTTTCCAGGATGCTTGTAACAAACAAGCCCAATGATTTTTCAAAGTCCAAATTAAATAAGAAAAACACAACAACGAAACAAAACAAAACCACACACACACACAAAAACAACCAAAACCAACAACAAACCAAAAACAAATAAGCAAAACCAAAACAAACAAGCAAAAAACCCACCAAAAAACCTACCAACAACAAAAGACCAAGAGGAAAATATCTAAGCAACCAAAATATTGGGGTAGAGATGTTGCATAAATTATAATGAGCACCAGAGGACACAAGATGTGTTCATTCCCAAGCTGCATGATTATTTCGTGTTGTGAAGGGTTAGCTTTTCAATTGCAAAGCTTAATCACTTTTCAAATGAATATTTCATAACAGTTATTTTTTCATCAAATATACAACGGCATGCTTATTTTGTGCCTCATGTGGTAGACGTTAGTTTTCAGCAGCTTTAAATTCCTTTTATTTCCCCTCATCTCCTGTTCTTGTTTTCAGCCATGGATGGGCAAGAAAATACTTGTGGATGTTTACTGATGAGTGGGTAATCTTGAGGCTGAGAGCTCGGAAGAACACAGAAGTTTTAGTGAAATCAGTCCCAAATTCTTAAAACATTCTAATGTATTTTTTTGCTGAGTGCAGCTGATGTGACTGATTTAAAATGCTTTAAACTTAATTTTAAATGAAAGTAAAACTGTTACAGACTTCTTTTTAATGATACAACACAGCTGTAGTACTCTTACTACTTTTTGTTCCCGTGTGATGAAATTTATTATAAAAATGCAAGTGGTTAATTACAGTTTGTACAGTTTATTTTCCTAAGAAGACCTGGGCAAGAGGTACATATACAATTGCTTATACACCTCTATACTTACAGGTCTTTTGAGAATTTCCCTGGCTTAGGGCACATTTTAGATAGCAAGGAGGTGGTATGATATCCTTCAGATGCTGAACTGGTAGAATTTTGGTAGTACTGCTAAGCTGACTTACAACTGTTTTCTGGAAACCTTGAGTGTTTTGGCAGATGGATGAAAATTAAACTTGAAGGTTTTGAATTATACTGACAGGCCAAACTGGCTTGAAAACAGGATAAATGCAAAGCTGACCTTAAGACACCCCCACTTCTTTTTCTCTTTTTGTGTTCAGGAATTTCTTTGGTACTCACCTGTCCAGTCTGTTAAAAATTAAAATGTGTTTTTCTTTGAAGTATGCAATAAAATAAATATTTATAAAAATATCGTGTTGTTTTGACTAGACAGGCTACTTATTTTTCTTGTCTAGTTATTTTGTTCTCATACTTCACAATATATTTTATCTATGCACTTTGAAGCCTGCAGAACGTATAGTATTTTTCTTTTTTTCTTCAAAACAAAACAAAAAAATCTCTAAAACTCTTAATTTAATCACATATATAAGGCCTGTGTAGTACATTGTACCTATACCCACATACACTCAACCAGTGGTATGAATGTAAAAGCTGTACATAATTGAAACTTTTCCTAGCAGAAATAATATGAGAGATTTTCTAGCTATATGTATATACTGAATCTGCACTGGACAATAATGTTCAAAAATTAAGCACATGCAAATCTTTCAAATCTTGGGCAGGCTGTTTAATGGTAGTTGTATCAGAGGGTTATCTGTTGCCCTCTATCTATGTTTGCCCTCTTTTCCTTTCATGTGTAGCCATTCTGTATTTGCCTGGACAGCCTACATGCCTGTGTGTTTTTTAGTCAAGTACAGGATTTATAAGCCCTTCATGATGTAATTGTTCTTTTCTTGTTTTCATATAAGTCACTTTCTTAAGTCATTTGACCACTTAGTTGATGTTGACTGAGGGACCATTTCAAAACGTAGCAATTTTTTTTCTGTTGTTCAATTCATGGTTAATATAGAAACCAAGGAATGATTTGGGTACTTTCTGAACATCATTAAGTCCATAGTGAGAAACCTCATTATTGTATGTCTGCTTAAAAAGTTTTTCTTTCTGTGAATTACAGAATATTTCATAACAGCCACTTCCATTGTCTATCCAAACATATTGTAGAAAAACAGTATTTTATATGCTAAATCTAATTATGATCTATAATTTTCTTCCTTTATGTTATGCCCTTCAGTTCTTAACATTAATTTTTTTTCACTCTCCATTTCACTCTACATTTTTTTTAATCTGTGCTTGTCTATACACTTAAAACGGTTTCTGAACATGAAATACAGGTGTCTCTCAGAAGCCACAAACGCAAACACTTTTCCCATCATGCACATAGATATTCTATATAGACTTAGAAATTACTGACTCTTTCAATTTCTTATTATGTGGTTGGTGGTCATAAGCTGCAAGTCCATAATCCTCCATTACTGTTACACTTTGACATGGAGAATTCAGGTTTCTTTGGAATTTCAGGTTCTGTAGTACAGAAATGGTTGTGTTGTGTATAGGAATTAGGTAGTGTTGGGTTGCTGCTGTTAGTAGTCTGTTAATAGAAAGGAAATAAAGTTAATCTATATGACCTAAGAGGGAGGGAGCTGACCTCACAAACATCAGCGAATTTCTTCTCACAACAGTCCTGGGAGGTAGGAAGTTGTATTATTACTATCCCTGCTGAGTATCTATGGCACAGGAAGATTAATTGATTTGCCCAAGGTCATAGAGGAAGTGAGAGGCAGAGATGGAATTGCATCCAGATATTCTGCATCCCAGTCAGATGCCTTAATCACAGGACCAATAACCCCTTAATATTTGTGATTTTGTTTGCTTAACTTGGTGTTCTTCATGTGGTGTCTTAAAAGCCTTGCTTTGCCTTTTTACAATCCTTACCCCATGTGCCTTTTGTCCTGAATAGAAACTCGGTGAAAAGGATTTTTAGGAACTTCAGGTTTAAGTGCCATCTGTTCTTTCATATATATGTACTTCATGATTATAGATAGCTGTGCTTTGTTTCATCAAGTACATCACAATGCTGAAAATGCAATATAAGCAAAATAATTTTCTTAATTAATCTATTTTTCCTCCAATGTTTTTATAGGCAAGAATTCATCACAATAAATGATGAAACTGTCAGAGAATATTAGCTGTTAGTGGTGTGTTGATTCATTACATGCCTTCGTGTGTTTGGAGTCATTGTGCTCCGCAGCGAGCAGGAGATGGGGCTGTCCAAGGGGAGTACCGTGGTGACCATTAGCAGTTGATTAAAAGGGAAGTATATGCAGTGAGGAACTGCTCATAAATTATGTCCTTCCAGCTGGAGTTTATCTGTGTAGAAGGAGCTGCCAGCATCGTTATTTGTTTATTTGGCATCTGAAAGCATGCATGCAGTCAAAAAGCATTAGGTCGTAGTCTGTAATAAGTGTCTGCCCACGCTTGTACGTGCTACAGGTACAGGGACTACTCGTGGGGGACTTCATCCTCCAGGAGCCCTGTGAGAGAAGAGGGTGCAGATCAGCTGGTGGGACTGGCCCAGGTGCTGGCCTGCCCCCAAGGTTTTGACTGCTTGTGGGAATACACAGGAGGTGCAGTCTTTCCTGTTTGCTATGGGGAAATCTGCATTCAGTCTTCTCAGCTCGTGGTCAAAGTGGGTTTTCAATCACTAGCCCAAGGCACGCACTTAATATATAGAGTGCCTTGATGTGGTGCCCTGCTTTGCCACAGACACTTTTGAACCTCAAAGACATATCCTAACTCTATAGATGTTGGAGAACAATAATGTAGAGTCTTTTTTTTTTTTTTTTTTTTCTTTCAGTATTTATATTCAGTTTCCCTTTGGAGTAAAAAGAAAGTAGTGAAAAGTTACATGAAGTGAATTCAAGTCAAAGGTGTTCAACATATGGGAAGGAAATGAAGCTTAGATTTCAAGCAGTGATCAATGAAGTATAGTATTGTATGATCATTACTGAGCGATAAAGCAGGAAAAGAATTATCACAAGGATGTATATGCCATTCATCATACCCTTTTTTTAATACCTCTTTTTCTTGCTTGCTTTCTTTTTATTGTCTCCTGCATTTTATATTCTTTGATCCTATATATGGGAATGAAGTTCCCTCCTCTTCTCTGACATTTTCACCTACCGTTATACAATGCCAGCTTAGAAAAGTACTTCGGGGGAGAAAATTCTATATACTCTGTGCTTTAAAACTTTGAATACTGTTAAAATACCTTACGCTTCAGGTTTTGTAAATTTTGTGAGAAATAGTGACATATTGCATGTCAGAAAGTCAGTGGCTTTGCTGAAAAACAGATGTATTGAAAACTGGGATAAAACATCACCTTTGTATTTTTTGCTCTAAATTTCCTCTAACTGAAAAATACCGTAATATCAAAACATATTGTACCTTGTCTGCTACAGGAAAACAATGGTGGGGAGGCTTGAGGGTTCCTTTAATTCCATTTTCTTTGTGCTCTGATCAGTGACCACAATTGCCTCATGTGTATCCCTGTATGTTATACAAAAGTAATTAGCTACCCATGAGTTGCTGTGTATGTGAACAGGCTTGAGACCCTGATGAAAGAAGCAAAATAAATGTCCTCCTATGGCCTCTCAGGCCAACCTCCCCCAAATTTTGGCATGCTTTGTTCAGATCCAGGGTTGGTGTTGTCCAGTTAAATCCTTCTGCGGAGGCAGTGTGATTAATAATAATAATAACAACAATAACAATAAATAACTTAGGGCTTGCAGCATAATCTTAACCAATGCAGACTGAAATGTAAATTATCAAAGTTTCTGTTTGACAGTGAACAAATGTACAGGCCCATTCTCAGAAGGAAGGGTGATTCAGCTGTATTCTTGAACTGATGTATCAGGCTTCAGTGGCACCCTACGATTTGACGACTGGTCTATTCAGGAGGAAAAAAAAGTAGTAATTTACTATTTCTGAGATAAATTGGTACTTACTATTACACTCTAGAAGTTAGGGGAATTTTTTTTTTGGTGAATGGCATTTAAAATACGTTTACAGTATCATTTTAAATGAACAGAACTTTGAGGAATCTGCTTTGAAATGTTGTTAATTAAGATGCAAAGAAATTTATCTGAGTGGACTGTGTAGATATTAATCAGCATGGGTGGAAAATGGGAACATACATGATTAGTGATAGTATTTTACCTTCAGACCTTGAAAACAGCTGAAAATGAAACACTTAAATCCCTCGTCACCCCCAAACAATATAACACACCATTTTGACTCTCTAATTACTAAGCCTAATTTGCTAATTTCAAAAGGGAGCACAGCAGCCTATAAAGGCTCGCAGGACTCTTTTGAAAAGAGCAATGCTGTATAATTAAAATGATCAAGTGGATCTAATTCTGGTTGGAGGGGGGGGAATGTCTTCCCTCATAAGGTTACTTCAAATTGAATTGGAGTTGGCATATATAGCCTTTAATGAGGTAACATCCCCAGATAAAACATCTGACTTGCTGTTTATTTTAGTCTACATTTATTTGCAGGCTTTTATAGTAAGAGAGCTCTGTCTAATGGTCCTTCCAGCCCGAGTGCTTCTTCCAGTGTAGCAACTGGCCTGCTGCATGGCTTTGGGAGAGCATTACGCTCTTGAATGAGAAATTGGTTTATGTGAGTTTCTGATGCATCCATCACTGTGACAATGATGCTTGAGAAAAAGGAAAATGCAGAAGTGATGCTTCTTGTATCCCTTTCCATGGGATAGCAGTGGTGAAAGTATTAAAGAGGATGTTTCCTTCCACTGTTTACCTCCACGGGGTAGCTCTGTTGTAGCCAGAGTTTTGCTTCAATCAGACTCTAGACAAATTTTCATAGTAAATGGTTTCCAGCCATATTTTTCTAGGTTAATACATATGTGATTTCCTAGTGGACATCCATCTTCCGAAAAGTTAACTGTTCATTTAAGGGCTGTGATAGTGCCTGGGCTGGGGAGGGGAGGTCTTGGGGTTGGTTTTGGTTGTTGGTTGCTTGTGAAGTGAGGGGGTATTGTCTGGTTTGGTTTAGCATCACCCCCCACATCCCATCAACTTGGATTAATGAGTAAGCATCGTTCTGGTCTTTAAACTCCTATATGAAAATAGTTTTGTCTGTTCAGTGTTAAAAAGATGAATACCTAATCTGGGTATGTTTCTAATCAGGACACTTCAGGTTGACTACAGTCAGAGGTTTCTTGTTTTGTTTTAACTCTTCTGGGTGTTTTGTCTTACAAAGCCCCGTAATAATAAAGCCATATGAATCCTCAGCTTATTATTTGTATTCCTCAGTGTGCCACAAAGGAGGCGTTACGGAGTCTTGCATTTTAAAATGTTCTCTAGCAAAGACCCATGATTGTGAGTGCACATGGAAGGAGGATGGTTGGGAGAAGGAGGGGCTACCCGAGGGGTAAGGTATGGAGGATAAAGTGTAGCTCTCCTGTTGTTTCTGAGGAGACCTTTTTACACTTACATCCCCACTCTGTTTTGTCTCATCTCCTGGTGGAGTGAGCAGGCTGTCAGCAATAGATATTTGAGCTCAGAGGAGACAGAAGTGAGTGGCCAACAGGTGCTTCCCTTCTTAGCTCAGTGGTGGTTTCGTATGGAAAGGCAGGTCTAATCCTGTGACCAGTTGGTATCACCTGGGAGAGCAGAGGTTAATGTTTCAAAGGACGAGGAAAAGCTGTTGGTAAGTGACATTGAAAGGAGATATGAATATTTTAATACCTATGATCAAGGCCAGTGGGTTGTACTACATGCACATGTTCTATTTTGGCTGGAGCCCTTCTGAGTGCTAGTTGTCTGGACTGTGGAAATGTAGCAAAGGTCTACATTAACAAGTACATTACAGTGTTCCTCTATTCCTTTTCTCATGTACATAGTAAAACTTTTTTATAAAAGAAGGGGCCAGAAAGAATTTGGTGATGATAGATGACCTCTTACTGTAATCATCTTAGCAAGCCACTCTTGCCTGTGATGTGTAATGTGATTGTAAACTAACACTGTACTTCCTATACGGATCAGCAAATTAGTATCAGCAGAATTACCAGCATCTGTAAAGGTTTTTCATTGTTCCTAATACTTTTTGCTTCTTTCAGTCTCAAACAATATTAGCAGCATTTGCAACAGAAGACAAATCAAGAGTAAGCATACAAAAAGGAACCCTCCTGGTTATGTGGTGGTTTTTTTCTCCTTTCTTGGCTTGCTTTTATTGTATTGCTCTCAAGACAGACACAGTAAAGAGACAGTGATTATATCTACAGCATTCTGAAATAATTACTTTACTACTACTCACTAGAAAGCTGAAATAGCTGCAGTAAAGCCAGAGTATTAGTAAATATTTCTAATATGCTGTATCAACCTGCCATTTATTAGAAGCCTTTGATGTCCAGTGTTCTCCACACTATTTGTATAAAATATTTGAAAAGAAGCACAGTTGGATAGAGATGGAAAGTGCAAATTTTGAAAGAAAAGTATAAAATATATCTGTATAATTCAGTAGATATTAAGTGGATTTGTAATTTGTCTGTAGATCTATAATTTAGTGTAATGTAATTATTCTGTGCATTTTGTATGTCTTCATTTCTTGTGTGCAACTGGATGTAGGTAATAGCAAGAATAATGTTCAGAACTTCTTAATGGTGTAAAGCCCATGCTTGCTGATAGGAAAAATGTTGCGTAAAACAAGTGGCTTACACTGACATTTGAGTGGGGTTTTTTCTTGTTTGTTTGTTTGGTTTTTTGTTTCTTTAACATGTCTAGCAACTGCTGAGCCAAGTACGTAGAAGCCTTTACCCTCCTAGGTCAGATTCCAGCAAAACCATGTTGCATTTATAGAATAATGCCATACGGCAAACTGACTCAGCTTTAAGCACTGCATATGGTCCCGAGGGGAGAAATTACCCATCCAAATGACGGGTGGATGGCAGGCAGGCAGGCAGGCAAGTTAGGATGTAGCTGCAGTGTGCTCATACTGTTTCACTAGGGCAGCATACGTTCAAAATAGCTGCTTGGTGTATTTGAATTTGATCCTCATAACAGTAAGGAGCATGAGGGGACTGGAAATAAGAACAAAACCTCTTTCTCCTTACGTTGCTTCTCTAAAGTATTTCTGATACATTGAAGGGAATTAATGTCTTTTGGCATGGTTTATTTCATTTTCCAGAGTGGATCTGGTAAGTGCATGGGAATCAAATGCAATTATAATAGCCCATTTCTCTTTCCTAAATAAAGGTTGGTATGCTCATTTTAACTAACATGTCAGTGGTTGTTTAGTTCAATGTAGTCAAAGTCAGTCTGTAACAGCTAGGAATTTAATTTTATTGTCTCATACTGGAGGTTTTCTTGGGAACCTACGGTGGTAAGGAATCCTGCTTGGGTTTCAGTCTATGTGAAATGAGTGGAATAGTGGAGAGCAAATTTACACGTTCTGTACTTTGCAGGAAACGAAGTAAATATCAAGCACTAAATGAGGTGTTCCAAAACGGAGATAATATTTTGGGGGAAAAAATCCATCCATTCTGTTAGTTTGACAATTCTGTATATATACAGTAAATATATATACTGTATATAAATATATATATACTGTATATAAATATATATATATACTGTATATATACCGTAAATACCATGAAATTTGAGTAAAGCCAGTAATGTTGTTGGATAAATTCATTAGTGCATTAGTGGTAGCTGCCCTGAAGTCTTGTAGTGCTCAAACACCACCACTCATCCTTCCTGTTTGACTTTTTTGAAAATAACTGTTCAACCCTCGTGCTGTACAGTTACAATTTTGGTGGGCTGACAAGGTGCTTATTGGTTGTTGTCTAAAGAAAATTATGCTTCAGTGAATGGCGCAGTCAATGCTGTCACTGAAGGACTGGGGCTGGTGTCAGGATGTTCAGTAGAGGGCTGAGACTTCAGGTGTGAAGAAGGCAATGAAATTTGAGAAGTTTGATAGTGGCATTGCAAATTGCTTTCTTTCCTCTATCTAATGGCAGTGGCTTTTCTCCTCTTGGCTGGTCCTCATGATATAAGAAACCTGCTCCTGAGTGCTGGGGACTGAGGGTCACCAGCTCTCCAGCAGTCTTGCTGAGGTGCACCTGTGCCTCATCCTTCCAGTGAACCCTCATGAAGCCATGAGATGGGTTGTGCCATACTTCTTCCTGTCACAGGCATGACAAAGCCTTTCAAGTGATCTTTGCGTTGAAGAGCAGTTTACTGAAGAAGGGATATGCTTCTTTCTTGTGCTTGCATGCACTTTAATCTCCTGCACATTCAATCTCGAGTTTTATAACCAGGCATACTGACAAATGAAACCCTTTGGATTCAGTGGCATGTATAGCAATGTTGACTCCTCCCTGAATCTTGGAAAGTGTAGAACTGGTAGAGTCCTTTCTATACTCTTTTAGGTTTTTAAGAACTTACCTGTATGTATGAGTAGTGTTGAAATATTAAAGAATTTACATCACCTATGGAGGGACAGAATGTAGCACACTATTCATATTGCATTGGATTTTAACTAGAAAAACATTCCATATGTGGTATGATCTCATCAAATCCTAGAATTAACTGAGAATATATTTCCATTACTAAGGATTTATACTGAAGTGAGAAATTTGTAGGTAATGGAGGAAGTAACAATTTGGTGCAAGCTGAGCCATTGTCCTCGTCAATGTCATTAATAAAGAGCTCTGAGCTGGAAACTTTGTGAAGAAAATAATCTAATTGAAAAAATATTGTGCATTTGGACCAGCTTTCTCAATTTTCACTACTCATGAGCGTAGCAACCTTTCCCCCCAATATCATGTGCTGTTTCCAGTGAAATAATCAAATTTCTGAAATAACACCATCATAGGCAAAATAATTTTTTAAAAAATTAATCTATTCAGATCAATGCTTTTTATTTTAATAAGTGTAGCCTTCTACCCACTGCAGTATCAAACCTAGGCTCTATTAATCATTCTGCACCCTGTTACTGCTCCCCAAGTTGCATGCTGTGTGATTTTTTTCAAGTGCTTATAAAACATATTATTATGACTGCGAAGTATTTAGACTGTGTCCACATCTGTTGTTGCACTGATCTCCTATATCTGTACCCATTCTTCTTTTATAAAAAAAACAAAAAACAGTTCCCTAATTTTACTATAGCACCAGCTTGAAGTGGTATATTTTCTGCTTACTGAAGTAAGGCTAAAAGCTGATAAGTCTTTAAAATCCTATTTTAGACCGAGTACTAGATTATATGCTTGAAAGGAAGTGAATAGGTATCTTTTTACTGATGACAACCAGGACAGATGAAATTCACTTTCTAGGCCAACCTAGTTTTTTAGGTTGCTTTTTATAATAAAACCTACACTTGCAACCATTCAAAGATATTGCTGACCAAATCCATGGAAACAAAATTATTTGTATAAAAGGCACAACAATAAATGACCATTAACAAAAAAAAAAACCCAAAACCAACCCAACAAACCAAAATGAAAGCAAACAAACAAAAACAAGAAAAAAAAACCAGCTTGGGTTTTTGAATTATTATTACTTTTTACTTTATTTGGTTTCATTTACTGCTTAAACCTTCCTAACTGAACCTAGGAACATCTCTTGACTGTTGTAGGTTCTGAGTGTTTTCTTTCAACTTAGAGAGAGAGAAGCGAGGCTTTCTATATAAATTGCAGAATGAGATGGAGAAGCTGGCTAGTTCTGGTTTAATAGCTGCATTGAAAACCTTTATGTTTTAATTTCCAGGTTTTTAATGTTCCATTGGTTTAATTAATATCCAGTATTGATGCTTTCATAGAGTACTTGAGGCGGATATGTACCGGTTACTATCAACATTGGGTGACTGGTAATTCCTTCATCTTTGTCACCTTGAGGGCAGGCTGGTAATGGTCAGAGCTTTTGGGTTGCATGTTCCTATTTCCAGTCAGAACACACCTACTCAAGATTTATTTATTTTTTTTTAAATTTGATTTACATACTCCCACATTTCTGAAAGTCTGGGTACAGTTAGGATTGCACAAAATGCATTTTCTATTTTTTGAAGAGACGCTATCATTTATTTCCAGGAAGGGCTGGGGACTTTTGGGGCTCCCTAGGTGAGTTGCATGTCTGTCTTCTCCCTCAGCCTTAGTGGCAGCTGAAAGAAGTCTATCAGTATCTCTGTACTATAGATATTTACTCTTCATTCTTTTCTGAGGCTGAAAATATTTTTTCAGAAACCTGGCAAAATGTGTCAGAAAAGCTTGAAATTATTAAACTCATTCCTAAAGTCTCTTGCATAAGCAGGAAAGCTAGGTTATTGTATCTTTTCATCCCCCCTGGAAAAGCACCTCTCTGTCTGCACATCTTGTGATGTCTTCTGACAATCCTGTACAGTTGATGGTTCTGCCTGATTTCTGTCCTCCCCTAGTATGTGGTTCTTACCTCAAAGTATTCACACAAATGCTGGACAATTGTGCTGCCAGACCCCCACCAGCAGATTTCTAGGATATTTTGCCTAGACATGGGGTCTGGAGCAGATTGCTTTGATGGTCAAGAGAATTAGAAGCCTGATTATCTGGGACTGGTGGTGTATTCAGAAGAAGGATCTTGCGTGGTTATTCATTGAGAGCTCATTTATTACCAATAATAGTAATTCCATTTTGGGCAGACACTGCAACTTTTCACTAAACCACAGGCATGCTTTTCTGCTCACTGCCTCATGAGCTTCCTGAGCTGTTGGTTCCTGTGAAGAGTTGGTACCTTTGCCTCAGCATTCTCATGAGGAAGGCAAAATAGTGACTGACTCACTTGAATAACTGATGAGTTTGCAGCAATCATGATACGGTTTTTCAGAGAGAAGTATGCCTTCATGTAAAATGCTCTTCTTACCAGTAGAGTGAGGGAAATTACACCTTGAAAGATAAGTTTCTGATGATCTTCTTCGCCTTGAAGTAGCGATTCCTTAGGAGAGCAGGACTGTGTCTATGCAAGTAAACCAAGACAGTGTCTAAGAACATCTTCCCTCAACTGGGTTGCTTTTTGTACTGCACAAATTTGAACCTTCCTGTTCGAGGAAAAGAATTTGTAACATCAAATTAGGTAATCACCTCTTTTAAAATGTACCTGTTTAGAAGGCAGCATGTTCAGAAGAGCCAAAACTCAACTCAAGAGCCAACATAAAAAGGGAAAGATTGCTTATGCAATCGTAAGCAATATCCCTGTTTCCACTGTCTGTTTAAGTAACTTGGCTGTTGAACTTGTTATTGAACATAGAAAGGTGAAAAGGCCAGGGCTGCTAGTAAAATCCCTTTCTCTTTTTTGACCCCTTGAAAGAAAGGTATGGTAGGCACTGTTTTGTTTCAATCAAAACACATTCCTCTTGTGCTGTGCCTTAATCCTAGTGAAGATCTCTGACGCAATCCTATGTGTATAGGGTCCATAAGGCAAACTTACCTGGGATGCTAATGTGGGTGGGAAAAGGACCCAACCAAAAGACCTTACCCCTCCCTTTTGTCCTCCTTTGAAGGCTGGGAAAAGCAGAATTTATATTGTTTAAGTAGATAGCTCTGTGTCAGTAGCATGCAAGCTGCTCAGCCTTCCTTAGTCTTCTTAACATAATCTGTCAGATGCATATACTTCACCTCCTGTCGGCTGAAAAAAGGGAAAATTTTAATTGAAAATAGAAAATTAATAATAATTTTAAAATCCAGAGATGTTTACACTGGTTGATTCTGTGAGCACTTGTTCGTGATGACATTTCCCCATGTTAATATTTTATGAGGGCATTGTACAGTGGTTGACACTTGACTTTGCTTTCCTGTAGTTGGTACATTTTACCTGTTCTCCTCAAACTGGTATTTTTGCCAAGACAGGATTAGTAGGAGAAGGAACAATGCTGTTGATGAAGTAGGAGAAGGAACAGTACTGCTGATGAGTGCTCCAGCAGTTGACTTTAGTGTAAAGCTACAAAAGGTTGTAAGGGCTGAGCATGATCTGTGTAACTGCTTTGCTGTTCCCAGCCTCTGTATTTTTAGACTATGGCTTTCTGTAAATTCCATCCATGCAGTATCACTCAGAGGCTGGTCATGAAAAAGCCTTCTTACCAAATACATTTTTTTATTCAGTGTTCCATTTCCATCCATACAAGGCTGCTTTTTTTTTTTTTTTTGGCTTTTTTTTTGGCTCTTTTTTTTTTTTTTTTTCACTTTTTTTTTTTTTGGCTTTTTTAATTTTTTTTTCCTTTCTTTTTTCTCTTTTATGGTCAGCAAAACACTGTGAATTTGTGCTAATGTGTCTTGTGCTTTTGTGTTTCATGATCTTAAGCTGTGGGGTATTTTTAGAGTGAAGAGGTGGACAAGAGCTTTGTCTCCTGTTCAGATAGAGAGATTCAGCATATGGTCTCACTGGTTACAGATTTACCATGGCAAGAGGTAGGTAGGACTATCAGATCAGTGCTAGCATTCTCCTAAATATTTGTTTTTCTAAATGTCAAAAAGGAAGAAATTGGAAATTTTGGAGTATATAGGGAGTTTATATAGGGAGATGTAGGATTCAGAAATTGAAGGAAACGTGTGTGTTTATTTAGACAATCTAAACCCTAGAAGAAGCCGAAATAAATCTTTGAAGTGTAATTGCCAAGCAGTCTTCTCCCATTTAATTGGTATTTAAATGTTGGCTAACATGGATCTTTGCCATTAACGACCTTGGTTAACTTGGTTTGAGCTTTTTATTTTATTACACTGGTTTGTTTGTTTTATGTTAATTTCACTTTAGTGTTTGGATCCTTGTAAAATATTTTTTTTCCTAAAAACAAACATCAAACATCCAGAATATCTGTTTTGTTTTAATATTTAAACATTTACACACATCTTGGGCATAATTGTGTATGCATTTTATAGCATGAAAAAGCAAACCATATTGATTGTAAATCGTAAACATGTGCACTGCAAACCAAAACCATACTTTTCTGTGCACCTTGCTTTTTCTAAGTTTTTCTTCTCATCATATTTTAAATATTTCATTTTTATTAAGTAATTGCTGGCATTGCTTTTGGCTAATCCCACACCTTTTTTATTTTTATTTTATTCCTTTAAACCATTTCTTTTTTTTCTCCCCATCTGTTCTCTGCATCCATAACTTGTTTGGAATAAACAAACCTTAAAAAAGGTTTCTTGACCACAAGTCTGTTGCTGCTACAATCACATATGTGCTGTGAGTGGTGTGCAGCAGCTGAGGAGGTTCTGCTGGGGCAGGGTGGCCTCATCAGCATCTGTGTCCTCCCTGCTCCCAGCTGTGGGCTCACCTTACCAAAAGGCATGAGCTTGCTATGCATTTCCAAATGTGTAGTGACTGTCTGTGGAGATGCAGTCGCCCTTGGTGCTTTTCTCTGTCGCTGCAGCCCTCAACAGATGAGGGTGAATGACTCCTGCAATGTTCTGCTGCCTCAGGACAGTGCACCTGGATAAGGTGCTCATGGTACTTGTCCTGTGGAAAGAAGTATTCCAAAATTTGCCCAGCAGAAGGATCTAAACGCAGCCTCGTTTTTTTTCTTCCTGCTGAGTCATTGTCCCTTATCCATCAGTAATCTTAATTGTGGTTGAATTTCTGCTTATGTATTTTCATTAAATTTTTTATCGACTGTTCTTCACCTAGGGTATGGTGGGGAGGGGATTCTTGGTGTGTTCTTGGGGAGTGTTCTTGGTGATTGTATGTGTGGATTCTTTTATACAGCTGTAATTAAAAGGCACAGTGAACTTAAAGTGAGAGAGAGAACATAAGTGTGCTGCCACTGCTCATTTGTTGTACAGTTTTGGTTGCGATGGAGCATCTGATGAAGTTGCCACACAACAGAACAGCTTTAGAGCTGCCTGAAGAAATTTCAGTCTCTGTCATTTCTCTTCCTTTCCTCCTTGTGTTCTCCCACAAGCCTAGTCTATTAAAATGACACAAAAAGCCTGTTCTGATCCATTTAGACACTCAAGCATGATGAAGTCATATTTGGACATGTTGAACTAGCAGTAGCAAAAGAATGTTGGAAACCAAGGACCAGTGTAGGCAGCTAGGTCATACAGGCCTTTTCATAGATTGATTGAACTCAGTCTTCAAACTGGTCACCTTACCTGCATCTGCTCTGCTTTGTTTGAATAGCTGCTCCAGTATTTGCCCAAACCCTTATCTTCTGTGGTTTTGCTTTTCTTTCTCTACATTTGTCTTTGAAGTAGATGATATGCAGCCTTCACTGTGAGCCATGGTCTGTCAGTACTAATTAGGCTTCTGTAACCAGTAGGGATTAGAGTGCATCTGGACTTGGAGCACTTTAAATGATGCTATTGCATTGGCCAACTCTGGATTGAGATGTCAGTCTGTGAGAGCTACTGTATTTTTTGTTGTTTCTCTATTCTTGATTCCACGTGAAAGGATTATGTTCCTCCTTTCTTGAATTTGTTGGCCAAATTTGTTAGTACTAAGTCTGACAGTCGGTACAAACAAATATTACGTGGCATATATGTACAGACAGGTCCTCCTGCACTTAATATCCCCTCTCCCCTTCCAAGTCCAAAACAAAACCCCTTCTATTTGAAATTATTTCCTTGGCATTATTCATAAATTCCTTTAATATTCTGTATGTGGTACAATTAAAAAAATTAATTACCGAGATCTACAGATGACATATCTTCAGAAATCATTTAGACATGAGTGTTTGTCTTAGTCAGATATCAGAAACTACATTTATAAATTACACATAGAATTCATAAATATGTCTCTAAAACGTGGGGTTCAGGCTTAACTGATGAAGTCCCACAAGTCTAAGTGTGGAATCCTAATCACTGTTTACCTTCTTTAACAGGTCTTTTTCTGGCCTAGAGGATTTTTTAAGTAACTAAGTCTTTAAAACAAATTCCCTTGCTGAATAATGAAAAATAAAAGTGTCTTGAGAGCATCTGTATCTTTGTTTCCTGATATTAAAGGGTTGGTGTTGCAGCAATGAAATAATGTAAATTTTAGGGAGAACCCCACCAGTTAGGTTTGTTGGTTGGTTGGTTGATTTTATAATGAACGCTTTTTTCTGTTGAAAACAATTTTTAGAATTGTATTTCTTTTTATAAAAACAGTATTTTAATGTGCTGTTTACTTACACTTCGGGTACCTGTGCTTTTATCTGTTTAACTGGTATTTTTATTCTTGAATATACCATAAAGAATTTTGCTTTTTCTGGTCTAAGACTTGGAGTAAATTCTTTACTCCTATATCTTGATTTTATGCTTACTGGAAATCTTTTATGAGAAATAGGTTTTATTTTTCAGGAGATATTTGATAAGCTCTTTGTATACATTTTTATGTAATTTGGTGAAGCAATGTCTTTATGTGTTTAGAAATGGGTACTGGCCACTTCTACTTATGGACACTGCCTGAAGAGATTTGTTGTCTTGTTTTCCCTATATTGAAGACAGTTATTTCATCTAATTTTTGGAAAATGTATCATAAGAAAGCTGTCCTAGACATGTACTCATATTAGAGTACAAAAATCACTGTACTTAAATGTAAATAAAATAGCCAGTTTTTATCTGGATGAATAAGTTATAAACTATTCTAGACAGCTTGACTCAATGAAATTTCAAACAGGTTTCATTGCAGTATTTTTTACTAGCCTTTTTCTTAATGCTATATTTTGACTTTTATGCACTAAATACGTTGTCAAGTGAAGGAAGTTGTGAAATTAGTTTAAAGCTGCATTAACTGGTTTTGGACTATATTTTTGGGATTGCTGGCAAAAATCAAGAGTGCTGATATAAAGATTTCTGTGTTGTGATAAGGTAGATTTTGAATTCGGACAGGAATTTACCTCTGAAAATATAAATTAAAGTTGATACTCCCCACAGTGTACAAATGTAACTTGTGTACATAAAATTCTAGATACTTTGTTTGCTCAGAGATAGGCAGCTTTTTTGAGTTAAAAATCTTTCTCCTGCAGTGACGCAGCTTTACACCTAGGTTGGAACATACATTTGTGTGATACCCCTTTCAAGAAGCTTTTACATACCAAGCTGTCAAACTGGAACATTACTTTCTAAATACTGTTCACATTTGCACTCATGAAAAAGAAGTGAAGTGTAGACTCAGGAGATGTAATATGAGAGAAACTACATGTATTGATATGCAGTCTGGATACAAAGACATTTTTGCAGTTTATCCGAGAGCTGCCATTGACTCCACTGGACTTTTATCTGGCTATATAACAATATGTTAAGAGATTGTCTTAAATAGAAACAACGTGATCTAAGCTTTTTTTCTATACTGCTGTGTGTAAGTGTAGCACATACTTAAATGCAGCACATTCAGCAGTGGAATTTGGGTTTTTTGGGGCAGTAATTAGGTATTTTCCTATTACACAATTTTCTATTTCTGTGATTTTAAAGGATTTTTAATTTTCACGAATACAAGTTGTGCCAGTAAAAAATACTAATATTTTTAGTTTTGTTGCATCCTCAGATAAAATACCAAATAATTACAGAGTAGGCACGTGCTTCATGACTTAAAAGTCAAATGGACATTTTCTGCCTTGAAACGTGAAAGTTACAGTTTTTGCTGGATTGAGTTGGATTGAGTTATTTTTCAATAACAATCCCTTTCATATAGAGAGAGAGATGAGGAGGTAACTGAGTTTGAATTAATCTCTGGGGTTTATAGTCTTTTCTGTCTTTCGTGTATCTCTTACTACAGTCCCGGTCTGTGCAGTTTTAATGCCAGCAGATCCTTCGGTTCTGGTGGAAACAAGTGTCATCTGTTAGGAATCCTGCGACTACCAATTCAGAGGGGAACCAAAGCGTTTCACTGGGTCTATCTGGGCTCCGGCTGGGCGCCGCTGAACCTAAGCGGCCGTCTCGGGCCGGGCGCCTGTATTTTAAAATGGGTGTTTACCCCTTTTCGCGTGTTTTGTATCCGTTGTGGCGTGGGCGAGAGCCACGGGGAGAGCAGAAGGTCGGGGCGAGGCCGGGCAGGCTGCGTCAGGAGGCTTTTCCGAGGGGCTCCCATCTGTCAGGCCTGCGCTCTCATAAAGCTTGTGGCAGCTGGCTCGGCTTGTCGCTAATCCATTCATCCCGACTATGGATCAGGAGGTGGCCTGTCCCTTTCCGGAGGCCTCTGGACCTCAGGAGAGTTGCTATAGCCCCTGAGAGGTCCCACCGGACCCGCCGGCAAGTCTAATGGTGCGGGGCACATGCAGGCCGAGCGTGGGGCGCGTGTGGCGGCTCCGGGGCGTTGTGCCGGGGACAAAGCCGCTTCCCTCCCGGCTGACCCGTTCTCTGGGCCTTCATCAACAACTCTACCCTCGCAGTTGAAGCGCTCGGCACGGGTGGAAGATGGTTCCTAATGTAATGCGGTGCTTGGGAAGGAATTGTCAAGCCCCGAAATGTTTTCCTGCGCGTCGTGCAGCTCGGCGTGCGCAGGCTGCCGAGCAGAGTGAGCTCCTTGGAGCTCCAGATGGCATCGACGACTGTGAGAGACCAGGGCTGTACGTGATCTTTCCTACTGCTTTTCGGTGTAGGCGTATTATTGCTGTTACAAATAATTTATGAGTATAGTGGTTATTTAAAACCATGTAGTAGGTTGCGTTTCCCTCCCCTATCAAGGGTACATAGCTTGTTAACTAACAAAAGCGGTGAGATAGTTCCTGCCCTAAAAGTTAACAGCCTTTTGTGCACAAAATCTGTCTTTGAGCCTGGAAGGTCTGAGAGGAGGATTGCTGAGAAGGAGAGATGCGGCAGAAGATAAAAAGTTCAGAAAGAGAACAGGAATAGAAACATGCCGGGGAGTATATGTGTGGCAGAGCAGCGCAAGAGCTGAAATGCTGTAAAATGGGCTGGCAAGACCTTACAGGTGAGGAATGTGAGTCTTCAGTCATCTGTTAGAAGTAGTACTTCTTTCTTGCATTAAAGAGAGCCTGAATATATTGGGATGCTCATGAAGCACTGGATGGCCATGAATCCAAACCATAAAAGCAGAAGATGCAGGCAGTAATAATTAACTGGCTTGCTCCCTGTTGTGGTTCCCTGGTTAGTAGAAGCATCACATCCTCAGCTACTGCGTGCTTCTTGCAACAGCATCAGTAGATGTGTAGTTCTTCTATGTATTTTACTAGTTCTCAAAAAAAAAAAAAAAAAGAAAAAAGAAAAAAAGCTAAATCCCAGAAGTCACAAGGTAATTAAACCGCTCAAAAGAAATTAAGAAATTGGTTTTATTCCGCAAAAGAAGTGTCTGCTACTTTTAACAGAATCCCAATTTAATGATTGGCATCTGTTGCAGCAAACAGCTTTGGGGCAGTCCACAAGGAAAATGGATGCACTGCTACTGCTGGATTTGATTCCCCAGTTGATGGTTGACATGACCTTCAGTGCACATGGCATGTTAGAAGATGCAGGGCACAGCAATTTGAACTGACATGGAGGACGGAGTAGAAACAAAACAAAACTGCTCAAAGCTCTTTCACAAGCTTCTTACACCAAAATTTTGTGGCAGAAACTTGCAGAGGCTACAAGGAAAGCAGTATCACATTCAACACTATTTGAACTGAGAGGTGGCTCATCTCCACAGATGAATTGCTTTAAAAGCATATTTAGATGAATACATATACAATAACAACAAATAAATCTATTTAGTCCTCCTTTTTTATGGTAAGATGACTCTTCAGAAAATGTATTTTAACTGAGTAATTGTGTTGAAACCCTCAGGAAGAAGGCCAAATTATACAGAAAAGATAAACAGAGCAAGCAGTGCAAAATCTCAGAGCAGAAGCTAGGTTAAGAATTCAGAACTCAGTGGACTGGGCTTTATGGTTTTGTAGCTCTGCAATAAACCCAACTCTGGTCTGTTTCAAACACAAATATCTGTCTGGAGTAACTACATTGCAGTCCAGGCTTACATGAATAGTTAAACTCCCAATACCTTGAATACACTGTGGAAACATGGATAGATGAAACTGAGCGTTAGATAAAATTGGATTTGGCATAGTAAATTTATATAGACTTTTTAGGCCTGTGCTATTTCTGTGGGACGCTGTTCTGTTTTGAATCTAATTTTAGTCTGGAGAACTCATTTGATTTCCTTTTTCACATCCATATGTGCTCATATGGTGAATTTATAGTCTCTTTACTAGGTTTTCATTATGTTAACTCTAATTATTATAGCACTATGGAAGCTGTGCCATAGTTCATACTGTGATATAGGTTCTTGCATTTAGTCAGTAGAAGTATTTTTTGTTTTAGTTAAGCATTCCACTATTGGGACTTAGGAGTTCAAAACAATTTGGGGGGGGTGTATAGATGGATTCAAGAAGAAAGCATGGTAAATCTATTCATAACAGTTTTTTTTCCTAGATGAAACAAATAATTTAGAATTTAATGAAATTTACTGGCAGTGAAACCTAGCACATGAATGGAATTAATATTAAAATACTCCACAGATGCTGAAAGTTGCTATGTAAATAATAATAAATGTTTTTTTTAAATATGAAAATAGCACCCTAAAAATATGTGCTGCCCTGTTCCCTCTGTAATTTGATGGCTCATAGTACATATTCTCAGCCCTGTGCACGAGGCCTTTCCCATTGGTCGTGTCACTATTTCACATGTCTTTTCTCTTCAAGGTGAGATTGGAATGAGAGCAGAAGCTCTGGCAGTGGGTTTTACTTAGATACCAATGCCAAGGATTAACTATTCAGTGCTCAGTGAAAGGCCGTGCTCTGCGGAGTCTGTTATGAGAAGTGCAAGATTTATATAAATACAGCTTGACAAGTATGTGTTTCTTTAAAAATACTGGCTACTTTCTCCTTAGTTGTCTTCCTGGCTCACTGGTATTCCCCTCCCCAAGGCATCAGTCTTTGGTGTGAAATGCTGTGTCCAAGTCTGGATTACAGAATCCTTGATACTGCACTCCCAGGAACACGCTGGGGAAGTTACTGGAGGAGTGGGCTTAGTGCTGGGAAGGGATTGGCACCAGGAAGCCACTGGAGGAGAAGGGCTCAGGAGGAAGGCTTCTGGGATGGGTGAGGGAGGATGGAAATGCTTCAGGCTCTGATGAAGCCCAGAGGGCTTCTTGGGAGGAAGGGCTTGAGCTGAGATCCAGCAGCAAAAAGCTTAGAAAAAGTGGAGGGTGAAAATGGAGGTGAGGACATAGAAAGGCACGGTGATGCTCCATCTTGCTAATGAAGGAAAGATGAGAGATGAGGCAATAGTTGATGAAGTTGTCAGGTGATTGATTCCCATGTTGTGGGCAAGCAAGTTGCTTGCCTGTTGTAAGGATTCCTGTACTGTTTCCTTCTAATGCAAGACAGGTCTTCTTCATGGTCTCTGGCCTCACACATATTCCTGTGAAACCTATCCCAGTTGTGCTGCCACCACTGCTTACATCCCAGGGCTTTTACTGAGTTCTTTTGTGACCTGCCATAAGCCAGTCACATGGCTGGGACATGGTTATGTTAGAGTGTTGTCTCTCCCAGGTTTCCCACCAAGTGTAGTGTGGTGAAGACTGATTTTTAGTAAGTAAACGAATACGTTTGCAGCTTACATTAAGGCAGAAGATAGCATTTGGCACATATTTTATAGTGGTATTTTGATGTTCCTGTGTTTTACAGTTAAATTCTAGGATATGCTACAGATGAGCATCTATGTTTAGTGCACTTCCATGCCACCATAGCAATCTTTTCTGGCCTTGTAGTTGCTTCTTCCTGAGCAGTATATGAAAAAGGTCTTTATCATCAACTTTTCTTTTGCAGTAATGAAGTAGGTGCAGGGAAATAAAAGGTAATTAGCTGGGCAGGCTTTGACCTGAACTTAAAGGCTTTAAATGACTAGGAAAACCTACCTATTGCCATGTTTGTTTTTTAACTAAAATGTGTGAATGGAAGAAGACATATTCTATCCTGCTGCATAATTAACAAAATGTGTTTAACCTGAAATATAAGACAATGTAAATGGATGAATAGCAGCAGAAACAGCAGTTCTTGCAAGGGAATCACCCAGGACTTCTGTTGTTTATTGATATTTAAAGGAAAACTGATACAGTAGAAATATATTTCATTTTTAGCCAGAGGCTGAAACACACATCTCTTCACCATTCACAACTTTTTAGGAGGAGCCATTTGTGCCTGCAGCCTGCCTTTGAGGAAGGAGAGACAGGAGTAAAGTTGTATGTATCATTTTTATATTTAAAAAATACTCTGTAGAAATAGTGGCAACAGTACTCTATAGTGGAAATAACACTTGTAATTCAGGGTGTATGTTGTTAGGTTTGCTTAAATACCTTCTTAGCCTGTCTTCCCTCACACCTTTTCCTCTGCAACCTTCTTACCCTTAGACCTCTGCTCCCACCTGTAGCAAAAAGGGGGAAAAAGGGAGAAAAGGTGAAAGAAAACAAGGAAACAGTTAATTTGTTGATGCTTGGATATTCACTCTGAAATAAACATGACAACAGGGTCAGCAAAGCATACATTCAAACCCCTTGATGGTGGAGCACTCCTGCACATGGGACAGACCTTTAAGGTGTAATCACAGAAGATCATGTGAGATCCACTCACTTGGGTTTGTACATAGAACGTTGCATTATCTTACTCTGAACAGGGCCTGTCTTGCATTAAGTACCCCGACTGGAAGGTTGTGCCAGCACTTAGGGAATTTTTCTCACTTCCATCTTAAGTGCAGATATTACTCAGAGTTTTTCCCCATTTCTGCTTATGCTAAATTGCCCTTTCTTTTATTTAGCTATCTTCCCTGTCATGTTTATCTTGTGATCATTTTAATTTATGTCGTTTATTGTAACTTTTTTTTCACAGGCACTCTTCATTTGTAATTAATGATGTTCATAAAATATTAGTCTAATTTTTCTGCAGATTAGGAGTAGCTCTCTGTACAGTAATAGTTTTGGAAACCATTCATAACAGAACATCTGGTATTTCAGAACCAGTCAACTTCTAGCTTCCTTTTTGCTATCCCTCATTAGTATGTTACTTACAGCGTCTGATTTCCAAGATGTTAAAATTTATCATACCTTGGGAAATCACATGGATTTAATGTGAATAAATATATTTTTATATATAATCTCTCTTCCCCTGAAGTGATACTGTATAGTAAGTGCACACCAGTTTTATCACTGGAGACCAGATTTTTTTCCCTCATGTTATTTTTTTCAGAGGAGCACATGTGATGTCCAACTTCTGACTTCAGCACACCATTACCAGAAGTTATTCTGTACATTTTGTCTCCCCAAAACTTTCACCTGTTCCACTGTTTCATTAGAGTTCCTTCACATAAACAGTGTGCTAGGTTTCCCTACAGAAAATTTTCATACACCGTGGAGAGTAGGAGATACCTAAACCAGGTAGTTCATGGAACTAAAGAGGAACAGCAAATTGAACATTGTTCTGTATTTAGAAAGACTAAGAACTATAATTTGCAAGTTCAAGTTCAGGATAGTGACCTGGGCTGCTCTGATTCTTGGCTTTTGAGGTAAAAGGCTTTTTTGTGTCTTTTGATCTTGAGGTTTCTGGTTTCATACAGCTATAAGGACATCCCACGGATGCTTTCTTTGTCTTAGGAGTGGGCAAGACCATTTTTAATTCCAAATTGTCTCCTCGTATACTACAGTGAGCTGCTTAACAGAGCTGTTCCTACCTCCAGGGAATTTACTAACTTCTTCACTTTATCTGAAAAACCTTTTGATGAAAGAATCATACAGCCTTTCTGTAGCAGCATTTTATGTCTTAAGAACTGGAGGTATAATGATGAATGCTAAAAATCATCAGGTTAGATCCATCCAGGCTTTAAAGACTGCTGTAAAGGAGCTGGACTCGGGCTCAAAAGTCTTTGTGTGGCAGCATAGGTTTTAGACCATGTGTTGTTTGTCTTGGTGTCCTCTCTTCTTTTCCGTCGACACAGTTGGGTGCGACCCTTCTAAAAACCACGTTGCTTCCTAGCACATGTGAAACCTGAAATCCTGGGTTTAGACTATTTCCTGCCAGCACACAGGACTGAGGGAGCAGAAGTTTCTTACTCCTGCCACTGATGACAGGATCATGTGAAATGGACAGGCATTTCCAGCTTTTTTTAATTTTTCCAGCTTATTTGTGTGGTGATGGCAAACCCACCCCAGGTACTCTTAGTCTTTGACCCACCCTTCAGTGCACAAGAATCTGTTTATTCTTTCTTCTTGCTGTGAAGGTGACATTACTTTCGCAATCACCTTTCCAGGAAGGTAGAAGAAATCCAGGCCCTTATTACTGATCCTTCCCAGACAGTGCTCTGGTGTTTTTATTTCATTCCTCTTAAAACCCAGCTATCAACTTGCATGTTTTTAGCCAAACTGCTTGCTTCCATTGCCAGGGCCTCTCTTTACTTCCCCAATGTCGAAAGGTTTATTCTTCCTATAGTGACAAAGCAGATCAGTCCCTAAGGATATTTATAACAGACAACGAAAGGACAAACAGCATAACCATATCTGTGCAGAGACTGGTCAACTGAAGAATTAGATGCATTAAAGTCTCTTACTAGGCTATTGGGGTGGAGTTCCCTTCTGTCATCAGAGAGTGTTCAAGCTACTTCTCTGGCCTCACTGAGGAATGCCACCATTCTTGATGTCCTTGAAACACCAATGGGGAACTTCTCCCCAAACCTCATGGAGCTCAGCTCCTGCTGGGAGCCACCCTAGGCATGCAGGGTACTTTGGGGAGAAAGTCCTGCAGCAGGTCCTTACCTACTGTATTTTGGTTTGTCAGTGTGAATAGGGCTTATTCCTTTACCTCTCTGCATTTGCCCTTCACAAAGGTGTACATGGGTTTGAAAACATGGTGTTACTTCCTGGTAACTGATGTTCTTCACATGAAACTCACATAAACATTCAAAATTAGCATTCCTCTTTTCCTGCCTTACCTCCTCCACCTGAAAGTCATTTTGAAACTCTTGTCTTTGAGATAGTGCAGTCAGATTAATAACTGCTGTGGCATGGAGCATGCTCTGGTTTACATGAACAGGAGAGCAAGCATGTGGGAGGACCACACTGGAACGGCAGATATGTTACTGGTACGGGGCATCTGCTCCTGAGTGGTAGGATCTATCTGTCCCCTCCTGTGGGAGTGTACCTATGAGCTGTGGGTATCAAAGAAATGAGGTTGCAATATACCTAACCTTTCTTTTCCCCTTGACCTAAATCTCCTTTGTTTCCCATTATCTTCACTGAAGTTTTCTGCATTCAGATTTTAACTTCAAGCAAATCGGTCATCTGTTGTTAAAACATTCAGTTGATTTTAAAACAAGGTTCTCTCCTGTTCAGAAACACACCATCCCATTTACTCCAACATGCCAAGCCATGTTTTTAAGCTTCACTCATGTTCTTCTAAATGAAAATGTCACACTTCTTTTTCTAGCGAACTTGTGAAACTGGTCAAACTAGACTGACACAGCAGCGTAATATACACTCGCTGCTGCTTTAGCTTTGTAGACAAAACGCAACCCTAAGAATGCCTGTGTCTAGCTCAGGGTAGATTAAAGCATGTGCTTTCTTGTAGGATAAATTATGTGGAAATCTAACTCACCTTGATGTGTCCTCTCCGTCTTTTTCCTTCTCTCTTTTCTTCATTCCCTCTCTTCTTTTTTCCACTGCCCCACATTGCTATAGAAAATAGTAGAGACAATTTTGAAGAGATGAGACTCTTCTACCACGTGGAGTAAGGAGTGATAGCTGGGGGAGTGAAGAGTGAAAACCACATTGAAGTATTGATATTGAGATGGCAGATTTATCTTATCTGGCGTTTTGAGCCTACAAAAGAAGGGAGGAGGTAGTCTGTTTCTGGAAGAAAAATCATAGTATGGGTCACTAGAGACCCAGTGTACTCTGGAGTAGTTTGGGATCTTCAGATTTGTTGCATTCCTACTAATGGTATTTACAGTTTTCCTTTATGACTGTTTAACCTAGGAAGGGGAAGTTCAGAGCAGTGATTATCATTTGCAACCCCCTCGTTTCCCATTTATGTGATGGAGCAGAGCAATTCCTGGATTTGAAAAGCTGATACTAACCTATTCTCAACAATATATATTGAATTTCTTGGTAATCTCTCTATTGTCTTGTCCTCTCTCCAAGAAACTTCTTCAACGTACCCGCATGTTCCTCTTTGTCCTCTCCCACCCAGCAGTACATACCTTACAGGCACATTTGTGCATGCAGTATGTTAGAAATAAGTGTTAGTGCTGCAATGATAAAATAAGCTAAGATTGCCCTTTTAGCTATAAGTAGCCTTGTAAACTGAAGTATTTGGGAATGAAAAAAATTGCTTACTTAGCTATGTGTAAGAGGTTACTGTTTACAGTAATACAGAAATGGGAGAAGAGGAGCAATGTGCCATTCTGAACATAGACTCCAGAACAAGTTTCCAAATAGAACAGTAACTTCTTACATGTGGCGATCAAAATGGTGGTGGTGGTGACACAACTTGCTTTTATTTACCTGATTCACAAACTGAGGAATGACCACAAAAAATATTTGCAAGGTTTATTAACCCTACTGTAGATATAGTCCTCTTTTAGATAAACAGGAAGAAAAGGTATATTTTTGCCTAATGCCAGATTTCTGAAAAAAATGATGGCTAGGTAGGAAGTATATTGAATGTCAAAAATGGTAGATTTCTGTACTTAAAAGTATACACAAAAAGTACTCTACCTCCCTGGTTTTCACTTCAGGGTAATAGTAAATAAAAACCTTTCACTCTTTCAATCTTCTATTTATTAAAATTTATAACAGCTAAATGGTGCTTCTTGCTGTTTGTTTCATGTTCCCAGGGCTGTCTTGTTTATCCCCAGGAAGAGGTGGGAGTGTCTCTTGGGATGCTAGCCTCACAGTCTGAGTCTGGGAACAAATTCATCTAACACAGCACTCCTAAATTAAAAGAAGAGTTACTGGTTGGTGGTTATGGAAATCCATTTAGGTGAACTTGTAACACAGAATCTACATTTAATTTGGAAATTATTATGGGCAGGCGTGATAGAGCTAATATGCAGGGTGTTTGACATTTCCGACTGTTTAAGTTGCTTATGGGTAGTTTTTTTAAATTTTTGAAAATTTTGCAAAAACAGCTCAGTCTTTTAAAAAAATGAGCTTAAGGAAAAATGCTTTTAAGCATATTAAATAAAGTGACACACCACAACCTCTTCAAACAGACCTTGCCAATCCCATTGTTCTTAGCAGAATCTTAAAAATGAGGTGCTGGGCTTGGGTCTCAGGGTAGCTGACTTCCTCTTGCCATAAATCTGCCCATGTTACCCACACCTGCCAGATCTGAGTCTTTAATCTGCTCTGTCCCAAGTGTAGCAAAGGTCTTCAAGGGAGCCTTTCAAGCATTTTCTTCTCACCTGTGCTAGGTGAGCACAGCACCATGGGCTGTGCCTGGCAACGGAGAAGGAAGAGGCTCTGAAAACAGAGATGGGGCCTAAGGACTGAGCTGAGGATGGGGAACCAGAGGAATCCTGAGCAGCTGCAAGGAAGAGTGTGAAGCATGTTGCAAAGGCAAGAGAGGATGACTGCCTGGAGGAAGGGGCAGAAGTCAAGGGAAGAAACCCAGGTCTGACGAGGAGCTGCTCTGGGGTAGGGCAGGAGTGGGCATTGGAGATGATGCTGGCAGCAGGGTAGGGCAGCAAAGGCTGGACACAGAAAAAGAGGAGGAGGAACACTGCAAGAGCAGGGGCAAGGGCAGGGCTTGAGTCCCTGGGGATGGGGGCCACAGGGAGAACAGAGACTGGGAGCTGAATAGACAGAAATTTAGAGGAAAACAGAGTGAAGCCTTTAGGTTTGTCCTGAGAATAAGACCAAAGCCTTCACATGGGAATGGTAGCAGCCCTAGGACATGAACAAACGGCAGGTGACAGGAAAAGAAGACCAAATCTCAGTTGATATCAGCATCCTTGATTTTCACATCTTAACTTTTGGTCATATTTTTGTGACCTAGTGTAATGTTGTAACATACAGAGCTTTGTGCATAGGGATGTTAAAAATATCTGACCTTGGAAGAATGTAGAATATCCTTAGTGAATGAGCATTTGTAACAACACAGCCTATATTTCATGAAGTACATACGTCAACATCCATGACCTCCAGTACTCATATTCTAAACAAATTATGACACATCTTGAGATTTGTGTGGGGTTTTTTAGAGGGAAGTGTTCATTGAAATAAGATGACTGCAATCTGAAGCAAACATACATGAAATTTTCCCTCATGAGAACTTCATATCATTTTTATACTGCAAAACTTCAGTTTTGGTTGTCTGTTTCTATGAAGGTGCTTGCAAACTGACTCAAAGGCTTAAGTTACTACAAAGAAGGTCACCTAAAGACTATCTGAAGGTGGGAAATCTGAGTGTTTGGCATGATTGTTAGACTTTTACTGGTACAGTTTATATAGCAAGAAACTCATTGCTTTTATATAGCAAGAAAGTCATTCCCTTTTTTAAAGTATTGGTTGGGGGATTTTGGTTGGTTAGGTTTTTTTGCCTTTAAAGGTGATATCACCTGATTTTAGAGGTGATATCCAAATGTATCTCTGTAAAGGCTTAAAAGGCTGTGGAAGTCTTGTCTAATTTATTATTAGTTGTTGTCTAATAACAATGTTTTCTGGCAATTGCAAAATGGGATCTGACCAATTCTAGCCAACAGTGACACTAAACCCATCAAGCTTGCTTTTAAAATGGTGTTTCATTTTAAATGGAGTTAAAGTGATGTTTTAAAAACAGTTCTGCTCCTTGGTGAAAATGATAGACAGCTGCTAGAGGAGGTAATGATCTGTCTTCATGTTTGATGCCTTCTTTTATCAGTCTGAGGCTTTTCACTGAGTCAGATCTATTGATTAGCATTAGTTTACTTCTCAGGAAGCCTGCTTTGCATTGAAATGTCTTGGGCTTGGGATATGAAATGCATGCCAAGCAAGAGCTTGAACTCTGCCTGATGCTGCCGGGTAAATTACATGTTTGCTGAGTGTTTAGCAAGGGTAATAGCTTTGCAGCCCCAAAAATGTTACATGGGGTCAGGTTTGTCTCCCATGAAGAAATATTGGAGGGGAAAATAACGGTGTCAGAAGGAAGATATAGTCTGTGCTTTACTTTCCTGTATGGAGTATAAATTTATGGAGTCACAGTGTAAGTGGGACTCTGGAAACTTGGGGTAAAACCTCTGCTTCACAGTGGCAGCTGTGTCTATATTCAAAAGAATGATAATAGAAGAGTGGGAGGAAAATTAAAATCTACATCATTACTGTTAATGAAATTCTCTTACCTCTTCTAAAATAAAAGAAAATAAAAAAATTAAAAGAACACACAAGATCAGCTTGGGGAGACTGGAATTTGGTTGAATACAATGTTTTAATCTAAAATACTAGCGGGCTTGTTTTGTTTTTCCTGTTTTGCTCGCAGGGTTCCAGGTGCAACACTCTAAATATATATGGTCACTTTGAAAGCAGAAGCTTACATATGACACTAATCAGTAATTATGCTAACTCCATTGGTGGAGGTTAGCAGAAAGCTAATTGTAACCTTCGGGAGGAGGAAAAAAAGTCTGGATATATAAAGCATAATTTTTAACAACCCATTATTTTATATTTAGCCTTCTCAGTATGTATTGAAAATCTATACTTTTTCTAGAAGTGCCTGAAAAATTTATTGTGGTAAGAAAAAATGAATGCAAACATTGGTATTCAGTAATATGATCTTATGCTTCATCTTTTACTTAATTGTAATTCTCATGTATTTTCCAAACAGTCCCACATCTTCCTTCACCCCTCCCTTATTCTCCCTTGCTGTGTTTTCTTTAGCTTATTTTTCTGGACAAGTCTTATACCTTTGTATGTATACTGTGATTATTCTGTGATTGACATTAACAGATTTGGTCTGTGCCTAATATCCACTTACTACACTGCTTGTAAATAAGAAACTAATATTTTTCCAACATTACAGTTTCTTTCATGTTAAAAAAAAAAAACGTTTAGTTGGTCATTGTAAGAGACTTAAGATAGACTGTAGGTGATATTGATTTCTTAAGATTTCTGGTACTGTCTTATTCCACCCCCTACTCCCCCAATCCCCAGGATTACAATTAGAAACAATTCAGAACACAGGTTGAAAAAAAAGGAAGCAATTTATGGTAAAACGATTCTTTAAAATAACATGGCAGTATCCTAGGTGTGCAGTCTTTCTTTCATGTGTTCGTTCACTTTTAAGCCATTTTCAAGAACAATACTGTATGTTGCACAAATATGCAGTAATTGCTTTACAAAAGATGTTTGCTTCTGTTTAATACCTAACTTTAAATAATAAAGGACATAGTGTTATTTACCTCAGAGATAACATTCTGAGAAAGGTGGCTCTTAATTTCCCTACGATCAAAACAGAGGAGAAATGGGGAAGGGAGAGCATCTCACGATTCCTGAAAGAACATACATCCCATTCTGTGTATCTGCAGAGAAAAATGAACTGCAAATGCTGAAATTTGCTAACAGTTTTAAAGTAGAGCTAATGTGTGGCATGCCTTGGCAAGCTGTATCTTGCCAATTTCTCTTCATCCCCTCAAGCATATGCCTTGCTTGCATAACCAGTTTTTTAGCCACATGGGTTCAGTGCTCCACACTGCACGGAGGCTGTGCAGATTTATTGCTAATACTAAAAGAACATTCACGCTAAGTTGTTTGGAATAGCAAATTTTATTTTTAAATATATATATATATTACTTTAAAAAAAAATTAGTGGTCTGGCGAGCAGTGTGGATATGCCATTGTGTGTATCACCCATCTCTGCGTTCACCAGCTCTGTAGTCTCACAAGGAGGGATCTTTCCAGTGTGGTGAAACTCCCTCCACATCTGAAACTACCCCTAAATGGTCTCAAGCCTGGCCAGAATACTAAAGGCCATATGCTCCTGTAACATTTTGTTAATGCTCTTCCAAATCTCAGTAAAAGCCTTTCTTTCCAGCAATGCTTCTATCTTGCCTGAATAAAATTAAATTTTAGTTCCTTGAAAGAAAATGTTATCAGCCTTCCTAGCAGCTGTGAGAATTGTGCTATGCTGATTAGATGTGACACACAGAAGCAAAACTGCTCTAGCAAGTGGTATTTGTGATTCAGTAGGTGACAGCCTTCTCTCTAAACCTGTGGTGAATAAATGTCCCAGGAGCATATAATGGAACAGTATAACTTTTCCTGGCCCTGTCCTTGAGATGAGATGTAAAACCAGAGTCACGGCCACCTATAGTAATGACAGGTTCCACAGTAAACTAAAACAGAATAAAGGGGGTTGTCCCCACATCTGAGTTTGATTTACTGGTGAATGAATGTAATGGCCAAAGCACCATGGCAGGTAGGCATGGTTCTTTCTTCTTTCTGCATGTTGTGTGCAGTTACTCCGTGCTGCTACACTCCAGGAGAGGAGTTCCCAGAACAGCATGCCAGGCAGTAGCAATGCAAATGTTGTTTCCAAGCAGTGGGTAGATACAGAGGCTGTCCAGTTAACTCAGGAAGGGAACTTGTGTCAAAGGAAGAGGCTGAACAGTTTACTTCGGGGTTGGACAGGGGATGCTTTTTCTGTGGACTAAAGTATAAGTTTTATGCTCTTCATCATCCAGAGAGTTCTAGGTGCAGCAACTTAATTTATCTCTAACATTACCTTTCACTTAAGTTCTTGGTATATTAATTTCTTCATCTATAGAAAGCTTTTGTAAGAATTTAATATGAGCCTATGTTTTAGGATGTATATAACTGTAAACTCGTAATTGATAAAATAGTATATACAGGATAGTATATACTATATACAGGATATATAGTATATAGTATACACAGGAACTACTCTGAAAAGCCATTCTCATGTACTTACTTTTCAATTGATAAGACTTTGCATCAACTTAGAAATTTTCAGCCTGTTATATGAAGTGCCAGAAAACTCTCTTTAGTCTTTCAATTTGTTTGGCTTGGGTTTTTTCAATGGAAAATATTAAATGTGAGAATGCTACATGGTTTAAGATAATTTAGAAACTGTGTACTGAATTACAGCTGTTACTACTTGCAGAATGGCAAAGGACAGTTGAGTTATGTGTTTTGTAGGAAACTATTCATCTTTCTTGGGAGTACCATATGCAAACAAGAATACTTCTAAAAATTAAGCAAAATATATATACTGTACAGTCAAGAGGGGAAGGCTTGTACAAGTTCGGAATGCATATAATAGCAAAAGATTCCCACAGAAGATTGCATTCTTGCATATTACTATTGTTTTACTATCTCAAAGATTAAAGTTTGTTTTGTGACATTTAATACAGAGCATATGTGACTTACATTAAGTATTAAATCTCTAAATATATCTTCAGAAATGCAGTTTAGTAGCTCCTCAAAGAATTCATCAGACTTGTGCTCAACTTTCCAAGGATTTTTTCCACTGGATTTTTCTACCACTGGAGGATGAGTGAAATGTGGACTCTTTAGCCATCATTGTTGGGAGTTTTTTGATTTAGGTTTAAATCTGGCAGACGATTCAAAAGGCACTTACTGAGCAGGACTTTATTTTTTCTTTTACATGTGTTATTGCTGACACATAACTATAGTGGATAATGAAAACTGTAACATTAAACCAGAGCAAGCCATGATGAATGATCTCCCCCTAAGCTCTGCTTCCGTAGTCATGAGGGTTTTTCAGATGTATTTCTTGTGTAACTTCTGATTGTTAAATTTTACTATAAGGGAGTTACAGAAAGAGGGAACAAATGAAGAGGGAAGGGAAGAGGGGAAGTGGGGGATGGAAAGGAGAGAAGGTGAATTATGCTTTCAGGGAAACAAATCAGACAATTAAACAGCTCTGCCAATGCCCAAATTTTTAAGTTGTGCTTACTAAAATCTAAAAAGGGAAAAGAATCAAAATGTGTCCTCTTTCATCTTCCACCTGCACAGACATATGCATCCAAGTTTATTCCCATGGTCACACTATTGGTTGCTTCATAGTAAGCGACTGAATAAAAGCATGGTTGCTCTTCTCAGATCAGTTTGTAGTCCAAAATTACTGTCTAATTCTGAAGAACATGCATGCAGTGCCCACCCTTTTGTCCATGAGAATAAACACGTATTTCAGATGCAGCCAAGCTTCCCATCAGTCTACTTAAAGCAGCTTGTGTAAATTTATCTAAACCAAGCGTGTGCATAAGTGTGTGCATGTGTGAAAATGAAAAATCTTTTATCTGAGCAGCTAATCCTCAGTGGTAGGAGACTGAGCACGGTTTCTGTTGTTTTTTCTATGAAAAATAATCACTGGTGTTTCCCTATAGGCCATTTTCCAAATGCTGGCAAAGAAAGGAAACATCATATTCCTTTCCCTACTGTCTCTTCTTTTCCAGTTATTCTGTTATTGCTGCTGCTGTTGTTAACAAGTACAAATAACAATGTTATATTATTTGGCTGCCTTGGCTTTTTAGGAAGTCTGCAAATTATGAATAGTTTCTGTTCTTGAGCATTAAAAAATAAAAAGCACCAAAAAACCCAACAAAAAAAATCCAAACCGCAAACAAGCAAACAAAATATTCAGCGTGGTTATCTGTTAATTGCTCTGGTTTTTCCAGGGCCTGGAGAAGTCCCCAAGGCTAACATGCCACTTATGAGCTAGCTTTCTACTTGCAATATATTTCTTACAAGCCTGTCTCCCCATTATCTTTTCCTTTTCTTGCCTATTTGCTGATGCAGCACAACTGTTGAGTTTATTTCTTTGGAGGCTGTTGTGTGGGAGATACCAAGGTGAGAATCATTTTGTTTGGTTGGGTTTGGGTTTTGTTTTGTTTAAGTTATTGGAGTAAGGAATTAAGCCTTCCAAAAACAGTCTGATAAAGGACAAATAGGCTTTTTGGGGTTTTTTCCCCCCTCCCTAGTATCCCAGGCATAGCAAAACACTGATTTATGTTAGTTCTTTTGCATAGAATAGACAGAACTGAAGTTCAGAATGGAGTACTCTCCTGAGCCCTCAGCCCAGCAAACCACCTGCATTGCCATGGCTGGTTCCATAGTAAGTAATGTGTAGCAGCTGCATGTAGAAGTCAAGGTAAACACTGGTACCACTGAGCCCTAAAGAACTGATTTAATTATTGCTGCACAACAGAAAGTGTAGAATAGGGCAGGTTTTCAGGCACAGTGATTGTCAGAATATTAAACTATTAGGGAAACATTGTTCTTTGGGACTTTGGGAAGAGTACTTAAAAAATTCAGAAGAGAGTTACTGCCAGCAAGTTTTCATTTGTTAATTGCATATATTTACAGCTCAGATACCATGGTTATAGTACTAATTCCAAAGACAAACAGAGCCATCCAACAACCTGTCATTTTGTGGGGGGGGGGGGGAAAGAAGTTTTGTTTGTAATTAAGCATCTAACTTGTAATATATCTCTGTTTATGGAAATGTATTTTCTAAAAAGTTTTCTGAAAAGTAAGTACAAATGAATTGCAGTCTTAACCTTTTCTCTTTGTTTTCTTCCTCTTATTAATGGACTGCCCTACTAGGTGCTGTGTACAGGTCACTTAAATGAGCACCAGTTGGGGAGTGTGTGAAAGGAAAATTGAAATGTTGATGACTGGAAACAAACTGGATCATTAGCAGAACCTTCCCTCCTCATTTTACTCTTCTTCTAGATGCTTGAGTGAAAGCAGAGGAGGAAAAAAAAGAAATTTTCTTCAGACTTTCCTCATTGACACACTGTAGCTGTCCAAATACAACTGGGGGGAGGGAGAAGAAGGGAAAGAAAGTGCACATATGTACACACAGAGAACAGGAGAAGAAGTATGGAAAATGCAGTATCATCACGTCTTGCAAAGCTGTGTTCCATTGCTTTAATACATACCAAAGTATAAGAGTAATACAGGTTTTAAATGATTTAATAACACTTGTGTGTTGCATCTCACTTTGAAAAAAAACAATTATTTTAAACAAAACAGCTTCTGTGAATAATGGTGAAAATCAGTTTTCCTGTTTTTATGACTGAAAGCTGACTGGATTGTATTAATTTGGGGTCTTTCCTGATTAGTTGGAAATACACTTTTTCCTGCATTATGTAAACAAAATCTGCTTTTGCACAGGTTTGCATGAAGACCATAACATAAATGCTGTATGGAAAGCACAGTCTTTACTTATTTGTTTTTGTAAAATCTGGCAGATCTAGTAAAGCTGTCCTAATTTTTCATACTGTGGAGGTGCAGTGTGGAGCACTGTGTGCTGGGACATGCACACTTTGCAGGCTACAGCTCGTTGCTGAAGACGATGCTATCTCCATTGTAGAATTCTGTGGATCTCATTTTGCTCACTTGTGGTTTTGAGATTTTGCCTTTGTAACATGGAGGTTGGGATGTTTTTTCAGTATGGTAACAGGGATTTATGTAGTTGACACTGAGAGATGCAACACAACTTTTAGCTCTTGTATGTGAAAGAATGTGTAGCACCTTAACTGAGGTCCATTGAAGAGAATTACAATATATGTGTGTGTATCCATAAAGCTATTTTACCAGTAACCTAACATTTGCTACTGTTTGTGTTCTGACCGAGTTCAGAATTTCCATTGAAACATAGGTGCAGCAAGGATAGAGAATTAAATCCAGGCAGGCCAAAGAGTTAATTCCTGTAATTGAGAGTCAGATAGTTTTATATTTGTAATGTTGGTGTCAGCTGCCTTTTGTGAAAATATGTAACCTGTAGAACAGAGATGATTTTCCACTGAAAGGTAGTTTGTGAGATCCAAAGCAAAATTTCATGTAAAACCTCCTTTACCTTTGGAGTCATCATCCTTCCCTTCCTGAAACACCCTTCAACTCGTTAAGTGCTTTGAACAGTAGTTTCTGTTAAAGAAATGCATTAAGAAATTATTTGTTAAATGTATATCTGTTGACCCACACAGATGCTAATGCTGTGGAGGTAAGAAGGCATCTGCCTGATAGCTCCGAGTTGTCACAGTTGGATTTGAATTAACACCATTACTCTGTTAAGTTGTCTTGTATTTTATTCCTGTTTTGAAGAGTTTGTTTTCATTATTACTCCAACAAGTCTGGCTGTTTAGTCCTATGGTTATGTTACCCCTTTAAAACAGGATTAGGTTGGACCCATTGTCTTCATATTCAGTAAGATGCTTTCTTACAAGCAACACAAGAAAGAGAAAATTTTCTTTTGCCATTTAATTTGACAAATCAAATTATAAAGCTGTTGCAGTCTCTTGATTAAAGTATAAGTGGGATGGGGGTAGTGAAGTTAAAATAATATTTTTTACCTGTTTATGTCTTCCTGTACAATGTTTCTCAACTGGTGGAACTGATTAACCTATGCAATTTTTTTCCTTTTAAGATGATGTCTATGGATTCAGTTTGTCAGAAGGGTTTTCCCTCTGAAAAACGTATTTTGTGATAGAATGAAATACTGGCAGTCATTCCAAAACTTCGATAATACTGATGCTGGCATTTCACTAAAAAGCCTGCTCCTCAGGCAGAGAAGACAATGCATGGGTCATTCAGTGATCTCTGCAGGGTGTGACTGAGATACCCCCAAAATTTTGAGATATTTACCTTACCTTAAGAATCATGCTGAATGCAAATTTTGGGAAATACCATTATTTGGGCAGTAAGAGTAAATTCTATTTTGCACTTAGTTGATTAGTACATGTATTCCCAACAAACATTCTTCCTCTGGTAAGGCAAGTGTAAATTAGTCAATGTAACCAGATTTAGTAGTTGCTTATTCCTTCTCCTAAGGCAAATGTTAAGATAGTTGTTTTATCTCAAATGCCAGAGCGACTTAACCGTTCAAACTGGCTCCCAAGACTGAAAGGCTGGCTTTTCAGTATGAAGCTTCCTGGACATAGGCTCTGTGCAATAAAGATTGAAGTTTTCACATGCATCCCACCCCCACCTTCTTGGTTTGTGTTAGGGGCTCTGTTTAATAGCAGCACCAAAGTACTGAGGTGACAGTTCCAGTATTCCCAATTGTTGCTGTGGCTCAGCTTGGTAACAGAACCAAGTTTGGGTGCAGGAACTGTGCTGCACCTGAAATCCGCAGATTCCCACCTAAGGCCTGCACAGAAACAGGTTCCCTGATAAAAAAGGATGCCAGTATTTATATATATATGTGTGTGTGTGTGTGTGTCAGTATTTGAGTGGTTGGCTCAAAGGTATATTTGTGAGGGAAGAATATTTGACTGTTTTAGGACTGATGTTCATCTTCTTGAATTCTGGGACCAAATGTGCATGTTTAAAAATCCTATCTTGACGTGCTGTTTCAGACATAGGTGTGAAGTCCAGTCCTACTTCTGTCACTTCCAAAGCAAGGTAACATGCTGAAAGTAAACAAAAAGAGACAATTAAGCTGTAATTGTTTTTGCTGCAGGATGTTTCAAATGCCAGAAAAGTACACAGGTTTAAAATAAAGATTGGACAAATCAGTGGCAGAAAGCTCAAATGTTACTGAGTGCAAAGATGAGTGACCTCTTCTTGAGTTAGTCTTGAATTACTAATCACTGAAAATTGGGAATATATATTAAATGGATGTATATAGCCAAAGAAACCGCATTTTTCAGCTTGATGGGTGGCTGAAATGGTGAGTGAACCCATACGCGAGCACAGAAAGCCAAAAAAAATTTCCTCAGCAGTATCTCAGATGAACAAAGCAAACATGACCCTGTTTCAGGTTGCTCTGCCCAGGATTCTGGATTACTTGCTTGAGTTGAAAAGTGGATCTCTGTGAAATTTGCTCAGATTGCACTTGCTCTCCCTCTCTGCCTGGAACTCACAAGTAGAGATTTTCTCAGTGATGAGTCAGCACACCATCCGGGGATCACTGCAGGATGGATGCAGTCTCTTCTCAACCTGAGGAGCAGGTCCTTCAGTGAAATGTCAGTATCAGCCTTGCATTCTGGATTACTCACCCGGTACAGCCAGTATCCACCTACCCTCACTCTTACTTTTGCAGAGAAGCTGCTGGTTGTCTTCACTGCTATACAGTGTTGGACAAAAGGAAAGGAAGAGTCAGGGCCTTGTGATGGACTCCTTAATTAAGAACCTTTCAAGACAAGGTAATTTCCAGGACACAAGCTAAGTTTTCCCCGAGGCAATGTCAGAACTCCATTTGAGCCTCACATCATGTTCTCCTCTAACTGTTTGGGCCTTCCTTTTACATCTCACATGTTTTGTGATCAAGACAAAAAGAAAAAAAATAATCTATAAGAAGGACGCCCACAGCTTTCTGGATCTGTGACTAAGAACTCTTAGTGCTTGGTACTCTCAAAAAAAGTGTCACTAGTTGAATGATAACTGTAAGAGTCAGGAAAGTAGAAGGCATGGGATGAGACAGGGATGCTCCACTACAGCCTGGGCATTGCCAGGAGATTTTCTCTCAGAGTTTTTTTTTCAGCATAATACCTACAAGTAATTTTCAAGCACTTACCAAGCTTTGCACCACCCTGTTGGAGCCTGGCTGATTGCTGCTGGGGTTTTGGGAGGACAGAGCTTTGCTCTCCCATGTTCTTTGGAACTCTCCTTTAGGTAAAGGGGATTTAGTGAGAAGTACAATTTGGAGCTCACATGGAGAGGCATTTATGGTTGGACAGAAAGGTTATTTACTCATAGCCATTCTGCCTCTAAGGTGTATTATTCTCCTATATTTTCACAAACCATGCTGTTATCCCTCTCCCTGGAGTCCCTTAGAAAAAGAATTTTCAGGTTTGGAACTGGAGGGGAAGACCATAAGCTATTGATTTCATAGCTGTGTGGCGGGGCTTGCGGAGGAGGTCATGTTTGTCTCCATCCGCTGCAGATATTGCTGAGAAAATTAAATTCTTAGGCTTTCTGTGCTTGCATATGGTTTCACTCACAATGAGAATGTACACACATAGACAATATTTGTACAAGAACAGTTACCTCTAACTGTAAAATCTAGTTAAAAGCAATTATTGGAAATTTTTATGCTTTAACATTTTCATATAAAAGCCATGTTTATGAAAAATTGTGGGGAACCTAATGAAGGATATTTCATTCTGAGGGAATAAATCAGCTTTGTTACAGGTTTCTTATTTCAGAAATCTGTACCGTTGTACTATGGAGCATGTAAAGCTCTGTTTGTAAAACTCTTGATTGCATGGTCGAAGATGAGAACTTCAGTAGGTTCTTGAATCACTCAGATGAAACTTCTTTGGCTTTCCTGATATTATTTGGGTGTCTGGCTTTAATTATTTGCTCTTATTATTAAAACAATCCCATTTTTCCATTCCCAGAAGACTCAACTTCCTCCAGTGGTCATGAATTCTTTTACCCACCATCTCCTTAAAACCAGTTGTTTTTTCAGAGAAACTTAGTTAAGCAGTGTGTGTAGGATTTTCCTTGCATACAGTGCATTATTGTGATCAGCAAGTAAATTGTGTTTTGGGGGTGTTTCCCACCTTGAAGTTAATAGCAGTGATAGCACTTATTTCAAATCAGGGGAGTGGAAGGGAAGTACCCAGGAGCATGGTTACAGTTCAGTGTTGGTCTCTTAAAGTGCCCAAGGTTGTATTTGCCTAACCTATTGCTCTTTTTGGCTGATTATTCATTACCAAAGAGTTTTGAGATACACATTTATGTATAGTTACGATTTTTTTTTACCCATAGCTGTATCAGATGTAGACGTTCAACGTTCTGTATGGTGAAACAAGTATGTTGGCTTTTTCTTCTTCAAGAGTTGTTGTCCCATCTGTTAGTTACTGGTTTCTCCACTGGAAGCAGCACCATGCCTTTGAAAGAGTTTTCTGATATGGATTGCATTTGGAGGACTGCATTAACTGGCTTAGTCTCCTGTTTCAATCTTGCTTTATTAAATTGATGATATTGGGACTGACACTCAGCTAATGACAATTTCATTTACTGGTAAAGGGAAGGAAATAGAAAGCAGCACTCATTTAATCATGAGGGTGTTTGTCTGGCTTGGCTCCTTTCACATGTTTTGTATTTTCATATGTTTTAAGAGGATTGGGCCAGTATGTCAAATATTTATGCATGTATACCTTATTTTTCCTTTCAAGTGTTAGTTCATCAGCATGGAAGATGTGAATAATTCCTATGAGGCAGTACAGGCTGTCTTAGAACTTTTTAAAAGCATTTTTCAGAGCTTTGTGATTGTGTGTGTGTTAAATGTTGCTATTGGATTTTGGAAGATTTGGAAACAGATTTAGTTACCAGCAAGGGAATTTTCTTGCTTTTCTACAGTTTTGGAAAGCTTATTTTCAAGGAATTGGGGTCACATTCTGTTTAACAATACTGAAAGGAATGGCATATTTTTTTAATGCTCTGTATCTCATAATGGCCTTGTTGGCAGTTCTGGAAGATCATACCTACATTGCAGTAATGTTTTCATTTGAAAAGGTTGTAAGCCAATACAATCTACATGTTAGATGTTTGGTTTTTTCAAGTATAAACAGACCATTTGCTTTCTGTACATGAGCTACAGTTGCTTGATTTTTCAGTTGTTACATAGTACAATACTGAAAAAAAAGTGTCTTCTGCCTCATTTAAAGCGGCATCTGCTGATTACAAGTCATTATATCTGAACTTATCCGTATTCAAGTACTGATAAAGTGCAGGTGTTCTCTTTGAAAAGACGGTGGCCATTCATTTGTGCTTTTTGCACTGCATCAGAGAAGCTTACTAGATTATTTTTTTTCTTTCATATCTTTCACTTCTTGGAGCTCCCCCCCCACCTCCCCGACCCTTAACATAGACCACTATGTGAGAGTTTTAAGAGAGCCTGCAGAAGCATATGAAGTGACAGATCATCGTTCCTACAGGGCTTCCCAAAGCTGGCAGGGGGAAAGCAAGTATAGTGGGTGAAATTCGTCACTGTGCCTTTAAGGGCTTGTCATCAAAGAGCAGCATTCTTAGCAAGTTAACTACCATGTGGAAATTTGAAGGGGATGAGATAATTCGGGTTTTTCGGTCTTTCAAACAATTTAGCAGGTCAAGGTAACCCTTAGGTTTCCTCTCAGGGTTTCAGCTTTGTTAAATAATTTAAGAACTACACGACTGTGGCGAGAAATTTTATCTTGCGTTAGCCCTTAGCGCCCTTGCGTGCTGTGTTCCCGGCTGCAGCAAGGCTGGGGAAGGATTCCTGGAAGAAACCCATCAGTTTTCTCCTACACTCTATATGCCTGGCAGGCCCGCTGACAACAAGGAGCTCCACTTCTTCTAAAGCCACTGCAGCTGATTTTTCCCTGCATAAAGGGCCTAGGTCGAGCTAAAGAAATGACCTAAGGATTACAGCAGGGCACTGGGCTCGCTTGTTTTTGGCGAACGGCAGAAGCAGGGACTGCTCCTGCTCCTCCTGCTCCTCCTGCTCCTGCTGCTGCCTTGTGTGGGGTGAGGCAGAAGCCAAGCCCCTCCTGGGAAGCCTGGCTGCCTCCTCCAGGGCGTTTTGCTTTGGGAGTTTGCTTCAGGGTTTGCATCGGAGGGTGGAGGGAATGAGGACCCGAGGATGGAAGAGGGACTGGATTTTTGTTTCTTGGATAACTTAAAAATAAAACAACAACAAAACTATTCAGCCTCCGCATTCCGCTGCTTGCAGGGGGGCATTTTTTAGCTCTTTTAAAAAGGAGGGGGAGGGATGCGAGAAAAGTGATCCCAATACCTACTGCAGGTTCACACACACTGCAAGATGTATGAAAAGAATCCAAAGTTGTTTCCTAAAAGTTTCATGCTTGCTAAAGGTTTTTTCCTTGTTTTGAGCCACACAGGACTTTTCACTGCTTCCTTCCGCTTGGTAAAACTGACTCCACTTCTGGCAGAGGACAGAAACATTATTTTTGGCATTTCTCAAGAATCTTTTTCCTTTATGTCTAATACTGCTTTTTTCAGACACCTCTGTGCCTTGCTTAAACTTAGGGAAGAGTTCATTTCCAAGTTGCGGGAAAAACAGCTCTTTTTTACAGGTAGAAATACTTCCAGTATTTCATTCAGAGAGATATATATGCACATGCAGTCCTCCCCTCTAAAGCAAAGGTGATTTTTTAAAAACTCCTTTATGAGAAAACGTGTATGAAGGGTGATTAATATGTCCAAATGTTTTGTCTAAGTTCTGACACTTGTAAATGGTGGGCTTTGTTTTCTGTTGCAGTTATTTACAGTATTTTTTTTCCATGGCAATAACTGAAACCAGTCTTAAGTATCAGCTTCAAATTGAGCTTTGAGTATTTTTAATGCAATTGTCATGTAGCTGCCATAGCATTAGATGCCATCAGCCAATAAATATATATTCCCTTCCTGGTCTCTCCATATTTCATGTTAATTATAGGAGTATTTGGTTGTAATCACTTTAGGTTTATTTTGTTGTTTCAGAGATACAATCAAAAATTTCAAGCCTAGGTCAGATTTAGATATGTAATGGCCTAATTTTCAAAGATATGAAATTAATTGAAAATGTGAGTGCTTATTATTTCTGAAAATTAGGCCAATTATTTCAGTGACTAAATATGAACATAGGTACCTAATAGTAGGCAATCAAGTTAGAAAATTCTGTTAGCATGATCTTTTTATATCTCGGAATCAATTCCTTGCTTGGCTACGGTGATCTCAAGTGCCAAACATCAGTGAAATTAATTTGTTATGGTGTGTGCACAGGAAAATGGACATTTTAAAAATAAACAGATACAAGGGATTAAAGTTTTATCTGACACTTTTAGTATCAGAACAGGGAGCAGGAATGCTTCTCATACCGTACACCTTTGGCTATTACAGTCGATTAGTACCTTATTTACCGAATTTAGCAAAACTTCCCACGTGTATTTTATCTGCTCTTCTTCCTCCTTCCCGCCCTTGTCAGCACAGCAGTACTTCCCACCCCGTGTCCTTCTTTCCTCCTCCTCCCTCCTTAATCTCTATTTATTAGGAAGTTTTATTGGGGGCGGGTAGGAGAGGGGAAGCCGAATGGGCGCGCTGGTTTTTAACGTGGAGCATATGATCTTGCCTGGCCGTGTCCTTGTTGGCTCCGGGTTCGCTCCCCAGACCTTTAAAGCTTTAATTAATTAATTTTCCTGATTTTTCACGACGCATGTAGCACAGGCCTTAAAAAAAAACAAAACAAAACAAAAACAACAACAACAAAAAAACCCCCAGATGAACCTGTGTGTCCAGGGCCCCTTCGGGAAAGTGGGGAGGCGGCTGTGACTGAGGGGTGGGGGCTGTTTGCTTCCCCGCTTGGGCCCCTCGCTGGCTGCCCCCCTCGGTCCGGTCCGGCCCGGCCCGGCCCGGCCACCAGCGTCCACCGCTCCCGCTCTCCTCCCCCGCCGCCTTGGCCTGTGTGTCAGCGCCCGAGTTAATCATTCATCGGCACTGGAATTTATCTGTTTTTATGGGTTGTCAGGGCCGGGTTTTTGAAAAGGGACTGGGGAGATGTGAGGGAGGGAGGACGAAGCCCTGCTCACATGTGCTCATCCCCTGCAGAATGTTATCTCGTTGGAAATCTGCCGCGATTTAAATAATTGGAGCTGTTTAAATCAACAGTTCACCTTTTGAGGAGCCTGCCCCCCTCCGAGGGCGGTGGGGAAGCAGAAGGGGAAAACGTGAAAATCCGCCCCGCAGAATCGAGAAGTGCGAGGACTTAAGTTACCCGGGCTTTTTTTTTTTTTTTTTTTTTTTTTTTTTTCCCTCCCCCCCCCTTGTCAGGATTAAAAGGGATTTTTGGCAAACGATGTGAGGCACCCCTCGATAGTTCCGAGCTCTCGCGCTGCAGCCGCGCCTCTTCAAAGGCTGAAGTAAAAAGAAAAAACAAAACAAAAAAAAAACAAAAACAAAAACAAAAAAAAACAACAAACCAAAACAAAACAGGGAAAGAGGGATTGCGACACTTAGAGCTGCCGGGGAACAGCCAGCCCGAGCGCATTCCCGGCAAGCCCTGCGCCGTGGCCCGGCCCGGCCCGGCCCGGCCTGGCCAGCTCCGGCCCGGCCCGGCCCGCCCCTCCCCTCCCCCGCCGGCTCCGGCGGCTCCGCTGCGGCGCGGCGTCTCTTCTCCTCGCTTCTCCTCGCCTCTCCTCTCCTCCCCCCGCCGTTCCCGCTTCCCCTCCCCCGCACGTAGGCGCTTGGGAGGTTAAAAAAAAAAAAAAAAAAAAAAAAAAAAAAAAAAAAAAAAAAAAAAAAAAAAGCCCTTCCAGCCTGACTAGAAAATCAGCCTTGTTTCCTCAGAAACCGCAGCTGCTGCGAGCAGAAAACACGTCAGGCTGGCCCTCCAACACGCACAGATGTGCCTTTGTAAATCCACATAAATGCTGAGGAGGATTGCGTGCTGAGGGCGAGCACCCTCCCCTCGGAGAACCGGGCCGAGGCAAATGGCAGGCGGCTTCTCCTTGCCCAAGACAGCCCTCCTTCCCCCTCCCTTCTCGGCTTTTAGTGGCCCTTGTTTAGCTCCAGCGAGTGGCTTGAAGAGCAGCGAAACCTGGAGGCGGCCTAAATACGGAAACTTGGAAACTCGTGGAGCGGAGCCTGGTCGGCACAGGCCAGCCTCGCCCCTGCCTGGGGACCGAGTGCCGTTGGGAGGCCGGGGGTCTGCTTGGCCTCCGGGGTCTTTCCCCCCCCCCTTTTTTTTTTTTTTTTTTATGTCGTGTGTTAAAGGGACTGTTGTTGTTCAGAGAGGACTTGGGAGAGTGGGAGAAACACGGAGAGTTTCTGCTGACCTCGGAAAAAGCTTAAAATAAAACGTTGCATTAAAATTTACTGTGAGGCAGGGAGCGTTGTTTATCGTGCCCTTGCCGGCTGTAACTCCACCCTCAACTGCTTTTTCTGTTTCCATCTCCCTCTCTTCCCCCGTCCTCTTTCCCCACACTCGCCCGCTCTCTCTTTTTAATATAACTTTCAGGCTGGATGAGTTGCAACTCGTTCTGCGTAATTAAAATGAGTGGATGATGGTTGAAAAGGGATGGAAAATAAGGCCGGGCGGGGGAGAAGGGGAGGGGGGGGTTGAGGGATCTGGGGGAAGAGGGCTGAGGAGGAGGAGTGTGGCGGGAGGCGGGATGGAGCCGGGCGGGCCGGAGCGCTGCCGCTGAAGCAGACAAAAACAGGTCTGGTCGCGCGCGGCGGCGGCGGGGGGGAGGGGCGCGCGGGCCGCCATTGGCGCGCGGCGCGGCGGGGCGCGGGCGCAGCTGCGGGAGCGGCGCGCGGGGCGGCCGTTGACTGCGCTCAGCGCCGCAGCCATTTGCTCCCCGGGCCCGGCCCGCTGCGGGCTGCGCGGCTCCGGTTACGGGGGGGGCGGTGGGGGGGGGAGAGGCCGCTCGGGGCCTGCCCGGGACTTTTTCTTTTTTGTTTCCTCCAGTTCAGCCACGCACAAATGAGGCTTGGAAAGCGCACCGCCGCCAACACCACCCCTCCCCGCTCCCTTTAACCCAGCGTTGTTTACTTCCTTCTCTTAACAATGGTTCTACAGAATTGTTTTACATTATTTTAGTACTTCCTGCAAATCTGCCCGTGAGGGCTTGCTCGGAAAAATATTTCTTCCCTTTACTAAAATCTGGACAGTACGAGTTATATACGGAAAAACCTAACCTAGTTCTGTGCTTATTTTTATTTGACAATTTAGTTACAAGCTGGCCCAGCTGACTTTTTTCATTAATCCACTTTTCTAGGGAATGGTTTTAGGGGCAGAGCTACAGTTGTCCCTGTAGCTGCAGCAGCCGGTAATCTCTGATCTGCAACTCGGGTTGCTTTTCACTCAGCATGTAATTCTGTTTATGTTAAAAGGCAGCTGAGTATGTGAGCAAGTAACTGCCAGGGTTATCTCCAATGCACAGGACCAGCAGCTTGCTGAAGGGAAGCAGGCAAGTGAGGAAGAGGATATACCTGCGGAGGCAATACAGACACCATGTACCTTTGTTGCTTTGATGTGGAAAGACTAGACCAGATTATTCATATAATGGCGTCTGAAAATACAAAAGTTGCATGCTTAAAACTTAGTGTGTTATGCATCTAATGACACTTAAAACTTGGCCAGCGTTTTTCAAGCTTGTTTGTTTTTATGCTCTGTAGAAGTAAAGGATTTTATCACTTTGACAGTGATTTGGTAGACATTCAAGCAGTCCTTGCTTTCAGGAAGTCATTGCTTGCTGGCACGGAAACAAGTTTTCAGATGGAGCTCTACCAACTATATATATTTTTTCCCTTCCAGAAAACATAAACTAAAGCAAACAAACAAGCAAAAACCCACAAACCCCATGACTCTCCTTTTCTTACCTCCTCCCCATGTGCTGTACTTCCCCCACCCCGCGTTAATGAGTAGGAGGGACAGTTGTGACAGAGCAGGTACTGATTAGTCCTTGGCAGTCTGCACAGATTAACACCTATTTTTAGGTTTTTGAACCTCTTGAGTAATACTAGTTAAATTGGAACAGGTTAATAAGTTGGGGTCCGCAGAGCCTCTTAACTTCGCTGTGAAATTCTTATTAAAGATACAGCCTCACTTTGTCAAAATGATGAAAAATATTTATATGCCAAACATTTACTGCATGTCCATGTTGGTGTGTGTGTGTATGCACGCAGAACATACATAGATCTGGAAAACAAAAATGGGAACTAATTATTTTTGTCATGTTAAAAAACAAAAAACATAAACATAAAAACATAAAAAAACCATAAAAACATAAAAAACAAAGTTAGAGGATCCTTTCAGAATAAATCTGCTGTGAAATAGGTTCTGGAGGAAAAAAAAAACCTGCATTTTTACTACAAGTGTGGCATTTAAAAATAAAACTTAATATTTGGTTTTTTCCTGCATTTTCTCCTTATCCCCCCCCATTATATCATTATACTGTTACACTGACACCCACTGGTAAAAGTTGATCTGAGACCATGATTGTAAATCGAGCCTTTTGATGAAAGGACAGCTATTACTCAGGAATAAAAAATTAAACAAGTACTGAACACGAGCTGCTTCTCCTTCCCACCGATACTAAAAAAAAAAACCAAACAAAAAACTCCAACAACAGCAACAAAAAAAACTTGCCTTCTTTTCCAGTTTGTTTCGATTTTTTTGTTTGTTTTTTTGTTTTGTTTTGTTTTGGGTTTGAGGAGCTAGTGTGTGTGCCAAAATAAGAAAGGACACAGCAGTGTTTTTCTCTGAAAATGTAACAACATAGAAATAACTGCATTAGAAGGGTTATTTGTGGATATTTCTATGTTTGGGGACGGGCAACAGACTGACATGGAAGAGAGCAGGAGAATGTAATTAGTAGGTTAGTAACAGCTGTGTTTAATGCTGTTTCCCAGGTAAAACAGCTTGAAGAAAACCAGAAATAATGGGTCATGCTAGAAATATATGTGTGGGCACTGACCTGATTGTATCAAAGTGGAGATGAATGCCAGTGCTGTGCAAGTCTTATTTAGTCTGTTTACCATTTAATTCAAAGTTGTCAGTGGTCTTGAAAGCCACTTGTGTTGGAGAAACAAGGCTCATTTTATTGAAATCTACCATGGCACCAAAATCTGGTTTGCGAGAGCGCCTGCCTAGCACAAGAACAATACCACGCAATTACACTGTTTCAGGCTCTGAAATAGGCTTTCTTCCAAAACACCCTCCCCTTATATTATTAGACGTGTTCCTATTAATGAAATGATGGATTGAAAATCTTCCTGTGTTTATGTTGTTTGGGCAGCAGTAGCTTGGATTTCCCTGGTGGAGACTAAAATTGTATCCAGTGGAGATGCATGGGACAGCTGTTTGTAAACTCTTAGGAGACATAACAAACGAGCTGCAGCAAAACCTGTCTATGACTGCCTTCCTTATAAATGCTGTGATATATCCACTGTTTGAAGGGAGAAGAGGAACTTCAGTAAAAATAAATACAGAAACAAAATGGACTCCACAAAACATAAATATGTCGAGAAGATCTGCCAGCGTTGAGTAGTTCAGAAATGAAAATGCTAGCCTTTCACCTTGGAGATTGTAGTTAAAAGTCTTCCTTTACATTCTGAGTAGAATGAGCTTAAAATGAGTACTCTCTGGGGTTGCCAGCTTATTGTTATAATTGGTGCAGATACTGTAATTGAGAAGCAGGATGAGTGTTGGCATTTAGTTCTTCGGGGGAAGTTGCAAGAAAAATCTTCACTTGGGTACTTGCTGTATCCCCTTTTAGGCTAAGCTGTTCAATATACATGTGCATGAAGAAAAAATCATTTCACAGACAGTCATTGAAGTTGAGGATTTATGCAAGGTTTTCGTGTCTGAACATGCACTGCTGCACTGAATATTACCTGATATGCACACTATAGTACAGAAATGCTAAGTTTAGAAGACTGCAGAAGGCTGTTAGTAATTAATTTGTTTTGTTGTTTTACTTTGAATAATAACAAAAGCATGAGTAAGGGGCTTGCTTTGGAACTGAGACAGGCTGGAAAAAAATGCTAGTTTGTATCCTGCAGTTACCCAGAGTCACCCTTGTAGACCCAGAATAAAACTCAACAGAACAGGCATAAAGCACAATGAAAAATTCAGAGTTGGTGAGGAGGTGATGTGTCAATAGCTTGCAATGTTCATTCGCCTCTCTTTTTGCCCTGAGTGTGGTTCTTGTTCTGTTTGCATGAAGAAACTGCAGGGAACAAATAAGAAAAGGGGCTGAGAACATTTATATTTCATATTGCAGTATTCAAGTAAAATATTACAAATGCTATAATCAGTTTTATTGTCATTGTTTATGGACTCTAGAATTTTTAATATACTAGCATGTAATTGAATTCTGAAGCCAAGATTCTGTAATTAATTAGGCTTTTATAAGTGCTTCTCAATTCACTAGAAGTAACTTAAATAAGAATTTGGACTTCAATTTTTTTTTTTTTTTAATAGGTGTAGCAAAAAAGTGAAATGCTGAAGTGGTATGCGAAATTGTACATTGTGCTCTTGCTTGGGTGAGGAAAAGCCCCAGTTTGTGCAAGTAGTTAAAGCATTTGAGAAACCCAATTGTTTGATTTCTGTATGCAAAAAAAGCTTTGTGGATGTCAATCGTGTGCTTTTGGAGGACAGGACATGGTTTCAGGGCTTGTCTTCACTCTTCTCTGTTATAGCAGATAGAGAACTCGAATAAAATGGAAAAAAAATACTTTGTCAGTTTATCTAGGCTTTTATTACTGTGCAGTTCAGTTGGGACTGAAGTGACTACTAGGAATGTGTATAGTTTTTGCCTACTCCATTCAGATTCATGTGTACCGATTCAAATGGGGTGTACCCCATTTGGTGTAAAGCTGGACAAGATTTGAGAGCCCAGTTCTGCTTCTGTTCTGAGGATGCGTATAGCTATTGTGAGCTGCGAGAGTGTGTAGAAGTTATTGACAGGAGCATTGTTCTTTCCCAGTAAACTCTTAAATCCTGATACCAGACAGGTCAAAAACTGGCCAGCTATGACATCTGAATAATTTTTAAAGCAGTTAATCCAGTTAGAATGCTTATCAATCTTTGCACCTCACGGGGAGGTGATGGGGATGCAGCCTAAAATATATCAAGAGAGAAGCTCAGGTAATTGACAAAAATTGTTTAGTTTAGCTGAGTCTTGTCCCACAGATTTACCTTTTTAAGTTAAGGTATGAATATGGAGGATTACCCAGGGGATTCCTCCTGCAAAGCTGCTTGGCAGGTGTGTTGATATTTATTTGGTTGTGTAAACCATCCCTTCCAAACCTGTGCTCTGTATCTGATAATGCCCAGATGATGCCCAAGTGGATTGCCCAGATGCTGTCACTATTAGCTACCCCCTGTATATGGCATGATACTGAGAAGGGTACATAAAGAAGAGCTTTCTGTCTGGTTGGGAAAGTAGGGTTCTGAGAGCCTGTTACATCCCTGCTGGCAATTGTTCAGGCCATTTGCCCATGTAATTTACAGTTTCATGGACCACTGTGGTTCTGTTGTTGATCTAACATCACACTCATATGGCAGCAACATAAATTTAGCTGAGTATGCAATATCAGACTTGCATTTAGTATTTTTTAATTACCTTCAGAGAAATGCACTTCAGCTTTCTTTTGTATAAAAGAGTAGGTTTGCCTTGCTCCTATTTGGTTTTTTTGTTTTGTTGCTCATCTTTCTGATTTGTTCAGATTATCTTTTTCCTGTTGAAGATGAAAAGGCTAATTTTTGTGTTAACTGGTTTTCTCAAAATTATGCTCTAGAGTCCCCATTCAGAAGTCCTATGAGGAAAGGTGGAGAGAAGGAGCATAGGTACAATAAAGAATCAGTTTCTTCTTCTGACACAGAACTAGGTTGTGAGTGATTAGAACCATATACCGTCTAGAAAAGTTAATAAGAACATAAAGATGTATGTCGGGTAGGTCTTCTGTTGATAAATTTTGGGCTGGTGTAATTTTTTTGCATATAGGTGTTCTGTTCTCAAAATACCCCACTTTTTTTAGATAAAGCAAAAGGAAAAATGAAACAGAGCTGAAAGTACTGTGGATATAGTCTTAAATTACGGAAAGGTGCTCAAAAAGGTGTTGTTCTTTTCCTGTTTTGGTTTTGTGATGGTTATTTGGTTTTGGTTTTTGTTTTGTTTTTGAGATTCAGCTAGGTTGTTCAAGTTACCCATTCCATTAGAAGCAGGAATAAAGAATACAATTTACAGTTCGAATTGGTTGTGAGACAGATTAAAGGTTTTGCAGTTAGAACCATGTTTCTGAAACAGCGTGCTCCTACATTGTGTGCTTCCTCACCTGAAACCCCCTGTTTTTAACCCATATACACAAAATGATGTTGTCTAAGGTGCAAGAAGGTTTTTCTCCTGAGCACAATAGAAATAGGTTGAATCTTTTGAAAAACAGTTTCGGTTCTTCAGACACCTTTTCTTTTTCAGCATAGATAATTAACGCCTTCTTCACAGTGCTTGGTGCCCTTGATACATCTGTTACCTTTGACAGATCCTTTCTGTTTGCCACCTCTTCCTAGCATACTTCCAATATTTTCAGCACAAAATAGCTTAGTATCTTTGATGTTGGTTGTATACTAGGCTCAATTAAATAAGAAAGCTGCTGACAGAATGGTGTAGAGTTGAAACTCAGAGTTTTGTTTCTGTAAAGATTTTGTCCTTGGTCACTTGCCTTCAGTTTTTGCTGGGAATTGTTTGACTTCTTTTATGCATGACTGTTAAGGCATGCAGTTTTAGCTAGGTCTGTGTTTGTTTTCACCTTTACAGTTGGTATGTGCACTAATTAGGTAGAGAGGTAGGAAAAGGGAGCAGGCAGTACTCTGCAGTTCCAGCCTTGAACAGCAACAACCCTCCCCTCTGGGAAGGTTGGCTTTAAAACACGCCTTTCTGGAACTTTCTGTAATACTTAAAAGCATCTTGTCATTGCATCTGTTCAGTACCACCCCCTAGATGCTGGTGGATGGCATCCTGTAGCTATGCTAAGCAACCTGACTTGTCTGAAGGGGACTATTTAGGGGGCATTCAGGTGGCAGTGGGAACTTCCACCTCTCTGTGAGCAGAGGACAGTGTGATGCTTTAACCCTTTTTGGTACTTTCCATAGCCAAGACCCTCCATAGCCTGACAATGTGATTGGGCACAAAGACAGCTACTGTAGAGACCCTTTGCAGCTGGCTTTGGTCGATGAGGTTTTATGATTCCAAGTACTGGAGGTGCAGAATGAAAATGAAATCATGATCTCTGCACATGAGAGTGAGAAATGCAAATGCATTAGAAAAAGGGTAGATGCAATACCAAAGTAAAAAGCTTACCAATGGCAGTAGTTGTTACTGCTTATGTCAGATGGTGTACTGACTGCTTTTCAGGATTTCCTGTATGTTAGAAAGCATGAGAATGAAAGGTTGGAATTTTGTAGTTATAATATCTATCACTTTTTTCTTAAAGGAAATTAAGTAGCAACTGCTCTGAGATTTTGGTTTAAGTACAATAACAATTTTGATCTCTGCATTGTCAAACATCAAAAGATAATTTTCAGTGTACTTACTCTGTTTTGTGTAGCACTGTGGCGTGAAAGAACTTTGTGTGTATATGTGTGTATATATATATATATGAAAAAAAGTATGGCAGAAAATGACAGAAGAATTTGAACTACGTCTATGTTTACAGAGGGAAAACACATGTATCTGTGTCCATATGTCCTAACCTGTTTCATCTCCTAATGAGAGGAGCAGATGAGCATGTTACTGTCATAAATTCACTGCTGATCACCTGTTTCTATGGTACCTATGGAGGAATAAGTTACTGCAGATTATAAGGAATTGGGCTGTGTTCACAAATCGGCCTTGTAGGTTCTCCTGCAGTGTGTGCTGAGCAGAGGTGTGCACAACCTCAAATGTCATTTTATCTGGGATTTATAATGGTTGTTTCCTAGTGCTGACCTAAATAATGTTTGTCCATTTCTGTCTTTTTGAGGTTACAGGCATTGCCCCATTGTCTCATAGCACACAGCAGCTTTCCTTCTGTGTTGCTTCTAACATATGTAATTCTCTTCTAAGTACTATATCTCACAAGGCTGAATACTTACTGCTTTTGGTTAGCTACCATCCAGTGTCTATTTTTTTTTTGCTTCTTAGGGATTGGCCTTGTTCCTAGGATTTTGCAAAATATTTGCAGTGGGAGACTAAACCATCAGGTTACTCAGTAACACGTGAGAAAAAGTGTGTTGGGCAGGGTGTTGAAGATGTGAATGATTTGTTGTCATTGTTGCTGTAAATCAACTTCCCCCAAAATATTGGCATTTAAGAAAAAGCTTAAAAAATTTCAGTAGGACAGATCCGTTCCGCTAAACAGCTTATAAGAACATGAGGCATCATTGTGTTTTATCTCAGACTGGCTGACCAAGTACAAAGCTGCTTCGTCGAGCTGCGTCCTTGAGCCACTGTGTTTTCTGTACATGCTAATAAGGAGAATGAGGAGAATTAATAAGCAATTCCAGCTGCAGTGTACTTTCTTGAAACATCTTTTCAAAGCTTTTTAACACAAAGTAGCATACAAAGTTATGCTGTCAATTGAAGAGAGATCACGTTTTTTACTAAATTTGTATTTCTGGAGCTAAAATTCATGGCTGCAAAAATTAGAACACTGATCTTGATTATTGATAGACCTAGTGAGCTAAGAGTTTCACAAAGAACGAGCAAAATAAATTAAAGGGAAAATCTAAGAAAAAATGGATGTCAGATTACTGAATAATTGCCCTGAACTGGGTCACATTGTATCCAGTTTTTACACAGGTCAGACTGAGGTGGTGGCATTTACTTAACCGAAAGGCCCTGAGTAAGTAGTCTCAATGGACTTCGTATAGAAAGTCAGGAAATCTCGGCTGATTTATCCTTAATTCATGAGATTTATACTGTGCGAATCTCATGCCTTTATTTCAGGCATAGATTCAGGGTCATAACAAAGGTGTGACTTCAGTGTATTTGCTCAGGGATTGCCTAGGGAACATGCCCAGTTCTCCCTCATACAAATCTGAAACCTACCCTAACCCTGAAGTTACATGCATGATTGCTATTAAAAATAAACAAAACTGGTGGCAGATGGCACAGGAAAAAGGAAGGAAGGCTTGTCACAGTTACCAAAGTTTATTCCTACAGTTCTGCATGCATTAAGAGCTGTGTGTGCCCTCAGTAAGTCCTTGAAAAAATGTCAGAAACTAGTGTGGGTCAGGCAGGATTGTCCCTGCTCCAAAGAGAAGGACAATCATCTTCTACAACTGCTGAATCTTAAATTAAAAAGAAGGCAAAGAGAAAAGATGCTACATCTAGCGGGGCTGGATTCTGTAAATATACAAACGACTGTAGCCATACTCATCTTTGAAAAATGAAAACTAAATTAGGTTCTTGTCACCTTTATTTAAAAGATAAGTTCAGAACTGGTGGTGTGTGGGTGGTTAGACTGATAGGGAAACCTTAAAGACTGAGAATCTGCTCTAGAAAAGGATTGTGGGGATTTATCTGCACCCAAGCACTACAGTATGCTCCCTGTCTCAGGCTGTCCAGGTTGTTTCCTATAGACATCAGCAAGATTGTGTGGAAATAATAGTTCAAGTTACCTTTGCTTTGCTTTGTGCCTGGACTAATGAGTCCCATTTTTAAGCTGTTGGGACTACAGAGCCTCCCCCATCCCCCCCCGTCCTCCCCGAAGTCCCATGTAGGTCAGAGGACAAATGTGGGTACAGGAGCAAGCAGTTTAGTTGTGAGCTGGGCAATGTGTGCAAGGAGTGCACCCCAACATCAAGAAAATGATTTGAGAGTACTTCAGGAGAGAGCACCTGTGTGTCATCATTTTTTTCAGATTTTGTTATCAAGAGAGTTCTTTCTCATCTGATTGATCTTTACCAAACATGGAAAACAAAAGTATTGCAAAATACAAGTATTAACATAAACATTTATTTTGTTTTGAACATATTTTAAAAGTGCCAGAGGCATGCCTTTTTTGTAAGCAGGCAGTTGGCAAAAAGCCCTCTAGGTATCAGAGAAGCCTTGTGCTATAATTTTCCTACAATAATAATGTCAAACAAATGACAATAGAAAGCCTATAAAATTTGCAGCCAGCTGGGCAAATTCTTGTGTGTGACCCACAGAAACTGTAAGTGCCTGTGCAGAATATTTTGTCTTGATCAGAGCTGCTCCGGTCTACTGCATTCCTTGCCAGAGTAGCTGTAACCCCCTCACCTGCCAGCTGCAAATAGCAGCTCCATTAGATGAGTTCTGAGGAGCTCCGACCCAGGTCTGAGAGCAGCAGAAAGTGTGTGTTTTGTTGGGAGTTTTTGCCTGGGTAGTTAAATGTAGATCGATGATCCCTTTCAGTATTAGTGTTAACAGGTTATTATATGGGAGTTGGCATGCAGCAGAAATTATTATTGGTGCTTATATTCAGGTTCCCCGCAAAAAAAGACAGAGGAGTTCTGTGACCCATATCTTTTGATATTTAGTTACTTTGTCCTTGCATACTTGCTACCTCACATTCTGTTGTTTGCATAACAGTCTGGGTATTAAGTGGAGCTGTAATTTCTCCTGTTAACGATGGGTGTTCCACTTCCCATGGCTCTTGCTCAGTTCCAGCTAATCCTATCTCAAACAAATTCTTGATGAGACAAGAAGGAGCTGGACTGAGATGAGGTCAGAATGAGTGCTGAGTATGGCTTTGGCAAAGACCAAATTAAATTAATTCCTTGTGTCATCTGATCACTAGGTTGTACCAACTCTGTTCCGAAAAGGTATTATTCGGCATTGCTCCTCAAGGTTTTGATCTATGTTTTCCCTTTTCTCTGTGACAGGGAAGCAAAAATTACTCTGTGCATGATTTACTATAAGTCTCTTGGTTGTGACACAGTATTGTTTGTTGAATTGGAGCTGTACAAATGCTTTATTGAAAAGCAAAACAAAAAGACTGAGTAAGCATCATCTCTTTAGGCAAAAAGAGATTCAGGACTACTGCCCATCTTCTTTCAGGGTACTCCACACGTTTCTTGTGAGGGATCCTCCAGGCTGACATAAGCACATTTATTCGTTCTTCCATCTTGAAAATTAGAAAAACTATAACATACTACCTCCGTCTACTAATAAATCATAAAATGCTACGTAAGCAATAGTGCTCTTGGCCACAGCTGCCCATTTTAGAGACCGTGCAGGTTTTTTAGGGAGGTGGGGAGTTAGCCTTGTGAGGTGCTCCGGAGGACTTTTGGGGTTCCTTGGCACCATCATGGCCAGTCCTGGGAGGGGAATTGCCCAGATAGGACAGGCATGATCGAGCTGTGGGGTACTCTTGCTTAAGCCAGTAATAGTGTCTCATGTAATGGATCAGCAGTGTATGATTAATAGACACACTCTCTAGAATACTACTGCATCATTTATCCCTCACCACTTACAATAGCTTTCCAGCCCAGAATTGCAGGATACTGTAGTGTGGTTTGGGTTTGTTTGCTAGAAGCAAAAAGGCTGTTGGATTCTTTAGATCAACTGGAAAAAAAACCCACCAATGAACAGTGATTAAAAATTGCTTTTACACAGAAATAACATATGGGGCGAACAGGCTCATTCAACTATAACGCTGTGCTGTGAGGAGTGGAAAGTGGATGGAATCAAGGATTCAGAGAAGTGCCTCAGGCAAAGTTACTGTAGCTGATATGGATAAAAATATATACATGAAGTTAACGGTGCTTTGTTTAAGAACCAAGTCTGCTTTTTAAAATAATGCAGTGAATTTTTCACTATAAAAGAAGAACACATCCCCTGCCCAAGTTAATATATTTACATATGTACAGTCAGAACAGACAACTGAAAAAATAAATGTTTAACTGCCACAAAGAAATATATAATGAGAAGTTCTTAATGAATGTCTGATTATCTTGAAGCAACAAAGAATCTCTGTTTGTTTTTTTTTTATTTTATTACTGTAGCTGAAGTTATATACTTTAAAGATGATTATGAGAAAGATAGTCCTTGCTTGATTCTTAAAGAAATTTCCTCTTCTCCCAGGGTAGTGTGGGTGCTGATTGAAGTACACTCTCGTTCCCACTAGAGGGGGGTCCTCTCAGCTGAGGTTGTACATTTTGGCTTTTTTATCTTCTGAAACTTAGCATGAGAAAAACTTCATGTTATCCCACATCTTCTTTCAGTACTGTATTGTGTATCTTACAGTGTCAACAGTTACTTGTCTCTTAGTGATCTTCACTGCCTTTTATATGAAGAGGTGAAAGCCAAAATGAATGGACTACCACGCTAGTTATGCTACACTGGTAAAGACAGTAATAACAAGGAATGCAGAGGATGCATTATTGTGAAGACAAGTATTTATTGCAGAAGTCAGGTGATCACACTTGGAAAGACAAAAGTTGGCATTATCAGGCTTGTTCAATAACATTTTTTAATTAGAATGATTATCTACACCAATAGCTGCGCTCTGAACCGTTTTCTTATCTCTCCAAACCTTACCTAAGCATTAAAAAAAGTGTCTATATGTAAAAGAGACTAGGAGTACTTTACGTGTGTTTAAACTTCTGCTCTGCTCTTTGGTGTCATGTCTTGTTCATCTTCTCAGTTTCTTGGTGAAAGGAAGGAGGACTGACTTTTATAAATGTGCTGGTCATCTGCCATGTTGACTCGTTTTGAAACTTACGTCAGTTGTGAGCATTCTCTTGGCTTTGAGGACTTTGGCACAACCCATGTATTCACAGTACCAGCGAAGCTCCCCGCGTGGTGAGGTGGCCTATGCAGATGAGTTGGAGTGCAAGGATGCTCTGCCTGATCTGTGCTGGGTCAGTGCAGGGGTCTGTGGCTGTCTGTCGTGTGCTTCTGCAGCTGGGAGTCTTGAGGGATGGGCAGGCAGGGGCTGGGCGTTAACCCAGCTGGGACCACTTGGGAAGGAGAGGAGGAGGAAGATCTGAAGGGCAAGGGTGGTAGGGTGGGCTTGGGCTGGCAGGGAGTCAGCAGCCCTGCTGGATTCAAGGGGGGACTCAGGGAAGGGACTCAGTGATACAGAGGAGGCTCCATTTTTCCTACTGAAACTCCACAACAGAACAGTAATAAGATGGGCTTGGTCTGATGGTAGCATCTAATGTATGTGTCTGGTATGGTACTGGATAGAGAAAACTGATTGAGTTTGGAACAAAGTTGTTCAAGTTTTGGGGTCATGTAGTTACAGTTAGCCTAGTGAAAATGAGCATCGCACTTCAGATGAGTGCCACATTAACCCTAGCCAGATTGTTTCTGATACGGGAATGAGTTTTTTTGGAAGCCACTTGAGTGTCTTGAGTAGGGCACTGTATTGAGACAGGCAGTCATACTGTTCTTTCCAGCCCAGTGGTTGATTATTCTCTTTATGGCCCTTGGCAAGTTACTTAACCCTCTGTCTGTTTCTTCATCTGTAAAATATATTATGGATATTTATCAGTCTCACCAGGACTGATTGTTTAATATTTATAAAGTGCCTAAAGGAGTAGTAGCTTAATATAAGTAGCTAAGACATATAATTTTAGATTGATTTTATTTACTTGGATTTTCTTTTCTACCTCCTATTGAATGAGATGCTATTTTGTATCCTCTCACTGCCATGTCTAGTAAGATGGACAGGTCACACCTGGGTAACCTCACGATAATTTTCTTCTTTTATTCCTAGTTCCTTCCTATAAATGCTTTATCTCCTTTCCCCCCCTTTTTTCCCTCCCTTTTTTAATTTAGAGATTAAGAGATACCATATGTTGCTAGATCATGACATAAATATATTTAAGTGCTGCCATCATTGTAAGTTTATCAGCCTTTCCATTATAAACCTTCTTGTTCAGAGGTTTATAACTGGCATTATAACATGCTTCAGGCTGAAACTTGACATTCATTTTTTCCCTCTTGACTTGCTTTAAATCCTTCACTCTTCTTAAGTTAAACTGGAGATTAGATACATTAGTTATAGTTATACTAGTTGTATAAATTATAACACAGTAGTAGGCATTTTAAATAGGATGTAAATCAGAGAAATAGAACATTTCCTAGTTGTTAAACTGTGAGCCTGGAAGTAGAAATCTGGGATTCTTTTCCTGAGTGTGTCCTTGTATTGGCACATGACTACTGAGAAATTATTTAACCTCTTTCTGCCTCACTTGTCTGTCTGTATATTGGGATGATGACATTTCCTACTTCACTGGTGTATTGGGAAGCTTAATTAATTAGAATTCATAAAAGCACTGAGATTCTCAGGTGAAAGGTGCTAAAGTGTAAAGTATTTTTAAGGAGTCTAATGAAAAATCAGTGCATCTGCTTTTCTTCATCTGTAGCCTCTTGTCCCAGATCAGTGCACATCAGCTCTTAGATCTGTGCAGTAGGTGGCAATCAGCAAGGAGTTTGATTTGGAGCACCACTAGGTGACCCAGCAGCTTGCTTTCCTCAAGCTTTCAAACACTGACTGCATCTTGCAGCTGGCTAGTCACGGCCTTTGCCTGGGGATTTTGTGTTCCCTGAATTCTGTGGTTTTCAAGTAATTCTCTGCACTCATGGCCTTACAGGAGCCTGCAAGCAAGACCTCTGCTGTAGTTTTCCATTAGTGCTATTCCATCTGGTGCTGTAGTACTCAGCCTTGTTTGAAGATAATGGAAGGGGAAGAATTCAGGCTTTTCCAGCCTTTTTTTACTGGGGGTTTGTTGTGGCAGATGAATCTGGTTGTACTCAGGCAGCTTTTTAGTGTAGCCAAAACTCCATATGCAGAACGATGTTCCAGGTGTAGTAGAGTAAATTCTGGGACATAGACAGATACTCTGCATTCCTTTTAGGCTGAGGAACATTGTTTGTGTCATGAGGGATGCTGTCTGAATTTCTTGTCTTGAGAATCTCTGTTGTCAGATGCTAGTTCAGCGTGTCCAGTCTTAGGTAGGTTTTGTGGGGCTTATCCAGGCCAACATCTTCCTTTACAGATCTCTTTGCTTGGAGATCTCTTGCTCAGGAGAGAGTTCCTTGGTGGTGGCTAAATTTGAAATTATCTTTCTCCTTACAATTTCAGGTTGAAGTCTTGGCCTCCGAGGATGCTACATTTGGACACAAGGTGTGTAGTTTGATGCAGTTTTGTTACATAGGTCCCATCAATTTAAATGGTTGGATGTGATGTCACAGAAGACACCACTTTTTACCCAGAGAATTGGGGATCCTGTGACTTACATCACTCAATTCAGAAACTTTTCCTTTTCTGTGGTAATCTGAGAATGACACACAGGCTCTTTTAATCCTGTTATTTGGTATAAAACCTGTGAGCAAATTTCACTTGCCAGGATCCCATATGGAAACATGGAACATCAGCTTTCTTGTAACTTTTAAGATTGGACTTTCCCAAACACTGGATTTGGTCTTGGTCCGTAGATTTGCAGCTCAGAAATTGTAATTGCTACCTGCTTTGCAGTCTGCTGAGTGAGCTACTTTGTTCATGGTCCTTTTTCACAGTGAATCTCAAGTAGGAAGTAGTCTATTGAACAGCTGCATCACCCTGTGTTCAATTGTAGATCAATGTATGGCATGCAGTGTGTTTGTGTTGGAGAGACCACTTAAGATGTGCTCTGCTAAATGTATGGGCTGTATCCTACTTACTGCTCAGGTTCCCTTGACCAGCAAGCATTATGATGATGACCACGGTTTTAATGGAGCTCTAACAGCAGATGATTTTAAGCAGGGCAGATTGTGTGTAGGCTATATCCAGTTAGCTGGGAAGAGAGTGGATGGGGAGGGGAAGAACAGTAGGGCTACATCATGACAGTGGAGAGTTCCATGCTGCTGAAGGCCCACATGCTGTGATACTACTGCAGGTGAGATCATACATACTACTACTACTATCATGGTAAAAAAAAAAAAAGAAAAGATGTAAGAAGTTCTCCAGGTTTGTATACAATACAGTAAACAAAATCAATAGGAAAAAGAAGAAAAACCCCAGCTTTAAAAGCACTTAATAATTCTAGAATTTACATTGTGTCTGTATTGTACATTTTTATGTTGATATGTGATAAAGTGATTTAAATAAATTATTTAAAAACAATCAGCCATCCCAGTACTATTTGAAGTATTTAGCATGTGGTAGTCTGCAGTATTTTCTCGTTTTTATTTAATACCCAGCATGCATACAGAATATTCATTGAATATTTAATAAACCTGGAGGGTCAGCTCTTGTGAACTCATCTACATAATTCTTCAGACTAGGTGGGTAAACAATAATATTACCAAAAATCATTGTAGCCAATTGCTTTCACAACTAAAACACTGTGGAAGAGGCTTCTTATTTTTTGGCTAGACTTGCAAGGTGTTTTTCAGATGAACATCCTTTTTATTACCAAACCTTTTAAGCTGCAGCTTTTTAGTAAGTTTCAGTTTTACAAAACCAAATCAGTACTGTCAGCAACTCCTAACATCATCCTCCAGAGTCCCAATCAACTTTTCTGTAAGATTCAGCTTCAGAACCAACAGCATCTTTTTTACTCTCTTAGTGGCTTTACATAATATACTGAACTACCTATGTCTAGGAATGTCACGTATGTTTTATCAATCAAGAAGAAAGGTAAATGTATCATCCCAAATTTCTTAATCACAGAATTTATTTTAGCTGTCTTATTTAGACATGCTGTGAAAGCACATTCTTTACTTCTCTCTCTTAAGAAATACTTCCTTTACTGTCTGTCTCTGATAAATAAATGTTAGTGTCTCTGTTGCGGTAACAAATGAGTTGGCATGCCGACAAAAAATTCCTATAAGCACAGTTTTAAAATGAAAAATAATATTACAAATCAAATCAAATAATTTTGTATAGCTAATATCAGATGGCATAGTTGAGCAGCATGTACATTAAAGAGCATCAAGCTTTCTTTGATACCTTTTAGCCTGAATCACCCTCCAGGTGTACTGGAGGTTTTTGAGGGCGCTATATTTATGGTATTGGGTGTAGCAGATGCCTCAGATTGAAATATTGTAGGATCCCTTCGTATGCATAAGAAGCAGCATCATTTGCTACTGTGGATTATTACTCTTTTTTGACTACATCCATTCTACCTGTCGTAAGACACCACTTAGTTTTAGGCTTGTTGACAGGCCATATTGCCTGTAGATAGTTAAATACTGCATTTGAAAAATTGTATTTCTAGACTACTGAAAGAGCTTACAGTGTTACCTGTTGGCCTAAAATTCTCTGTAGTTTTAGTGTCACGGTAACTATAGATACTGGCAGTGAATGGGGCTGTTTCCTAGGAAAATGCTTAGAATGAGATGGCAGAGTATTGTTCAGTTTCACTGTAGGCATCATTGGTGTAGTGAAGATCTGGCTGATGTAGTCTTCTCCTTGAATAGTTGAGTCTTTGATGATGATGGTAAGTATGTGTAGAAATCAGCTACCAGGATGTTTTTGATTCAAGATATGCATATTGTTTTGGACAAAATAATTCTTATTTTAGAAAATAAATCAAAAGCCATTGTTTCACACTCTCAAAATTCTCAGGGAAGAGACACCAGTAGCAAATCTTGTCCTTACTCTGTGAGCACGGGACAGTGTAAATTGCAGACCATTAGCAGTAGTCCTTCAAAATGTTCCCTCCACCTGACCCTTGTAATAAGAAAACAAGTCTTCCCAAAACAAAGGTAGAATATAAGGCATTTATTGGAGTTGAAATGGCATTTTAACATGAACTTTTTTTGTGCCTACATGAGATCAGTTTTCTCTAATGGGCCCTAAGAGTGCAAGTATTTTTTCAAGTTTAAAGAAAGTTGTTTGGTAGGTATAAAGATGTACAGATTTGATAGCATTGCTGTCCAGACCTTTCTGTTGGTCAAATATTTGGAAGCAAAACCATTCAGCATCTAGTGTTATGTAAGCAGGAAGCAGTTAGTGCACTGTAGCAGCTGTTTTCAAACATGGTACACATGGTGTTCGGTTTTATTTACACATGCATTTGGGCTTGTGTTTGTATGCATGTTTGCTTCTTAAAGAAAATTTTAAAAATCCCAAAACATACAGACTGATACTTCTCTTTCAGTATTTAGAAGTGTTGTGTTTAAAGAGATGTAGGGGAAATGATCACCTAGCAAATCACAAACAGCTGATCAGATAGGTCATCTGGGACAAACCTAAAAGTTATGCTTGCTTCCTTCCTCTCTGCTGAGTATAAAATTACACATGTAAGTTTCTTCAAAACCACAGCTGACAAGAAACTGATGTAGAGTAAGATTGAATAGATGGAGTGGTATGTGTCCGAGTCTGCAGTCAACACAGAGGAACGTATTTCAAAGTTGAAAACTCCTTCAGTTCCATCAATCTCATTAAAGCCTAATGGTGGCATGTAAAATACTAACAGTAGCAATTTATTTTGCGGTTATTTTAGCTGGAATTGGAACATACATCTTAGCAGATGGGACCAGTGTTCCCAGATGGTAGAGAAAATTAGGAGGGATGCAAAGATGTGAAAAGGACAAAAAGAAAGAGTAAGATTCACAGAGCAGAAATAAAAGGTTAAAAGTTTTAACCATTTTGAATGATGCCGATTTAAACACCAAGGCAATGAACAAATAACAATAACAGTGTCGTAATTTTTTAAAATCCTCCTAAGAGATTTAAATGCTCTGTTTCCATTAGAACATTTTAATCCCTAAGGTAGAACTGAAAATCTTAGTCTGAAAGGTTGGTTATTGTAGAAAGATTTAACCCACATTTTCTTGTTGTTGGAGCCACATACCGGCATCAGTTGGAATTATGGTGTCAAATGTGATAGCACACACTTCAGACAGGCTGCAAATGGTGTCCGGCCCTATCCAGAGGATGAGATGCTTGACTTTTGAAATACTTGCGCTCAGTTTACTGTCCTTTCCCTCCCTTTCCCCAAGGCTTTTACTGTCAGCATCTACCTGACCCAAATAACGTCGGGTAGAGGAGGCTTCACTCAGCTAAGCAGGGTGAGATCACCTCGTCCACGTGTCCCAACGCGCCTGTGGACGAGTAAAGTGCCATAAGCTGTGTTTGCAGAGACGGCTGCGGAGCCTGCCTACCGCAGCTAATGCCGAGGTGCAGTGATCCCAGCTTAGTGTGCAGCATTAATATAAATAAGTTTGTTAATGGCAGTCCAGCAGCTACATGTCAGAAGGCTCACAACTTTGTGCAACAGGAAAAGAGACACTTATGTTCCCACAGTGGGGGAGCTCTACCAAGAACAGGACTCTCTTATTTGGTAGTGAGCTTTAATCCTTCCATTGTGTGTCATTTTAAGCTGTGTTGTGATGTAATTGGCTTAATCATTACTATTATGTTGCTTTGCAGAAGTTAAGATTATAATTTGACATATGGAAATAAATGGCAACTGGATTAGTGATTTGCAGGTGTCACTTAAAAACGGGGCGGGGAAGAAAGCCTTTCATCTTTTGCAAGTGGTGTTTTTGCTAATGCACAGAGGCAGAATTAAGCACACAACTGCGTCTCATGCTGTCTTGAAGTAGAAGAGAGCTTCACCTGTTCATTGCTGGGACTGTGTTGCTGGGGTTGAGGAAAGAGAAGCTCATTCCTGATGAATGTGTTCACTGTCGGAGTGATTTTACCTTTCCTTTGCAGAAGACAAATAGAGGAGAAAAGCTTTCTCTTTGATCGAGAAGTCAGCATAATGGAGACACGGCTCTGTTAAGGAAATGCAGCAAGGGTGGCATTTCTGATGCCGTTGTGTCTGCGTGGTGGAGCTTTCAGCATTGTTCGTGGAACTATCTATTTCTGTTTTGTAACACAGCATAAAGTGATGACCTCGTCTTCATAATTTAGTAACTCTGGGAGTTGTTGGGAGAGTCTGTTCCTAAGTCTTTTTAGGTATGTGCTGCTGGAATGCATTTTTCAAATGCTCCTTCTTAGATACAGGGTACATGGTTTTAAGATTCAAATGTGTTTAGGACTAAAATACCTTTTCCCCCCCTCCCAAACATGTTACTTTTATTTGAGTTTATTAAGATTTCTTTACTATGTTTGTGTGTGTGTGTGCTTTCCTTCACCTTGCAAACACTGCTTTAGTGGAACACTCGGCATATCACAGCGCATCTTCTGCAGCCCTCTTATTTTCACAGTCCGGTATACCAGAAGTTCAAATCCCAAGGGGAAATTCAGCTGCACTGTGTAGCTACGTGTCAGCTTCCTGGTTTGGAGGACAGGACACCAAAGAGCATAGATTTGGTGGCTGACTCTGAGCTATGACTGTGCAAATCTAGAAGGAAATGGTTGTTCCAGTGGCATCTGTAACACAGAAGCCTTGAGCTACGAGATGGAGTAGAGATGCCATTTGAGAAAACAGAAAATGTGCTCTCAAGAGATTTTTTTTTCCTTTCTTTTCTTTTTTTTTTTTTTTTTCTGTTTTTTCTTTTAAATTTGTATTAGCTTGATTGCAACAAAGTACTAACCTCTTGGAAAGGAGGAGAAAAGAAGCCACAGAGGGAGAAGAAAAAGTAGGCATTAAAAATTGTTTTCTTTCAATGCACGCCTTGTGTAAGACAGCTTTCTTTTGTTGAAGACTCTGAGCAGCCTCTGCTTCTGCCATCTGGTGGTTTCTAATAAAAGGTGCACCTTCAAAGCCAAATTAAATTGTTTTAAAGCCAATTAATCCTTTTCAGAAGAGGATGGTTTCAAGTGTCTGAATTATCTCTGTCTTGATATGTTGACACTTGTAGTGTCTATGTGTGTGCTTAGTATACAGGAAAATATAAAGAAATGGGTCCTCAGTTATATCTGCCGGTGCACTGTTGATTTAGGTAGGAATCCGGGAGTTATAAATAAGCTTTTGGGTTTCTTTCAGCTTAGAAAAAAATAATATTCATATTAGCCTCCAGTAATTTATGATTGGGTACCTGGAGCAGAGTTAGGATTACATGTTTCCCCATGTCTATTGTTTTTTTGTGGAGTTGTTTCACCTGCGGTGTTCATATGACTTAAGAGATTTTCCATCCTTCTTCCTTCAAGTCATTTAAAACTGTTTTAGGATTGCTGAAGTCTGCTCAGTGCCTTCTGTGGTGGGTTTTTCCAAGAGTAGAGAATGGCACCATAGTAGTGAACAAGGTGCCCTTAAAGATGTGTCAAAGTGTTTTGAAATGGTTATGACTAAGTACGTAGCAGGAACTTGGAACATGTTTCTGCCTGGACCTGTGCATAACACTTGTATGTTACTTGGGACAATACAAGAACACACAAAACAGAGCAACTGTGATCATGTTTCAGACATTTCATCTACATAATCGATATCTCTGAATGTTTTGCAGGTTCTCTCTCAGTGAAGATATCTGTGTTGTTTTCCATTCTCCTAATTAGTTTTGTAGAAATTAGGAGTCACAGTAATGGATATAGAGCCATAAGTTCCTTTCCATCCATTGTACAGTTCTGACTGTGGTCCAGTTCTGCCCTGAGTGCTGTGGGCTGTAGAGAAGTACATGTAACCACCTTGGGTATGGAGGGTGAAATCAGAACAAGAATGTAGTGTGCCATTAAAATCCATTCCGAGTGGCACTCTTTGTTGTGGTGCCCACTCTCCACAGCTCACTCCTGCTTCTCTATGGAAGAGATTTTAAACATCTTTAGGAGGATGTGAAAAGGTGAGGGATTTTTAGAGGTCCTAATGCATCCTTGTGCAGTGGAGGTGGATCTGGACAGTTCCAAAACAATCTTGCACCAGAAAGAAAGTAAGAAATGATACAGAGAATAGGAGGAAAAAAAAAAAAAAAGTCTTATGTTAGCTGAGAGACCCCAAACATAGAATATCTAGGTACACTGGTTACAAGGTGTAGTAGTAATAGGTTCTAGCCTCCTTGTACCTTGTAGCCCACACTCCTGGACTGCAGTCTCAGGAAAGACAAAGCTTTAGGAAGGACCCATCCCGTGTGGCAGTGTCACTGTGCAGTACAGCATCTCAGGCTTTTGGATACTCCCGTGTTTCTTCTCTTGCCAGTGACCCAAACTAGCAATAATATGCGTTTAATGCTCCTTTTTGTCCGAAGCATCTCACCATGTTTGCAGAATAAATACTGATGGCCTCAGGGTTAGACTTGGTCAGTCCACATGACCACGTGTTGACTACAGCTTACTGTTCTACAGAGCTCCTAAGTGCTCTGTGGCAAGATGGGGTGAGCACAGCTGGTGAGCTTTGTGCCCTTCTCAGTACCCCTGAACGCTGCTGTCTTGTGGTTTGCCCAGTGCCCTGCCATCCATTGGGATTCGTGTTATAAAGATGTCAGCTGCTAACTTTCTTCCTACATCAGCTATACTGTATGGAGAAAGATAAACATGATGTGCAACCTTCATCTCCAGTACTGCACAGTTTATGTTACCAGGGTGTGGATGCTACACACTTTGGGTTTTGATACAAGTTTAAAGCTACCACCACCTTTCTGAGAGCACTAGGGGCAGAAGTCAGCATGCAGATTTCAGAAACAGATGCGTGTGCGAGTTGAGGCAGCTGTTCAGCTTTTGCTGAAGTGATGTTGGTAAGAAAAAAGGCTTGGCAACTACTTTTGCTTTTCTGATTGCTGAGTGTTCCTTTTGGGTCAGTTCTGTGCTGACTTAGGTTGCCACTTCGTTGAAATTAATTGCTGCAACCTCGAACCTCCCGGTTCTTGTGGTGGCAGCAGCAGCAAGAGTCCCCCCACAAGAGTCCCCCCACAAGAGTGCTTCCCCCCACTGCTTTTTGAAGTGATGGCCTGTAGTACAATTTGCCTTTCTCAGACTCCCTAGATGTGCTGGAAGAGTGCAGAGTTTGGTATTGCTTTCAGGAAACACTCATCATCTTGGGGGTTTGCCTGAACTCACCACTTAACACCAGTCGGTACGATGCAGCAACGGAAGTTACCACCAAAAAAGAGTTTATTTTCTTCATCTTCATTCTGTTACTCTCTAAATTTTTCACTGGTGGGTGCACTTAGGTGCCCTGAGACTTGTGCCTGAGCTGGCTGCCTGGATCTTGCTGGCCATGCTGCTCAGGGTCCTCCATGGCTCAGCTGCCTCCTGGTAACACGTAATCAGGTGATGCTTGCCTGACCCTTCTGTGTGGCCCCTTTGATTTATAGTCTGGTTTGATCTTTAAGGCAGTATCAGATTTACCAAGAAGCCGTCTAACATTTGGAAGACAATGTTTGCCTGTAAATACCTGCACATTTTAAATAAATACTGAGGCAGGTGGTCTCTTTGTTGGGGGTGTGAAGAGGGCAGGACAGACTATTTGCAAATATTTTGCTGTTCCTTCTTGATTAGGAAAGCAGGTTAGATGAGATTTCTTTTTCTTCTGTAAACTCTACCTGATTGCACAACTGGTGGGACCAGAACTGCTCCCTCCAGCAACAAACCCCACCTTGCTACAGGAAGCATGCTCCAATTCATATTGTGACTTAAAAAACAACAACAAGGAAACCACACATAATTGTGTTTTTTAAAAATCACTTTGCTTCCCCCCCCCCCCTTTTTTAAATAACATTTTTTAACAGCATGAAACACATGTACAGAAAAAGATACAGATTTCCTTCTGTGACTGTGTCCCCTGATTGCATAGATTGCTCATTAAAATAAAAGCTAGGTTGGAAGAACAGAAATTGCAAAGATGAATGTGATAAAGTTTTTGGGTAGACACATGTGATTTTGGTTTTCATTTCCCTTTTTTTTTCCTGATACATGGTCAGGTGTGTGTCATGCTTTGGAGCTGTGCTTTACTAGAAAAAGGACTGTTGACATGCTGTGGATTTCAAAGCAGAAGAATCAATGACAATAATGCAGAATGTTGGGCTTTTTACCTTTTACAAAAACCATAATTTTGTAATTTTGAAGCTTCAGTTATTCCATTGTTAATTTTAAAGACCGTCTTCTTGTGAGACAAGGTTTTCTAGTGAATTGGGATTTTGATGGATAATTGTATTGGCTTAAAAAAATACTGAGAAATCTTGTTTTCTAAGGTCATTTCTTTAATTTTCTTGGTGAATAGTTAATTATACCGAGTCTCAATATTTTTTTTCTTATATAGAATGATTGAGATCACATATAATTTTGGCATGCTTTTCATACAGTTGTAGTGCTTTACATTGTTTAATATTATATGCATGTAAAACAATTGTGATGTATTTCTAGTGCAATAAGCTTTTTATGGGTTTTATGATTTTACTACAGAATCCTTACTACTACCTGAAATAGAAAGCAGACAGATTTACAGTCTCTTTAGTAAAACTTGCTTTAACGTTTTAATCTGAGGCAAAATAAGCATCATTCATACCGTTCAATTTAACGTGACTGTCTGTTTTCATTCCACTGGCTGATTTTTCCTCCCTTTATCAAGATCTATTTGAATCTTCCTGAGCCTCCTGTGCAACTTCCTCACAGTGTTATTCCTTGTGTCAGAACCGATGTACCGATTACCCTGCAAATGTAATCTATATCTAGAGTGGTTTCACAGCATCAGTCCTTGTGCTAGGGCTGTGCTCTGATGTATACCTCAGAAACACTTGTGGGAAGAGTGCTTAGAATACATACTAATTTAAAAATTAATAAATGTATTTTGAGAATTGTGTTAACTGCTGTTCATGAAAGAAAGCAAAGAAGTGAATCATGTGGAAATGGCTTTTGTCGCATCTAAGTAACTAAATATCATTATAGCACATGTGATTGCGTGCAAAGGCTTTACAGTAATGTAGGTATGGCTCTTTATATGCTTATTAACTTGCAGTTCTTTAGCTGTGCTGTGTGCAGAATGCTGCCAAGGTCAGGGCTGTTAAGCTGGCCCAAATAATACTGAGGGAATTAATTATTTTAGCTAAAGCTTTTTTATTTTTTTAAGTAAAGTTTGGTGTGTTGTTTTTTTTCCCAACAGTGCTGTGGAAAAAAATCTTGGAAATGGCATGGAATTAAGGAAATTAATTAGGATTTTAAATGGTGTCTTTAATGGAATAAATGTTGAAGATGGTCACAATACTCTTAAATTCCCATGTGTTGCCTGGTTTAGGTTTGAAAGTGAGAAGGAAAAGTTCAAACTTGATACAGTGAGCAAGGGAAGGCTAATGGAGCACATTAAAAATGCAAGCTGACCTAGATATACTGTTGAATGGTGCCATGTGGTGTGCTGCTTTATATGGCAGGCTGCAGTGTCTTGTTGACCACAGTAAGCTGAAAAAGCTGAAAATACTGCACTGTTTACAATTCCAAAGAGAGGTAGAAGAATTGAGCCACCCTGTTACATTTTACAGGTGATGTTCAGAAAAACAACACTGTTAGAGCCTTTTCAGTGTGAAAGCAGCTTTGGATCTCTGTTACATGTATAGAATGTCTGTTTTAAAAACCTTCAGAAATTACTTCTGGGGAATGATCAATGTGCATACCCCATCTCCACAAGTGCATGTTTACTTTCTGCTCTCTTCTGCCTAAGCTACATCTATAGAACTCTGGGAGATGGAAGAAAAATTGGTGTTACGTTAGGAGTTAATTGATCAGAGCTAAATTCTTTCTTTCTGGAATATAATGATATTCAATATGTCAAAGGGTAGCAGAATCCGACCATTAATTTCATAGTACTTTTAATTCCAGATTGGCTTTTAAGAACTATTTTAAGAGGTGTCAAAGTATATTAATATGATATTATTTTTCAGACCGTGAATATTAAAATAGCTGTTAGCTGGTGTTTGAAAGTTGGTGGGAATTAATTTGTCTTGGTATTGAGAAGGTTTCAACTTGAAATTATTATCTTACCTTACTTATAAATAGCAAAAAAAGCTTACAGAGGAAATGTTGACCATCCTTCCCCACCCCAGTTTGAATCTGCCTTAGGCTCAGATAGCACTGCATAACTGCAAGCATATATGATTGGTATATTACGTATTTCGTAGGACTAGGAGGTTTAATTTTTTTTTTTTTTTAGTGCTGTAAGTTATAATGTGTTTTCAGTTGGTACAATAATAATAAAAAAGGCTTGCATGTACCTGTGATGCATTTGATTCCTCCCTGCAGTGACTCATTGTGGATCTCTCTTACAGCTAAGTGCTTGTTCCCTGTGATCAGAGGAAAATGCTACACACCTTCTGCTTCGTGCCTATTAAATTCAAGTTTCTATTACAGGAAGCATTACACAGCTATCTTTGAGAATTAAAGGGGAAAATCAAGAACAGTAACTGAAGTGAGAATTTAAAAAGCCACTTTGTTTGCCCTCAGTCCAAATGTTGATTTTCAATGCCTTTCTGTTCTCATGCTTACCTCATACAAATTTACAAATTTCTCTTAATTCCTAATTAGAGCACCTGCCTTTGGTACCCTGTTGAAATTAGTAACTGTAATGGCAGTTGCTCTTTTCTAATGGAACCTGGAGGATACCAATCTTTTTCATCTTGTTATACTAAACATAACATGTAGTTCCTTTATCTGGACCAGTATTTTGTGTTGAAGAAGGAATTGTTATCTCCAATTTTGTTAGCATTTCCCCTCCTCACCTTTTTCATTCCCTGAGGGAATGGTTTGGAGAACAAAGTGTCCATGTTCCTGGGAACAAAAATAGATTGTTCCATTCATAATTTAGTGTTCTATTTCTGTTTGGTGGAGTTAAGCACACGCTTAACTTCAGGTCTGTGATTAAATCTCACTGACTCCAGTTTGACTTAAAATGCTTTGCAAAACTGTGGCGCCTTTTTTTTCCTTTTTTTTCTTTTTTTTTTTTTTTTTCTTTTTTTTTTTTCCCCTCCTCTGCTATACTGCAAGTTGTGTGTGCATAGTGTCAGCAGTTTATGTTCTGCATGTTTAATGAAGGCCATGGCTCAGCTCAGCATAGCCCTTCCCCTTACGCTAACAGAATTTTGATAAATGAGATTTCCTCGTGTGGAGAGCCAGGAAGGGGCTTTTGATGGGAAAAGGCAGGGCATGAAATCAGCAGGTGTCAGGTTGTAATTGTAAGCATTTTAAACCAAAAATGAAATAAAGAACTTGTTATGACTAATCATCTTCAAAATGTGTATCTTCCTGTGAAGCACAAAGAAGGATTTAACAATGTACTAGCAAAACAAAAGTAAAGTTGATAAGCAGTAATCTAAGTCAATGTATTTCTGCCTTCCTTTTTGCTCCATGTTGCCCATAAATACCACCTCAATCATCAAAGTCTGCCATATGAGCCACTGGATTACAATAGTCATTGCTGAACTTAGCACTAGAAATACATTGTGGTTGTGGTTTATATCTATATTGTTCTACACTATTAGAAATTCTCTATGCCCACTCACGTTACTGGCTGCACTAAAATAACAAAGGGAACTAGTTGCATAAATGAAAAGAAATTGCGAGCAGATATTATGAGAAACCTTTTAAATTAAGGGACATTTATATGATCCTTTTACTGCTCTATTTTAATTTTTCTGATACTGCACACAACATCCCCCTTCTCCTTCTGCTCATTTGGTCTTTCTTCTTTATGCAGATTTAGCTTGTTCAGTGATAGACCTCCTATTCAGGCTATATTGCTATGTAATTTTTTTAAAGTCTCTCCGTGTGCTCACATGTGCCATTGGGGTATTGGATTGCTGAAATAACATCAAACTCTTCACTGGAGATTATAATCTGACACGAATAATTGAAGTCCAGATACAGATCCTGCAGACCTAAAACTGGAGCTATTTTATTACCTTACGTAACGTTTCATAAAAGTTTCTGCAGCTGTAGTGGATTAGAGATGAATTGTTTTTGTTGGAGAGATGAAGAGAAAGGACAGTTGGCATGGTTATAGTAATTAATAAATAACACAGTTAATTACTGTGCTGGCTCTGCAGTATGTTCAGAGATTAATTTAAATCAATTTGTGCTCAATTCTATTAAAATACTAAACACTGTATTTGTATACACATAGAAATATAAAATGTATATACACAGAGCTGTGTATTTTAGTATATATGTATAATTTTATTTCTTAAATACCCATATTAAGTTCGTTAGTGTTTTTTTCTCTCTTTTTTTGGCAGGATTTTTGCATGACTTGAAAGCAGGGATAATTGCAGACTTGGTAATTTTTTCATAACTTGGTTCATACCATACCTGAATATTCATGTAATGTCTACAAGCAATTTCTCAGGATTTTCTGCTCACCTCCAGCCACCCTCCTTCCCTTGTGTCAGCCAGATGTTGATGGGGCCCCTCCACAGTCGGGAGAAGCTCAGACTTGCATACAATCACTCACTGGCATGTTCTGTTGTACAAATTATCTCTTACAGAGTAGGTTTTTTTTTCTTAATTTATTCAAATTCCATCTCATCCTAAATTTGTGTTCAAAAATATCTAACCATCATGTCTTTTTTTCAGATGTTTTACAGCAAAGTGACTGCAGTTGCACAGTGGCTTCCAACAGAAGCTGTAGACCTTAGGCCATGTTATACCTTCTTCACAAGAAGTATTTACAGATGTTGTCTGGGATGTGCTAGTTACTGGGTGGCAGGCAGGCAGAATTAAAGATTCCTGTAAGCTGCAGCCAGAAATGGTTCTTCCAAATCTGATGAGGCCTTTTGGGCCACAGGGCAGCCGTAATAGCAGATGCAATTAGTGTCCTTTTGCTTAGATTTGTTGTGTTCTGGGCAGAAACATTTGGGAAGGACAGCAAAGGAGCTCAATGAAGCTGTGGTGCACATAGACTCATAGAATAAATTGGGTTTGAAGGGACTTCTCAAGGTCATCTAGTCCAACCTTTTTGCAGTAAGCAGGGATATCCTCAACTAGATCAGGTTGCTCAGAGCCTCATCAAGCCTCACCTTGAACATCTCCAAGGATGAGGCCTCAACTACCACCATGGGCAATCTGTTCCATCTTTCCACTGGCTTCATGGTGAAGAACTTTTTCCTAACATCCAGTCTAAATCTGCTGTTCTCTAATTTAAAACCATTGCCCATTCTCCTATCACTACCTGCCCTTCCAAACAGTCCATCTCCAGCCTTCCTGTAGACCCCTATCAGATACTGGAAGGTCACTATTAGGTCTTTCCAGAGCCTTCTCTTGTCCAGGCTGAACAACCCCATCTCCCTCAGACTGTCTTCATAGGAGAGGTGAATCTCTGATCTCTGTCAAAAACTGGTACCACCCTTCTCCAACACCTTCTGGGCCTTGGTGTGTTTCATTTTCATGTCAGAACAGCAGCAACATTTTTAAAGTTGAACTAACTATAAGAATAAAAATTAGTTTGAACCACATTATTGTTAGGCATAAATACATATGCACGTCAGAGCACAGGTCCAGTTGCTTGTCTGAGATGTGCTGCAATATTTGATTGTAACTGACCTACTCCATGACCCTTCCATTAGCTTTACCAGGGAGTCAGCCTTATTTGAAGTAACTAGTTGGCTCTTAGGCTTCATTTCAGAAACTTTTTTTTCTTGGCAAGTGAGAGTTGGACTGAAAATCTCTTGAGGTTGCTGAGACTGTGCAGAAGAAGCAGGTTGTTGCTCCATGGTGAGGAGCAGGGCAGTGCAAAGCAGCCCCACCTTGTGCTTCAGCAGCAGATATGTTGGCAAGAGCTGTTACTATCAAAATTGATGGCAAAATAATTTTTCTGCATCACAGCTTTCAGAAGGATCAAGCTAGGACTTGAATATACACTAAAATACATCCTTCCTAAGAAGAGATTTGCCCTTACTTGTTTGGATGGTGCTTATAACATTTTGGGGTTACTAGAGAGAATCTGTGCATGGGTAACATGCTGTGATCTCCATCAGATTTGAAATTAATAGTTTTAGTTAAACAAAGAAAACCCTTGTTAAAAGTGTAAAAGAGAACTGTGTCCTTTCTGCATTTGAGAATTAAACCTTGTTTATTTTGCCCTAAAATGTAAGGAGTTGGGTGAGGAATGGTTACGTTTTTAAAAAAAGAAATCTTTCTCCCCACTAAAGCCCAGTCAGCGAGGCCAGCAAAGGTTTTCTCTCACTCACTGCCACATATTTCCTGCAGGATACCAGACAGAATGAAATCTTCAGTCTGGAAGAGAAATGTTTCAAAAGTATGTAATGCATTCTTTTTTGAAAAATTTCTAAAATACTACTTTATCTTGTGAAATAATCACAGGTAATTATGAGCAAGAGTTTATTTGGCAACACCTAGTTACTTCTTTTTTTTCTACTTCAGCTATTGCAACCATTTCTCTCTGTTGATCCTTACTGCATATAGCGCATTTTACCGAAGAGCGTGGCTCACTGAGATTTGGAGATTAGTTTATGTTATTTTACTCTGATGTAAAGTAATTACACTCTAAACTATGACAGGCATTGTAATTTGGAGATTGCATTCCATACATACCCTTCCGTCATGTTCTGGCAGGGGCCATCCTTCTGCTAGATCTGATAAAAACATAAATTTCAAATCCCAAATGTGCACACGTATAAAAAACAACCATACCAAGGATACCTGTCTCTTCGTGGTGTTGCCCAGGATATGGGGTGATTTACCTTTACACCACCAGAATGCAAATTACTATGTGATAAACTGCAGCATTAACCTCACCCCTGAGGGTGTTGCTGGCTTCTCCAAGGGCACCCTCCGTGCTGCGGGCTGGGTTTTGTTTGGGTGTCATGGTTGTGTCAAGGCCAAGGGACACACTGGGCAGCATGTTCCTGCTTAACTTTAAATATGTGAACAGCTGTGAGAGATGGTCCTCTATTAGAGGGCTTTGTCAAATGCAAAGTTATGTCAAATGCAAAGTCTTCCTAGAAAGGGGAGCCACTGTGTGCAAAATCTGAAATGGGTGAGGCCCAGATCATTGCTATACTTTATCAGCGGAGAAGTGTTAGCCTCTGTTTTTCCACTGGTAGAATTTTAAGGTTGGGAAAAAAAAAAAGCGCCAGTGAGGTCTGGACATACTTCCAGATCATTCTCAAAGTTAAAATTTTTAAATTGTCTCTTCTGATTTCAGTCTTGCACTTCCAATTATGCTCCACAAAGTTATTTGAGTTCAGCATGTTCTAATTTAGAAGTGAAAGATGGTTTTTACTACACTCAAATACATGCAATCATTGTAACATAATCTCCTTACATACTTCAGCAGACTCAGACTGTCTCACTCCAGGGCTTGCTTCCCTCAAGGCTCATCTTTTCTCCCTGTTTTGATAAGGAGATGAAAGGTGCAGAGAAGGGCTGGTGTTGAATGGAAGTTCATTGTCTTGTTCTTTGATTTATGCCATTATCTAGATGTAGACTATCTTGTGCCTAAATATTTTAGTGACTTAGAGGAAAGAACTGTGAAGTAATCATTTTTCTAAATTTAATTTTCCAAATGCTAACAAGCTCAGTACATTCTGGGACATATAACCTCAAAGCATAGAGTTTGAGTGAGACACTCGACTATGTAAATTGTTTAAACACCAGTCAGTAGATTTAAGTGTGCATATTTGCATATGTACACTTGTATATGACACTTGGTCTAGAAGAGAGTGGGTTTACTTTGCTGAAAAGATGTTCAGTAAGAGAGGATGCAACCATTTTGACATCCAGACTAATCAGTTTAAGAGCAAATTGCCCTGTTCCTATAATTGGTTTTGCTCCCCTGTCATTTTATTACTAAAGAAAAACCCCAAAAAAACAAACCAAAAACCCTCAACCAAAAGCAAGAGGCACACTCTAATAACGGGAAATAGGGTTTGAATGCAGTGTTACCTGTTAGTGTTCCAAAGTTACATCTTTGTGCACTAAAGTTTGTGCTGAGAAGTGTATTGTGGAGAAGTTAAAGTTGGTTTTCAGTCAGTTTCGTATTTCTTCATGCACACACTGAATTATCATGTTTACGTTGAAAAGACCTTGGAAAAGGCCTCTGTGTATAAAGTTCTGGCTGCATATCTGTAGAGCAGTACATTCTCAGTTGGCAGTAACAAAACCCAAGGGTTTCTGTACCTTGGGTCCATTTTGTGCTTCCTGGCACTATGGATAGTGGTAATACTGAAGTCTTCAGTGAAAATAAAATAAGCCTGAGATTGTCACTGTAGATTGCCCACAGCTCTGCTGGTTGCTTCTCTGTCACCACTGAGCTATAAGAAAGAAGATAATAAATTTAGGAGTATTGCACGTATCAGTCTTCAGAGTACCAGCAGGGTTGCACAAACTTCTGGTGCATGTCTCCCTCCCAAAGCTGGCACCTGCCATAGCTGAGCAAAGGAAAAGAAAAGCTCCCATTTTCAAATCACTGTGCAATAATGGAAAGACAGTTTTTTAAAGTGATGTTTGAAGTATATTCTAAAGCAAAATGTAGTGTTTCTTGGTTTCAAAATGCTTTACTTTATAATAATTTGTATTTATATCTCCCTAGTAAATTGACATCAAGGAATTATTATTAAAGGTATTACAAATGGTTTCTGGTTTTACATCCATATGATTTTGCAAATCATAAAGAAAGCAATATTTTAAAGCAGAAGGTGTTTTAAAGGGTATCTATGTTAGCATTTTTGTTGTATAGTTGTATATTATTATCCCTGACAAAAAAAGAGCTTGTTAATACCTGGAACCATTTGGCAAGAAAACTGTAAGGTAGCTGATGTGATTAGCAGGTGTCTAATTCCTAAATATTATTTGGAGATTATTCAGGTTTTGCAGTACTTTTCAGGGAGAGCGTCATAATTCTGTTCAGAGAGAACACTCTTTTTGACCGTTCTCTGAATTTGGGTTCTTTACTGATTCATCTCATTTCTTTAACATTGTTATAGAAGAAAACAATGGAAATTTTTCGAATCTGTCTTTAAGATGATGTAAGTTATTTAATAACATGGATTTTGAAAGTTCTAGATAACCAAAGATTGTGTCATTTCCTTGGTACTATGCATTTACTAAGAAATTAAAAATACACATGCCTGCTTTCATTCATGCATGTATAGAAAGGTAATGAGAATAGCTGTGTGTAGAACTGATTGCTATTCAGATACTTGGAGTAATTCTGTGATAAAGGGAACTTAATCCCATTTTTGAGACCATGTATGTTTTTCTTACAGTCTCTGAGCAGTAACTAAAATGCAGAGTATTATATTCTCTAGTAAGATCTCAAAACAACTGTATTTTCTCTTTCATGGAAAATACTGTTACTTTGGAGATACTGTATCCCCATGTCGCAGGTGTGGTTGTGCTGAAAGATCTATGGAAAAAATGAGGCATTGTTCCCGTTAATGGTAGAATCCAGCTAGCACTGGAACTCTTTTTTAAATTAAAAGAGGTTCCTGTTGTTTCCAACCTTCCTTTCAGGATGAGAGGATTTGGGGGCTGGAAAATAATGCATATTTTCCCTCCTCTGCCCCCACCCCCCAGGAAAGAAGGAAGATGAGCATCTGCAGTGGGAAAACAATATTCTAGAGAAGGTATTATCCTCCCAGCTTTGTCTCAGAGCTTCTCTATCACTCTGGAAAAGTAGTGACTGAGTGTTGCTGTGACATTACATCTATGCAATTTATCAAAGCTTATGGGATTTTTACTTGGGTTACAGAAGGCTCATTAGTCGACAAGTCAATTGAACATAGGTCATAATTATTACACTATTAGAGCGTTCTTGAAAGAGATAAATAAGTGTTAGGACTGTAAGATCTGTTGGAATAAAAGAAAAGTATTTTAATAAAAATGTCAGCATTTTAACATTCCTCAAGTTCTACAAAACAAATGCGAACCTGACTTTCAAATAAATTATATTACTATAGCGATGATGAAAGTTTTGTGATGAAGCAATACTGCTGCCTAACTTGTTAAACCATAATCCAGTGCAGCTGGCAAGGAAGAGACAGTATTTCTGTCTGTATGTCTGACTGTCTCTGCTCAGGGCATGAAGAGTTTGCACCTAGCAAAGAAATTGCTCTTTTACTAAACTTCGCAAATCAGCACACTCTCAATAGCCTTTAAGTTCTAGTTTGAGAAGTAGTTTGCGGTTCCTTACTAGACACTTACTGCAGAGAAAATGTCTTACTGTCACATGCCTTTTCTGTTCTGTTGTGTTCAGACCCTGTAGCAATGCCCTTTACCAGCAGAGTAACGTTCAGAGAAGCGAAGACCAATTTTAAGAATTCTCCATCTTTGCTTTAGAGCTGACAGTGGTGATAGATGCACTGTTTTTTCCACATGCTTGTTTCTCCTACCATGTCGCGTAGTTTCTGTCTCTCTATTTTTATAGTTTGGTAGACAAGTATTGTCCAAGTGTAGGAGAATGTGTCTTATAATGTGCAAGGCAGCTGCAGTGTGTCACATTAGCGCTTTCTAAACCTCAACAGAAATTCCCTTGCTGGATAGAAATTTGCATGCAGCTTGAAAGGATTAGAATACTGCATCGTTACGAAATCTTGGTGGAACTTGATCCATTTGTTGCTTGTAGAATCATGGTCTTGAATGAAAGACAATGTTGTTTCCAAAGTTCACTTGTTCCATATGATGTATATTTTAAAATTTCTTTTTAAGCTGTTTTTGTTCCTAGATGTTAATGGAGGTGTTTTTATTGCATTTTCTCCTTCCATCCAAAGTTCAGGACCTTTCCTTAACAGCTACTGTTTGCAGAGCATCTTGTTCCTTATGGAAATTCCTTATTTGTGCATGATTTTGCATGTTGTTATTATATTAATTATCCTTTTTACAAAAATATGAACTAGAGTACACGTTTGGATGTGCCATTAAGTAGGTGATACACATTGCTCAGACTGAGGGTTTTGGTGACACCATGTGCTGAGCCTGCTTTTTGTTTGCTTCTTGGATGGTATAACATAAAGTTGTAGAATTGGGGTTGTGTAATTTTAAGAATCATCATTGCATTCTTTAGATTAGGTGCTTACCAAGAGGTCCTTTGACAGATGTTACTGCAGAAGGTGTTACTAGCCCTAGCTACTTAGCAGAAGCTACCAACCTTGTAACAGATGGAATTGTACTACAGTAGTCCACACAATCACAGATCATAATTTTAAAACATGGATTCAACTGGAGTTTGAGCAGCTGGGTGCATGTTTATGGCTTTTTTATCACTTTTATGTAAAGGCAGCAAAGTGGTGCACTAAGCAGGTGGATCAGTCCTAACTTGCCTCTGCCAGGTCAGTTGGAACTGGGCAGTAAAAGCCCTGGGTCCCTGTAGGTGAAGCTGATAAAAAGGCTGCTTGCACCTGAGAATACCTCACCAGTTGCTGGGAAGGCTCTCTATCACAGGCTGCCAGACCCTTCACTTCTTGTCTTTTCCAGATTTATCCATTGAGAAGTTAGGGAGACTTGTGTAACTTTTGCAGAATTGGATTTGGTTTTAGTCTGCTTCTTTGCACAGAAGTTGTTAATTTCATAAAGCTGGATGTTGGTGTTGAGGAGAGTAAAAAAATGAAAAGGAAAACCAACAACAGAGCAGATTTATTTCTTGGCATAGGGCAACATGAAGGGGCCATGCTGGCGAGGTTTGTACAGTGCCACTATGCTTCTCTTATACTGCAGAAATGAAGAAACTTTTTCTCACTAACTATTGAACACTTTTTAATGAGCAATAAATATACTGCAGAAAGAAAAGCAGTGTCTGTAGGCCTTCATAAGGGTTCCTGTAACAGCAGCTGACTTAGTGGCTTTTTTCAACATTACCTGTTGTCACCTAATTGACCACCCTTCATTCAGTTTGCTGGGATTTACACAGAACAGGAGAAGTGAAATCAGCGATTGTGGGAGAGAAATTTAAGAAATAACTGTGGGGTTTTTTGTTTGTTTTATATAAAGCCAAGATTTAAAGCCAATTTTTTATTCATTTTTTTTTTCTCTGTTGATTGACTTCTTCACAAGTCATAACGTTTTCAGTGAATCTGTTGGGTATCAGCACAGTACCTGACATTATAAGGGGCAATAAATAAGAGAAACTGGAAAGAGTCTTCCATCTATCTATATTAAGTAAATAGGTTTGGAAGGTGATGCAACAGAGTAACACCAGCATTTTAAGAAGAGTTAAAAATTTATTTTTATAGCTACTCTGTGCCTTTTTTTGTTCTTGTTGTCTTTTTAAATAATTTAAGCAACAGTGAGAACAAGAAACAACTTCAGATGGCTGGAAGGGTAAGGTTCCTATGCCTTTTGCTGGGCCATACTTAGCAGTAGAGGGGCTCTGGCCCTGGGAAGCTCCTCAGTGTCACGGAGGAAAGCAGCACCAGAGAAAGGGGAACAAGAGCCTCATCTGTGTGGGAATCCAGCTCCACTGAGGGGAAGGAAACACAGATCCTCCACTGGCACTTCTAGTATCAAACAGCCTCAAGCCTCACTTCCCCTTTCTCACTGGTGCTGTGACTGCAGCAGCCTGTGTGTGGAAAGAAAGTGTAGATCAATAGCCCAGGTCTTACAAAAGACATGGGGTAAGGAAGGTATTTGTCTTGGACCTACAATTTCACAAGCTTTTGTTCTTCCCTCCCAGGCTTCACAATAGCAGTCTAAGACCAAATTGTTAATGTAGTGGCACTGTATGGAACAGTGCTGGCACACAGCACCATGTGATGAAAGATTATACAAGATGAATTTAAAAGTAATGTAAAAAATAAAGTCCATGTCTTGTTCAATTCCATTTTGGGAAGTAAGGATGGGAAGATCACTGCTGATTAAATGTATTTGGTGTGATTCTGTTGACAGCGTAAGAATTATATTGCTGTAGAAATTTCAAAGTAGTTTAAAGAAAACAGTTACAGGAGAGAAGAGGTAGGAAGAAGAAACATTTAAATCTGTTTTAAAATTATATGTTCTAGATAAAATAATGATTAAAGTCTCAACCATATGATAAGAGGAGGTGGAAGCATCTGTCTCCTTTTAGGCTGAAACAGGTACATAACTTGCCTAAACTTTGCTTCCAGAAAGTCTTTATTTTCCTTATTTGTTCTGTTTAACCTTAAAGTGGCTAGAACTTGTGGTTACACCTGTTCATACCCAGACAGCAGGAATGCACTCCACAGATGACCTGGTTATAAGTCTAATTGCCCTTTTTCTTTAGTAGAGTTTCATTCTCTCTTTGGGCCTACATGGGTAAATGACAGAGCAGTCATCTAAATATGCACAGCCAGAGTCTGCTACCAATGATGACGACAGCACAAATTTAGTACATATCATTTAGAATTTCAAAGAAGATAATTTGGCTGTTGGCTTTCAGACAACTTTTCCCATGTTTGTAATATATTTGAAAATTTCAAATGTGCTGAAGTAATATTGTTGAAAGTTTTATTTTAAATGCATATCTTTGTTTCCCAGGGCATTTTTCATGCCCTGAACTTTCTACTTGAGAAGATCCCAGACTGTATAGAACTGACACGTGCCTGTCCCATGGGTCTCGGATCCTGGGAGCACACACAGGTCTGGGATGGTCCCACCACTATCCCATGGGGAGCATCGCCATTGGGACACCACTCTGAAACCCAGAGCATGGAGGTCCCCGAGCAGGTAGCTGAGCTGGGATTAATCCTGCACCACTAGTTTGAGAGCTGCTGTAAGAGCACATAGCCTGTTGCTCTTAGGTTGATGTAATGGCTGTGGAGAATTTCTCTTAATACTCTCATTTGCTCAGATTCAGCACAGGAGACAGCAAACTGATGCTAATTTACTTGTGTTTCTTTGTTTAACAAATGAAACATTTGGTTTATGTTTAAATATATATGTGTAAGATTTTAATCTAGATGTATTAAACAGACATCAAATTAAACACTCTTTGTGGGCATCTCACTAGTGATGAAAACAGAAGGCTAATGTCTGCAGTAAGCGGTACCATCTAAAGCAGTACCTAAATGTGTTAGACCTCATAAATCCTTTATACTTAAAGGAAAAGAAATTCTGCTTGCTCTAACATGAAATGTAAAACTTTCTACCTCGAGCAACAAAGCCATCTGTCAAAGCTAGTCTGTAAAGCTGAGCCCTGGTGGATGATCTGAAGGGCAGAAAACAGCCGTGCTATGTTCCAGCTTTGCAGTTGTTAGCAGGGAAGTCTTCGGGTAATTTTTATCAATGTGCATGGTCTTCCTTTAAGAAAAATGACAGGAGTTGCATGTGTATGTGCTGAGAAGTTTAGCCCAGAAGAGTAAGTTAGAAAAGGCAGAAGGAAATGGAGACCTGCCAAGCTTGTTGGCTGGAGTCATGGACAAGAGCAAGGCCTGTCTGAACTGCCACTCAGTTTTTATTCTGCGAATTTGCAGGGTTGGTGATTAGAGTGGCTTTCGCCCAATTATGCTGTGATTATTCTGCTGCACTGTAATTGACTGGGGAGATATGCTAATACCTGTCATTTGGGATGATAAAAGATGAGCGGAGGACGCAATGCATTATTTAGCTGGCTGTGTGATAGATGAGGGATGCGCAGAGTGCTTTAATTGCTGAGAAGAGAGGTTAAGCTGAACGAACGGATGAATTAGAAATGAGTTTTTTTATGGCTTGTGGAAAAGTGAAATAAAGGGAAATGTGCTTTAAAACTGTAGCAGCAGATAGAAGCAAACACAACAAGAGGAGGTCTTTTAGGCAGCTTACTCTCTTCATTTAAATATATAAGACAAAACATGGTTTACTGTTCAGTAAATAACAGCCACAATGAGATAAAAACGCTTGGTGACTTCATATCCTTGCCAAAAAAATCATTGTTAAGGGAACTGTTTTTATTTGAGGTGATATGATTTGGAACCTTTTCAATTTCTGTTGCAGCTCACACCTTTAAACCTCATTCATAAAGACTGTGGTACCCCTTCTAAATAGTGTGTTTTGCATGCATGGGTCAGGTGGAGATTTACATAAAAATATAACGCACGTGTATCTATATACACACACACACACAGACCCACACAGTCTCTTGAATATATGTGTTATACAGCTGATAAGTATACACAGAGAGAAGTGAGATAGAATGAATATTCATAAGAGTTGGAGGAGTGTAGCAATACAATTAGCAAGAGTATACAAATAATTCACAAGTGACAAAGCTCTTACCCTTTGGGTGGGAAGGTCATTAGAAACTGTATCTTCTTAAAAAAACCTAAAAATTACCTGGTGAAAAACAATGAAGGTGACTAGTCATTTTCCCATTGTGATATTCTTCTGCACACAAGCCTTTCTTTGCACATGGTTTTAGAAAAATATTTGGAGGCTGTTCTGCAAAAGGGCTGTGTGGGATAGGTTTTTGGGAAGGACTTAAATTTGCAGTTTGGTGTGCACAGCCTGCTTACAGGGAGTTTGTCATCATTATCCAGGATTTCAGTCAAAAGCATGACCGTCTCAGTGTAGTGGGAGGGGTGTATAAATTCAGGGTCTGTAGAAATGGTGAGACTGCCAGTACTGTCATCTACCAAACCGTACAGATTCATGGAGGACATTACCCTCTTGCATTTCAGTGCTGACATTCTAGGAAAATAAAAAGGCATCTGTGTGTTTTGGGACCAAACTACTATAAAATGGAGGAAATTCTCTCTGGTGTGTTTGACTTATCCCTGGACCCATCTCACTGCTGGAAGGCTGCTACTTGTCCATTTGAATTCTTCTTTCTTTATTATTTTTTTCTTTTTTTCCCCCAGAAAATACTTGCTCTCAAGCCATTATTATTGAGTGGTAATGGATTTGTCTAGAATATCATGCCTTGTGAGCTGTATGCCAGCTTGAGACCAATGCAGTACTCTGCCACTGAAGGAGAGTCTGTGGGGTCCAGTTGCTCCCCCAAATGTAATCATCACCTTGTTCTTTCTGCCGTTCACAAAAATTTTTTTATGGCTGCTTTTCATCATCTTAGTTGGAGACTGGCAGCTTATTTTACAGCTGTGCAGCTGTAAATGTAATAGCCCATTGTTAACTTAATTTTTTTTCTTAAGTTAGTTTTAAAAGAGCAGTTTATAAGGCAGTTTTCTGCGTTTATGGAGCGATTTATATTGCTATGTGCTGGTTAATACAATTTTTGTAAAATGACCACTTGGATTTCAAAATGTGAGTGCTTCTGGTTGCACCTTGGCTCCTTTCCATTAGCTGAATGGATGCAGCTCTCAGGAAAGCTGTGCATCTTTGAAGAAAGAAGCAGTAAAGTGCTCGAATATTATTGTTTTATGGAGTAGTATGCAGAAGAGTCTAACTCTTAGAAATCCCTTATTAACCATTTTTAAAGATTCCATAAGAGGAAGTTTATTCTACGTGGCTTGGTTTGTAATAACACATTCAATATTAAAAAAGTGCCTTTTCCCATCCAGAGACCCAGGCAGCTTTGCTTCTCAAGGTGAAGTACCCCTGGTGGCAGCCAGCTTTGGGAGGCGCAGCTGACGCTTGTCACACTGCTGAGGTTTTTAACATCCATGCAGAGCCAGTGGGATTTAATGCTGTAAAGGCATGGTGTGGCATTGCAAAAGCTGTGGGCCTAAGCTAGGAGCACACAGATGAGGAGAGAGGGGTTATGGAAAGGGGCAGGGGAGCTTCTGATCACTCCCCTGGCAGGCATGTGAAATTATAGAATTTCTGTGCTTGGAAAAGACCTTTGAAATAAGTCCAACCATTAACTGAGCACTGCCAACTCCACCATTAAACCATGTCTCTAAGCACATGGTATCTGCTTGGAATTTGTTAACTTATAGTATCACAAATACCTTTGAAAATTATTATTTTTTTTTTTTTTTATTTTTTCTAAATCTTTGTGCCATTTTTGTGGTTTGCGGCCTTTCCTCCTACTCTCTGGGTTCTCATGGACCCCTGCAAACAGGAAGGGAATGAGGCCCAACCCTGCTTGTTTGCAGATAGCACAAGCACCCTTAGAAATTATCTTCTCCAACTGTGTTTTCAATCAGCGATTCATCTACTTCAGTGTAAGTATGTGCAAATACAATGAGGTTAAGGCTGCTAACTTTTTGTCTTCTCTAGTCCAGATTCCCTACAAAGCATTATTTTTACTACTCTGCCATCTACAAAGCATCTGATGATTTTCAGCATGTTGTAACTATGAAATCAGCATGCAGTTTAGAGGATTTCCATACTTCTTGAACAATACATTTTAGCTTACCTGGGAAAATAAAGATCACTTACAATACAGGAACAAAGTGTTTCTGAGAGTGAGTAATTTTTTAATATCCATCTTTACCAATTAAAGGATTTATCATCATTGTATGTATTGTGTATATATATAAAAAAGTATGCTTATATAATGTAAATATGTGTAAATTCATGTGTAACAAGTAAACTTCCTGTGTCACCTGAGCCCAGAAACCATAGCTAATTTCTGTATTGCATCACAATGCAAATGGCTATTTATCAGAGAATTTTGGCTTATTCTGCATACCATAAGAAGTATCTGCAATAGGTACAGATGGGAAGATTAACTTGAAACAGAACCCAATATACCTGAACTAAACACCTTGCTTATGATGAGCTGAAATTAATTATAGGAAAGAACAGAGTGTTAGTACATAATAGTTAATCTTTATTTTTGTTTAATACATTATTAGGTCATTTGGAAAATATTAGTCCTCAACTGTCACTTGGCTTAGTGCTTTGTCTACATGTAAGTATTTATAATTTAGATTTTGAGGCAAAAATAACTTTGTTACTGATAAAAGATGAAACATATTTGGCTGGTGTTGGAAATAAGCGATAAGAAACTAACAGATCCATCAATCAAAACAGTGGTTTTATTTCTTGTATTATTAGTTCCTGAGGCTTTGCTGCAGCGTGTGAGAGGTAATTTCTTACCGGAGGCTTTTCTTACTGTGCACTTGATGTACTTCTGGGGTGGGTGGTGAAAACTGTACATTTGATTTTGTTTTCAGTGTTTCAGTCATAAGGTTTTGATGATCTCAGCTTGTTTCTTTAGTAGTTATGTCTGGGAATGATCTAAGGAATCTTGGAAACCCACTAAGGCAATAGGAAACAGAGGGCAGGAGAGAATGGAGTAATTTTTTAGACTTAAAAACATTGGGGGTGGCAGGGGGCAGAACTGCTCTTATAATACTTTATGAAAGCAAACCAACAACAAATCTTGAGAATTTCAAAGCACCTTTTCCTTTTTATAGTTTTCCATCAGGGCTCTATATACATTTTACGGTACTGCTTCAGGCTCTGTTTGTGAAGTGTGTTACAGATTATGTGAGTTATGCTCGTGGCCTTTTTTGATCCCTAGATCAATCCCAGTGATGGGAGTTTATTGACGCCTCCAGTGGGTGAATCACGGGACAAGGCAGCAGAAGCTCCTTTGGTAGTGCCTGGGTAGCTCATTAGAAGAGGCAGCGGTCTCTTCCAAAGCTATTTGGGAACCACAGAGTGCTCTAATGCAGGGGTCCTTTTCCTTGACTCATCTGGCATGGACATGGACGTGGTACAGATTTTTATTCAGAAAGAGAGAGGGAATTCTTTCTTCCCTTCCCATCCCCCCCCCCCCCCCCCCCCCCTTTTTTTTTTTTTTTTTTAAGTAATTTGAAACAGCAACAGCCTGAATCTCTCCAACTTTGAATTTCAAATTATACAACTATGTGAAAATGAATAGACACTGCTATGTCTAAAGCCAGGCTCATGATTCCAGGGCTTTGATTCAGACAGAAACCTCTGTGTTCATATAACTTTATGTAAATATGTGTGTACACGTGTACAAAATATACACATAATAAGAGTTTTCTTATATCCAGTGGAATAAGGCTTTTTGTGTTTCCTAACAGAATAAATTAGTGTAAAGTGTAAGATGCTAAGCCCAAGATTGGGGATAGATATGTTATTCTGAATTGATGAGAACAACTGTGAGTTAGAAAGAAATTCACAGGGAGAGTAAAAACATAACCATTTTTTTCCAGCTAGCAGTACTGTTTGAAAATTTGAAATTTAGAGGACAGTTTAGTATCTTCTGTCCAGTGTAGCACTCTGTCCAGTGAGAGTGCTAAATTGTGAGTGGCTTTATTTTATACTCTTTTTAAAAAAATGTATTTGTTGTTCTGTTTTAAACATACTTCAGAGATTACTAAGGGATTTGATATTTCCCATACAGTTCCTATGAGTAATAATTGCTGAGTCATGACACAAATTTAGGATTTTGGTGGGAGATTGAAGAGGAGTATGACCAGTAATGTATTTCCAGCTTCAAAAAAAGATGCTTCAGTAATTTTAAGCAACAGGGCTAAGCAATCTGGGAAGCAGAAAATGCTGCTGTTTGGAGGTCTGCAATTTTGAGTTCCCATTTATTTTAAATGTTTCAAATGTAATAAAATACTTTCCAGGAGCATAAATGAGATATAATGAATATGATTTTGAGGGAAGGGAATTTATTTCTGTGGTTGTTGCCTAATCAACATCTACTTTGCCACTTCACATCAGCTTCTGTCCTTTCCAAGTGAATTAGTTCTCTGGGCAGCACGTTAAGAGGAAGTGTATTGTTCTTGGCAGTGCACTTGAATTTCTAATTACCAGATTCCTGCCTTAATTGCAATTACCTGGACACCCAGGCAGGGTGAACTTTTGGAAAAGAATGTAATTAGTGCAGAAGAAACCTTGCTGCCAACTGCTTGTCTGGATATCTACGCCAAGCAGAACCTTGATAAGTTCACATCTCTACAGACAAGCTATCAATCCATAGAGCTGCTGCCCAAATGTTGAGCAGGTCTGTTGCGATGTGTATGATTATTGCATGGTCTCAGACACCATATGAAATTAAAGACAGCTGTTGGCTTTTCTGTTGCCACCCGAATCTACAGAGGTACTACTTAGAGAGGAATATCTTCATTTTTTTTGTAGGTGAATACCAATGAGGTGTTCTTCAAGTGCAGAATTTGTTTATATAAATGGCAATAGTAAATTGTGGTCTGTGTGAGATAAATGAGGTGCACACAGAGTAATTTAATTCAAGTGAAAATAAACAAGTTAGATAATTTATTTCCAATAGTGTTTGTTGTGAGCTGTTCCTCACATACAGCTACAAAAGCAAAATGTTGCTAGCCCAGAAGAAATAACTCAAAACCACACTTTTGAGCAGAGGTAGAGCCATGGTGAAGGCAGTTTGTGGTATATGCTGATTATAAGCTGAAATCACTTGGTTTAAGGGCCTCCAGAAAGGTTTTCTGCAACAGGCTTTTATTGTCAACTCCCTTGTGTCGACTCACAGGAAAATTAACTGTAATTGATGAAAAATAAGGGAAAAGAAATTAAAGAATCACTACTTTAAAAAAAATTTCCTGAAAACTGGCTTTCTGTAATTGCAGCCTTTTAGTAATTCAGCTTTCAAATAATGTTGCTGATGAGGAAATTGAAAAAAACTACTTGTTAAAACATTTATTTGTATTGTGGCATGAGCGCTTTGGGGGGCATTGTTTCTTTCTACGTTCCTTTTTATTAAAAAAAATAAGCAACACAGAAACGTTGATGTGATTTATCCCTATGAGTTCAGGGGTGGGGCAGACCGAGCACTTTGTCTCCATGGTGGTAGCCAATTGTAGCATACCAGTGTCACTCCAGTGATGGAGTGGAAATAAGAGAAGCTCTGAGATAACTGCAGAGAGTTATAAAACTGTTTGGTTCTTTTAAAAAATGAAGTTAAGTTAAGAACACTTCAGATGAACTGCTCAAATGCTACACTTCCCAAGCTCACCTAATGGTGAAAGGGTTGTGGTGGGAAGGGTGGTGGTTATGTAAAACTCTTCCAGTTCTTTTGAAATAATGCAGGGGTAGAGAAGATGAAGGCAATGGGCTGATGAAGCCCTAATGAATAGTTAACTGGGTTAAATTCAATTACTGGAGTGTTCAGGTTGTTAACAAGTACATCAATACAGTTTTTATTAACGAAAGTTTTCTTGCCACATATGGTGTGGTTGGTAGCAAGAATTTAATCTCAGCCAACTTGATTGCATAGGCAAACCCTGTTCAATCAGGTGCCAGGGGCTATTGTTCATCTTTCACTTTTACCAAAATAGAAGTGAGAATACTAAAGGCTTTGGAAAGCAATTCACAAGATTCAAAGTCAGCAAGCTTGATGGGCTCAGTACTGGGAGTTCTAAAGAAAAGGTGCTTTTAAAAGTTTGGCTATCCTAATATTTTCACTTTTCAATTTTTTCTCTCTGTTCCCTGTTTAAACTTGGCTGTTCTCAGTCTTACCAATCATACTCTTTATTTTTCTCAGAAATGTGTTGTTGAAGAAAGTCACATTAGAAATGTTTCGGGGTTTTTCTTTCTGTTTTAGCCATATATATATAGTTTTACATGTCTTCTGTGCTGGAAAATAATCTGTGCATATTAGTATTGGGAAGAAGATTTGAGAGAATGAGTGATACTCAGGTAGACAAAAGTTTCTAAACAAGTTGTGATTTCCAGGTTCTGATGTTAAAACACTATGAAGAAGTCCCTTCTTTTCATGCTTCTTGGAATGACTGAAAAATTTAGCGTATTTTTATGAAATCTCAATCGTTGCTGATTTTGAAACACCTTGGCAAAAGGCATGATAAAAAACACATTTTGAACATCAGATAAAGAGGAAGGAAACCTAGATGTATTAAAAGCGTAATACAAAAATAATACATTTTGTCCCTCTAGGATTTCTTATAAGTTTTAATTTTGGTGGTCTTAATAACCATAGCACCAAAAGAGCTGCATGTGTGGCTCTAGCTGCCCTCTCTCGTTGTTACAACTAATGTGAATTCACTAGGTAAGAGCTCAGTGACTACTAAACATGTCCATGGCTTTTGCAGACTAGCATCAGCCAAGTTGTTAACATGGCCTTGCCTGGTTGCTTCATGCAGGAAAGGGAACACCTTCTTAAGAGTTATTTTTAGCATTCCCATATTTTTTTAATATGCATGTTCACTGGTAATAAGCAGCATAATTCTTTTTTCTTCTCCATGTTTCACTAGGAACAAGCACAGGGTATCTCTGGATTTCTTCAGTGTCAATATTTTCATGCCCTTACTGTCTTCTTCTGTACTACTAAATATACTTGCATGTACCTTTCTTTCCAAAAAACCCGCATAGTGTTTATCAATATTAAGGACCACTGGAAAAAAAGGAAATTAGCAGCTGCTTTAATATATGCGTGGCAGTGGGTGGATGGAACATCAGTACTTGTAACTGCTTTTTTTTCTGTTCGCTGTAAAGGTAAATTAAGGCACAGATTCCAAAAAGTGAAAGTGGATCTCAATAGTCTTTTACTCCTTAGTTACAGCAGATCTTAGTATTTCTGGTTAGAGTCACGGTGTGTGTAATACTGAAGCACTAAGATGTAACAAAAACCCTCTTGGCATCAAACAGTGAATCCCTTCAACTTCCCAGATGCTCAGAGTGAGCAAAAGGCCATCTCTTCTGAGGATGAAGGTGGACTGTTTGTCCTAGGATGATTGCTGGGTTTTCACCCAGGCTAGAATACATCTCTTAATGTATGTATCTGTGTGTGGGTAAAGCGAACAGAGTAGTCATTATGATTTGCACTTTGATTCCTTTTGTTTTGAATTCAAAGGCCATCCCTAATTGATGGAGGTTTCCTTTATGATGCACTGACTTTCAAATCCATCATGTGGTGCTCGTGCTGCCCCTTGCCTTCGTGGATGTGCTGGTCTTTGACCCAGAGCTGGTAAATGAACCCTGCAGGGAAATCATTAGAGAATTGGAAGAGTTGTGGTGGAGGGACCGAGAAGGGTCAAACCATTACCTCCCTATAGGAACGCCAACTTAAATTGGACTTCTTGCTTTTCAGAAGCAGGTCAAGTGTCAGGGACGGCCAAAGTGGTCGGGTACAAACTGATAGTGATTGTGGACATAGTTTGGAGGTTTAGGCTTAAAACGTTAAAGCTATACAGGATAGATTTAGTCTATTGATGACTTCTCTGCTCTGTTACTCTCTGCTTGTTTCTATTTAAAAAGCAAAACTGAAGTCCTTAGAAGTCAATGGGAGACAACACTCTGACAATAACATGGTATTTGTGATCTTTTGGCACATTCATAATTTTTTACTTGGTTCAACCTTTTGTCTTTACTTGCAGCTTTCTTTGAAAAATAACAAATGGTATTTTGTAACAAGCAAATACCTCCATAACTCTCAGGAGAAATGTACCTCCTGCTCTTTTTTCCCTTCCTCAGCTATGCTTTGCATATTTTTTTTATGCTCTTAAAAAAGTAAAATTAACCTTTTTCCAACTGTATAAAATATTTCCTCCTTTTAGGGGAAAAACTGTAGTAGTGAATCTCTGACAACGAAATAAATTCTGCTGAATATGAGAAAGTTGTTAATGATTTAATCTGAGGCCCTAAAAACACTTTTATAATGATTTGTATATTTCCAAGTGTGTAACTATGTAAAATAAGTTGTAAGATACCAAAAATGCCAAAAAAACCCCATGAGTGTCATGCTACTGAAATATGACCACAGGAGGTTTAAGTCACTTTCTGACTTTTTAAAGGAATGCTCCCTGTCTGCAATAATGAGAGTGGACTGGACATCCATAAGTCAATGGGTCCAGATGGAATGCATCCAAGGGTGCTGAGGGAACTGGCGGAGGTCATTGCTAGACCACTCTCCATCATCTTCAGTAAGTCATGGGTAACAGGAGAGGTGCCTGAGGACTGGAGGATAGCAAATGTCACTCCAGTCTACAAGAAGGGCAAGAAGGAGGACCCGGGTAACTATAGACCGGTCAGCCTCACCTCCATCCCTGGAAAGGTGATGGAACAACTTGTTCTTGTCACTATCTCCAGGCATATCATGGACACGGGGGTCATCAAGAGCAGTCAGCATGGTTTTATCAAGGGTAAATCATGTTTAACTAACCTCATAGCCTTCTATGAGGAAATTACTAGGTGGATAGATGATGGAAGAGCGGTAGATGAGGTTTATCTTGATTTCAGTAAAGCATTTGACACCGTCTCTCACAGCATCCTTGTAGATAAGTTGATCAAGTATGGGTTTGGTGATCAGGTAGTGAGGTGGATCATGAACTGGTTGAAAGGAAGGAGTCAGAGAGTTGTAGTCAATGGGGCAGAATCTGGTTGGAGGTGTGTGACTAGTGGAGTCCCTCAAGGGTCGGTACTGGGACCGGTGTTGTTCAATATCTTCATCAACGACTTGGATGAGGGTATAGAATGTACCCTCAGCAAGTTTGCTGATGACACTAAGCTTGGAGGAGTGGCTGACACACCAGAAGGCTGTGCTGCCATCCAGAGAGACTTGGACAGGCTGGAGAGTTGGGCAGGGAGAAACAAGATGAAATTTAACAAGGGAAAGTGTAGAGTTTTGCATTTGGGGAAGAACAACATTATGTCCCACTATAGGTTGGGGGCTGACCTGCTGGAGAGCAGTGTAGGTGAAAGAGACCTGGGGGTCCTGGTAGACAAGAAGATGACCATGAGCCAGCAATGTGCCCTTGTGGCCAAGAAGGCCAATGGCATCCTGGGGTGCATTAGAAAGGGTGTGGTCAGTAGGTCAAGAGAGGTTCTCCTCCCCCTCTATTCTGCATTGGTGAGGCCGCACCTGGAGTATTGTGTCCAGTTCTGGGCCCCTCAGTTCAAGAAGGACAGGGAAGTGCTTGAAAGAGTCCAGCGCAGAGCTACTAAGATGATTAAGGGAGTGGAGCATCTCCCTTATGAGGAAAGGCTGAGGGAGCTGGGTCTCTTTAGTTTGGAGAAAAGGAGACTGAGGGGTGACCTCATCAATGTTTTCAAATATGTAAGGGGTGAGTGCCAGGGAGATGGAGTTAGGCTTTTCTCAGTGGTGACCAGCGATAGGACAAGGGATAATGGGTGTAAATTGAAGCATAGGAAGTTCAAGTTGAATATCAGAAAAAATTTTTTTACTGTAAGGGTGACAGAGCCCTGGAACAGGCTGCCCAGGGGGGTTGTGGAGTCTCCTTCACTGGAGACATTCAAAACCCGCCTGGACACGTTCCTGGGCGATGTACTCTAGGTGGCCCTGCTCTGGCAGGGGGGGTTGGACTAGATCATCTTTCGAGGTCCCTTCCAACCCCTAGGATTCTATGATTCTATGATGATTCTATGACTAAAACCTATGTCTTCTTTTGAAAACACTTGCAGAGGTGTGTTTCTACAGAAGTAAATGTGTTTTGATCAAGAAAGATAAATCAATTACAACATGTCTGACAGGTAAATGTTTTTTAAATATTAATTTAAAAATGAGAAAAAAATATGTAAGTATCACTTTGACTAGGGTATCCTGCTCCCAGAAATACCTATACTTGAAATCTATAAGTCAGGAAGACATGAAGATCTCAAAAAGTCAACATGAGCCTGTTTGCAGCCTTCAGCTGCAGAGGGATGGATTGTATGAGGAGAACTTTGCTAGATCACAGGCATCCTATCCTGCCTCATGGCTTGTGACTCACAAAGAGAGCTGTCTTCCTAGTTTGGTTCTCTTATATCTTACTCTGTGGGTAAGGAGGAACAAAAATGTTAAGTTTTGTGAATTCGTGCCTCAAATATAGTTCATTGTGTCCCCTTCTCTTACCTTAGACATGAATTTTCTGCAGGTTTCTTGTACTTACGATGATCTCTTGGTAAAAAGGAAAAGAGAAAATTTGAGTAAGTAAAAAAAGAGAGATTGTATTTGAGTATTTGGAGGCTGTGCAGCCCTGAGCACGCTGGCAGCAGGTGGCAGAGAACCTGCTCGGGACCTGATGAGGCTCTCAGGCTCCCCAGTGCTGACCCCACTCCTGAGTGCCGGGGGTCTGTGGGACCCTGCCCCGCAGCCGGAATGCGGATCTGCGGCAGGATTTTGACGAGGGAGCGGCTGTTGGAGATGGCGGCAGCACGGGAGCCGGAGGCCCAAAGCAAGATGGCAGGGAGATGGGGAGACGCGGCGCAGGGATGAGGCCAGAAGTAGAGAAACATCTCCGTGTCAGCCCTTGCAGAGGGCATGACAGCCTGCCCCATGCTCCCCACGGCATCTTGCCTACCAACGGAAGGGAAACTGAGGAACTGAGCAGCTGGAAATGTTATCCTTTACCTCAGCCCTTTCCACTTACAGCACCTCTTTCCCCTCAGGCTGGCTGGAGCCCTGGAGCACACCGTTGCTGGTGTGCAGAAAGAAAGTGCTTCCCTAGCACCTTCGGTGGTGTGTCTGGTAGAAGACAGCCTAATACGGTCAGCAATTTTGTGTGTGCCAGCCCGTGGAAGGGAGAGGCTGCTGTTCCATCAGGGTGGGACTGTGCTGAGAAGGTACACACAGCATGGCCGACTGCCCCAAGGACAAGCCCCACCTCAGCAGAGAGGCAAAAGTCAGGGTGCTGGCAGCCTCCTGAAGGTAAACAGGGAGATTCTCCACTGAGAGAATCCTGCTCTGCAAGGGCTGATGTGGGTAATGATGAATGGTGTGTAATGAAGGGCTGTGCAGCTGAGAGAAACCGTGCTTTGAACATGACTTTTCCTCTGTAGCACATCAGGACTAACAACCCCACTTCCTTTGATAGCAGGTGATGCAGGAAGCACACTGGAAGGAAAATTATTTTGCCGAGCTTCTTAAAGAAAGCATACAAGGCCCCCAGGGCTTTTGCTTGTCAGTCATGCAGTTTGCTTTAAACGTGAGAATTCAAGATAGCACATGTTATAGTACTGATAATATTGGTCAGATTTTAGCCACAACTGCTTAATGAACCAGTACATTTGTGTTCAGTACAGTTCACAGGAGGGAGCAATGTTTTGGCAGGTGAGTAATTACATTCTCTACCACCCCGTTTGAGTTTGAAGGTATGGTGACCAAGCAGTGTTTTTCTCACTGCTGGACATCTCCTGGTGTCCCATGTATAACACAAGGCCTGTGTTTTACTTGATTTTAATTTAATGATCGTGTTTCCAAGATCATAAACTTTTGAGATTTCTTCATGTCTTCATGTTCTTTTATTCCAGCATAATAAATATAAAATATTCTAGAGATAGCATTGCTGATCTCTAATTTCCCCCTAATATTCTGAGAAGCACTACATATGCATCTTGAAATCAGGAGGCACTACATGACAGTGTTAATTTACTTAACTGCATCTAGTTTTACACAGAACCTACTTTTCACTCATTTGTAGAGGTATGAATACATAGCTAGGTTATAGCTAGGTTATATAACAGCTAGGTTATGTATATGGGAGAGGTGAAGTGTTTTTCACTTGGCTGTTTGTTAAGTTCTGGCAGGAGAGGCAGGACCAGCAAATGAGATCCTAACAACTTTTTCCTCCCTTCTTTGCACATTTGTGCCCCTGGAGTCACTGGTACTGCCCCCCCCTCTGTTTCAAAATTGTGTAACAAAAGAAAGTTAACACTAAATGTCATTTTATAATTGCAATAATGATCACACAGCTGTGCATTCCTAGTTGTATAATGCATGTCAGGATCAGTTTAGGAGCTCGGCCTCATTTCCTGCCCAGATGTAGTTCTGGTGACCATTAATACAGTACGAAGGCTCTCCTGATTCATCATGGAAGCCTGCATGGCATAACACAGAGCAGTGCAGAAGGATGTTGCAACTCCAGGTTGCTGCCTGTAAGCTTAGCTGCCTGTAAGCTTTCAGCCTGTGCAGGAGGCACGCGTGGGTGCGTACGGACAGGGCAGCCACAGGCAGCACGAGCAGTTCATGAGCATGTGCCCCTAAAAAATAGTAAGAAAAAATAATTTAGGTGTGCCTTTCTTTCTTAAGAAATACTGTCTTTATTTATGAGCATGTGAAATTCTGAGGAGCTCTTACACTTAAATGAACCTGCGAGCAGCCCATAGAAAAGCGAGTGCCTGCAGCGCTAATAATGAGAACTGACAAGGCGATCCTGCTGTGTTTATTTATGACCTTCTGCCTTTGTTAGCTCTTGTGAGAAATTCCTCTCTAACCATAACAATATTGCTGAAGCTTGGCACTGCACTGAGGAATCCTACGGCGCCCCGAGGCCGCTCACTGGCATGGGTACAGCTTGCAACAGATTGGCACGGTTGTTGAAATTTTCACACGTTTTCCCATTATTTATTTCTTTTCTTAATTCGTTAGCTGTTTGTTCCTTTAGTACATTTGTTTGTTCTGACAAGCAGTTCTCAGAAGTGTTTTAGGACTTTGTGAAGATCCCAGCTTACTGATCTGCTTTTTTCCTCCTCTTTTTTGGTGGTCTGTCTAATGAATAAGACAGAATAAAATGAGCTTTGGTTTCATATTCCCATCAGGTAGATCTAAAAAGTTGTGAGATAGGTAGATAGGTTCATTTTATTTTTTTAAAGAAAGACATCAGTGTATAAATACTGGCCATATTTGTAGTCTTCAATGTAGAAGACTGGGAGTGGGGAACTGGAACAAGTGCTTGAACACTGCAGCAAAGCATCAACGAATGTACAAGCCACACAGCCAAACTTCCAGTAGGTTAAGGAATGTATTCTTCTTGAGCTGTAGCTTTTACAAATCATTCCCTGACACAGATGGCTGTCTTTGTAGAATCGTGGAATGGTTTGGGACTTTAAAAGATCATCTAGTTCCAACATGCCTGCGTGGGCAGGGACACCTTCCACTAGACCAGGCTGCTCAAAGCTCCATCCAATCTGACCTTGAACACTTCCAGGATGCGGGGCACCCACAATTTCCCTCAGTGCTCAGGTACTCCAAAACTCAAAAAAACCTGGCGTTTGCAACTTACCACAGAAGTCTTTCCTTTCTATGATAAATTAAGAATAATAGTAACTGGTATACTGCTACTTTTTCTGTAGCTTGCATGTCTGTGTGGTTTAATGTTTACAAAGTAGTTCTTACACATTTCTCCATATTTGCTGGATTTCAAAAGAGCACCTAGAATTATGAACCTGTTGGATAAAGCTTAGCTTAATGCACTCAGCACTCGTTACATCCATGTCATTATCTTAGTTGAGATACCTCTTCCCACCCCAAGGGCAGTTTGTAGGCCAAGGCTGGGACAGTATGCTTAGCAGTATACATCTTCCTTTCAAAATTTTTTCTTAAAGCTTAATTGAAGCACTACAAGCTACCCTTCCTACTACGGTAATCAAGACATAATTTCAAAAGAAGTCTGTGGCTGAGACACTTTTCTAGGATTTCAAAAGCCTTTTGAAATTTATATAGAGGTTTCTGAAACGTGAGTTCTACATACGTCTGTTGAAGCTGTATAATCTCAAAATAGCCCATTCCCTTTCCTGCTTAATTATTTGCACAATAGCATGCCCAGCCAGAACTGAATTATTGTGAGGAGACGTAAATTCCAGAACTTGGAGTTGTGAGGGAGCCTGGTTCTAGCTGCTATGTGCTTAAAATGATCTGAAAGTTTATTTTCTGCTTTTTTATCATCTTGGATTTAATCTCCCAACCTTTTCCCAGGTTTCTGGAAAATGTAGAAGTGGGAGGAGTTGAATGAATGGCTCTTGAAGCGTAATTGTTTGGGTTTGCTGCTGTGGCCAGTAAAACACAGAAAGGAGTAAACAGTTTGTGTGCGTGGTGGGGCGTCTTGAGCGAAGAAGTGTCAGAACCATCACAGCCCCACTCATTTGTGCTGTACTGGTCGTCAAACTACATGCCACTGTATTTGCATTGGGTTCAGAAAAGGGAAGGAGAAACAGAGGAGGTCAATGAGAGATTCTTTTGTGATGCTGAGAGAATAAATCTGTAGTGGCAAATTCAGCTGGATTCACTGCAGTGAGCATTACACTACTCATTTCTACCTGGAAGCCCAATATAACACTGCATATCAAGTTTTGTTAAATAAGAATTAATTAATTATTATTGTTCTCTGGGGCAAGTCACCTTGTTTAATTCCTTTCTACCTTTTATTGCTGTATACATTTTCCTGCTCTTTTCAGCTTTTGATTCATAAAAGGAAGAGATAGAAAGTTATTGGAACACTTGTGTTTTTGAAGTTTAAGATGTGTCTGTGTCTTATTTACCATCTCATTGAATTGTGGTATGTGGTTACAGGGTGTTGTGGGAGAGAGAAGAAAGAGACGCAGTGTGATGCATGCACAAGCCCTAAGATAATGAAAAACTGTGTTTTGTAGATCCTTATTCCCACGGTAACCTTCTGAAACATCCTCTTTATCAAAACAGAACTCTTACAAAGAGTATTAATATGCCAAAAAAAAGGTGTGGGGGGGGAGGCAAATGCTGTAGATAAGAGCTTTTAAACCTTGGGCATACAGGTATGGAGGTTCATCAGTTGCTAAAACTCTATCAAGGTCCACACGTAGGCAGCCTTGGGTTGTCAGGACAGTTCAAGTTGTTATCAATTCACCTAATTTACTGTAGGAGGAAAAGATCTGCTTTCAGTGACTGGTGGGCTATTGATTGTTGGACCAATGTTTCTGTTCTCTCAACTGCAGCCTCCAAATCAGATCATACTGTATGTCCAAACTTTTTGACAGTTTGGCTGTTGCCTTCTGAATGAAGTGTGGGATAGCCTGAGAAGAACATGTGGAAAGATACTAATTTATAATTGCAAAATAGGTGTGTTGTGACTCAGGGTATGTCTGTAGTAGTAAACAGTAGGGTACATTAAGCTGTGTAAAGTTGTGTGGTTGTGTTTAAAGAGATTCTCCAATATGAGCTACCTTACATAGATCTAGTGAGAATCTCTCTACACTGGAACCACATGTGGGCGTACTGCAGGGCAGACATAGTGTGAATTTCACCACATTTCATGTTAGGGTATTCTGAAGTGGTATTTGCTCATTTTTGCTTAAGCCACACCTGCAGTCTCAGGTTTTTTAATATGTAGTGTCAAGATAGATGGCCTACATATGACAGAATGTGCTGCGAGTTTCCAAAAGTATGGTAGCCACAGTAAATGGAATAAAGAGAGTAAGCAATAATTTCTAATGCGTATCGCTGCTGCTTCTATTAAAATTTGAGGTCTCTTACAGATGCATTGGCCCAAATGTTCTTTTATTAATGTCTTGTTTCTTCTGTGCTTTTGCTCAAATCCACGTTTGTCTTTCTTGGGATTCAGCACTCCACTGCTTGCTTACTTGGTCTGATTTCTTTCTACATCAGCTGTGAAAGTCAAACAAGGAGGTAATGGGAGGGGGAGTAGCAGGCACATGGTTGTTTCCTTGTGGCTTTGTGATGCTGGGTTCAGCGTGGCCAGAAGCACAGGTAAGGGGAGTGAGCTGGGCTGGCAAGCAAGGGAGTTGCCCCATGGCCATTCAGATTCTGAGCTTGCTGCAGAAAGGGTGGAGGATAGTGATCCCCAAAGTAACAAGTTGGTTCTCTTTCCACAGAAAGCCTGAAAGGTTCTGAATCATTGCATGTTTTCTGTCAGTCGTCTTTCTATCTGTTTTATCCTGCCAGTTTATTCTGTCTTCCTCCTAGGGGGGTAACTGTTGGCTACATGATGTAGAAAATGGTAGTAATCCAAAGAGATGCAAAAGAAAGAAGTTGTTATGTCTCACCTGGCTTCTTGTTTTATGAAAAAACAAACAAACAAAACATCCCAAAACAACAACAAAATCAAACCAAAACAAACAAAAACCCCAAAACGTAAGTTTACTGGAAGGGATTTCATGTTTGTGGATGGTAAAGATTGGCACTGAGGAAACTAAGTGAAGTAATATGAGTACAACTAAATTTTATTAGGTTGCTGTTACACAAATGCATCTTCTTTATAGAGACAATTTGTTACGTTTTCATTGATTTGGTTGTTTTAAATGTTGATGATTTATTAATGATAAATAGCTGATGCTGTAGCTGCAAGAGTTGTTGGATGAGAATTTTGCTTTGCCAGAATACTGAAGAAGCAAATGGCTCCTAAGGGTTTGTGGCTTTTTGTTTTTCAATATTATTTCCAAAAATTCTATGTGCAAAGCATTCTGCTTCGTAGATAAAAAGTGAAGTTCATGAGAGAGGCTGTATTTTTGTTTTTCTGTTCTGGAGATTTACTTTTTTATTTTGTTACAAAAAAAATACTGTTGTCAGGCAAGCTGTGTGTCTTGTTTGTTTACAGCCCTTGTTAGACTTTGTCAGTTTGCTTTGATAGTACATGGGCCATTACTATGGATTATGTCATACAGAAGGCAATGTTTGTAAACTAGTGATTTTTTTTATGCCATTAGGAGATTGCTTGATGCATCTGGACCCCCCTTCCCATTAACTGTCAGCGAGTTGCAGACCCTGTCATGAGTGGCACTCAACATGGGCAGGAAGCCTACTGTTGTCTGGGCTTCTGTCTGCTCTCTCAAAGTTATGGTGTCAGTTTTGAATTTCTAATTGACCTAAGTTGTTTTCCTGTAAAGCTCATGTGTGGACAAGCAAATAAAACCTCATGGTGGATCAGTGCATGCACAGAAAAGTGATTATATCCATCCTAGCAACTTCTTCTCATCCCATGTCTGACAGGTACTGTTCTTGGACACCTGTATACACAGGTCCACAATTTTGATTTTTAGTTCATATTGTCTTACAAACACAGACTTTTTTTTGTCATTAAACAAATGCAGTAAGAAATTACTCTTTCTTTCAATGACTTGGGAATCAAATGCTACAGTGTGTTGCCATATTAAGCAGAACAAAAAACCCTATTCCTCATTAGAGTAGCAGTCCTGCCTAGGCAGCTGGGGTGGCTGGTTGTGTCTCTTGCCTCTTGCAGGCTGTTCTGTGGCAGGGATGTTTACTCTTGATGAAAGTTCAAACCTGTGGGCACGTGTGTGAGGAATTGTGCCTTCAGCCACAGCCTCTCCTGAGCAGTCTGTGTAGTCCTAGAAGCTCAGGTCCATAATCTGTCACCTGAGCCACTGACACTGCACTAACTCATCATGGTATGCTTTGATGTTCCTATTGTAGGATCAGGAGTTATATAAAAGAGAGGCAGAAGGAGAAAATAAAGATATGACTGTTTGGTTCTGACTTTACAGCAGGTCCTCTTCAGATACCTTACATTTGGTGGATGAAACATTCTTGTTGAGTGAGTGTTTCAAGAAAAGCCCAAGTTAATTGAAGTTAGCAGCAGAACTCATAGCAGCTTTATGAACTGGTTAAAAAAAAAAAGAAAAGCAAACCTTCCTTTGCTCTTTCCCTACTCTTGGCAAGTATGTTTTTATTAGGACTAGCTTGAACAGTCTTTTCTGTGCACTTTTTTTAAGGAACAGTCTTCCTGTGCACTTCTAATCAGGGAGGTTTTTTTGAAGAGTGGAAATGAATTTCATATCCAAATTACAAATAAGAACTGTTGAAAACAGTAATTTGCTTAGTGAGTAGGTAGTAAGCTGTGACTTAAATCTATTTTTCCAAGTTGGCTTTTTGCAAATAATTTCTTGAAGACTGATGCAATTCCAGGATCCTGTAGGTTGAAAAGATTGCAGGCAGAGCACTGGTGCTTTGCTTATACTTTTTCTCAGTCTTTTGAATGGGTATAAAGCTTTTGAGGAAAAGATTTTGCATCCTCAGGGACTTCCCTGTATGACTTATTGGAGAATGTATTCAATACTGATTGGAGTCATTGCATCACAGTTGGGTAACTGAGTTATTTTGTGAAGCATGTGAGGTCTGCAGAATGAAGGGAATTTGTTTCCCCAGCAAGTGGTGCTTTGTCACCTAATTTAGTGCAAGAAGCTAGTGTTTTTGTCATATACTTACAATTTCCTTCATCTAGAGGATTGCATGAATAGCTTAGCACATACAAGTTGAAGTTAAATATTTTTTTAAAAACACTAAATATCTAGTAAGTGGAATAAAGTAAGACTGAAAAGCACCATGACTGGCTAAAAAGTACCTCTACCCAGCTGTTGTCGAAGTTTGGATTTTTCTTTCAAGTAAGTTTTTATTATGAAGTAAATCCTCTCCTTACAGTAGCATGTTGCAAGTTAGTTAAAAATCAAGCTCAGCACCTCAAGGAGGTGTTTGAAATAGGACTGGTTTTGTCTGCTTTTCTTTCTCCATACCTTGACTTAACAAGATTCATAGAATGAACCTTGTTTTCTGTCCTTGAGTTCATTTCACTAAGGGGTCTAAAAGGCGCTTGGGCAAAAATATAACAGCAGCCTTGCTGTCTGATAATAAAGAAGAAATTTTTAAGGATGTGCGTGAGGTATGTTTGATGTGCTTACCCGAGGTCTGCAACGTAGCTGGCATGGAAGGAAGACACCCATGTAGGGCTAGCAGCCTTTTGAAAATTGAAGGATTTTCTTCGTGGTCCCCATTGTTGCTGAGCTCCTGTGTTTTTCCAGTTGCACAGGCATTGGGGAGGCTGTTAGCTCACTCACTGCCTCTACAATGTGACCAGCAGGGCCTTTGGAAGACTTCTTGAAACATGCTATTATAGGCTGCTTTGTGATGAAAAGAGGTCTTACAAATATCTTGAAATTTAAACAGAGCTATTGTGGGGTTTCCCTTTGTGTCTGTGTGTGTGTTTGTCAGCCAAATCATTTGTTCGAAGTTAATCTCAATTACAGAGCATATTGTTCATAATCCCCTATGGCTCCAAAACAATAGCAGAGTATATGTCTGCTTGAATACATATTTACATACTTACATGTAAAATATATTTGCCTGTATATACTAGTTTATTTCTAAAGCGGTGATTTGTGTTAGGGAGATGGATATGTCATTCAGGATCCCATTTTTTGAGTAGCACCATCCTCCAGCCTACTAAAAATACAGCAGGAAGGCCTGAATGGAGTGAGCAGGGCTTTGATCCTGCAGCCCGGGTTTATTGTTGCAGTTCCTTGCATGTGTAGTGCTAGGAGTCACACAAGGAAAAATGGTAATAGGGCAGAGCTGGGGGTTTTCAGCTTCTCAGAGGCCAGGTGAGTTTGTGCGTCTTTAATTTTAGTACCTACAGATTATCCCTGCATTTCTTCTACTTGCCGAGCATAAAGGAACTGACAGGCAATAGTTGGGTAGTTTAAGGAAGTCCCAGGTTGTATGCGTGTGCTCTGCCCAGTCCCTGTGAGAGAACCCCAGGCTGCAGTAACCTCTTAGTGAACTTAAGATGTAATTTAGCAGCATAGAAGCTAGGTTAGCAAGGTGCTGTGTACATATTAGACCTGCTCCACACCTTCCCTTTCTACAGATCTCAGAGAAGGTAGTCATCATTTTCCAACTACGGGTATTTAGCAAGTAAAATCTTTTTTTTATGTCTGCTGGGAACACTCCTGAGCAAAAATGGCAACTGCGTGAAGTATTTGCAGTGTAAATTTTTGCTCCACGGTGAATGCTCTAATCCTGTCACGCTCTGTGTGTAAAATTGTGATGGTACTATCAAGTTCCTCTACTCTCCTTTTTGCTGTTTATTTGATCTGGATGTATTCCTTGAGTAAGTTAACATTATTGTATTATAGATCGGTGTTTGTATTTTTTTTCCTGTGCTCTCTTTGTAAGTAACTTTGTGTTTCCTGGCTTTATATAAGCACTTAGCTTCCTTCTACCCCTTGCTGGCCATGTTGCAAAAGTAAATTGGTGTGCTGATTCAAGGCTAGCTGTCCTGTCAGTCTGATAAGATCATACCACCAGGAAAGCATAACATTATAATCGCAAGCACAATGTGATCCTGTTCATTTTAGCTCTTGTACTTGTCAGAGGGACAAGAATAAAGGTTGTGCATGGGTGGAAGGTGAGGCTGAAAGTAAAGATAGAGATAAAACATTTTTCTGAAAGAGAGAATTCTGTGCAGGGACATTAGAGTTTGTGGTCAAGGTATTATCTAGAAATGAACTTTGAAAAGCTTGTTGGGATGTCCTGAATAATACAGGATATAAAGCTGTCATAGGCAGTATAGAACTGTGATATGGATTCGTGACACATGAAAAAAAAAAAAACCAACCTTCATTTTTTCTTAGATTGGTGCCATATTTGAAAATACAATCATACCAATACTATAGATAAGAATAATCCGTTTACAAGAAGCAGATCTCTATAGAAAGAAATTTCTAGTTCTAGACTTGCTACATTTTACTGGAAGAAATGAGTGCTTTCCAGAAAAAGCCTCTGAAAAGAGGCAAAATTTAAGGTGTGCCTTAGGGTATGGGCACTTCAGCCCCTTAAAAGAATCCCAGCAATTACCTAACCTGCCAACTTTCCAACAAGATAAATGGAGGCAGTGTAGCTTGAAGGTGCCTTGGTTTGAATGAGATGCAGTAAGTAAGGTCTCTCTGTTCTTTACAGGCATCATAGATCTGATAGTACTTATAAAAGAAGAATAGAGTTGGTGTCCTGCTGACTAAATTGTCCTCTAGAGGAGTATTAGTTACAGAGCTTCTTTGTTAACTAGGCTGTATCCTTAAACCACAGTGAATTTCTCTTATTACTAGGCTTTTTAATAGCTTTACATATCGATATGCTAAGTAAATGCAAGTATATCCATGTAGTTTACGTATATAATGTGTAAGCGTACAGTATTTATATATAAATAAGCGTTTGTGATGGGAAATTGCACTTGCCTTCATTACTGTTCTGTTACACTGAAGTAAAAGGAAGCGTTAAAATACTGATAATAGGAGAACAGTGAGTCGACTTCTGCTCTTTCTGGCCGGGGGCTTCACATAGCCTTTTTTCTCCTTTTCTTTAATTTCCCAATTAGCTTTTGTGGATAACAGAGGTGTTTCTAAAGCCTTTGTGTGCTGCAGCTTTCCCAGTTGCTCACCTACTCAGGCTTTCTCCCTTAGAAGACTAGGTAAGGCCATGAAGAGCATTTTAACAAAAAATGCAGAGTAATGATCTGCAAGCCACCCTGCACAGACAGCTGGTATTTCTTATTTTAGCTCGCTGTAGCACAGGGTAAAGGTTGTGTAGCATAGCCCAGACATCTATAGATAGGCAGTAGCCTTTGGTGTCATCCTGAGAGCAACCTCTTTGTCAACTTTCTTGATGGGCCTCATGAATGAATGCTGCTGCAGCACCCTCAGCAGATGAGTTGGTTGCAAAGTTCCCCAGCCTGGGGAGGAAATCAGAGTGATTGCACTGGGGAGCACAATGCATTGCAGCTCTGCTGAGCCCAGCAACCTCCTCCCTCTGCAGAAGCTGGGGCAGGGTGCTGTGGCTTTACACTTTAAACAGACTGGCAGTGTGCATGCTTTCCTCTTGCTTCTCCACTTCTGGTGAAGGACTTGGGTTAGTGAGGAGATTTCCTGGAAGGCAGGCACTTGGGGAAATGCTTAGGACTCCTCAGACACTCCACTCCTGCAGGAAGCTGGTGAAGTTAGGTGCCACCTGGTGGGAAAAGCAAAGCTCCTTCTTCTCCTCACCATCGTCCCTGCAAGCACTTGGAGATCTGGGGAGATGCTGTGGGGAACGGTCAGGTTTTGCCTTGGTCTCTGAACAACTTACAATATCATGGACAGTGCTAGCTGTTTCATGGGCTGGGTATTCATTATTTGGCATGTTTGTTTTTCAAGTACTTCCTGGCTCACAAAAACAAATGAAAGCCTTAATCCCAACACCCTTTTAAAATCTTTGTTATTCTAAACATAAAACCCTGTGTTTTCTGTATCTTTTATCAGTTGGGTGCCTATCTGGTTTTTTATGCAAAATTTGTATTCCTATAGTAGAATAGATTCTATTCTGCTGCATTTGGTTTTCAGGCATTTATTATATGCTTCTCAGCAGCATTTGTTTTATCAGCACTTCCTGCAGAATTTGTAACGCATCACAACAGCGGCGATGTGATTCCATTTAGAAGAATATTGCATTATGTATGGAAGAATAGGAGTTGCTTACCTGTTTGCCAAATACATTCTACTGTGAAAAATCTCTAACATTGTGCTACATAGTATCATAACGTATTAATTCAAGTTTACATTTTCTACAATTAATAGTTTTTTTAAAAAAAGTAAACAATTAAAATTGTTGGAAGGTCTGCAAGGTGTCCATCAGAGAGCTAAGTTGAGTGAGTTTTACTTGCTATCATTATTTGCAAGGAGTAAGTAACATGTAGCATTCCAAGTGGCTTCTAATGAATTTTATTGGTGTTTAAACTGTTAATTCTACTTCTTTCCATGCCTTGGAAGAATGTCTATATCTCTCTGTTAGGATAGACTGGACTGCCTGGACTGGCAGTCCATGCCAGGCTGTATTTTTGCTCTAAATACACTATTTTTTGTTTTGTCAAGGTTCTGCAACTTTAAAAACAACATTAAAAACCAAAAAAACAGTAAAGCTTTGGTTCCTTAGCTCTTTCTTCAGGCAGAAGCCAGATCTTTTTGTGCTACTCAGGCAACAGGTCCTGTTGTTTGCGGTGCAAGTGCTTACATGAGCCAGGAAAGCAAAGCCAGTGTCAGCCCAAGTAACATCCTGTTATCCAAGTTATTGGAACCCCCAGTGTTCATTTAATGACCTGGTTTGTGTTTGAGGTAACTCTGCCTCTCATTTACACCTTAATTCACTAACAGAAATAGTAACCTGATCCTTAACGTGTGCCTTTTCTGTAGTCATGGAAGCACAGCTATCTTTGCACTTTTCAGTTTTTATGAGATTTTTCTGTGATGCTTAGGAATCAACATTTTCCTTGACCCACTTGCATTATCACAGCATTCTTGATCTTTCATGTCTGATTTTACAGTTTAAAAACAAATTACTCCCACAGATCCAAATAAAAGTGTAACTCCCATGTTGCAGCTTTAGGAAATATGCCCAGCAATTCATAGTTAGTATTCAGATGTACTTTGACCTGCAAAGGAAATTTCTGATGGAAAATTAAGCAGCTATGAGCTGAAAGGGAGCAACTGTTTAGCAGTGTATTCAAATGAAACTGGAAAGAAACTGTGAGTTGTACACTGGTGTTTGAAAGAAATAGAGAAGCAACCTTCCTTACTCCAAAGTGGCCAGTGGGTCCTGTTCTGCTGCTGAGGGCAGGGCCTCTTCTCTTCTGCAAGGTGAAGGACCTGCATGCCAGTGTTAGAAGGGCTGCATATTTTACACCCTTCTTCTCTTTTGGTGGTGGCTTGAAGGTTGAAGTTTATAAGCTGTGATTGTAATGGTAGCAAACTCCAAAATGAAATAGTATGTGAAAGTGAAACTGATGTATCATTTTCATTAGTTTTAGTATGCTCAGGCAGAATTTGTGGGATTAGTTTTGAAAGCTTAATCCAGATGGAAAAGGTTAGATTCAGTGTTGAGTGAATTTGGTTCCAATTCATCTGTTGCCCTCACTTGTTCTTTTTCTGGAAAGAATTAGAGATGAAGCAGAGAATTGTACATACTGTCTTCGTTTGCTGCCATCATTTACCTGCATGAACCAGTGTTAAAGGCAACCTCTCAGCTATCTGCTGCAATAAGTAAACAGATGGACCTCATTGCAATGCCAGCTCTCAAGTCCTGTGGCCTGAGTTCGTATGATTACCAATATTCTTTTTTTCCTTTTTCCTCAGGATTTATCTGGATCCATTGATGACTTGCCGACTGGAACTGAAGCAACCCTGAGCTCAGCTGTTAGTGCATCAGGCTCTACAAGCAGCCAAGGGGAGCAGAGCAACCCTGCACAGTC